>CM057458.1:449157500-450407500 GCA_016271365.2 Neoceratodus forsteri
GGCAAAGTGTATAATCTTTTCTTTTTTATGCAGAATGCTACCAATGCATTTTTTTCTGTACTCACTGCATACTATTGCACTGTAGTGTATTGTGTTGTATTGTACTGTATCTCTCCTGGGTCATACCTGAAAATAGGCAAATGTCTGCCTAGTGTACCCCACCCGGTTAACAAAAGCTAAATACATAATTGTGCACATGGTCAAATAAAACACTGAAGCATACACCTAGACTATCAAAAAATTGTTCACTAAGGCAAGGGATGCTTGAACCATTTAGACAATACCTCAGCAGGACTGTTTGGACTCCCATTGATAAGGCCAGGGACATAAATCAGGCCTTAGATTTCTTCATTTCCACCTTCATCAACGCCTGTAACATATTTGCTCTGGCCAGAGCAAAGAAAGCTAAAGGTACTTCAACCCCATGGCTCACAAGCTCCCTCCTAGAACTCATGAAAAACCGAGACAACCTTTGGCACAAAGCAAGGGCCACTGGCAAGCTGTGTGACTATGTCTGATACAAGGCGGCCAGAAATAAATGTACCAAGCTAATAATGAAGGCCAATGCCATATATTACAAAGATCTGCTGCACAAAAATTGGGGCAATGGAAAGAATTGTGGAACTCCATAAAAACCCTTACCGGGCGTGGATCCAAGGCGCCACCTGATGTGATAGTTACTGCTACTAGAACCCTACAGGAACCAAAAGAAATAGCTGATGCATTCAATGTAGCCTTTACAGACAGACTTAAGCCCTATACCACCTCATGACTACTTAACTGCCCTGCCACCGGAGAATCTCGCTAACCATGGCTGCCCCCCACAAAAACCCTAACATACCTCTATTCTACTTCAAACAGATCTCCATAACTGATATGATAAAATATGTGAAGCAGGTCCTATGGAAAACCGGGATGGGAGGAGACCTGATAGACATGAAGCTGGTAGCTCTCACTCTGGATGAGCTAGCCCTACCCCTAAACAAAATCTTCAATACGTCCCTCAGAACAGGGATATTCCCTGACAAATGGAAGTCAGCACTGGTAACCTCAGTCCACAAAAGTGGTGACTGAACTAACCTTGCAAACTACAGGCCCATTTCCATACTAGCCCCCCTCTCAAAAGCACTTAAATGGATCTTATCTGACCAATTAACTGAATTCCTGGATAAATATAACCTCCTGTGTGCACAGCAACATGGATTTCACAAAAAGCACAGTACCATTACTGCACTGATAGATTACACTAATTACCTATATGAGACACTGGACAGTGGAATGGTTGTGGGGTTTATCTTCATAGACCTTACTAAAGTTTTCAATACAGTAACCCATCAGCTACTTTTTTCAAATCTCCTCACCCTTGGTCTCTCCCCTGAAACCATAAATTGATTTGGGAGTTATCTCTCCCAAAGGACGCAGTCCATGAAATTAAACGGTATACTCTCTGACCCTAGGACTGTGACACTCGGAGCCCACCAAGGATCAATACTTGACTCTTCATGTTTTAGTCTGTTTATCAGCACCCTTACTTCCTGCCCTGTAAACATGCTGCTTTACGCAGATGATGCAGTAATTTCCTGTGGCAGCAACCAATTGTCCCAAATAAATACAGCACTCCAGGATAGCTTCCAAAAACTTGAAAAATGGTTTCACCAGAACAGACTTCTTCTAAATTACAAGAAGACAAAAGGTATGTTGTTTTCTATGCCTCAAACTAAGATAAAACCCGGCCCCTGACCATCCTCAGCCATGAAGGAGTTAAACCTCAGCAAGTCAGCACCTTTAAGTACTTAGGAGTATTCCTGGATGAAACCCTATCCTTCACTATGCACATAGACCACGTCGTCAAAACCGCAAATGTAAAATTGGACCTACTATATAGACACAGACATGCACTGACCCCCAGTGCACTGCGGCTAGTAACGAGCAGCTCTGGTCTGTCCACAATAGATTACGGACTAGTAATCTACAGTGGTGCCACTAACACTGCCCTTCAGAGAGTTAATGTCCTGCTAAACAAGGCCTGTCGACTGGTTCTAGGGGCCGATCATTTGACCCACTCATGCAACCTCTACACCTAAATAGGGTGTCTCCCACTTCATCTCTGGGCTAAATACCAGGCCTGTCTCCTAGGTTAAAAGGCCCTGCTTGGACTCACTTTTGACTCAACTGTGAAAATTTTCCAACACACCCTATCCTCACAAACCACGGGAAGTACTGCTAAGCATGCACTCCAAGACCCTTTAGGCGTACCTCCCTTGCACAGAGAGCACTGTCCTTTAGAGGACCATCGTGGCTGAATAATCGCCCTGTCACCCTTGGTGACACTGTTAATCTTAGCTTTTTCAAAAGAGAGCTCAGACAGTTCCTCTGTGAAGGAAACAGCTGCAGTTGTCACAAATAATCCAACCTTCTAACCCCCCCATGTCTCTCCTACCTTATATCTAGTGAACCCGTTGGTTAGGAGGCAAGCAGCTGCTGTGCCTAGACCAACGCGTTCCTCCAGTTTGTACCTCAATAAAGCCATCTTTGGCTGCTTCTGTCTCTCTCCTCATCTGTCACCTGTTAACTCCCTAGTTAACCTCTACCTGGCCTACCACCTGTATCCCACCCCCTAGATACTCAATCCTAGTAATCTCCTCACTTGGAGTCCTGCAACCTTCATGCTTTATCAAGCCTTCTCCCTTTTCCACTATGACAAAGCTATCCTTGGCAGCTATTGCATCACTGCATTTCTGCCACTTGTGCCTACTCTTGAACTGGCCAGCCTTGTACTTACATCATCACTACATCTAAGTTAGCTGGCTAAAAGTATTGTACTGCACCTGTTGTTGTGCTGTTGCCTCCAAACAGTACCTGTGGACCACATGTTTTTGAACTGTTTTTTTTTTTTTTTTTAGAATTTTTGTTATCTCTATTTGTGCTTACTTGTACCTTAATGTTGTCTGACATCTGATCAATCTGGAACCTTTGCAAATGAGCCTCCTGGTTCAAAGGTGTTAATCATAATCTCAAATGGTGATTACTAGAAGGTGGAAACAACAAATGATACCTACTAGGGTTGATTGGCAAGAGATAGTCAGTGAATCTACCAAACAGAAAGAATTACAGCATATTTTCATAATACATAGCAAAAGTTCCAAATAAAGTGGCAACCTTGGGTTTTATATATAATGCAACAAAATGCAGACTTTGTTCAATAAAAATCTAGTTAGTTAAGACAGATTGACAAGAATCATGGATGTTCATTCCAGATTCAGGTCATTCTTGTAGAAAAGATAAAATGTAGATGAAAATGCAAGCTGAAAAGTTTTAATAGGGACACGAGATAGTACCTTGTTTCTTTGGAATTCCAATAAGAGGAAATTGTACATTGACTTTGAGATCTTGCTATATACCTTTATTGTACACATCCTACTGCTGTATGCTGTATTGTAACTGCTCTCTTTGTGCATTTTGAAAAACCAAAAAGAAATTTAAAAAATAAAAGAATTAATGTGACATCCGAATGCAGTCTCCTCGCCATCTGATTTCCATAATATACAAAGCATTACTAGACACCCAACAGAAGAATACCTTGAGGGTGGCCAGGCGCTGGGAGGGGGAACTCCAGGTAGTGTTTACCTTACCAGATTGGGAAAAGAGTTGTTATGAAACGAGTGGAATGGCAACCTCACATATCTGGAGGGAATATGCTTGGAAGCATCTTCTTATTCGGTACTTCAGAACCCCGGCAGTCACCGCCAGATTTTCAGGTTGAGGATCTTCAGCATGTTGGTGGTACTGTGGGGAAACTCTGGGCACCCACACCCATATTATGTGGACCTGTTCTAGATTGCACCCTTTTCTAATGGACTTGGAACGGGAACGTTCCCTGGTCCTGCATGTGCCTATATCTCCAACCCTGCACCTCTACTTATTTTACCTTTATTCTGTGGGACTCGGAGATAGACACACTAAGTATCTACTGGGGATCATGCTTCTGGCAGCCAATAAATGTATAACTAGGAACTGGCTCACACCAAAATGGGGTGGTATGGATGATTGGAGGGCTACAGTTAATGCCATGTATAAGATGGAAAAAAATCACATACAGTCTAGATGAGAAACTAGATGTTTTCATTTTCCGGTGGAATATCTAGGTTATATATGTTATGACATATCATTCAGATTTCATTCCCTAGACATTAACTGATTCTGGGTAGTGCTGTGTGGGGGATTGGTTGTTAGGGGTCAGTGGGGCAGCTACAGAGACAAGCCGCTGTGGGGAGTTCTTTCTCTGGGGGGCCTATCTTTGTGCATCTCCTCCCCTCTTCAGTCCCCCAGAAGCTTCCAATATGCATCAGATGAGAGGGACCTAGTATAGAAAGGGCGCTTCGCTGCTCCCAGATGCTGTGTTGGGGTGTAGCAGGCTGCCTGCAGGACTTTTGATATACATCCTATGCTTGCCTGTCATTTAACATTTTCATTTTGAAAAAAATACTGCTGTTTAATATCCTGTAATGTATTCTTGTGCAAGAAGTTTGTTAGTAAAAAAATAAGTACAGAAAAAATAAAGTGAAAACAGATAAATAGTATCAGAAAAAGCAGAAGAAAATAGAGGAGGAGACAGAAATACAAAAAAAAAATAAGGTTAAGTGCAGTTGAGGGAGTAATGTTCAGATAGACCCCCTCAGCACCTGTGGAAGTAAAATAAATATGTTTAGCCTTGGTGGTCCCATGAGCTTGTTGGAACCCTTTTGGGCTATTGCCCATTTTTGTAAACATCCCTAGCATCTAGTGGGTCTAGGTAGGGCTTCTCCCTTCCAGGACTGTAGCGCACTTATGTCTGCCTCCTCCCCAGCATCTCTTTGACTGGAGGGGAGTGGGCTGTGAAAGAAGCGCAACTGTATTTGATTCAAAAGACACCAAGTGCATCTTTACTCTCCCCTGATGTCCACTATCAGAGGCTCAGGTTAGGAGAGGAGATTGAGAAGTAATGTGATTGGCTGAAGCCACTGAAGAGGAAGTCACTTCTGTTGCACAGTTGGGCTCCCAGTTGGGAGCAGATGAGGCAGGTGCTGCTGATGAACATGCTGCTCTTGTGACTAGAATCAAGTGTTCCTCATGAGGAGAAGAACCAGGAGTGAGCAGCAGGAGAAACGGAGTCAAAGTCATTCCCTTCGCTTACATCAGAAGCCTGACTGGGTTTAAAATTAAATATGTTGGGGACCAGGATTGGAGGCTTAGTGTGCTCCCTCAGGTGAGCTGAAGGCAGCATGTGCTGCAGTAGTTAACATCACACTGCGGTTGTTGTTCAGAGCTCTGACAGTCATGCACAAAATAGAAAATAATGCATGGGGAGGTGTGTGTAAAGAGGATTTTTTTTTTACACAATGAGGTGATATAATAAGAATGGAGCTCAAGTGGTTTATTAATTTATCCCTCACCTAGGGTGTGCAAAACATCTGAGTTACCAACCTCCCCATGTTTTATTTAATAAAGAAAGCACTTTTTCTGTACAGGTTTTTATTCCCGACCCCTGCTGTCATCATCATTCAGAGATCAACCCTTTAGACAGAAATGCACCCTGCTCAGGTCAAAGCCATTATATAGACGGCAACCACATTTTTTCCTCCTTGGTTTTCTCACACAACCACCCTCTTCCACATTGGGTGGGCAGTACACATAGGCCTCAGCATGCACAGTGTGCTCCTGTGACTGGAGCAGGCTCCCTGTCTATCCACAGAGGTTGCTACCACCCTTCCCTGGCTAAGGCACACTACCTCTTGGCAGCTGCCCCAGCAAGACCTGCCTCCTGATGTGGTGACCCAAGTCCGCTCCTGAAACTGGAGGTAATCACACATTTACAGAGATAAAATTTTGGTCTAGGCAAGTGACAGGTTTCACGAAGGGTCTGGAGTGGCAGCAGGGGAGGATTGTTCCATTTATTGGGGTCATAATTAATCACCTGACAGCACTGCCTGGTAACTTGACATGCTGGGAGAGTAATGAGGAAGGGGTACCTGAACTCCCCCCACCCCATATGTGACATCGGAGAAGGTGTTTGTTGACCTTGAGATCAACAAACGTTTGTACAACAGTGTGTCTGGACATTGCAAATTGTGGTTCTATGTTTTATTGTATTGACTCATGTGCTTCCTGTTGCAGATTGTTGATAAGTTTATAGTTAGATGGTGACACAGAACAGAGAGGAAATGCATGGTCAAAATCAAAGCAGTTAGTTCATTCTTTGTGTGGAGATGGCACAGAACACTAAGACTCAACAGTTGTAACATGATTGTGGCCCAGATCAAAAAACAAGGTATAGAATGTTACCAAACAACATGGGGGATCTTAATGTAGTATCTTATAATGTCAGATGGATAGATAGCCCAATAAAAACAACAAGGATTCTTCAAGACTTAAGTAGGCTGGGGCTGCAGTGGCACTTCTGCAAGAATCTCACATTACTCAGGTGGAACATGGAAATTGGGTAGATCATGGGTAGGCAAGGTCCATGCAGCCACATGGGAGGTTCAACACCATAGAGAAGGTACAGAGGTACTGGTTAAAAAGAATGTTCTACTACAGATCATACCAATAGATACAGACCAAGAGGGATGGTATGTGGGACTAAGGGGAACTTTTAGACATATACCTTGGACCCTACTGAATGTATATGCTGCCGATAGGAAAAGCCAAACCATACCCAAAATAGTAATTCAATTGTGCTTACACAACTGGATGATATGACGCTTGTGTGACATTGATTACATTGTGGTTATTCACCTATCTATCCATGGGATATACCACCTTATTGGAATCCTAGAGGAGGGTTCCCACCCATAGGTGCCATGGGAATGATTCCGTAGGCTAAAGGTAGCTTAGGAAGAAGCCCACGGGTAAGAGAGACAAGCTGCTGGAGGAGGAGTCGATGGTGGGGCAACAAGAAACGAATCCTGGGAAGGCCCGGATGATTGACCTTTTAAGCCTCATGGGAGGAGTGTGATGTAGTTGCTCCACCCATTGAACCTCAGGCTTATAGCCTTCCCATTCAGTTATGATTATGCAACTGGATGAGATGATGCTTGTGTGACTTTGATTACATTGTGGCTATTCACCTCTCTATCCGTGAGATATACCACCCTATAGGGGTACGACAGAAGGAACCCTAGAGGAGGGTTCCCCCCATAGGTGCCATAGGAATGATTCTGTAGGCTAAAGGTAGCTTAGGAAGAAGCCCAAAAAGAATATCCAATAGGGTGTAGCGCATCAAAGAAGGTAGAAATAGAAGATACCTAGACGGGAAATACATGTGACAAACATAGATAGGAATGACAGGGGAAGCCGAGGAAAGGTGAGGATAATGAATGAAAGAAAATCTGAGATAAATAAGGGCAGACTTCCTAAGGAGAGAAGGAACAGCCGGGGGCCACCATCCGACTCCGTCCAACTGCAGAACCTAACTAAGGAACCTAAGAAAGCACTAGCCCTAACTAATATTATGACCATTGGCATGGAGGAGAGGAAAAAACCCCTTTGAGAAGGAAACCTCTGGGGATCCAAGGCCTAGGTCGCCTTCCCTCCAGACTGAAAGACATTTGATTAAGGACGTTTGTCGCTAAAGAGAAAAATACGATTAGGGAAGGTGATGATGGGATAGGAAAATCCCCAAAAGAAAGCACAGATCAGAGAAGGAGCATACTGGAGGGAGGAGCGTTAATGGGAATGAAAAGACCTATCCAGGGGCTAAGTGAGTGAGGGGTGAGATGAGCAAGGGATACCCATAGGTGAAGGAGAAGTCGAGGGAGTAGGTCGAGTTGAGGTAGCATGGATCCAAGAGGGGTATGCTCGAGTAGGTGATGAGAAGGCGTAGACTCAGGTAAAAGACAGATGAGTGAGGGATATCCATATGCAGTCCTGAGAAGGCTGAGGATGATGAAGACCGATGATGGTGATCGCTGCAGGAGTGCAGCAGGATGGTGAGGCAGCAGAAGATTGGTGACAGCGATGGGCAAGGAGCAGAGTCAACAGGGGCAACGTAAATAGTATACCCTGAGGTTAGACTGAGCAAAGGTGAAATGGACTCAGGCGCTTGAATACCATAAGAACTAAAGTGAGAGGAGTAGACGAATAGGGAAGGTTATTGAAGGATAGGGAAAACCCCCAAAAGGAAGCACAGGACAAGAAAGGAGGGCAAGCACCCACCAGAGGGAGGAACGAGGGAAGGGGCAACATTAAGTATGAGGAGCAGTGAAGGACAAAGAGCAAGGAAGTGGAAACGTACTCCCCAACAGTGAAGTGCACAGCACTGGCCTGCAAAAGCTCTGGCAAATAGCCAGAATAAGTAGTACAGCTGGAACAGAAACAGTGAGACAGCCACAAACATAGGGCCCCAGAAATGAAGGGATAATAGATGGTGCAAGCAACAGAGGGAAATAGGCAATAAGGAGGGCATGCAGAAATAGATTGAAGGAGAAAGAAGATAAGGAGCCGATGGAGCGAGCAGTGGTGGTGGGGGAGACCCAGAATGGAGATGTAGAGCGAGGGCAAAACAAGAGCAAGGGCAAGATGGTCAGGAAGGAGCAGAAGTCGGGATCTGGGTGCTCGGCAGTGGCACACCCAAAGCGCAACCAGGAGATGAGGATGGCGGGCGGGCAGAGTAGCAGGAGGCAAAATGGAGGATAGACTGACAAGGAGGTATGAGCAACTGAAGGTGCGTGCCAAGACATAGGAAGGAGTGCTGCAGCAGGGAAGGGCAGCTATGATGCCGATCAACAGTCCAATGAAGCAATGGAAGAGCCACAGCCAAGGCAATGCCAAAAAGAGTGAAGAGAAGGATGGCAGAATGGTGCTGCCAGGGAAGCGAGCAACACTAGCAACAGGTCGGGAGGCAGGGAACAGAGGAGGCAGGGACAAAAGGCAGAAAGCACGGGGGGAACAAGAAGAGGGGAAGAGAGATAGAAGCAGTGATAACTAGAGGGGGAGAATATGGAAACAAGGGAGAAGACAGGCGAGGCAGAGAATAGAGCGGCAGCGAGCAAGGCAGAGCACAACAAGGGGAGATGAGGGATGAAAAGGATATGGCTGAAGGAGGTCGGCGAGCTGCTGGAACTAGCAGCCGGAGGCACAGGAGCAAAGAGTCAACAGCTCAAAGTGAGGGAAGGCAGCGCCTCTGGCCGCAACGAGAAACGAATCCTGGGAAGGCCCAGGATGATTGACCATTTAAGTCTGATGGGAGCAGTGATGTAGTTGATCCGCCCATTGAACCTCAGGCTTATAGCCTTCCCATTATCAAATTAATATAAAATGGGTCTAAAAATCAAAGAACTTTAATTAGTTAAAACCAGTCAGGTGACTGTTCATTATTAGAGCATAATACATAGTCATCCTGGTCCTAAACTACATTACACAATAAGCAAATCAGTCCTCCTATAACCAGAACTATCTCCCATCAGTCCCCCTACAACCAGAATTGATCTACCAGCTCAAACAGGGAAATCCTCCCAGAAAATCCTCCTTCTGTCTTTAACTGCTCATCAGGGAACTCTCTTCTGCTTGCCCTGACAGTGAGATACTTTAGTCTCTGGCTCTAGAAGAGGTTGTGTGTGTGTGTGTGTGTGTGTAGTATGTTAGGAAAGGAAAATTTTTCCAGTGCAACTGAGCAGAATTTTGAATCCCTGTGTTCCATGATAAACATTCCGTATTTTGAATGTGGGAAAAGGCAGAGGAAAAAAACTGGATGAAGAAAGTAGGCAATAATACTTCATAAATAAAAAGAAAAGGTGAGAAAACACAGTTACATAGGCAGAGGCAGACCCAAACTGCTCAAATACATTCCTGACGTTTATAAAAGCATTTACATTTGAATCATATATGGGTGTTTTCAGGTGAAATCTACAACCCCCCACACACACACACACACTAAAAAGGCAACCTGGCAGGTTTAACATTTTGAACACATTTCCATTAAGAAACAGGACTTGTATTGATTTGAAATGCAAGGAGACATATTTTTGTCTTATAAAAGTGTGTGCCACAAACAGTTTTCATTATGTTTTATGTTTTAGCTAACCCCCAGTTACCAGAATAGGTACTATTTTTTGTATCCAGAGTTTAAATGGAAGCATATTTCAATCAAAGGTCCAGTTTTTATCTTTTTAAAATACTTTCATCTTATTTTCATTTGTCATGTATTTAAATGTTATTTTATAAGAGCAATAAGACACTCCAGGGTGTGCCATTATGTTGAAATAATCGCTCTTCTCAGGTGCATTTAATGGCACTTGGCTGCGCCTCGTGCCTAACAACGCACCTGAGGCATGCGATTATTTCATCATAATGCACACCCTGTTATGTCTTATTGCTTATGTAATAGACTCTTAACAGATTATACCAAATAGGAGGTGATTTTAACTGTGTGCTTTCTGACCCAGGAGATAGATTGGAGAAATAGAGGCATAGTAGCAATGGGGCAGATAAGCTAGTAACACAGCTATCAAGAGAATTAGGACTACAGAAATATGGAGATTCAGCAACCCAGGAGCAAAGAATTACTCATTTAATTACAATAGACACAAATTCTATTCACACGCAGACTAATTTCCACTAACTATTGAATGGGTGCATTGAGTTCAACCCTATAAATTTAACAATCTAACTTCCTCTGATCATGCTCCAATGCTCCTGGAGATGGCACTATCTTCTATTAATAAAAACTCACTCTGGAGACTAAATTTTGATTACTAAATGATAATAGGTTTAAAGATACATAGACATAGATACATAGACAGTGTCGGCAGATAAGGGCCTATGGTCCACCCAGTCTGCCCATTTGAGCTTGTAAGTTCAGTTTATGTTTTCCTAGAAGTCTGTTGCCCCTTACCCCTGACCTCCAGAATTCCTTTATGTCTATCCCATGCAGTCTTAAATCCTGCAATTGTTTCAGCCCTCACCACTTCCTCTGGCAGGATGTTCCACTTCTCCACCACCCGTTCTGTGAAGAAATTCTTCCTCACGTTTCCTCTGATTCGTCCTCCCTCCAACTTCATCCCATGCCCTCTAGTCCTGGAACATCTTTTTCACTTAAAAATAGTGTATTCCTGCACCCTGTTCCTCCCTGTAAGATACTTGTATGTCTCTATCATGTCCTCTCTCTCCCTCCTTTCCTCCAGGGAGCATGTTCAGTTTCTTCAACCTGTCCTCATAGGACTTGTGATGCAATCCATGTACCATCTTTGTTGCCCTCCTCTGAACCTTCTCTACCCTGTCTATGTCCTTACGTGAGGTAAGGTCTCCAGAACTGTTACACTGTACTCCAGGTAGGGCCTCACTAGTGTCTTGTATAGTGGAATTATGACCTCCCTTTTCCTGCTGGTGATGCCCCTGCCTATACATCCCAGCATCCTATTTGCTTTACCTGCTGCCTTGTCACACTGTTTCCCTACCTTGAGGTCATCAGAGATGATAACCCCAAGATCCCTTTCCTGCTTGGTGCATGCTATATCCTCACCACTACAAATGATATATTGTGCCAGGGTTTTTGTGCTCCATATGCATTATCTTGCACTTCTTTGCATTGAATTTCAACTGCCAAACCCCTGACCATTCTTCAAGTTTCTGCAGGTCCCTTCTCATTCTGTCTACACCCTCTGGTGTGTCTACTCTGTTACAGAGCTTTGTGTCATCAGTGGACAGTGAAATTCTACCTTCTAGGTCCCGCGCAATGTTACTTATGAAGATGTTGAATAGGACCGGTCCCAGCACTGATCCCTGTGGTACCCCACTGGTCACTCTTCCCTCTGTGGAGTGATAGCCATTTACCACCACCCTCTTTGTCCTGCCACCCAGCCAGTTACCTACCCACCACACTACTGTCCTGCCCACACCCATATTCCCCAGTTTGTGTAATAGTCTTCTATGTGGCACAGTGTCAAAGGCCTTGCTGAAGTCCAGTTAGGCCATGTCCACTGCCCTCCCCTGATCCCCCTAGTCACCCAGTCAAAATTCAATGAGGTTGGACTGACATGACCTCCCTGGTGAAACCATGCTGCCTTGGGTCCTGCAGTCCATTGAAAACCAGATGTTCCACCAATCTCTCCTTCAGTAGTGCTTCCATGACCTTCCCCACTACCGAGGTGAGGCTGACTGGTCTGTAGTTCTCCGTTTCCTCTTTGTTCCCACTTTTGTATAAGGAGACTACATCTGCTGTTCTCCAGTCTTTGGGTACCTCCCCTGTTTCCAGTGATCGGCTAAACAGGATAGCCAGAGGTTCAGCCACCACCTCTCTTAGTTCTTTAAGGACCCTGGGGTGCACCCCATCTGGCCCCATTGCTTTATCAACTCATTACTTCCAGTTCCTTCAGGACCCTTTCTCGTGTAAAGGGACTTGGGTCCATTTCTGCACCATTCTCGCCCCTTGTACTCCCTTCAGACCCATTACCCTCCTCTTCCTCAGTAAAGACTGTGCAGAAATACCTGTTCAATATGTCAGCTTTACTGTTGTCATCCTCCACGTGGCCCCCATCCTCCCCCTTCAGTCTCACTATCCCTCCCTTTGCCTTTCTTTTTTCACTTATGTACTTGTAAAAGTTTGTCCCCTCTACCCACTGATTTTGCAATGTGTTCTTCTGTCTGAGCTTTGGCTTCTTACTGACCTCCTGCCTCCCTTTGCTTCTCCTGGTACTTCTCCCTATCCCCTTCTGCCTGTGTCTTTTTGTATTGCCTGAATGCAATCTTTTGGCTTTCACTTTCTTTTGCTACCTCTTTGGAAACCATAATGGTCTCCTCTTCCTTTTCCTCTTGCTAACCTGCTTAATGCATAATTCTGTTGCTCTTGTAATCCCCATTTTAAATACTGCCCACTGTTCCTCAACCCCTGATTCCTGCCCCATTCCCCTTAATGCCTCTTTCAAGTATCTCCCCATTTTCCCAAAGTTTGCCCCCCTAAAATCCAGGATACATGTTTTTGTGTGGTTTGGTTCTGATCTTTCTGTGATTTCAAACCACAATGACTGGTGGTCACTGTTCCTCAGGTGCTCCCCCACTGTTACCTCCATCACACTGTCCCTGTTTGTGAGCACAAGGTCCAGTATTGCCTTCTGCCGAGTTGGTTCCATGACCAGTTGCTTGAGGAAGGCAACCTGAAGGAGTCCAGGATAAATCTGCTCCTAGTTGATGCTGCTGCTGGGATGCTTCAGTCCACGTCTGGAATATTGAAGTCTCCAACCAGTACTACCTCACCTCTTGTATGCCATCCTTTGGATGGCTAGCATCAGCTCCTATCTGTTTCTTCCTCCTGGGCTGGTGGTCTATAGACTACACCTGTGCAGGATGGCTGGCCCCATTTTCCTTTCCAGCTTAACTCACAGTATCTCTCCCCCATTTTGTTCCTCCTGGATCTCTGTGGCCTTATGTAATTTTTCACATACAGTGCCACTCCTCCTCCCTTCCTACCTGCCCTGTCTCTTCTGAATATGTTGTAGCCAGGTATGGCCATCTCCCAGTCGTGGTTATCATTACACCAGGTTTCAGTGATGGCCACAATGTCTAGGTCTGACTGCACCATGACAGCCTCCAGATCTTCCATCTTGTTGCTTAGGCTCCTGGCATTGGCACACATGGCTTTCCATGATTTGACCTCCCTAGACTGTTTTGCTGTTCTACTCCAGCCCCTTCCTTGGTTGTCCTTTATCCCTGGTTCTCCTTGCTGTCTGCCCTTCTGCTGAATTTTGCCCCTTTTCTGCCTATCCACCTCTTGGGTACTAATATCCATCTTTTGCACACTGCTTTGTAGAGATAGCCACTCCTCCGGTTCACTGGTTCCACTGCTAGCTGTGAGGGGTGAGCAAGTAGGTACCCTCCTTGCTGGCCTGCCACCCCCCTTTGCTAGTTTAAATGCTTGTCAATGTAGCGTTTAAACTTATCATTGAGTGCTTGGATTCCCCTCCAAGATGGATGCAGGCCGTCAGGCTTGAACAAACCTCCACCCCTCCAGGTGGGTCCCAAGTCACCAATGAATCCAAACTCTTCCTCACAGCACCAGTTCTTCAACCATGAGTTAAAGTTCCTGGTGCATGCACCCCTATGCTCTCCCTTGCCTCTCGCAGGTACTACTTCTGAGAAAGTGACAGAAGTAGCTACTTGCTTGAGACCCCTCCCCAATTTCTTAAACTCTTCCTGAACTTCCATTGGCTCCCCATTTGCCAGGTCATTAGTACCTAGGTGGATAATGACATCCAGCTCACCATCCCGTCTTGCCTTCCCAGTGATCCCCAGGATCTTCCTTCCATCCCTCCATGCCATGGTACCTGGTAGGCACCTCGCCTCCCTGTCCTCCCCCTCCTGTGTTTCTAGCTGGATCCCTCTTATGATGGAGTCCCCCACCAGGATTCACTTCCTCCTCCTCTGGAGCCCACTGCTCTCCCCGCTGAGGTCATCTCCTTGGCTAACCTCCACATCCTTTCCTTCCACTTCTCTGGGTACCTCTATTTGGTTGTCCCTGTTTGCCAGTGTGGCATATGAGTTCTTGAGTGGAATAGGACCTGGGATGTGCCTCTGCCTGACCGCTCTAACCCTCCCTGAGTCCACTGTCATCTAAGTGCTCCTCGTTCTCAGCATCCTTTGAGGCAGTTGCATTGGACTGGGTGGCCTCCTGATAGGGGGTGATGGTACTCCTGACCCAGTTTACTTCCACTCTGAGTCTGGCTACCTCATCCTGCAGTCCAGAGAGATGCATGCAGATAGGGCAGCATCTCAGTGTCCAGAAAGTCTGCCTAAATATGGCTGCCCCACAGCCACTGCATTGCACCACTCCCCACATTATACTGTAATTATACTGCTATTCCACTACTTGTCTGCTACTGATGCTCTCATAGTTCCCTTTTTATTAATTTACTGTCCTAAAAATCCTGCCACTGATCCTCAGATACTTTTCTTTTTAAAAAAAGAAAATAAACCAATAAATAAATAAATGAGTCAAAACACTTGTCGTGCTGAGGGTGGGCTTCTTCCCCCTTATGCCCCTCCTACTCCACACCCCTTACTATCCCCTGTGTTTACCTCCTGTCAATCAGATTTAGCAGGGCATATAATTAAGAGTTGGGGGAAGGGAAGGGGTGGTGAAAATTTGCATCAATTAAAGACAGCAAAGAAATACACCACCACTGCGTTTTAAATTTTCAACAGCCCAAAAACAATCCTAAGTAAAGACAACAAAGAAAGTACAGTGTTACTAAAAGCCCACAATCTAAGTTTAAAAGAAAAATAGCAATTACCAGTTACTGTAAAGCACTGAACTGAATATGTTTCCTTCCCCTTCTGGCTTCTGGCTTCTGGTAAGAAGTGTGATCAAGGATTTTGAAAGAAACAGCACACCAGGTGAGACATGCCAGGCAATTAATTGGAATTGTTTAAAGTCAGTGTTAAGAAGAAGTATCAGGCCAGCCCAGTGAAGAGGGCTGTGGCGGCATGGGCAACTTTCCTTTTCCCATGCCAGCAATGAAGGTTTGGGAATGGTCAGCCGGGGTGGGAGAGGATGGAGTGTCCAAGGGACACATCAGCCTGGCCTATGACTGCCGCTAAATGGAGGCCTGGTATCAGTACAGTGTGGGTGGCAGGGACCGGAGGGTGCCAGAGCGCAAAGTCAGGTGTGTACACCTCCATGCACATGCACAATGGTGTTATGGCAAGGGCTGGGGACACAAAAACAGGAAAAATGGAGGCTTGGGTTTAGTGAAGCCCTGCCCAGTGTCCTGGTGGTCTGCCCTGTCACTTTGTGGCAACACTGAACCCCTCTCACCCTGCTGTGGGGGGACTCCATGGGGGTACTTGCTGACAACCAGAGAGAGAGAAGGGATAACCATCAGGAGCAGGGACAGGGCTGATGTTAGCCTCCCAAGACCTGCCAAGGAGGACAAAAATCTTTCTTGCAAAAAGAGGAAATATCATCCAGTTTGCCTGTCTGGCTAAAAAGAAGAAGATATATCAGTAGGAAGAATTACAGCAGCATACTGTATGTGTGGCTTAGAAACAGAGCACAAAATCTCATTAGATTAGTTGAAGAAACTGTTAGAACAAGCATTTGTCAATGCCGAATGTTTGCTTACTGGCATTGGCATTGGTAGTGTAGAAGTTACAGAGCTCCATAATAGGAATGGCAGTGAAGTATTGAACTGAAGCCAACCCCACCACCACCCTGCAGAGAGTGACAGGCATTGGGGTGTGCCCTTGGGTCGTCAGGCATAACGGCCACGCCATTTCACCACACCTACTGCAGACACTGACAAGTGTCACGGTGTGCCTTGGGTCTTTGGCCTCTTATGCTCACCCCATTCCATCAGGAAATATGGTGAGATGGGTGCGATATAGAGAATTGGGTGAACTTTGGGGTCGAAGAGTCCAAGGCATACCTCGATGCCTCTCACTGGCTGCAGGGTGAGGAATGGTATGAGCATTACAGGCAAGAATCCCAAGTCACACCCCTGATGCCTGTCATTCTCTACAGGGTGGGGCGTTATGGTTGGAAACCCTAACAGCTCAGACATTCGTTGGTATTTTCACTCCAAATTTTCAACATGTTTTTTTGAGACCCCCACCTCATGAACAGTGGCAATATCAGTTTGTTAGCCGAAAGCTGCTTATGCACAGCGACTACTGCATTTAGCACCACAGGTGCAAAAACACATTCCGAACAGGTTGTGAAAAATGACAGCTGTACTGTTCATGGGGAGGTGGAAAAAATGGCAATGTTGCAAATCTGCAGTAAAAATATTAAAAAAACTGGTGAAGTCACAAGCATGCATAGAAACTGTGCAACGCACACCCGTAATGTAATTAGTTTGAGGATTTTTTACAGCAGATTGTCAACTCAGGTATTTTGGGACCTCCGATCATGAACAGTGTCACTGTGATTTTCTTTATCTGTTCCGAACAATGATTTCCCACAGCGACCATGCATCTCTGCGCTGAAAGTGTGAAAACACATTTTGACCATGTTGTGAAAAATGACAGCTGTACTGTTCATAAGGAAGTGTGGAAAAATGCCACTGGTGAAAATCTGGACTGAAAATATTACAAAGTCATGAACTTACGAGGGTGCGTGGAAACTGCACAATGCTGACTTGTAACACAGTCATTTTATGGACTTTTGTCACCAAATTTTCAACATAGCCATTTTAAGACCTCTGCTCATAAACAGTGTAACTGTGATTTTCTTAATCTGTCCTAAACATTGCTTTCGTGCACTGACTGCACCATTGTGCGCTACATGTGCAGAAACACATTTTGGGCGACGTGAAAAATGGCAGCTGTATTGTTCATAAGGAAGTGTAATAAAATGGCAATGTGGAAAATCTGGAGTGAAAATATAGAAAATTCACAAACTTACGAGCGTGCGTAGGATCTGTGCAACGCACGCTCATAAAACAGTCATTTTTAAGAATTTTCCACCAAAATTTCAACATAGGCTTTTGAGAAGTCCACCTTATGAACAGTGGCAGTGTCGTTTCATTACTCAGTCGAAAGGTGATTTCGCAGTGACCATGAAATCACCCTTAGACTTGAATAACGCCATGACAGTGCAATAATTCATGAGGAGGGTCCCAAAACCCCATGTTGAATTTGGGGCCAAAATCCCAAAATGCCTGAGATATGCAGCAAAGTTGAAAAACCCTATCTATCCCATTATACAGCTTACCGGCATTTCCTCAATTCGCGGTCGGCTTTGAAGAGTGCAGACGTGTTCCCGGTCCACCGAAGATCATCGCGCCGAGCTCCGGAGGTAAGTATGGGGTGGGGGTGTGTGGGGAGGCAGGGTACGCAGTGGGTAGGTGCGGATTGTGGGGGTGCAGGGAGAAGCGCCGAGGGACAGTTTTTGAGTTTCAGGGTTATTTATTTTTTTTTTTGACGACGCGGGACATTTGCCACGCTGGGGTGGGCTCCCAGCATGGCAGAAGCATGGCTGGTTGGGGGGCGTGGAGCCGACGGGGGATTGGGTACCCCTGTCGGCCATAGCATCTGTTGCCACACTGGGGTGGGCTCCCAGCGTGGCACCCTGCTTCTTTCGAGGGGTGGGGAGACAGTGGAGCCGACGGGGATTGAGCACACCCATCGGCTATACAACCTGTAGCCACGCTGGGGTGGGCACCCAGCATGGCAAATGGAACTGTGTTTGGGGGGATGCAACACAACCGATGGGGGATTGGGCACCCCCGTCGGCTATACAGTGTGTGCGTGGAGGGGGGGGCAGCACGCAGCATACGTGTGTGTGTGTGTGTGTAAGGGGAGCGCGCATGAGCAGGCGATATCTGATCGCTGCTCACTGAAGCATAGCTTCCCCTTTCAATTGTACGCCACTGCATTTTGGAGCTGTCATAGACAGCTCCAGCAGGCATTGGAGAACTGCGGCTGCTACTGCAAACACACTGACTGAATTGGAAGAGGGCTGACACACCTCCGAAAACTCGGATGCAAGGGTGTAGACAGGCATACTCACTGTACACATTTGTGTACAGTTTTGTTGAATGCCTGCCATAAACCATAAGCCACTCTGTTAATATTATCATTCTAATCTATAGTATTTGGGTTAGTGTAGGCCACTGAGGAGTGTCCAATACATGTATAACCTCTTTAGAGAGTAGAGGAGTCATCTGACAACAATATGACTTGTTTGGAAGGGGGTGATATTTGGAAAGGATGTGTACATTTTTTAATTGGGGGGGTGTAATTGTTGGAGATTGTGTACAAAATGGAGATTTCTGGCTACACTCCTGCTCGGATGATGGCACTATGTTTCTTGCACATGCGTGCAAGCAAACATAAAAAGGACAGCAGAGTTAAATTATCTGATGGAATACAAAATAATAGGAAACATCACATTTGCGAAACAAAATATTATGAGCCAGGATCAGACCTGGCTGCTTTCTGGCTTATTAATTACAAAAACAGACAACCAACAGGCCAGTTCTATAACTGGTAGACACTGTGGGGAATAAGGCCAGCACAGGAAACCCCCAGGAGATACTAGAAATGTTTGCTAGCTAGTACCAAAAACAATACCATCAAGAAGACATGAGAGGGTTTTCAGAAAAGGTACAGAACTGCTTTACTTCTTTGCTTTGTTCTAAGGGGAGGGACACTATGGAACAACTCACATCCTTGAAGATAACAGTAAAATTAAGACTCCAGGAATAGATAGACTTCCTTCTGAATTTTATAAAGTTTTTAGATGAGACTGCTCCCTGATTGGAGAGGGTATTGAAACAAATGCATTTATTTAGTTTATGTTAACCGAGTAGGTACACTCGACAGAAACTGCCTGGGAAATAATAGGTAAAGCTGTGGAATACAGGGGGGAAGTGCCTAAATCATGGAGACTAACCCAAATTTCAGTTTTACATAAGGGTCATACCGACTCTACCTTTTACCAGTGAGTCTAAAAATCTTTTCTGGAATCATGGTGGATAGGTTGCAAAGACAGACTTTTATTCATTACTTTTTTTTTTTTTTTTAGTCTTTGGTAACCAGGTAAGGCCCACTAGGCACAAGTACCTGTTTTCAGGGGCAACCTGGGAGCATTGGGCAGCTAAGTGACTTGCTCAGAGTCACACAGTATGCAAGTGGATGTTGTAAGAATCAAACCCAGGTCTGGTCTGTTGGATGTACCAAGCTCGTCGCAGCTCATTACTCTAACTTCTGGGCTATATTGCCAGCCCCATTATACAGTATATCCAGATGAAACTGGCTTTATAAAAAGTGGGTTCTTACAGGACACACAAACATGTGAAGGAACCAGTAGAATAATACCATTTGGTCTATCTAGCCTGCTTATATTGCATGGTCCTCAGCAGAAGCTACTGACCCTGCCCCCCTCGCCAAACCTCCCATCCTTTCAATCTGCCCCCCCTTGTCCCTTATGTAACCCCAAGGTGGCACTATCCCTAGAGTTACAACCCCTGCCTGTATTTCTAACCACAGGTTGAGGGGTCTGGATTCGATATTATGGTGCCTCCACCCAGGGTAACAACAGTTGGGGTATCTACCTAACCTGGTATAGCCCTCTGGGAAGCTATAACCACCCACAAACCCACCTAGTGATCTTGTACTGCTGGCAACAGTTAATACACAGTCAGCAATTAACATTAATAATATGTACACACCCTTTACACTTACTTGATTAGATTTCAGGTTACTTGGCATGCACTTTTAGTCCCAAATGATTAGTCTCACAACACTGGGTACCCAGGATGTTATGTTGGCTAGCCAGAGGTGTTGCCCGGGGGTGGCCAGCATTGCGGCTTTTGTTGGGGCCCTTGATGGAAAGAAAAGGCAGTTAGCATGCACAACAGAGCTTTGATTATTTGTAATCCTGGCCGGTTGACCCAGTCTCTTGTAACTCAGAAAATCAATGAAGCAATTAGATGATACCACAGATAATTAAATGAATAGTTGCAGGGAGCTACCCTGGATTTAGCAGCGGTGATGGGAAGCGGAACATTGTTTAACCAGGAGTAGCACACAAAGCCGAAGCTTGTTTCCAGATGTGACCTGGGAGCACAAGGAAGTTAAGTGACTTGCTCAGGATCACACAGTATGCACCTAGGTGGCTGTGGGATTCAAACCCAGGTCACCAGATCTGCAGCCCAGAGCCTTAACCCACTAAGCTATACTGCCTCCACGCTACCAGCTGGCTGTGATGAGTCTGGCGATATGGAGACCTCGTACAGATCACCAAAGAGCATGGGGTGGCAGGGCTGTCACGACACACCTCCTCTTCACGGCCTTTCCCTCCAGGTGGCTGCAACCTGCAAGTTGTCTCTGCACAGGGGCTGGATCCCCAAAGCCAGACTCTTGCCGAAGAACAGTCTCTGGTGCAACGCAGTCAGCCTGGGCCGGGTTGGCAAAGGCCCAATCTGGATGAACACTTTGGCAAAGTTCAGTTTGTTTTCTTGGTGAAGCCTCCAGCTGGCATAATAATCCAGTCATGGGCAAAACAGGCCTCAACCCATGAATGCCATTCAGCACATTTAATAAGAACAGCATTAACCTTTCTTCACACAGTTCGGTTCTAAGCCACTTGCTGCTGGAGTTGATTCATTGAGCAAACCTCTCAATCATTAAATCAGTCTCTCAGAACCTCTGGGCGGAACACTTCACAAGAGCTTCCTCTTGGTCAGAATCTCAGGCTGTACCTTCAAATATCTCAGATCTTTCTGCCACAGTTGAAAGTCACAATTCGGATTATTCCAACTACTGCTATAGGCAGTTCCAGGCAGAACTGCAAACAGGAGACAAGTCAGGCCTTCCCCTGCCGACTCCCCTAAGCTCCTTCCGAGGAGCAGCTTCTCGATAGCTTGAGCTGCTCACTCTCCATACTCTAACTTCAACTGAACACTGTTTCTTAACAGTTCTGGGATTTCCCTTGGTTTCCAGGGTTCTGGTTGGCTGGGGGAACTGTCAGTCACAGTTTGGTTGTTCCCATCAGTTCAGTTTAGGCGGCAACCTAAAAACTACAAAAACTAAAGTTTTCGCTCCCATGAGGCACTTGTTCTAAGGACCCTTCAAGGGCCCCTGTGTCCTATTGGTCCAAATTCTGGAAGTTCAGGACCAAACATGGTGATTTCCATCCAGATAAACAAAACTGCAAGAAGGCAGGTTAGAACAAACACTCTGTTTCAAATATAACAGCAAGTTAGCAGTAAATAATTACAGTACTAGTTCAAGCTCCATCTGCTTTACTATTGACAGCAGAGTGGAGCAAATTTAAGCAGTGTCTGGCCAGTCACGAGCTTTGATGAACGTGGACCAAGCCCAGACCATTCACTATACACATACAGGCTAGAGTCTTAAACGGACAGGCACAGAGGCACAGCATGGCACTCTTACGTAAATCAACAAGACCAAATAAATAACCTTGAATTCACTATCTATATGGATGGTTCTGGGGGACTTCAATGCCTGGGTCGATGTCGAACTCTCGCAGTTTGGCCAAAACTTCCTCCAACTGATGAATTTGTTGGGCTTTACACAGGTGATTACCTCTGCGACCCATAAGCATGGTCATTCCCTGGACCTAGTCTTCTTCCTGGGTATGGAGACCTCTGATCTGGTGGTGGAGCCAGTCAGTTGGTCTGACCATCACACCATAAGGTTCAGTTTCCAGGATCTCCCTTATAAGTCTGCTCCTACAGAGATGGTCCGGTACTGCCCTTTAAGGGGTTTGTCCCCTGATGGCCTGATGACGGTGCTGGGCCTATTGGGGATTCTGAGGAATAGCAGTGATCTGGATGCCTTGATACAGGGTTATAATGATGCTGTGACTGGGGCTCTGGACCTACTTGCACCTGTCCGCATTCGTCCCCTCACCCAACGCCCTCAGTCCCCTTGGTTTGAAGGGACCTTGAGGGAGCTAAGGAGACTGAATTGAAGGATGGAGCATTGCTGGTGGAAACTGGGCCTGGATGCTGACAGACTTAGATTGATGGCCCATTATAAGGTCTATCAATTGGCTATCTCCCATAAGAAGGCAGAGTTCCTGTCCAGGGAGATTGCTGCGGCACAGAATCAACCAGCTCAGCTCTTTCAGATTGTGGACAGACTGTGCAATCCAGCCTGTCTGCAGTCTCAGAGAGCATTGTCACAAGATAAATGTGATGAGTTTTATCGACACTTTGCCAATAATGTTGCCAACATCGAGTCCGAGATCCATGCAGCTCACTCCAATAGGGATGACGGTGGTAGGTGGGAGCTTGCAGCTCCTCAGTCTGTTTGGTCTGATTTCAGCCGGCCAGCGATCGAGTATGTCATAAGGATTATCCAGTCTATGCGGCTGACCTGCTGTGGTTTGGACCCAGGCCCAATGTGCCTCCTGGTGGGGTGCGTTGAGACCATCAGCCCGGTCCTTGCTGAGATTGTCTGGTGCTTGTTAGATTCTGGTGTGTTTCCAGACACCCTGGAGGTGGCAGTGGTGACACCTCTCCTTAAGAAATCTTCTCTCGACCCATGACTGTCTTGCCAACTAAAGACCTGTTTCTAACCTTCCCTTCGTGGGTAAGGTTATTGAGAAGGTGGTCACGCTGCAGTTGGAGGATCACTTGACCATCCACGATATCTACAATCCTCTCCAGTTCAGATTTTGAAAACGGCATGGTACTGAGATGGCCCTTGTTCGGGTATTCAGTGATATCCTGACAGCGAGAGATCGGAAGAGCCATTCCATCTTGGTTCTTCTTGATCTCTCGGCGGCATTTGACACTGTGGACCATGGTGTGTTGGTAGAGTGCCTGCAGTTGATCTGTGGACTGTCTGGTATGATCCTCAGATGGTTTAATTCTTTCCTCACTGGCAGGTTTCAGAGAGTTGTCTAGGGGGCTTATTCCTCTGACAAGTTCTCCCTGCCGTGTGGGGTCCTGAAGGGCTCTGTGCTATCACCCATGTTGTTCGCAGTGTACATGCTGCCATTGGGAGACATTGTGAGGTGGTATGGGCTGAGTTTTCACTGCTATGCAGATAATACTCAGCTCTACCTGTCCTTTGTGCCTGATCAGGTGGGAGCTATTTCAAGCTTTAATAACTGCCTTTCTGGGATCGAAGACTGGATGAGTGCCAACTGGTTGAGGTTGAACCCAAATAAGACTGAGGTTTTGGTGATGGATCCGGGTCGTCGGGTAGAGGGGTCATCGGTGGGGTTCATTCAGGCTTTTGCTCGGTGGCCGCCAGCTGATGACCTCCAAGCGGGTGCGAGTTCTGGTTGTGGTTCTTGATGATGGAGTAACGCTTAAACATCAGGTGTCATCCATTGTCAAGACTGCTTTTTACCATCTAAGGAATATTGCTTGGATCAAGCACCTGGTTCCGCCCGATGACCTGCCAGGTTTGGTCCACGCCTTTGTAACCACGTGGCTTGACTACTGTAATGCCCTTTACCTAGGGCTACTGGGGGTTGATATCCACCACTTACAACTGGTGCAGAATGCAGCAGCTAGGCTATTGACTGGGCTACCTCAGGACTGCCATGTCACGCTGGTGCTGCGTGAGCTGCACTGAAACATAGAAACATAGAAGTTGACGGCAGATAAGGACCGCAAGGCCCATCCAGTCTGCCCATTTCTTTTTCTACCTTATAAATGTGCCATCAGCCTTTGCTGTCAGTGGCCTATCTATTCATACTCATCTGTATTACTCTCTTATGCCTATCCCATGCATGTTTGAAGCCCTGCACTGTATTCATAGCCCCCACTTCCTGAGGTGTGTGCTCTTGTGGAGCGGGATCACATGAGCCCTTCTCCAGTCTTCTGGGACCTCTCTTGTGCTCAGAGACTCACTAAACAGTTCTGCTAATGGCTCTGCTAGTTCCACCCTTAGCTCATTTAGTACCCTGGGATGTATGCCATCAGTTCCCATTGCCTTGTCCACCTTGAGCTTAGCGAGCTCTTGTAGGACCCTTTCTTTTGTGAAGGGAGTAGTGCTCATCTTCCCCCCCCCACCCCCGTGTCCATGGTGCTGAGCAGTGGGCCCTGCTCTACCTTCTCTTCAGTAAATACTGAGGCAAAGTATCTATTTAGGATAGATGTTTTTACAGGGTCCTCCTCCTCACACGCCCCCTTTTCTCCTTTGAGCTTAGCAATACTCCTCTGGACTTTCTCCTTTCACTAATGTATCTATAGAAAGTCTTGTCACCTTCTTTTACTGTTTGTGCTAGTGTTTCCTCAGTTTGGGACTTTGCCTGCCTTACTGTCTTCCCTGCTTCCCTTAGGGCAGTTTGGTATTCCTCCCTATCTTCATCCCACTGTGTTCTCTTATATTTTGTGAAGGTCAGCCTTTTGGCTCTGACCTTTTCTGCTACTGTATTTGAGAACCAAAGTGGTTTCTTTCTTCTTTTGCACTTCCTTTTCTGTCTAACACAATGGGATGTTGCTTCAAGTATTGCATCCTTAATGCTTGCCCACTTTGCCTGTACCCCCCTCATCTGTGTTTCTTTTTGCCAGGGCTAGCTTAACTCTGTTGGCCATCTTATCAAAGTCATCTCCTCTGAAGTCCCATATCTTGCCTTGGAATGGAACAATTTAGTTGTAGTGGCCAAATTGAACCATACCATGTGATGGTCACTGGCTGCCTGTTCAGTGGCGGATCTCCTTCAGGGTCAGTTTGCTGACCTATAAGGCTCTACACGGACAGGGTCTGAGTTATCTGCAAGATTTTCTTCATCACTATTGCCTCTCCCGGCCACTTCAAGGTTATTTGTTTGGTCTTGTTGATTTACGTGAGAGTGCAGTGCTGTGCCTCTGACGAGGGATTGCTAGAGATTCCCAGGGTTCATTTAAAGTCATCCGGGGCCTGAGCATTTGCATTTGCTGCCCCTTCCCTGTAGAATTCTCTACCGTGTTGGATAAGACAGTGCCTGAAGGTGGAGAGTTTTAAATCTGCTTTAAAAACTCATTTGTTTAACTTGGCATTTTCTGATTTATATAAGCCTGTTATAGATGTTTTTATGTAATTTTAACTGGGTTTTATTATTCTCTGTACTAGCGCTATGATCCTTCGGGGAACAGCACTGTTTTACAAATAAAGTTGATTTGATTTGATAAAGGACGTCTGCCTGGCAGTGGGCATGGATGGAGCCCAGGAAGACATTAAGGTAAACCCCAAATTGGTAGGGGGGTTACTCTTATTTTCCCCTTAACTCTATCCCAGCCTCTCTTGAAGCTGACCAACATTTTCAACGAGACTACCTCTTTCAGCAGTGCATTCCAATAGGCCACTGCCCTCTCTGTGAAGAAATTCTTCCTAGTCTCCCTCCTAACCCCCCCCACCAACTTAAGACTGTGTCCCCTCGTGCCTTGGCTGCCACTTAGCTGAAAGAAACCATCCTTATCCACCCTATTTATCCCATTCAAGTCCTTGAAGGTCTCAGTCATGTTCCCTCTGTCTCTCTCTTCTCCTCCAGGGAATACATGTTCACAGACCCCAGTCTCTCCTTACATGTTTTACCGTGCTGGCCCATGATCATCTGTTGTTGCCTCCTTTGGACTGTCTTCAGTAGGGTAATGTCCTTTTTAAGGTATGGGCACCACTACTGTACACTGTGCTCCAGATGCAGCCCCAGTAATGACCTGTACATGAGCAGTATAGCTTCCTCTCTCCTGCTGCTGAGCCCCCTGGCAATTCAGCCCAACATTTGATTTGCCCTTGCTGCTGCATTCCTTCACTGTGTGGAGTGCTTCAGGTCGCTAGTGATCATCACTCCTAGATCCTTCTCCTGTGATGCAGATACCCCTCCCAGACTGTACTCAGTCCTGGTATTCTTGGCTCCAGTGTGCAAAACTTTGCATTTCTTTGCATTGAAGTCAAGCTGCCAAATACCGGACCACCTCTCTGGTTTTTCCAGATCCTTCTTTAGGTCTTGTATCCCTTCTACTGTGTCCACCCTTCCACAGAGCTTGGTGTCATCTGTGAATAGGCACATTTTACCCATAATACCATCCCCAATATCACTGATGAAAACATTGAATGACACCAGCCCTAGTACTGAGCCCTGTGGGACTCCACTGGCGACCTCCCTGGTGCTAGATAACTCACCCCCCATCACCACTCTCTGGATCCTGCTCCTCAGCCAGTTTTCCACCCATCTGGGCAATGTCTCCCCAACTCTGAGATCTGCCACTTTGCTGATTAACCTCTTGTGGGGTACAGAGTCGAAGGCCTTGCTGAAGTCTAGGTAAAGGATGTCCACTCCTTGGCCCCTGTCTACTGTTTTAGTGACCCAGTGAAAGACATCAATCAGATTTGTTTGACATGACCTCCCCCAATAAACCCTTGTTGCTTCACATCCTGGAGACCATGCTCTTCTAGATGCTGTACCAGCCATTCTTTAAGTATGGTCTCCATGAGCTAGCATACTGTTGAGGTCAGATGGACCAGTCTGTACTTCTCTGGATCACCCTTGGGACTGCTTTTATGGAGGGGCATTACATGTGCCATTCTCTAGTCCTGCCATACCTCACCTGACTCCAGTGAACTACTGAACAGGCCAGTCAATGGGCTCTGCATGCTCCTCTGCCAGTCCCCTCAGCACCCTTGGGTGTATGCCGTCCAGGCCTAGTGATTTGTCCACCTTCAATGTTCGCAGCCCTGTCCTCACCTTATCTATCTCTATTACCACATATGTGCTCCCTGCCCCCCTGCTCCTCTTCTCCCTCCTGTTGGCACCAGTCAGTCTTTCTCCCTGGTGAACACAGAACAGAAGTATTCATTTAGTACCTTCACTTCCCCCATTCTCCTCCACCCACCTGTCCCCTTTCCTGAGCCTAACAATCCCATCTTTGTCCCTTTTCTCACTTATATTATGAAAAAAGGCCTTCTCACCATTATTAATTCCCTCAGCTATCTGCAGTTCCTTCTGAGCCTTAGCCCACTGGACTACCTTACCTGCTTTGCTAGACATCTTCAGATAATCCTTCTTGTCCTTCCCTCTCTTGGTCCTCCTGAATTTCATATAAACTATCCTCTTGTTCCTTACTACCTGGGCTATCTCAGTACTAAACCAGCTGGGGACTTTGATCCTTGAGTTCTTCCCCTTGAGCATAACACACTCCTATATGGAGACCATTATTCCCTCATTAATGATGAACCACCTTTGGGTGTACAGTGTCGAGTTGGTCGTGGGAGGGGATTTGGTTAGGGAGGCTGACGTCTTCATGGGGGAACCCCAGTGCAGGAACTACAGGACCGAGAGGCAGGCCAGGGTTCGTAGTCCAACCAGGTCTGCACAGGACAGCAGGGAAATGGGGAGAGATACCTAACACTGTCATCTCTGGTATCAGAAAAGATCATGGAGTTTGAAGTCTCATGGTGACCGCAGACCATGCACTCAAACCTGACTGGATCGCAGTCACACACGAACATCTTTTTATTTGATATAATTGCTGTGGTGAAAAAGGAAAACCCATCAATTATATAAAATAAAATATGGGGTGGTGTTTAAACTTGAAGTTTACACCTCGGTGTTAGATGCTTTCACAAATTCCTCGAGCTTCACTCTCGGGGTTTATGCAGCATCTAACACCTCAGGTGTGTGTAAACTTCTTGTTATACACACCACCCCAAACTTTATTCTATATGTTAGAAACAACTGCTGAAAGGGATTTAAGAGTCATTATCAGTAAAGACTTTGAAAGTAAAAAACAGTCAAATTAACCTATTGCACTTGCCAATAAAATCATGTGGGCAATCAGCTGCCAATGCTTGTACTGCTGAGGAATCCTCTGAAGTTGCCATTTTTGTGGCAACCTCTATTTTGGCATCCAGCTTCCCCAGCCTCTTCAGTATGGTTTCCACTTTTCCATCAATGGCCTGCATTGAAGCCACCAAGGACTTCCATGCCGGTTCCACTTCAGATCTGGCAGGTAAGGTGGTGGAGGTCTCAGCCTGCTGAGTAGGTTGCTGCTGTGGGTTCTTCAATCCTCTTCCCATTCCTTTAGGGTGCTCCATCTCAAATCTTATATCAAACGACATGGCATAAGAAGCTGGATCAATCTCTGCCATTCAAAAGGAAATTTAATCACTATAAACTGTATTTTAGATCGATTTCATCTAGTGGGTTTGCAGAGCTGTGGTCAAGTGCGAGTTTACTTTTATGTGCTCTTGTACTGTTATAAAGTTCTCTGTTGATATTTTATTGGAGGTGGATCGGGGGAGCAGTGGATAGCACCTACCTCGATTTCAGCAAGAACTTCAACACCGTTCCACACAGAAGACTGGTTAACAAGTTGGGTAGCCTGGGGTGGTCCACAAAGTGGAGAACTAGGTTAGAAATTGGTTGGGGGACAGAAAGCAGAGGAAGATGGTTAATGGGATCCAATCCGAGGAAAGGGG
This sequence comes from Neoceratodus forsteri, assembly GCA_016271365.2. Taxonomy (NCBI): domain Eukaryota; kingdom Metazoa; phylum Chordata; order Ceratodontiformes; family Ceratodontidae; genus Neoceratodus; species Neoceratodus forsteri. The sequence goes on from CM057458.1 coordinate 449,186,355, forward strand.
AGTGACCAGTGGGGTACCTCAAGGATCATTCCTGGGGCCAGTCCTTTTTAATGTCTATATTAGTGACATTGCTGAAGGTCTGGAGGGGAAGGTTTGCCTATTTTCAGATGACACCAAGATCTGCAACAGGGTAGATACTTGGGGCGGGGTGAGAAAATAAGGAGGGACCTAGGAAAGCTGGAAAATGGGTCTAATGTATGGCAATTAAAATTTAATGCAAAGAAGTGCAAAATCATGCACCTGGGGTGCAGAAACTCTGCAGAGAGTTACAGGATGGGGAAGGGGGGAGTTGCTGACAGTTTCCAGGTGTCCAAACAGTGTATCAAGGTTGTAGGGAGGGCCAGTAGCGTGCCGGAGTACATAGGAAGAGATATCACTAGCAGAAGAAGGGAGATGGTGATGCCACTGTACAAAATGGTGGTGAGCCTTATCTGGAGTACGGTGTACAGTTCTGGTGGGTGCATCTTTGTAAGGACATAGATAGTATGGAGGTGGTTCAGAAAAGGGCAACAAAGATGGTGCAGGGCTTGCACCAGGAGACATACGAGAAGAGATTAAAAGATCTCAACATGCATACACTGGAAGAGAGGCAGGAACAGGGAGATATGATAGAAACCTTCAAGTATCTTAAGGGCATAAACAAAGTGCAAGTGGGTGACATCTTTCAGTATAGGAGGTATACTAGGATGACAGGGCATGATATGAGATTGGAGGGAGGCAGGATAAAGGGGAATGTGAGTAAGTTTTTCTTCACAGAAAGGGTGGTAGATGCATTGATTAACTCACCCCAGGAAGTAGTGGGAACTAACACAGTGGGGGGATTCAAACATACATGAAATAGGCACAAAGGGACCCTAGAGGTGGGTAGCAAAGGCTAAAGACAATGACCAAGTTTGGTCAGCAACCACTGATGCAGGCAGGGAATACGGGCAGACTGGGCTGGCCTTGCAGTCCTTATCTGCCATCAAATACTATGTTACAATTTAGTACCAACCATTAATACTTTGTATGTTTTATTATTGTATTTCCTGTTCCCTTCCCCTGGGATGCCCCTGGAAACTAGCCCTGGCTCAGTGTGCCTCCCAGGTACCAATTTTCAAATAAATAATTAAATAATAAATTGATTTCTGACCACTTCCCTGACCCAGGCATGGCTGGTGACTTTTAAAGCCTCCTTGTACATGGGACTCTGAATGTACTCTGTACCTCCTGGTTTTATCAAACACATTAATTAATGCTTTTCATGTGGCGTGTATTCGGAATTTTCTGTATTGTACCTATTTTTTATCATGCTCCTGTTATGTTCTATTTTATGGTGTGCTCTGTAGTATCTGGGCTGTTCCTGAAAATAGGCATTCATTGCCAAGTGTACTTATCTGGTTACCAAAAACTAACTAAATAAATGGTTATGAAAAGTGGAAAGAGTCTGGTGACAAAGCAATGGAGGTAAAGTATAGGATATTACAGAAGAACGTAAGGCCTAGAGATTAGAGTAACAAGCTGTGAAAGTGTGGATGACCTTGGTACATCCAGCAGACATGGGTTTGATTCCTGCAATCTCCACTTACATATTGTGTGCCCCTGAGCAAGTCACTTAACTTCCACAGTGCTCCCAGATCACCCCTGAAAACAGGCCTTGTGCCTAGTGGGCCTTACCCAGTTATCAAACAATAAAAATAAATACATACATATAAATAACTAAATTGCAAAAAACTTCATTAATGTTCTAGTTAGGGTTAAAGCAACAAAAGTAGAGAAATGTGGCATTATGGTTTTCAACTGACGACTCCAAGATGGGAGCAGTAGTTGAGGGAGAAGAGGGGAGGTTGGCCCTGCAGTGGGACCTGGACACCATGGAAAGGTGGGCTCTCACATGGAAATTAATTTTCAATATCACCAAGTGCAAGGTGTTATATCTTGGTCGGGGAAACCCTAAACACGGGTACACCCTGGGAGGGTAGGCGCTGAAGGCCTCAACAGGGGAAAAAGACCTAGAAGTCATGGTGGATGCATGTATGAATAACTCTGAGCAGTGCAGGAGAGCGGCTAGCAAAGCAAACAGGATGTTGGGATGCATCGTAAGGGGAATCACCTCTAGGAGCAGGGAAGTGATTCTTCCACTGTACAATGGATTGGTTAGACCACACCTTGAGTACTGTGTACAGTACTGGAGACCACACTTGAAGAGGGACATACAGCTCCTGGAGAGGGTACAGAGGAGGGCAACTAAGATGATACGAGGACTAGGAGATTTGATGTATGAGGACAGACTTGAGGAGCTCTGCCTGTTTTCATTGGAGGATAGGAGAGACAGGGAGGACATGATTGAGGTCTTCAAGTATCTCAAGGAAATAAATAGGGTAAACACAGAGGGGATCTTTAGACTAAAGCAGGGAGGTATCACCAGAGGTCATGGTTTGAAGTTGGAAGGTGGAAGGGTGAGGGGGGAAAAGAGGAGGAGGTTTTTCACTGAGAAGGTGGTGGATCCTTGAAACGTGCTACCTGGCAAGCTGGTTCAGAGATCCACAGTGGAGGGCTTCAAGAGAGGGCAGGACAGACACAGAAAGCGGATGTATCAGATGATGGCCTGGCTCAGGGGATGGGGATGGATGATAGGGGTTTCTGGAACACAAGGGGGGGAGGGCCTCGGTACCCAACTAGGGATCTGAGGTTCGAGCAGACTCGATAGACCGCAAGGCCTAATCTGCTGGCAATTAGTATGTTAGTATCTAACACACCACACCCACCCTGCACATACCAACAGACATCAGGAGTGTTCCTTGGGGTCATCAGCCCTAACACTCACCCCATTCCATAAGTAAATAAGCTGAGATGGGTACAGTATAGGAGAATGGGGTGAGTGTAAGGACTGATGACCACAAGGAACACCCCGACACCTGTTGGTGTGTGCAAGGTGAGAGTGGGGTGTTAGGGTTGGAAACCCTAATGCCACATTTCCCTACTTTTGTTGCATTAACCCTAACTAGAGCATTAACAAAGTTTTCTACAGTTTCTTTTGCTACTTTCTGAGATAGTATAATTGTATCTTTATTTGTCTGTGGGAGCGCATGGCCTTCCGGGCCCTGCACTCCCATCCCTCCATGGATTCATATATGTATGTAGCTGTGGAAGCACAGGGCCCTCCAGGACCTGCACTTCCATTTATAGGACAACAGTGGCCAAATTGAAGCATAGCCATCTTATTACCCCACCTCATGTACCTGGTACAGAAAATTTTCAAATCCTGCCAAAACATAATTCTGTGCAACTGCAGTGCCATTTCACGTCACAGTCTGAAAACACATTTTGGCAAATTTAAAAATGACAGCTGTGACATACATGGGTGGGGTAATAAAACTATGTTGAAAATCTGAGGTCAAAATATAACAAATTTCCAAAGTTACGAGCATGCGTAGTGAAATTGCAACAAATGGTCATAACTTTGCCATTTTTACATATTTTGATTCCAAATTTTCAACATAGCCTTCTTATGACCCCACCTCATGAACAAGGACAGGAAACATTTTCAAATCCCACCCAAAAGGTGAATTCATCAAACAACTGTGAAATCACCTTTTGGGCAGGAGTTGAGTAATGACTGTAATATTGTTCAAGAGGTAGGGTCCCCAAAAGGCCATGTTGAAAATTTGGGATCAAGATGTCAGAAAATGGCTACGTTATGCATAAAAGTTGAAATCCCCATTGGAATACATTAAACCACATTTACCTTAGTTTTTCATATTGCAGTCGTCGGTTCCAGCAGCAAGACATATTTTCAATTGGAGAGTGGATCTTGAATCTGGGACCTGTTTAGGTAAGTGAGGGCTGTGTGGGGTGTACTGGGGGTGTGGCTTGTGGATGCTCGGGTGGAGGTGGGGGTGGGGAACTGATCAGCAAAGGACCGTTTCTTTTCACAGATTTGGTACAAAAGAAAACAACAAGGAACCATTTTCTCTAGTTCAGGTTGTGCCTGGAATGGGAGGTGGGAGGGCATGCCACTAGACACCAGGAAATATATACTTCGCCAACTAGGATGGCGTTTGGTGGGTGGGGCATGCCACTAGACACCAGGAAAATCAGAAACAGCGATTGGCGAGTGGGGGGGGTGCCACTAGACACTAGGGAATAAATACTTTGCTAACAGGGACGGTGATCGTCAGGTGGGGTGCCACTAGACACCAGGGAAATCAGGAGCAATGATTGGCAGGTAGGAGGGTGCTACTAGACACAGGTAATCTATGTCTTTATTAATGGGGTGATGATCAGCAGGTGGGGGGTGCCACTAGACACCAGGAAATATAGTAATGGGGAGTGACGGCGGGTGGGGCACCACTAGACACCAGAGAAAGTTTAGGGACAGAGATTAGAAGGGTGGGGGGTGCCACTGGTCACCAGGGCAACATCGCACATTGCCAGGGATGGCAATGGAGTGTGTGTGGGGGGTGCCACCAAACATCAGGGAAATGTCATCTCATAGTTCACACTGCAGCTAACAGCACGGGTTCAGCTGTGGCGACAGAAGTGAAGAAATCCCCACCGTTCAAAGAACGCAGAAGAAGCACTCCTCTCGCTAAGCTGGGAACCCAGGATTTTGGATGCCTAGAAAAGGTATTTGTGGTCATTATTTTAAGAAACAAACATCAGAATCTAGCTAAACGGATCCTGTTTAGATAGGTTCTGATGTTTTTTTTTTTTTAAATCCCAGCATTTTTTATGTATTTTCCACGTTTGTTAGTTCGTGGAAAAAATCAACAAGATGGCGGTTGACATGGCACAAAAAATGTTTGGTTCTCTGCCAAGCAAGTGGTGCAAAAGCAAAAATGCTCATTTGTGGCATCAAATTTTAATTTTTGCCACAGAACAATATCTCAAAACCCTACTGTGCATGCTCTCACCCACTGTAGGATAGTATCTCGGATTTCAGGGCCAGCTGACACCAAGAGGATTGAGCAGTCTGTCTCCTGGTTGTCCTGGGCCCTTTGAAAATTAACTCTATGGGCCCATTTAAAGATATCAAATCCAGTGGTACCTCCAATGGAAGACTGGATTGTAGCCATTGCCTGAGGTAAGAAAGTAAGTTTTCTCCCTCCATGCCTTCTGGGACCCTGACAAGTCGCAGGTTCATGGCCCGGTTGGCATTCTCTAACGTTTCTACTCGAGCACGGAGGAGACTGATCTCAGTGGTGGATTTGGTGAAGGCAGCTTGAGTCTTTTGGGAGCAATCTGCAGCATCTTTAGTAATTTGAATGACTGAGTCAATTCTAGTATCCTGGGCCCCCAGTCTTTCCAGGACCCATTCTACTTTGCAATCCATATCCCTGACTGCCTTGGGGACCAAGTTCCATGGTGGGGGATCTCCCACTCCACTTGGGCCCACTGCTTGTTCCAACACTCCATGCTGGGCCTTTGGTGTCTGTTGTTGAGATTTCTGGCCAGCACCTCCTGCCACTCCCTTCAGGTGCCCCATCACAAATGTGGTATCTTTCTGTTCAGCAAAGAACGAGCCATCAGAAATCCAAGTATTAGAAATGTTACTGAAAAATAGAGTTTAATCACAATAGGTGCAGAGCTCAATACAGAGCCATGAGAAAACACTTCCAGTCACAAACATGGCTCTCTGGTGCCCCCCATCTAGCTGGACATCAGCAAGGCCTGTGACACTGTACCTCATGGAAGCCCCACAGAGAAAGCAGCAGAACGCTGAGTATACAAAGTATACAGGAGGTAGATAACAAATTGGCTGACAGGTAGGAAGCAGGCAGTGATGCTGGATGCTCACCATTCTGAGCAAACGGATGTGCTGAGTGCAGTACCTCAGGACTGGTGCTGGTGGAGCCTTTCCTCTTTAATGCTTTTTTTTTTGAAATTACTATTTATTCCTCCTCCCCAGCCTGCCACCTCCGACCCTTCAGGGGGGACAACTGGACATCCCACTGCCCGGAACCCTACCCAAGCAGACCCCTAGGCCCCATGGAGCCACGGATTACCCCCCGGGCGGGGACGAGGCGGGGGACTCAAACCCCGTAACTTACATTTCATCTGTCTGAGGTCTGCAGGGCGGGCACAGGCAAATCGTGGGCACGGCCATGGTCCTCCCATCTTCCCGGCTGAGGCAGGCTTATTTCCGCATTTTTTCCCTCCAGAGCAGCAAGTAACCTCCCCTGACGTCATGACGCGCACGTCGACGTCCATGCTGCTCAATGGCTGCCCATCCCCAAGTGGAGTTTGCAGTTCCTCGAGCCTCCGCTCGGGGTCAGCTGCAAGTGTCGGGGCATCGGCCAAGTCCCTCCCGGAGAAGCCGAGCTGTCGTTTGGGCGCTCAAGCCTATCCCCCGGCCGACCCACCGACGACCCGAGTCCGCTCCCGAACCTGGGTCGCCGGCGTGGTGTGAGGTGTGGCGTCCAGCACCTCAACCCTCAGCGCCACCGGGCCGGCTTTTAATGCATTTATTAATGACCTGGAGGAGGGGTCAGCAGCAGGCTGCTGAAGTTTGATGATGACACTAAATTGGCAGCAGAAGTGGACATAGCAGATAAAGTGGATGCACTACAGGGAACCTGAGACACATTAGGAACATGGGCAGAGATCGGGGCTTAGATTAAATGTTGGAAAGTGCAAGGTACTACACCAAAGGGCAAGGAATCTAGGTCACACAAGTGTAAGCGGAAGACTAAGAACACCACTAGTTGTTTAGCGGACCGCTATGCAACCAATCCTGTAGGACTCATAGAATTAATAGAATGTCTATTAGATCTATGGTTGTACTATGGGCAGTTAGTAAATGCATGTCCTGGGCTAGGCTATGCAGTACTACTGTGCTAGCAGTAGTGATCATAGTGGAGAGGACTGACCCACTATCCAAGTAAAAAAAAAAAAAAAAAAGAAATCAGGGGTGTGGATGGCAGAGTCCTACATTTCTAAGAAAACCAAGTGATATTTAGTATTTTTTTTTAAACCAAGTGATTTCTAGTCCACCAACTCCCCTGTAAATGGGTAGCCAGAGCCTGGGACAGATTGTGGTATGCTAATACTGTAGTGTGGCATTCTTGTAATGCCTATGGTGGGGTCCTTAGTCCTCCATGTGCACTGGCCGCACACACACCCTGTGTGCTGCAACAACAGACAGCACAACCAAGGAATAGGATCTAAGGGTATTTTAATTTATTTACCCATAATAGCCCGACTGAGATGCAACATCTAATTTCCAGTGCATCTACCTGTTTCCGCATCTACATGGCCTGGAGTGCTAGAAGGTTAAGTGACTTGCCCAAGGTCACAAACTGTGTATTTCAAACTATTTGGCTCTAGCAGGTTTTGAATTTCCTGGTTCCTAAGTTGGTGCTCTAACCAATAGACCACACTGCCTCAACTGTGGGTTATAAGCTGAAACCAAGCAGGCAGTATGCTGCTGCAGTCAAGAAAGCAAAGGCAGTGGCCGCCCTCATGGCCCAGTAGAAGCACATTGTGCTCTCGTGTGGGTGACCCGAGCTTGGAGAAGACTGGTGTTGCTGCATCTGGAGTCCAGGTTGGTGGTGGGTTCCACCATGCAGTGACCCCCCCATAGGTGGGCCAGGGAACTTGCAACTTCCACAGGAGGTACAATGCATTGCTAAGACTGATAGGGCACAACCCACACCAAGGGGAGGATGGTGGTCTGAGGGAGAAAAACAGGGAAGTAAAACCCCTGCCATCAGTATGACAAAAGTACTGTAAATCATCTAAACATGGTATATCCCTGGTTATGGGGTAGATCCCTGAGGTGACGGCAGGGTGCGGGATAAAAACCCATATTAAAAAAAAGAAAGAAAGCAAATGCAATGCTGATGTGTATTAGGAGGGAGTAAGGAGCAGGTCGAGTGAAGTGATCTTCCCTCTGTACAAGGTCTTGGAACCCCATGCCTGTAGTGCTATGTTCGGTTCTGGTCTCTGCAGTATGGAATGGACATTAATGAGATTGAGAGGGTTCAGCATTGGCCACCAAACTGATTAGTAGATTAGGAGGCAAAAGCTATGAGGAAAGATTGCAGACATTCAAATTATAGATAATCAAATTATTTAGCCTAGAAAAAGAGAAAGATGATGGAACAGCTTACGGCTGGACTTAGACACTCCACATAAAAATTTGAAATATTATGGCGCAGGTGGGTCCTATACAGTTCAAGGGTCAATGCTGATTTTGTACTAAAAAATATACATCATGTTATTTGAGTTTATGCTTTGAATGTACCTAACCCCCCCATTCCTTTTTCCTTTACCTAGTCATGCATTAATTATCAGTATATTTCTACTCTATCTGATTTTCATGCAACCTGTATGTTATGCGTTCACGTTATGTGAAAAATGCTACAATAAACATAAATTTAAAAAAAAAGAAAAAGAGAAAGCTGAGAGGGAGAGCTGGCCTAAGCATAGTGGGAACTGTGTCTCTGCACAGTGCCCTGGGAACTGAGGGGCTCCAGAAAGCTTCAGCTGTCCAGTTGGCCTTGCCTTTTTCCTACTTACTTTGTAATTTAGATTCCTATCATATATATGGAAAACTAAAGTTCACCATGAGAGCTGAAAGTGACCATGCCCTCTTAGCTCTAAAAATAATTACACAGGAAATGCATTCCCCTGAAGACAACTGAATAGACCCCCTGACATCCGGTACTGTAATTGGGAAACAAAAACTATGTATATCTGGCCTACGTATGGAGGAGGTAAATAGCATCTTACATAGTTCAAAAACAAAACACCTAATCAAAAAACTTAATGAAGATGCACCAATGGCAGAGCTAGATAATAAGGTGCAAATTTTACTTACTGTAATTCAATTTAAAATAAAATCTATGTAAAGAAAAAAATAATAAGAAATGGAACTTGGTTTAATGAATCATACATTACAGAAAAAAATAAACTCATGGTTACAGTTAGATGGGTTAAAAATTACCCAAGATAAAGTTTAATTATCTAAACGAAGCAAGAAAACAATATAAGGCTTACCTAAAAATAAAAGAAATTAGAGCATCAGAACAATCAATGGATGGAAATGCACCGAATAATACACTCAGAAAAAAAGACCAAACAATACTTTAGACAATGGTAGTGAAGGGCATACTTACATCTCTCGCAACACTAACTGCTTACATACCAAAAGAAACCTGGGTATTGCACTATGATTTTTTTTTTTTTACTGAAATACTGTAGATCTTTTGGAACAACTGGAAAAAAACTCCACAATGGCTTACAGAAGTTCATCAGTACATGTAATAATCATACAGGCAAAAGTGACCATAATTCTGTTAAATTTGATTTGGTTATTAATCTCCAAATATCTAAATAAACTAATTTAATACAGTATATGCTTATAAAAGGGCAGATGTGAAATCAATTGAAGAATCTCTGTCAAAAATTGATTGGAATTTAATTATTTTTTTAATTCAAGTTTATTGACAACAATCGGGTACATAGTTACATTAGTGCTCAAAACAGATACAAGAACAATGGCACCACATATATAAACAGCTAGGTAACTAACTTCCAAATTCCTTTACAAGTAGGTAGAATGTTCCATAGAGCTACAATCAGAGAGTATGGTTATTCATAAAAAAGAAAAAGAAACGACCAGGCGGCATTAGCTCTTCAGTGCTGTTTCCACTTTATCTGTTCCCTCCTTCCCCCCTTCAACCAGTAATTCCCATGTATTCAGGCACACACCTTTTATGGATTGTGACTCAGTTAGGTAATTTATGTGTTGGCTCCTATAGATGAGCCTAGCCAGATTTCCGATTTGGACCATCTTCGGGTAAACAGGGCAACTCTTTGATTTATTTTGAAAGTGAGTTCTTCCAGCTCTGAAATGTTCTGCACCACTTCTATCCAATCTTGTCTGGAAGGAGGGAGGGGATTTAGCCAGAGTCTTGTGATAGCTTTATGGGTTGCGGTAATGAGAATGACCCAGAGATATAGTGAGTCTGCACCTCTCAGTCCTGAGGGAGAGGCTCCCAAAACCGCCAAACTCCAATTTAAAGGTTGATCAAGAGTGAAGATATTTTCTAGTGCATTGGAGACCTCCTTCCAATACATTTGGAGTCCCGAGCAAGCCCAAAAAATATGTAGGTGGCCCGCAACCTCCTCTCCACAAGCCCTCCAGCATTGTGATGGGTAGTTTGGACTTGTTTTATTTAGTAATTGGGGGGTGAGGAAATAGCGAACCCTGACTCTCCAGGCAAATTCCTGCCAGTGGGGAGAATTGGTCGTCCCCTTAGTTATGCTAAAGATGGACTCCCAGTCAGGTACCGGAGAGTCTGGGCTGGCCTCCTCTTGCTATCTTGCCTTAATTTTGGCAAATGGATCTCCTCGCAGTGCAGCCAAGGATTTATAAAAGTGTGAGATCAAACCCTTCTGAGTACATGCCATCTTGCCCTTCTGGATGGCTAACAAGAAAGTGTGGCCTTAGTCAAATCACTATTTTCCCTTTGCAACGAGGTGATGTAAGTTCTGACTTGTAGGTACCTGAAGTGGTCTGTGTTCTGCAGGCCAAAAGTGTTCTTAAGGGTGTTGAAGTCTAAGACCTTGTCCCCCTGTAAGAATTGGGTCGGATAACTCAGGCCAGCCCTGTCCCACTGTCGGAAAGTATGGTGCAGACGTCCTGGGAGAAACCCAGAGTCCCAGGCTAACCTATACAGAGGCCAAACTGATGTTTTTAGTTTGTACTGTATTTTTGCCATAACCTATGAATTGATCAAATTGTGTCTGACTGTGGGTTGTAAAGAGCATAACCAGTCTAGCTTCATTGGGCACCCTCCTCTCCTCTCCTCTCCTCTTCTTCCTCCCCTCTCTCCATGTTCCTCCAGCCTGCAGTGGAGTTTGGGTTGGATCACTGCAGTGCATTTTTCAGCTGCACTGCAAGAAAAAAGTCTTCTAACTCAGGGAGGGACCGACCCCCATTGTTTCTATGTTTTTGTAAAATTCTGAGGTTGATTTGAAGTCCTTGTTGTTCCAAATAAATTTCGAGATCAATCTATGCCAGGTCTGAAAAGCTGAATTATGAATGTAGAGTGGCAAGCATTGGAACAGGTATAAAAATCTGGGGAGCACATTCATTATTATAGAGTGGATCTTAGAGTACATGGGGAGGTTGATCGAGGACCACCTCTCAAGGTCCAGTTCAGGGGAAAGTTGGAAGGCACCTCTTCTGAAGGATTATAAAAGAAGGTTAGAACCTCTGTCTCGGTTTTATTAAGGGAGTATCTAGCATGTCTCCTGAACTCTACTAGTATGGACCACACTTGTTGTATGGATTGGTGGGGCTGAGTGAGGCACAACAGCATGTCATCTGCGTATAGAGATATTTTTTTGTGAAGGCCTTCCACCTCCACCCCCCTCACCTCCTCTGCACTCCAAACAGCCTCCGCTAATGGCTCAATGTAAAGAGTGAATAAGAGGGGCGATAGGGGGCATCCCTGTCGGGTGCCTCTGCCCAACCTAAATCTGTCAGAAACTCCACCATTCACCCTGACGTAGGCTTGGGGCCCTGTGTAGAGAGCCTTGATGGTATCTATGAAGGGTTGCGGGAAGCCCCTGTGCTCCAATACTGAGAACAGGAATCCCCAAGAGACCCTGTCAAAGGCCTTTTTGGTGTCTAGACTCATTAGGCATGCTGGGGTGCAGGAGCGCTGAATCACATCCACCAGGTTCAGGGTAGAACGGACACTATCTGGGGTTTGGCGGCCTGTGATAAATCCGGTCTGGTCTGAGTGGATTATGCCTGGTAGAATGGGGTTTAGTCGAGCAGCAATGATGAAGGTAAATATCTTGTAGTCCAGGTTAAGCAGGGATATGGGGTGGTAAGAATCACAGCGTGTAGGATCTTTTCCTTTTTTAAGAATGATTGAAATGGTTGCGTATTGCCATGAGGGAGGGACTGAGTTTCCCTCCGTCCAAATGTTTGAGAAAACTTCTAGAAGTATAGGGGTAGTTTCTGATTTAAAAGTTTTATAGAATTCCATCCTGAAGGCATCTGGGCCTGGGCATTTTGCAGTGTTTAAGTTCTTTATTGTGGTTATAATTTCTAGATGTGAGATGGGCCTAGATAGTGTCTGTATTGCCTCTGAGGGAGTGCAGGGAGGGGAAGGGATTCAAGGTAGCATTTCTTCTCCTGAGGGGAGGTTTCCACTTGGGGGCTATAAAGTTTGGTATAATAGTCTATGAATGCCCCTGCAATCTGAGTTGCCTGGCTGACCATCTGGCCGGTGTGTGGAGACATGATCTTAGTGACCGTCGCTCAAGCTGTATATTGTCTGAGCCTATAGGCCAGGAGTTTAGTGCCTCTGGGACCACCCTCGTAATATTTCTGTTTCAGATAGAACAGGGCTTTCTCTGTCTCTGCTTTTTGTAGATTTTGTAGCTGATTCTTGCAAGAATTCAGCTTCTTGTCTCTGTCCGCGTCCCATTTAACTTTTTGTGCTCCCTCAAGTTCCCCAATCTGGGAGAGAAGCTCCTGTTGTTTCTGTCTCATTAACTTCTTCTTCTTGTGGGAGGCAATAGCAATTAACTTGCCCCTGAGGGAGGCTTTGAAGGTATCCCACAGGATATGTGGGGTCATCCCCTGCCTATTATTTTCAGCTAGGGTAGTTTTAAAATACTGCTTAAGCTCTTCCACCACCTCTTTATCTTGGAGAAGGGAGGTGTTCAGTCTCCAGTGAGTTGTTCGTCTGGGGAGTCCCATCTCAATTTCTAAGAAGACCGGGCTATGATCTGACAGAATGGACATCCCAACCCACATTGAAGGGAAGCTGGATAGATTCCTAGAGAAGAAGGTAAAAAACAAGTCTAACCTAGAAAAAATACGGAACCTTGGGGAGTAACAAGTAAACTCTTTACTCTTGGGGTATTTCTCCCACCATATGTCAACCAGCCCCATCTGTTCTAGAGTCAGTTTTAGGGAGCGGGCTCTGTTAAGTTCTGGTTTAGGTATTTGGGACATGGTGTCTAGAGCCCTATTTAGGACCATAATCCAATCTCTGCCTATTATTAGTATGCCTTTGGCCTTCTCAGCAACTAGTTGAAGTAAGGTGGTATAAAATCAGAGTGGAGAACCCGGGGGGGGGGCGTAGACATTTTCCAAAGTGACTGGGGTATCCTGGATAGCGCCTAGTACCATAACGTACCATGCCCCGGGGTCCTCTACCACCTCCTGTTGCTGAAAATGGAGGGCTGCCATGAGCAGGATCGCCACCCCCTCTCTTTCTGCCTGCAGACAGAGAAGAATGGTATAGTTGTGGGAAAGTTCTTGATTTTAGCTTTTGGGCTTCTATGGGGGATAAATGTGTTTCCTGTAGGATGACTGCTTCATATCTCTGCGCTGCTATGTACCTTTGAATCCATTTTCTTTTAATAGGATTTGAACAACCATTTATGTTAAAAGAGAGAATTTTAGTAAGTTGTCTAGCCATTTGCAAACCATTTGATAGTAGCTATTGATTTCCAAGTTGAGTTATGTTTAAACCAAGTTAAACTAACAATTCAGGTACCCTGTGGAACTTCAAACAGTACAATAAAAAAACAGTTAAACATTAAGTCTATTTTTATTAGTAATACTAAACAGTAACAAAGCTGTTGCTCTCGCCTCTTCCAACTATGAGCCATGAGCAGAACTAGTAGTCGGTATACCAAGGTTGAGATTCCTCTAAACCATGCTGCCCAGTATCTGCTGGTTTGACTTCCAAGGGTGGCTGAATGATGGACCTCAGCTGAAGGGTGTCTGCTTGTGCGGTCCAGAATAGGGAGCTCAATAGTGCAATGAGGATTTCCTGTGGCCCCCTGGCAGTGCCTTGGGTATGGCCACCCTTCCGTTTGCCAGCTTTCCCCCGTGTTGGCATACTCCTCCATTTCTCCCCCCCACCTAAATTATTTGAATAAAAAATGGAATCACCTTTTTCATACTGAATATATTTATACAGAAGTCGGCTGCATCCCCCTCCCAGTCCTCTCCCTCCCCAAGACCCAGACCCAGACTCATAGCCGAGGCCCTGGAGCCTCTGAGCCACCAGTGTCTTGTGAACTCAAGAGAAATTATACATAGATGGGTTGGAGGTTTCCAAGTAACTATACCTTCCCGCCCCAGGACAGCCCGTTACAGCGGCACTACGAATCCCGTGTCAGTCGTCCACAAAATGAGGCCTAAGGAAACCTCTGAACCAGGCCATATAGCAAGACACTCTATACACATTGGCTGTCTGGTATTTTTTGTCCAGAAAACAGAGATCTGGTATGAAAATAGGAATCTGGCAGTTTCTGAGTCTGGTTTTGGTTAGCTGAGGGCGTCAGGGAGGGGGGAGCGATCTTCTCTCGAACCGGAGCAGTCGCAGGGAAATCAGCTAATCTAGGAATTCTGTGATGCTAGTGAAGATGTTAAATTGGTGACCAGACTGCAACTATGATCGGTTGGTAAGATGTACTAGAAATATTATTACATGTACTCACTGCGACCTCTATACAGCAAACCTCCTTGTGCAACTTTGGGCGGGCGTCCGAGGGAGAAGCATCAAAGGGGCTGAAGGCTAGGAGCGCAACAAGGGAGAAAATCTCAGGCACATTCAGGGTTTGGTGTAGAGAACTTGAGGAGGATGTAGAGTAGCTTCAAGCTTCGAGGAGCTTCCTTTCAGGTGTCAGAGGTCAGTGAGGGGCTCGCTCCTTCCTCGGGTCCTTCAGCCGTGTTGTTCTCCGGGACATGGTGTGCTCTTCGGTTTATTAGGGCCGGGTCTCCAAGCTTACGGAGCATTGTAGTAATGTCTGCTCGTAGAGTCATCTGCAGAATCCTCTGCATGGAACCCTTCTTAGTTGTCCCCTTCTGAGCAATCAACCAAGCAGAAGCCAACAGGTCCCTCTCCATTTTCTCTTTGAGCGGGGGCCGATACTGATGCTGAGCTCCTCAAGAAAGGGTGCAGCAACCAAAAGATCCCTGTAGCTTTTAACTTCTTGTGTTGTGATAAGTTTGAGCCTCGCTAGGTAGAGGGTTTGTGCCTTAATGTTCTTAGCCCTAAGCTGTTTTATTATGGGGTCAGAGGGCTCTACGTGCTTCCTGTGCCCCCGAGGTATGGTCATTGTCGAGAACAATTTCATGGCCAGAGAATGTCAAGACACCCTGTTGCCAGGCTCAGTGTAGTAGCTCTTCTTTGCTTTTGAAGGAAGTTAGGCATGCGATAAAGGATCCGGGCCTTGCTTCAGGGTTACGGGCCGGGGACCAAGTGATCAGTGGGCCTGGTCCATTCCAAGTTTGAAGTCCCCTAGCAGTGAGAATGTCTTTTGAAGCAGGTCCTGGAGAAAGCGATAGCATCCGTAGATTTTTCTTCCAGGCCCTCCGGCACCCCATAGACCCTCATGTTCTGTCTCCTGCTCCTTCCTTCCAGGTCATCTAGGCGGTGGGTGAGTTCCCAGTCCCACGCCAGCAGGTACAAAAGAAGTTGATCGTGCCTGTCTGTCTGCTCTGACACCTGGGTAAGGCCCAACTCTAGCTGTTCTGCTTTGTGATCGATTCGGTTTAGATCTGACCTTAGCTCAGAGAGGGTCTGGTCAATTTTAGTGACTGTGTGGGCTGTCTGCATAATTGTTTCAGCTATCTCGTTCCGAAGGGAGTCTCCACACGGTGCAGCCCGGTGGCACTCTCCCGGTGTCTCCCATTCATCCGGATGTTCTACCACTTCTGTTTGAAGCATATCTCTAAGCTTCTGAGCTGGCATCACTGGGAGTCTCCGGGTTTATTGCGCTTTTGCTTAGCCAGCAATGCCATTGATATTCAGGCGATTTATTTGGATTATTGTTGGTGGGGAATGGAGCGTTGAAGCTAGGCAGCCAGCACAGTCGCTGATGTCACCAGAAGTCCCTGGAATTAAAATTTTAAGGATATTCCAGTTGAAAGTATGTGGTCTATTCTGAAATGCAAGATTTTAGAAACTGCCAACAAATGGATATCAACTTTCATTAAACACAGCAATTCAAAATGAAAACCTAAATTAACTAAAAAAATTACTAAACTTATAAAAAAAGGAAAGAACATTTAAGAACTATCAGAACTACAGGTCTTGTTATCACCAGGAAGCTCTTAAAAAGATCTGAAAAAATATGTAAAAAGGAAATGAAGATTGCCAAAAATACAGCTGAACAGACTTTGGCAGCCCAAGCATCAAAAGGAAATAGTAAAATGTTTTTAGTTACATAAATTCATTAAAAAAGCATAAATGTAAGGTGCTACCATTACTAATTAATAACCACACTATTAATAATCGTAGAGATATGGCAAATTCCCTTAATGATCATTTTTGCAAAACATTTAACCCCCTTCATACAGTAACCAAAGGGAAGCACCACTGTTCATCGACAGCAAATCTGCTGACATCCCTATAGTGATGGCACAATGCCAACACATGGTATTGTGCCATCCAGAAATGAAGTGATTTTTGCTGGGGGTTCTGCCCTCCCACACCCCCCTGAAATTATATATGATCAACTTCAGGTCGGAGTTGTTTCAGGGAAGGGGCAGAACACCGGGAGATGCTGCATCAGTGAAACACGGACCATTATAGCGACTTTCGCTATAAAGGTCTTTTTCCGGGTTTCGCTGTTGTGGTGTCACTGTGCAGTGGGCCACCATAACCAAAGTACCCACTATTCCAAATTCAAGTGATGTGGAATTCTCCATTGAAGAAATTAACAATAAACTCACTAACCTTAAACCCAGATCTTCCCTGGGGCCCGATGGAGTTACTAGTGACATGCTCAGAATCGTGAAAAAACAACTAACACTCCCATTAAAATTATTTGATAAAAGCATTTGGTCAGGTTATGTACCGGCTGGCAGAGAAGGGCTAATGTGATACCACTTTTTAAAAAGGGAGGCGGGGTGATAGGGAGAACTACAGACCTATTAGTCTCAGTTCTATTTTTTTGTAAAGTTATGGAAGGACTTATTAAAGACAGATTGACTGCAGCCCTTGGCAATTTTGACCCAGCCCAGCATAGTTTTTCAAAAAGGCATTCCTGTACTACCAACTTACTTAGCTTTTATGAATCTGTAAGTCAAAATCATTTTTTTTTTTTGTCAGTTCTTTTTCGTTCCTGTCACGGTCCCAGGAGACTCTCTCAAGCATCCAACCTGTATCCTGCACTGCCTGAAGCCCCCCTTGACTGCACCTTCCTCACCTCCACCCCCACCTCACAGCTGGCACCCCCAGCTTAACCACTCTGGGGTGGGGTTGACCCTCCTACCTTGGACGCACTTCAAACTTTGTAGACTCCAGCTGCAGACGTAGGCCCTGGGTGGAGGATCTATGAAGGTCGGTGAGGTCGGGCCCAGCAGTGGGCATGGTGGTTGGTGCCATTGCCTACCCTTGGGACTGGGTTTTCCATATTTTTCCCCTCCCCCATGCATGGGCATGCCCCGATGCTATCTGGCGCACGGCTACCCTGCCAGCGTCGGCCATGCTAGTGCATGCCTGCCTGGCTTGTTGCAGTACCCCCAGTCTCCACCGGAGGTCACTGGCTTGCCAGGCCATCCCATCCCCTTGATCCAGGGAGGAGAGCACCACATGGGCGCTCAGTCCTCAACCCTTCCCCTGCCAACCCCCGGTGCCCAAGTCCTTTCCAGAACCCAGGTCGCCGGCATGGTGTGAGGTGTGGCGTCCTGCACCTCAACCCTCAGCAGCACCAGACCGGCTTGTAAGTCAAAATCTTGACAAAAAATGTCATGTGAAGTGAGATTTTTAGACTTTAAAAAGCCTTTGATGCCATCCCACATTGAGCCCTCATAAACAAACTTATTGCAGTGAATATACAACACTGCTATGTCACCTGAATTCATAACTGGTTATATTAATGTCGTCAATGGGTTGCTATTGACAGAAATCTGTCTGACTGGAAACCATTGTGTAATGGAGCCCCACAGGGTTCTGTAATAGCCCCTCGAATTTTTCAAATTTTTATAACCAATTTGTCTCAATTTAGACTGCTGGGTCATCATGTGTGCTGTCGATTGCTAGATGGGGGGCCCCCGAAACACCATAGATAAAATTGGTACACTACAAAGTGACTTGGATAAAATCTCTAATTGATCTAAGAACTAGGGAATGTCCTTCAACTTAAACAAGTGCAGCATCATTCACTCTGGATCGCATAACTCAAAAAATAACTATCATCTCAATGACCAAGTACTAAAAAAATTAGAGGATGAAAAAGATTTGAGTATCACAAAATCTAATAACTTTACTTTTGGCAAACAAGTTACAGAAAATATAAACAAAGCAAATGGGGTGTGGTGATCAGTTAGGTACAACATTAAATCAAGAGAACAATCAATTCTCCTACACCCATACAGGGCCTATATTTGCCCACTGTTGGACTATTCCTTCCAACTGTGTCCCCCTTCAAAAAAAGAGATATCACATGTATTGAAAAAATTAAAAGAAAAGTAATTACATTCGTTTAAGGATCCGGGTCACTCAGATATGAGGAGAGACTAAAACAATGTATCTCACGTCCTTAGAGGCAAGAATGATGTGTGGTAACCTTCTCTTCATCAGGGAAGTGATTAGGGACCAACACATAATGACTAAAATAGGATTAGAATTCAAACAAATAAACATCAGTACCGGAGACATCCTCTGCAATTGGTAAGGAAAGGCTTTGCAACTACAAAAATGGCCTATTTTTCCTCTCAAAGGGTTATTAGGCCATGGAATGCACTTCCAACATCTGTGGTTATCTGTGACAATAAACAAACTTTTAAAAACAATCTAGACAATTTCATTCTTTCAAACAACTCTATGTTTTTATGGGTAAACTACAGGAGCTAGCTATGGGCATTACTGCTCTTTTGCTCCTTTGCCTATCCTTAGTGATTCTTAGTGAAGTGAAAGATGCTAGTCACAAACCAGGAAATAAGAAGACATCTGGGCAAGATGCAATCCCAGGCGAAATTTTCAAAGAATATAGTAACTTTTGGATTCCCATATTAACAAATTACTTTAATGTATGCTATCTGTGACTGTCTTATGAATTACTTTCCGCTGTGTTTTTGTATGATACTCAGGTTCAGGTCCATAGTTTTGGTGTCATGCGCTGCTGTAACAACTGTAATGATACTCAAGTTTTTGGCTAACCTTTGTATGATGTTTTGTACTGTACTGTCACCTGTAATTGCTGTTCCTCTGTCTGTAACTCCCCCGGGTTGTGCCTAAAAATAGGCACCAGTGCTGCTTTTAATGCACTTTGACTAAAAACACTGTGTTCTATTAGAGATTTGATGACTTGTTGAAAGGGGAAGGAGGCAGGAAGTAGTATAGTAACTATAGTCCCTGGCAGAGCTCCATGGACTACAAAACTGTAACCAGTGGCCGTTGTTTACTCAGGACTCAGTAGTTCAGCCTATCTAAGGTTTTATATGCTGCACAATGGTACGAGTTGATGTTCTGTAGGCTTTATAACACTATTTTGAGCCGTGTGTGAGCTGTGACCTCAGGTAAGACTTCCAGGTCACTATCAGTATTCGCCCCTCTGCAAGCAGAATGTTTTAATATATGACTGCAGCTGAACTGTGAGACAACTTTGCTGTGAGACAGGCATGAGCACTGATCTTAATGCACCTTGACTAAAAACACTGTGTACTATTAGAGATTCGATGACTTGTTGAAAGGGAAAAGAGGCAGGAAGTAGTATAGTAATTGTAGTCCCTGGCAGAGCTCTACGGACTACAAAACTGTAACCAGTGGCCATTTTTTATGCAGGACACAGTAGTTCAGCCTATCTAAGATTTTATGTGTTGCAAAGGGGTATGAGTTGATGTTGTGTAGGCTTTATAACAGTATTTTGAGCCATGTGTAAGCCGTGACCTCAGGTAAGACTTACAGGTCACTGTTAGAATAAAGGCTCACCCCTCTGTGAGTGGGGCGCACTCATCACAGCACATGGAAATGTACACTGTGATACGCACATTCGTGTGTCAGGTGTGTCTGGAGGTTGTGGAGGTAGTGAAGGCCCATACAGTGTAAAAGGTAAATTAAAAAATTGCATCTTGAGTGTCAGTTGTAAACTAAGTTGTGTAAACACAGAAAGTTAATGAGTATTAACCCAACATGGATACTGAAAATGAAGTGTTAAAACATATGTGTCAGGAGGGAATGTTGATGCGTTGCACTAAGTGCAAAATGTATATGGAGACACCCAAAGCAATAACAGGGATGTTAGAATGCAACAGATGCCTAGAACATGATACAGACTGCTATAGATTAAATAATGCCCTAAATGAGTTGAAATATCTGAGAGAGGTACTAAATCTGGAGCAAAGTTATGATATTAATACCGATGAACAGACAATACTGACAACATCCAACCTTAACAGCAATATAAAAAAAGAACACGGGAAGCATTCATTTGTGAAACTGATCTCCTAGAAACAAATTGTAACAAAAAAAGTCAAGACTTTTCTGACACCAGAAAGACAGAGTGGTACATGATTAAATGAGGTAAATTCATAAAAAAGGGAAGAAGGGCAGTTTGTTCCAATGAGATTTTAACACAAAATAGATACAGTCCCTTATACAGAGAACATGAGTATGGAATTAGAAACCCAACAAATTGAGGTTGAAAATGTTGAAATGGTAGTTTTGGGGGCTTCAATTATCAAAAAATGTGACTCTGTAGTATGTAACCCCAATAAGGAGAAAAGGATGTTGTTTTGCTACGAAGGGGCAAAAACTATAGATATAAACAAGGTTATACCACAAGTTGTGAAAGAATCAAGAAATAAATGAATTGTCACTATCCATGTGGGAACCAATGATGTTGGATTTCAGCATGAAAAAGACATTTGTTATGAGTTAATTAACACAGCAAAGGAAATTGAACAAAAAGTAGCAGAAGTAGTCATTTCAGGAATTTGGCCTGTCCCCAGAGCAGTAACTGAAAAAAAAAAACTAGACAATTAAAAGAATAAATACAAGACTTAACAATTGGTGTAATAATGAAGGTTTTAATTTAATTGGCTCATGGGATGATTTCTATGGAAGCAACTATTTGTATAGTAGAGATGGATTACATTTAAATAATGAAGGTGCCAAAGTCTTAGGGTACTTAATAAAAGTCCAAATGGAAGCAGTACATTTAAACTAATACAGAAAGGGGGAATAGGTTATATAAACAAAACCAAAAAATATAAAACAAAAAAAAGAAGGTTAAAACAAATATATCTATCAAATATTTATTAAGTAATGCAAGACTCCTTAATTATAAAATGGGAGAAATTACAAAGCAGACTTCAAATTGAAAAAAATTATATAGCAATTATAATGTAAACCTGGTGGGGGGAAGTGATACATGGAATAAAAACATACCAGGGTATCAAACCATATGGTTAGATAGGAAAAACAAGAAGGGAGGTGGAATTGTAATTTATATAACATGATCATTTAAAACAATAGATATTTCATCTAAAATCAAGACATACACATCCTCTACAGAGACATTATGGCTAAAAATACACAATACTCTTATGGGGGATTACATTTTAGGATTAGTTATAGGCCACCAGAGAATATAAATCAAGGAATACTGGAGGAAATTATCAGAGCCACAGAAATAAAAAAATATTATATTGGCAGGAAATTTCAATTACCCTGATATAAATTGGATTAAAAACACTGCTACATGTAAACAGAGTAAATCCTTCTTGGAAACATGTGCAGAAAATAACTCAATACAACATGTTAGATCACCAATTAGACTGGAGGATTTTCTAGATTTGGCAATCAGCTCAGAAAACATAACAATAAACAACTGTGAAGTTACAGCCCCTCTGGGAAATAATGATCATACATATGTCACCTTTCCAGCAGTAAACAACAATAAATGCCAGAAGTGATGTACAGAAATGTATTTATACAAAACAGCAAATATAAATGGAATAAATGAGGAAATTAACAATATTGGCTGGAGTATAGTATTAGAAAATAAAACAGTTAATGAAGGATGGGAATATATTAGGAATACTACACATTCTGTCATGGAAAAACATATAAAATGTGTCAAAAAATATTATAATAAAGGGAGAAAACCTAAATGGCTTCATAAAGGGATCCAAACTATGACAAAAAAAGAAAAATAAAGCATACTGTATTTATAAACAAAACAGCACTGATGATAACTGGCAAGCTTTCAAAAATATTCAAAAAGTATGTAAAAATAAGATAAATAAAGCAAAATGGAGGTTTGAGAAAAAACTTGCTAAATCAGCGAACAAAACTAATGGGAAATGATTTTATGGATAAATTAATTCACTAAAGAAAACTAATTTAGAACCAACATCTATAATGGAAAATAATGAGTTAATATCAGATCCATGTAGTATGGAGGACATATTTAATTCATATTTGTGTTCCATTTACAATCCATCAAAAACAGACATATATAACAATAATAATGATGCTAATAAAGGTAATCATGAAATCCTATTAGAGGATATTACTACACAGATAGATAAGCTAAAACAACACAGTGCACCAGGTTTAGACAATATTACCCCTTCTATGTTAATTTTTTTTTATACTTCATCTTTTATTTAGTTCAAGTTAAAAGCAGTACATTATCACAGGTTTACAATCTTTAATGTAGCCATTGCATCTGATACAAGAAAATAAGATTGTATATCTTACTAGATATTACCATGTACTATTTGATTTAAGCATATTGTACCTTATACAGTGATACCAAAGGGTAACATAGCTGTTCACAGTTCATGTGAAATTTGTAGCTATTACCAACAGGTATTGACCAAACCCTAGACTAGATCCGAAATAAGACCAGTAACCAGTGCTAATGTTTAAGTACAAGAAGAGATACATACATACATAGTAAAATATATAGTAACAATACATAACTTCCCTCTGGGTGCTGCACAGTGTTTCCTCCATAAATATGCAGTATGATTAATTGTACATTGTGCCATATAGTTGAGGAGAGAGAAAGAAGAGGAAAAAATAAGAGTCTATAAGTTCCGGAAACTTCTGCACTTCTCTGAGTCCGACCATGCTGTAAGGGAACCATTTCCCCTCTTCACAGCGGAATCTCTCACACTCTCATCTCCATCACACTCGGGGGAAATAATAAGTGAATCCTCACAAGAAAGCATCAGTTTGAACTTCAGGGGGGCGCGGGATCAAGTTCAGCAATCTATAAATCCAACCCAGTTTCTGGTGAGTGTGCTCAGCATTGTGCTAAAGTCTACAAGGCCAGAGCAATGTCATTAATCCAGTCCCAGACCTCCATCGTAGGCTCGATCATAAAACCAAGGGGCCTAAATTACTCTTTCGAGAAGGGCCATAGCATACCTGGGGGGGGGGGGTGGAGAAACGTAGGACAGATATTGTCAACCTAGAATCCAGGCATTAAGGGTATTTTTACCTCGAGAATACTGTATATATATTTGGGAGGCGAAGTGGTCAGTTCCTGGCGCACAGCCCAGGCATCAAAAGAAGCAGAGTTTATAGTTACAACTCTCACCCATCAGCTTTCTCAAGGTCTGATTGAGAGTTTCCAGGCAATTTCTTTATTAGTTCCTTGAATTCGTGCAGGGTTGATGTGATTGCATTGCTACTCAGAATCCTATTTTTCCTCGGAGGGATGATATGCCAGTCCTCAGTTCCTTCCTCTTGAGCTGGGGGGGCCTAGCAGCACTTGGTACCTCGATTCCCCACTTTTGTATAGCTTCACTGGCTTTCTGTGGGGTATCATACAATTCAACCCCCTCCTTCCAAAATACTCTCAATTTCGCTGGGTAAGGAGTTTGAATCTGAAGTTGTTTGTTTCTCAAGAGTTTAATAAGTGGGATGTATGCCATACGTTGCTTCTGTATAACAGGTGGGTAATCTTGCTCAAAGAATAAATGGGAGTCAAGGTATTTGACCTCTTTCTTGGCTCATGCATGGCAGAGAATATCTTCCTTGGTGCGATAACTTCGGAATTTGATGATTATTGATCTAGGTCTGGTGGTCGGGTCTTTGGGTTTGGGGAGTAAGGCCCTGTGGGCACGTTCAATCTTCAGCTTGCAACTTAATGGCAGCTCGAGAACATCTTTCAATAGGTCAGTGACAAATTCAACCATGTCCCCTTCCTCAGACCCCTCCTTCAGACCATAAAGGTGCAAATTGTCTCGTCTATATCGACTTTCTAAGTCTATGCACTTCTGTTCAATTTGTATGGCATGATTGCAAAGGGCAAACACAGCATGGCCTAGGTGCTGCAGGCCATCCTCCGCGTTTAATATTCTATCCGCCGCTTCCTGAACACGACCCTCCACCATGGAAAGCTTCTGATTTAGTTGTTTGAATTCTGCTTTATTTTCTGCTAGCATTTCTTTAAACTCCTTCATCAGGGATTCATATCAGTTTCTCGATAAGTGCTCCACTTCTTCATCTGTCTCGTAATTTTTGGCGGCCATTGTGTTTCTAGATTGGCCCGAACTGCGTACCAGGGAACTTGAACGCGAATCTCCGCCTTCTCTTTCAAGTCTGGACTGCAATGCTTTAGACCTCCCTCCTCGATCTCTTTGCGAACCTCCTCCAGACATTTTAAATTAATTTTGATTCTTTCAGCAGGTTTTTTGGGAGGTTTTAGAACAGGCGAGGCAGAGAGTTGTTCGTCTAGTTGCAGCTACGTGCTGTACCGGAACCGGAAGTCCTTCTATGTTAAAATTAATGAAAAACAGTATTAGTGTCCCATTAAAAATACTTTTTGAAAATTCATTGAATTCAGGTATCATTCCAAGTGAATGGAAGGCTGCTAAGGTTACACCAGTCTACAAAAAAGATAGTAAAATGGATATAAGAAACTTTAGGCCCCTAAGCCTTATATCTGTGCCATGTAAAATCCTTGAACATATAATAAAGGAAAAAAAATAGTCAGCTTGAAACTATCCTAATATTTGACATCAGTCAACATGGTTTCAAACATAGAAGATCATGTACTAGTAATCTTGTTTGTTTTTCCAAACACATAAGTTACCATTTAGATAAAGGTGAGCCAATGGATGTCTTATTGTTAGATTTTAGCAGAGCCTTCGATTATGTTCCACATTGGGCTGTAGCTGAAAAACATAATAAATATGGAATTGACAAACACATAATCTCATGGATAAATGAGTGGCTTCATCTCAGAACTCAGAGGGTCACTATAAGAGGACACCTATCTGCAGAAGGAGATGTGACAAGTGGAGTGCCATAGGGATCTGTACTGGAACCGGTTATTTTCCAGTTATTTATCTGAGATTTAGAAGAAATCATCCAAAATTATATTATAAAATAATGATGCAAAACTTGGAGGACCATGTATGACAATGGATCAGATCAAGTCAATCCAGGCTGACTTGGATTCAATAGCCAAGTGGGCAAATAAATGGGGGATGACGTTGAACACAGAGAAATGTAGCGTCTTGCATATGGGTAATCAAAATCCAGTGACACAGTACTTATTAAAAAAGCAAGTAATAGATTCAAAAACAAGTGAAACAGACCTGGGGATATGAGTTGATAATAAATGGAACTTCAAAGAGCACTGTATACATGTAGTGGCAAGGGGCAACAGAACAATCGGGGCCATCAAAAGTAGAAGTAAAGAGGTGTTGATGCCTATGTACTTATACGTAAGCCCACAGCTGGATTATGGAAGTCAGATCTGGAGCTCATATACAAGGAAGAACATTAAAAGGGTGGAAAGTGTTCAATGTAGATACACCAAGTCTATTAGAAATCTTGGTGAATTATCATATAACTCAAGATTAAAATATCTAAATTTTCACAGTGTGGAGCTGAGAAGGCACATAGGTGATATGCTATTTTACTTCAACATTATGAATGACTGTCACATATTTAACAACAGAAAACTAAACATTGAGGCCCAGTTATTCAAAGGGGTTGCAACTGGTGCAACTGAGTTGCACCAGCGCAACCCCAGAAATGCACCCCAGTGCAATATTCAAAGGAGGGACTTGCACAGCGCAAATACCGATGCGCTGGTGCAGAAAGATAATGTATGCGGCGCATCCCTAGGGGGTGTGGCCATGCATATGCGGCACATCCCGATATTCAGCCCAGGATGTGCAGCACATATGCTGGCACAACTCTAGCATGTGCTGTATACCTGGGCTCAAAGTTGAGCCCGGAAAATATGGCTCAAATGCCAGCCACCCACAGGCGTGCTGCTGTACTGCAAGGCTGGCAACCCCCCCCCCACCATGCACAAGCACTCACACATGGCCCTGGTGGTCCAGTGGTACTCCCCTCCCTCCCTGTATCCGCAATCGCCAGTAATAATGATTATATATGGTCCTGGTAGTCTAGTGGTACCCCCCTCCATCCTCGTAGCTGCAATTGCAAGTAATAGTAGTAATAGTAGTAGTAGTAAAAACCTTTATTTTTCAACAGGATTTAATGACACAATACACCATTAGGACCTAAGTCCCATTTTCGAGGTGCTCCTGAATTTGTAGTTTCTCATTACTTAAGTTACTTAAAACATACAATATACAACTATTCCTATAAATAATTAATACAAATACTTAATAACATGTACTCCATGGTATAATATAACAAGAGGGAAAAATATTACTATTTACTATCGTGAATGTTTCTAAGGCTTTTCTAATAGTACACTTATTTCATTCATTCATTGAAACATAGAAACATAGACTTTGACAGCAGATAAGGCCGCTTGGCCCACATAGTCTGCTCATTTCCCTACCTACAGGATAAGCTGCAGATCCTAGTTAACCAACAGCCTATTTCTTCTTACCCCCCACAAGAATTGCCTTATGTTTGTCCCATGTATCCTTGAATTCTCCCACAGTTTTAGACCCCACAACTTCCTCAGGAAGGCTGTTCCATGCGTCCACCACCCTCTCTGTGAAAAAATACTTCCTCACATTGCCCCTGAACCGCCCCCTCTATCTTTAAATTGTGTCCCCCTGTTCTTGCACATCTCCTTTTCTGAAAGATGCTACCCTCTTGGATTTTGTTAATTCCACTGAGGTACTTAAAAGTTTCTATCATGTCCCCCCTCTCCCTCTTTTCCTCAAGTGTATACATATTAAGCTCCTTTAGTCTCTCCTCATATGGCTTCTCTTGCAGACTCTGCACTATTTTAGTTGCCCTCCTCTGGACTGCCTCTATCCTGTCTATGTCCTTGTGGAGTTGGGGTCTACAGAGCTGGACGTAGTATTCCAGATGGGGTCTCACCAACTGTCTGGACAGAGGGATAACAACTTCCTGTTTTTTGCTAGTAATGCCTCTCCCTATACATCCCAGTAGACCCCCAGCCCTCCCTACTACCTTCTCACATTGCTTGCTAACCTTAAGGTCATCTGATATGATTACCCCCAGGTCCCTTTCCATTTTTGTTGTTGTTACTACCTCTCCCCCCATTGTGTAATCTCCCCTGGGTTTTTGTTTCCCAAATACATTATTTTGCACTTCTTTGCATTGAATTAAAGCTGCCATACTTCTGACCATTCCTCCGGCCTTGCTAAGCCCCTTCTCATCCTTTCCACGCCTCATTGTGTATCAACCCTGTTGCAGATCTTTGTGTCATCTGCAAACAGGCATACTTTTCCTTCCAGTCCCTCTGCAATGTCACTTATAAAGACATTAAAAAAGACTGGACCCAGTACTGAACCCTGCGGTACCCCACTAGTAACCCCTCTTTCTTCAGAGTGGACTCCACTTACAATTACCTTCTGTGTCCTGTTGTCCAGCCAATGTTTTACTCAGGCTACCACCCTGGGACCCACTCCCAGGCTGGTTAATTTGACTATTAATCTTTTGTGTTGAACTGTGTCAAATGCCTTGCTAAAGTCTAGGTAGGCCATGTCCACAGCCCCTCCCTGGTCTACTACTTTGGTCACCCAGTCAAATAAATCAATTAGATTCGTTTGACATGACCTTCCCGCTGTGAACCCATGCTACCTTGGGTCCTGTGCCACACTGGCCTCTAGCTACTCAACAATTCTTTCCTTCAGAAGTGATTCCATCGCTTTCCCTACCACAGAGGTCAAACTGACAGGTCTGTAGTTTCCTGCCTCTGTCTTGGTCCCACTTTTGTGAAGGGGAATCACATCTGCCTTCCTCCAGTCTTCAGATATCACCATCCTCCCATGACAGGACCTCTCTGCCCACTCCTCCTCACATCGGCGGTAGCATCACGTACACACCCAGTTGCCCGGCCGACGACAGCTATAATATCAGCTGTAAGTTTCAGCAGTTCACATCAGGACCAATGGGCTTGCAGTACATACTGTTTAATAGTCATTCAAAAAATGTGAATGAATGACTTCACTTACGTTTTTTGAATGACTATTACAGTATGCACTACAAGCCCATTGGTCCACAGTGTGGACCAATAGGCTTACAGTTGATACTGTAAATTGTCATTCTGCAAGCAGCCGGCTGGTATGTGGGTGGGTTTGATGCTGCCCGCCGATTATGGTGGGGGTAGCTGTGTGGGCAGTGGGTTCTGTGTGGGTGGGGGTGCCACTGTACCACCAGGGATTACGTTACATAGGATATATCTGTGATCGGGGCTACGGGCAGGTTGGGGAGTGCCACTAGACTACCAGGGATTTATTTCATTATTATTACTTTTGATCACAGCTATGAGGAGGGAGGGGGGTACCACTAGACTACCAGGGCTATATATAATGATTAGTACTGGCGATCATGGCTACTGGGAGGGAGGGATGGGGGTATCATTAGACTGCCAGGGATATATTTCATTATTATTACTGGTGATTGCAGCTATGGGGAGGGAGGGGGTACCACTAGACTGCCAGGGATATGTGTCATCATTATTATTGGCGATCACGGCTCTGGGGAAGGAGGGGGTACCACTAGACTACCAGGGATGTATTTCATCATTATTACCAGTGATCATGGCTACAGGGAGGGAGGAGGGTACCACTAGGCTACCAGGGGATTCTTTATTTATTATTCCATGAGATTGCAGCTACGGGGAGGGAGGGAGGTGCCACTAGCCCCCTCTGGCAGCACCACTCGCTGTGGAGGGTGCCATGCTCATTGCACTGATCGGCCCTGCACATCTTATGCAAATGAGGCCATAATGACATGCAAATGGCCCCATTTGTGCCTTGCATACATTATGGTTCTATTTGCATACAACTGGCTGAATATCAGAAATTTGTGCACAGCTTAACTCAGTTGCGCTGGTGCAGTTCCCATTCCTGGTATTCAGCCCTGTCTGAGGGAGATGCGCCGGAGCATCCTATTTGCACCATGTGCATTACCTGCTATATTCAGAGGAGCTACATCATGACTCATCTCCTTTGAATATATCCCTTAGTTGCACCGGTGCATCTCAGTTGCGTTGCACTACCACTTGTGCCATTGCTGGGTGCATTTCTGAATATCGGGGCCAGAACATAAAAATATCAATTCTGTAACAAGAGGTCATCCATTACAGGTTAAGACAAATTGATTTAAGACCTTAAAAAGTAAATGTTTTTACACTCGAAGAGCATTCTAACCTTTGGAATAGACTACCTGAGCATATTATTATTAGAGAAAATTTAGATATTTTTTAAAAATCATCTGTACAGTTACATCTCAAATAATGGAAATCTGAGGTTTTTATAATCTATTCTAAAGGAGCTAGACTTTGGGCCTCTGCCTCTCTTTTGCTCCTTCAATCATAAGTGTCATAAGTGTCAATATTTTTGTCTGTGCACTTACGTGGTTAACAAAAACTAACTAAATAAAAATATATACCAAACTCATGGAAAACAAATATCATTATCCCAATACATAAAAGGGGCTCTGCCTATGATCCTGCCACTTACTGCCCCATTAGTTTATTAGCCAAAATCTCAAAAATGTTCACAAGAATGCAATTAAATAGAATTATCAAATGGGTGGGCAAAAAGAAACTCCTTTCCCCTTTCAAGCAGGTTTTAGACACACCTGCCATTAAGACCATCAGTGATATGAATATTAAGGAGGTGATTAGCATAACTCTGCCATTGTGTTATCCGGTGGTGGGTGTGTCACTGTAAGCAGGTGACGAGAGGTTAAACTAGAGAGCTACCGAAAGTGTAGGTATGGTTCCTGTGATTTATAAAATAAGCATTGCATCTAGAAAATGTGATAAGAAGTGTGGAGTTGTCTGGGAGGAGCAGCAAAGTTGTTTTCCCCTATAGTGTAGGACTGAGAAAAGCCAGCTTTGTAGGTGGGATCCTGCATTGCAAGAGGTGGGGTTTGTTTTTGCCAGTGGCATCATGCGCAATGGAGAGACCTGTTGATGTGGATGCACATGCGCAGAGCCACAGCTGCCTATTTCAAAATTGAATTTTAAGAATTGTAGTGCTCATTTCTAGTAAAGGCTTGTTTCTTTATGATCAGCATTTTTATCTTCGTCAGAAACTCTCTTTGTCCCACTAGGATCCATTAGTCACTGACTGACTCTTCAGGCTGCTCAGGATGTTGGGTAGAGGTGCATTCTCAGATCGTGAGCACATCGGGACAAACAGTAGGAAGCCAGATCAAAGGAGATAAGGGGTGTGTGAGGAGGAGGACCATGTAAAAGCATCTATCCTAAATAGATACTTCTGCTCAGTATTTACAGTATTTAGGGCAGGGCCCACAGCTCAGCACCATGGGCACAGGGGGGAGGGAGGTGTGCACTAGTCCCTTCACAAAAGAAAGCATCCTACAAGAGCTTGATAAGCTCAGGGTGGACAAAGCAATGGGACCTGATGGCATACATCTCAGGGTACTAAAGGTGCTAAGGGTGGAACTAGCAGAGCCATTAGCAGAACTGTTTAGTGAGTCTCTGAGTACAGGAGAGGTCCCAGAAGACTGGAGAAGGGCTCATGTGATCCCGCTTGACAAAGACTGGTAGCAGGGAGGAGGCAGGGAACTACAGACCAGTCAGTCATACCTCAGTAGTGGGCAAGATTATGGAGGCACTCCTTAAGGAAAGGATCATGCAACACCTGGAATCCATAGGAGCACAGGATCCAAGACAGCATGGATTTACAAAAGGAAGGTCCTGTCAAACTAATCTCATAGATTTTTTTGACTGGGTAACCAGAGTGGTGGACCAAGGGGGAGCAGTTGATGTTGCCTACCTTGACTTCAGCAAAGCTTTTGATACTGTTCCACATAGAAGATTGATTAATAAGCTGGGTAGGCTCAGGGTGGGTCAGAAGTTGGTCAACTGGGTGGCAAACTTGTTGACAGGCAGAAAACAAAAAAGTGGTGGTAAACAGTATAGTCAGAAGAAATGCAAGTCACAAGTGGGGTACCTCAGGGATCAGTCCTGGGGCCAGTCTTCTTCAATATCTTCATCAGTGACATTACAAATGGACTGGAGGATAAGGTTTGTCTGTTTGCAGATGACACCAAGATCTGCAACAGAGTAGATGATCCAGATGAGGTGGGCAGAATGAGAAGAGGTCTGGATAAACTAGCAAAATGGTCAGAAGAGTGGCAACTGGGATTTAATGCAAAGAAGTGAAAAATCATGCACATAGGGGAAGAGAAACCCTGAAGCCACCTATAGGCTGGGAAGGGAGTTGCTGGCAGTCACAAGGGAAGAAAGAGACTTGTGCATCATCATCACTGATGACCTGAAATCATCCAAGCAGACCACTAAAGCAGTAGGCAAGGCTAGGGGGATGTTGTGGTGTATTAGTAGGGGTATCACAAGTCAGAAGAAGGAGGTAATAATCCCTCTTTACAAGACACTGGTTAGGCCCCATCTGGAGTACTGCGTGCAGTACTGGAGGCCACACCTTCACAAGGACATTAACCAAATTGAGGCAGTCCAGAGAAGGGCAACCAAAATGGTGCAGGGACTGCATCAGAAAACATATGAGGACAGATTAATGGAGCTCAACACGTATACGCTAGAGCAAAGGAGGGTGAGAGGTGATATGATCAAAACATTCAAACACTTTAAGTGCATTAACAAGGTGAAAGAGTCTAACATGTTTCAATATAAGAAAAATAGCAGGACAAGAGGACGCAAAAAGTTTTCTTTTAACACACCATGAATATACAGCACAATTAAGGGAAGGATGGTAATTTAAAATGCACTGCAGGTGTGACTTTATTACAGTAACACATTGACTATAGCAACAAATACAGTACCAGTCTATACTGTCAGTCCCTTCACAGTCCCACTTACACACCTAAGGATGTCACCATGCTACAGACGTCTTCTGTGCAGCATCTGTGGAGATTGAGGACAGCACAACCAAACAGGTCAACAATTTGAGGTGCAATAAAACATAATATTTTAACAAATTCTGCACTGCAGTGACAGGACACCACTTAGAAATGTGTTTTGTACAGCTGTGATAAATCTGAAGAACAATTCCGAGTGTTTCACATGATCTTTAAATTTAATTATAATTATGGAGGAAAAACATTGGGTGCTGCTCTTAGAGCAGGGGAAATTAAACTTAATTCAGTGTTATTATATGGAGCAGAAGTCTGGGCTCCAGACTTATCAAATACCTTAGAAACATCCCTTCAGTACTTTTATAAAGCTCTTTTGAAAGTATCGACTTCCACATCTACAACCATGGTAAGGGCTGACTTAGGTAGAGTTTCTATCAAAGTATTTACAGAGCTAAGGATGGGTAACTATTGGATAAAGATAATTAATAACAAACAAAACCAACTCCCAGTGCAATGTCTGTATGAAAAATAAAGTGGACAAATAATAACTTAAAATTAAAATAGCTCAACTCACTAAAAACTGTTTTAAACAACATAAATCTCTTACCTCTATGGAATGATTACCAAAGAAAAATTTATATTTTTGTCCAATACAAAACCATTTGCTAAAAAAAAAAAAAAAAAAAAAAAAAACACTATTTCAAAGAGTACAAAAAACAGATATGGACAGAATAAGAAATCAAAAATGTGCATTATGGTTTAAAACAAAATAACACATAATGTAAAAGATATTTATTATTAGCCTTTAACCCAGAACACAGAAAAGTGATTACCTGGGCAAGATTTGAAATAATAAATTTCAATTTTTTCTATCTCAACAAAAATTTAACATCTGGGATGGTACTTTATGATAATTAATGCACATGTCAATATGGATTTAAAGAAACCATTTCCCACATAATAGTGCAATGTCCACTATACAGAGAAATAAAAAATAAGTTTCTTAAAACAATATTAACATGCTATGCTGATCTTAACTATGACGTGATATTTATTCTCCTCCATCCTTCTATTATGGAGGATGCTGAAATTATTGCCAGCTGTCTGCTACTAAAATAAAGAAGAAATTAAGGAATAACTGAAAAACCGGATGACTTGATTCACAGGAAGCTTGCTACCATGAACAAATTACAAGTCTAATTATGGCTGCTTTTTACTAAAAAAGAGCTGAGCATTGCTGCTTTCAAATAAGATAATTCCTTTGCTTTATTTTTGAACTCGCTCCTATTGTGCTTTAAGAAATGTAACATATCCAAGATAAGAGCGACTGACTGTTTTAATGTAAACAACAACCTGTTTTTATGATTTAATTTATTTTTGCATTTTAATATTGTATGTTGTTTTAGTATTTTGAAATGACAATGATTTTATTGTCATAGTTGAACAAATAAACTTGATTGATTGATTGATTAGTAGCTTAGGAGGCAAGAGCTACGAGGAGAGATTGCAGACATTCGAAGTATAGATATTCAAATTATTTAGCCAAGAAAAAGAGAAAGCTGAGAGGGAGAGCTGGCCTAAGCATAGTGGGAACTGTGTCTCTGCACAGTGCCCTGGGAACTGAGGGGCTCCAAAAAGCTTCAGCTGTCCAGTTGGCCTTCTTTTTTTCCTGGACCATTTTCCTGTTGTAGAGTATGAGCTCCTCATCTCTTAGTGATTACAGTCTCATGCAAGAAAAGTACAGAACTACAAAACACTAGCATGGCTGGAAGACATAAGGAGGTCACCACAGAGATGAGTCTGTTTCTTTGGGTTCTCTGCCTCTTGATATGGGGCCCCACAAAGAGGGTTTGCACAGAGCCCTTGGGTTGATAGGGCTAGCAGTGTTCAGGGGACATGATGACGGTTTTCCAAATACTAAAGGGGATAGAATGGAGTATGCCCAGATATCTTTTATTTATTTTTTCATTACGAATCAAGTTTACAACCTTTGAGTCAGAGGCTCATTTACAAAGGCACCTCGTCGCAGGGAGGGAAGACATCAAGACAGTTATTACAGTGCAGATTAAAACAGAGAATAACATTACAGGTGCAGTAAAAGGAACATTTAACATAGATACGCTTATGTTACATAATATAGTAGTTTGTATGTTACTTAGGTTACACAATGTTACAAAATTGTGAGTTACAATAATGGATATAGTAGGTCCTCAGAGAAGACAACGGGTTACATCCCTATTTGGACCTAGTAGGGAAGAAGTGGGTCTGGGGAGGGAGAGACTGTCCAGTGGATGTTGTCGAGCCAGGGGGCAAGGCGGGTGGGTACCACAGGTTACAACAGGGGGTTAGTTGCACCTACAACAGCGGGTATTAAAGATAAGGTTCCGAAAGGCTGTTTTGAAAGAGCCAATTTTTGGCAAGTTGGAGATGCAGCTAGGAAGGGAGTTGAACCAGGTTGGGGCTCGGTAGAGGAAGTATCTCTGGGCAACAGAGGTCTTGGTTCTGGGCACCTGGAAGGTGGCCTTAACAGAGCTACGGGTGGTGATGGATGACAATGACTGCTTTAGGGAGGTGGAGACCCCCAGGGGGGAGAGTCCTAGCAGTGATTTCTTAGTGAGAAGGCAGGTCTGGTAGAGTAGTTGCTCCTCAAAGTTGAGCAGATTGGTGGTAGTATAGAGAAGGCAGGTGTGAGTGCAGCTGGGGGCACTGGTCAGGAGCCTACAGGCCTTACTGATGGAGAGTTGGATTTTGGAGAGGGCAGTGTTGTCAGCTGTGTTGTAGATGGACAAGCCGTAGTCCACAAGCTGTGAGTGCTAGCAGAACTAGAAGGCAAGCCCTCAAACTGAGGGGTGAAGAATTATGGGAAACTTTAGAAAGCATTACTTCACACAAAGGGAGGTTCACATGTGGAATAGCCTACCCAGTAAAGCTGTGGATACTAGCACCTGTTCAGGCTTTGAAAGCAGTACTCAACAGATTCCTCAGAGAGAAAAGCATTGAGGATTACACAGCATAAGTAGAGTAGCATTCTACCTGTTAAGCTTGGGTGTGTTTCCATACACAAACTGGATATAGCCACTAGCATATGGCAGGAGGGGCAGACAAAATGAACCTTAAGTCCATTGTCATTACAATACTATATTTATTGATTTATTTAAATTTGTTAACCAGGTAAGCCCACTGAGACATGGTGTCCCTTTTTTCAGGGGTGACTCAGAGTTAATTACATTCAATAGGAAACAGCATTTTACATACAGAGACAAATGAAACAATAAACAGTGGAGATATGTGTTTACATGTTAAGTTACAAGCCTTAGAGCCATAAGAATCCAATACATAGAGACAGGTAAAAACAAAGGCTTTCACATTTGCGATAGTTATAATTCACCTGCTAAGGAAAGAGATTAAAGAGGACAGGTTTGGTTGAGATAATAAAGAGTGCAAAGTCTATACTTGGGAACACATGAGCGCAACCCCATATCTAGGTAGGCATTGCAGATGAGGAGTAACATGTGCTGATACTACTAGTTAAGAGTTTTATGGCAGGGTCAAGTGCCCTAGAGTAAATGGCCCAATCGTTGGAGTAGGCCAAGAGGTTGTACTGGTATACTATGGGGTAAATCTGTGGCATCAGTTACAACTACATTTACTAGTCACTAGCATGTGGGATTTCAGGGCAGCTTTGAAGGCAGTCATGGTAGAGCAGTTTGTCACTTCTGGTGGTAGGCTATACCAGAAGGCCGGAGCAGAGACAGTGAAGGACTTATCCCCTGCACGTGATCTAGACCTTGGGACTTCCAGGGTGGAGCTAGTAGATGACCAAAACTCCCGTTTGTGAATTTTGTACTGGAGTAGCCCATTAAAGCTGGGGGAGGCAATAGTTATAATCATTTTAAAAGCAAGGCAGAGGGTAGGGTAGGCCAGACTTGCCTCAAGTGCTGCCCAGTTAAGAGAAGTGAGATCACCACAGTGGTGATCTCGGTGGTGAGCAGCAGCTACAAAGCAAGCAACTTTGTGATAGAGGACTCTGAGTTTGGCAAGTTCAGTGCTTTAGAGAGGTTGGAGGAGGGAAGCACCATATAGTAGAATGGGAAGAAGGGTTCCTGTGGCGATTGCCAACCGAGCTTCTCAGCTTAGGTACCCACCTAGTCTATATAGTAGTCCAATTTTTTAATGGAGAGACTTAGTTAATGCCACCACTTGCGATTTCAGGGTTAACTCCTGGTGGAGATGCACACCTAGATACTTTATAGACACAGAGACCTCCATCCT
Organism: Neoceratodus forsteri; assembly: GCA_016271365.2. Taxonomy (NCBI): domain Eukaryota; kingdom Metazoa; phylum Chordata; order Ceratodontiformes; family Ceratodontidae; genus Neoceratodus; species Neoceratodus forsteri. The sequence goes on from CM057458.1 coordinate 449,222,840, forward strand.
AGTGCCATTGGTTGAGGATATTTGGAGAAGAATGTTTCCTTCGGCACCCAGGTGTCTGGGGCTAAATTGCATGGCCTTTGATTTCTTCAGGTTTAGGACCAATTTATTATCCACAAGCCACTGTTACAGGATTCTGAAGTCCGCGCTGAGGTCTAGGTTTAGTTGATTAGCATCCTTAGAGCTCCTGTAGATAATAGCATCATCTGCATAGAGTTGGAAGTTGCCCCCCCCACAGTGTTTAGGCATAGTGTTTATAAAAATGGAGAGCATATTACTCTGTATGTATTCCAGAAAGACTGCAGCTCCTGTCCTAAGGGTCATGAGTAGGCGGGCACAGTATAGTAAACTGCCCATATGCCAGAGGGGATTTAGGATAATGAAAGTAGCTTTCCTTAGTCTGCAAATTTTCATCAATGTGTGTCAAGAATGCGCGTACTGAGTATAAGTGCCTGCGGGCAGGGCCATCACACCTACAGAGTTTGAGAGGCATGTTCCCTACCAAATGTCAATCCAAACATGGCTTTAGAGGCCAAGAAAAGACAGTAAAGGTGTAATTTAGTGCCCTCTTTTCATTAAGTTTTAATTGTGTGCCCCCCAGGATTTCTCTTGTGGTGACATCCCTGTCTGTGGGCCACTGGGGTGCCAAGACATAGCTGAATGTGTGCTGCACTTGACAATGTGTACGTTATACTTCGCGAACATTGGTCAGAGAGAAATTGCAGACAATTATATGCAAATAAAAAGAAATGCGACTTGCAGTCAGCCATGTAAATGTTCAAGCAGACTAGACTGACGAGTTGGACTGAAAAGAATCATTAGGACATCACTCAGATCCCCACAATGGAACATTGGAGAGATCTAGTTTGCCAGCTATACAGGATGGAGAAGATAACATACTACAATAATCAAATGTGACAACTTTTCTTAAATGCATGGTCAGGATCTGTACACTATATTATGGACCTCAGCACAGATTTTGCCCCCTAAGAAATACATAAAGAAATACCATGTATGGTGCCTCTCAAAAAACAGCAACCTAGAAACCGCATCCTCATAGCTGAAAGAGGTGTAACAGCTGGTCTGTCAGTTTGTGTGCCACCCATGCCCACCTCATGGCTTCAAAATTGGTATACTGTTTACATTTCTTTCTTTTACTGCTTTCCTTTTACTATGAAAAATGTTAAAAACAGGAGAGGAATGTTTATTGATTTGAATTTTATCTCACATACTGATGTGGTATACCGTGGTGTTAAAGTGTGTTTGGCCACTGGGTCATATTGATTATGAAAAGTGATGTTTGTACTACTGCCTGATGTTCTCATAATAAAATACAGTTTTAAAATACTACATCACGCAGAACAAATTTAAACATAAACAAGGTGCTGGGTCAGCATGTGGTCTGAAAGCAAAACAAAATGGTTATATTAAATGCATGCTGAAAATAGAAAATAGAGTTAAAAATTGACAAAGCAAAGTTAGCTTTTTCTCTTTTAGATATTTCCTGAAGAAGACCTATGGTCAAAATTTTAAACATAGATGCACAGCACTGTTGTAACTTGAAAGTAAATAGACAGTGTCTGTCAATAAACTGGGACAACATGAGAAATATGTTAATTATAAACATGGACAGGAAAAATCCTGGAAATCTGGGATCAGATCCAATATAATAATCCAGTATCATCTCTTTATTGGTTCACCACACACATAAGTAGAAGGGGTTACATTCTGTGGCCTCCTCGCCACTTTGTCACTCTAGGCCTACAAGTATTACTGTGTTCAAATTTCCATTAAATAATGTAAAAGATAACTACTATACATATAAGTACATTAATACACTAACCACTGTGCCAACATCACCCTAATATTGTAACTGGTGTTCCCTTCACCAAACAGTTCCAAATGCAACTTTTCACAGCATTCTAACACTGGTAACTAGGAGTTTTTAAGAAAAACTTCCTTATATCAACAAAGTTCCCAGGCAACTGCCTGGAACAGCCTTCCAGCTGAGGCGGCAGGGGTGAAAGCTGTGGCGGGATTCAAGAACACATGGGATAGACATATGGGGAACCTTAGCCATTAGGAAAGGGAGGGCTAAGCCATTGATCAAATAGGATCTATGAAGTTCCAGTAGACAGGGAAAATGGGCAGACTGGGTGGGCAAAGCAGTCCTTATCTGCTGTCAAATTATATGGGTCGGATTTTCCGGACCTGCAGGATTGCCACAAGCCCTCTGCGCACCGAACATATGGTGCATGGGGCTTACGGCAGTCTCCAGGTGACAATTGGGAATTTCTATCCCTTGCACCCCTCACAGGTCCTTAGACCACAATTTTGTGATCTAGCATGCGCCACTCCTGGGGGACTAAGTTACAGAGCTTGCGCCAGATATTTGGCACAAGCTGCTGTAATACATGGAAACTGTCGCAGCTATGCATGGGATTGGAAAATCTGGTGCAGTTGCGGCAGCGGGGTTCGGCACACCGGGCAAAACCTAAGTCCCGTGGCGCAGGACCTGATGCAAGCCCTGCATACCTTTTGAGACAATGGCCTCGTGTTTCAATGTCACTAGATTGTCCAGCACCTTATGCACAGATCCTCTCTATAATTCCTATCTCTTGCAGCAAATTTGTGACAGTCCCTGAAACTGGTATTAGGAAACAGTGTTAATACTTGCCTATTTTATACAACACTCTCAGTGCTATATCTGTTGCATATATAAGAACAGTTGCTTCATTTACCTTATACATTATTGTACTCTGTTCTGTGTCTGTTTAGACAACATCTGGTCTCATTTGCTCAACATAAAGGTGAGATTTAAGTATTCAGTCTCTTATTATAAATTTTTTCACATTATAAACTCATTGCCTCTTCTAGATACAGTTCTTTCTTACCATATGATTTGTGAACAGCCGGTGTGGTTCATGTACCTGCCAATGAAAAATTAGAACCGGAAGGAGCCACTTCCAATAGCAGGGAAACAGCACACACAGTTCGTTGGAAATAAGGCCCCCCTCACCCAAAAATATGTTTGCATCAAATCTGATTTCTTATACTGTCAGTCAATAATTAAGAGCCAATGTTTCTTGAACAACAGTTCACTTCCTCCTGGCTACTTGTACGTACTGTAGGCAAAAACAATATTATTGATTTTAACGTAATAGTTGGGTTCTTTTGCTAAACCCATAAATTAATGCATTCCAACTAATTTCAAAAATATCATTAATACTGTCATTCATGTTACTTTACTCAGTATTTTATAATAATAATAACTTACTGACAGTATAATCAGATTTGATAGAAACATGTTTTTGGGTGAGTGTGCCTTATTTCCATCGAGTTGTGTATGCCTTGTAATTTACATGACCTTATATGGTCATAGGCCAGTATCCCTCTGGAGCAAACTCAGTTTTCACGTCCATGGGGCACAAGAAACAAGTGCTCTTGCTCAGTCTCTTAACATTTTTTAATGTCAGTTTCCTGAGAAGCGAGTGTTTTAAAAGTGTCTGACTCATCAAATCATAGCAGGGACCTCTCACTCTCCTCCATTCAACACCAGAGTCCCGAGGACCACTGCGATCCACATCCACAGCATTGTCAGTCTATCGAGTTCAGCTACAGCTGAGCTCCTCATCGACCCCCACCCACCCACCAGCAATGCAGTATATAAACTACTCGTGCATTCAGGTCTATCTGCTTTTAATGACCTTGAGAGCTGGGTGGAGGACTGTGCAAGTTCCATGCTGCTATTTGGTGAGTCAAACACTTTTAAAACATTCTTTATTCAAAACATTGCTATTAAAAATTTTTAAAAGAGACTGAGCAACAACACTTGTTTACCCCACAGATATGAAAAACAAGTATGCTCCAGAGGGACTGTGTCCTAGGGCCATATACAATCATGTAAATTATGAGGTATAAAAGAATTGTATCTAGCAGAGGCACTGAGTTTATAATGTGGAATAATTTTAATGAGTTAGAGATAGAATACTTAAAACCTGCTGATATTGAAAGGCTGAGACCAGGAGCCAGATATTCAAAAGTTGGCCCTGCACAAACTTTGTGTTTTTTATTTATTTGCTTCATGTTGCACTGCCATTTACGCTTGCGTCAGGCTCACAGCACATTATATTCCGACACATAGCACTGGCACTGTGCCATCTGAATATAGGGCGGCCATGGCCTAGTGCAAACACGTGTAGCACACAGCGCAAAGCAGTGGTGTACCACTTGACAAAGCACAGAGGACAGTGCGGCCCTGTGCAGGGCAGCGACAACAAAGCAGCGCAATGGGGGTGGCTGTCGGTAGGCAGACAGGGTGCTAAACACACAACACAGCTGCATCAGTTACAAAAATAAAATTTATGTACACAACATAGGAACAGGCCATTATAAAAGGAGTAACAGGGAGGGTGAACAGTGGTAGGGAACAACAGGGGTTAGGGTAGGTCTAACTTTGGGCAGCAAAATGGGGGCTGTACCCAAGGCAGAGTCATGGCACTGATGAAAGTGGGGATGGTGCAGGAGGTGTTGTGGGATCATGTTGGTGGGCCACTGTCACAGCTGCTTGGAGGGCCTTGCACAGAGTCTCCAGCCACTGTAGCATAAGGTGCTGCTGCTTGACAATGCACCACAGGAGGTCATCCTGGCTTTCGTAGTTTTCAGGCCACCTGCTCTCACAGGATGGAGATGCACATTCTGCCTAGTGAACACCAACACTGTAACTCAAGCCAGGACAAGTGCCACCATGCCACCTGGGGAGGATGGCAGACCAGCCCTCGCAACAGACTGCACATGGTAGACCATGTGAAGTACTGTGGACCCATACACTGGAGGGATGCATGGCCATGGCCACATAGTGCAGCACATGCACTAGACCAGCCATGACATACACATTGATCATCATCAGGCATGGCAGCCATACGTCAGTGGCATGCCCTGGCAGCACTGCACCTGTGTCTGCAGAGCAGAGTCCTTTCCCAGGAACATGTTGGGGTGGTCAAACATCCCACTTTAATTCATCAAGCAGCCCAAGCCCTAGCAACTCCAGGTATGCCGGACATGGACAGCCAGTACCCTCACCGGGTCACAGGCAGAACATGGCACAGGTACACACATGGAGCACATAACATAGCTGCACATGGGTGGAAACTGCTGGTGGCACCATGTGTAGGCCCACGGTACACCTGAGTGCTGTGGTGGTGTACATGGGGGGCCGCAGGATCAGCCATGCACCTGTTGCCTAGACATCAGTGTATGCCGCATGAAGTCGAACATGACTGACATCATGGATAGTGCCAGTGCAGCGTAAGTGCAGTGTAGCCTCAGTGGATGTAGGCACTGGGATGCCCAGACATGTCCACAAGGGCCTCCCCAGTAGATCTGTGGTGACCCTATATACCCTGTCGGTCTTTGCATGTAGCAGCTGTACTGTACCTGAGCAAGACTTCCGTGCAGTATAGCCTCAGTAATGGTGTCATCACAACACCATGGCAGACCACTGATGCTGCCCATGTGCAACACTGTGGCACCCCAAGCCCAGCCCCACTGATGAACCCCATGGACCTGTAGTCACTGTCCAGGTGTGCCCCCTACAGGGAACATTGGATATCCCCCTCTACAGGACACATACAGGGAACTGGCTGCACATCCCTGCCATGGCTGACATGTGGCCAGTGGTGCTGTATGCATAGGGCCACTATAGCCAAGTTTGCATAGTGTGTTGTGATCACCACTGCAGCTGAGGTCTGTGGCATGCACACCTGGCTTTTGGGATGCACCGCCCACCAAAAGCCACTGTGCCCATGACCCATGTCAGTATGGTGGGCTGATGCAGTGCCTCTGGGGCATGTCACAGACCACATGTGGAACCAGAGAGTTCAGTGGCACAGGGTACACACCATGGCAGTCATCCAGGGCACACAGACTGCCACAGCACTGTACCAGACTCACAGATGGCTGCCTGCCACCACTGTACCCTGTGGCCATGGTCCTGGATGTGGGATGGTAGGGGTCCACCACCCATAGGGCGACCCCATCATGGCTGGTGTGCACCGAAGCCAACCCCATAGCAGTTCTCCAGCAGTTCATGGTACCCTAGCTGCACCATAGGGGCCTTGGCATGGTATGGGAGAGTGCACTAATGCCATCCTTGTGACAGCCATCCAGCGGCTCATAGTACCCTAGCTGCACCATGGGGGCCTTAGCACAGTATGAGACTGCACTGATGCCATCCCTGTGTCAGCCATCCAGAGGCTCATGGTACCCTAGCCACACCATGGGGCCTTGGAATGGTATGGGACAGGCACAGGTGCGACATACCTGTAGCATGGATGTGACATTGTGCACCGACCACTCACATCCCTGGGAACATAACTCAGAGTCACCCCTAGCTGGGCAACACACATAGGGACGCACATTGCTGAACAGTGATACTGGTGACATAGTGTGTACGTGTGCCATCTAGGGCTTATGGAGCTGTGCCAGGCATGGCAGGGACTGGGCCTCTTGGGGGTGCCACCATCACTGGTGCCAAGCAGAGCAGGGGATCACACCTGTCCGTAATGTGTTTCACTCAGAAATTTGCTTTTTCACCCTTTGAAAAAGCTCATTTCTGAGTTAAACGCATTAGGGACAGGTGTGTGGAGCTGGTGATTGAGTTTTGTATGTACTGCATCCATGGATTTTGTGCTTTTAAAAGAAAAATATATTTTTATATGGACCAATAAAAGCTATGTTTTACAGGTGAAGATTGGTTCCGACAACATTTTCCTGGAAAAGTGGTACAGTGAGTACTGAGCTAAGTAGCTATATACTGTGTTTTGGCAGGTGCCAGCTTCCTAGCTCCCTGAACGGTTATTTTTCCAACCTTGGCACTGCCCTTCCTTGGTGCGGTTTATGCCCCCCGCCACCTCAATGACCATGATCAGGGCATAGCCACGTCCCCTGCCATTGTTCCCTATGTTCCCACTACTCCCCAAGGCAATGACCACCATGGACACTGGGTACTGACACCCAGTGTGCCACAGCCCAGCAACATGGGTGCACAGGCAGCCCTGGCTTCATGCCTGGGGGCACCACTGTCTCCAGTGACACTGACCCCATGCTGCCACACACGTGCTGTGGCATCCCATCCCCCTTATAGCCTATGCAGCAGTGACAGGGCGCATGCCACCAGAGTCCCATATAGCTACGGGGACACCATGTGGGAAGAGGCCCACAACCACTGAGGTGGTGGGTCACAGCCACCACCATGCAACCCGTGCTGGCTCCTAGGCATGTACACATGTAACCCTGGGTGCTGCACACACGGTGGTCTGCTCACCGGATTGCATCACATGTGACTGTCTGCCCTGGGCCCCATCTCCACCCACCAATGAATCACTGGGCTCCATCCTGTGCCTCTGGCTCCATGCCTCATCCACCTGGGCTGGTGCGGGCTGTGCACTGAGATCTATAGAGTAGCAAAAGAAAGGTGCAGTTGGTTACCCTCAGTGTTAGACAGTGCCCCATCCATTAGACGGCATCCCACAGACCCACACATCTGCCTGCCCCATGGCCCAGCTGTGACAGATACAATGTGCACAGGATGGGGTGAGCAGGGCTGTCCAATACCAGAAGCCCAGCCAGTGACACCACATATCAGCAGAGTGGTGCATGCACATACAGTATAACCCCCCCTGGGATGGGATATCCACAGTTCATGCTGCCCGTGAAGTGACCACTACCAGAGTTTGACTGGAGTACAGGGACCCTGCCTAGAGTGTTGACTCTGATGCCCCCTGGACACCCAATGAAGGGTCCAGGGGCTGGATGTATATCAGTAGACCCCTGTTGTCATATACTGTGGTGGGTCTTTGTTTGCTGCCCATAGAGATGGACAGGGTGCATGGACATCCACAAGAGCTGAGTACACTATGACTGTCTGAGTGATGAAGGTGGCACAGTACACAGCAGATGAGGGAGGCACATGGCACTATCCAGAGCCTGCTGAGGCAGTCTGTATGTGGCCACCACCCACTGGTCTGGTATACTTGACATGACATGGTAGTTGCAGCCCTGACTGTATAGATGTCCATGGTGTGCCAGGGCAGGGGGCAGAGCAGTGGCACCCCAGGGGCCCTGAATGTCATTGCATTGCCTGCACATAGTCCCATACATGCCTGGACCCCCTATAGCCATGCTGCACCCCCTGCGAACCCTGGCACAGGTGATCTCATGGTCCTGTGGCACAGTGCAGTTACTGCATACCATATGCCAGGGGACACTGCCATGACTTGCTGGATACAGTACCTGGGGCAGCCACATGGACGCTGCATGTGGTCATCAACCTGGCCATCATTGTGACAGGTGGTGGCATGGCAGGGGGCCTGGAGGCAGCACATGGGCCCAGGCAGCCACGGCCTGCCATTATATAGACAACCTTCACACACACACACACCCACCCCTGCCACCAAAGTGAGGTGGCAGCCCCCCGCTGTGCCAGTCTGTGTGTTCACAGGCAACCATGATGGTACAGATCATGCACAGGATGGAGTGGCACCCTGTGGGACATGATGGCTGGCCAGCACCATACAGCTGGTGAGCAATTCCATGGGGTTTGGTCCTCTGTACAGTGGGACTGAGGGCACACAGGCAGCATGCACAGTGTTGGGAGAATGCTCAGACACACTGCATGATGCCACTGTGCTGCACACACGCCCATCCACACATCCCCATATCTTTCAACCCCTTGTCACATAACGCAGGGATACAGGTAGGCATCATCAGGGGCACAGACCCAGCATCAGATAAACATCAGACACAGTGGGAATGTGCACCCAGATCATTGAGACATTCTGGAGGTGTGTGTGACATACCTGGTCCAGAGGACAACACATCTGTCATGTCACTGTGTGACAGTACCTTGTGCTGACAATCCCCACTGGTTGGCCACATACACACATTGTAAGAGGGTCTGAGGCACCAGCTGAGGCACACTCAGGGGCATCCCTGTACATTATGGACAGTTGTGCGGTATGCACCTGCCCACCACCTGGCTGCACCTACCTGGTCAAGCATGTTGGTGCTGGTGACCATGTCTTTGAGCTTGTGAAACTTGCACACCTCCTGTCTCTGCAGATCACTGTATCAATGGCAGCACTGGTCCCCAGTGTGTGCGACCCCTGTCCTGCACGTGAGACGATGGCCCACCGATGCCCAGACCTCACACCGGGGCCTATCTGCCCTGGACTCCTCCCTGAGAAGCTCATCTTCCCTGGCCACCACCAGATCCACCAGGTTGGTGACCTCAACTGCCAACCACTGGTGATCACACTGCATACAGCCACAGCTTTGTCCACTGTTCATGTCCATTTCAACTAAGTGCTGCAGAGCTTTCTAGAGTAACAGAGTCTGTGCCACTGTTGCACAGTACAACGTATATGTAGTGCTGTGCAATGCATCATTGCACTGTGCAATATGCACTTCCAGGGGTGGGGATGCGGCCAAGGGTGCATGACCTGCATGGTGTGAAATGTGTGCAGTATGCACTGGCATGTGTTGGGTGCAATACAGTGCAGCGCTACACAGTTGCACAGCATGCTCTGTGTAGGCAGTGCAGCCCAATGACATCATAGGTGAGACACATCATCAGGCCTGTGCAGGGCCATGGTACATGCAACAAGTAGCACAGCATGCAACACAGCCACACACACGCTATCCTAGATAGTACTGTGGGCAAACCTGCAATATTCATCCAGAGCATGCAAATTAGGTCACTGGGCAGAGTCTATGGGCAACACACCACATTGGTGCATCATTCTGTGTGGTGCTGCATAGATTAGCATGTCAAACTGTGCCTGGGCTATTTAAGGGCGCACAGTGCACTACCTAGACAGCAAAGTGGAACTGCAGGCAAATGGAGGTAAGTGTTCAGTGGAGTGCATTAGGGTTTGAGCTGTGTGTAGTTGCCTGTTTGTATTTGTTAGTAAGGATATGTCTCCCCAGTGCATGGGACATAGTCAAACCTCTCAAATGGTTGTCTGACAAAGCAGGGACAAGGCGTCACAAAATCAAGGACACAAACACACACACAGGGACACATCTGAAATGGGGGCCTGGCTGCACGGCAAACTATGAGTAGTAGGAGCCTAGGGCATACCACTCAACCATTTCACCCTCAACTGTGCTACATTGGCTGTCACACTGTGGAACACATAGACAACATGTGGAACATGGCAGCACAGGTTTCTTTAGGAAGCTCAGAACACACTTCCACTGTGTGCACACATGTTCCCACTGCTGTGTACTACGGCTATACTACGGTGTCTCATGCTGTCCTGTGCATGGATGCCTTAAAATGGTAGCTTTGTATGGGAGACATACCCCAACAGTGTGGACCAGGGCCTCTTTTTTTTTTTACTTTCTTTATTGCATTTTTGGTAGTACAACAGCCATCACAATACATGTAGAGGTGAAAAGCATTACTGTATAACACAGTTCACTTAACATTGAACAGTATAACAAAAGGGGTCAAAAGCACCTCTCCCACTGTATTACAACACAGGTGATACAGGTACATAATGCTATGCAAAATCGATAAAAGTCGAAGAAACCATACGAATGCACATGGCAAGGGCCATTATTTGCTAAAATGTGTCTCAGATAAAGGATCCAACCAGACTCAGGCTGGTGTACAGCCCAAAAAGTCCAAGAAGTTTGTAAGTTGATTTTGCAAGAAACTTCAAAAATATGCAATAAATAATGTCCCAAAATTAAATTGCTAGAACTTGAACAGGGAAACCCCATTATACAGGGCTACTGTGCATAATTTTTGAATAAAACAGATTTCAACATCTAAACAGGTCAAGCAGTGCTTATAAAATTAGAGCAATAAAAACCAGTTAAGGCTGTCACTAGTCATGTGTCCGATTCAGCCTCCAGCTGAGTTACATTCTATCAGGCAGAGAATTCCTATCTAATTTTATCAGTCAGCTTACCAGCACCCGCAGGGTTGGATAACAAGTATGTCTTGCCCCCATAGTTAATTTTCAAACTGGCAGGTAGTAGAAGGTAGTGGTTAACTCCCATTTCATGGCCCGGTCTGGTGGTGCTGAGGGTTGAAGCGTTTGATGCCACACCTCCTGCCACGCCGGTGAACCGGCTCAGTGACAGACTCAAGTTGCCCGGGTCGGCAGAGGAGGGAGAGGATGGAGTGTCCAGAGGACAGTTCTGCTCTCTCTGGGGAGGGATCTGGGGTCAGCTCAGTGTCCTGGCAGCCCACGATGGTGATCGTGGGCATTGCAGGTACACCAGCCAGCGTAAGGGGTGGAGTGCGGCAGATGCCAGCAGGGCAGCCATGCACAGGCATCACTGCACATTGCACTCCGAGGTGGAAGACACAAGACAAATCCCTGTCCTCAGGGATAGGCAAAGGCACCTCTGCCCCGCTGAGCCACACTCCAGCACTGGGCTTCTCTCCTCTCCAGGCCCACCGCCCAGCCGGCACATTAGATTTGAGATAGAGCATCCTAGGCAGATAGGGCAGCCCCATATCAGGGGTTGCAGAGCCGGGGGGGGGGGAGGTCTGTCAGGCTGGAACGGGGAGAGGAAAGAGCTTCAGGTGGGAGGTAGAGCTTGCGGTTAGCGGTGGATGCTGGAGAGAGTTCTCTGACAGTATAGAGCAGAAACAGTCTACAAAAAAACAACAACTCCCATTTCACACAGAATGGTCTGAACACTATCAAAACTCTTTTGGCGTGCTCTTGTGCTGAAATTTAAGTTTGGAAAAAAACTGAATGTTGCTTGCCCCATTTTGACTCCTCCTGATCTTTTCGCAGCAAGAATAAGCTCATCGCTCTCTTCTGGGCCACCAGTTACCAAGAGGATGGTCTGTGAGGTAGTTTCATCATATGGTGGTCTCCTGGGAGTGTTTAACCAGGGGCCTGTTTTGACATAACATGTGGCACTGTCCCTTGTACTGTGGGACAGTTGAGAGGTACGGCATACTGTGTCTGCAGCTGCCATGGTGGACATCAGGTTCTGTGCAGAATCCCCACAGTTCCATCACAAACACACAGTTGTTAGGCAGGCCGCAGGAACAGTTGGAGGCAACATCAGGGAGATCCTGGCACCAGGGATAGTGGGGAGGTATGAGCATAGCCAGAGCTCCTGGAATGTTCCAGAACTGTCCCTGTACCCTGGGGCACTGTGCGTATGTGCATGGAGTAGACAGGCTGACCTTGACTACCCACTGCTCCCAACTGTCCCGGGATGCCAAAGCAGCTATATGGGGCAACTGTCCCCATAGACACCACAGATGGCCTGTACCATACAGGACACCTGGTAGCACTGGGACTACTATATGTATTAGGCAGGGGTTGCCATCCTAATGTGCATGGTGACTGTATAGGGCACTGCAGTCAGGGAGCAGACATCCGCCCCCATAGTGCTTCAGCATTAATGGAGTGACAGGGCCAGCAGGTGTCTCTCACCAGTTTGTATGCAGCAAGGGACAACTACACATATGCCACTGTACTGAGGAGAGCTTCGCACAGCGACATGGGTGCAGTGCCTCTGCATCACTAGGCCTGGGTCTGCAGTGTTCTGCAAAATCCATGTTGTGCAGTGATTGCAATGTGTTCAATGTTACCATGTATGCACTGTACCACCATGGCCCCATTGTCCATCGGCTCCCAACCCATGCCCTGTACAGTGCATGTTGTACTGTGCAGCTTTGTAGGCTCTGTAACAGTGACAGTACTGCGGTGGGAGTGCCTCACCCCCTATTGTTTAGGCATTGCCTATCCTGTGAGGGTGTCATCCACCCTCTACCAGTCTATGTGGGGATGCATGCCACCGATGGTAGACCTGCTGGCTGGGTGCCGGGGTGATGCGGGTTGGAGGTCCTGGGACACCCACGCAGTGTACCCTGTGTGGCCAGTGTAGGCAGCTGTACTGTGGGTGTATGGTACTGTATTGTGCTGGCACACTTACCCGTTGGCATGATGTGGCCATTGTCAGAGGTCCCCCCCAGCCAGGCCACATTCTGCAGGCAGGACACCCCTGCACAGACATACAACCTTGCGGGTTGCACAGCGGTATGTGGGCTGTCTACCCCAGACCATCTATGGCTGTCACCAGTGCCAACCACATGCATGGATGGGCCGGTGTCGATTGGTCTGGAGCTACAGCAGGGCGTGAATGTCCGAGAGACATCTGAGGCGTACGCTGTGGGGGGAGAATGGATTGTTGTCAGTGCAGCTGTGTGGCGCTGGCTGTACTACCCAGTCACCCATCTCTCTTCCTCTATTCTGGCAGGTACCATGGATGATAGGGACAGATTGTGGGCCCACCGCTTCAGCATAGAAGAGCTGCATGCACTGGCACAGGCCTACGAAGCCAGGGATGAGGTCATGTCCCACTGCAAAAGCACCGATGCTCCCATCTCACAGGCCTGGGAGGAGAGCACAGAGGAAGTAAGTGCCATCAGCAGGTGGAATAGGCCAGTGGAGGTGGTGAGGATGTGGTTCTGGGACTTGAAGAGGCACATGAGAGAGGCCATGGCGACGGAGCATCAGGAGGTGTATGCCACAGGCAGGAGCCCACAGGCAACAGGGGCCACCCAGTCCCTGGATTCTGTGGAGAGGCCATAGTGTCCACACTATGGCCTGTAGAGGTGACTGGAGTACCAGGTGGCAGTTATGAAAGCCAGGTCCAACCTGCTCAGCCATGTGAGTGATTGCTTGTGTGAACCCCTGCGGCAGAATTTGTTGGTGTGGTTATCCAGCAGTGTGGGTGCAGTGTGGCCATGGCCAGGTAGCACATGGGGTATGGGCAACACTACTGTGTCTCCATCACGTATACCATGGACAACTGTGTGCATGCCCATGGCAGTGCCCCACTTGGTGCTGACCATATGCCCTCTGGGGCAGGACTGTGTGCACTCTGGGATGGCGAGGTGTGCCTGGGTCACCTGGAGTGTGAGTGCATTAGTGCTGAGTGTGTTGTCACTGGTGGTGGGGTGTGTGCCCACCAGTGCTGGGTGAATGGCCACTGGTGGTGGGTTGTGTAAACCATGGTGCAGGGTGTATGTCATGTGTGGTGTGTGCACACATTCATGATGGGCCATGGTGACACTGGTGCAGTGCCATGTCCCCCATGGTGATGGTGGATGTGTTCCCAGCATAGGTGTGTGCCTCTTCCTGTGGGGGATGTGCTCTTCACTGCATACACCACGCTGGCGCATGGCACCGCATGTCAGGGCATGCATGCTGCCTTGGCCTGTACAGTGCTCCATCCACTGTGGCCTGATTACTTCCCCTATCATCTCCCTATAGCTCTGCCCATGAGGTCAGACACAGAGAGGCTGCCACAGAACCATCCTGGTGTGTGGGGTACTCTCCACCCACCCATCTGTACCACCCACAGGACAGCTGTGGGGAGGCCGTGGAAGAGGACAATAATGAAACCTATGTCAAGAGCTTAGGGCAGGTGGTGCTGGCCCAGACTGGGTGAGGTGGTCCCCACATCCAGCCCCTGCCCCAGCGGGGATCAGCTGCAGTCACTACGTGGTTCAGCAGCCACATGGATGATGCTCATCTTTGTACCTGGCACAGCCATGGCTGAGCCACCCCAGGACGCCACCACTGTCACTATAGCACTACCTGCCCCCGCTGACACCATTGGGCATGCCACCACTGTGCCTCCTCATGAGGGCTCCAGCAGCATGTCTATGGCCTTATCACCCCATGCCCATTGCAATGGGCCAAACATAGCGGCTCACTGCACCCACCTCAAGCCGTAACACCTATTGTGGTGCGGTCTCAAAACATACGGCATCCACAGGTGCAGCCCGACCCTGTCCCAGTGGATAGTCCTTGGTGGCAGTGGGATGTGTTGGAGACTAGGCAGCTGCTGAGGGATGCTGTGGAGGCACAGACTGCAGTGCAGCAGGAGCTACCACACCTCCACCAGACGCTGTATGAGGACATGACAAGCCTCCACCAAATGCTGCATTAAGACATGCAGTGGGACAAGCAGCTGGTAGAGTCATGACTGACTGTGCTTGTGACTGTGCAACAGGACCTGTGGCAATGTTCAGGGGGCCGCAGCCATGGTGGCAGGCACGGCAAGGGCCAACCATAGCCCCGGTCTCTCCAATGTGAGTAATACTACACCACAACAGACAGCACAGTGTACACTGGTGCCACAGGATTCTGAGAAGAGAATGCCCACTATGCCTGGGACACCCAGATCCCCAAGGACACTGCACATATCAGGTCATGACCTGATCCTCCCCAGGGGTGGTACCCAATGGACCCATATCCAGTGGCGGGTGACACCATTGCCATGGGCATTCCCCATACTGTGGCTGTGGTCCACATCCACACCATACATGGACTGTGTAGGCAGATGATCTGTACCTGGGGTGGTGGTTGGGGGACAGACATGGATGGTGCATGGCCACCCCCAGGGTGTCCCTACTACCCCTGCAGTACCATGCCACACCTGCAGCTGCCCTGTGTTACAACCACAGCCATTCGACGTACAGTCCCCACTCCATCTGGATGGCTATTATTTCTTTAGACATTACTGTTTCCCCCCCCATATGGCCTATGTTTGTGTGTCCGCATGTGCCACCCCATGACAGTAAGTCAGTTGTGCCATGCCCCCATGTCCCCCTGACTGGCATGCATCTGTGTTGGCATCCCACAGGACCACTGGCAACAATGGATGCCATCATCTGTGTTCCCTACTGGCACCCCCCTTGCCCAGTAGCATGGCCTTTTGTGTTATGCACACCATGTTACTGCCTTGCTGAGCATACTGCACTGCTTGCGTTGTTGCTAGTGGTGGTGGTGCTCTGTCTGTGTCATAATACATCACTCAACCATGCAGCAGTGTCCTGTGTGGTCTGTACTCACCTGCTAGGTCCACAGATATCACGTATGATGCAGGATGTGTACTCCTGGGCCCTCCTGGACATTCTTGGATCATGCCTATCAAGCTGCTCCAGTTTCCTCTGCTCCTCAGGCTCTGTATCTGATGCAGACTGTACCTCTGTGGCTGGCAGGCATATTCCACAGTTGAGCACCATGTTGTGTAGGCTAGGAATATGGCACAGGCCTTGTTAGAGGTATACTGTAGGGCACCACTGGAATGGTCCAGGTACTGGAACCGCATCTTGAGTATGCCAAAGACATTCTCTGTGATGCTGCATGTGGTGGTGTGTGCCACATTATACCTGTCCTCTGCTATGGATTCATGGTGGAGGACAGGTGTGAGGAGCCAGGGTGCAGAGAATAGACACTATACCCTGTGAAGGTAAAGGGCATAGGTTAATACAACATAATAGCATAGGCACTTGCACAGTGATGACATCCAACACCCAGTCATTCATCCTGTCCACCCATCGACCCTTGCATACCCAGGACCTAGTGTCCATATGTGGTTCTACACCTTCACGTCTCATATGGGGCTTGCTGGGGAGGGCCTGTGTAGTGTATCCACCGGCGATGTGACCACTAGGGATGTCCCAACCTTCAAACCTCTCTCACAGGATGGAATTATGCCATATGAAGGCATTGTGAGTGCTGCCAGGGTACTGTGCAAGAACACTGGTGATGCACACTATTACATCATCTCCACCAGGCAATTGATGGAGTGATACCCTTTCCTATTAAGGTAGGGATTCACCCCGTCCAGATGGCAACATGGGTGCAGTCAGTGGCACTGAGTACAGCTGGTAGGTGCGCAACTCGATGATTGACGGAGCTCAATATGTATACCCTTGAGCAAAGGAGGGAGAGAGGTGATATGATCGAAACATTCAAACACCTTAAGGGCATTAACAAGGTGAAAGAGTCTAACATGTTTAAATGTAAGAAAAATAGCAGGACAAGAGGACACAGCATGAGAATAGAGGGAGGCTGATTAAGGGGGAATGTGAGGAAATTATTTTTCACAGAAAGAGTGGTGGATACATGGAACGGCTTACCTCAGGAAGTGGCGGCTATGATTACAGTGCATGGCTTCAAACAGGCATGGGATAGGCATAAGGGAGCAAAACAGACGAATATGGATAGATAGGTCATTGATAGTGTAAAGTGTGTGGCACATTCATAAGGTAGAAAAAATGGGCAGACTGGATGGGCCTTGTGGTCCTTATCTGCCGTCAACCTCTATGTTTCTATGTAAACTGTTGCATGGGTGCTATTTGCTCCACTGGGGTGCTGGAGAGTATGATAAACTTGCCAGCATGTTCCAACAGTGTGTCTAGGAACTGTCCTAACAGGTGCGAGGTGGCTGACTGTGAGATGCTAGAGGTGCCCCCCACTGGTGTCTAAAATGTTCCAGGTGCCAGGAAACACACTGCAGCCATCACCTTCAGCTCCACGGACAACACATGGCTCTGCTGTGTGTCAGTCTGGAGCTGGTCATGCAGGAGTTCATAATGCTACCTGAGCATGGGCCTATTAAGCCAGTACTGGCTGATGAGGTGATCATCACTGAGGACCTCAAATGTGACTCATGGACAGTACTGTCTGTGTGCAGCATAGCAACTCTGTGGCTTATGTCTGGGCCGGTTCCACTAAGCAGCATTGATATGAATTCTGTCGATGGGCATTACAGCGATGGCATAATGCCAACAGCCAGCATTGTGCCATCAGGAGAACCAAATTTTTTTGCTGGGGGCTTCAACCCCCCCATTCCTCTGCACTATTGATTACCAACTCCGAGTAGGAGTTGTTTCCGGGAGGGGGGGGCGAACACCCCAGAGACAGTAATGTCAGAACAACAGCAGACAATTACAGCAAACAGCCGATTCTTTCGCTGTAATGGTCTTCACTGTTGTTCTGTTGCTGCGGCAATGGTATACAGTATGGGCCCAGGGTGGGCATCTGCCCTTTCTTCCTACTGTACAGCCTCCTGCAGCATGTACAATAGGTGTGCTCTCCCAAACGCCATTTTGGATTGTTGGCTGCACTGTCTTCACCCACCTCTGGGGTTTGCCTGGGTTTAATTTGGCCTTTTTATAGGTGGTAATTACATGGCATTAAGTGACCTGGGCTAACCCTGTTACGTGGCATTAAAACGCTGAATATCACATTGCTCTGGTATGCCTGGTCCCACCCACCCTTTTGTGCACTGCATATACTGTCTCTTGCATGCACACTATCAGCTTTACGGTGTACAACATACCCCTTTGAATATGAGATTCCAGCACAAACCTTGCACAATGAAGGTGCAGTCACTTTGCACATGGCACAAAGTTTTGAATATTCTGGACCCAGATTTGGTCTAAACAGAAACAAGGAAAAAAGCCGCCCCAAACGTCCGGGTGTGCCAGTGAGAGCAACAACCAGCAAAGCACAAAACTCCAGCACCACCCACTGCAGTCTAGACAAATAGACCCACAAGCAAATAATCAAACAAGTTGCTAAGCATATAAAAATAATGCTTTATTCAACACATTCATAAATACAAAAGCAGCCAAAAAGCATTTACATCCAGCTAAAATGAGAGCTCGCAGTGAGACCGACAACCTCCTACCGGTTTCGCGTCAGAGCATCAGTAGGGAGTGTTCAAACAGGTGGTGCACTCTACTTATAAAGATGGATCTTAAAGTGACAGTATAAAGAACATATTATCCCACCCGAGAGTGTCACTCACCTATAGAAAAATACATATATGAAATAACAAACAACACATGGAAAACATAACAGAACAACAAACATACTACAAGTGCAGATGAACACAAGCATGACAATACATAAAACACCAAAAAGCAAAAATGGTAAAATAATCCATATGTGAACATATATGTATGTAAAAGCACATATCACTAATATGCAAAGACCAGTCAAAAGGATTTTTTCAGAATGCAGGCTCAAGAAGCACCGTGAATCTGACACTTAATTCTATATGATATATATATATATATATATATATATATATATATAGGACAAAGAACCTCTGTGCATAAACACGGAGGCAAGGGTTACCCCAAAGGGCATTTGGCTGGGAAGCCAAGTTTCAAGAAAATACAAAATCACACATGCCCCCACAATGCAAAGCATCATGGGCTGCATATGCAAATCACCACAGAATGTTATGCTGGTCCAACTTTAAGCAGAATTGCATGGTGCCGAAAGGCCTCTCACACAGTTTGCAAAGGGTGCTAACAGAAGACATAGACACGTGTTTCGTCCTACCAGGACTCATCAGTATGCCTCGTCTGTTTGACACCCCAGTGGAATGGACCACCTACCCTAAGGCAGTGTGCCTGGGATGTATTGTGGTGAACCCATTAAAATAAAAAACCATTTAAAAGACAAAGAACCTCTGTGCGTAAACACTGAGGCAAGGGTTACCCCAAAGGGCATTTGGCTGGGAAGCCAAGTTTCAAGAAAATACAAAATCACACATGCCCCCACAATGCAAAGCATCATGGGCTGCATATGCAAATCACCACAGAATGTTATGCTGGTCCAACTTTAAGCAGAATTGCATGGTGCCGAAAGGCCTCTCACACAGTTTGCAAAGGGTGCTAACAGAAGACATAGACACGTGTTTCGTCCTACCAGGACTCATCAGTATGCCTCGTCTGTTTGACACCCCAGTGGAATGGACCACCTACCCCTAAGGCAGTGTGCCTGGGATGTATTGTGGTGAACCCATTAAAATAAAAAAACATTTAAAATACAAAGAACCTCTGTGCGTAAACACTGAGGCAAGGGTTACCCCAAAGGGCATTTGGCTGGGAAGCCAAGTTTCAAGAAAATACAAAATCACACATGCCCCCACAATGCAAAGCATCATGGGCTGCATATGCAAATCACCACAGAATGTTATGCTGGTCCAACTTTAAGCAGAATTGCATGGTGCCGAAAGGCCTCTCACACAGTTTGCAAAGGGTGCTAACAGAAGACATAGATACAAAATCACACGTGCCCAACAGACGAGGCATACTGATGAGTCCTGGTAGGACGAAACACGTGTCTATGTCTTCTGTTAGCACCCTTTGCAAACTGTGTGAGAGGCCTTCCGGCACCATGCAATTCTGCTTAAAGTTGGACCAGCATAACATTCTGTGGTGATTTGCATATGCAGCCCATGATGCTTTGCATTGTGGGGGCATGTGTGATTTTGTATTTTCTTGAAACTTGGCTTCCCAGCCAAATGCCCTTTGGGGTAACCCTTGCCTCAGTGTTTACGCACAGAGGTTCTTTGTCTTTTAAATGGTTTTTTATTTTAATGGGTTCACCACAATACATCCCAGGCACACTGCCTTAGGGGTAGCTGGTCCATTCCACTGGGGTGTCAAACAGACGAGGCATACTGATGAGTCCTGGTAGGACGAAACACGTGTCTATGTCTTCTGTTAGCACCCTTTGCAAACTGTGTGAGAGGCCTTTCGGCACCATGCAATTCTGCTTAAAGTTGGACCAGCTTAACATTCTGTGGTGATTTGCATATGCAGCCCATGATGCTTTGCATTGTGGGGGCATGTGTGATTTTGTATTTTCTTGAAACTTGGCTTCCCAGCCAAATGCCCTTTGGGGTAACCCTTGCCTCAGTGTTTACGCAAAGAGGTTCTTTGTCTTTTAAATGTTTTTTTTATTTTAATGGGTTCACCACAATACATCCCAGGCACACTGCCTTAGGGGTAGGGGAGGTACCGATGGCACACCTTGGGCATTTATGTACAACAGAAGTCCACGATCGGGCTGGGGATTGGGTCTACTGGACCACCAGGGAAATTAATTTATTCATCTGTCCATGATCGGGCTGGGGATTGGGTCCACTGGACCACCAGGGAAATTCATTTATTCATGTGCCTGCGATCGGGCTGGGGATCAGGTCCACTGGACCACCAAGGACTTTAACTTTACCCACAGCCTGCAATCGGGCATTGGGGTGCATTACCAGCCGAGGGGCAGGGAACATTGGTCCCCGACAGCTGCAGCCTGGCAGGGCGCCAGGCACAAGTCCCAGGGATTGGTGCACCTGCATGCAAATGGGGCTATAATGACATGCAAATGACCCCATTTGCACCTTGCATGCATAATGGCCTCATTTGCATGTTCAGCGTTGAATATCATGGTTGCTGTGCCTAGCGCATCCGCACTTGCACTGGCGCATCCCCCTGCTCCTCACTTGCTACTTGTGCTGACGCGCCGTGCGCAGTGCAGATGGCCCAGTACCATATTCAGTGGTGCTAAGCCATGGCGCAGCACCATTGAATATTGCCCGGGCCATGCCTTAGCACATCCCTGTTGCACTGCGCCCAGGCTTGCACCCCTGCTTGGCACATTCTGAATATCCCATCCAATGTATATAAGCACAGCAAAGTAATCCGAATTACACAAACCTATTGTATTTATTTATTGGGATAAAAATCCTCTGTAAAACATGTGTATGTATAACATGGACCCAAAGTCAAAGTCCAATGATCACAATAAACATACACATATAATTTTGGTTTTTACTATTCTTAATTATCCCAAAAAATTCAATGCACTTATGCAAAAATGGTACTAGCTCAAAAATTTCATGTAACCCCGGATAACACGGTGCTCCTTATCTGTGTATCCAGAACTGCTCTCTACAAGAAAGAAGTAACTCAAGATCACCTCCTCTAGGGCCTAACCTGACCCTTTCAATTCCACAGAACAGAAAGTGATGTAGTGGTGATGTCCCCACATTGGCATTAAGGCGGCAAAACAAAATATTTCCATAGTCACCAGTTCTGATGTCACTGAGATGTTCCCCCACCCTTACTTTGAGGGCCCTAGAGGTTTTCCCTACATAAAAGGCACCACACACACAGGTAGCCAAATTGACTACACAAGTGGCGCTGCAATTGATGAAACCTCTGTTATCCCTGCTTTTTGGATAAACAGGTCCTTTTTCTATGGTGGATTAAAACCTTACTTTATTTGTTTGTTATATAAATGGTTTGATGGCTATGCTTCTATAGCTAGGATATTTATACACTGGCCAGTCTATTTGATATGTTCATTATTTTTTTCCTATCTCTCCCCCATTCCCCCCCCTCCCATATTTATGTGTATATGCCAGCTCTTTATATAGTTTTTCCATGGTTTGTATATATATATAGCATATAGAGTTAAGTGTTAGGTTCATGGTGCTTCTTGAGCCTGCATTCTGAAAAAAATCCTTTTGACTGGTCTTTGCATATTAGTGATATGTGCTTTTACATACCTATATGTTCACATATGGATTATTTTACCATTTTTGCTTTTTGGGGTTTTATGTATTGTCATGCTTGTGTTCATCTGCACTCGTGGTGGGTTTGTTGTTCTGTTATGTTTTCCATGTGTTGTTTGTTATTTCATATATGTATTTTTCTATAGGTGAGTGACACTCTCGGGGTAGGATACTATGTTCTCTATACTGTCACTTTAAGATCCATCTTTATAAGTAGAGTGCAGCACCTGTTTGAACACTTCCTACTGATGATGCTCTGAAGCGAAACCAGTAGGAGGTTGTGGGTCTCACTGCAAGCTCTCATTTTAGCTGGATGTAAATGCTTTTTGGCTGCTTTTGTATTTATGAATGTGTTGAATAAAGCATTATTTTTATATGCTTAACAACTTGTTTGATTATTTGCTTGTGGGTCTATTTGTCTAGACTGAAGTGGGTGGTGCTGGAGTTTTGTGTTTTGCGGGTCTAAACAGGCACAGAAAAAGAGCGTAAGAATTTATAAGGTAAATGAAGAAACTGTTCTTATGCACGACACAGATACAGCAATGAGAGTGTTGTAAACAATAGACAGATATTGGCACTGTTTCCTAATACCATTTTCTGGGATTGTGGCATACTTACTGTATGATAGGAACTTTAGAGAGGAGCTGTGTATAAGGTGCTTGACTATTCAGTTGCATGGGAACTCTGTTGATATAAGGAAGTATTGTTTAAAAACTCCTAGTCACTAGCATTAAGAATACAAGGAAATGTTACATTTGGAGCTGTTTGTTGAAGGGAACACCAGATATTAGGGTGATGGTGGCACAGTAGTTAGGGCATTAATGTAGGTATACATAAAGGGCTCTGTATTCCAAGGGTTTGTGTGTCGCAACCTGTGTAGCGCCACGCAAACCTGGAGATGCGCTGGCTGTCGGGGGCATGCCCATATTCAAAGGACACAGATGTGCGGTGCACCCCCGACAGTGCCAACGTATACAATATTGTGCTGCGCCTATGCAAATGAGGGGTCCCCCATGCACATGTAGTGCAGCACAATACTGAAATGTTTCAGAAGCACAATTCAGCCAACAGCAGCAGCGCAGATTTATGCTTCTGAAACCCTGCCCTAACTAGTGCACAGACTGGCTGCTCACTGGGAAGGGCAGGAAACCCCAGCAGTGCAGCGGTCCCTCCCTAGCCCCGATCACTGGATCAGTGTAACAATACCCCTGATCCCCCTATCCCTGGTAGCCTAGTGTGCCCCCATCTCCTGTACTGATCCATGTCATTTATACAATAATCCCATGTCCTTTCCCTGGCAGTCTAGTGTGCCCCCCTTCCCTGTCCTGATCCATGTCAGTTTGAAAATAAACACCCATCCTTTCCCTGGTAGTCTAGTGTGCCCACCCCATCCTGATCCATGTCAGTTGTAAAATACACTCTCGTCCATTCCCTGGTAGTCTAATGTTTCCCCCTTCCTCAGTCCCGCTCTGTAGAAAGGTACAAATGTCAACGGTCCCTGGTAGTCCAGTGTTCCTCAACCCTGAGCCCCAATCACAGGTACTATACAATAATATTCCACCCCCACCCCAAGCCCCAATCTCTGATAAAAGAATAAAACAACCCTGTTCCCTCTTTCCCTGGTAGTCCAGTGGTCCCCCCACCCTGGTAGCCAGTGACCAACCACCCCGTACCCCCCCATTCTGACACAAGCCGGCGACTGGCACAGCCCTCCTCACCCTGCCACGGCCAGCCGCCAACTGAACTGCATGGGAGTATGTACTGTAGTTGCCAATGTGCACGTACTATATACTGTACGCACTTCAATACAGTTCAGTCGGCAGCTGGCTGTGGCAGGGTTAGGAGGGCTGTGCCAGTCGCCAGCTCATGTTGAGATGGGATGGTGTGGGGTGATGGATCACTGGCTACCGGGGTGGGGGCACCACTGAACTACCAGGGAAAGGGTGAACAGGGTTGTTTTATTCTTTTATCAGGGATCAGGGCCTGGGATGAGGATGGGACATTATTGTATGGTACCTATGACTGGGGCTCAGGGTAACGGGAATACTGGACTAACAGGAACCAGGGACATTTCTACCTTTCTACTGAGTGGGACTCAGGGAGGGGGGGAACCACTAGGCTGCCAGGGAATGGACAGAAGTGTACTTTACAATTGACATGGATCGGGGTGGAAGGGGGCACACTACACTACCAAAGAAATGATGGGAGATTATTATATAACCAACATGGATCAGGGCAGGGGAGAGGGGACCACTAGACTACCAGGGATAGGGGGTCCTTGTGGTACATACAGTTATTGGGGCTGGGAGGGCTGGCCCGGCGTACTGCATGGCAGTACACCGCATGCAGATGAGCCCATAATGGGCATGCAAATGGCCCCTTTGGGCCGTGCATGCCTAATGGGCTCATCTGCATGTTTGGGCTGAATATTACCCATGGGGACCACGGCACATACCAGGGTTCACTGCGCAGTACCCCATGGGTGGTAGCCAGCCCCACACCCTGGTTGCCCTGCGCGGAACACGGCAACACCCTGCTGTGCACCACGCAACCAGGGTCCAATATTCAAACAGATTGCGTGGTCTGTTCTGATCACACAGTCAGTTTGAATATTGCACCAGGGCCATCCAGCCCAATTTATTTGCGCAGTGCACTATTATGCGCATACTTCTGGCAGGCTCTGAAAATGTCCCCCATAGTAATTATTTTTTAGATTATTTCACGGAAATTTGAACATAGTAATACTTGTGCACCTAGACAAAGTGGCGAGGAGGCCACAAAACATCACCTTTTCTACTTATGTGTGTGGTGAAGAAATAAAGAGAAGCAACTGGATTTTAATATTAGTTCTGACCCCACTTTTTGATTTTGCTTAAGACTTAGTCATTTGTGGAGTAATCCAAGACCAAACATTTTTTACTCCTAATAGGAGACTGGGCACCCTGCACTTTCTCTCTTAAAACAAATCCTGCAACACACAATGGGTAAAGATTCTATTTTAGGGTCCTAAAACCCTCAGACACCATAAAGCTCATCCGAAGTAACAACCCTAAACCCAGGAAAGGGGCAGTCAGAATCGACTTTAAAATCCTTAAACTGGCATATTAATTCAATAGCGGGCCCCATCACCAACATACTAAACCGCTCACTCTGCTCTGGCTTTTCACTAGCACCTGGAAAACTGCCACTGTCAAACCATTGTTCAAGTCAGGGTCAAGGAATGAAGTAGGGAATTACTGACCTATTTCCCTCTTGCTCCCCTCTCCAAAATCATTGAAAAAGTTGTTCATACACAGCTCACTGCTTTCCTCAACTGTCATAACGTGCTGTCTGTTGCTAATCATTGTTTCAGATCTAGAGATAGCACTGAAACCACCCTAGTCAGGTTCACCAGCTATATCCTCAAGGTAAGCGATAAGGGCCAGTACACAGGTTCTGTCTTCATGGTCCTGACCAAGGCGTTCTACCCAGTCAACCATTGTCTTTTCCTGGACACCCTCAAGGGCTTGCACATATCTGAAAATGTTGTCAAATGGGTCAGAAGCTACCTCTCCGGTGGATCACAGAAAACTAATATCAATGGTCATTTTTCTGTTGAACATCCGATTAAATATGAGGTACCCCAGGGCTCCATCCTAGGCCCACTCTTGCTCTTGCTCTTCATCAATAACCTCCCTTCCATCTGCCAAACCACCCAACTAGTCCTTTACATGATGACGCAGCCCTCTACTGCAGGAAAACTAACCCTGATACAATGTTCTGTAACTTGCAGGCTAACTTCAGCAAGCTATACACTTGGTTCTCTGCCAAAGGCATGGTTCTCAACTCCAAGAAGACCAAGTTTATGATCTTCTCTGGCCCAAGAAAGGCCCCAGTCATGGGCTGATCCCTTTCTGACAATCTTGGTAACATCAAAGAACAAGTCTTCAAATTCAGATACCTTGGACTGTACTTAGACCCTCACCTGACCTACAATATTACCAACATCATCAAGAAAATCCATATGAAGCTAGGTCTCTTACCAAATCAGAAAGTTCCTTATCCCTGTCTCCAGACTACTCCTCACCAGCTCCTTCTCCTGCCCCTCCTTGATTATGGCTCTATTGTCTACTCCCCCCAGCAGATCTCCCCTTTTCTCCAAACTCAGGACTACATACAATATTATTGCATGCTTCGTGACCGGCCTCCACTGGATGACCCATCACTGTAACCTCTATGCCTCCTTCAACTGGCTCACACTTGAAGGCAGGTTCCAACTTAAAATGTTCTCTTTCCTACACAAAGGTCACCTTAACCTACAGCCAATCAGTGTTAACTCCTTTTTCCCCTTGTCGGTTCCCAAGTTCAATACTAGAAGGGTTGCCTGTCATATTTTCGACACCCCATTTTATTGCACCAAACATGCACAGAACTCCATCGCATACAAAAGCCATAAAGTTTTATAATAAACTGCCCTCTGAACTTCAGGCCTATAGTTCAACTGGCTCATTCACCTCCTCCCCTCAAGGACCACCTCCTCTAATCCACCACCTGTGTCTGCCCCGGTAGGTAACCCCCCTGAATGTCTACCAACCCTTGAGTTACCTTAGAGTTTATAAGTATCTGTATATTGGATCTGTTGTTGTGTGCTCTGTATTTTTTTTTCTATTCTAGATGATCCTGTCATATTCACTGTTCCTATTGTAAATACCGTAAAATTTTGCAAATATTGTTCTTACCTTTTTCTCTGTATTATCGCATTTTTGTACCACTGGACATTTGTGAAAACAGGCATTTTTGCTCACATACCTTTCAGTATAAAAATAAAACTGAATTGAAGATACAGCTGACTTACTTATAAAAATATTTATTCTGTGTGAACCTAATTCATGTGTTTTTTGTTGTTGTTTTTTACTTTTTTTATTCGTGTTCATTGTATAATTGCAGTAATGCATTTCAGGAATGTGCAATGCGAGATTTATGCACATCTTGTTGGTTAAAGTCATTCAGCTGCACCTCATGACACATCACATGAGGCATGGGTAAATCCCACGACAGCACACACACTCTGCCATGAATTAGTGCTTAAATGTGATATTTTGTGAAGATGCATCCACTCTAAAGCCAATGTCTGTTGTCTAATTACTCAAATTACAGTATAAAAAAACCCTGTTAAGTGACAGACTTGTTGACTGAGCACAATGCACTTCTTGTGCTAATACGGATATGCTATGACAGACCAAAACTCGGTATCCCAACACTGAAGATACCGAGTTTACAGTCCCAAACAAAGAAATCCCGCATGACACGGATGCCTGACAGTACAATGTCAGGCATCCAGCTACCACAAAGGCACCTCAATACCGGGGGCTTCACCCCCCCATACCCCATGTGGGATGCTTTGCCCCTCACACCCCTCATAACTAATATAACAAACTCTGAGGGGGACCAGACCTCGGAGTAAAAATATATTAGTTTTGGAGGCAAAATTCCTAAAGGTCCATAGCCCAGACCAGAACCTGAGCCTCCCAGTGTACGTTGGCCAAGCTGCCAGTGGTTTAGCCCTCCACACCACCGGGGCAGCTCGGTCAGCTTCCAGATCCAACACTTCTTTCTGGATCATCACCAAGGGTAAGGTAGCAACCCGTCACATCCGCTACCTTATCCCTGTCAATATCCACTTCTGCCCGCCCATAACACTGTTGGGCATGAAGCCACCGGGATTGACAGTGTTGGGATACTACACCTGTTGGGCAATACTGCCCAGGCAGGTAAATGTCAGGATAATGAGCCACGGAATGTTATAAGGGTACTACTAATACTCTATAATCAGAATAGGTAAGGAATAACACACAGCAGGGTATGTGTTGATTCTGTAATGATCATACACCCTGGGTGGGTTATGAGACACATGGCACATGGTTATTACAATCTTAATCGCTGGTCATCATTTTTATACACAGATAAAAGTTTTATACTATGTTATAACTGCCCAGTTGATATTTTGGTTATAACTGGGCAGTTATAATCAGTACCTGTCAATCTAGCTTAATTATGTTACCTCTAAAACAAGTTAATGCTTTAAAAAAATTGAAAAATAAATGATCTTCACTTAAGACAAAGTAAATGTTTTACTTTTTTGTTAAGCTTTGCTGAAATAAAAACACTGCAACAATTTAATACTCTCTCTCTCTCTCTCTCTCACGGTTTCATTTTTTAAGGACAATGTCATAAAAATGATGACCAGTGATAAAATGGAATAATGGATACCCCGATTGCCCTGCCACAGGGGACAAGCTGTGGAAGAACAGGTGGGTCCCATGGATAAGTCCCAGAGACAGTGGGTGATGGAGTTGGGGGGACCATGGAGCTGAAGGGGGACAGTCAGATGCAGAAGGGGGGGAAAAGACTAGATAGGAACAATCTGGTCAGACTAGGTGGGCCAAGTGGTCCTTTTCTGCTGACAGTTAGTTTCTATGCAGTGTAGAGTTACACTCTGTGAACACATGATTTATTCTTAAGGCTAAAGTGATAATACATTATTTATTCTTACAGTGTAAAAACAAAATAAAAATGGATGTTCTGTTAGGCACAGATCAAAACCTTTATGGAACAAATTTCATTTTTTAACATGCCATTTCTCCTCTGGTCCAATAAATTGAACTTCCTTTCACCTTTCTTAACTGGCCATTTACCTGACCCAGTAGTCATTCTCCAGACCCCTGTCCTGCTAGCTTTCCTGCCCAGATGTCCCCTGAAGTAGGCACCCACATTACAGTGCCATGGGGTGGTAACCTCCTACATGGCCAGCTGTAGCCTAGAGTCCACAGGAGCCAGACCTTAGAAAGGGATGGAGCAAGGACCAGTGATTGTTGTGGGAGGACTGGCACTGTTTTGTCTGCTTCCTCGCTGCCACTTTTTTCTTTCTTTTTACCCCCCACCTTCTGAGCACATATACTGTGACATCTTCAGACAACATCACAAATGACTTGTAGCAACAATCTGTGCTCCCCTACCCTAGCATGCAACTGACTACACCACTACCTGTGGTCTCCATCTGGGGGTGCTACAGTAGGAGGCAAATCCCACCCTTCCCAGAGGAGGAGAGTGTCATGTGGCCTGTGTCATCCTCTCCCTAAAGGCCCTGTGGTTCATAAGCTCTACAAGTTGCAGCACAGCTGCTGCCCCAGCAGGCCGGCCATAGAGCAAAGGTCCATACAGGATGTGATAGCTACCACTGTATGGATGCTTAAAAAACATTTGAAACACATTTAACCTCTGTATGTTCATTATATAGAGAATAATGTATAGGTGAGTGTGTGTAACCAGAATTTTACACACACCTTTAGGTGTGGGATGCTACCTAAACCCCGAGGCGAAGCTCGAGTCAGGGGTTTATACAAGCATCCCACAGTGAGGGTGTGTGTACAATTCTGGTTACACACACTCACCTATACATTATTCTCTATATAATGAACATACAGAGGTTAAATGTGTTTCAAATGTTTTTTAAGCATCCATACAGTGGTAGCTATCACATCCTGTATGGACCTTTGCTCTATGGCCGGCCTGCTGGGGCAGCAGCTGTGCTGCAACTTGTAGAGCTTATGAACCACAGGGCCTTTAGGGAGAGGATGACACAGGCCACATGACACTCTCCTCCTCTGGGAAGGGTGGGATTTGCCTCTACTGTAGCACCCCAGATGGAGACCACAGGTAGTGGTGTAGTCAGTTGCATGCTAGGGTAGGGGAGCACAGATTGTTGCTACAAGTCATTTGTGATGTTGTCTGAAGATGTCACAGTATATGTGCTCAGAAGGTGGGGGGTAAAAAGAAAGAAAAAAGTGGCAGCGAGGAAGCAGACAAAACAGTGCCAGTCCTCCCACAACAATCACTGGTCCTTGCTCCATCCCTTTTCTAAGGTCTGGCTCCCAGGGACTCCACAATAGCTGGCCATGTAGGAGGTTACCACCCCATGGCACTGTAATGTGGGTGCCTACTTCAGGGGGATATCTGGGCGAGGAAAGCTAGCAGGGACAGGGGTCTGGAGAATGACTACTGGGTCAGGTAAATGGCCAGTTAAGAAAGGTGAAAGGAAGTTCGACTTATTGGACCAGAGGAGAAAATGGCATGTTAAAAAAAAATGAAATTTGTTCCATAAAGGTTTTGATCTGTGCCTAACAGAACATCCATTTTTATTTTGTTTTTACACTGTAAGAATAAATAATGTATTATCACTTTAGCCTTAAGAATAAATCATGTGTTCACAGAGTGTAACTCTACACTGCATAGAAACTAACTGTCAGCAGAAAAGGACCACTTGGCCCACCTAGTCTGACCAGATTGTTCCTATCTAGTCTTTTCCCCCCCTTCTGCATCTGACTGTCCCCCTTCAGCTCCATGGTCCCCCCAACTCCATCACCCACTGTCTCTGGGACTTATCCATGGGACCCACCTGTTCTTCCACAGCTTGTCCCCTGTGGCAGGGCAATCGGGGTATCCCAAGCACCCTCCAGCTGCCTCATGTGGTCAGTGGGTCCTGTGTCTTGTAGACGATTTGGGGTCTGTAGGGAACCATAAGTGCCATCCTGCCAGTAGGTGTTCTATCTGCCTTTTCTTGCCTGCCCCCAGATGCTTTGAGAAGCCGATGGTGTGACGTGCATACACAGACCGTGCCTACATCTGCCGTCAGGGAGTGTCCCCCTCCCTGGTTCTCCAGCCACAATTGCCACCCATGGTCACCTAGGTGGCGATGTTACAGTGGAGTACTCTCCCCTCCCACCCCAGTGGAGGAGAGCGTCCTCTGTGACACTCAATCCTCCCCCTAGCTGGCTCCTGATGACCCCTGGCTCATTCCTAAACCCAGGTCACTGGCATCATGAGCAGTAGCTTTACTGCTGTGCCGACGGGCTGAGTTGTCTCAGCCTAGTCTGTCTCCTCAGACCCTAACTGGTCTCTGGTGACCCTCTCTCCTCCATGCCTATTTACTGATATTCCCCTATGTCTGTCACCCATATGCTTGACACCTCTACTGTTTTCACCTCCACCACTTCTGCTGACAGTCTATTCCAGGTGTCCACCACTCTTTCAGTGAAGTAGTACTTACATCCCTCTCAAACCCCCCTTCCCCAGCCAACAACTTCATTGTGTGCCCTCTGGTCTTGATGCTTTTTCTCATGTGCAAGAGACTCCCCTTCTGCACTCTGTTCAGGTACTTGTAGATCTCTATCATGTCTCTTCTCGCTCTCCTGTCTTCCACGGTGTACATGCTGAGATCCTTCAGTCTCTCCTTGTACAGCTTTTGATGCAGCCCCTGAACCATTTTGGTTGCCCTCCTCTGGACTGCCTCCACCAGCCACCACCAGGGGCTACCTAGAGAACAGTGCTACAAGTTCCCTATCTCAGGAGGAGAGTATCCAAAGGGCGCTTTTCCACCCTCCCTGCTGGCCTCTGCTCCCGATGTCCTGGATTCAGGATGTGAACCAAGGTCACCAGTGTGCCAGAGTGATTCCCTATCACTCAGTGCCACAGAATTGACACTGTTCCTTTCTATTTAAAGAACTATTGTACTGCCAGGAATTGATAATAACTTTTAGAAGTAATCAGCTATCACTTTTCATATCTGAAGTGTTTTTTACTTCTCTGTTTTCCTAATTTGATTTTCTATTTATTTATTTGCTTTTGGTAACTGGATAGGTGCACTAAGCAGGACCTGCCTATTTTCAGTCACGACCCAGGAGAGAACAAAACAAGTACAGAGATCACATCATCAGCTACGAGTACGACATCAAACTGATATGCAAAGGAGTTTCAGGTACAATGGTGCAGGTACAGTAGTGAGCATGACGCTAAGCTAAGCACCAATCCATAAGGCAAAACATGAATAAGAAAATAAGTGCAGTAGTGAGGAACAAGCAACCAAAAAAACAGTAGCAAGTAACAAAACAGGTAGTTTCAGTCAGGAGAAAGACCAGTGGTGAGCATTGGCCAAGGCGTGATCAAGGTTAAATAAGTGCTAGCGGGGAAGTAAGGTCCGCAGGTAATGGAAGTAGGAAGGGAGAAAGTTAACACGTACAGGCATCAATGCAGGTGAGGTGGGCAATCAGGGCTCATTTGCATGCAGTACCTGGCAGTACTAGTTGTAATGTGTGGAACAGCTCTCTACTTGGAGGCTGACATAGTTCTGTTCCTCCCTACACATCATCATCATGTGACCTCACGAACTGTGACATCACTAGTAACCAAGAGAGCCAGTTTTCACTGCTTGATTGGCTACTTGTGGCACGTGTTACCAATCAGGCAGCAGGGCTTGTGATGCGACCATGAGTGAGGTCACATGCTGATGGTTTAGTGGGAGGAGAAGAACTAGATATATTTGCTTCTAAGGAAAGCAGTTTCATATCACACCCAGAGCTATTAGGTAGAAAGCCATCTAATAAGCACAAAGAAAAAGGAAAAACACTTTCAATATGAAAATGAGAAAGGGACTACTTTTAAATATCACTAGTGTGTTCTGCCTGCTAGTGTTGGCACTACTAGCTCTTTAAAGCTTTCCAGAGTTTTACCTTGCTAATTTGACGTGTGTACAGCTTTCAAAAAAGATGCAAATGACCAGTAGTGACAGACTCATTTCGCTTTCTCAGAAATTCGAGGAACGATTAAAGATTTCCAGAAAGGATTAAAAGCGAACAGAATTAACACAGGCGTATAACTGAGAGCGAGAATCCAGCTTTCCACCAGAATCCATGATGGCAAGCATATGAGCAAGAACTTTCAAAGTCAGAATTGTATGTACAGTACATTTACAACAAAACTCATAGCCTCAAACACAATTATATCTGAGATCATTACCATTAGGTAGCATCCAGTGGGGATGGTGTGCACATTGTGGACACACCAGCAGAATAAATATTTTTGAGGCTTCTAACACTAAGGGCAAATTCCCAATCAAACAGCAGCAGAACAGGAGTGATATAGCTAAGGGGAAGTTGTTTAACCAGAAAAGGCACACTAAGCTGGAGCTTGTTCCGGGTATGACCTGAGAGCACAAGGAAGTTAAGTGACTAACTCAGGGTCACACAGTATGCAAGTGGGGCCTGATGAGATTCAAACCCAGGTCTCCAGGTTTGCAACTCAGTGCCCTTAACCACTATACTATACTGCCTCCTATATATGATAGCTAGGATATATGAATATATTGCCTTTCTGACATGTTTACATGGGAAAGACATGTATGGAACTGAGAGTTCAGGTTGGTATTACAACCTAAAATCTGTATTTAATGAGCAGATACAGCTACTCCTGTAGCTAGACATTACCTAGAGGTGGGACATGCTAGTAGCCAATTGAGATTTTGTGGAGTAGAAAAAATTCAAATTACATCATGGGGAGATGATCTTAATTAATTGTCACTAAGGAGGAAATGTATTGGATTTGGCAGCTTCAGTACCTTGTGTCATTTAAAGGGACTAGTGAGGGATCTAACTGGGGTATTTTGTTTTTTAAAAGGGAAAGAAATAAGAACAGCATGCTTTTAGCACTGGCATTATTGTGTAATGAATATATGTCATAAGATATTGTGTCTTACCTGTAGATATTTTGTATTATGAAATGGATGGTCAAGATCCTTACATCAGGTGAGATTTCAGTACATAATCCTGGTCTGAAAGTAGGTCATGCCATCTGTCAACAAAATCATTATAAAATATTTCTAAAACTAACATTTTATTTTTTTCATTAATACAAAAACTGATCCATTTCATTATTGCACTAATACACTCCAAGGTGTGCAATATCATAAGATATCACCCCTTTACAGGTGGTTGAAGTCATTCGGCCTATGACCTTATGCCTCACAATGAACTTGAGACAAGATGATATATCATCATATTGCATATCTTGTTGTTGTGTATAATTGTTTAAGAATGTAACACATCACAAACATCTGTTATGAAATAGACCTGCCTTCTGGCATGGTAGCCCGAAACCAGTCCTGAACCTGGGTCACCTGCATGGCAGTGCGATACCCTGTCACTGGGCTTTTGTGGTGGTCCTTCATAGAGTATTTTTAAGGGTTTTTCAAACCATTACAACCTAAACATTGGGGTTATTAGGTTTGTCAGAGGCTCCATTAACTCGCAACAAGACCAGAAGTCAGGCAGTGTGGAACTTTGGGTTCTGGGGTACACAGGGCTCAAGGTATGTGCTGTGACTTTGTCTTTTGCCTGTTGATATTGTCAGTGTCACCAAGCCCTTTAGAGTGGCTTTTTTGTACCTCTTACTGTGTTGATCTCCCAGTCTCACTCAAAGCATATGGGTCTGTTCTCTTGGCATTAACAGGCATAAGGGTGGGAGGGATCACTGTGGGCAAGCAAGATCGTGATGTCAACAACATAATCCTGTAACTATTCATCAGTTGACTCGGGTGGGTGGAGAGGAGAAACAGGAAGCACATAACTAAAATGGAGCATGATGGGGGCTCAGACCTCACTTTAAATGAAATGAAATGAATGGGGGGAGGGGGCAAGAACTGAGCAGAAATGGAAGTACCACAGGGGGAAAAAATGTCAAACACTACAGATGGAGAGAATTCCTGAGAGTTTTCCAATGCGCTAGCCTCCTATAGCAGCACCCTCTACTGGCAACTGTGACAGGCAGGAACTATGTTACCATAAATAATTTTTTTTTTTTTTGTAATTTTAAGATTATTTTTTATTTTGTACCTATTTTTTTTAACTGCTGGAAAAAATTGAGGTGATGACCATTTTTTAAGTGCAATAATGCCCTCCAGTGTGGGCAGTATGGGCAATACCGGATCATCCAGGGGCTATAAGGCACTCCACCTGTGGCCTTGGGCCTCATTACACCCCTGGGCGGTCCATTATTGCCCAACACCTGTTGGATATTATTGCTTGCATAAAACTTTTTTTTTGTATTTTTAAGATTTGTTATTTTTTTTTATTTTGTACCTATTTTTTAACTACTGGAAAACAATTAAGGTAATGCTAATTTTCTAAGTGCAATAATACCCTCCAGGGTGGGCAGTATGGCCAATACCGTGTCTTCCAGGAGCTATAAGGCCACATTACGCCCCTGGGCAGTCTGGTAATGCCCAATACTGCCCACCCTGTCAGGTATTATTGTTTGCATAGTTCATTAATAAAACTAATAGAATATCTAATTGTCATATCAATTGTTCTTAGTTGCAGAATATGCAATACCAGAGAAAAAAAGTGAGTCTGGGAACTCCAGGTCCCACTATGTGAGCCTGTAGCTCAGTGGTAGAGCACCAGGATAGTATTCCAGGAGGCCGAGGTGCAGTTCCCAGTAGGTCATATTATTACTTTCCCACTACAATTTGTGATTCATTTGCTAAGCAGTGGCTAATACTGCACCATGATATCTAGTTGTCATCTTGATTGTTCCTAGTCACAAGATAGGCAATACCAGAGAAGCAAAGTGGGTCCAGGAACTCCATGTCTAACCATGTAAGCCTGTAGCTCAGTGGTAGAGCACCGGGACAGTATTCCGGGCACCTGAGTTCAATTCCCAGTAGGTCACATTATTTCTTTCTCACTACAGTTTGTGATTTAATTGCTGAGCAGTGGCTAATACTGCACCAAAAACATCTAATTGTTCCTAGTGTTAGGATATGCAATACCAGAGAAAGGAATTTTGTTCAGGAACCCCAGGTCCAACCATGTGAGTCTGTAGCGCAGTGGTAGAGCATTGGGACTATATTCTAGGGGCTTGGATTCAGTTCACAGTGGGTCACATTATTTCTTTCTCACTACAATTTGTGATTTAATTGCTAAGCAGTGGCTAATACTGCACCAAACACATCTAATTGTCAAAACTAATAGGGTTGATCTTAGAGATGTCTCTAAAATTCACAGTTCTGGGAGGCAGATTTTGGTTGGATGGACTCTGCAGATACAAAAGGTAGGAGTGCGGTCACTAATATAATCAGGAAAGGTGCCTCCACGAGAAATCATGTCAGGTCTATTAGATAAGACCCATTCTATAATGGATTGATGAGAGACAGCAGTGGCCACCCATGTGGGTGTAGTGACAAGTTGGGCAAGGTTCCGTTTGCCTAAGAGAGCTTCATAAGATTTGCTCATACCACTGGCCCAGTCCAGACTGAAGTCATCAACTAAAATTGTTTCTTTATGCAGGACGGGTTGGGGAGGGGTAAAGGAGGGAATTATGATTCACAAGATCAAAGGTCTTGGGACAACAACTACCTTTCTAAAACTAACCAATGACATCTGTAATGTAGTGAGGTAAGGCCCGATTGACTGCCATCAGGGGGATTATAGGCACGTGTAATAGGTAGCATTTTTGATGGCACCCTAAGGTATCCTGTGAGGATAGCGACTAAGTATGAGTGACCGTCAAAATGGCGATTCATAAATGGCGCTATCCTCATGGGCTACCCACAAGTGTAGCAGCCCTATGCTAAGGCGACCATAGGGGAAGGCAACTGGAATGGGAGGATAGCAAAGGGAAGGGGAGGGATAGGGAAGAGGATTTTCACAGGGTAGTGTGGCTGCTGCAGCTGAGCTAGCTAAGTGGTGTGGTAGTGAGGGTGGCTAGCTCCAGTGCAGCTGGTACTGGGTTCAGGACTGGGGACTGGGGGAAAGATTTTGCCTCTGGCTACTGCTGCAGTGTCACCCCCTCCCGATGCACCCCTGGAGTTGCAGGGGGTGCAGGGGAAAAGCCCCCATGAGGGGTGCCAGCATACAAACACTCAGTCTGGTTGCTGGATGTTTGTCGCCGCATGTATATCGCCAATCTGCTTTTCGGCGGTATACACTTGCCATAATAGCGATCACTATTATGACACTGAACTACCCCCAAAGAAGAGTAGCATAAAGAAATTAACATTGCGTGTAGAGGAGATTATCAGTGGACATTGAATGATTAAGGTAATCCTTATGGTAGATTAATATTCCAGTCCCTTATTTAGTGAAGCATCTATGCAGGTGATTATAACTCTGTTCTGAGCAGGCAGAGTCTGGGACAGGGGAAAACTTGATTGAAGTCTCAGTAACACCAAGAATGTCTGGATTGTATAGAGAAACTTAAGATTCAAGCTCAGGCTTGTTAGCCATCAAGTTGCATACATTCATATGTGAAATTTTAGTACCTTCAGGGGAGTGTTGTATAAGAGGAATAGCAAAAGTGTTATTGGTGAATAATCCAGAATTTGATTCAATATCTCCACAGAAAGAAAGTCTGAATGATAATAGAAAACTGATGCAACCCCCGAATATAGATGGGCAAGGCAGGCAGCACAGACTGCATTTGAAAAAGTAGACAGGAGTTTTTCAGAAGAGAGGAGAGCGATGGCAGGAATGTGGGGAGGAGGAGCAACTTAGGGGTTTAAGAAAGAGAAATCAGATGCTGAGTAAGTGCAACAGGACCATTTAAAATCAGAAGGCAGAGGAGAGGAGTAACAGAGAAGTGACAGGCCACAAGGGATTGCCCTTAGTAGTAGCAAGGCAGGTCTTTGAGCCCATAATCAGGGAAGGGGTGATACTGGGAACTCTAGGGAGCGAAGTAGGGTGAGCACATGCCAAAGATTAATGCAAAACCAACCAGAGCAGACAGGCAGGTAAGAAAACCAGTGGTAGCAGTAACTGAAGAAATTATCCTAAAAACAGGAGCTGCAGGGAAGTAGAAGCCATACTTAGGGAACAGCCTGAAAGGATGCTCCTTTGATTGTAGTTAAGGTAAACAGTTGGAAAAAGGTAGCTAACGGTGTGTGCAAACTGTCAGGTAAATGTATACAAACATAACATGGAGGCTAGTAGTGCAATGTGGAATTTGGTTACAGGACAGAACTAATTAACAGGCTGTGCACAACTAACACAGGTAGTCACAGGGTGTGTAACAATAACTTTAGTGCAAATTAACAAGTAGTGTTTAGCAAACAGGACATGTAAAAAAAAAAAAAAAGATCTGGTAAAATACAACATAGTCCAAGACAGCAAGTAGGTAACACAAGAGACAGAGAATGTGGGGAGATATTACCATACACCTAGAGGTAAGCTGCAAGGTCTAACTTTTAGAAGGCTAGGGAGCAGCAGCATTTAGGCAGGAGTATGCAAGGCATAAAACAGCAGCAGAGTCTCCTGTCGTACTGCCTCCTCACGCTGATGCCCTTGCACCTCAGATCACTATCTGGAGTACCGCTAGGGTCCACGGGGCTTTAAAGTACTTGGAGGTAGGCACTGGCTCCCAGACTGCAGCCTGAATGGCTGCAGTCGAGCCATGTGGTCCTCCGGTTCTGAGTCATGCCATACAGTGCTCCGAAGATCCAGAATGGTGTCTGTAGGAAGGAAGAAAGGAACAATCCTAGCCCAAACCCCTCACAAATGTTATATCTGGTGGTGTTCATCACCTTTCTCACAGCTTCAAACGAGCTCAGGACAGCAGAAGTGAAAAAATAGCTGGAGGTGGGTGCTAGCTTTTAGATTGCAGTCAAATTGACTGTATTTGGGGCATATGGCCTCTAGGGCCAACTTCCATGCCAAATGACACTATGAAGATTCAGGATGGCATCTGGAAGGGGGGGCACAATCCCAACCCAACCCCCTTCCCTTGGGTACTCTGAGTCTGGTGGTAATCATTGCATTTCCCGCAGCTCAATTCAGTTACAGAATCCATTTAAAATGTACTCAGAAAATGAGCTTAGAACTTCAGGCTACAAAAGCCTTGCATAGGCCAGACAGTCACGCAGTGGTAGGGCTACCACCCATGATTCCAATGACAGGGGGTTCAGGAACAAGCCTGGATTGCTGGAGGCCGGTCAGTGAAGGAGGATCGAGCCTCCCAAAGGATGCTTTCCTTCTCTGAGGAAAGATGGAGGGCAGCTGGATCCAGTGTGATACTGCCAACTGGGTGAACGCAGCTGGAGCCGCTTCACGGGTGGGAGTATGCCGGCTGGTGCTGCACTGCACACACTCGCATGCGCGCATGCATGCATACCCACACTGCTGGCTGGGGGGGTCTGGCTTGAAGAAAACCTGTTCAGGCTGAGCAGAATAGAAACAGAATTAAAAAAGCCCCCTAGAGCCACTCAGAGATACCTATGGAAGAGTTGCTAGATCAGTGCAATTCTGTTTACTTATTAGATGGTAATACACAAGCAAAGTATAGTTTTTTTTTATGTTGGTTTATCAGGAACAGGCAAGTAACGACTGATAATTTCAAAGTGCCATAGGGTATTATTGAAAAGTTCTTGCAGTCTTGCTTTAACGATGTCAGCATGTAATGACATTGAGGCCATCTTTTTTTTTAATTCTTCAGTTATTATTTTCTAAGCAAAAACATCACTCACAATTGATCCATACACAGAAGCATACTATAATACATAGTATTCAATTGTTGTTGCATAAAAAGAATAGAGATGACATCTTCCCATTAGTTACTCATAAGGAAAATATAAACTATAACTTCACAACTCTTACAATTAGAATGAAGTACACTTTTAAAAGCTACACATGAAAATTAAAAAGAGACTGCAGTTCAAATTCCCTTTTACCATTTGAAGCTATAACCCACATTTTGCATCATTTAAAGCTATAAAATAGCCCTGTTCATACAGCTCCTACCAATGAGAAATGTTTGCTGTTTAATGCTTCTTGCAAAACTAACAGAGCATATAAACTAACTGCACAGTACAACAGATGAAAGGTTTTATGTGATAACAGTGACTACGAAACGATGGATCCAGAATCGTGAAAGAATTTTATCAAGGACAGAAACAGCTACCTTTTTTTCCGGGGTGGGGAGCTTTGCCCCCGAAGCCCCCATACTTAGATAACCAACTCCACGGTCATAGCACCTCAAGGAGGGGCTAAAACATCTGTTGCCATTTCATTGTTGTCAAAATTCTGTCGCCGACGGTTGGACTCACTGTTTCGGAGTCGCTGACTTCACATGCCATCCAGATGAATGTTCAGGCATCATTTAAAGAAAGTGCCTAGTAAGGATATATATCTTAAATAATCAAGGTTTGGGGCCTTTAGATGCGTCTGTAATCATTTTGTTTTCTGTTATTTGTTTTTTAAATTATATTTTCATTGTTTTATTTGTAGTTTGCCAACTACTAGTAAAAAAAAATAATCAAATGGAATTCTTGTATTAATGATGTCAGAAAATCCTACTGGCAAGGTTGGAAGTGTATTTCAGTGGAAAACTGCAACCCAACACTTAGTGCCACCAAAATATTATATATTTAGTTGAAATATGTGATTTTTGATAATCTGTGATCTTTTCTTATTATTTAGCAGGTGACATTTTCTTCATAACCAGAGTTTACTTGGGAAGAAGAAAAAAGAGGCCAATTGTTTTAAAAATTATAAAATCATACAGATGTACTACAGTAGTGCAAACATATAAAAGGCAAAGTTTGTTATTGAAAGAAGTATCTATTTCTTTTGGAAAAGACACAAAAATATATTTGGTTTCTAAATGAAATACAATGGCGCTCATAAGTAGCTGGCAGTTTCTGACATCACAATGCCAGAATTCTACTGAATTCTTTTTTTCTAGCAGTGTGAAAAGCAAAGGTGAAAATCCATTTATTTCACTGCACTAACAAATAAGTTATTATAAAAGGTAGAAAGTAATTACTAACACATCAAAATACTAACACTCACATGTTATAGTTCCTTTAGGAAGGATAGGCTGGGTAAGAGAGCTGGTGGTGTCCTAGTATACACCCATTCTGACCTCGCTATCAACGAGCTCCCCAACCCTGACTCTAGACCATCCTCAGTGGAATCCTTCTTCCTCTCCTTAACTCTCAGCAGTGTCAAAAAACTATTATACAATGGGCACTTAAACACAAGTCAGATCCTCCATCCTGATTGCTCACTGGCACCCCTCTCCCATTGTAAATCCTAGCATCACCCCACAGGAAGAGGTGCTAGCTGCCAGTCAGCCGAATCAGTAACCCCACCCGAAATCACTCCAAGCAACAGAAATCCACAACTGCTAAACTTGTGAATCACTGCTAAATGGTTATCTCTCATGACTGCTGCTCTGCTTCCATTCCCATACGCAAACCGCCCTTCAAATCACAACACTTTTTTTTTAAACAATCTTTTGTCCGAGACACTTCCCTGATAGAACCCCTTTTTCAGAAACCTTTCTGGGCTAAAACGGCTGTCCTCTCAGGTCTATCTCCTAACATCTTCATCCTCCATTACAGCACTGCCCAGAGACCTAATAATGAAGATGTCATCTCCACAGTTGAAATTTCACATTAGCCTTTGACCATACCTGCTTAAGCAGAACGAGACTCAAAACAAACCACATCTAAAATCAGAAAAAATACATTACTCGCTTTCTCCATTCCCGTTATTCCCCAACATAAATTAAAGCTTACCTGACCCTCTCTCTGTCTTTACCAAAGTCGTCCCACGTGAATGCCAACTGATTTCCAAACTTTTATAAAAGTTGGTACCAAAATTTTTTTACTACGTTTTACTACACACAAAACATTGAGCCCCATCATCGGAGGATACAGACCCAAACTTAACTCCTGGAGCCTGATGCTGGAAACTCTATCTCTCTCTCTGTTGTTATAACAATCAAAGCAGCCTTTTGTTTGTATCAGCTCAGTCTTATACTTTCCTACCCCCTTCCTTATCATGGAAACCAACCCCAGAAACCACGATGATCCAGCCTGCTAGTTCCCACACCATCACACTCTCTTTCTACA
Source organism: Neoceratodus forsteri (assembly GCA_016271365.2). Lineage (NCBI taxonomy): Eukaryota > Metazoa > Chordata > Ceratodontiformes > Ceratodontidae > Neoceratodus > Neoceratodus forsteri. The sequence continues at coordinate 449,264,769 of CM057458.1, forward strand.
AACAAATGCTACTGCACCTTTTTTTTTTACTTATAAAAAAAATGTCTTAATCATGGCTAGGCAGAGAAAAGAGAAATGGACACTCGCTATCGCACACTCCCATGATTAGAAAAACAAACTGTCAGCCTCTCCCTAGCAACACAGGACAACTTTATCTGCCGTACTAATAAATTAATAAAACAAAATAATTTAAAACACAAACAAAGATTTTTTCTTTAATTTTTTATCCTCAATAAAAATGGACACATTGTATAATCACGATATACCCCTCAAGAGTGTTGGTGTTGCCAGAATTTACCCACTTCTGGTGTGTTGTTGGTCCCTCGGCTGTGCCTCATGACCGAACAACACCCCAGGGCATGGGAAAATCCTGGCATCACCAACACCCTCTCGTGGTATATTGCTTAAATCACTGGTTGCACCTACCTGCCCTCTGACAAGGCTTTGCACGACCTAATCCCCTTCCTTAACTCACTTTCCAATCTCCCTCAACATGATCAGGTGTTGTGTGGGGACTTCAACAAGGACTAGCCAGAAGGGGAAGGAAGGAAACATATTCAATTCAGTGCTTTACAGTAACTGGTAATTGCTATTTTTCTTTTAAACTTAGATTGTGGGCTTTTAGTGACACTGTAGTTTCTTTGTTGTCTTTACTTAGAAGTGTTTTTGGGCTGTTGAAAATTTAAAACGTAGTGGTGGTGTAATTCTGTGCTGCCTTTAATTGCTGCAAATTTTATCTTGGCTTGTCTGACTGCCCTGTAGTTGGGTGAGGGGTGTTAATTGTCTGGCCTCTGACCTCAGCTACGTGATAACTGGAGGTGGGGCTTAGTCAGAGTCGAGGTAGCAAGTGAGTTTTATTTTCTCAGAAGAAGCCAGAAGGGGAAGGAAGGAAACATAGTCAATTCAGTGCTTTACAGTAACTGGTAATTGCTATTTTTCTTTTAAACTTAGATTGTGGGCTTTTAGTGACACTGTACTTTCTTTGTTGTCTTTACTTAGAAGTGTTTTTAGGCTGTTGAAAATTTAAAACGTAGTGGTGGTGTAATTCTGTGCTGTCTTTAATTGCTGCAAATTTTATCTTGGCTTGTCTGACTGCCCTGTAGTTGGGTGAGGGGTGTTAATTGTCTGGCCTCTGACCTCAGCTATGTGATAACTGGAGGTGGGGCTTAGTCAGAGTCGAGGTAGCAAGTGAGTTTTATTTTCTCAGAAGAAGCCAGAAGGGGAAGGAAGGAAACATATTCAATTCAGTGCCCTTCCCCCAACTCTTAATTATATGCCCTGTTAAATCTGATTGACAGGAGCTAAACACAGCGTATAGTAAGGGGTGTGAAGTAGGAGGGGCATAAGGGGGAAGAAGCCCACCCTCAGCACGACAAGTGTTTTGACTCATTTATTTATTTATTGGTTTCTTTTCTTTTTTTTCTAAAGAAAATTATCTGAGGATCAGTGGCAGGATTTTTAGGACAGTAAATTAATAAAAAGGGAACTAGGAGAGCTTCAGTAGCAGACAAGTAGTGCAATAGCAGTTTAATTGCAGTATAATGTGGGGAGTGGTGCAATGCAGTGGCTGTGGGGCAGCCATATTCAGGCAGACCTTCTGGACACTGAGGTGCTGCCCTATCTGCATACATCTCTCTGGACTGCGGGATGAGGTAGCCAGACTCAGAGCGGAAGTAAACTGGGTCAGGAGTACCCTCACCCCTATCCAGAGACCACACAGTCCAATGCAACTGCCTCAAAGGATGCCGAGAATGAGGAGCACTTGGATGACAGTGGGCTCAGGAAGGGTTAGAGTGGTCAGGCAGAGGCACATCTCAGATCCTATTCCACTCAAGAACTCATATGCCACACTGGCAAATGAGGACAACCAAATAGAGGTACCCAGAGAAGTGGAAGGAAAGGATGTGGAGGTTAGCCAAGGAGGTGACCTCATCGGGGAAAGCAGTGGACCCCAGAGGAGGAGGAAGCAAATCCTGGTGGGGGACTCCATCATAAGAGGGATCCAGCTAGGAACACAGGAGGGGGAGGACAGGGAGGTGAGGTGCCTACTAGGTGCCATGGCATGGAGGGATGGAAGGAAGATCCTGGGGATCACTGGGAAGGCAAGACAGGAGGGTGAGCTGGTTGTCATTATCCACCTAGGTACTAATGACCTGGCAAGTGGGGAGCCAAAGGAAGTTCAGGAAGAGTTTAGGAAATTGGGGAGGGGTCTCAAGCAAGTAGCTACTTCTGTCACTTTCTCAGAAGTACTTCCCTGCAGAGGCAAGGGAGAGCATAGGAGTGCATGCACCAGGAACTTTAATTCATGGTTGAAGAACTGGTGCTGTGAGGAAGGGTTTGGATTCATTGGTGACTGGGGACCCACCAGGAGGGATGGAGGTTTGTTCAAGCCTGACGGCCTGCATCCATCCTGGAGGGGAATCCAAGCACTCAATGATAAGTTTAAATGCTACATTGACAAGCATTTAAACTAGCAAAGGGGGGTGGCAGGCCAGCAAGGAGGGTACCTACTTGCTCACCCCCCACAGCTAGCAGTGGAACCAGTGAACCAGAAGAGTGGCTATCTCTGCAAAGCAGTGTGCAAAAGATGGAGATTAGTGCCCAAGAGGTGGATAGGCAGAAAAGGGGCAAAATTCAGCAGAAGGGCAGACAGCAAGGAGAACCAGGGATAAAGGACAACCAAGGGAAAGGGGCTGGAGTAGAACAGTGAAACAGTCTAGTGAGGTCAAATCATGGAAAGCCATGTGTGCAAATGCCAGGAGCCTTAGCAACAAGATGGAAGATCTGGAGGCTGTCATGGTGCAGTCAGACCTGGACATTGTGGCCATCACTGAAACCTGGTATAATGATAACCATGACTGGGAGATGGCCGTACCTGGCTACAACATATTCAGAAGAGACAGAGCAGGCAGGAAGGGAGGAGGAGTGGCACTGTATGTGAAAAATGACATAAGGGCCACAGAGATCCAGGAGGAACAAAATGAGGGAGAGATACTGTGGGTTAAGCTGGAAAGGAAAATGGGGACAGCCATCCGCACAGGTGTGGTCTATAAACCACCAGCCCAGGAGGAAGAAACAGATAGGGAGCTGATGCTAGCCATCCAAAGGATGGCAGACAAGAGTGAGGTAGTACTGGCTGGAGACTTCAATATTCCAGACGTGGACTGGAGCATCCCAGCAGCAGCAGGGTGCCTTCCTCAAGCAACTGGTCATGGAACCAACTTGGCAGAAGGCAATACTGGACCTTGTGCTCACAAATAGGGACAGTGTGATGGGGGTAACAGTGGGGGAGCACCTGGGGAACAGTGACCACCAGTCATTGTGGTTTGAAATCACAGAAAGATCAGAACCAAACCACACAAAAACACGTATCCTGGATTTTAGGGGGGCAGACTTTGGGAAAATGGGGAGATACTTGAAAGAGACATTAAGGGGAATGGGACAGGAATCAGGGGTTGAGGAACAGTGGGCAGTATTTAAAATGGTGATTACAAGAACAACAGAATTATGCATTAATCAGGTTAGCAAGAGGAAAAGGAAGAGGAGACCATTATGGTTTTCCAAAGAGGTAGCAAAGAAAGTGAAATCCAAAAAGATTGCATTCAGGCAATACAAAAAGACACAGGCAGAAGGGGATAGGGAGAAGTACCAGGAGAAGCAAAGGGAGGCAGGGAGGTCAGTAATGGAAGCCAAAGCTCAGACAGAAGAACACATTGCAAAATCAGTGGGTAGAGGGAACAAAACCTTTTACAGGTACATAAGTGAAAAAAAGAAAGACAAAGGGAGGGATAATGAGACTGAAGGGGGAGGATGGGGGCCGCATGGAGGATGACAAAAATAAAGCTGACATATTGAACAGGTATTTCTGCTCAGTCTTTACTGAGGAAGAGGAGGGTAATGGGTCTGAAGGGAGTACAAGGGGTGAGAATGGTGCAGAAATGGACACAAGTCCCTTTACACGAGAAAGGGTCCTGAAGGAACTGGAAGTAATAAGAGTTGATAAAGCAATGGGGCCAAGATGGGTGCACCCTAGGTCCTTAAAGAACTAAGAGAGGTGGTGGCTGAACCTCTGGCTATCCTGTTTAGCCGATCACTGGAAACAGGGAAGGTACTCAAAGACTGGAGGCAGCAGATGTAGTCCCCTTATACAAAGTGGGAACAAAGAGGAAGCAGGGAACTACAGACCAGTCAGCCTCACCTCGGTAGTGGGAAGATCATGGAAGCACTACTGAAGGAGGGTGGTGGAACATCTGGTTGTCAACGGACTACAAGACCCAAGACAGCATGGTTTCACCAGGAGAGGTCATGTCAGACCAACCTCGTTGAATTTTTGACTGGGTGACTAGGGAGGTGGATCAGGGAGGGCAGTGGACATGGCCTATCTGGACTTCAGCAAGGCCTTTGACACTGTGCCACATAGAAGACTATTACACAAACTGGGAATATGGGTGTGGGCAGGACAGTAGTGTGGTGGGTAGGTAACTGGCTGGGTGGCAGGACACAGAGGGTGGTGGTAAATGGCTGTCACTCCACAGAGGGAAGAGTGACCAGTGGGTACCACAGGGATCAGTGCTGGGACCGGTCCTATTCAACATCTTCATCAGTGACATTGCGCAGGACCTAGAAGGCAAATTTCACTGCTCGCTGATGACACAAAGCTCTGTAACAGAGTAGACACACCAGAGGGTGTAGACAGAATGAGAAGGACCTGCAGAAACTTGAAGAATGGTCAGGGTTTGGCAGTTGAAATTCAATGCAAAGAAGTGCAAGATAATGCATACGGGCACAAAAACCCTGGCAACAATATACAGTTGGGGGTGAGGATATAGCATGCACCAAGCAGGAAAGGGATCTTGGGGTTATCATCTCTGATGACCTCAAGTAGGGAAACAGTGTGACAAGGCAGCAGGTAAAGCAAATAGGATGCTAGGATGTATAGGCAGGGGCATCACCAGCAGGAAAAGGGAGGTCATAATTCCGCTATACAAGACACTAGTGAGGTCCGACCAGGAGTACAGTGTACAATTCTGGAGACCATACCTATGTAAGGACATAGACAGGGTAGAGAAGATTCAGAGGAGGGCAACAAAGATGGTGCATGGACTGCATCACAAGTCCTATGAAGACAGGTTGAAGGAACTGAACATGTACTCCCTGGAGGAGAGGAGGGAGAGAGGGGATATGATAGAGACATACAAGTATCTTACAGGGAGGAACAGGGTGCAGGAATACACTATTTTTAAGCGAAAAAGATGTTCCAGGACTAGAGGGCATGGGATGAAGTTGGAGGGAGGATGATTCAGAGGAAACATGAGGAAGAATTTCTTCACAGAACGGGTGGTGGACTAGTGGAACACCCTGCCAGAGGAAGTGGTGGGGGCTGAAACAATCACGGGATTTAAGAATGCATGGGATAGACATAAAGGAATTCTGGAGGTCAGGGGTAAGGGGCAACAGACTTCTAGGAAAACATAAACTGAACTTACAAGCTCAAACGGGCAGACAGGGTGGGCCATAGGCCCTTATCTGCCGACACTGTCTATGTTTCTATGTATCTAAGTATCTATGTACTAGCTTGGCCCCACTGCCAGTAAACTACAGGCAACCCTAGCTGACTCCAACTTGACTCAGCTTATACCTGAACCTACTCGCCTCCATGATAAGTCTGGTAAGCATACCTTGCTTGACTGGGTTGTCACCAACTGCCCCCTTAAGATCAAAACAGTAGTCTTGCTCCCCCCCTCCGGGCCAAAGACTTGAAGTTTCGTACCCCATACCCTGCCAAATTGGTAATCATGTTTCCAACTGGGCCCAACACAATGACAGAGGCCAAGGCAGACCTGCTCCAATGTGGGATCCTTTCCCAGAATGATCCTAAATTTACACCGTGGGACTCCTCTGGGCCTTCTAGATCTGACAATCAAGAGAAACATCTTGCTGAATTGGGAGATCTCCATCCTCAGAGGTTGTTTGATAGGGTCCCCGTCTGCCAGTTGAGGAATCCTACGTTGCAGACACACTAGAATTTTCTGAAGGTACTGTTTACCGGAGAGGATTTGAGAGGGGGTGAGCCACTGGGCGGGTTGGGGTTGAGGGGGCGGGGGGCGGGTTATTGCTCCTCTCTAGACCTCATAGCTACTACAATAGTAAATGTACATTCACTATAAAATATATGTCTGCGCTATGAGGTCAGAGGAGTGCCATGCTCCCTTCACCTTCCCGTACGCTGTCAGGTTCTAAGTTGCTTCCCCTTCTCTCCTCCCTGCCAGCAATAAGGAAAACTTTTGGCTCTCTGTATTACTTCACCAACTGCTTTGATCAAGAGGGACATTGAGAATGCTTCTTTATATATTTGGCAATCAGTGACTTATATGGCCAGGAAACTTCAAAAGCGTGGCAGCAAAGCATCTTCATATTGGGGGGGCCACACCAAACATTAACCTTAAGACAGTGACATTTGATACTCTACCAGAGTGGCTTCCCCTCCCCCCCTTTTTTTATTTATTTTTTTTATTTTAGCTAAACCTTAACCCTTACGGGTCGGGGTAGAGGGACGACAAGGGAAGGGGAGAGAGGGTATTCATTAAGCATGGAGCTTCAGGGAGAGACTATGTTGGGTTGTCTACAAAGGGGGGCTTCTAGAACACCCTAGGGTTATATCCCAATAGTGGGTTTTGTCCAAAGCTTTTACCTGGGCCTAGGGAATGCAGGAGACATTGCTCGTTATGTTTCCATATGTAAAGACATTTTTGAGCAACGTCTCGCATCTCTGATCTGAGAACTCGCCCACTGAGATTATTGTTCACTTCTTCCCCTCCTCCCCCCTTTTTTTCTCTTTCTCTCCCTTCCTTCTCTTTCCCCTTCCATGAAGAAATTGAATTAAACAACCTTTACGTTGACCACTCATAAATTTGATCTGTAATACAATGTAGTAGAAGAACAAACCCATACGGTACTATATTCTTTAGGTTGTATTTTAATTATATACATCCTGGCGTCATTCTATTTTGGAAAGCTACTCCAGGGGGATTGTCTTTTTCTCTCATGGGTGGGCAGAGAGAGCTCCTCCTCCTTTTTTCTTCCTCTTTACATAATGATTTAAATACTCAAGGCTTTATTGGCCACGTTGTAACCACTTCAGGATCAGTTCTTACTCTTATGGTGAGACCTGTTCCTAGAAGGGGTGTTTCCTCTCTGGTGGGTCTTCATCCACATTAGGTGGGTGGATGCCCCACTTTCCTAGGGTGGTCAGATCTCGATCACCTTAGGACTTGGGTTTGAGACTGGTATGTCTCCTCCAACTGTGGAAGACAAATTGTGTATAGTTATCTCAGTTAAGAGATTTGGTTATGTAAATAGGTTCTGGTTGCATTATTTAGTTACAATTTTACTGTTTATTTTAAAAATGGATGGTGACAGACTTTTCTCCAAGAATGTAGTTACCCTGGTTAAGGTTGGAGGGGTTGCTCTCGAAAGGGTGGATACACTTAAGGAGGCCACTCGCTCTGATACTGCTGTGCTTGGTCTAATGAGACCATCAGAGCAAGGGTGGTACCTAGTAAATACAATGTTTCCAAGTTCTTTTTCCCTGTGCGGGATCCAACAACCTCCGCCATTAATAATTGTACCATTTTCTCCAGAAGATAATGGTTAATGTCCCTGTAAAAATGTTCTCCCAGAATGTGAACGGCTTACATTCACCTATAAAATGCTACAGGATCATGCAGCATTTAGAGAAGCAATGGGCTGACTTATATTTTCTACAGGAGTCCCATCTCTCAGCATCAGAACACTCCAAATTACATTGGGAAGGTAGATACTCAGTGATAGCATCCTCTCACCCGATGGGACGCAAAAGGAGTGCAGTAATTCTAGTTCCATCTTCGACCCCATTGGAGGTACATAAACCTACCTAGACTCCCAGGGAAGATATGTGATTCCCACAGGATTACTTTATTCTCAAACAGTGACTCTGGTGAACACCTATCTCCCCCCAGACTTCACTTCCAGTGGTGCGAACTTTCGTACAGAAGGTGATGCAGAGGCTAAAGGGGATACTGATCATGGGTGGGGACTTTAATGTCCCGTTCCACCCTCACCTTGACTCCTCTAATTATAATCTATCCAGACTTTCTGGATCCACTAAATATTTAAAGGGGAATTTTGCACACTTGGGCATCGAAGATGCCTGGCGGAGACTTTTTCCATCGGACCCTGAATATACATATTTTTCTGGGAGGCGTGGCACCTACTCCAGGTTAGACTACTTTTTCATAACAGCAGAACATCTTACACTAATTCAAGATATACTGATAGAACCCAGAATACTTTCTGATCATAGCCCCTTAATTCTAAAAACAGAACTGGGTAAACAAAATAAGTTCAGACTCTGGCGGTTCAATGCTTCCTTTCTCCGGGACCAAGAATTTCAAGACCACTTTATGAAGCGCATCCCTCAAGCAATCCAATTAAATTTGTCTCCTGAAACCTCTTCTTCCATACAATGAGACGCATTGAAAGCGGTTCTCCATGGAGAACTGGTGGAGTATGCTTCTCGTAAAAAAAAAAAAATGAACGCCGGACTCAAATTTTTAACAGATCTTTTGGAGTCATACCAACTCTTATATAGAGAGGGTGATTCGGCCCTCCAATGTTAAATAAGAGGTTTAAAACAAGAGATACAACAAATATTAGACTATAGAACTTTCCAGAGCCTGAATTATCTAAGACAATACAACTACGAGGGGGGAGCAAGAACTTTGGCAAGAAAACTCTGAGCCAACAAACGAGCTTCGACCATATTAAAAATAAGAACTAATATTTACAATAAAACTACATATAAAGAAGAACAAATCAGACAAGCTTTTACAATTTTTTATGAAACTTGATATAAAGCCTCCCATGAGTTCCAAAACCATCCGGAGGCGATATCGGCCTTTTTAGATAAACTTTCATTACCAAAGTTGTCAGAGCAACATACCAACCAGTTGGAATGTCCAATTAGACCCGAAGAAATACTTCAACAGGTCAAAACTTTAAAACCATTGAAATGTCTGGGTCCAGATGGCTTTAGGCAGGAATAGTATAAGGCCTTTATGCCGCAACTGCTTCCCAGCTTTCTCCCAGCCTGTTGGGCAGTGACAGAGGGCGAAACCCCTCCACCCTCCTGGAACTACATGGTTCTTTCCCCTTTATTAAAATCCGAAAAAAGACCCTACTCTTCCATCGTCATACTGCCCTATTTCATTCTTAAATGTGGACTATAAAATATTCATGGCCATATGGGCCAAATGGCTGGAACCCATTCTGTTCCATCTTATACATAAGGATCAATCAGGCTTTATAAAATCAAGAAGCACATTTGATAATTTACACTGAATTATATTACTAATGGAATATATACATACTAGAAAAGTCCCCTCTACTATTATAAGCCTAGATGTGGATAAAGCATTCGATAAGGTAAATTGGGAATATTTATGGGCCACTCTTTTTAAATTTTCTTTTCCTAACAGTTTTCTTTCTTGGATGAAAAATATTTATTCCCACCCCAAGGCCTACATACGTGTCAATGGTTCTTTATCCCAACCAATTACGATATAAAGAGGCACAAGACAGGGTTGCCCATTATCCCCAATACTTGTTGCCCTCTATATCAAACTGCTGGCAGAAGCCATATGGGTGAATGCTCAGATTGAAGGAATCCCAGTGGGCCAACAGGAACGCAAGGTACTCTTGTTTGCTGATGATACTTTGATTACCACCAGTGCTCCAGAAAACTCTCTCCCGGCATTATGGGAAACCTTAGACCTTTTTGGAGCCATTTCAGGATTTCAACTAAATATAGCCAAAACAGATCTCCTTTCTTTATATTTTTTTCCATCCCCAACCCTTAAAAAGAAATATCCCATAAAATGGCACCAAAGTTTAAATATTTGGGAATTCATATACCAAAAAACCTAGACAATTTGGAATTACTAAACTATGAACCCCCTCTCTCTGTCCAAATCCAATCAGAGTTAACCCGTTGGTCTAAATTACCATTAAGCTTTTTTCAAAGAATTAAAACTATTTGCATGATTGTACTGCCTAAACTCCTATACTTATTTCAAAATGTTCCTACTTTTCCCCGCTAAATTTTATTTCCAATCATGGGATAAAATTATATTGAATTTTATTTGGAATGGCCAACACCCTAGAATTAGGAAGTCCCTACTGCAACTCCCACTTTCTCTCAGTGGCGCCAATCTACCAAACCTGAAACTTTATGCTCTGGCAGCCTTTTTTAAAATATTAGCTTTATGGCTATCCTCTGTATATGTAGCTCCCTGGAAAGAGTTAGAATTTGCCATTAATGATCTATATTACATTACTAGGGTAACCCTTTCCACGGTAACCAAGATTGCACCTATGAGAGAATACACTCCCTTTATGGCACAGATTTTGAAGCTATGGTATAAACTCAAAACACATAAAGGTTTTAAAGCACTTTTCTTTTATTATACACAAATCTCGGGGGATGAGGGATTTCTCCCAGCTGCTATAGATCATAATTTTTCAAGATGGAGAAGAGTTGGTCTCCAGTTTTTCAGGCAAGTCCTCAGCCAAACAGGTATTATTCCATTTGAAACTCTAAAAGCAACTTATGGCCTAGCGGATACCAACATCTATAGGTACACCCAGGGTAAAAATTACATTTTGCGACAGAGAGAGGTGATAGCAAAATTATCTGACTCCATCCCCATAGCATGGACATACTTAGAAGATCATGTAAATGGACACTTGTGGGGACACCAAGGGGGCATATCTACAAAATCCTGAAAGAAGGGATTGGTGATTCCTCACTTACCATTTTGAGTGCTTGGTGTAAAGATCTGGCTGAAGTTATCCCAGACCAAGATTGGTTGCGGGCATCTCCTTTAGTATGCAAAGTTATTCACTCCACTAAATGGCGAGAATTTGCCTGGAAGTGCCGTAGCTGTTTTTTTTTGTTCACTTGCTGTTCTGGTGAAATATTTACCTTCCAGTTATGGCAAATGTTGGAGGAACTGTTCATGTAGACATGCTGACCAAAGCCACATATTCTGGACATGTTCTCAGTTAACTCCATTTTGGTGTACATTACAACAGGAGGTTTCTGACTGCTTAGGCGAGTCGGTCAAATTTACAGCCGAATTGATCCTATTATCTATATTTCCACCTCACAATCCTTCATAGCAGCGTACCCTATTACCTAGCTATATTTTAGCAGCAAAAAAGGCCATCACTAAATGATGAAGAACTATAGCTATTCCGTCTTTGAGAGACTGAAGGGGGTGGTTTCAGATATCTATTATATGGAATCCCTTATGGCCAAACTCCATAATAAATACCAGACATTCGAAGTGCAATGGAGACCCTGGGTACTGCATTTGCCCAGACAAGACCCGGACTTTGTCCCCTGATCCTCTCTGTATCGTAACTAATTTTTATTTTTTTTTCATATATACTCAGAGAGATTGAGAGTCTTCTGTTGATTTTGGAACACAGCCTTCACATCTGGTAGACCTTTGACTATTTGAGTTCTTGGAGAAAGTCAGACCTTTAAATGTTTATATCCGGGGGGTAGATTACCTATTAAGCTATTAATTTCAGTCATTGCAGAATGAAAACCACAAACACAGGTTATGATGCAATTATTTTATTGTCTTTAATATACTGTACCATGGAGAATAATCTACATATTTGGACTTTGTGATAATGACTGTAATCCAAGTATTTGTCACATTCTTTGAATAAAAAGAAATAAAAAAAAAGATCAAAACAGTAGCAGTCTTGACTGACTGCATAAGCGATCACCCCCCCCCCAATTTATGTGTATGGAGGAACAATTTCTCTAACCCTCCCCTCATGATCACCCTAGTCCGTGATATGTCCAGACTTGATGTTGACAAATTCATCTCCTCGATCCAAGACTCTGACTGGAGCCCCATTACAACACTCCTGACGTCAACCAAGCCTTGACCTACGTCATCAGCACTTTTAATCAGATCGTTAACTGCCATGCTCCCCTAAAAAATGTAGATCGAAGGGCATCAAGGGACCCTGGCTTAATAGGGATCTAAGGATGATTATGTCCCTCCCAAGACCGGGCCTGGCAGTCCTACAAGAAAAGTGGGCTGCCCTCCGACTGGCAGAAGTATAGGCACCTTAGGAACCTTTGAAATAATACCATTCATAAATCTAAACACTTCCACTACATATCGCTACAAACGGATCATCTTTGTAACCCTAGAGAATTATGGAGGCAGGTTAACTCACTGGTTAAGGGGAAGGTAACCGAACTCCCTAGCTCCCTTGTTGCCCAGGGCATTCCACTCTCTGATCCTGCAGCGATCGCCTCGTCATTCAATGAATTCTTCATGGATCAATCAATCACTTTATTTAACCAGGCATAAACACCATTGAGCAAGCTCATTTTCAAGGTGGTCCTGGGCATTAATACAATACAGGACACTTCATAAGATTACAATTACGGTGGACAACGGTGCAAAAAAAAAAAGAAAAACCATTGTGAAGGTGCCGGTCAATATGGGCCTCTACATACCGGTCAACATAATTAACATGCAAAGGTACATAGTGATAAGCTTTACTAAAATGAGAAGAGACAACAATCCCATATAGTCTCCGCTAGGTAAGAGCTCATACCTAAATGATAAAAAATAAGGAGGTATTAAGGAATAGGGTAGAAATTGGAGTGAAAGAGTAGGCAGGCAAAAGGGAGGCCAGAATAGGTAAAAGGTAGAGAATAGGCAGGGCCATCTTGGATTAAGGGAACTAGGCTTGTAGTCCTAGGTTTCTGTTGTTAGGAATGTGGGGTGGATGAGATACTTAGGCGTAGGATTTGAGAGTGGCACCCGGGGCTTAGGGGTCATCGGCATCTGAAACAGTTGCATGATTCCTTCAGATAATCCGATAGAGCTTTGAATGTGAAAATGCTTGGAAGTGAGGATAATTTTAACGAGTCTTGCATAGTGTTCCAAAGTGATGGAAGTGAGAAGTTGATTGCTGCTGAGCCAAGGGTAGTTTTCACTCTAGGAATCTGGAAGCAGATTAAGGAGAAGCATCTTAGGCCATAGGACCCTTTAGCCTGTTTGAAGATGTTCGAGATGTATTCGGGGAGGTTACCAGATACTGCTCTAAAAAAACAGAGGAGAGTAGTCCTTTTTCTTCTAGTTGAGAGTGAGGTCCATCCTAAAACCTGATATAGATGACAGTGATGTGTACTATGGGGTAGATTTAAGATAAATCTTAAAGCCCGGTGGTAAAGGGTGTCCAGTTTGTTTAGAATCATTGATGGGCAATGACTGTAAAGGAAGTCAATGTAGTCCAGTATAGGTAGGAATGTAGTTTGTACTAGTCTCATTCTGGCTTCTAACATGAGTAGGTGTTTAATGCGATAGAATAAACCTAATCGCTGTCTTAGTTTCTTCAAGATTTCATTAAGTGGCACAGAAAGTTGAGCTTGTTATCCAGCCAGAACCCTAGGTATTTAAAGGTATCAACTACTTTAAGGGGTTAATCTAAGAATGTTCGGATCTGTGTGATATGTGGACATCCGGAAGTAGACTTTGGTGAGAGAATCATTGTTTTAGTCTTTTTGGTGTTGAGGAGGAGCTTATGAGTGAGAAGATTGTACTGGAGGGTGACAAAGTCTTTCTGTAAGTACTCATGGGCCAGATCCAAGGATGAATTTGTGGTATAGAGTACAGTATCATTTGCGAATAAGTGCACATTTGCTGTGCCCAGGTGCAAGTCCAGATTATTGATGTATATTGCAAAGAGGATAGGGCCCAGGATGGAGCCTTGTGGGACTCCTCTTAAAAAGGATTTTTGTGGGGACAGATCTCCTGTGGCTTTGACTTGTTGTAACCTATTGGTTAGGTAGCTGGTGAACCATTTAATGGCAGAACTATCAAGTCCGATGTTACTCAGTGCAGTAAGCATGATGGTATGATCCACAGTATCGAAGGCCTTACTTAGATCAAGGAAGAGGACAAATACATGCTTCTTAGAGTCCAAGGCCATTTGCCAGTCTGTAGTTGCTTTGACAAGAGCTGATACTGTACTGTGTTTGTCTCTGAAGCCGGACTGAGCTGAGTTTAGCAACTTTTGTGAATCTAAATGTTCTCTAAGTTGGATGTTGACAATTTTTTCAAGTAATTTAGAGAGGATGGGTAGTATAGAAATAGGCCGGTAATTGTTCGGATCACTCGGATCCCCAATCTTGAATAATGGTAGAATGTGAGCAGTTTTCCACAAGACAGGTAGCTCACTTTGAATCAGAGAGGTGTTGAATAAGTGTGTAATGGGGGTGGTCAGATAGGTATGGCCACATTTTAGGAAGTAAGTTTCAATATTATCTGCACCCACACTCTCTTTTGTATCCAGAGAAAGGAGGAGGTCCTCCACTTGCTTGAACGTAATTGTGAGGAAGCTGAAGGGGGTGGGATGTGGTTGGTTATGGTTGTGATTATCAGTGAAGCCAACAGTGTAGTCTCTTGCCGGGCTAAGTTTGCTGATAGGTGAGATGTCAAAGGCAAGCCCTGTAGTGGCAAAGTGATCATTAAGCTTCTCTAGTATATCAGCTTTGTCCGTATAGGTGGTACCATCAGACACAATTTTGTTTGGAAGGGGTGTTGCAGTGGACTGACCTTTGACTTCTTTGAGGATGTTCCAAAATTTGGCAGAGTTGTTTTTATTGCCTTCTAGTTCTTTTTGGAAGTACCTAGCTTTTTCTGACCTAATTAGCTTGGTACAAGCATTCCTAGTGGTATGGAATGCTAACCAATCGGCCTCCAGGTGGGATTGCCTCGCTTTTTTCCATCAGTAGTCCCTATCCCTAAGTGCTTTCTTCAGGATAGGAGAGAACCAGCCAGGAGTTTTATTTTTTGATTTGATCAGTCTTAGTGGTGCGTGTTTGTCTATTAGCCCCAGTAAGAGGCTGTGAAAGATGCTAAATGCCTCGTTAAAGGTGGGGGCTAGATAGAAATCCTGCCAATGAATGTTGCTTAGATCTTTCAGGAAAGTGTACTGGCAGAACTTTTTCAGGCATCTTCTCAGTTTGAAGTTGGAGGCCGGTTTTATTTGGGAAGGATGTCTGATGCAGGCAGTAGCACAATGGTCGCTTATATCATTGAAGAATACTCCAGTATGTGAGATAGCGTGAGGTTTGTTTACTAGCATAAGGTCCAGGAGGGTGCTGCGCTCAGGGTTTTTTCTGTTAGGTCTGGTTATAGCAGTTGCCATTTGTAACAGACCATTAACATTGCATAGATCCTTCAGTTTCTTAGAGCTGTCATCATTCTAATTTAGATTGAAATCAGCCATTAGAATACGCTCAGTATTAGCAGAGTCAAGAAGGTTTTGAAGGTGTGGCAGAAGTGCCCAGCCACCAGACAGTGGTCGGTAGCATGCTGCCATAAGGAGTGATTTCTCGCTGGAAAGTGATAATTTTAGAGCAAGGCATTCAAATTCTTTAGCCTTTGAGGTACAGTCAAAGACTGTGACTGTGAATTTGTTTTTGACATATATTGCAACCCCTCCCCCTCTAGTCGGTCTATCACAGCGGTAGATGATATATCCGGGTATGTTGATAGATTTGTCCGGGGTCGAGGGTGTGAGCCAGGATTCAGTTATCATGAAGAAATCAGGAAATGCATGTAGAGCCAAGGTCTGTATAGAGTCAATCTTCTTTAGCAAACTACAGACATTGATATGGAGAAAGCTAATCCCTTTATATTGAGGGAGGTCCGCAGGGGCATCCAGAGAAATAGGTGGACCTGGGTTTAATTCAGCATTTCCCGAACAGAGTAGGAGAAGCAGTAGTAGTTTTTTAAGGTGGTGTCTTAGCCTGCTAAATATTCTTTTGTTACTCCTTCTAGCGTACATTGGTTTAGCGGTGGCTGTGTTAAGGGCAGGATTGAAACAAATATACCTCGCTATTTCATAATACTCCTATCCCCTCTGCTACGCCAACTCAAGGGGACAAGTTTAGCTCCTGTCCAGCCTTCCATCTCAAGCTGGCCACCTGCAAAGAGGTCCTAAGGCTGCTCATGAACCTAAAAGCGGAGAGCTCTCCTGGCCATGATACACTCGACTCACATTTTTTAAAGATCAGAGCTCCTTCTCTAGCTCGCCCAGTACAGGACTTAATCAATCGTTCCTTCTTATCTTGCACCATGCCTGACAAATGAAAGGTTGCAGTGGTCGTTCCTGTTCACAAAGGGGGACCAAACAACATTATTGAGAACTTCAGGCCCATTTCCATCATGTGTCCACTGGCCAGAATTCAGGAGCGTATTGTCTATAATTGCCTCCAGACCAACTGTGACCACTTCAATCTGCTTTCACCTTTTCAACATGGCTTCCAAAAAAGCCATAGCATCCTAATAGCATTACTAAAAGCGATCTCTGATATCTTTCAGTCCATGGATCTAGACTATGTCACTGGAGCCATTTTTATTGACCTCACAAAAGCGTTCAACTTAGTGGATTACAGTCTCCTGCTTCAGCAGCTCCAGGCTACTAGTATGCACACCTCCACCCTCTGTTGGGTCTAGAGCTACCTCTCATGCCGCTCCCAAAGAGTTAAGTGGGCAGGCTCTCTCTCTAGTCTTAAGAGCATTGTCCATGGGGTTCCTCATGGCTCTATCCTGGGCCCAATCCTATTTTCACTCTTTGTTAATGACTTGCTTAGTCACTGTGGTGGAACAACTGTACACCTTTATGCAGACAATGCCATTATCTACCAGTCCTCCCCTGACCTCACCAGGATCAACAGTCTCAAGCACTGGTTCTGGTGCAATTGACTTGTCCTCAATACAAAAAAGACTAAATGCATGCTCTTCTCCCACCAGGCTCCTTCGTCTCTTTCCATCTTCACTCTGTACATTAAGTCCCTCAGTGGTGACACTTTCGAATCTGTCCACGCCTTCAATTACTTGAGTGTCACCCTAGACACCTCTATTTCTTTTAGCACCCTAGTCAAGACACTGAACCAAAAACTGGGTCTTCTGTACCAAATCAGCCCCTACCTCACATCTGCTTCTCACCTCAAAATTGCTGCCTCATCTCTGCTTCCTCTTCTTACTTATGGGACTCCTTTGCTACTTCCTGCCAATGCATTTACCAGTCACTCCTTACTCTTGCATACTGCCAGGTGGGAAGGTTCGCCTTAGGGGGTCAATGTACGTCACCACCACTGTGGAGTCCTCTCCTCCTTGGGTTGGTTGCCCTATGTCTCCAAGCTGATACACTCTACCCTGTGTTTCATGCACAAGCTTGTCCACAGGTTTACCCACCCTTATCTCAATGACATTATCCACCTAAAGCAAGCTTCACGTGCACTCAGGTCAGTGTCCCGCCCTCTTCTCATAAGACCCAATCTTCGCCTGACTGTTGCCCGTAGATCTTTCTCTTATGCAGCAGTGTCTCACTGGAATTCACTGTCTTCCTCTATGCTCTCTCACTCTTCTCTCACCCTGTTCAACATTATTTATTTATTTATTTGAGCCAGAGGCTCGTTTACAAAGGTTCCAAGTCAGGTGACAAAATACAGAGCCATTGAGTTACATCAGTGAAACATTGTACAGAGAGAGGAACAAAGGTGACACTAGACAACAATAAACATATGAAAGTGAAACAGCTAGTATCTACATAACAAAAATACAGGTTACTAAGTGCAATGAACAGGTTTCTAAGTGCAATTAGGCAGAAACAGGCAGAGCAATTTAGACAGTGCATGGCAAACCAACCACTTGTCTGCGGTAGTGAGGAATTGCCACATAGGGAAATTAGAGGATCTAGATAGATCCAGGACAGGAACAATATAAGTTGGGGAGGTGCAGCCAGGAAGGCATTGTTAGGTGGGGGTGGGGTGGGTGGGAGAAGGGATAGGAGGAGCTGTTCAGGGCAGTATGGGGTGCTGGGGAATGTGGAAGGCCCTCCGGTGACATTGATAAGGGCTAATAGTGCAAGTGGTCTCACCATGCCTTATGTGCCTCTCTTACCCCTTCAGCTACTTATTCCTGCTTCCTGTGAGTCCCCTCCTTTCCCCTTGCCTCTTATATTTCATGTGCCCCTATATAAGTGTGTGTTATCCACTGCCTATTATAGAGTCATGCAACCACTCTGTATTATTGAACTAGTACTGTCAAACTGTCATGTCCCAGAACATTTTATACTGTACTTCATCATACTGCCATATCTTTGCCTCCTGACTACTTGTATTTTTTAGTTGGTTATAATGCTATGTACTCCTGCCACTTGCTCATTGTCTAATGTTTATCCTTATGTGTTGCTCTGTATCTTTTTGCACTGTGTTATCCCGGGTCGACCCTGAAAAGGGGACTGTAATTGTCTCAGTGGTCTTACTCAGTTACCAAAATTCAAATAAATAAAATAGTCAGTTGTCTGTTTGTCAGAAGCAAATACCTGGGGCCCAATATTCAAAACTTCATCCACGGGCAACGTTTGCACTGCCTAGCAAGTAGCACTAGCCACAACCTAGTGCACACAATATTCACAGGATTAGTCCATGGGCAAACACTGCTGAATATAGCGTGCAAATAGAGGCGTGCAAAGCATAGCCCAGAGTGCAGTGCAAAGATTGCCCAGCACAGAAGACAGCTCTGAATATAGCACATGGGCAGTGCAAACAGCTACATCCAGGGCTTCAGTTAAGTCCATTTTGGGAGTATGTGACTCCAAAACATAAGGGAAAAACTTCAAAAATAAAGGGGGAGCAAGTCATTGACTTCCAAATGTAAAAAACAAAATTGGACAGCTTCCAAAACTGAATGCACAGAAACATAGAAACATAGAATTTGATAGCAGATAAGGACCGCTTGGCCCACGTAATCTGCCCATTTCCTTACCTAATGGATAAGCTGCAGATCCTAGTTAACCAACAGTCTATTTCTTCCTACCCCTCACAAGAATTGCCTTATGTCTGTCCCATGCATTCTTGAATTCTCCAACAGTTCTAGACCCCATCACCTCCTCAGAAAGGCAGTTCCATATGTCCACCACCCTCTATGTGGAAAAAATACTTCCTCACATTACCCCTGAGCCATCCCCCCCGCTATCTTCAAATTGTGTCCCCTTGTTCTTGCACATCTCTTTTTCTGAAAGATGCTACCCTCTTGAACTTTGTTGATTCCACCGAGTACGTAAAAGTTTCTATCATTTCCTCTCGCTCCCTCCTTTTCTCAAGGGTATACATATTAATCTCCTTTAGTCTCTCCTTGTATAGCTTCTCTTGCAGACCCCGCACCATTTTAGTTGCCCTCCTCTGGATTGCCTCCATCCTGTCTATGTCCTTGGGGAGATGGGATCCCCACAACTGGACGCAGTACTCCAGATGGGGTCTCATCAACTGTCTGTACAGAGGGATAACAACTTCCCGTTTTCAGCTGGTGATGCCTCTCCCTATGCATCACAGTACACCCCCAGCCCTCCCTACTGCCTTCTCACATTGCTTGCCATCCTTAAGATCATCTGATATGATTACCCCCAGGTCCCTTTCCATTTTTGTTGTTGTTACTACCTCCCCCCAATTGTGTACTCTCCCCCTTGGTTTTTGTTTCCCAGGTGCATTATTTTGCACTTCTTTGCATTGAATCCAAACTGCCATACTTCTGACCATTCCTCCAACCTTGCCAAGTCCCTTCTCATCCTTTCCGCACCTCCTTGTGTATCAACCCTGTTGCAGATCTTTGTGTCATCTGCAAAGAGGCATACTTTTCCTTCTAGTCCATCTGCAATGTCACAGAAGCTAAGAAATGATGGATTTTTCTAAAAAAAAAACAACTGTATTTTACTACTAAGGTTTGTATCAACATCCATAAATTGATCCTTTCTTAAATATTGGCTTTCAAATTGTGGAATCTGGGAAGTATGTTGACTTCCACAAAACCAGAATGACTTCCACATTTTGACTCATGGAAGTATTTGACTCCCAATAAAAATGAATTAACCGAACCCCTGGCTACATTATGACATTACAGCATTTGCACCTTTTATGCTATGCAAATGCACAAACTACATTGCATGGTGCATTTGTGCAGTGCATTGCACAATGTGCAAGTGCAAAATCACTTAGCACAGAGGGCAAATTTGTTATATTTAGCCAGGCTATGCAAATGAGCCTCACTGGGCAGTCAGTGGGCAAAATAACACATTAGCATGCCATTATAGCCGAATATGCATACATACATTTATTTATTTATTTATTAAATTTTGTTAATCAGGTAGGCTCACTGGGACCCAAGGATCCCTTTTTCAGAGGCGACCCGGAGTTAGTTACATATAATCAAAAGACAGTGCATACAGTGCTTTTGAGGGAGCAATGCCTTTCAGAGCTCCCTCAAAAGCCACTTTCTCTCTAAACACACCTACAACTGCTCTCCCTCCACTAATGAAAAGTAATGTCAACTCCCACTAGCCTGGACTTTGCTAGGGTTTTCCCTACTCACCTCCTGCAACAGCTTTCTCCAGTGGTCACAAGAGACCCAGCTTTTTTGAAATTTGTATTTATTGATTTCTGACATACAGCAATCAAAAGTCACATACTTATACAAGGCAGCAGTGAATCTTATAGGATATGCATTTCACATAATCATTACAGAAACTTTTTAATAATTCATATACAGTCTCCGTGTATTCTTGTACAACAGGAAAGTGGGGGAATACCAAAAATGAACTTCCCCTAATATTGTTACCAAAAAATTGCCAGCCTCTTCAGTAGCTTTAGGTATTAACGAAGGTAGAACATAGAAACATAGATTTTAACGGCAGATAAGGACCTCTTGGCCCACCCACTCTGCCCATTTCCCTACCTACTGGATAATCTGCAGATCCTAGTTAACCAACAGCCTACTTCCTTCTACCCCCAACAAGAATTGTTCTATGTCTATCCCATGCATTCTTGAATTCCCCCACTGTTTTTGACCCCACAACCTTCTCAGAAAGGCTGTTCCATGCATCCACCACCCTCTCTGTGAAAAAATACTTTCTTACGTTGCCCTTGAGCTGTCCCCCTTCTATCCTTAAATTGTGGCCCCTTTTTCTTGCACATCTTTTTCTGAAAGATGCTACCCTTTTGGACTTTGTTGATTCCCTTGAGGTACTTAAATGTTGCTATATGTCCCCCCCCCCTTTCCTCGAGGGTATACATATTAAGCTTCTTTAGTCTCTCCTCGTATGGCTTTTGGTTCAGACCCTGCACCATTTTAGTTGCCCTCCTCTGGACTGCCTCTATCCTGTCTATGTCTTTGCCGAGATGGGGTCTCCAGAACTGCATGCAGTATTCCAGATGGGGTCTCACCAACTGTCTGTACAAAGAGATAACAACTTCTTGTTTTCTACTGGTGATGCCTCTCCCTGTGTTTCCAGTATCCCCCCAGCTCTCCTTATTGCTTTCTCACATTGCTAGCCTACCTTTAGGTCACCTGACATGACTACCCCCAGATCCCTTTTCATTTTCCATTTCACAATGCAGGCAGGCAGTAGCCAAGGCTAGCAGGATGTTGGGCTGCATCGGGAGGGGATTCACTTGTAGGAAGAGAGAGAGATTATCATCCCCTTATATCAACAGTTGGTCAGACTGCATTTGGAATATGGGGTGCAATTCTGGAGACCATTCCTGACAAGAGACAAGGAAAGTCTAGAGAGGGTGCAGAGAAGAGTGACTAAGGTGGTGGCTCGGTTTAGTCCCCTGACATACGAAAATAGATTGAGCGAACTGGGAATGTGCTCCCTGGAGTACAGAAGGGATGGGGGGGATATGATTGAGACCTTGTAAATATATGAAGTGGATAAACAGAGAACTAGCAGAGGGACTTTTTAAACTAAAGGGGCACAAGAGGATCAGGGTGCATACACTACAGATAGACGGAGGCAGGTTTACAGGAAACACCAGGAAGAACTTTTTCACTGAACGGGTGGTGGAAAATGGAATGAATTCCCAGACAAGGTAATAGGGGAGGTCACTGTAAGGAGCTTTAAGAGAACTTGGGACAGCCACATGGGTCTGGTATCAGGAGAGGGGGGTGAGGGGAAGAGGAAGCCACATGGTCAAGTAAGTTGTGGGAGGAAGTCCTGACTTGGTGGGCCAGGCGGTCCTTTTCTGCCATTGTTGTTAGTACCTCCCCCACATTGTGTACTCTTCCCCTGGGTTTTTGTTTCCCAGGTGCATTACTTTGCACTTTGTTGCATTGAATCTAAGCTGCCATATTTCTGACCATTCCTCCAACTTTGCCAAGTCCCTTCTCATCCTTTCCTCCCCACCTTGTGCATCAACTCTGTTGCAGATCTTTGTGTCATCTGCAAAGAGGCATACTTTCCCTTCCAGTCCCTCTACAATGTCACCTATAAAGACATTAAAGAGAACTGGTCCCAGTACTGAACCCTGTGGTACCCAACTAGTAACCCCGCTTTATTCGGAGTGGGTTCCATTTGCTATAACTCTCCGTGTCCTGTTGTCCAGCCAGTGTTTTATCCAGGATACAACCCTGGGACCCACTACCAGGCTGGCTAACTTGTTTATTAATCTTTTGTGTGAGACTCTGCCAAATGCCTTGCTGAAGTCTAGGTAGGCCATGCCCATCACCCCCTCCCTGGTCTACTATGTTGGTCACCCAAAGAAATCCTGCTGTGAATCCATGCTGCCTTGAGTCCTGTGCCCCACTGGCATTCTTTCCTTCAGAAGTGATTCCATCATTTCCCAACCACTGAGGTCAAACTAACAGGTCTGTAGTTTCTTGCCTCTGTCTTGCTCCCACTTTTGTGAAGGGGAATCACATCAGCCTTCCTCCAGTCCTCATGTACCACACCATCTTCCCATGATTTGTTAAAAACGGTAGTCAGTGGTGTCGCTAGTTCTCTCCTTAGTTCTTTTAGAATTCTGGGGTGAATCCCATCAGGTCACATTGCTTTGTCCACTTTCAGTTTTAGGAGTTCTTTCAGGATACTTTCTTCTGTGAATGGACTCGTATCAACCCCCCTATCCAGAGTGCTTCTATTGTTTGGTTTATGTATTTCCCCCTCCTCTTCTTTTGTGAATACTGTGCAGAAGTATTCATTCAGTATCCCTGCTTTTTCACTGTCACCCTCTGCGTACCCCTTCCCTTTATTAAGCCTCACTATCCCTCCCTTGGTCTTTCATTGCTCCCTAATGTATCTATAAAAGGTTTTACCACCCCCCTTCTTAACAGAGTTGGCTATCTTTTCCTCAGTTTGGGCCTTTGCTGTTCCAACTGCCTTCCCCGCTTCCTTCTATTTTAACTGATACAGTTCTCTGTCCTGCTCCTTCTGTGTTTCCTTATACTTCCTGAATGCTGTCCTTTTTCTCTTTAACCTTCCCTGTGATCCTCTTTTGAGAACCATAGTGTTTTTTTCCATCATTTTGTTTTATTGATTTGCTTCACACAAAGGCTTGTTGCCTCTGTGATGGCTACTTTGATTATTCCCCATTGTTCCTCCATCCTTCTTTCTTGCTCGTTTGCTAGTGTTTTTCTGAGACACTCTCTCATTTTCCCCAAAGTCAGCCCTCCTAAAGTCCAATACACTTGTTTTTGTATGACTTGACTCTATGGCTTTGTTTATTGTGAACCACACTGTTTGGTGGTCACTTGTTCCCAGATGGCTACCCACTTCTAAATCTGAGATTCTTTCTCCGTCCCCATTTGAGAGTACCAGGTCTAAGATTACTTCCTCCCAAGTGGGTTCCAACACTAGCTGTCTGAGGCATGCCCCCTCCTGTGGGTCTCCTTTGTGGAGGTTCCCAGAATCCTCCTTGGTCTCCATTGCGGGTGCCACCATAGAGGAACCACTCTCTGCCAGAAGTGTGTATGAATTATGGAGAGGTACAACTGGAGGGATGCACCTCTGTCCCACCACTCTCACCCTCCCTGAGCCCACTTTGGTCCACCCATTCCTCCTTCTTGGCAACCTCTGAGGCAGTGGCAGTGGCCCTGGTGGTCCATGGGTGGGGGAGGAGATTTCAAGAATCCTAGCCAGGTCAACCTGGAGATGGGCAACCTCCTCCCTCAGACCAGAGAGGTGCCTGCAAATAGGGCAGCATCGCAGCCACCAGAACATCTCCCGAAAGACTACCATCCCACAGCCATTGTACTGCACCACTCCCATCATGTCTTATTTTGTGGCCCCTTTCCTGTTACTTTGTATACTTAGTCTCTCCTCCCTTTATTTTTTTCACCTACTTTCCTACTGCCTATGTCCCCTTACAGCTCTCACCCTTCCTGTTCTGGGACAGAGATGTCCTGCATTCTTCAGTATTCTCTGTCTTCCTTACTCAGAGTTAGACCTCCAGCAGTTGGGGAGGAGAGCTACTCTTTCCTTCAAGATTGACAAAACGTATGTGTCTCAGTGATCCTTTCCTTCACACTGTCAAACAGCAAGTTCCTGTTGTTGTCAGTCAGAACATATAGTTAATTGCCATGATCTCTATGGATTGCTATTTAAACCTTTTGGGCCAGATATTCAAAAGGGTTGCGCCATGCGCAATAGGGTTGCGCCTGCGCAAGTCCGAACTTGCTCCATTCTGCGATATTCAGCAGGAGGCAGCTGCGCCACTGAAAACATGCTGAGCAACAGCACAATGCAAATGAATGCATGCTGAACTGGAGGGGGAGGAACCATGCATAAACTGCACAGCCCGATATTCAGCCAGGGTGTGCAGAGTTGTGCAGGCGCAACCCCCAACCTGCACCTGCACAACTTTGAGCCAAAAAAAAAGGATCAAGTCAAGAGCCACCCACAGGTGAGCTGCTGCATTGCAGGGCACAACACAGCAGCTGCCACCTGTGGCTGGCCCTCAACCCACTCCCTGTGCCCCCCCTGCAGCCCGATCACGGGCAAAAGAGTGTAAATCCCCACCACCACCACCCCACTGGCCCGATCGCGGGCATAGCTTAAATCCCCACCAGCCCGATTGTGGGCAGCAGTATGTCTCCCCCAACACATCCCTGGAGGTCAGTGGACCCGATAAGCCCCATCGCGGGCTGAAGTAATTAACACACCCACCCCGAACATATCCCTGGTGACCTAGTGTCCCCCCACCCACCCACAAAGCCCCACCACCCCGCCTCCCCGGCAGCGCGGGTGGCAGCATCCCACCCGCCATCCCACTGCTGCCCGCTGACTGACTGCTGCAGGGCTGCACGCCCATTGGTGCAGAGCAAGAGTTACGGGCATGCAGCCCATACCATAAGACAGTCCAGTTTTGTGAACAGTCAGTCGGGCGAAGTGGCAGGTTGGCAGGCGGGTGATGCTGCCGCCCGCCGCTGCCGGGGGAGCAGGGTGGTGGGGCTTCATGGGTGGTGGGGGACACTAGGTCACCAGGGATATGTTTGGGGTGATCAACTACCAGCCCGCGATGGGGCTTATCGGTCCACTGGACCCACCAGGATGTGTTGGGGAGACATTGCTGCCCGCGATCGGCTGGTGGAGGGGACGAAGCTGGCGCCCGCGATCAGGCCAGTGGGGGTAGTGGTGGACGATACCTTTTGCCCGCGATCGGGCAGTGTGGCTGGTCCCGATGGCTGCTGCTCGGCAGGCGCCAGGTGCAAGTCCTCGGATCGGCACACCTGCATGCCAATGGCATGCAAATGCAGCCATAATCAGATGCAAATGCCCCCCCTGCACCTTGCACGAATTGGGCCCATTTGCATGTCACCTTTGAATATTGGGATTTTACAAAGATGGCTAATGGTACTTGCGCCACCGCAAGTTGAATGCTCCACTCTGACCACTTGTGGTGGCGCAAGTTCCACTGCGCCATGCACAGTGGCTGTGGCTGGGGGGTGATATTCAAAGGAGTTGCTCAAGGGTGCAACTCCTTTGAATATTGCTCTGGCCACACCCCTGCATAACTATTTTGTGCAGAGCAAGGGCTTGCTCCACAAAATAGCGCAGTTTGAATATCTGGCCCTTTATCTATATAAGATAGAACAATCAGGATTAACCTAGACCTGTTTGCAGCAAATGCCCCATAGAAGCAGCACAGATATATCAATTCTTTCTTACTCAAGTAAACATTATAACTTTCAAACTAGATACCTTCCTGTTTATTAATTCAGTAACAGTTATCATTTTATATCAATCCTGAAGGGGAACAAATGGGGTGACGGGGACATACAGACAGCCTGACTATTCATAATGGTGGCCATTCCCACCTCAACTGCGTGGTCTACACTTTCTGTAGATAACTCAGGAAGATAAAAGAAAAATATTAGAGCCACCCTTCCCCTAACACCATCTCTCCCCCATCCTAGAAAACAAGAAAAAGTAAAGGGTACCAGACTATCTAGCCATTGTTATACACACCTTTACAGTTCCTGTCAGAAGATATACCAGTTTTTGATTTAAACTCAGCACTGCTCAGCTTAAAAGTTATTAGCAATTACCCCTTTGATTATCCTGAAAGTATTCAACCAGTCTCTGAGTCTGATGATTCTACCAGCTCTTCAGTTATGGCCTTTTTTTTAGCAAGTTACAATTCTACTTTTTCTAGTCAGCGACTGGCATGTCTAGGATCACTAAATTGCCAAGACTTGCCACTGTATACAATCCTTAATCATGCTGGCAGGAGAAACGAGTGGATGATGCCTAGGACTCTAAGACGCTGTCTCTTGGAACCTGGGGGTCGTCATGTCCTGGTAAAACGTTTAAATAAATAAATGAATAAATATCAGATGACCTAAGGTAAGCAAGCAATGTGAGAAGGCAGTAAGGAGGGCTGGGGGGATACTGGGATGCATAGGAAGGCACCACCTGCAGAAAACAGGAAGTTGTCACCCCTCTCTACAGAAAGTTGGTGAGACCCCATCTGGAGTACTGTGTGCAGTTCTGGAGACCCCATCTCCACAATGACATAGACAGGATGGAGGTGGTCCAGAGGAGGGCAACTAAAATGGTGCAGGGTCTGCAATAGAAGCCATATGAAGAGAGACTAAAGGAGCTTAATATGTATACCCTTGAGAAAAGAAGAGGGAGACATGATAGAAACTTTCAAGTACCTCATGGGAATCAGCAAAGTCCAAGAGGGTAGCATCTTTCAAAAAAAGAGATGTACAAGAACATGGGGACACAATTTGAAGATAGAGGGGGGACGGCTCAGGGGCAATGTGAGGAAGTATTTTTTCACACAGAGGGTGGTGGACACATGGAACAGCCTTCCTGAGGAGGTTGTGGGGTCAAAAACAGTGGGGGAATTCAAGAATGCATGGGAGACACATAAGGCATTTCTGGTGGGGGTTAGGAAGAAGTAAGCTGTTGGTTAATTGGATCTGCAGCTTATCCAATAGGTAGGGAAGTGGGCAGACTAGGTGGGCCAAGCAGTCCTTATCTGCCATCAAAGTCTATGTTTCTATGTTTTGTGGCATCAGACTGCTTGTGACGTGCCCTAGTTTGGTATGACAAGTCAGGATATAGCTTAACATTCTCGTCACTGATGGTGATGTGATAAGCCACCCATGCTGCTGTTATCAGCACATCTCAAATCTCTGACCCAGATGTTTTTAGTGGTATAGTCTGGGGTTCAGCTGGTAATGAGGGCCTGATTCGTGGATCCACACCATATGCTTTTTTAAGCGATCCCCAATCAAAGTTCTCAGGAATGGCAACTGATTGGGATAGCCATTGATTCAGATAGTCCAGCAAAGTAGGTTCCTCGACCCTCTCTGGAACTCCCACCAGTTGAACATTCCCCAATTTTATCTCATTTTCCAGGGCTTCTATTCTACCTCTCAACTGCATGTGGTCCTTCATCAAGGAGTGTACTGTAAGTGCCTTCATAGACCTTTCGTCTTCCTCAGTCACTGATTCTGTAATGTGTTGGATCGCTGCATCATGCGACTCCAGTTTTTGTAATGTACTTTCGATCTTTGCATCCATTGTTTTTATGGATTCCAATATGGCTTGCCAAGGTGATTCAGTTAACGCTGAGCCGCTTCCTGGTCCATGGCTTCCCACCACCTCTGCAGCCTTTGACGAATTCTGCTGCGGTTGCTTAGTCGCTCCTTGTGATTGATTTTTTGGACGCACCATTATAAGTTTAGTATCGTTCGTTCAGGAGATTATGATGGTTATTTTTACTGAGCTTTGGTTCATCTGTTGTTAAAATAAGTTGAGTTATATATCTTATACTGCACTCCAATGTGGAGAGCTGCAAAAGGTGCTGCCTGCCTGGAAGATGGTTCTCTAGCGACCCCCAGAAGATACCCTGCTTAACATGTAACTATATTACGTCATACATCTGCTCATTCAGTCTGCAACGTGGCTCAACCTTCTGCACTCTTACACCTGTTTTATTGGTATTATAACAAATGGCTTCACCTATGTGTTCTGCACCAAGTCTAGTAATGGACCAAGTCTACTAATTTGTGATAACAAAGTCTCTCTGCTTGCAAGGAGTCTCAACCTCTCCACTCATGGGCTTTATCTTATTTTATCTGTGTATGTATGACATTTTTTGACCTTATTGTTCAAATCAAGTTGTTTTGATGTCTTCCTGTATATATTATTAAGTTTCTGTATTTGCACATGTATCTTTTATTTTAATTTGACTGTTCAAAAACTGGACATTTGTGAAAATGGGCAATTTTGCTCCAGTATAAAATAAATAAACTTAAAACTACAGTAAGCAGAGATCATACAAAGATACATTCATAGGCAGACAAGTTAAGTCAAACAGGACATGGTGCATAAGGACTACACACTATCAGGGGGTAATTTAGTACAGGGCAGTTGATACAAAACATTGAAAGACACACATTTTTGAAGTGCTTGAGTGGGGCTGAGCCCCACCATAAGTATTCAGAGCTGTTAGAGGTAATTGTTGTCACTGCATCATTCTTGTTCCTCCCAGCCTCATTTTCAGGTGCAGGTGCACTTGCTACTGTTTAACAGGTGTTCTCAGAGCCCAGGGTGGAAAGAGCCCAATGAGTTGGCTGATTACAGGGCAGCAGGAAAGCTTATTCCAGAGCAGGGGTGCAGAGTGGGCGAAGGATCTGCTACCAGCTGTTGTCCTTGTCCTGGGTACCGCCAGTAAATATCTGCTGGAGGTCCTGAGCACCCTGCCAGTCCCCTTGGGTTTAAGAAGGTAGGCAAGACACCGGCTAGGTGGTGCAGAGGGCTGAGGTGCTGGACATCTCACCTCGTGGCACGCCGGCAACCCGGGTTCAGGAGTGAGCCTGGGTCGCCGGAGGTTGGCATGGGAGGGCGGAGCTGGACGGAGCTGCCGATAGGCAGCTCTTCTCTCTGGGAAGGGGGGATGGCATCCCTCACTAACGGCTGACCCCTGGTGGAGGCCAAGGGGCTGCACAAGCAGGGTGCCAGCCGATAGGCCAATGGGGGGGGCGGAGGAGGGTCATGACCAGGGCTGTAAGGTGCATGCATGCTTCCACACACATGCGACCTTCTCCTGGGGCCCTCAGGAACAGGGGAGAAAATGGAGGAAAAAGGACACTGGCGGCAGGATGGCGACCTACTCTCTGCAAGCACTGCTCCCGGACCGAGAGTAAGGTAAGCTCCGGTAATGGGGGGGGGGGTGGAGCTGGGAGAGCCAGTCAGATGGGGGCCGTACAGGAGGAGTAGAAAAATATAAATAAAATAAAAAAAAAAAAAAAGAAGGTAGGCAAGACTCCCAGATGGAGGGTCATGCAGTAGTTTGAAAGCATGGCACAGGAGTTGGTATTGGAGCCGATGGTCGAGTGATGGCCATTTTAGGTAAGCTTGCACATCACAGTGATGCCTCCTGGGGTGGGACCTGGCAGCGAAGCGGGTGATCTCATTATACAGTGCCTGCATCCTGTTAAACTCCTGTTTTGGTAGTGAGTGCAAGATAGGAGCAGCATAAGTTAGGTTGGGGAGTAGGATACTGTTGGCTACAGTTATCCTTGTTTCTGGTATAATTTGTGGACTCAGCCGATATAGAAGCCCCGGTTTCTGATGGATTGATCTAGTGAGCATATCTACATGGGGTTTCATGGAGAAACTCTGGTCCAGTACCAGGTCAGGGTATTTAAATTGGCTAACCACCTCTATTCCAGAGACAGATGAGAAGGTGAGGGCCAGGAGAGAGCTCCTGTCTGTGCTGAGTGACCTGGAACCATACAACATGGCTTTTGTTTTAGAGGTGTTATGAAGCAGCAAATTTGCCTGGAAACACATCTGTAACGTTCGGAAGTCTTCTTGAAGATGACTAGCCAGGTCAGTTACACTGGCTGCAGTTCTATAGATCACTGCATCATCGGCGTATTGGACTATCGAACTGTCCTCACAGTTACTACTGAGGTCATACACGAATAGTGAGAGTAGCAGGGGGCCCAGATTGCACCTTGAGGTGTCCCCTCCTTGATGGAATGCTTCTCAGACAAGGACCCCCTCCACCTCACCTGCTGGGTGCAGTCAGACAGGTAATAATGAACATACAAATGTGCCAGCAGAAACAGACCACCTGGTCTATCTAAGTCTGCTCGAGTGTGCAGACAACACCCTTAGTTTGCAGCTGCCCCACCCCCTTCCTCTTTGTCCTCCCACTTCCACCCCCCACCTTCCCCGCCCTCACTCTCCCCTGTTCCCTGTCCCATGCCCTTTTCAAGCTGTTCACAGATTTACATGATACCACCCATTCTGGTAGGGTGTTCCATTTTGCTACCACCCTCTCTGTGAAATAGTGTCTCCTCATTTCCTTCCTAAATCTTCCCCTCTATCCTTAGCCTGTGCCCCCTGGTGACCCTCCCCCTCCTTAACTTAAAGACCCCATCTGCCCCATCCTTACTGGTTCCCCTCAGATACTTGAATGTCTCTATCATGTCCCCCCGTCCCTTCTATCCTCCAGGGTGTACATATTCAGGTCTCCCAGCCTGCTGTCATAGTCTCTCCCCTCCATTCCACATATTATCATTGTTACTCTCTTCTGCACCCCCTCCAGTAGCCTAATATCACGCTTTAGGTATGGCCTCCAAAACTGCACATGATACTCTAAGTGCGGCCTTACCAGCAACCTGTAGAGGGGCAAGATCCCCTCTCTTCGCCTGGATGAAAACCCCCTCGCTATGCACCCCAGCATTTTGTTCGCTTTTGCAGCTGCTCTCCTGCTCTGGGCAGTGTTGTTCATGATCCCTGCTATCATTACCCTGGGTCCTTCTCCTCCTCAGTGATTTCCAGCTTAACCCCCCCAGCCAGTATTCTCTCCTTGGGTTCTTCACCCCAAAGTGCATAACCTTACACTTCTTTGCATTGAACTCCAGCTGCCACCTCTCTGACCACTCCTCTAGCTTGCGTTTGTCCCCCTGCAGCTGCTTCTATCCCTCCTCTCCATCCACCACTGCTCTGATTTTGGTGTCATCAGCGAACAGACTTACCTTGCTCACCACCCCACGTGCAATGTCTGATATGAAGAGCCCAACAATACTGGCCCCCAACTTACCAGAGCCCTGTGGCACCCCACTCATCACCAGCCTTGAATTGAGAGCTCCCCTCTCACCACCACCCATTGCAGCCCTGTCCATGTTACTCCTAGTCCTCCTAAACCTCTGGTGTGCCACTTGTTTTGCCCTCACCACCTCCACAACCTCGCTGTTCAACCAGCGTGGCTTTCTTGCTCTGCTCCTCTTACTCTGTGCCTTGGTGCAGGCTTCTGTTGCCTCTGTAACCCCCCCCCCCATTTAATAATATCCCATTTCTGCTTCACGTCCATCTCCTGCCTTATGCCCTCCAGTTTCCCTTTCAGTACTTCCTGCATCCTCCCAAAGTCCGCCCCCCTGAAGTTTACCACCTGAGTAACTGATGGTTCTGGCTCCCCGCACATCGTGATATAAAACCACACCGTTTAGTGATTGCTGTTGGCTAGTGGGTCCTCTACCTTTATTTCCCTCACTGCCTCCCCATTCGACAATACCAGATCTAAAGTGTTCTTTAGCTTAGTAGGTACAGTTACCAACTGTGTCAGGGGACTCTCCTGGATCACGTCCAAGAGCACTTGCTCCCTAGCACTGGAGGTGACCAGAATGCTCCAGTCAACCCCTGGCAAGTTGAAATCCTCCACAATGGCCACCTTCCCTTTTCTACATACCTTTTTGATTTGTCCCGCTAACTCCCTGTCAAGCTCCTCAGACTGGGACGGCAGCCTGTATACCACCCCAATCCTCACTTTCCTACCCCTTGAGTCTAGGAGCTGCAGCCAGATTGCCTCTGTTCTCCTTTCTTCTCCCTCGTCCCTTGTGCATTTGATCCTGTCCCTCACATAGACTGCCACCCCCCCCCCCTCCTTATGGTCCTTCCTGTATAATTTGTATCCTGGGATTGCCAGATCCCAGTCCTGGTGCTCAGTTGCCCATGTTTCTGCAACAGCTGCAATATCCACCCTCCACACTGCTAAGAGTGCCTGTTGCTCAGCAGATTTGTTGCCTAGGCTTCTTGCATTCAATGAGACCACTCTGCAGACAAGGGAGTGCTGTTCCATTTACATGTTGAAATTGCCTGTGCTAGTTAAAGGGGACCAGAGCCCACCCACACACACACAGCACACTGGAACTGCAACCAGGACACTGCAGGAGAAAAATGTCTTCACAGGAAACAACATTCACAGGCACAGTTAGGTGCTCTGCATGCCATACATGTAATAAGCAAGTAATAATACCTGACAGTGGGCGGTATTGGGCAATACCAGACCGCCCAGGGGAGTAATGAGGCCCAACGCCCTGGGCGGTCTGGTATTGCCCAATACTGCCCACCCTGTAGGGTATTATTGCACTTAGAAAATGGGCTACTGAATTCTATATGCTTGGCAAAAAATAATGTTATGTTTAAATGTTGAACCTCTAAGTTGTTTCATTAATTTTGTAATAAAATAGTTTCTACGCCTATATAGAAATGCTGTTGATTTTTTCACTGTACTTATGACTTTTCAGCTGCTTGTCATAGTTACCCCCCCACACACACATACACACACACACACAATTGTTTGTTTAGTGTTTTATGAATTTTTATTGATTGATTTTAACCCTTTTTTGTTTATGGATCTGGTCGAGGAGCGCTGGTGCTGGAGGGGCGAGCTGGGGTTAAAAACTGAATTGAGATTGTTAAATAGGCTTTTTTTTTTTTAAATATCTCTCACTTCCCCCAGGCATCCTTCAGGAGTACCCTCTTGGACTCAGCCCTACTCCTAGCCTGAACCTCCGCATTTCTCCCCAGATCTCCTTCCTACCCAACGGACAATGGCAGGCACAACCCCTGGTACCATCTCCAGAAATGATTCCACCCTCCCTCGGTGGCTAGCTCCTAAGTATGAGGTGCCTACCTTGTCACTGGGCGAACCCCCATGGAGAGAGATCAAGAGCACATCAGGCCGGTGATCGGGATGTGGGCTGATCCACTAAGGCCACCGTCATCTCCCGACGGTGTGAGAGGCATTTTTCTTGCTTTCTCTGGTCCCTCCCCCATGGAGCTTGGTCATGCAATGACGACCAGCGTCCGCCAAGCTCCACCCCTACTTGCCTTCGGCTCGTCGCATCCTCTCTTGGCTACCCTGGCCACCACCAGGGGTCGAACTGGGGTGACGTGGTCCCTACTCCTCCCCCCAGGCATAGAGAGCTGTCCCTTGGATGCTTCATCGCTACCCGCCCCTGCCGTCCCCTGACTTTCCAGGCTCGCTCCTGAACCTGAGTCGTCAGTGTGATGCGAGGTAAGGCATCTAACGCCTCAACCCTCTGCCACCGGGCCGCCGTTAAATAGGCATTTTAATTTTGGTGCTTTACCATTGTTTGATGTTCCCTTGACAGCTGGAAGTGCATCGGTGAATCTGCTGAGTAGCAGTGGCAGCAGGCTTCCAGGAACACTAGGGAGCTGACAAGTACACAGAAGGTCCCTATATTCTGTAGGAAGGAGTTCACCAGAGCTGGGAGTAAAAAGGAGACATGCCTGTAAAAAGCAAGTGGATTTCTGGGCTTTTACGGTTCGGATTCAGGTGGGGTACCTCTCTGGGTACTCTGTGAAAAGTGAACTAATTGGGAGAATCAGCCCAAGGATCAGTGACAAGTTGGCGATTAATGCAGAGTGTGCTGTTTTTCTGTAGCAGACAGCGATGGGGAGTGAAGCAGGGGTGGAGCCTGGACGGGAGAAAGTTGTCTTGAATAGCTCTCAGCACACGATTTCCTAGCACAGTGCTGCTATTTTAAAATATAAATGTTATTTCTAAAATGTACACTCTGCCATAATTGCCTTGCCAGCATGTCCCAGATTTACCCCAGCTCTGTATGAAGCTCGCTAACGACTTGTTGTTGGGGGAAGGGGAGGCAGCTATCTATCTCCGACTCCAACTCTCTGTCTCTCTCACTCACTAAGCCATATTTTTTATTTCATTCAAAAGGCAAAAAAGAAAAAGTGGTATATGGGATAGCCATTGCGCTGAGGGCATATATTTCTTTACATGTCCAGTGATTTATAAAAACAAGCTGTCAGGACTCGGGAGGCACTACAGATAACAGTTTCATTTTCGGGAGTCAGAGGGTGGGTGGCTGAAGGAGGGAGAAGCAAGAAACATAGACTTTGATGGATGATAAGGATCCTGGTCGGCTGCCCAGAGAGTCGGACAATAGGGTACAATAAATGAAAATTAAAAAAAAATGAAAGAAACAAACATGGAACGTGCTCAGCAGAAGCTGATCTGTGTGTCTTTTAGGAAACTGTCACTGAACTATGGCGTCATGGGGCCCAGTTTCTTTCACTAAGCTAGGAAAAAAAATGGCGGCAATTTAAAATTAAATTAGGTGGTTTCAGCCAATCAGAAAGCAGGTTGGGCACAAAGCTACCTCCGTGAGTAAAGGGGCACTGGGGCTTGCACTTTTTATTTCCTGGTCGTCTATTGAAAGTTAATGTACTCCCCCAGCAGGGGTACCAGCCAATCAGAAACCAGGAAATAAAAAGCCCATTTTCTAAAATCTGTTGATAGGGGGCGTACATCACATGGGTTGCCAGTAATGTAGCAGGAAATATATTACAGCAGCAAATATATTACAATAATGTGTGTTACCTAATCTAGGATGCTGCTGTCAAAGAATATCCCACCTCAGCTGTCAGGTGTGTCCTAACAGTGTGCATCGCTGCCACACTGCATGTCCATGCAAACCCATGTGCTAGTGGCATGGAGTTCAACAGACAACACACACATTGCCAGATATGGATGACAAGGTCTCTGTACATGTATGCTGTATGCAATCATGTTTGGTGGAGGGGAACCACGGTAATGCCACATGCACTTGCACGGCACAATCAGCACTTATAGGCACCATGGTGTCAGGTACCGTCCCTCCACTGGCCTTTCTGTCCATCTTATACGTTCAGTGCAGGACATTGTTCACGGCAGTGGGCTGAAACTGAACATCAACACCACAGGCCTGTATGACACACATGTGTTGCCCCCACATCTGTGAGGGTAGCTTCTGTGCTCCTGGCATGTTGCCACCTGTCCACTGCATGATGTTGGTAGGGTTGCATGTGTTACATACACACCATTTGCGTAGTGCTCCATGTTGGCCATTCATGGAACAATAGCGGCTTATGACAGGCTGGCAATGGGCATTGTCTGACCCCATCAACACAGGTACATGGTACACAACAATGCTGCAATGATGGCTCAGCTTGAGGAAGCATGCATACACACACAGCCTACTCACACACCAGGTACTGACCACTTTCTCATAACCTTCTCCAACATGTACCTCTGGTCAAGGAGAGAACTGGGGGCATACAAATTCCCCTGAAAGATGCTTAAAGCCCTGGCTGAGGCATACAAAGCCAGGGAGCCCCAACTGACACAAAGCTGTGCTACAGATGCCGCTGTCATGCAAGTGTGGGAGGAGATCACTGAAGTGGTCAATGCCATCGGTGGGCAGGGTTGACCACTGGACACAGTGTGCAAGTACTTCAGAGACCTTTGGCACCATGTCAAAGAAAGTATGGCAGCATGACACCATGTGCAACATGCAACCGGTGGTGGACAGTGGCCATCGGTGGTTGCCTGACCACTTTACCCTGCAAAGGAGGTGGTGGCTTCCACGCTAAAGTCAGTGGAGGTGGCAGGAGTCCCTGGGGTGGCTTTGAGTCCCAGGTTGTGTCCTTCCAGACATGTAAGTACATGGCTGGTGCACATCCTTGTGTGCATGGGTACACATGTAGATCCTGAAGGCGCTGGGGCACACTGCAGCCATGGCCATAGCACTATGTGATTTCTTTGTCCCAATGTGCTCTGTGACATGGGCTTGTTATGTTTACTGGGTGTCCAGCACAGCAGCACCTGCCAGAGACAACCAGACGGGTACTTTCCTGCACATAGATACCCTGACATTTGCCCATGCACATAGGGTGTGTGCCACATCTGCCAAGGTGATTGCCATGTGTGTTGGTGCATGCTGCCACTTGTGCTGTGTGTGCCACTGTATGTGGGGTTTTGGCATTCACTGTGGGTGGCAGTGT
The DNA here is from genome assembly GCA_016271365.2 of Neoceratodus forsteri. Taxonomy (NCBI): domain Eukaryota; kingdom Metazoa; phylum Chordata; order Ceratodontiformes; family Ceratodontidae; genus Neoceratodus; species Neoceratodus forsteri. The sequence goes on from CM057458.1 coordinate 449,301,309, forward strand.
GCAGGTGTGTGGCATGTGTGGGATATATTGTTAGTGTGCACTGTTATGCATGCAAGGTCCAACATCCATGGATAGCTGTGTGAGCAGTATAGGTGCGGTATGATTTGCACTTTAGTCACCAGTTGTATGATGACCATAGGCAACAGAGACTGGACCACTGGAGCATGCATAAGACATCACTGGGACTTGACTAATGTGTAATGAGTGACACACTGACAGCACACTCCTACCTCTAGGGTGCAGGATACATCATTCGAGGAGGAGGAGGAGGAGGCTGGGCCATGCACCGAGGGGCACCACCCAGAGATGATGCCAAAGAAGGAGGACCCGCTGAACTTGTTTGTGGAGGAAATGGAACACAGTGATGAGGACACATTTCATTTTCATTTAATTGTCTGTTGCTTCCCAGGTGAATTACTTTGGATTTCTTTGCATTGAATCTAAGCTGCCACACTTTTGACCATTCCTCCAACCTTCCCTTCTCATCCTTCCCACCCTCCCATGTGTATCGACCCTGTTGCAGATCTTTGTGTCGTCTGCAAAGAGGCATACTTTTCCTTCTAATCCCTCTGCAATGTCACTTATAATAAAGACATTAAAAAGCACTGGTCCCAGTACTGAACCCTGCAATACCCCACTAGTAACCCCCTTACTTTGGAGTGGACTCCATTTACTATTACCCTCTGTGTCCTGTTGTCCAGCCAATTTGTTACTCAGACTACCACCCTGGGACCCACTCCCAGGCTGACTAACTTGTTTATTAATCTTTTGTGTGGGATTGTGTCAAATGCCTTGCAGAAGTCTAGGTAGACCATGTCCACAGCCCCTCCCTGGTCTACTTCTTTGGTCACCCAGTCAAAGAAGTCTATTAGATTTGTCTGATCTGACTCTCCCGCTGTGAATCCATGCTGCCTTGGGTCCTATGCCCCACTGGCCTCAACAATTCTTTCTTTCAGAAGTGATTCTATAATTTTCCCTACCACTGAGGTCAAACTAAGGTCTGTAGTTTCCTACCTCTGCTTTGCTTCCACATTTGTGAAGGGGAATCACGTCTGCCCTCCTCCAGTCCTCAGGTACCACACCATCTTCACATGATTTGTTAAAAAGGGTAGTCAGTGGTGTCACTAGTTCTCTCCTTAGTTCTTTTAGAATTCTGGGGTGAATTCCATCAGGCCACATTGCTTTGTCCACTTTCAGTTTTAGGAGTTCTTTCAGGACCCTTTCTTCTGTGAATAGACTCATATCGACCAGAGTGCTTCTATTGTTTGGTTTAGGTACCTCCCCCCCTCTTCTTTTGAGAATACTGAGCAGAAGTACTCGTTCAGTATCCCTGCTTTTTCACTGTCACCCTCTGCCTACCCACCCTCCACTTTATTAAGCCTCACTATCCCTTCCTTGACCTTTCTCTGCTCCCTACTGTACCTATAAAAGGTTTTATACCCCTTCTTAACTCAGTTGGCTGTCTTTTCCTCAGTTTGGTCCTTTGCTATTTTGACTGCCTTCCCCGCTTCCTTCTGCTTTAACTGGTACAGTTCTCTGTCCTGCTCCTTCTGTGCTTTCTTATACTTCCTGAATGCTATCTTTTTCTTCTTTACCTTCCCCACCACCTCTTTTGAGAACCATAGCATTTTTTTCCTTCATTTTAATTTGTTTATTTGTTTCACACAAAGGCTTGTTGCCTCTGTGATGGCAATTTTGATTTTTCCCCATTGTTCCTCCTCCCCTCCTTCTTGCCCATTTGCTAGTGCTTTTCTGAGGCACTCTCTCATTTTGCCAAAGTCAGCCCTCCTAAATTGCAGTACCTTTGCTTTTGTATGGCTTGACTCTATGGCTGTGTTTACTGTGAACCACATTGATTGGTGGTCACTTGTTCCCAGATGGCTACCCACTTCTAAATCTGAGATCCTCTCTCCATCCCCATTTGAGAGTACCAAGTCTAAGATTGCTCCCTCCCGAGTAGGTTCCAACACTATCTCTCTGAGGCATGCCCCTGTAGGGCATTGAGAATGACCCTGCTCTTGGATGTGACTGCAGCAAAGGTGCTCCAATTAACATCTGACATATTTTATTTATTTTTATTTATTTATTTATTTCAATCTCAATCTAGGATTACAATACCTTTGAACCGAGGCTCTTTTACAAAGGTTCCACGTCAACATGTGCAACAGTCATCATTTTTAGTTACAAACATAACGTCACTGACTTACAGACATTTAATAACCAGTACAAAGACTTGAGCTATGAGCAAGACAAGGGGAGGAGGGGAGGTTGATGGGAGGAGAAGTGAGGGTAGGAGATCGAGGGGGGTAGGGGGTGTAGAGGAAGTGGGGATGCAGGGAGGTGGGGAGGCAGGGGCAGGAGTGGAGATCACAGGAGGGAGGTGGGGAGGGTGGAGACAGTGCAGCCAGGGGGCCTTGTCGAAGGAATATGCCAGGTAAGGTGTTAGGGGTGCAAAGACTGATTGTAAGTGCTGGGTGCTGGGGCATGTGCAGCTGGAACGGTGGAAATGTTAAGATGGGCAATCGCAGGATACAAGCGGTGAGAGGCGCAGCTTGGACTTGAAAAGGCCGAGTGTTGGAGTGGTCACTATGTCGCTGCTAAGAGAGTTGAGCCAGTAGGATGCCCATTAGGCAAATGATCTTTGTCCTTAGGTCGTGCGACATCGTGGGATATGTAGTAGATGGGAATTGGATCTCCTTGTAGTGACATTCCTGTGTCTAGGCTTAAGGAGGGCACAGACACCAAGTGGGGCAAGTCTCATTTTGATTTTCTTGGCCGTGATGCAGGTTTGGTATTTTATGCGTTTGTCCAGTTGAAGCCATCCAGATTGGGAATGAAGGCCACATGTGTGGGTATGGCGATGTGAGCCAGTGATGAGACGACAGGCCTTATTCAGGGAGGTCGCGATACGTTTGAGAGCAGTGGTAGTTGCAGACCCATATTTAGGTCCCCTATCAACAATAACTCCCCTTTTTCTGCCATCTGAAGATATTTTCTATCATTTCCTTGTCCATTTCCTCCCCCTGAGATGGGGGTCTGTATACAACCCCCATGCGGATTGTGGTGCCATTTCCTGTCTCCAGGGTGACCCACAGTGCCTCCTCCCCTCCCAGTTTACCCTGTAGTTCCATTACTTTGATCCCTTCCCTTAAGTAGAGAGCTACTCCTCCTCCTCTTTTACCCTTCCTGTCCCTCCTGTAGATTGTGTATCCTGTTATGTCGATATCCCAGTCATAGTTCTCTGTGTACCATGTTTCTGTGATTGCCACAATATCCAGGTGTCCCTCTTCCATCAAGGCCACTAGTTCAAGGAGCTTGTTATCCAAACTACAGACATTGGTACTCATTGCCCTCCATTTTTCTATGGCCTTACCCCTTTTAGCCCCATCCCTGTCATTACTGTCTTTGCTTTTTTCTCCATTTATCCCTGTCCTTCTCCCTATGGACTTCTCTATCTTGGTGTTTGCCTTGCTAACTACCCTGTTTTGTGGGGGCAGGGGGGCTGGGATTTCCCTGCTCATTTTCAGTGCCTCCCCCCTTGGCTAGTTCAAATGCTTGCCAGTGAAGCATTTAAACCTATCACCTAGGACCCTGGTTCCCCTCCCAGACAGATGCAGACCATTGCACCAGTATAGGCCTGTACCCCTTCAGGTGGACCCCCAATCCCCAATGAAGCCAAAACCCTGAGCTCTGCACCAGTTTTCAACCATTCATTGAATCCCATGGTGCAGAGCACCCTAACCTCACCCATGCCATAGACAGGCAGCACCTCTCAGAAGGTTATCATGCCACACAATGTGAGTGGTGGCAACCCTATGGCATACAATGACCCAACAGAGTGGCAGGTTGGGGTCAGGCAGCACACCAGCAACACCATCATCTATGGGCACTCCCTGAACCCCTGGGTGCGACCTGAACATTCCATCATCCAGCTAGAGGCATGCATGAGCCAGGGTGATCCCATCCCCACGGACATTATCCTTCCCCTCCCCATGGCCCATGATCCCTACAGACAGGGTTCACAGATGCCAGTCCCTGCACACCTATGGTGGACAAAGAGCTTGAGTTTGGAGGCCACCCCTACCTTTAACACTCATCCCCTTCCCCCTTCCCATGTCCTGGTTTTGTTTTAATAGGCATCCCTACCACCCCTAGCCCTGTCCTGCCTGTTGCACACAAGGGTGGCCTTCTGCCCTCTCCTCCTTCCCCATAGCCTTTTCCATTAGGAACAACATGTAAATGTTGAATACAGCCATTTTTGCTCTGGCTGCAGTATCAATGCCCACCTTTAGGGTTTGCCCAGAGTAAGTCAGTCTTTTTATAGATAATATTTGTGCCGTGCAAACATTTCACACAAACTCACTTTGCACAGCGCTAACACACTGAATATAGCATAGCACCTGTATTCATGTTCATGCCACTCTCTTTGCCTGGAGCATTCATTATCTATGTGCCCAGCACTATTCCATTTTGCCCATGCTGATCAGGCATTTGAATATAGCGCAAGCGTGCAAATAGCACACAAAGTGCTTGCAATCTGTTTGGCCACTGGGCAAAGTTTTGAATATTAGGCCCCTGCTCTTTAAGATAAACACAGCCAGACACTGAAACAGTGACTCATACCTTTACCACTGTTTAACCTGCAATTTCAGTCCAAATGTTCTGTACTGAATGCCCCTTGAGTGGCCAGGCACAGCAGTAGTGACTCACAGATGGAAACAGCCATAAGGATACTCCATGGAGCATGTGTCACACAGTTCCATTTGTAGTTCGAGAGTGAAGCATTTTAGCAGGAAAAGCACCATTTTAGTCCTGCAAACTCTGACTTGGGCAAAATTTAGGAGGTATATTACACACTGCAAGAAAAGTATGGCAAACATCACACAATTCCCAAAACATGCTTTCCACATTCCAGTATCCCTCCCCCCTTACTCCATGCCCAGTCCAAGCAATGCCAACATCATAAAATATATTTAATGCCCCCAAACACATAACATTTGAACTATAACTTGCCCGAGTCCAACCAATGTAATCGTGTAGCACATGGCTACAACAGAAATAAATGTCACCTTTGCAATCTGTCTATTTAAAGAGACCAAGTGTCCTCTGATGCATCCAGTTCTTCACCATCTGCAGAATTTAGTTTGACTTCTACCTTTTGTACCATTTTACCTGCCTCTCTCAGATTGTCAAATAGATGTGCATGTCCAATTGATAGCACAGGGAGACGGGCGGGCAGGAGCAGTTGGTGCTGAACTCTGAGGGTGCGCAGGGAGTTGCGAACCCTATTGAACGTCATCTTTCTTAGGTGTGTGTTGTAGGACAGGTCAGGGAATATAGCGATCTCAGACTCAACATATTTCAGAGTTCACTTTTTCTGTGCTATCGCTAGAGCTCTGTCTTGATCCCTGATCCTTGTGCAGATGATGGTGATCGTCCATGGAGCCCCTGTATTTGCTAGAGCATGCCCGGGGTGAGTCTGTAAGCCTTTTCTATGGAGAAGAGTCAATCACTTTCTGTCCATTCTAGGAGGTCAGGAAGTAGCATTTGGGCAAGCCCTAGAGTGTCTTTACATTCAGCCATTTATTGGAGAGCCACAACTCTGAGGTTGCACTCCTGAGCCTGGTTCTCTAATGTCTCCAAGCACTGCCTCATCTGGGTGTTTTATTAAAGTAGCTCTCACATCCTGCAGTTTCAAGGATGTCGTCTCTGTATGGTGAACTGTCTGCTCGAAGGTATCCAGTCGGGTTTCATGCTTGGTCACGCTTGGGGTTAGATTATCAAGCATACAGTCCATGTCCTGCACTATTTTGATTAATTTGCCCAGAGTAGTGTTGATGGTGAGGAGAGTTACATTGCTACTAGAAGGCTCACCTGAGCCTGATGCTGCTTCATGTTGCACAGGTCTCCCCTCTTACTGTTGTTTTTGGGGTGTAAAAAATTCCACAGGCAGTGCAGCATTGTGAAGTTTCCCCATCTTGCATGTGAGTTTACTCTGTTGAATTGGCTGATTAAATCTGATGAATGGATTCAGAAAGTAGTTTAATTTAATGATTTAGTCTGTCTCTCTCATGAACTGAAGTGAGGAATGTATTTTCTCATCTGAAGCTAAGCTATGCACACCCTCCCCCGACACTGAGGCCATCTCATAGTCATTTGGGAGCACTATGTTTGAAAAAAAAACAACTCTGGTTTGTTTACAGTTTTTAAATCCTGATGAAACCAAGTAAGATAATCACAGAAACATAGAAACATAGAATTTGATGGCAGATAAGGACCGTTTTGCCCACCTAGTCTGCCAATTTTCCCTACCTGTTTCATATACCACAGATCCTAAATAATCTGCAGCTTGCCCTCTCTTTCCTATCACTAGAGTTCCTTTATGTCTGTCCCATGCATTTTTGAATTCCCTACTGTTTTTGCCCCATAACCTCTGCTGGGAGGCTGTTCCATGGATCCACCACCCTCTCCATGAAAAAATACTTTCTCACGTTACCCCTAAGTCTACTCCCCTCTATTTGTATATCATGGCCCCTTGTTCTTAAACATCCTTTTTTTTAAAAGATGCTACTCTCTTGTATCTTATTTACACCCTTGAGGTAATCACACCAAATATAAGTAGTATATAATTTTGTTAGTTAGGCTTCCCTCTGTCATGCTATGTCTTTATATTGAAGAGATCTTGCACTCCAGTTTTTGGGGATTGGATATCCTTTAAATGACATGAGTGTTGAAACATAGGAAAAAGTGGGGTGGCTGATGTTCAAAAGGACACAGGGTTAAAAAGGCAGTATTTCAAACCAGTTTTTTATACACAGAAACAGAGAAGTTGCAGGCAAATGATCAAAGATCAAGGGTCCATCCTGTCTGCTTATGAAGAGTTACCTACCTATCCTCCTGACATAATGTTTTAGAAAGGGTTTTCTACCCCAAACCCTTTCTCTTTAAACCCTAACCCCATTCAACCTAGCTACTCCTGCAATTATTAGTTCTTTAAACCTGTCCCAGCCCTTATTTGAACCCATATATAGATTTCGCCCTCACTGCTTCTGCCAGTAACTTGTTCCACAGATCCGCCATTCTCCTGCAGGCACCACAGTGGTGACCCAGTCACTGACCCCAACTGAATCCTGAATTGTGGTGGGCTGAGAAGCACCCCCACCGTACCCACCATGGATTCAGGCCACGAAACATAGAAAATGTTGGCAGAAAAAGACCTTAGGCCCATCCAGTCTGCCCTGCTTTTACCCTATCCTACCTCAAAATCTAGTGTCTGGGAGAACATGGGTGATGGGGCTGAAATACTGTATTAGCACATTTGCATTACTGCATCACACTTACCCAAAAAAGCAAATCTTAAAGCCATTTCAGGAGTATTTGGTCCCATGAATCCAAATGCAGCAACTCCAGCAGTTGCTTTGACAGCCATGAGCTTGACCTCTTATTGATACTGAATCCACATAACCAAACACTCATAAAATTATTTTTTGTATGTATTATTTTAATGAACTACACATATAGGCAGCGTTTCAGGTATACATTTTTATTTCCAGATAAGAGGCTACTTGTTAGTACATCAACAATGGACAGAAAGCAACCATGCAAGTCTTTTTGTCAACTTGATCATAGAAATAAAAGGGACACTACAAATAAGACATCAAGGGTGAGATATTTGAAGAGGTTGTGCCTGGCACAACTGAGATGCATCAGCACAACCCCAGAAATGCACCCAAGGGCAATATTCAAAAGGGGGAATTGCACGCAGCAATTCCGATGCCCGAGGGCACAAAGTTAATGTATGCGGCACATCTCCAGGGGAATGCTTGTGCATATCGCGGCACATCCTGATATTCAGCCCGGGATGTGCGGCGCATCTGCTGGCACATCCCAGAGATGTGCCGCATACCTGGGCACAAAGTTGAGCCCTTAAAAAATGGCTCATCTGCTAGTCACCCACAGGCATGCTGCTGTATTGCAATGCGCAACACAGCAGCCACCAGCCGTCGGTGGCTACCAATCCCAGAACACCATTCACAAGCACCCACAGAGTGCCCTGGTAGTCTACTGGTGCCCCCTTCCCTGCCGGAAACCCCAATCACCATAGAAATGACAATGTCCAGTCCCTGGTGGTCCAGTGGCACCCCCCACACACACACAGGACCCCTAGCCCACCCAGCCCCCTCATCATCGGCGGGCAGCAAACCCACCCGCATACCACCGTGGCTGCCCGCTGAATGACAGCATGCAGTATCAGCTGCAAGCCCATTGGTCCACACTGTGGACCAATGGGCTTGCAGTGCATACTGTAATAGTCGTCCACAACTTTTTGAATGAAGTAATGCGCTGGTGCATTGACTATTACCCTAACAATCCCCTTACTTTCATGCTTGTGTTTGCAATTAAATGCTATTGTTTAACAGTATAATCTGCTGCATATAATTTTGCTGTACTATGTAATTCGGTACTCTGTCATAACTGTAATCCTGTATGATCTGTCCAGAAATATGCCATCCCAATGTTTATGCCTTACTATGTGTAACTAATTCCGGATCGCCCCTGAAAAAGGGACCTTCGGGGCTCAGCAGGCCTACCTGGTTAACAAAATGTAATAAATAATAAATAAATAAGAAATATTCAGAAGAGATGCGCCATAGCACATCTTTGTTTAATATATCCCTTTGTTGCTCCAGCGCAACTCAGTTGTGCTGTGCCACCACTTTCGCCATTGCCTGGAGCAATGCTGAATATCAGGTCCTAAATCTCCAGACCCTGCAACACTGCCAGAGTTATTCAGATCCAAATCTTGGTTACATATATATATATATACCTATATCCAAGACTCATGACAAAAAGCTATAGAATAATTAACACCCAACTGTGTAGAACATGCTGGTTCTGACACTGATGGGTACTGTGACATTATAAAGCACGAGAGTGAAGCTCATGTGCTCTGTGATCTCACAGTACCCAGAGGTTTCTGAACCAGCTTATTCTTCACAGTTGTATTTTTCTTGTGTTTTATTTTGTATTATAGAAGGATTTCATGTTTTATAATAATCGCAATAAAAATTAGTTGAGACATCTGAACAAACCTAGTCATCAATTCCTTCTGTCTTGTCAAACTTTCCAAATGTATTTGATACATTTGAAAATACACCTCAGTATTTTAATGGGAGTTTTTAATAAATCTGTGGAACAATTTATAGTGAGGTCAGCAGCCTTCTGATATACAGGGTTTTGTTGCAGTGTGGAGGGTCCAGGACAGTGAGTTTCATGAGAGGAACTCGAGGTTTAGGAGGTGGCAGGGGTGCCTTGCAGACTCCTTGAAAATGCTTTTTGTTTCACTGATGACAAAACAGAGAGCAAAACATCTCTAGCTCCTCATTTGTTAACAGACTGAATCAAGGGGTAAATGAGGCCATTGTTGAAACTGGGAACCAGAATATAGGGCGATGTAGTAGGCGGTGCTTTTTTTTAAATGTCATCAGTTTGGCTTGCTGTGTAACACGCTGCTTATGTAACAGTGTTCCTCATGCTATGTGTTCCACCTTGTTCATCACATTCCCTTATGATTCCAGCTGAAAAACAACTTCTAGAAAACAACAACAAAACATGAAAATCATCTATTATAACATAAATTGCAAAAAACTGCGTTAATGCTCTAGTTAGGGTCAAAGCTACAAAAGTAGGGAAATGCTCCCATCTATCCATAAGTTTATAGAGATTATAATGAACCCTCATTTACCTGTGGGACCACAGGGCCTTTGGGGCCCTGCGGTGCCATCAGTCTATAATGTTATATGTCATTGAGCTCCCATGCATGCACATTGTAAGTGGCCATCATTTTCATGTTGTGAATGCATGGCACAGTATCACCGTCACTGTAGGCCCATTCATAAAAAATTCTCCCACACCTGCAAACAAGGCCTGGAAACATGTGTAAAAGCTTAGTACACCTAAAGGTGTACTAAGCTGGGTGTCACAGCAAGTCTGTATCTTGAAGCGTTTTCGAGATATAGCTTCCGAAATGTACCCCGACCATTGCAATATTATCCTATGGGAAATCACAAAACTTCAAAATCTTATACCTATGCAATAGATGAAAATGTTCTCAGCAAACCAGCAAAAGACAAATCTGTGGGGCAAGGCCTTTGTATCCTGAACATTTTAGCCCATAAGTGCAAACCGTTTGTTTGCAATGAAGTGATAAAGAAACAGACTTGTGTGGAAAAGTAGTGTCACAAATTCATTTAGAGGTGCAGCATTATTTATTCTACCACAAAACCATATATGATGCAGCGAGACCGTTTTTGATGCCGCGATAACAAAAAAAACATGACACAGAATTTTTTTTTATGAAAACACTAAAATTGAAATCCTTATAACTCTGGAACCCCTTCATATTTTTTCACCAGACCTGTCACAGGCACTACCTTGGGACATGGCACATGTCCCCTGCAACACTGGGGCAAAAATTTATTTCCATGTAGGCTGTAGATGAGAGAAAAAAAAAACTATGTTAAGTATAGGAAAAAATGCGTGTTTTGTTTTTCTAAAAATGACACAGTTGTACCTCAGAAATTGCACAAGACTACCATCACAAAAATGTTTACACATCAAGATCTTGCCACCTAGACCACACGTAGAAAATTTCATCAACGGGAGGCAAAGATATTAATGTTCAAAATTTTAGATTTAACATTAAACAAGCTACTCAACCCTAACTAGTGGCGCTATTGCACCATTATAATACATTGCCTCCTGATGAACAGCCACAACACATTTATTTATTAGAACATCAGTTTAACAACCTTTGAGCCAGAGGCTCATTTACAAAGGTACCTCGCCACAGTGAGGACAAAACAGTGCAAGAAACAAACATCAAGGCAGACAAAAGATCAGAGTACATTTAGGAATCAGCCAAAAATACAGGCATTTGTCAAACACAGTATACAACAGGCTTACAAGTGCGCGCTACAGAGTAGACAATATACAGTAGTTACATGGAGATTGATTCAGTGGGCAGAATAAGGGTAAGGCTGGGTGGAAGACATCAGAAGAGGAGTGTGGGGACGATAGTAGCAGGTAAAGGTAGAGCTGGACAGGTCAGAGAGCGGCTCAGTGAGCCTTGTCTGGGAGGATAGGAGGAGGCTTAGAGGCAGGTACAGCTGCGTGTTGAGAGCAGGTGATTTCTAAGACCAGTTTTAAAATAAGATAATGAGGCGGCATCAGTGACACCGGCGGGGAAGGCGTTATACCAACAGGGCTCTGTGAGTAAAGCCTTTGACCTTGTGGAGGTTCTCACCCTCGAGTATAACCAGTGCAGTTTGCGGATGTCGGTATGCACTGTAGGGTTTGGTATTGTGGATAGTGGTTGACAGACCCGGTGGGATAGCCCAAGGAGTGTTTTTTTTGTTAGGAGGCAGGTTTGGTATTTGAGGCGCTCATCAAGGTTGAGTAGATTAGCCATGGTGTACAGACGGCACGTGTGGGTTAGACTAGGAGCCCCAGTTATGAGCCTGCAGGCCTTGTTTAAGGTGAGGTGGATCTTGTGCAGGGCAGTCTGGTCTGCTGCACCATACACAGGTAGGCCATAGTCTACCAGAGATAGAACAGAGGATGTAACTGCAAGTCGGAGGGCATCCGTGGGGAGGCAGTTTTTATGATGATAGAGGATACCCAGCCAAGTGTTAGCGTCTGAGGCAAGGGCAGAGATGTGGGTATGAAAAGAGAGGGCATGGTCAAAGATTATACCTAGGTATTTATAAGACTGAACTAGCTCAATGGGGTGTTTAGAGGTGGAGTGGACTGCGAGAGGATAGTTACTAGATTTATTTTGGGGGTGGGCAAAGAGCATGGTTTTGGTTTTCTTTAGATTAATTACGAGCCTGTGCTCAGTAAACCAGGCTTCTGCGTCATTGTAGGATTCCTGCAGAGAATCCTGAAGTGAGATGGGATTACGGTCGGAGGTGAAGAGTACAGCATCATCTGCGTAAAGAAGGATTTTACCAGTACATGCACTGGGCAGGGAGTTGAGAAAAAGGAAAAGAGCAAGGGCTCAAGAATGGAGCCCTGAGGGACTCCAGAGCGGATAGGCAGGTGCTGGAAAGTTTACTGTCGATTTTCACACGTTGTGAGCGGCCGACATAGCTGAGCACCAGGGCAGGCCCAGTGGCAAAGCCCAAGGACTAAGGGTAGTTAGCAGGAGGGGTGGGAGTGTATCAAAGGCTTTTGATAAGTCAATGAACAGTGCACCTGCTAGGAGCCAGAGTCCAGTGAGGTGTAAAGAAAGTTAGAGAACTCCAGGAGGGCAGTATTGGTACTGTGGCCTGCTCTGAAACCATGTTGTTCTGGGCAGAGGATGCTATATTTATCGAGGTATTCAGAGATTTGGGTGGCCACAATTTTTTCTAAGGCCTTAGAGAGAGGAGAGGATTGAGATAGGTCGATAATTGCTAGGGAGAGTCCTATCACCACCCTTGTGTATTGGGGTGACAGTAGCTATCTTCCAGGCAGAGGGGAATTGCCCTAGGCAGAGGGATTTGTTAAAGAGGCTGGTGATTGGTGAGATAACCAGATCCAGAACCTGATGGAAAAGACTGGGATCAAGGGAGTCATTGCCAATTGTGTTACTTAAGGCCTTGAGGTAAGGTCTGACTTCCTGGGCAGTGACTCATGCAGGTAGAACAAGGTGTGGGAGAATAGGGGCAGACCTGGAGGGAGGGGGAGTGAAGAAATTATCAGGGAGCACCGGGCTAAGGTCTGTGAAAGATTTTTTGAGGTGGTTGGCAATATGGACAGGGTCTGAAGAGACTGAACCATTAATGTTGATAAGCGAAGGTGGGGGAGAACGAGTGCCACCATTCAGCTGCTTAATGTTGTCCCAGAAGGTCCTAGCATTCCCCCATGAGGAAGTGAGGGAGGCTTGATAGTGCTCAACCTTCAATTTGCGGATGGCCCATGTACATTTGTTCGGGCAGCAGCATAGGCCAGCCTGTCAGCTGGGCGGCCTGTTTCCATGGCAATGCATCATAGATTGTCCCTGTGCTTAAGGAGTTGGCGCAGGGTGGGGGTAATCCAGGGGCATGCCTTACTTTGGATCGGCGTGCAGTTATGGGTGCAAAAATGTCACAAGCAGAGTTGAAGGTGTGGATAAAGAAGGCAAGGGCTGTGTCAATATCTGGGGCATTTAGTATAGGGGACCAGTCTATGAGGGCTAGGAGTTGCTTATGGCCTTTCAGCCCACCAGGTCTAAGATGTCACCAAAGGGTAGTTTGTGCTGTGGCTTTGGGCAAGGAGGTTGACCAATGGAAGAGAACCGGGGAGTGGTCACTAAGGCAGTCTGGGAGGATTTGGATATTGCAGATGCGGTTAGGGCGGTTTGTGAGGACCACATCCAAGAGTGTGCTAGAGCCCATTCTAGGATTCACTCTAGTGGGTTGGGAGACTAGTTGGGTTAGGTCAATGGCTGTAAAGGCGCGGGAGGAAGTGGATGAAGGCTGAGCCAATTGATGTTCAAGTCCCCACAAGGATTTGGTCGGAGGAGGTAGGGAGTAAGATAATCGATTAGTGGGCCTAGTGCTTGTGCTTGATTTTTGGAGGTATGTATGCTGTAGTCAGGTAGATGGGACCCCTAGAGGATCAGGAGATAGTTTTAGGGTTAGGCCTGAGCCCAGTCAAGGACTGGGGCTGGGAGGCTGGTCCAACGAGAGGGTGTTTGACATAAATGGACAGCCTCACCTCGCCTACCAACACGGTCCTCCCGGAGAGAGGTAGTAGCCAGGAGTGAGACCAGGGAGTCAGGGGTAGAGTCTGACAGCCAAGTTTCAACTATTGAGATAACGTCAGGTTTATGAACCGCAACCCAGCAATTGAGAGAGTCGAATTTTTTAAGGAGGCTACATATGTTCATGGGAGCAATATGAAGCCCGATGGATTCCTTTGAGGAGCCTTTGCAAGCTGGGCCGGGATTGGGATGTATGTTACCAGTCAGGAGCAGAAGGAGGAGAGCTGCTCTGGACAGAGGGTGGCAGAAGGAGAGTTTACGCCGGGAGCGATAGGAAGAGAAGGGGAGGTTTGTAGCACAGGGGGTGGGTAGGGCAGCACAGGCTGAGAAGGCTTGAGTGATAAGATACCCGAGGGAGCAAAGGGGGGAGGAAAGGTAGTGTCTAGATGGGGGTGAGGTGGAGAGGAGCATATGGGGTGAGTGGAGGAGGAAGGAGGGGGAGGGGCAGTGGCATAGGAGGAAGGGAGGGCACGAGGGCAGGTAAGAGCACTAGAGTAGTGAGGCTGAGGGTTAACAGGGACATTAGGGTTAGCAGAAGGCAAAAGGAGGAGGAGGAGGAGGAGAGAGAGAGGCAGGTAGGCAGGAGGTGTGCATGCATGATTGGTAAGGGTGTGAGAGCTGAAGTGAAGAAAGATGGGGGAACTTAGATGATAGAGGGGAAGATGGTAGTGAAAGGTCTACCTCTAAGTGTAGTTGCCACCTTGGTACAGTGGCAGAGCCCCTGCCTCAAGCACACAGGGCATCAGATTCAAGGCTTGCCCAGGGTGATAGAAAAGGACCCAAGACAGTGGCTGCAGCAGCAGGGAGCAGGGCCCAAAGCCTGCAGTAACACTCAGAAAATATTTTAGCAGACTATGAGGGTTAGAGGGTTTTAGAGTCCTAAAACCTATTACAAACAATAGTCTGATGTGATAGCTGAGTGGTGGAGCTGCTAACTGAAACAGTGAGGGTGCAAGGTTCAAAGCCTGCAATGGCAGCAAAAGAGAGGTGGTTAAATATTTTGGCAGAGTGGGGGGGTGAGAGACTATGAAAGTCTTAGAAAGTAGGAATCAGATAGCCAGATAAAATGGTTAAGAGGTAGAGCTGCTGACTCTGATAGCAAGGGTACTGGGTTTGAGAACAGCTTTGGGACAGAGGACAGAAATTCTTGTTTGTAAGAAGGAAGGGTTAAGAGCTTGAAAGTAGAGGAAGATATTGGCCTGGCTTGGTGGTTAGGCTGCAGACTTTGGAATAAGAGGTGCAAGGTTTGAGGCTTGCAGGGGGCCTAGTGGTGGGCCGATGGAAGGAGTGAGGAAAGAAGATAGCAGAAAGTATTAGGAGGGGACTGCAGAGACCTCTAGTGGACAGGGATTGCAACAGTTGCTAGGAAGGAGTAGGGAGTGGGTAGATGTGCCAGAGTGGAAAATGCAGCAACCCCTAATGGTTGGAGTGTATAAGCTGCAAATGGGAAAGTGGACACTTAGTAAAATGAAGGGTATGACACGTGACCTGCCAGCAGCAATAAATGAAGCGCCGCCCCTGGGTGGTTGGGGTGGGCGGGAAGCGCTACACAACAGGCAGGCTGTAGTGCAGGAGGCTTTACCTCTTAAAGGCTCTGGCAGTCCCCAAGTTCAGAACTAATGTTCATCATCCCACAAACTGAGAAGTCTGGGAAAGGTTGCTTAGTAATTCACTAGCATTTTAAAAAACAAATTTCAATAAAGGAATAAAGTAGGAGAATTGGAGAATCATAGCTTCCCAGTGCTCTGAATGAACTCCTAGGTAGAATATACAGCCATGTAAGGGCTCAGCCCCCATATTTGTAATCTTGAATGTGATTCTTCTACAAACCAACTGCTACTGTAATGCTGAAAGAATACAATCTTGTTCTACAATAGTGAAGAAATGGTGATGCACATTGTTGCATTAAGAAGGTCTGCTTTAAGCTGGCCCGCCGGCGCAGCGGTTGGATTTCCACTTGCGACGCCAGCGACCCAGGTTCGGGAATGGACTCGGGTAGCTGGAGGACCGGCTGGGAGAGCATGGATCGAGCGCCCAGAGGCTGCTCTCCTCCTCTGGGGAGGGAGGGGATGCTTGTCTCGCAGCTCTACCGCCACCTGGGTGACCACGGGTGGAGGTGCAGCGGGACTGCATAGAAGGGAGGGAGGACGTGGGCCAGAAACCGGAAGCGAGTGCACGTCGTGCGACGCCCCTAGGTCTCCCTAGAGTGCTCACGTCCTGTGGGAGGGGACAGAAAAACGGAAAAAGGTACCTGGCGTGGAGGACGTAGACAGGACCCGACTGCCCCAGATAACCCATAACCGGGCTATCATTGGATGCCGCAGATGGACCTCCTGACACACACTAATGGACAGGAGGGGGTAAATAGGGGTTCCCCCCTCCTCCCACCCGGGGTAGGGCGAGGCAGCATGGAGGTAGGTCCGAGCGACACCACAGTAGGTACCCGGGGAGGGACTAGGGGAGTACAGTCTAGGGATTCCTAGAAGAAGTTCCACCACGGCAGAGAGAAGGGGGGATAAAAAAAAAAAAAGAAGTTCTGCTTTAAGCTGTTAACCTTAAATGTTAACAAAAATAGTTGACAATAATGAATATATAATGTGTGTGTGTGTATATATATATACACACACACACGTAAGTAATAGATAACCCACTCTACAGTGTGCAGTTGCTCTCTGATATGCACATGCCTTGGTGTCCATTAACCACCAAGGCGTGCGTATATCAGAGCACGACTGCACACCGTAGAGTGGGTTATCTATCTTATAAAATGCCAAAATTGTTTTTTAGGGGGGTTAAAGTGCAGGTGTGCGCTCGCGCTCTGATATACTCACGGTCATGTGATGTGTTTTATACAATCAGAACACTTGATGTGGCGAATATCATCATCTCCATTTTATAAATATATATAATATATGCATCGTTAAAATAATAGCATCGCAAAAAGATGCAAAAAAAATCTTGTAATACACATCAGCTTCTCAATAATACCATACTTCACTCACAATAATACCATTGTTTCATTTTAACGATAGTATTATCACTCTGAAACAAATGCGCAAGCACAGTCTGATGCCTCGCGCTGACCATGAGCCAGCTTTTCCAAGCATCGGCATGAGGGATTTCAAAGCCGGCTCTGCGGTAACCGAACAGTACCTTACTTTCCTTTTTAAAAAAAGAAAGAAAAACCAGTAACAGTTACTTGTTCCGTTGAAGTGTAACTACATTTTGCCTCTTACTGTTAAACAGAACTGTTTCCTGCACTTTCCTGTTCAGCTCGCCAAAAAAAAAACGCACAACTTCCAGATTCCTCGTTGAACATGTCACCCTGCACAAAGCTTCACCAAGTAAGATCTCGCCAGCTTCTCGCATCCATACATTACAAAAATAAAAATAGATTACAGTGAATACTGCTGAATTTCATCTGGAGTTCTGGGACATAGAAACCTCTCGAGCTTCGCCCTCGAGGTTATCTATGTCCCCAGAACCTCTCGATTGAATTTACAGCATTGTAATTCACTGTAACCTATCTATTATTCTATTTTTATACTATCGCTGTAAGGATAAATTATGGCAAATATCGATGATATTTTTTCCACTATGGGGACCCAGAGTTAGGATATCATGATATTCTCACTCTAGGTCCATAGTGGCAAAAATATTCTCACTGTAGGCCCTCATTGGCTGGATCCGACAATGTGAGCAGCACACTTTCATTTTCAAAATCACATGACTGACTCAGCATTGGCTCCTGCCTTCACTATAACAGGCTGTCAATACAAAATAGTGATCTCCTTTTATGTTAGCTTGCACTTACACAGCCAACATATTGCACTAGTAGCAGATTTGGAGGAGCGGTCACTTTTGGGCGAATGCAGGGCACGCATCAGTAGGTGTGTCTCATTCATAGAAACAGAAACGTAGAAGTTGATGGCAGATAAGGACAGCAAGGCCCATCCAGTCTGCCCAATTCCCCAATAAGCCAGCATGCAGGCACCACACCAGAAATACATAATGTGGCAAGCACATCTAAGGAAAGGTCTGCTGCAATGACAGCCAAGCTCGTCATGCAGCGGCACCAAAACACGCCCTTCCTACATGCCTTGTCTGGTGAAGCCCTTCCATTAACATGGTGGCGCTGACTGCCGCCGTGCGTAGAACCGACTTCAGGGGCACCCAAACCCCCTGTCGGCATGCCCCAAACCATGTCATTTGCCAACAGGGGCACCCACTCCCATCAGCATAATGCAACCCCCCCATTAAAGTGTGTGTGCCGAGGGGGTGCACAATCCCCCTCGGCATCATGTCTCCCCTTCCTGGTTTCATTTGCTGATGGGGGAGCCCACTCCCTGTCGGCATAATGTCCCCCCCATTTGTTGTGTGCCGACGGGGTGCCCAATCCCCCGTCGGCTACAGAACCCCCCCAAAAACAACACTCAGGTGGCACACTTGAGCCCACCCCAGCGTGCCAAATGACCCTGTAAAGAAAACCATCCCGCGATGTTTTCGTTTTTTTAAACCTGCAAAACAGAAAATGGTCCCTTGTCTACTCCGGTGGTCCTCCCCAACCTGCACCACCCTCTGCGCACCCTGCCTTCCCACACCCCCAATTCCCCATACTACTTCCAGAGTATGTATAAGATCTTCGGTGACCGAACACATCTGCACTCTTCAAAGCCAACCACGAACTGAAAAATGCCGTAAGCTGTATAATGGCATAAATAGGGTTTTTCAGCTTTGGTGCATATCTCAGGCATTTTGGGAATTTTGGTGCCAAATTTTCAACATGGGGTTATTGGGACCCCTCCTCATGAATTCAGTCACTGTCATGGCGTTATTCGATCCTGAAAGGTGATTTTGCGGTCACTGTGTGGAATCTCCTTTTGGGACTGATTAATGAAATAACAGTGCCACTGTTCATGAGGGGGGCTCTCAAAAAGCCTATGTTGCAATTTTGGTGAAAAAATCAAAAAAATGGCTGTTTTACTAGCGTGCTTTGCGCAGTTTCCACGCACGCTCATAACTTTGTGAATTTGTAATATTTTTCCTCCAGATTTTCAAAATTGCCATTTTCCCACACCTCCTTATGAACAATACAGCTGTCATTTTACATATCCTGGCTGAAATGTGTTTTCACATATCCGGCGCAGAATAGCGCGGTTGCTGTACAAAATCAGTTTTTGGGAGAGTTTGAGAAAATGACGGTGACACTGTTCATGAACAGAGGTCCTAAAATGCCTGTGTTGAAAATTTGGTGATGAACGTCCATGGAATGACTGCATTACAAGCGTGCATTGCGCAGTTTCCACGCACCCTTGTAACTTCGCAAATTTGCAATATTTTCATGCCAGATTTTCAATACTGGCAATTTTTCACCCCTCCTTACGAACAGTACAGCTGTCATTTTTCACAGCCTGCCCAAAATGTGTTTCTGCACCTGTGGTGCACAATGGCGTGGTTACTGTGGGAAATCAACTTTTGGGACAGATTAACAAAAATCACAGCACCACTGTTCTTGAGGGGAGGTCCCAGAATGCCTATGTTGAAAATGTGGCAAAACAAATCCCAAAAATAATTGGGTTATAGACGTGTGTTGCGCAGTTTCTATGCATGCTCATGACTTCACCAATTTTTCACATTTTCACTCCAGATTTTCAATGTTGCCATTTTTTACACCTCCTCATGAACAATACAGTTGTCATTTTTCACATCATGCCCAAAATGTGTTTTCGTCCCTGTGTTGCCAAATGGCATAGCCACTGTGCAACACCACCTTTCCGCTAACAAACTGACTGTGCCGCTCTTCATGAGCTAGGGTCACAAAAAGCCCATGCTGAAAATTTTGAGTGACAGTACCAACAAATGCCTACGATGTTAAGGTTTCCAACTGTAACACCCCACCCTGTGACTTGGGATCATTGGCTGTAATGCTCACGCCATTCCGCCCCCACCCCCACCCTGCAGTCAGTGACAGGCATCGAGGTGTGCCTTGGAGTGTTCATCACTAAAGTTCACCCCATTCTCCTATACTACACCTGTCTCAGTGTATTTCCTTATGGAATGGGGTAAGTATAAGGCCCAAAAACCCCAAAGCACATTACGACACTTGTCAGTGTCTACAGGGTAGGGTGACGTAAAATGGCATGAGCGTTATAGCTGACGCCCCAAAGGCACACCCCAATGCCTGTCAGTCTCTGCAGGGTGGGGATGGGGTTGGTGTCAGTTCAATAATTCACTGCCATTCCTATTATGCATCTCTAACTCCTTCACTACCAATGCCAATGCCAGCGAGACAACATTCGGCATTGACAAATGTTTGTTTCCTTATGAAATAGTGATGCCTTTAAAAAAAATAGTAAATTCCTTCTCAAATACACAGTAGTAACCCACTCATTGCAATGCACATGTAAACTAGTTAGTTTTTTTAATTTGTATTAATTTATTTTACCATGAAACAGCTCCATTGAGCAGTGTTCTTTTACAAGGAGGTCCTGGTTAGGACAGATAACAAACACTGGGTAATGATGCAAATTCACATAATATAATTCTCAAACACAGGCTAACAGATATAATCCAATACAAAAACAAGAATAGCAGTAGTATAGAGGTACGCTAATGACACTATAGTTAAGGTTGAGCAGGCTGTTTACTGTTAAACCCCTAACTTTGCACTTTAGCAACTTCACCACTGTTCAACGGATTTGCACCAAAATTTACATGCTTGGTCTCGGGGGTAAGGTCTCTTGACATGCCAAGTTTCATTCTGGTTAGATATGCAGATTCCAAGATCTGGATAGCGGAAAAAGTGAAAAAAACAGGGGATTTTGCTGTTTTTTGTTATCACCTAGTGCCCAGACGGTTTAGAATTTTGCTCTGAAATTTTCAGGGTAGAAAGAGCTTGTGCCAGAGTGATGCTTTTCACTGGTTTGGTGAAAAATATTAATCTGTTGCAGAGTTATAAGGATTTTAAATTTCAGTTCTGAGCATGCTCGGTACAGTATTTTGGATAGCTGTTTCATACGAAAAAATAATTTGTCCCATACGGAAAGAGATTCTGTTTCATATGGGGACAATCTTTTTTGTGAGGAAAAAAATATTTTTTCCTATGGCAACCATCTTTTTTTTTTTTTTAGTTGTTTAACCAGGTATAGCACACTAAGCTGATAGCTTTTTTTACAGGAGCGACCTGGGAGCACAAGGAGGTTAAGTGACTTGCTCAAGGTCACACAGTATGCAACCATCTTGTTTCTGTTTTTTTTTCCCCAAACAAATATTTTGAAAACCCATAAAAATGATATCCTGCAGAGACAGCAACACATGTATCTTACTAATCGAGCCCCCATTAGGTGGACTGCAGGTCAGTGTTTGGAAAAATTACACAGAAATGTGTTTTTAACACATTTTAAAATCTTTTTTTCCTAACCCAAATTTCTTTTTTTATATGGCCATAAGAAAAAAGAATAGGGCCATACGAAAAAAGATTTCCTTCATATGAAAAAGGATTTGGACTTAGTTTTTTTCACACTCTTTTTTTCATATGAAGCAATCTTTTCTCAAATGAATGACGCAACCTCATGAAAAAAGATCCATTCATATGAAAAAAAGAATTTGGACTTTGCTTTTTCCCCACATTTCAATTTTAACAAGCCATAACACCATCAATATTTGGAGTTAAGGGACAAGCTATATATCAAAATAAAGGTCTTAATGAGTACTACAATAGTAATACATAACACCCACAAAATTATTTTAGGAGCCATATGAAAAAAGCATAGAAAATAAAACAAAATTACAATTCCCATAGGATAGCATAGCAACTTTAACAAGTTGTAATTCTGTCAATCTTTGGAGTTAATGGACAATGTATATATCAATACAAAGGTCTTAATGACTACTACAACACTAAGCCTCTAAGAAATAAGAACATACAGTCTGCACATCTGAGCTTATTTGCTGATGAAATGGGGGTCGCGTTAGGGTTGATAACCCCAAGGAAGACCCCAGGATTGATTTGCCAAGACTCAGGACAGCCAAAAGAAAAAAATACTTACCTGTAGTAATCTTGTTTCTTCCAAAGGGATCCACTAATATTATTACTCTTGCAGTGCTCCTTTAAATCAGCACTGCCCCAGAGAGAATAGAATGCTATGCTAATCATGGAATGTTTAGCTTCTGCATCTATTTTCAAACTGCCCAGTGTCAACTGCCTACATTCTAACTCAGTTTTCTTAGAAGCCTGCAAAGAGGCAATAACAACATGTGAATCACTATTTAAATAATTATAGAAACATAGGCCCAGATATTCATACTGCACCAGGCTATGGTGCAAGCTTGGGCGCAGTGCAACTTGGCTGTGCAGGGGTGTGGACTGGGCGATATTCAACGGAGCTGCGCCATGGCTCAGCAGCCTTGAATATCACACCCTGGCCACCCCCAGTGTGCATGGTGCAGTGGCACTGCACCAGCGTAAGTGGCCAGAGTGGAACATGGGGATGCGCTAGCGCAAGTTCCATTGCGCCATGCACAGCAACCGCGATATTCAAAACTTAACATGCAAATGGGGCCATAATGTATGCAAGGTGCACATGGGGCCATTTGCATGTCATTATGGCCCCATTTGCATGCAGGTGCACCACTCCCCGACGACTTGCGCCTGGCACCCTGCCAGGCAGCAGCCATCGGGGACCGACACCTGCAGCCTGATGCAGGCATCTGTATAAAAGAAATATCCATCCAATATCCCTGGTGGTCCAGTGGACCACTAGCTGCCCGATCGCAGGCATCTGTATAAAAGAAAGACAAATCCGTCCTATATCCCTGGTGGTCCAGTGGACCACTATCTGCCCGATCACGGGCATCTGTATAAAAGAAAGACAAAGCCGTCCAATATCCCTGGTGGTCCAGTGGATTGCTATCTGCCCGATTGTGGGCATCTGTATAAAAGAAAGACAAAGCCATCCAATATCCCTGGTGGTCCAGTGGACCTCTATCTGCCCAATCGGACAGATAGTGGTCCACTGGACCACCAGGGATATAGGACGGATTTGTCTTCCTTTTATCCAGATGCCCACGATCAGGCAGATAGCAGTCTACTGGACCACCAGGGATATTGGACAGCTTTGTCTTTCTTTTATACAGATGCCCGTGATCGGGCAGATAGCGGTCCACTGGACCACCAGGGATATAGGATGGATTTGTCTTTCTTTTATACAGATGCTCACGATCAGACAGATAGCAGTCCACTGGACCACCAGGGATATAGGACGGATTTGTCTTTCTTTTATACAGATGCACGGGATTGGACAGATAGCGGTCCACTGGACCACCAGGGATATAGAACGGATTTGTCTTTCTTTTATACAAATGCCTGCGATTGGACCCCCAGGGATATAGGACGGATTTGTCTTTCTTTTATACAGATGCCCACGATCGGGCAGATAGCGGTCCACTGGACCACCAGGGATGTTGGAATTCATGTTTTCTTTACAAATGCCCGTGATCGGGCATAGGGGGGTGCCACCAGGTGCAGCCAGAACTTGGGTGGCCACCCACAGGTGGCAGCTGCTGTGTTGCGCCCTGCAATGCAGCAGCTCACCTGTGGGTGGCCATCAGTTGTTCCTTTTTTTTTTGGGCATAACTTTGTGCTGGCACTGGTAGGGGTTGCGCATGCATGGCTCTGCACACCCCGGGCTGAATATCGGGCTGTGCAGAGTATGCATGGGCATGCCCCCACCCACCTGTGCCTGCATACATTACTGATGCGCTCTGGCACATCGGGATTTGTGCCATGCCCTTTTCCCTTTTGAATATTGTGCTGGGGCACATCAGTGGGTTGCGCATGGTGCAACACTGTTGCGTGATGCGCAGCCCTTTTAAATATCTGGGCCATAGTGTCCAACTGGGCAAATAACAAAATTAACCAAAGTACTAGTATAAACAAATGTCCCCTTTTTTCTGAAGTCAGATATGCCTTTAGAAAAGAACCTACAAGTTAAGACATTACTAGAAGGTGCCAGCAGGTTGCATGCCACTCCAACAATAGATCTTATCAGCTGTGGAGAGGATTTTTCTTGTTACTGATTCTGAAAGGGGAGGCATGGGCAGGGAGTAATAATATTAGTGGATCCCTTTGGAAGAAACAAGATTACTACAGGTGAGTAATTTTTTCTTCTAACCCCAGGAAGTCTCTAATATTATTACTCTTGCAGACGTATGAAGAGAGACTGAGAGAGCTTAATATGTATACCCTTGATGAAAGGAGGGACAGGGGGGACATGATAGAAACGTTCAAGTACCTCAAGGGAATCAACAAAGTCCAGGAGGGTAGCATCTTTCAGAAAAAGAGATGTGTAAGAACAAGGGGACACAATTTAAAGATAGAGGGGGGATGGCTCAGGGGTAATGTGAGGAAATTATTTTTCACGGAGAGAGTGGTGGATACGTGGAACAGCCTTCCTGGGGAGGTTGTTGGGGCTAAAACAGTGGGGGAATTCAAACATGCATGGGACAGACACAAGGCAATTGTAGTGGGGGGTGGCAGGAAATAGGCTGTTGGTTAACTAGAATCTGCAGCTTATCCAGTAGGTAGGGAAATGAGCAGACTGGGTGGGCCAAGTGGTCCTTATCTGCCATCAAAGTCTATGTTTCTATGCAGCAGTACCTCAAGGAGGTGGGCCAGAATCTATTTAGGAAAAAGACTCTTCAAGACTGCTGTGCCAAATCTGGCATCACTCCTGGACTGGGTGTCCAGGCAATAATGCTTAGTGAAGGTATGGACTGACATCCAGGTAGCTGCTTTACATATTTCCATTAGAGGTACCTCTCGGGCAGCTGCAATAGTGGCAGCTTTGCCCCTTGTAGAGTGGGCCCTAAGATCAAAGGGAGGAACTGTGCCTGCCTTTGATTAGCAAAACTGAATACACTGGACTATCCATCAAGAGATAGTGCTCTTTGAAGCAGGAGTACCTTTACCTACTTCCCCATGAGTGAGGAACAGTTATTGTCTGTCCTGCCTATGATCTTTGGTATGAGTCATGTAATAACTCAGTGCTCTTTTTATATCCGGGCTGTGCAATCTACACTCACCTGAGCTACAGTGTTCAGTAAAGAAAACTGGCAATGTTATGGACTGGTTCAAATGGAATTCAGAAACCACCTTGGGGAGGAACTTCCTATTAGTTCTCAACACTACCTTGTCCCTGTGGAAAGAAACATAATCCTTTTCCACACACAGAGCCTGTAGCTTGCTTATCCTTCTGGCAGAAGTGATTGCTACCAGAAAAACTACCTTCCAGGTAAGAAATTTAAGCTCTGAAGATGCCATAGGCTCAAAGGGTGGAAGCATAAGCTGGGCAATGCAAATATTAAGGTCCCATGCTGGCCCAGGTTCCCTATGAGGGGGAAACAAATGAGAGAGCCCTTTAAAGAATCTTTTGAATATAGGGTTTGATGCCAGGGAGGTATCCTTTGTAGCCAAAAGGTATTCTGAAACTGAAGCCAGGTGCACCTTCAGAGTTGAGTGCTGCAACCCCAGGGAGTGCAAGTGAGACAAATAATCAAGAAGGGTTGGGATCCCTGCCTGGGCTGGGACTATACCCTTGTCACTGCACCAAATAGAAAATCTTTTCCATTTTGAGGCATTAGTTTTCTTGGTGGAAGGCTTCCTGTAACCCTTAAGGACTTCTAAAACTGCTTCAGAGAATTGGCAATCTGCATATTCTAAGTCCTCAAGAGCCAGGCCTTGAGCTTGAGTGACCTGAGATTGGGGTACACCACCCTCCCCTGAAAGAAAGTCAGTAGATTGTACCTCTGAGGGAGGCGAATCAGTTTGCTCACAGACATTGAGAGCAGTAGGGAGTACCAAGGCTGTCTTGCCCAATCCGGGGCTACCAAAATCATCGAAGCTGGTTGTGACCTGAGTTTGATGAATACCCTGAGTATCAGAGGAAAAGGAGAAAAGGCATAGAGGTACCTGCCTGTCCAATCCAGAATTGGGGCATCCATTGGAACTGTACCCTTCACTGGGGCTCTGTAGCAATAGATAGGTAAGTGGTGATTTTGGTGGGAAGCAAAAAGGTCTATTTCTGGGGTTCCCCACCACCTGAATAGAGCATTCACCACTTGCTTATTCAATGCCCATTCGTGATGGGCCTGGTTTATCCTGCTCAAGGCGTTGTCCTTGCCTGGCAGATGAATTGACTGCAGAGATGCATTTAGAGAGTAAGCAAGGCTCCTTATCTTCATTGCCTCTGTACACAGAGAAGTGGACCTTGTCCCTCCTTGTTTGTTGATGTAATACATTGTTGTGGTATTGTCTGTTCTGACTTGTACCACCTTTCCCTGTATGAGATGAGAGAAAACCTGAAGGGCCACATAAACAGCTCTTAACTCCAGCAGGTTTATGTGCAGGAGTGGGTCTGCACTCTCCTAGGTACCGTGGATGGTGTGATCCCCTAAGTGAGCACCCCAACCAAACAGGGAAGCATCGGTTGTGAGAACCAGGGAGGAATGCTCCTGCAGAAATGGAACCCCTTCCCTTAAATTTTCCAGTTCCCTCCACCGTTGGAGGGCCTGTAGTAATGTTTGTGTTACTGGTACTGGCTTTGAAAGGGGGTCCCACCTTTGACACCAGTGTACTCTGAGGTGGAACTGAATATCTCTCATCTGAAACCTGGCACCTATGACTGTGCTTGTTGCTGCAGCCATGTGCCCTAACAGTTGAAGAAACTGTTTTGCTGGCTTTGGCCTGCCCAGGACAAATGAGCCTGCCAGAAGCTGAATGCTTTCTGTCCTCTCTTGAGGGAGAAAAGCTCTTCCCACTACTGTATTCAGTTCTGCACCTATGAACTACAGAACCTGCACAGGGGTCAGGACTGCCTTTTTGGTATTGAGAAGGAATCCCAGGGAGAGTAGCATGTCCTGGGTTACCTGAAGGTGGTCTGACACCTGTTGGTGGGATTTCCCTACAATTAGCCAACCATCCAGATAATGAAAAATTGTGACACCCAGTTCTTCTGAGGCGTGCCACTACTACTGCTATGCACTTAGTAAAGACCCTTGGTGCAGAGGTAATGCCAAAGAGAAGTGTTGAGAACTGGTGGTGGCCTGAGGGGAGTCTCAATCTGAGATGCTTTCTGTGTGACTCCCTCATGGGAATATGGAAATATGCATCCTTTAGATCCAAGGAGGCTAGCCAGTCCCCTTTTTGCAGAGTTGGCAAAATCATGGACATTGCGACCATTTTGAACCTGGGTTTTACCAGATACCTGTTTAGCAGTCTGAGGTCTAGTATAGGCCACCACTCTCCATTCTTTTTTGTTGCTAGGAAATATCTGGAATGGAACCCTTGCCCTCTTTGGTTGTGGGGGACAGGCTCTACTGCATTTGCCAGCAGTAGGGCCTGTATCTCCTGCTCCAGTAGTTTTCTTTCTGAGAAGGGAGCTGGTGCAAAATGTTTTAACCTTGGAGGAGGAAGGAACTTGATGAAAAGGGAGAGACCCTGACTCACTATTTCCAGGACCCACTTGTCTGTGGTTATTTTTAACCATTCCTGGAAATAGTGGGTGAGTCTGCCCCTACAGGATATGGCGAGGCAGCCTGAAGGGAAAAGTCAAGGGTTCTGTTTTGCTTGCTGCTGAGGCTGAGCAGATTGGGATCCTTTCTGAGAACCCCTTCTACCTCTAGCTCTGTAAAATCCAGTCTGCTGTGGTTTGTACTGCTGCTGGGAAACAGCCTGTACCTGAAAGAAAGGCCTCCTAAAAGAGGACCTGCACCTACCTCCCCTAGAATAAGATGAAGTTGAAGTAGAGGGCCTGTCTCTGGTCAAGTTGCTCCTAAAAGTAGCTTTATATTCATCTACTTTTTTCATATATGCCTCAGTCTGGGCACCAAAAAGAGAGTGGCCTTTGAGAGGAAAGTCCATTGCCTTAGTTTGGGTGTCCTGGGTGAGGTTGGTAGCCCTCAGCCAGGCAAATCTTCTTAGAGCAATGGTACCAGCCATCCACCTTGCAGCTGTATCACTGATGTCAGCTGCCATCTGAAATTGGTTTTTGAAAGCCTCCAACACCAATTTTGCTGTGTCTAGCAGCTCTGACACTGTTAAAGAGGGGTTTGCCTCAGCATTGTCCACTGTCAACTGCCAGAGAGCTTTTTGATAAAGGGCTGTGTAGGCCTGGTAGCTAGCTTGACAAATTGCCAGGAATGATGAAAGGTACCCATTTTTTGCCATGCTGTCCACCTTTCTCGAATCCTTCTCAGGAGGTGAGAGTATAGGGGAGTTTTGGCTTTCTCACAGGCAACCTGCTGTGCAATAACCTAGTGGTCTGGGTGACTAAAAAGAAACTCAGCACCAGATCTTTCTAACTGATAATTCTTGTCACACTTTTTGTCTGTGGGTGTGACTGTATTGGGAGCTTTTAGGATTTCTAAAAACATCCTTCTTAAAGAATTTGTAGATAGGCAAGAGGAGCCTCTTTGAGGGTGTCATCTCTATCAGCTCTGTGTATTGTTCCTCTTCTTCATCCTGAATCTCTTCAGCCATCTGGAGATCCAGGGTTTCTACCATTTTCTTGACAAAAGGAAAATGGGAAGAGAACTCCTCTGAGGGTCTGAGAGGGGAGCCAAAATCCTGTTCTGGTGACACCTCAGGTTCAATTCCCTCTTCTTCCAGGTCATCCTCCTCATGTGCCACTGTAGCAGTAGGCAAAAGAGGGTCAGCAACAGTTGCTTTTTCCAACAGTAGTAATCACAGGCTGCTGAGGGGGTAGTAAACCCTGCAGAGCCTGGAGTAAGGCTAAAGCCTGTGTCAAATCAGCAGGAGAAGGAACATTAATAGGCACCTGAGGGACCCCTTGAGGTGTTTCAGCTGGGGTGTCAGTGTGTTTGGTTTTCTTTAATTTCTTGGTAGGCACCAGGGAGTCAGCCAGTTGATTGCCTCTCTTGTCAGAGCCCTCACCTATATCAGAGGTGGATTTAGAGGCTCTGGAAGGAACTGCCACAGTCCTAGAAGGGTAGACTGGTTAGAGCCCATGGATCCCCCCTCTAGTTTTCTTTTAAGCTTTGCCCTGCATTTCTCTACTGTCTTAACAGAGAAAGACTTGCAAATATCACAGTCTTCACTGAAGTGCTGTTGCCCAAGGCAAATCAAGCAAAGATCATGCTTGTCTGCCTTGGTAAACATCTCTGCACACTTCAAGCAATTCTTGAACCCAGGGGGTCCTGTTTTCTTTTTAGGCTTGTCTGACATCACAGAAAACAGGAACCAGTAACCAACAAAAAAATAGTCTAAATTTAAATATTTGCAGTTGGTTTCGATAAAGATATGGTCAGTTCAGGAACTGATAAAGTGAAAACAACTATCAGTTCCAATCGGATCCGAAACCGAGAAACCACTGAGAAAAAACAATAAACCTCGGTTCAAAACTGGGTAAAATTAAATAAAATTAAAGAATAAAGTAACCAGAACCCCCCCAAAAAGGATCCAATTAAATAAAAAGAAAGGTCGGTTGACCCTCAGTTCAAATGAACCACGAGGAACCGATAAACAAGTTTAAATTTAAAACTTATGAAGTATAAAACACTAAAGAACTATGACACTAGGCAGTAATGAAAAATAAAACAAAATACTTAAGTTTTTTTGCTCTGTGCACTACAGGAATCTGTTTTGATTGAGAGAGATCTCCAGGGTGTTTAAACTTTGCAGCAGAGAGAAGAAATCTGAGGTATGATTAGCATAGCATTCTATTCTCTCTGGGGCAGTGCTGATTTAAAGGAGCACTGCAAGAGTAATAATATTAGTGTATTCCTAGGGTTAGAACCATCATTCTTTTCCTTTTGCTGCTTGCAGGGTTGGGGTGGGGTGTTAGGGTTGGAAACCCTAACACCACATTTACTTAGTTTTGTCAGTTTAACCCTAACTGGTACAGTATTAGTGAAGTTTTTTTGCAATGAATTAACATATAAGGCTGATGGCAGAGACGACATACAGTATACAGAGAGCTACTAACAAGTGCAGTTTTGTACATACAGTAATACATAATATACATAGTTTTTTTTATTAATGGCATTCACATTTATTGATACAAGATTGATTAAGAAGGACCTTGAAATATGAGGGGCTAGTGAGTGAACTCAGTTTGAGGGAATCTTGCAAGGTATTCCAAAACGTGGGGGCGGCCCAGCTAAAGGTTGTTTTAACAAATTTTGAATGGTGTTTTGGGACATCAAGCAGAAAGACGCTAAGTTTTCTTAGATTACACAATCCTGTAGATTTCTGAAGGAGATTTGATAAATAAAATGGCAAAAAGTTCTGCATTGCTTTGAGGGACTACATATGTAAGTTTCTTAGCCTCCTAATCATAAGCAATGTCCAAACCACTACTGTGTAGAGATCACAATGATGTGTTCTGGCATGCAGGCCAGAGATAAATTAAAGTGTTCTATGGTACAATACATCTAGTTTGGATAAGTAAGAAATTGAGGCGCTCCTGTATATGATATCACAGAATCTAGTAGGGGAAGGAAAGTCACCTGAACAAGCCTTTTTCCAGTGTCAGGGCAAAACAGAATTTGTTTTGATAACAGGACCCAAGTCTCTGGAGCAACATTTTACAGAAACTGTCAATGTGCATATTGTTCGTTGATGACATGAAGCTCTGTAACAGAGTGGACATGCCAGAGGGTGTTGACAAAATGAGGAGGGACCTGCAGAAGCTTGAAGAATGGTCACGGGTTTGGCAGTTGAAATTCAAAGCAAAGAAGTGCAAAATAATGCACATAGGACACAAAAACCCTGGAACAACATATCAGTTGGGGGGCGAGGATATAGCATGGATCAAGCAGGAAAGGGACCTTGGGGGTTATCATCTCTGATGACCTCAGGGTAGGAAAACAGTGCGACAAGGCAGCAAGTAAAGCAAATAGAATGCTGGGATGACAGTGCTCCCATATCTACCGGGATTCCCGTATTTCACGGGTTTTTAAGCCTGAATACGGGGTACGGAGAGGAATTCACTATTTTGCCAAATCCACGGGGACGCTACGGGAGAACAATGAGGAACACACTCTCAACTTAAAATGCCCACTGAGACTCTCACAGAGTGAGACAGAGAGCGAGTGAGACAATCGATTGGTGCCTCTCAACCCCCCACATGCTGGGAGCTCATGATCACCCGCCGGAATACAGCCCTGATAGGCTGTCGGATAAAGAGTCACGCACACTCCTCATGTCTTGGCTGCCTTACCTATAGTGCACCCCCGATAGGCTAGCCAGGTGAACCCTCTCCCTATAAAACCGGCAGCTCACAGCCTGGGAACTTTGATTTCGGGAGACGAGAGAGAGAGAGAGAGCGGGTTCCAGTGAGACAGTTCGACCATTTGAATCCGAGGAGAGTGAGGATTGCCAGCCGGGCCGTTTTGGAGCATTACAATAGTGCAATCACCCCACTGCAGCAACAAGCAAGCCGGAGAAGATTCATTGCCAGACTAGAGACAGTCAGCACCGCAGGACCTCAACAAGTACTTTTCCACTGCCAACCGGTGCCCTGGTTCTGCAGTCTCAGTGTCAGCATCGGGCAGGGGAGGGCAAGTGGTAGAGACTTTTCGATGCGTGGCGCCCGCGGTAGCAGTCTGACCACCAACCCACCACTTTTCCTAAAAGCAGGTAAGGTAAGCAAGTTAATGGTGCAGCCAGTCTGATGCAGAGTGACAGAGGTCAAAGTTATTTAAGTATGAAAGAAGTGCCTTTCCTTGACACATTCGTATCATGATAATTAATGTTGTCAGTCACTGATTCCGATTGCATTTTTCAGCACAAAACAGTCAAAATTAAGTGTGAATTAGAAAGGGCAGTGGCCCAAGGCTGCTGTTAGTGCACACACTCCTAGTGTTGCCATAAGGTATTCTCTGGCCATGGGCTTAGTAGCTGGTGCCTTTGTGAAGTGTGGTTGTTTCTGTTTGCTTGTAAGTAACCCCTTAAGGCTGCACCCTTTTGTTTCTAAAATTGCATTTTAAGTTATAGTAAGTGACTTGCAGATGAACTGGACATTCATTTCTGAATAATGCATGTCTTTTGAGCATATATTTCACATAGGCTCATGAAAAGCTGCCATGAAATGTCAAATTAGTAAACGTTTTAAATGCCAGAACATATAAATTCAAAATGTTTGTATTGTACAAATTTAAAAAGGGTTTTCTGAAGAATATTTCTGTTTTTTGGTGTAGGTGATGTCTCAAAAAATACTCTTGCCTTTCAATTTCTGTGGTATGGTGGTGTGCATTATTGCTGTAAATATCTGGTGTTTCCTCTGCCTGTTGTTTCTCCTCTGTCTTTGATTACATTAAAGACATTAGTTATCATATAATTATGTAATGTTTTAGGTCATATTAATTCTTAAAGTAAATAAGAACACTTAAAACAGCCAGAATATTTGTTGTAGTGATTTTATTTACCATCTTAGCGACACCAATTGCAATAATAAATCGGCTTGGGCATACAGGAAAATCTACAGGAATTTCACCAAGGTTTTACAGGGAAAATACAGGAAAAATGAGGGTCTGCTACAGGAAAATGCTTTGGCCAATCTGGGAGCACTGGGATGAATAGGCAGGGGCATCACCAGCAGGAAAAGGGAGGTCATAATTCCACTATATAAGACACTAGTGAGGCCCCACCTGGAGTACAGTGTACAGTTCTGGAGACCTTACCTACATAAGGACATAGACAGGGTGGAGACTTGAATTTTAGTATTTTATGCCGGGGGCTGTGCCCCCCACACCCTCCTACTGAAGGGTTCTCAACTCCAGGGGGTGCATGTTGGGGGGGTGCAAAACTGTAACAAAAAAACAATTTGGACCGGGCGCAACAAAACGTACCTATGACCAGACCTGAACTCAGCACCCTCACAACCCAGCCCTGAACCCACCCACCATGGCACAGGGCCAGCCCAGCAGCTCACTGCAGCACCACCCTTCACAAACCCTCCTGCCCCTCGCTGAGCATGCTCACCCCCCCCATGCGCATATATATGTAGTGACATCCTGTCGCTATATCCGTGAATCCTCCCATCCGGTCACCCTCCCCGGTGGGTAGCCCCATTGACATGTACCGCAATTGAGTCACCGTTTCTGTAGGTGCCCAATAGCGGTCGCCTATGTCACAGGATACGCATATATTTACTCAAAAGAATAGTGTAGTCCATAGTATCAAATGCTTTACTAAGTTCCAGGAAGACTGCCACATTGGTAAGTTTTTCAGCAAGGGCAGTAAACCAATCAGTAGTGACTTTAACTAAGGCGGTAGACATATTGTATTGAGCTCAAAATCCTGTTTGCATGAGGGAAATAATATTGAATTTATCAGGATAGTCTCTGATCTGCTCATTCACTAATTGTTTGAGCGTTTTAGCCATGACCAGAAGACCGGAGATAGGCTGATAATTATTTATTGAGGCCTTATCCCCCAACTTAAATAATAGAATAATATAAGCAGTTTTCCACAGAAGTGGGATTCTACAATTTGCTATAGACAACTTGAAAAGATGGATTATAGGAGCTGTGAGGATAGAATAACCAATTTTTAGGAATACAGGCTTAATATTACTTGTACCAGTACTCTTCTGGGGGTCCAGATTCTGAAGAAGCTGCTTCACCTGCAAGAAGGAGAACAGTTGGAAATGGAATAGGTCCGAACTGGCAGTTGTCAGACTGGGTGATGTTTGATCAGGTAATGGAATATTGGCTAGGAGAGAGTTATCAAAAGCCATCCCAACAGAAGCAAAGTGCAGATTTAATTCTTCCATCATTATTATTTGTTTGTAATTAATTTGTTTCCAATATTAAGTTGCCTAAGTAGACTTGATGTGACGGACCCTCGCTCCATGTTCTTTATAGCTTTCCAGAATCTGGAGGGATCAGGCTTGTTTTCATCCAGCAAGGTTAGACAGTAGTTTGCCTTGGTGAATACACTGATTTCTCTTTTATCTAAAGGTAGTCCTGTCCTGTGCAGCCTTGGTAGTTCTAGCTTTAGCCTAATGCAGATTTCTATCTCTCAGAGCTTGGTTTAACTCACTAGAAAACCAGGGGGACTGTCTCTTTTTAGTTCTATGTTTACTAACAGGGGCAAGATGGTTTATAACTTTTGATATTGTTGAATAAAAATGTCATGCAAAATGTGTACTGAAGGTGCAAAATAAAATCCTGCAATTCATATCAGACAAATGGTAAAGATATTTTTGTGCAATAAAATGAGTGAATGTGCATTTATAAATGAATGAGGTCTTACTATGACTTTTTGATTCCTCTGGCACACGCCACCACTTTATGGTCACTAAGAACATTATCAAAGACAGCAGTGGCTATAATCTTCTGGGATCTGTTACTTAGAATAATATCTAGTATGGATGAGTTAGAGAGGTTTGTTGGGTTTGGTCTGGTGGGTTCCAAAAAAAGTTGTATAAAACCAAATTCATTGCATAGCATTTTTAACTCATGTGGCTTTGGAGTTAGCCAGTCAGAGTTTAGGTCCCCAAGTTAAGGGTTTCTTTGTTATTATCACTAATGAGCTTGGATAAATAGTTTACAATATCTGTCCCAGCAGTAGGGGTCTATAACAGCTAATCACACTGATCAAATCACTTTTTGAAATGGTTATAGTAATTGCAGTACATTTAAATCCAGTTGGTTTGGATACAGAGTTAATTAAGGAGGATGTTAATTTCTTCTTGACATAGAGTACAACTCATCCACCATGATCAAAATGATCCTGCCCATATAAGTCACACTCAGGGATGGAGACCACACTGGAATCTACAAAAGTATCGAACCCTGTTTTGATCAGTACAAGCACATCTGGATTTGTATGGGCAACCTAAATATTTTAATTATCCAACTTGTCCAACATGCTATGGATGTTGATCGACATAAATTTTATTCCATTTGTATCTGCAAAATCGGAAGGTGTTAGGTTTAGAGATGTCGGGCCAGGATTTAATTCAATATTTCCAGAGCAGAGTAGCAAAAGCATAAGAATGTGCTTGCTCAAGTAGATAGCACTTTTGAAGACACGCTCACTGTGTCTGATATTGTTTTTGTGTTGTGGGGCTTTATTAACCACAATATTGTGCCAGATAGTTACTGAATTGGCACAGGTCAATTTATTTATTTATTTATTTATTTATTTATTTATTTATTGAGCCTTGGATTACAACACCTTTGAGCAATACAACTCACTTACAAAGGTTCCATGTCAGTAGTACAAAAACAAAACAAGGTAAATAATAGATAAGTAAATAGCGGACATCAAGAATATACTTTAAAAAAAGCGCTAATACACTGAAAGCAATCAAAATAGCATTGAATGTTACTCAATATAACAGCAAAGGGAGCTAGAGGAGTGGGCAGCCTGGGAGGCCTTGTCAAAATCTAGAGAGAAAATAATGGGTGTAAGGTGGGGATGGGAAAAATGAGAGGGAAGAAGAAAAGTTGCACAGGAGGTGGAGTGGGAAGGAGAAGTTGCAAGGAGGTGATGGGGATCGAGAGATAAGGGAAGGGGGAGGTGAAAGGAGGGGAATGGGGCGAGTGCAGAGAGAAGAGGGGTTGCTGGCGAAGGGAGGAGGAGGGAGACAAAATAATAGTAGAAGGAGAAGAGGTGGTGTTTAGTCTGGGGGCAGCCTAGCAGGCCTTGTCGAAAATCCAAGAGAGAGAGTAATATGGGTGGGAGAGACGGTAAGAGAGAGAAACGTATGGGGGAGGAGGGGAAGAGTGTTGCAAAAAGAAGTGGCATGAGATAAGAGAATGGGTGGGGTGGAAGGGAAGGTGAGGAGGAGCAGGAGGCGTGAGATCGTGAGCAGGGAGAAGCGAGGCGGCGGGGTGGAGGGAAAGACCTGGCAGTAGGATTGAAATGAAGTGCCGAGAGTTAAAGTGAAGGTATAAGAACAAAGATAACGAACCAGAAGGGCTGCTAAGGCAGCAGTCACATATACTGTTTGCTAATAGATGCTGCCAGAGTTTGTGTTTGAAAGGGCCAAGTTTCAACTCAGCAGAGATGTCCCTACCCAGGGAGTTGAGCCAGAGGGGGGGCTCTATAAGCAAAAGACTGCTGACCTAAGGTGGTGTAGCATCTGGGAACAGTAAAGACCTGCGTTGCCGAGCTGCGAGTACATTGTGTACTGTGACAAGGGCTAAGGAGCTGTTGGACCTCAGGGGGTAGCAATCCAAGGTGTGCCTTCTTGGCAAGTAAGCAGGTCTGATATTGGATCCAGCCAGATAATTGAAGCCACCCAGTCTGAGTACATAGGTCACATGTATGTGTGAGGCAGGCAGCCCCAGTAAGGAGTCTGCATGCTTTGTTAAGAGCAACAGTGATCCTGTGAAGGGATGTAGCAGAGGCAGAGCCATAAACAACCAGCCCATAATCGATGATGGTAATGATGGATATAAAAAGGACTTACAGGTCGGAGCAGTATAGTTTGTCAGCAATCTTGCTAATTGGATATTAACTAAGGTATCCAATTGCATATCTAGCACCCTGGCTTCCAGTAGTGGGGACATGCCTAATAAATGGCAAAGTAATAAACAGCAGTAGCCACATTTTTTTAAAAGCAGAACAGGGTAATTTATGATTGTTTTGTATATAAACCCCTGGTGAACAGTTAGCAATATAAGGATCACCTGCATAGCACTTTTTATTTATTTATTTATTTATTAGTACAGTCGGATTTGCAACCTTTGAGTCAGAGACTTGTTTACAAAGGCACCTCGTCATAATGAGGACAAAACAATAATACAACGTTCTAAATATAGACAGTGATACATAAAATACATAGGTTCCAGTGATGAAAGCATTATTACAGTGATACAGAGCATATGTATAGCCAATTTACATAGGTAACATGCAATAGAAATGGGAGATATAAGCCCCATGCAGTGCAATTACAATGAGGGTAGAGAAAGACAATAATTTCAGGTAGGAGCTCTAAGGGAGAAAAAGGGAGGGGGAGCAGTCTGGAGGACTGCGTTGAGGTTGGATTGTACTAGTCGGCCTGAGTCTTCGGAGGCCTGAAGGAGAAGGTGCAGAGATTTAGTTAGTTATATTTACAGCAATGCATGTTGAAAAGGTGGTTGAGAATAGCGATTTTAAAGAGACCAATTTTGAAAATGTTGGCGACCTTAACTGGGAGGGAGTTGATCCAGGCAGGAGCCCTGTAGCAGAAGGATCGCTGGGCTAGGGAGGTCCTGGTCCTGGGCACCAGTAGGGTAGCCTTATCCATGCTATGGGCAGCCACAGTTGGGGTGGTGAGTTGGAGGGAAACAGTCGCCCCTGGGGGTGGGGAGAGCCCGAGAAGAATTTTCTTGGATAGTAGGCAGGTTTGGTAGTAGAGTCTTTCTTCTAGGTTAAGGAGGTTTGCAGTGGCATAGAGTAGGCAGGTATGGGTGAGTCTGGGTGCTCCGGTCAGAAGCCTGCAGGCCGTATTTATAGAGAATTGGATTTTACTGATAGCAGTGTTAACAGCTGCACTATATATAGGCAGGCCGTAATCCACTAGAGACAGGAAAGAGGATGTGATGGCCAGTCTGAGCACATGGGGAGGGAGACAGTCCTTGTGCCAGTACAAAAGGCCTAGCCTAGAGTTGGTGGCTGCTGAGAGGGCATTTATGTGGTGGTGGAAGGTAAGAACAGAGTCAAAGGTAATCCCTAGGTATTTGTAGGTGGACACTTGCTCTAAGGGTTGCTGTGTGCTGGGGAGGATTAGGAGGGGTGCATTTCTGGATTTGTTTTGGTGGTGGGTGAAAAGCATTGACTTGGTCTTTTATAGGTTTATAACAAGTCTATGATCCTTGAATCATTTTTCAGTTTGGTTAAAGGTGAGCTGGAGTGAGTCCTGGAGTGAGGCAGGTTTATGGTGAGGCAAAGAGAACGGCATTATCTGCATATAGAAGAATTTTGCTGGAGCAGGCACTGGGTAGCGTGTTGAGGTAGGGACTGAAGAGTAGGAGCCCCAGGATAGAGCCCTTGGGGACCCTGGAGAAAACAGGCCGGGTGCAGGATAAGGTTCCATTAATTTTTACGTACTGGGAGCGAGTTGAGAGGTAGCTGGAGCACCAGGCAAGAGGACCAGTGGAGAAACCAAGTTGGTGGAGGGAGTTAAGCAGGAGAGGATGGCAGACAGTGTCAAAGGCCTTGGAAAGGTCTATGAACACTGCACCAGCAAGCTTGCCAGAGTCTAAGGAGTAATGCAGATAGTTGGAGAATTCAAGGAGGGCTGTGGTAGTGCTATGTCCTAAGTGGAAACCATGCTATTCAGGGCATAGAATGTTGTATTTGGTCAGATACTTAGTGAGCTGAGTGGCCACCACTTTTTTGATGGCTTTGGAGAGAGGGGAGGAGTATGTATATTGGCCTATAGTTGTTTGGGGACGACCTATCACCACTTTTGTGTATGGGTGTGATGATAGCCTTTTCCAGACACTGGGAAACTGACCTAGACAGAGGGATCGATTCAGTAAGTTAGTCATCGGGACAAGGACAACATCAAGGACTAGGCACAGGATCCTGGTGTCCAGATATTTGTTACTGGGGCTATTGCTGCCCAGGGCTTTTTGCAGGTACGGTCTGGCCTCTTGGGTGGAAATCTTGTGTAAGTGGAAGTGAGGGCATTGTAGGACAGGTGGTTGAGATTCTGGCACAGGGTTGAAGAAACTACTTGGGAGGACAGAGCTTAGATCAGTGAAGGTGGTGTTAAGGCAGTTAGCTAGGTTTAGGGGGTCCATGGTAATAGAGCCATCAACAGATAGCTGGTATGAGATGGGGAACATGTTTTCCCATTCAGCTCTTTTATGTTATCCCAGAAGATCCAGGCTTAGCCCCATGATGAGGGGAAGGTGGCCTGGTAGTGATCCGCTTTGACCTTGCAGATAGCCCATGTACACTGGTTGCGCACGGCATTGTAGGCTTGCCTATTCAACACTTTGCCTGACTCCACAGCAATGTGCCTGAGGTTATCCCTCATCCAGAGTTTTTGAAGCAGGGATGGGGTGACCCATGGTGCAGTTTGTTTTTTTGAGTGGTGCCTGGTGAGCAGGGCATAGAGATCACATGCCTTGTTGAAAGCCTGTGTGAAGAGGTCGAGTGCGGCATCAATGCTTGGGGCATGGTTGATGGGGTACCAGTCAATTTGGGCCAGATAGCACCTGAATTTTTTAAGGCCATCCGGGCGGAGGCACCTACGAAGAGTGGATTGGGTGACTGGTTTGGGGGTGGTGGAGGACCAGAGGAAGAGGATAGAGGAGTGGTCACTTAGTCCAAAAGGATTGTGATATCCCAGATTTTTGGGGGGCGGTTGGAGACTATGACATCCAGAAGGGTGCTGGTTCCTCTGGAGAAGTTGAGTCCTGTGGGCTGGGTGACTAGTTGGGTCATATCGAGGGCAGCAAGTGAATCCTTCACTCGTGAAGCTGAGGTGCCAAGTCAATTGACATTGAGGTCCCCTAATAAGACTTGGTCAGCTTTGTGGGGGAGAGTTGAGAGATACTCAGTGAGTGACAGGATAGCTGGGTCTTGGTTCCTAGGAGACACGTAGGAGACCATGATGTAGAGTGGGCCTCTGATGGGAGCAGGGATGATTTTAAGGGTGAGGGTCTGGGCTCCGTTGACGAGCTTGGGAGCGGGGAGCGCATGACCAATAATGGAGTCATGTAAGTAGACAGCACATCCGCCCCCTCATTTGCCTAATCGATCTTCCCGATAGAGTTTATACCCGGGGAGTGAGACAAAGGAATCGGGAGTGGATTTGGAGAGCCATGTCTCCACTAGTGCAATAATATTGGGTTAGTGTTGGATGACCCAACATTGGAGTGCAGCAGATTTTTTTAGCAAGCTGCAGATGTTCAGGGAGGCAAAGTGGAGCCCTAAGGATAAAGTCCTAGACGAGGTTGTGGGAGTAGGACCTGGATTGGGGAGGACATTTCCAGAAAGTAGCAGTAATAGAGTGATAATTCTAACCAATGGGTGGCGGAAGGAGGTAGTCTTGTCAGTAGATTATATAACTAGCTTTAAATATGCATAGACTATCTTGAGGGCTTTCATTACAAGCAGTTGTTTAAATGAAGTTTAAGAATTAAGCTAACTGAGGACTACAAAGGGATCACCCACATATGTAGTAGCAACTGAAAAACAAACAAACAATATAATAGCACTTCCAGATAGATCTAGGTTATGAGTAGTTGTGTAAGGGTGCCTTAGAAGTTATTATTAGATTATGGCAGGAACAGGAAGACTCCATATAAATAATAAGAGCTAAGTTACATTACAAGAGCATTTTTACAGCTAAAGCCACAAAGAGGAGGGCTACGTAGGGATCAGCCGCATAAGCAGTGTGAGCTGGTTATAAGTTATTTCCAACCTCTTACAGCAGCCTCTTAACCCTTGCCTCAGTGTTTGTGCACAGAGGTTCTTTGTCTTTTAAATAGTTTTTTTATTTTAATGGGTTCACCACAATATATCCAAGGCACACTGCCTTAAGGGTAGCTGGTCCATTCCACTGGGGTGTCAAACAGACGAGGCATACTGATGAGTCCTGGTAGGACGAAACACGTGTCTATGTCTTCTGTTAGCACCCTTTGCAAACTGTGTGAGAGGCCTTTCGGAACCATGCAATTCTGCTTAAAGTTGGACCAGCATAACATTCTGTGGTGATTTGCATATATAGCCCATGATGCTACGCATTGTGGGGGCATGTGTGAGTTTGTATTCTCTTACAGCAGCAACCTAATAATAAATGTAATTGACTGTAGCACCTGCATGTCTGACACTAACTAAAAGATATATAGGGATTACCCATATAGGTAGTAAGACTAGTGCACAAATTAACACGTAAACCTTATAACAAGTTAAAACAATCAAGCTCCTGCAAGCTGGATGACTGCTAAAAAGGGGTAGCCCATAAAGATAATAGAAATGTCCAACTTTTATACTACAACTTAAAGACGTTCTCCGGTTTTTCAAATTCCCAATTTTCTGATGCTCTCAAAAAGGTTTTCATGGCTGTGTTCTGACACAAGTACATTCTTAAATATATGGAAGCATTATTAGAATAATGATTAATCCTATCGTGTCATGTGCAGCTAGGAATATACTGTATACAGGATGGCACCAAGGAAATTAGCTCCCACAATTGCAGCAGTTGGTATCATTCAATGCATTTTACCTAAATATCTCTCTCTCTCTCTTGTTACACTGTTTATTTTATATTAAAGTCCTTGCCATTCTGCATGTACTTTTGAAATCCTTGAATAGCATTCTTGCAAGTTTTGTTTTTTACTGGGATGTTTTAATTATTTTCATCCTGAGCCGACCACCTCTGAAACTGCCACTCTGAAAGCAGATATAACCAAGAGAAGCATGCCAACCCCTATATTTCTTTCTGTTTTGATATTCATAACCATATTCTACATCTATCGAATAGTTTTATAAAAATTACATGGGTATGACATGGTTTTGTTGGGGTCTTCTTACTATATAAGTGCTGTGAACCCAGCTGCTGACATCTTGAAAAAGCATGTGATATTGACATGAAATGTTGACATCTGGAAGGATGTGCTACCACTGTTTGTACTCGGGGCATTTGCCCTTTTTAGACAGTTTTTTTTAAAACATTAAAAACAGCTTGATATATTGTCCAAGAGTGTGGATTGTTCTTCCTTTTTGGCCATTTACGAGCCCTCTTGCTTCCATTTGTTTTTTGCTGCTCATGGTTTTATGTATAAAAACACACAAATGTCCCCCCTTTTTTTGAGACTATCAGTTCAAGAAGATGTCATTGTACTGGTTATTTACTTTTTATTTTTGCATTTATGGAAAAAGTGAAGCAAGCATCATGACAAATAATGTATCCTTGTTTCACATTTCATTTCACACTCATGTTGACATCTAAAATACTGATGGTGTAACCAAATAAAACAATCTGACCCCTTCCAGATTTTTTCCATCTAGAGAGATTAAGTCTCTACAATGTAACTTAAAAACAAGCATGGCAACCCATGTTTTTTGTTCTGGATTTTAAATGTTTAGATGACCATCAGGTACTGGGCAAAAAATTATGATTCTGACATGGAGTTGCTGAAACCCCAGGGAACATCCGTGACAGTGACTCTAGCACTTATCCCAAAACAATTCATAATGGGTGGGTAAATAACTATATAACTCAAGTAGATAAAATGAGCAGCCTTACTTATGGAGGAGACACCAAAATGCTTGTTTACATAACTGTAATCTAAACAGTTTAGCAGTCTACCTCTGAGTCGCAGCCAGTCATCCTTGCCACCAGCACTTTCCTTCTACAAAAGTCAGCAACGACCCTCCAGAGTTCCGCTGATCCGTGAAGCTGCACCCCGCTTAATCCCGGCCCTCTCCAACTCATTCGCTCACACCCCCCGAACATGGTACATGTGCTCGCTCCTTTACTTGGCTGATGCATGGACACACGCAATAGTGTCAGTGTCACAGAATCATCTTACAAAACTGAAAACTGAGACATCCATCCATAATTATTATTTTATTTTATTTATTTTATTTAGCGTTTGTTAACTGGGTAAGTGCAGGGGGTGTCCTTAAGGAAAAGGTCGGTAAGTGAGGAAAAGGGGAGCAAGCCATGAAATTAGATTATATGAGTGTATGTAAGAGTAAGGGAGATGCCTGCAGTGCAAGATTGTATATGGGCTGGGAAAGGGAGCCGGGACAGGCTGAGGCAGTAAGAGGGTTATATAAAGGTGAGGAAATACTATTGTATGGCCAGAGACATCAGTCATTAGGTAGGGTGAAAGCAGGAACAGGTATCAGCAATCAGCAGATTTGAGTGCAGTTTTCTCTTAAAGCATGTGTGGGAGCTAGAAAGTCTAATGTTGAGGGGAAGGGAATTCCACAGCTGTGGAGCCGCATGCTCAAATGCAACAGTTCCTTTCCTAGTGCGGCACCTTGGCA
Organism: Neoceratodus forsteri; assembly: GCA_016271365.2. Taxonomy (NCBI): domain Eukaryota; kingdom Metazoa; phylum Chordata; order Ceratodontiformes; family Ceratodontidae; genus Neoceratodus; species Neoceratodus forsteri. Next base: position 449,344,064 of record CM057458.1, read on the forward strand.
AATTCAGAAAGGATTTATCAGCTGATTGTAGACCATGGAGTGTGTCGTGAAGAACAAGCATAGCTGCAAGACACCTAGGGGGTTTGATTTTGAATTATTGAATCAATAAGAGAGCCAAGGTAGTATTTCCTACTAGCTAACGGAGAGAGCCAACCAAGATCTTTATAAAGCTGACAGTGGTGTTTAAGCCGAGTAGCAGAAGAGGCATAGCGACATATGTTGTTATACGTAATATCCCATCTGAGTAGGTCAGTTTTATGAGCAGCCCCAAATGAGGGAGCCCCATAGGTCAGGGTGGGGAGCAGAATTCCCCTCACAATGGCCATTTTAGCCGATGGCATGAGCATATAACTAGTCTTATATGCAACACCCAGTTTGGAGTTGACAGCTCTGCAAACAGACTGTACATGAAGATTAAGATCAAGAGATCGATCTAGCAGGATACCCAGGTACTTGAAAGAGGTCACGCATTCCAGTAATTGACCTTCTAAGTCCTACACCATCAGTGCTGTTGTGCAAGCACGGAGCTTTGGGGCCGATCCAAGCAGCATGGCTTTAGTTTTGCTAGTGCTGACAGCCAGTTTGTGGTCATATATCCAGTTCTGGATATTGTTAAAGTCAGAGGAAAGGGTTGTGTTGATAGTGTCTGTATTAGTAGAACTTGTATAGATGACAAGATCATCAGCATATAGAAATGCAGAGCAGGATTTTAGAGCAAGTTATTATAAAAATAGCAAGTAAATCTATTAAAAATGCAGGCAAATCAAATAAAATTGAACCAAAAAAATTATAAGAAACTAAATGGCATGGTGTAAATCGAATATCCTATCGCCCTTCCTGAAAAGATTTGCTATTTTCCCCTCAAGCAGTTTGACCTTTGGCATTACTCATGGCTCCGCCACTCGAGATGTCACAAGGTTAAACTGCACTCAGGGAAAATAACAGATATTGTCAGTAGGGCTATGGCATATCCAAGATATGTATATTATAGGGGCACAGTAGCACCCCATTGCTAGGGTTCAAGCAGCAGTTCAATGTTAAGCCCCATTTTTTGCACCTTAATAACTCTGACATACTTTGACAAAATAGCCCAAAATTTGGCATGTACGGTCAGGCTGTCAGAGTCTCAAAACATGAAAAGTTTGGTGACAGCAACTGATATGATTTTTGAGATATGGAGTGCAAAAAAACTGAAAAGGTACCACTTTTTCCCTGTACTTAACATGGGTTTTTTTTGCTCTCATCTACAGCCCAGATGGTATGACGTTTTTTCATGGAATTTTCAAGGATGATGAGTTCTGTGCCAAGGGTGTGCCTTTGCATGGTTTGGCAGAAAAATATCATACCTTCCCCCTTTATAGGGGTGCAAGGCAGGGCTGCCCCTTATCCCCATATCTTTTCACCCTTTACATGGAGCCAATCGCTCAATACCTCCGACAACAGGCCCTCATCAAGGGTTTCAGTATAGGGGATGAAGAATACAAGGTCACATACTATGCTGATGACCTCCTCTTATATCTCATGGACCCAGATTCCTCACTTCCAGCCCTAACTCAAAGCCTTACTGAGATTGAGGAGGTGTTGGGTTACAAATTGAACTCAGGGGAGGTAAGAGAACTATACATGGATCCCTGTCCCCTTTGGGCTCCGCTTGATGAAAACACAGCTGCTGTAATTACAGTTCTAAAGACTGTACCCAAGCTGATTGTAGCACAACGGTTTTTAAATGTATCTAACCTCTCTGATCTGGTTGATTTGTATGTAAATAAGTTATAAAATCTGAATAAAGAAGATATTTAAAAAAAAAAAAATTGAACTCAAACAAAACAGAAGTCCTTTTTTACAGGGTGCTCCTTCACAGCACCTACAACATAAATATCCATTTAAGTGGTGTAAATCTTCTCTATAGTACTTAGGGATTCACCGTGCTGTGGATCCCACCATGGTCTCCTCCCTAAATTATGACCCCCTATTCATACGGGTGAAGGAGGACCTTAGACGTTGGACACATCTTCCAATGTCCCTGATAACTCGCATCCAAATATCCAGATGAACATCTTACCCAGGATTTTATATATCATGCAAAATATCCCTTATACATGACCTAAGGTGGAAATAGTTATGAGGAACAAAATGATTTTTTCCTTTCTTTGGCAGGGAAAATCAAATAGAGTAGCCTTCTCTAAATTGACATTGGCCAAGGAGAGGGGAGGCTGGCCCTCCCTAACGTACAGAATTATGCCTTGGCAACTATGCTAACACACCTAACCTACTAGTCCCAACCCCCAGTGCATACATCCCCATGAGCTGTGGTGGAGAGACTCTCCTCCTCCCTGTCGCTCGATCAAACGAAAATGTACCAACTCTTTTGGCAGTTTCCACCACAAGAAAATTCCTATTACACTTCTAATATATTACAAGCCTGGAATGCGTATCTTAAAAAGCCCTCCAATATCCAAGGGGCCAGATGGCTGAGTATACCCTCTCTGGGTCCATCATTCCTACCAGTCCATGTGGACCATGGGTTCCATCGCTGACATCTCCTAGGCTTAACCGATGCCCACCAATTCTACAAGAATGGCATTCTTAAATCTTTTCAGCAGTTACAACTTGAGTATGGCCTCCATCAACAGGATTTCTATAGATATCTACAGATAACTAATTTCTTCATAAAATCTTTAGGGCCAGATGTCACGACAATACAGCTCCCCTCAGCTCTGACTCTGCTCATGCAGGTTTAGGAGGAGACTCAATCAAGACACTTAATTTCCCGATTTTATAAATCCCTGAGGGACACTCCTGGTTTGAACTGGGACACAGTCTATGAGACCTGGGAAGCAGACTTAGTGACGCTTATACCACAGGATGACTGGGCGGGGATCTGGCGCCAACAACACTGCATTACCAGTTCTTATACATGGAGAGAGTTTGAATGGAAAACAGTGGTGAGGTTCTTCAGGACCCTCCAGATTACAGCCAAATTTCATTCCACAAGGGATGCCACTTGCTGGAGAAGATGTGGTACCGAGGTTGCCACACACACATATTTTCTGGTTTTGTCCCATGCTGGCCCTGGGAGGGAGTCACAACAATTATCCGAGACTTGTTTCCAAGCTTAGGTGACCTTACCCCAGAATGAGCCCTACTACTATATTACCCAAAACAATTCAGATCAAAACAACACATTTTTTTAATTGGCATCTTCCTAACTGCAGCTAAAAAAGCTATAACTTGGAAATGGCTACAGCCCGAGTCCCCTACTATTGCCCAATGGGAAGACATACTTTATGACATTTACAGAATGGAAAGCATGACCACAAAACTATAAGATAAGAATCATTCCCTTCTGAATAGATGGACAAACTGATTACTCTATATAGCGGAGCACAGGCCAGACTTTGTCCCATAAGTAAACAATGAGGGGAATTAAAGGACTCTCTATTGACCAGGTCCTGAACACATCCTGATACTTCAAATTACCCAACCGAAGCACACTGCTGACATTAAATACTGGGATGGTTCCCTGGGCCACTGCCCTTGCCCTTGGCTTCACTTCTATTTTAGGATATTTTCTACCTTATAAACTTTTTGTCTAATTTATTCTTTTTGCCAGATCCTACCAACACTTTCACTGATATGTGTCATCTAGGATGCAGGATTGTATCTTAATTACTACATCTTTTATATGATAATTTATGTCATGTGACTGATTTTAATGCTTATGTATTTGCCTGTGTGCTACAACAATAATGTTTTTTTTATTGCACATGTACCTTGTGTAAAAAAACATTGGTTCAATAAAAATTTAAGTTTAAAGAAAAAGAAAAATATCATACTGTTTTTCAGTTATAATGATTTCTGGAATATTGTCAAGACTGGCCAGTAAAAAAAAAAGTGTGATCAATAAAACTTTATTTATTTTATTTATTTATTTAATAAAATGTTTCACCTGGAAGGCACACTGAGCAACAGGTTGCTCATCTCCCGGTGCGACCTAGGAGGAAGGGGTATAATACAATGAGACATTTTACATTCAAGTTACAAAGATCTCAAAGCATACAATTAATTAAGGCAGTTGTTACAAACAGTGTTGCATACAAATGTAATTTGTGAGAACAATTAATAAGTGCAATGGTAATAAGTGAGCATGTGCTATCATGAAATAAGGGATGAAGAAGAGTGAGGATGAGATGACAGATAGTGCAGAGTCTGTACCAGAGAGACCCCTTTGGGATACGGAGAACCCTGCAAGGGGGGACAGGAGACTGGAGTAGGGATTAGAGAGGCAGAGAGTGAGAGGGAGTAAGTGTGATTAATACCTAGGAGGGGAAATAAGGCCTGACCGAAAAAGAGAACCCTTCAGGATGCGGTGAACCCTGCAAGGGGGCAGGGAAGTTCAGGCAATTGTAAACCCTCCTGTGGTTAGGCGTTATAGTTATAGAGGGATAGTGAGAGGAAGGGAATGAGAAGTAACACCTGGGAGGGGATGAGACCTGATCCAAGGAACTCTCCAGGATGCTAGGAACCCTGCAAGGGGACCTGGAAGGCCAAAGATAGGTAGATGGGGGAAGAAAAGGTGGCAAGCCTAGGCACTATAGGACCCCTTCAGGATGCTGAGAACCCTGCAAAGGGAGTGTGAAGGCTAGGGAAATGGGGAGAGAGTAGGGCAAGGGAGAAAGGTATGAGAACTAGCACCTAGGAGGGGCTAGGGTCAGTAGAGGCAGTAGAGCCGACAGAGGCATTGGGTAAATTCCGCAGCGGAATGAACTGTAAGGAGCAAGACGAAGGAAATTAAGGCGGGTCATAACAGGAATAGTTAGGTGTAAGATAGATGGAGAGGGCAGTGTTGATGAAATAGAGGGAGGAGGAGTGTTGGATTTGGAGAGGTAGAGAGTTTCATATTTTCGGGAAATGGTGAGAGTACCCAGATTAGCCAGAGAGGATGGAGAGGCGGGGGACAGTTAGTGTGTGAGTGTTGGTAGATCTGAGGGAGTGGGAAGGAGGAGGGGGTGTTATAAATGAGGGGAAGAGGTAGGAAAGGAGTTCACCCCGACAGAGTTTAATGGTGAATTTAGAGCAGTCTGAGAGGTGTCTATTTGTAAGGGAGGGGAAGGAAAGGGCTCGATAGAGGTCACAGTGGTGGGTGCAAAAGGGAGCATCAAGGGCAAAGTGGCAGAAGAAGATGAAGAGAGTGTCCAGTCTGGTCAGGGAGGACTTAGGAGCAGCACCACAGACTACATCGCAGTAGTCAAAAATGGGGAGGATCATCTTCACATTCATAGGTGTTAACAGGTCATGATTTACTGATCGTGTGCAGGAAAATACAGATCGTGAAAAATAAAAAAACACATCAGGAGTAGTTATTTGTATGATTTACTTGTCGTGAGGGGAAAAAAAAACAGTCGAGATGGCCGCCATTTTCTTTTTACTGTTTTAAACTTATAAAGAGCAACAGTACAATCAAATTATGTACATTCAAATAATGTATTTAAAAACAAACAAATACCCAAACCTAGCTAAACGGGACTGTTCAGCTAGATTGTGCTGTTTGTTTAAAAACCAAAACTTTGCCAGAAACATGTCTCTGGGCACCCAAAATCCTGGGTGCCCAACTTAGCGAGAGGAGTCCTTCACCCACATTCTCTGCATGTGAACAGCGGGACTTTCTTGATTTCTGCAGCCGCAGCTGGAACTCATGCTACAGGCTACAGTGAGAGCAGTGAGCCTCATCATAACTGGCTAATTAGCTTGTGCTTTACACAAGCTGTACGAGACCATCATTTTAAAGCATGGTTCTCATTTCAGTTGACATAAATTGACATGCACCTGATTAATTACATTTATTTGCATTTATATTTTTCATTAACTCCTCCTAAATACCTGACATAACCAGGACATAAGTGTTAATGAGGTTACTGAGGTGATAAACTGATGCTTCTGGTTATCTACCCTACCACCCTCCCCATGGGTGTAGCCAGGCATTTCAGATTTGTACACCAACCTGCCACACTGCTACCCCCTGCCTGTCCCCCCCTCCACACACAACTCGAGTCCTAGATTCCTTTCTCCAATCAGATGATTCCCACATTAGACCTGCTGTCTGTCTGCACAGTTAGTGCGGTGCTAGCTGTCTGCTGGTAAATGCCACTGACTGCACCAAGAGTCCAAGACCAAGGCAGAAATTTCTTCTCTCCCCCTACAGGTAGGCAGATTTGCTTCACTTGCCACTCCACATAAAGTCTTCATTCTTTTAGCTGGTTCTGAGTCTTTTCTTCTGTCCACTGCTTCTCAGTTCTTCTATTGCTTCTCTCACTCCCAGTACAATTGAACTAATAGTATGGATTCTAACTTTGCTGGGCATTTAAACTCACTGCCCAAGACTCGCCACACCCCCTACCAGATGCCGCAGCCAATCATTAGGCAGGTGGACCATGTGGACCTAATTCAGACCTTCAGCTTCAATGTCCACGGTCCACTCTGCCACCCCCCCCAAAACAAAGCTGAAAGAGAAAAGAAAAAACCTGTGAAGACAAACAAAGGAATTTAAATGTGATGGACTAGAGAGGGCACAGCAATGCTGGCCAGCTTGTTTGCTACCCCTGCTACTAAATATGGTACGTCATGGCTTACTTGGAGTATCAGTAGCTATACCCTTGACCCTCCCTGCTCCTGCAGTAATCCAACTAACATGCTGTTCATCCTCGTTAGGTGGTTTTGCTGTACTGTACCCATATAAAAAAAGTGGTCTTGTCCAAGCTAAGCAAGCAAGCACACACACACACACACACACACACACACACACACACACACACACACACACACACACAGTGAGAGCCGCCAGACACAGAAGCACACAGGACTTTCTCCAGATACAGTTGCCTACTAGAAGAACATCACAACTGGACAAGTTACACAAACTATCATGAACTTGCAATGCTGTGACAGAACTGAGGAAAATATAAATTCCCAAAACTCACACTGTAATGAAGGTAGACCACTAACCAAACTAAAATACAACTACACCAGTAAACTGTAACAAAAAAAAAAACAGAAACATTGTGCAAACATGAAATTGTGATGTGCAGTAATGCATGATTTCACACTAAATAATGCAGTGGGAGGGGGCGTGGGGGAGGGTTGAGTCATTCACAGAAACCCTTAATATAACTGTTGTAATACCTGAACATTGCAAACATACTCCATGTGCAAGTAGAATAATGTTGATGGTAAGCCTTGGTAAGAAAATGGTGCGTATTATTTTAGTACAGCACATCTACTGAAATCCATCAAAACTCACGTAAAACAACTTCAAACAATACCGCCGTAGCAGACAGGTCACTACCTCTTAGATAAGAAACATAGAAACATAGAATGTGACGGCAGATAAGGACCGCTTGGCCCACCCAGTCTGCCCATTTCCCTACCTACTGGATAAGCTGCAGATCCTAGTTAACCAGCAGCCTACTTCTTCCTACCCCCACCCCCCAGAATTGCCTTATGACTATCCCATGCATGCTTGAATTCCACCACTGATTTTGACTCCACAACCTCCTCCGGAAGGCCATTCCATGCATCCACAACCCTCTGTGAAAAATACTTCTTAAATTACCTCTGAGCCGCCCCTCTATCTTCAAATTGTGCCCTCTTGTTCTTGCACACCTCTTTTTTGAAAGATGCTACCCTCTTGGACTTTGTTGATTCCCTTGAGGTACTTGAAAGTTTCTATCATGTCCCCCTCCTCCTCTTCTCGAGGCTATACATATTAAGTCCTTAAGTCTCTCTTCATATGTCCTCCAGTGCAGACCCTGCACCATTTTAGTTGCCCTCCTCTGACAGCTTCCATCCTGTTCTGTCTTTGGTGGAGATTGGGTCTCCAGAACTGCACACAGTACTCCAGATGGGGTCTCACCAGCTGTCTGTACAGAGGGATAATAACTTCCTGTTTTCTACTGGTGATGCCTCTCCCTATGCATCCCAGTATCCCCCCTGCCCTCCTTGCTGCCTTCTCACATTGCTTGCCCACCTTTAGGTCATCTGATATGACTACCCCCAGGTCCCTTTCCATTTTTGTTGTTGTTAGTATCTCACCCCCCATTGTGTACTCTTCCCCTTGGTTTTTGTTTCCCAGGTGCATTACCTTGCACTCTTAGCATTGAATCTAAGCTGCCACATTTGACCATTCCTCTAACCTTGCCAAGTCCCTTCTCATCCTTTCCACCCCACCCTGTGTATCAACTCTGTTGCAGATCTTAGTGTCATCTGCAAAGAGACATATTTTTTCCTTCCAGTCCTTCTGCAATGTCGCTTTATAAAGACATTGAAGAGGACTGGTCCTAATACTGAACCTCAAGTGTACCCCGCTAGTAACCCTCCTTTCTTCTGAGTGACTCCATTTACTATTACCTCTGTGTCCTATTCTCCAGCCAATTCTTTACCCAGGCTGTCATCTTGGGACCCACTCCCAGGCTGGCTAACTTATATATTAATCTTTGTGTGGGACTGTGTCAAATGCCGTACTAAAGTCTAGGTAGGCCATGTTCACAGCCTCCTGATCTACTACTTTGTCACCCAGTCAAAGAAATCTATCGATTCGTCTACATGACCTTCCGCCAGAATCCATGCTGCCTAGGGTCCTGTGCCCTTCTGGCCTCCAGACACGCGACAATTCTTTCCTTTAGAAGTGATTCCATCATTTTCCTATCACTGAGGTTAAACCAACAGGTCTATAGTTTCCTGCTTCTGCCTTGCTCCCACTTTTGTGAAGGGGAATCACATCTGCCCTCCTCCAGTCCTCGGGTACCACCCCATCCTCCCATGATTTGTTAAAGAGGGTAGTCAGTGGTGTCACTAGTTCTACCCTTAGTTCTTTAGAATTCTGGGATGAATCCCATCAGGCCCCATTGCTTTGTCCACCTTCCGCTTTAAGAGTTCTTTCAGAACCTTTCTTCTGTAATGGGCTGGTATACTTCTGTATCCAGAGTGTTACTACTGTTTGCTTTATGTACCTCCCTCTTCCTTTGTAAATACTGAGCAAAATATTTGTTTAGTATCTCTGCTCTTTCATATTTCTCCTCTGCCCACCCTCCCTCCCTTTATTAAGCCTCACTATCCCTCCCTTGGTCTTCCTTTTGCTCCTGATGTACCTATAAAAGGTTTTATTCTTCTAACTGAGTTGGCTATCTTTTCCTCAGTTTGGGCCTTTGCTGTTCTGACTGCCTTCCCAGCCTCCTTTTGCTTTAACTGATACAGTTCTTCTGTCCTGCTCCTGCTGCGATTCCTTGTACTTCCTGAATGCTTTCTTTTTTCTTGAACCTTCACTGCCACTTCCTTTGAGAACCATAGTGGTTTCTTACATCGCCTTGTTTTGTTTATTTGTTTCACACAAAGGCTCATACTCTGTGATGGCAGTTTTTATTATTCCCCATTGTTCTTCCACCCTCCTTCCCACCCATTTGCTAGTGCATTCCTTAGGCACTCACCTATTTTGGCAAAGTCAGCCTCCTAAAGTCCAGTACTTTTGTCTTTGTATGGCTTGACTCTATTGCTGTGTTTATTGTGAACATACTGTTCGATGGTCGCTAGTTCCCAGATGGCTACCCACTTCTACATCTGTGATCCTCTGTCCATCTCCATTTGAGAGTATCAAGTCTAATATTGCTCCCTCTCAGTGGGCTCCAGTACTAGTTGTTCTAAGGCATGCCCCCTGTAGGGCATCTAGAATAACTGCACTTCTTTCGGCGGCAGCTGCAACTGTGCTCCAGTTAACATCTGGCATATTCAGATCACCCATCAGCAATATCTCCCTTTTTCTGCCATTCTAAGTATACTTTCTATCATTTCCTTGTCCACTTCCTCCCCTGAGAAGGGGTCTGTATACAACCCCCTGTGCGGATTGTGGTGCCATTGCCTGTCTCCAAATTTACCCACAGTGCTTCTTCTCCTCCCTGTTTACCCTTTTGTTCTGTTGCTTTTATTCCTTCCCTTATGTAAAGAACTACTCCTCCACCTCTTTTACCCTCCCTGTCCCTCCTGTAGATAGTGTATCCTGGTATGTTTACGTCCCAGTCATGGTTTTGTGTGCACCATGTTTCTGTGACTGCCATATAGTGACGTAGTTGGAGACAGCGGCAGAAATCTTTGTGTGGAAGGTGAAATTTTCTTTGAATCTCTGCATAGGTCCAGATGTTGCCTTGTGTCACTATTTGTAGCACATATTTTAACCCATGCCTTTCCCATTTAAGGAAACCATTGTCTATATTGTTAGGGGGGAAGTCGGTTAGGCTAGAGATCGGGCAAATAAGTGCTTGGTAAGGCAGTAGTCGTTGAGATTTTTTAAGCAAAAATCAGTTTTTAAATTGCACTGCTAACCAGGGATTGGGGATCTGCTGGGCTCTTTCTCCCGGTCCTTGCCGGTATAGGGCCCTTAAGAAAGCCTGATTATGTAACAAAGCTTTTTCTATTTCTAGCCAGTGCGGGGTGGAGGTTCTGGTCTGTCGGGTCATTACGTGTGTAAGGGTAATCGCCTGCTGGTAAAGCTTTAAGTCACGGAGTGGTATGCCTCCGTATTGACGAGGGAGGGAGAGTATCTTTAGGCGGACTCGGGGTTTTTGGTGAGCCCATATAAAATTCCTTATTAGGCGATTTATTTCATGAAAAGTTTTTAATGGTATATATAGACGAAAATTTTGAAATAGATATAAGGCTCTCGGCAGGGTTATCATTCTGATTAAGTCTACTCTCCTGGAGAGGCTAAGAGGCAAGGTTGCCCAGGCCTGTAAATCCTGTTTTAGTTGTGTGATGCATGGTTCGTAGTTTTGTTTATAGTATTTTGTAGCATCCTGTGGTATATGAATGCCAAGGTATTTCAGCTTCTGTAGGTCCCATCTGCCCGGCAAGGCATCTTGGGCATTCTGCATAGGGGCATAATGGAAGGTAAGGATTTCCGTCTTAGTAAAGTTAAGTTTGTAACCTGACACCGAGCCGTAAGAATCTAGAGCTTGTCTCACAGCAGGAATCGATTGATCGGGGTTCTGGAAATATAGAAGGATGTCATCCGCATACAAGGCAATACGATGTTCAGCATCATCTATCTTGATCCCTTGGATTCGTTGATTCCCGGATTTGCTGTGCCAAGGGTTCCATGACCACGGCGAACAGCAGAGGTGATAGAGGACACCCCTGGCGGGTACCCTTTGAAGTCAAAAATACTTAGAATGATGCCCATTCACTTTCACATGCCTGGGGGCAGAGTATATGTTCTGAAGGGCTTGAACAAGGAAGGGAAATCCAAATTTGTTTAAAGTTAGGTATAGGAAGGGCCAGGTAACCCTGTCAAGGCCTTTTCTGCATCAAGGCTTATTAATGCTGTCGGGTCCCTAGTCTTTTGCATCTGGTGCACTATATATAAGGATCGTTTGATACTATCCATGGTGGTGTGGGATCTAATGAACCCCGTTTGGTCTTTGTGTATTAATAGGGGAAGTACTTGGTCCAGGCGGTGCGCCAGTATGCTCATAAATATTTTATAGTCTTGGTTGAGTACAGATATGGGCCTATAGGAGGCACAATTTTGGGGGTTCTTACCTGGTTTGGGTATCACTGAAATAGTGGCATAGGACCACGACAAGGGACTCCTCCAGAACAGAGCTGAAGACCCGGAGGAGTGAAGGGTGATCTGGGCTTTGGTGATCTTGTAGAGTTCACACAGAACATCAGGCCCCGGGCCTTCAGTGATTTAGCCTTGGCTACAGCCTGAGCTATCTCCGTGCCATGATGGGTTCCGCAGGGCTTCCTGTGTGCCTCCGTGAGTGATGGGAGCTAGATTGAGTCCAGGTATTCCTCATCTGATCTGCAGATGGCATATTCTCCGAGTGTAGAGGGCTTTGTAGAATGTTGTAAAGGCATCCACTATGTCGTGTAATTTAGAGAGCGGTTGTCTCCCACGGGTGCCTGATGGATGCAACTGTTGCACCCTTCTTTTGTTTGTGTACTTGGTATGCGAGCAGACGCGTAGCTCTTGGACCAACTTCATAAAATCGTTGCCTCAAATAGGTTAAGGCAATTTCAGTTTGTTGCTGGACCAACGCATCCAGCTCCCATTTGGTTTGCTGTAACTGGGGTAGGATTGATTCATCTCGCTGTTGTTGTGCCATTTGAAGGAAATGGTTTGGCCCTACATTCCTTGCGCTGCCTCCCTAGTTCCGTCGTATATTTAATTATGTGTCCTCTAAGGACTGCTTTGATTGTGTCCCAGTGTACCAACGGAGTGGAGTCGTGAGGGGGATTACCTGTTAGGATTTCTGTGATTCTTTCCGAGATGAATTCCCAAAACTTTGTTGACCACAGGTGGAATGGGTTTAGTCGCCACTGCGTGTTTCTCGGGTTGCAGACCCAGATCCCAATGAGTTGTCTGGGGAGCATGGTCCGAGATAGATATATCTCCCAATTGGGCATCCTGTATGGTGCCTAGATTTTCTATTTGGGTGTATGCATGATCTATCTGGGAGCAGGTATGATGTGCCGAGGAATAATAGGAGTAGTTTCTTGTATTTGGATGCAGTTTCCGCCACATGTCACACCAGCCCATCTCCGATACAAATTTACTGAAAAACCTTTGGGTGGCCGTTTGCTTCTGGGGTCTCCTACTGGTGGAATCAACCCGGGGGGTCCATGGTTAGGCTGAAGTCGCCTGCCATTAAGAGAATGCCCCTAGTCTTCTGAACTATCTTATCCATTAAAGGCCTCAATTTTGGGACTGTAATGCCCGGCGGTAGGTAAACATTCACAAGTGTTACCTCTATATCATTAATTTTCCTTGGCAATTATCAGTCGGCCTTCTGGGTGGACTAGGTGGCCTCCATCTGAAATGGAGTGTGAAGGTATAATAATAGCTACCCTCTTCGCCTGCCATCTTTACAGGAAGAATGGTACACCTGCCCCCTACTTAGTTTAGCCAATTTGGTATGTTCAGCAGGATTCATATGCTTTTTGGAGAAAACTATGTCCAATTTTGACCTTCTGATATAGGTTAATGCCCTCGATCTTTTAATGGGCCAGGCAAGACCCTTGATATTCAGGGACAATAACTTTAACCCCGGGGCATACATTGTGTAAAGTTGTTGTTGTGCTTAATGCCTGGCCTCCCTGCTCCTCCGCAGGGCGTCCTCCAAAACCATACAAGGCTTGTGACCGTACTTTATATTGTGTAAACTCGATGACTTTTTGACATACAAAACAACACCAGCAGAACAACAAACATAGACCAACAAATAACAGAGGTGTAATATACCACCTAGTGACCAACATGGTCAATTAAACATCAACTGGCACTTCCACTGATCCGGGCTACGCCCTGATCTGGAGGTAGGGATGTAGCCCTACCTTAGTGGCCCTTATTTATTCTGGGCCTTAGGTACTAGCGTACCTATGAGGAAAAGGTAAGTAGGGTAGGTGACAATCATGGTGGGATCATAGGCTTCCCTGGAATCTTTAGTGGCTGTAGAGGGAGTTCAGCTGAATAAATGGAATGCTTATCCCTCTTCTGCCCAGATGGGTGTATCCCCACCTGTGGCCCGGCTTCATCCGCCCTGCTACTGGATCCACCGGGGACCAATGAGAACATTGTCCCATGGGGGTATGTTCCCTGGCTCTCACCACCCTCAAGGAAGCCTCGCAGGTGTATGACCCGGTATCCCTACTGCAGCTTCCTCAGCAGGGGCTGTTGGCCCTGGTGTCCGGGAATATCCCCGGTGCTGCATTCCAGTTGATTATCTGCCTATATCACCGCAGTGACCCAGTGGGCCTCCAGCCATGGGCTTCCGGCCCTCAGGAGGGGGAGAAGCCACCGTCCCACTCCCAGTGGGCAGAGGTCTCCGCCCATCAGGGCCATAGGATTGAGTCCATTCGTCCATACCCCACAGAGACCCGCAGGTGTGGATTGTTTAAGCTGATCCAGCCTTAATCTGTGGATGTCCTCCTCCCTCCCCACCCCCTTTTGTCCAGATAATCCTATATATCCTCTTATCCCAGACTGTCCATTGCAGACCTTCTGTGACAACCTTCCTGTCCAATATCCTTATGTTTGTATTCCCTTCCTGCCTCATAGGCTCCTCTGCTCCATTTTCCATGATATCCTCCATTCTCTCACTGTGTGCGTTTCTCTCTCCCTCCCCACCAGCCTAATTACCTATTCTAGGCCATGCAATGTATGCTTACATGTAAGGAGCACCAGATTCCCCCGTCTCCCCAAATCCGCTCCACAGTCCCCTTAACTGTGGATGGAAGGCTCCCCTACTGCTGCAGGTAATGAGGAGCCACGTGATTCCATCTCATCAGGACTCTGGGTGTCTGAGCAGATGAGGAGTCCACGAGAGACGGGGAAGGATGGGTGGCTACCAGCTTGCTTTCTAAATTCCCATGCCCCCCACAATCTAATCCATCGTAATTGAGTTCGGCATTCTCACACCATGCCCCTCCTGAAGTCCCGAGTGGGGTCACCCCCGCCCCAACTCCCCACCTCCCTTCAGCGCTCTTGGGCAATTGTTTCAACTGTGAAGTAGCAGGCCTCCAACCAGGTCCCTCATGCTGATGATAGAAGGGGCGGTGATTGTTTACTGGACAGCCAGCTCAAAGCGACCTGGGCCTCAGCTGCCGCGTGCTACTGTCGTGGTAAGTGCAATCCGTGTTCGCCTTAAGGCCTCCCCACGCTATACTGCCACTGGCTCCAGCTTGATTTGTACCCCGGAGGTTAACACAGTGTCCCAACCCCTATCCGATAAATCTTCGAGGGGGACCACCATGAAACCTCTCCTCTCCCACTCCCCAGCAAGTGGGCCCTCAGCACCTGCCCCTTTCCTTACTACAGAGCCTTCCGTGTGGCGCCTTGCCTCGTTATACGTAAGGGCCCGATCGGGACTACCGCCCCCCCTACGCACCAGGAATCTTCACAGCAACATGAGGGCCATCCAGTAGCTGGCAGAGCGAATGAAACCTTACCATGTCGGAATCCCCCCCCCCCCGAGAACCCAGACAGCCATTTAATCAATATAATTCGCCCCCAACTCAGCGACTCTGCGCCTCCCTCGCCCCTTCCCTCCACATATCCCAACCAGTAAGCTGCTGATGTGGACTCCCGGCTAATCCGCTGAAGCCGGCCTCCATGCGCTTGCACCACCCTCACCCCCTCACCCCCCCTTCCAGCCTTCCCTCACCCCCCACAGATCAAAACAATAGCCTTAATTTTACTTTAACTCTAGCTGGACTTTAACTGCTACAGTATTATTTCAGTCGGGTCTGACTAGCAGACCAAGTCCACATTAATACTTCGAACAGTTCAGGTCTTGGGATCTCATGTGGTCTCCTCCGCCTCCGGTGAGCCCCTGGATCTGGATTTCAGTGTGTTGATAATTGACTGTATGGCTTCCATGCCTTGGCGGCACCTGGAATCCCGCTGGCTGGCATTCCATACTTTCTGGGCTAGTTTACAAGCAATAGAAGTTTCAGCTCCTGGTCGCTGCTGGGGAATCTCCATCTTTCTGGTCTTGAGTTCAGTGATCGCTGCCGCTGCATTGTCGAACACGAGGGCCCTCTTTGAAATGATCATTACTCTGGATGGGTACAGAGTCTTAAATCGCACCCCTGCCACTTTAAGAACCCTCATAACCGGGATGTAGTCTTTCCAAGAGCTATTTCGAGGCAAATCATTTTCCAGATATAGCCTGTGCGACCTGTAGAGGACCGTTCCCTGTCTCCAAGCCATGTGAAGCACCGATTCTTTTTCTTGATGCCTGAGGAATTTTATTAATAGTGTGCGAGGGCGTGCGCCTGCTGCTGGCTTAGGACCAAGAGTACGATGCACCCTTTCCATCTCCAGTGTTATCTCATCAGGTAACTTTAGTGTTTCCCTCAGCAGTTTCTGGGTGAACAGGATGATTTCAGTGCCTTCCATTCCTTCTGGGAGACCCGAAAGTCGGATATTATTCCGATGGCTTCTACTCTCTGCATCCTCTGCACGATCTTGTAGGCCTCTCAGTTGTGTGTGTAGTTGGACAATGGCACGCTCGGTCTCCTCGACTCTTCTGTCAGCGGTAGTCAATTGCTCCTCGCAGTCGTCTTGCCTTTTCTCAAGTTTGCCCAAGTCAGTCTGTAGGGCAGTGACCGTCGATCGCATCTCTTTTCTAAAATCACGAATCTCCGCCAGCATTTGAGCCATTTGCCTCTGTAGGTTGGAGAGCGGGACCCGATCGGCCTGTTCTTGCTATGGCGGGAGGCCGAGGACGCCCGCGAGTCTCCGCTCTCTGAATCTTCTTCCTGGGATCTCTCCCCATCCAGGCATTTTGGGGATCCACGAACGGCATCTCCTCTCTTCCTAGGCATTCTGCTACCTCCTGCTTAGGATGATGCTCTTAGTTTTATTTTTAGTTAGTAAATTCAAGGCAGTTTGTCTATTTCCAGAGGGAGCCTCGCGACCTAGGCTGCTATTCAATGCATGACGTCACCGAAGTCCTTTTATATAGAGTCTGACATCAAAAGCGCCACTAGGCCCACCAAGTATGCCTTTTACCCTGCCTCATATTGCTCTCCTGTGAGGCCCCACCCTGCCGCAGATTATCCCTTTGTTTTTTTTTTTGTAAGATCCTGTGTTCATCACATGTGCTCTTGAATCCTGCAAATGTCTCTGCCCCACCACTCACTCCTGGAGGCTGTTGCAATCATCCACCACCTTCTTCAGTGAAGAAGACCTTCCTCACATTTCCCCTAAGCCTCCACCCTCCAACTTTATAAATGACCTTGCTCCTTGAGCATCTTTTACGATGGAAAATGCTCCCTCCTGCACTTTGTTTATAGCTGTGTGATATTTGAAAGTCTCAATCATGTATCCCTTCTCTCTTCCAGTGAGTATATATTTAGCTCCTGAGCCCTTCCTCACACGATCTCTGGTGCAGGCCCTGTACCATTTGTTGCCTCCTTTGGACCACCTCCACCTTGTCTATGTCCTTTCTGAGGTGGGGCCTCCAGAACTGGATACAGTACTCCAGGTGAGTCTCACCAAAAATGTACAATTTGATGATGACCTCCTCCTCTGCACAAGCGATACCCCTGCGTATGCATCCAAGCATCCAGTTAGCTGCCTGTCACACTACTCCAGCCACCTTCCAGTCATCAAATATGATCACACCCAAGTCCCTTTCTTGTTTCGTTACTGCCAGCTCTTCCCCACCTAGTTGTTAACTTTTCATCTGGTTCCTGTGCCCCGGGTGCATAGTTTTGCACTTGTTTTGTGTTGAACCCCAGCTGCCAGACACGTGACCATTCTTCCAGTTTAATCATCAGGAGTATGGAGCATCGTGGTGGTTAGGTAACTTGCTCAGAGCCAAGCAGTATGCAAGAGAAGGCTGGAATCAAGCCCACACCTCTTGGATGCAATTAAAGTCTCCAATAAGCCATTATGCCAGACAAAATATAGCCCTGCAAATAACTGGGCTAAATAAGAGAACGTGTCTCGGTTTGTTTAAAGTTTTAAAAATTGCACTCAAGCAGGAATTATGGAAAAATCCTAGTCTAAAAAAAGATGTGCGTCTCCCCATGGTTAGTGTTATGGCACATTTTTAGTAGTAGTAAAATATTTTATTCACAACATTTTTATGAATCAGGATTAACTCAACTGAGAGGACAACAAGCTCCCCTTGAACACACATAATATACTGTCGCGATGTCATATTTACAGAATCAGTACAAATATAGAAACACACAGAAGTTGATGGCAGAAGGAGACCGCTAGGTCCATCTAGTCTGCCCATTTGTTTTAGACCTGTTGTGACACACTAGTTGCCCTTTGTAGTCAAGGCTCCCTCATGTCTATCCCATGCATTCTTGAATCCCCCCATAGTGCAAGGGTTGATTTGGCACCAGCCCGCTAGCCAAATGCTGGTAGATTTTGTGTCAGGCTAGTAAGATTTTCCTTTAACTAGCCCTGTGGGCTAGTACTGGAGAAGGTAACATTTCAATAAGTACGTCAGCTGGGCTAGTGGAAAATCTGTGGGGCTAGTGGATTTTCCCAGTCACTAGCCCTGCTGGGCTAGTGGCTGTAAAACGTAATTTCAACCCCTACAGTGTTGACACTCACAATATATATAATACTAAATATGTACTAAAGAGCAATAAAGGTCATGAAATTTCAGCGTATATCATCAATGGAATACAATAATATCATCATGACCCCCAGGGCTAAGCTTCCACTGTAGCTAACACAACATTATCTTATTTTGCTAGCTGTGTTGTTTAACCAAGATTTTATTCCTTTCCAATTATTTTCCCCCACTGAGGCTCTCAGATTAGTTAGTTAAAACCTTTATTTTTTAGACAGGAGTTCAGATGGAATATCACATCATTAGGACAAAGTCCTATCAACATCCCTGGAATCACCCTTGAACAGGTGGCTACCTTTAAATATCTTGGAATCACCTTGATCAAGGCCTAGTCTTTGCAACACATATTGATAATATAGCCAAACTATTAATCAGCGGCTTGGGATACTTTCCGAACAGACAACTCCTTACCCTACCAGCACTGAAGCTAGCGATTCAATCTCATCATCATTCAATCCTCAATCATCTCAGTCACTCCATCACGCTTAATTGTCTATGGTTCCGCCTCTTCTAGCGCACTTAAACGCATCACAACCTCCTTAACAAGGCCTGTCGGCTGCTACTGGTGCTCATCATCGCATCTATACTTGCAAGCTCTATTCTGAAACTGGGTGGTTACAACTCTCAAAACGCTAAGTACCTCACCTGCCTTATGGCTAAGAAATCCATCATGGGCCTCACCCCACCTTGCATTCAAGACCTGTTATGCCAGAACACAAGTGTCCGACCCACCACAAGATCAGAAAATCAGCCTCTTCAGGTCCCCAGTTGCCGGACCTCACAGGGTCAACGATCATTTGCCTATCGTGCCCTCAACTGGCTAAATACCCTTAGCACCACTATTACCTCCTCTAACTCTTTAGGTGCATTTAAATCTAGCCTATTCTCTCACCTTGCCACCTCAAACTCTTGTGACTGCCTTGATTAAATCCAAACTATTTCCCTTTCTCCACCCAGACCACCAAAGGCCTGTAGAGGTTTTTTTCTAACTATGGTCCGCTCCTCCTCTTTCTCTCTTGTACTACCTATCACACTTCCTTACCTATCTTTCCCTTTCCCATATGTTTTCTAAATGATGAAAGTGTTTAATTGGTAATTATCTGTCGTTCACAAATGTCTTTGATGTTTAACTGTTTCATATGTCTATTTCCACAATGTAATCTAAATGTGCAATTCACTGTAACCCTTTTGTTTGTACCTAACTTGACGCAGAACCTTTGTAAAAGAGCCTTGGCTCAAAGGTATTAATTCCTAGAATACAATAAAACAATAAAAGTCCTATTTTCAAGATGGTCCTGTAAAATATAACGTTTCAAAACATATAAATCTAAATATACAACAACAACGATTACTTTTACAGGATGACATGAATCAATCATTCACAATCTGATACATCAAACGTCTATAAAACTCATCTATAATAATCACAATGAACTTTAGTTCAAGTCTTAGACTTATTAAAATGCTTAGATCTTTAATTTGTTACATAATACAGGTTTCAAAGCCCACCATAGTCTATTAACAATGACCGGAAACCTTAAGTTACTGTATGTATTTATGATTTTTGGAAATACAAAACTCCTCAAATTTATATCTCTCAAATTGTAAATATGCTTTTTAATTTCCAATTTATCATAAAGACCCTCAGGTTGTTGAAATTTTATTACCTTAAAAATTTGAATTGCCCAAGAAATCTGATGTTTACTATCCTGTGTAAGCCATCCTAATTCACTAAGTACATCACAATGATGTGCATTATAATCTTATTGTGTTATAAATCTAACCATCTTATAATATAATTGATCATCTTTCAGTAACAATATCTTAGCTGCTAAACCATAAACATGATTTCCATATTCCAGAACTGGGAGGAGAAGTTGATTTATGACCTGTTCCCTCATTGATCTGTTCATAAAACTTAGTTGCAATGAATAACAGCTTCCCACAGTAGTTTTCTTCAAAACCCATAAATTATTATTTATTTCCAGACAACAGCAGTGATAACAAATAATTCAAACTGTCCAGGGAATGTGCTTCACAACATTAATTGAACCATCTTGGTAGTGCAGTGTCTAATTTGCAGTTTAAAGCTGAAATTGGCTAGTAGCTTTCTGCTCACAGCTTACATCTTACACGCACAACTTACATGCACAGACTATCAACAACATCAATGTCGACGGTCTGTGGATGTAAGATGTAAGCTTTGAGCAGGAAGCCATTAGCCGATTTCAGTTTTAAACTACAAACAAGAGACCATGCTGGTTGGCAGCTGGGGGAGTACAACCGCTCCCTGTGGTCCCTGGCACTCCCCTGCTGATCACTTGTCCATTCTGTAAAAGAACACTATCCCTGGTTCTAGTGGTCCCCCCCGCCCACACTGATCACTGGCCTGTTCTGTAAAAGAACACTATCCCTGGTGTTAGTGATCCCCCCAATCACTGACCTGTTCTGCAAGAAAACCATCCCTGGTGCTAAGATTCCCCACCCCACTGATCTCTGACCTGTTCTATGAAAGGGGCATCCCTGGTGCTGGCAGTAACCCCACCCTCTGATTGCCAGCCACAGCTGATAAAATTATATTTCTGGTGCTAGTGGTAACCCCTCCCTGATTGCCAGCCCTGGCCAATATAATCATATCCCTTCTGCTAGTGGTAACCCCCCTCCCTCTGATTGCCAGCCTGGAAGTAAAATCAAAGACTCCCTGTTGTTCCATGGTTCACCTCTGCAGCACCGGACATCCCCCCAACTCACCTTTGCAATATCCACAGTGTCACAGGAGCATGCAGCAACCGGCATAGCCCTCCTCACACCTCCTCATCCAGCTGCTATATGTGCAACCAGGGAGCGCTCCTCTTATTTATAGGACAGGGCTCATCACCCTGTCCTATAAATGAAAGGCGTGCTCCCTGCCTGTTCATAGGGTGACCAGCTAAGGAGGTGTGAGTAGGGCTGTGCCAGTCACCGTATGCTCCAGCAGCACCATGGATATTGCAAAGGTGAGTGGGGGGATGCCCAATGCACCTGGAGGGAGGACCACTAGATGTCAGGGAGTTTTTTGTTTTACTTCCAGGCTGGCAATCAGAGGGAGAGGGGGTTATCACTAGCACCAGGGATGTGATTATACTGGCAATCGGAGTGAGGGAGGTTACCACTAGCCCAGGGATATGATTATATCGGCTGTGGCTGGCAATTAGAGAGAGAGAGATTACCATTAGCACCAGGGATAGTTTTCTCTTACAGAATGGGTCGGCAATCGGTGGGTGGAGACCACTAACACCAGGATAGTTTTCTCTTACAGAACAGGCCAGCAATCGATGGGAGTGGAGGGGCACTAGCACCAGGGGTAGTTTTCTCTTACAGAATGGGCTGGTGATCAGTGGGGGGCAACCACTAGCACCAGGGATAATTTTCTCTTACAGAACGACCGGCGATAAAGCAAGGGTGGGACCACTAGCACCAGGGATATGTATACATGGCTGGGACTGGGCAACTGGGAGGGTGGCGCTGTGCTAACCTGCCTCATTTCCAATGCAAATTAGCCCCCAATGGGCATACAAATAGCCCCTTAGTGCTTTGCATGCCCAATGGGCTTATTTGCATTGGTCCTTTTCAATATTGCAAATAGTGCTCCGGCACTATCCATTCTGGCAGCATATTTCAGGAGCCCTGTCAGAGCACTGCTAAGTGGCTTAGCACTGGGCTGACATGGTCCTATATTCCGTTGAATAGTGCTAGTGCACTATTCCACTGAATATAGTATCTTGAGCACCCAGGCAGTCATACAAGAAAAGATCTGGCTACAGATGTTGGATATTCCAATATCCTACATCTGATTTGACGTCCAAGTTGTTTTTTCAGGATATCACATTTTGAGGACCAATATCCTAAAATCCAAATAGTCGAAAAACACCTATCTGTTTTTGAAACAAATTATCTGAGCAACCATACCACAGTTTTAACTGATGTCAGGCAGGTAGTGTCTGAAAATAAATATTTAAAATGCATCAGACACATACCATGACAGAAACTGTGTTACAGCACTTGGCTTTCAGTTTGGTCAAACAGTTCCATAGCCCACAGAAGCAGAGGATTATGGTACATAGTCCATGGAAGGACTGTTGTGCAACCCCTCCCGAAGTCCTAGCTTTTCACAAATCAGAAAGCATCCTGTGAAAAGTATGTTAGAACTCTTTCATTACTGCTGAGGGTCTCAAGGCCATAAGTAAATGAAGCTATTATACAAATTTCTTAAAAAGTAAGAAAATTTATGGCAAAAACTACATTAATGCTCATTAGGTTGCAACCCCTACAAATCACGAACCGCACAAATTAATGTATAATACAAACGATGATGTGGGGAATGCACCCTGGTGCTCTATAACCTTATATAAACTAAAGAATCAGAAAACCAGTTCCTGGTTTAAAGCAAAAAGTCAAACAGCCAAACTGACTGGGACAGGTTTCAGCACCTAAGGAACTCCTTGGTCTGGCAGGTAAAAAAAAGACAAATTCGCATTTTCTGTCACCCACGTTTTCAGATGGTCAGCATTGTAACATAAGAGACTTCTGGAAAAAAGCCAAAACATACACGATCCAGCTGGATCTGTGTTGCCTGACTCCTTTTTCCCTGATGATGTGCAGGTCAATGACCCAGTAGTGAGCACTGCCAACCACCAGCAGATTAGAACAACCAGGATGGGCCTAAGGAGCCTTAAAACCTGTCTCCCCTACAATGCTCCCTTAGGGCTCACAATAGCTATGCCACGGAAGAGCACTCAAAACACATCTATACGCCTATCGCAGTGTCCAAAGTACTGAAGCTGTTACTTGCAATTTAAGGAAGTTTCAGATATCTCTACCTTCTTCATGTTGTGTGCTGTCTTGTTAGGCACTGTATGCAATCGTGCCACAGTAATCAGCCAGAAAATGCATTTTTACTTTTTTTTTCAATTTTATTTGTTCACAATCCAGCAAGTAGTGCGAGTTATTGACATTCTTCTCTGCTGTGTGGTCGCACTTGCACACTCCTGCCATGTCAACTGTGTGTCGTATTAACAGGGGCATCTTCCAGGAAGCAATGGTGGAGAGTACTACTAGCAGCACTGATAGCTCAGCGGAGTCCTTGTCTGAGGTGTATTCACCCAGTGGCAGCAATGTGGAGGATTTAAGTGGCATGGTCAGACTTGTGGACCCCTTTAGGGATGACTCCTATGAGTCAGATGCATCCGATGGCACCACAGATTCCACCCAAAACTATGGTAATGCTTATGGAGGAGAAGACTGATTGGGACACAATCAATAGTACCCCTATCTGTTTTCTTATTTTGCCAGTATTGTAGGTCATGTGTTTATAACTGTCTCTTGTTATGCTGTTTCTGTGTCTCCCATCATAAGTGCTCACCCCTTCCAAGTGTAGTGACCCAGCATTCAGGCTACCTCTACTGTTGTGGAAAATAATTTTTTTTTTTTTGTCTGCACGCCACCCCCCAACGCCTGAACTCCAGTCTTCCACCCTGCTCCTCTTTTTCCCACAAATACCCCCTGGTTTACCCCCCAGGGTGGGGCCATGATGCCAGGCAGACCTGTCAAGGACAGGACAAGGTGTTGGCAGGGGGCATCCGCCGACATTGCCTCCCTGGCTTACCCCCCATGGTGGAGTTCAAGGCTGGCTGGAGCCACGGACTCAAGAACTGGTTGGCAGAGAAAGAGCTGGAGGGAGCGATCAGGGCCAGGGCTGGCATCATTGTGTGCGGCCCACAATTTTTATTGGTGTTTTTTCCCCCCCGGGGCGGGGATATGCAATGACGTCCTGCATCCACCCCAACCCGCTAAAGTAATGGTGCCGGCATGGAGGTACCCCAAGCCTTCGCCAGAAGTCCACATTGTGCCTGACACTCTACCCCCCCTTCCCCGGAGAAGGAAAGCAATCCCAGGGATGCTCAATCCTTCTCTCCCAGCTGGCCCTCCGATGTCCCAAGTCCTTTCCCAAACCTGGATCGTCAGTGTCACAGACAGGCACCTTGTCCCTGTGCCAGCGGACCAGCTGTTGTGGTAAATGTAATGGGACAAAGTGACTGGAGCCTCACCTGTTATTGCTGTTAATGTCTAAAAAGGTGTTGTTTGCAGGTTGCAATCATAGTTTCTGGTGCTGATAGTTTGTGGTGTATGATGATTGTCATTGCTTACAGTAGTGGATACCTCCATGAAAATTGTCAACCTAGTCTGA
Organism: Neoceratodus forsteri; assembly: GCA_016271365.2. Lineage (NCBI taxonomy): Eukaryota > Metazoa > Chordata > Ceratodontiformes > Ceratodontidae > Neoceratodus > Neoceratodus forsteri. The sequence goes on from CM057458.1 coordinate 449,368,436, forward strand.
TGATTTCAGAATGATACCTTACACTGAAAAGAATCCTGAAAATTCCCTCAGAAATATCATCCCCTCAGAGCATGTGTCCCATAACTTTTATAGCTGTATTTCTGCTTGCTGCTTTGGTTTCCTAATCATGGAATGGGGACTGACTTTGCTGCAGGACTCAATGTTTTGTCTGCAGAGCCACACAGAGGTGCACTCTAAGTTGGTGGTCTCACAAAGTAATGTCAGATTAGTGGAAACAGTCTGAAGGTTATAAATAAAGAAACCACAAGACTATGGTGTGGCTATTCACCCGAAATGTAAGGTAATGCTTCTTGAGCCAGTTATGTGATACCTATGCATCTCACAGTGTAGAGAACTCTATAAGGGTTGCTAGGGAAAGACACAACAGAGGATAATTCTGTCATATGTGTGTGTGTGTTATCTGCCCCCACATCCTGAAGTCAGCCAGTGACATGTTCCCCCCAAAGGAAAATAAAACACAAGTTCACTACTGAAAAGGCACTGCTGTGTTATCATCCAAATGTCAGTTCTGCTTTGGAATGCCTGTTGGTTTTTGCTGTACGTCATCTTTATCAACATGCTATAGTCCGGTAACAGTGTCACGGCAGGACTTAGGTCAACAAGACTGTACTTCAGTACATTCTCATACCCCTTCTGCATGGTGCTAACCCCAGTGACAGAAATGACGGACACTCACACCAAGGTGTTTTCTGTTGGAATAGGGCATACCATTTTTGGGACCCTGTACATATGCCCAATAATTACAGTTGCAGTGTTTTTTGGGACAGGTGGCAAAAGGTGTTACAGAAATGTTGCTGCCATATGCCAAGAGAAATTGTAGAAGAAATGCAATTATGCTTCTCAAGAACTAATAGCGTCATTCTGTGCAACTGGAGCAACTGTTTATTCTTGCTGGACACTGTGTTATGTTTTTTGTTCAGGGTGTGTTTCACTGAGCTGTGTGAATGGGTTATGCAACTCACTCTGTTCCGGTGACAGTGAGTCACCAGTTGTAACAGCTTCTCTATTGACTTCTGTGTCCTGTGTGAGTTACCTTGGATGACTGACTGTGACATTACTCTGCTGGGAAACAGATGGTTTAGTGTTGTTCATGTCCCAAGCCATGAGAACCATCCTCAGCCTCAATCCAGTTTCCATGAGGTGTGTGTGTACCGGTAGGTTCATATGTTGTTGCGGGATGTGGGAAGGCCAACTCTTTTTAAGCCTGATGGAGGGTCTCTGTACTTGAAAACTGGTGTTGTCCGTGATACAAAAATCATTCTGCTGTATGCAGTCATGCTCAGGGCTATGGTGTGCTGACCTTGGCATGTCACAGCAGTAGTGCCCGCTGTCATCACAGGGACTGCACTGCTACTTGTGTACCAACTGCATGCTGGTATGACAAGCAGCATCAGACAGCAAGCACTTCACCTCATCACATGGTTTGGTCCTGTGCAATTTTCAACCACACTTGTAAGGCATCGTTCAGCTGCACTGGTTTGACCAGCAGTAATGTACCTTTTACCCAAAAGTCAGTGTTATGCAGATGTTGGACCCACAAGTCAGGTAGTGAAAGGTCAACCTGCAACATTGCACCCCTCCGAACACCCTCTCTATATGCTTCCTTCTGGTGTTTTCCCTTCTTGCCTAATGAGAACACTGCCCCCCAAGTTGTAATATACGCAACAGATGTTGATTGATTGCATACTATTTCGCTGCAAGACAAAGTCATGCAATTCTTTATAATGGTTGCAACTATGCAGCGGTGAGCAGCCCTCTGTTGCAGTACCCCAGTATAACAATGGTGAATTGCATTATGGGGCCAGGATATAAACTGTGTTTGTCTTTGGTGATTATCTTCAGTGTATACTGTGCCAGACCAGGTGCACCAGGTTGTGTACCTGCCTATCTTTCAAAGACACACAGGCGACTGCACATTTTCTATTGGAGTTGTCACTGGATACTCTGGGACTCAGGTGAAGTAGTTTGGAGAGTTACACAAATATGCCTTTTTCAAAGCCAGGTGGTGAGTGGGGGGTCTGTTTGCACACTTCTTTGGCACTGTTGACCATGGAACATGAAATATCAGGCACAGGGGATCCGGTTATCCCTGTGTCCATGGCAGCAGAGTATTCATTTGATAGTTTGTCTGCAGAGGTGTGTTGTGTGACTCAGAAGGACTCTGCGGTGCTTTCTACAGGACGTACGCATGGGACACACATAAGGCAATTCTAGCGTGGGGTAGGAGGAAGTAGGTTGTTGGTTAACTAGGATCTGAAGCTTATCCATTAGGTAGGGAAATGGGCAGACTAGGTGGGCCAAGCAGTCCTTATCTGCCATCAGATTCAATGTTTCTATGTGTCTATCTTTGTTGTACGGAATCTGACATCTGCCTACCACACTGCGTCACTGCTCAGAAGTCTGTAACATCTGTGTACAGTAGTCCTTCATTGTCTACCAGTTCCTCAGCTATCTTGTTCCAGATGCAGATAACATGCACCTGTCATTGTTTTTCTCTCAGGTGGTTTGTTTTCTGTTCTTTTTCCATTTTGTTTTGTATGTATGTCATGGAAAACACATGACTCAACCTTTTTTGGTGTCGGCCGGTAAGGGCCTTGCCGTGGCGACACCGCTTTCCACCAACACTTCCCGTGCCTTTGGGTTTTTTTTTCCTGCTTTTTTTTTCTCTAGACAGATAAGAAATCTTCCTTGCTTTTGGACATATTGAGAATTGAGAACTGAATATGTTATCTATTCTGTGTACGCTGTTCCTTCAATGGATGACCATGCACTATGTGCTGTGCTCAGGTTACGCACTGTTGTGACCGTGGTGTGCATCATATTGTTAAACCCGAATTGGTGAATACCATTTACTTTGATAAGTAGTAGTATAGCTGCTCGCGATGCCGTCACTACTGCATGCAGTCAAGTAACGTTTTGCACTCATTCTTTTAAATGATGAATTACTCCCCCAAAAGAAAGAACATTTTCATTTACTTCTTTTTCTTTCCACCATTTCAGGTGCCTCTGTGGACATTGCCCCATGATGGTAGACAAACTGGAGTGGCTGTGCTGTGTTGAAATAGAACGCATGACTTGCAGAAGAGAGGGTGCAGCTGTTCCCGGTATCACTTTACACCCTGGTTTTGAAGCCGTTGTTTTGGATCCTGATGTACTGCAGACAGCGTACTATGGCTACCATCAGCAATACAATGGTGGCAATGTACCACCCACTATATACGAGTGAGTGAAATACAGCAGTAAGCAACTGTAACCCCCTTGTTACCTGGGGTTACTAGAATCCCAGTAAGACCTAGTGGTAGGCAGGGAAGGCAGCTTGTGAAACTCCAGTTAAATGGATTTCACACTGTCTCACTCTGTTCTCAGTCTCAGCTGAGACTGAGGGATGACATCACCATAGAACTCTCACAGCTGCATGAGCCACACTAGAGTGCTGCAGTTGGAAGTTAGGATAGAATGTTGGGGATTTGAACAGAGTCTGTGTGCAGTCTTGGAGAGAGACAGTAGTACAGCAGTCTGTGTGCAGGCTCTCAGAGCTTTAAGCTCTGTTTTAGAGCTACTGTTAAGTAGGTGTGTGTTTCCACCGTAAGAGGAACACAGAAACCTGATTGTTGAAGTGGTGGAGACCACTGTCACTGGTCCAAGTACCCCATCCCTGAGGGGATGGGGGGGGGAAGGTTTGCCTGTTTTCCAGGGGCAACCCTCCTGGTTCCGGCTATGGGAAGAAGCTGCCTATTTCAAGTTGTGCTGCGGCACCAGAAGCTCTGAGAGAGAAATTCCTGTGGAGGAATCGCCTGTGGGGCACCTGCAACCAAAGGGTGAGGTCGCTCTGACAGAGGGCCAATGTTTTTCACCTGAACTGTTGGAACATGGGGATTGGACTACTTAATCTGTAGGAGGTCTAGTGTAATACTGTAGACATTGCCGGTTAATTCAAGTAGGTTCAAGTCTAGCACAAAGAGTGAAGTAAAGTGGGGACTGGACTGCTTAATCAGTGGGGGGCCCTAGAGCAATGGGCTATGCCAATTAAAAGTATGTTCAAGTCCAGCAAAGGGAAAGCAAGACAAGTAGAGGAAATGTGATGAACATTTAGCCATAATCAACATTCCAAGCTTTACAGTGTGAGGTGTTTACTGTCCAGAGAAATGGCCGGGTATGAATTGTGGGAGTGAGAAGTGGGAGACCCCCCCATCACTAGTAACCAAATTCACCTCTACAGATTTGCTCTGTGGCACCTTTACTTTCTCTCAGGTACTTGGCCAGTGCCTGAGGAAAGTACCCAGACATGGGATTGAAAGGAAGATTCCCTGATAGAGCTGAGGTGCTCTTAGGTGGTTTGGGGAGCCACCAGAAAATGTTTCCATGACATATGGAAGGTATCCGAGTGGCTGGCAAGGGGCCGAGCCAGGAAAACCCAGAGACAGTTGTACAAGTTCAGGCTGTGTACCCAAAGCAGCGTGCAAGTCCGGGCTGTGTGCCCGGTGGGTTCAGAGCCTGAGGGCTAAAGTGTAGAAGAAGTGTTCTTGATTCTCTTAATCTGCATTACCAGGAGTGTAGCCCCATGGGGGTCCATCTATGCTTTATTTGTTCTGTTTGGATGTGAATAAAAGCCACACTTTAGAATCCCATTTCTGATATTGGACATTACAGTTATTGCTTCCTGTGTTCGGAGTTACTTGGGTGCCCCTGTGCAGAGTAGCCAAACCTAGCCCTTGTGCCGAGTGACCTATTCCTCCCTGAACCCAGCCCCCCCCCACCTGGTATTGCTGTCAGATTCAAACAGCATACCGCCTGTCATTGAAAAATGCAGGGGGTGGGGGATTACACAACCATGGGCACATTGCCAGTTTCATGCATTGATGCCAAGCTGTTGCTACCGCTGCAGCTGACTTGATGCCAACAGCTGTGAGTGAAATCAGGTTATCCTGCCCACAGCTGTGTAGTGCTTGTATGTTCAGTGGTCTGATTATGCTGCTTACTGCCATTCAATAGTTTGTTGTTGCTGTGCAGGTTTCTCTGGCAACAACGTCCACACCACTGTATGAAACATTTCTTCTTTTTTTTTCTTCTGTTTGTATGACTGCTTGTTCCAAGGTTGGCAACCACACTTGTCCCCATGTCCCCTTTCTCACCCAACCACGTGAGAATCTACTATTGCCACCATCTTTGCCGGTGTCAAGGACTAGGCGCACACACTGGTGGAAGCTGTCACATATGGCCACTGAGAGTCCAGGGTGTTTTCCTGTGGTTTTCACACAACTCCCAGAGCAATGGCGAGAAAATCAACTGCATGCACGTGGAGGTACGTGTGTACTACCATAACCTGGCAGGTACTTCAAAGCGCAGTGTTGTTCTCTTCACTCCTCACCCCCCTTATGCTCCAACATCTGGCCACCACTGGATGACATCTGAGAGCAATGAGGTACACCTCCACAATCAGGAAATGACAGATAGCAGTTGATGTTGTAAAGATCTGCAAGAACCTCACCCCCCCCCCGCAGTCCCAGGGTGAGGTCGACCCCCCACTTTATTTGCAAGTGTAGCACGAGGTGCGGCATCCTGCGCTTCAACACTCAGAACCACATGGTTGACCATCTGTTTCCCTTTTCTGGCTGTAGCACAGGTTATTATGGGATGTGATGCCATTATGTTTTCGCACCACAGCACAGTTTGTAAGTAAACGTTTTCTCATCTTGTGACTGATTCTCGGTTATCTCCTTGTGTTTCCACAGGAAGTACTGGTACACAGGCTACAGACAGCTTGGGAGATGGTGTTGGAGATATCTTGGAAGGATGTATGCATGGCACTACCTGTATGTGCAATACAAAGAATTTGTGATCGGTATCCCAGTGAGCCTGCAGTTGCCTATGCACACTTCAAACCTGAAAGAATTTTGCCACCATAAATAATCACAGAATGACTTTGTTTCTTACTTTTAATGGTTGATATATTGTTATGTTCCACTTGTTTGAAGTAGTGTTATTCTCTTTTTTTTCTTTTTTTTTGTAACTTGTCAACTTATTGAGTAAAACAATGCTGATGTATAAACATACATTGTTTAGCTAGCGGCATGCTGTTACAGTTCACATAAGATTACACACATCTTTTTATTGCATGAAAAGCATAGGAACCGGAGGACAAGAGGGGCAGCAGCCCCCCAACACTTTTTATTTTTGTATGGCAAAAACTAGTTCAGAAAAAGTGCCCTTTGTACCCTCATAAGTGCCCTTCTGATCCTCCACCCCCTCAGCTTTTACTATCTTCTGGCACCCATCTTTTTCTGTTACCATTACAGTCATTGTAGTCTTGTAAAAACACTGCATAGGAATTCTGTACCCCCACTGCGTCTATAATATTCTTTGATATGTGGAGGTGAATAAACATTTTCCTTGTGAAGTTAACAACGCTGTCATGTGTTTCACATAGGAGAGTCAGCCTGCTACACAATGTGTAAGAGTTTGTAACCCCCCCCCAAAAAAAGAAAAGAAATTTAGCATTGCTGTGCAATCGTGCATGTAAAACTGGAACGTTACAGTGGAAAGCCGTGATGCGCAGCGGTATATTTTCCTAGGGCTCACAATTAGGATCACAGTTGCATGTTGCTGGCATAATGAGGAATCTCACAACCTTGAAAGTAGTGGGGCAGATGACAGACAGAATGATGCTCTGATGCTATGTCACTGTTGCAACCGTGGTGATACCACAATGAGTGGACTGCAGTCATGGTGTGTCGCAACCGTAAATGTAGTAGCACCCTACTTATGATGTCATGATGGATATTGTGTAATTAGAAGTGGTGCTGTGTAGGGCCTACCAACTGTCAGGCAAACCACGCCGTGGAAACAATGAAGCGGGACTGCCAGAGAGTGGGACACTGATTGGCATCACAGTCAGCCTCCCTGGCCTTTCCAAGGCTCACCTATCAGTGTGGCAGGGAGGAGAGGCAGGACAGATTTAGGATGGATGACACAAAGGACTTTACCAGTTGGCTTCAGTGGTGTTGTCAGGACATTGGGGGCACACTTTGTCATGTATTGGGTGGTTTCTGGGACTGCAGACTACTCAAGGGTGAGGCAGTTCACTTAACAAGAGAGGTGATTATCGCAGTGGGTCATAAGTTTAACGTATACATCACATGTGTGAACTCAGTGTGGTGGACTCCAGGTCTAGGGGATACATGGTGTATGTTACACAGATGTATATCCTACATAAATCTCTCCCATATCCAAGGGATGGAAACTGCAAAGATGGTACAGGGACAGAAGTAGGTTTTACAGGACTAAGTGGGGGAATACCACATAGGAGGAAACTAAAAGGGAACCAAAACCAAGGAGGTAACAAAACATGACAAGCAAAAGGACAGTAGCAGATGTACAGCATGGGTGAAATGCATGGGGTATGCCATAACGCCAGTAGCCTTGGCAAACAACTTGACTGTCTCCCAGCACTGATGTAGCACACTAAGGTGGACCTAATGGCCATCATGGAAATGTGTGTCATTCATAAAAATGATGTGGGCGAAGGGAGGCAGCACAGGAAAGGAAATTTATGAATGGGGTTCCACAGAGATCTCTCCTGGGTCTGGCCACCTTCAACATTTTCACTGGTGACATTTTTGTAGCAAACTTGGTGCATGCCGTGTCTCCTCGGAGATGACACAAAGGTATGTGAGAGGGTGAATAGTGATGAGCGAATAATGTATGTGCAGACCAACCAAAAAGAAAGTGGAGATGTGGTCATAGGTGCAGCACTTAAAATACAATTTCTTTTTTTAGTATATATATGTTTATTGATTTTGCCAGTAGGTCTTACAAAGCAAATGCACATAGGAGGATAGCATTACACAGTGTAGTATGAATCTGTTCTCTTACAAAGTACTAATGAAAAACACACCCTCTAGAGATACATCATAGGGGGAAATAACATAGCAAATATTATCAGTAAAATCAAATTAAAGTAATGCATGCAGCCAGGAAAGCCCAAGGGGATACAAATTAAGGATGGTTTGTATACCAAAGTCCCTTTCAACATATTGACTATAGTAGTCTACTAGCATCCCCCAATACTGTAACCGTAATAAAGTTCAAAGGAGAACTTCCCCAAGCTCCCAGGAAGAAAAATTCATAAAGTTAGCATAACCTTAAAAGGGACTAGCTAGGCATTTTTATATAAACTAATCCAAAACCAAGCTCATTATTACAGATGTTTATAAAAAACTGTACGAAGAAAGGACTGTAGTGGAATTAACATAGGAACAGCAAATCCAAACCCAGCGATCTAGTTTAGTATCAGAAATGCTGCCCAACAATGATAGAGAAGAAAAGCAGGTAAGGCACATTAACAGCAGATCTGCTTAAATTCAGACAATCAAAATATGTAACGGCAAGGTGTTATATCTACCCCGATCCACTCAGTCCTGAAACTGAAGAATGTAGACAGGTCCCACAACAGTCAAAAAACAAAAGAGCAAGACATATGTCCTCAGTCTCCACAAAATCACGCCATATAATCCAGGCCTGCCATGAGCTTCAATCCGCATCTGAAAAGTCGCTCTCATTTTTTGCAGCAGTCTCCGATTCCAACTGGGAAATCAGTCTCTCGGCATCCCGCACTTCATTAAATAAATACTGCTTCCCCTTCCAGACAACACGAAGTTTAGCTGGTAGTAACAATTGGTGGGGGATTTTCTTTAGCCTCAGCCATCCCTGAAGTCCATCAAATGCTTTTTGCCGTTGTTGGGTACTATAGGAGAGGTCCGCGAACATTTGCAGAGTGTCTTCCCCATATTTTAAAGATCTACAGTGCCTAGCAACTGTCAAAGCCCGATCCCTGTACCCAGTACTGGTTCAGATGATGAGAAATGTTCGTATGGCTGTATAGGCCTGTGCTGCACAGCAGGGAGTGATACAGTAAGCTTTTTCAATGTGCAGAGGGGGATTGGACTCTTCCAGGCCCAGAATAGCTGGTAACAGCATGGTAGCAAAGGCTAGAGGATCATTACCTTCAGCCCCTTCTGAGAGGCCCAGGATTCACAAGTTCTTTTCCCTAGCCTGATTTTCAACATTTTCCAAACGTTGTCTAAGGAGCAAATTTTCTTTTATTAACTTCGTAGTGGCATCAACGGTTTTGAGAACCGATGTCTTGGAGCGTTGAGTAGTCACTTCGCACTGGTCCATATGCAACTCTAAAGCTGACACCCTAAGTGTAAGGGTGCCAAACCTCTTATTAAGTTCTTGAACTGTTTTGACCAGTTGATGCAGAGTAGCTAGGATGTTGTTTAGTGAAGCCTCTTCCATTGGTTCGGGAGCTGAATCCAGTGCTGCGCCACGCTGCCCAGGCCTCTCCTCTTGATTCTGTCACCTCAGAGTAAAGAAATCACCTGCTGCAGCCACCATTCCCTTATTCTTGCCCATTTTAACTTCATGTAAAGCCAGTCCACACTCACAGCTCTCCACTCATGCTTCAATATAAGAATTTGATTAGAGGAAACTTAGTTTAATTAGTTTTAATCCAGATTTCTCCTGGGAGCTCAGTCTAATTGTTGCTTCCTGCTAGGCTGTTCAGCAGCGCCCCCAAAATACAATTTCAAACACTGGTACATAACGCACCTTGGGAAAAGGAACACCAAGACTGATTACAGGAGAGGTGGGGTAAGATGTGGCTCTACAGAAGAGGAACAGGGTCCACAAATTGTCCTCAGTAAGTCCCCTAAGCAATACAGCCAGTGCAAAATTGCGTATATCAAGAGTAACAGGATGCTGTGATGCCCTGTCAGTGGTGTTGACAGTGAAGCAAGAGGTAATACTGATCCTATACTCATCACTGGTGGGACTTCATCAGGAGTAATGCATGCAGTGCTGTTGTCATCACCTCAGAGAGGACAGGGTAGGGCTGCATACAGTGTAGCGCAGAGTAACTCAAACAATTCTTGTCCAGCTGGGCTTTTCACTTGAGGAGTCCCTCGAGCCAGTAACTATGCCCTAAGATGAAAAATGCAAGGGAGAAGGGAGATATGATAAACACATTTACATTCATTTAGGGATTTAACAAGGTAAAATGTGAGAAAAACCGTTCCCTGCATAGCAATTCGATATCACTTGGTCACCAATGGAAAGTAACAGGAGGCACATTCCGGATGGACATGAAGAAGCACTTCTTCATGGAAAGCATGGTGGAATCTTGCATCAGTCGGGCGGCCAAGGTGGTGGGTACAAACATAGTCAGAGGATCCAAGCAAGCATTGCATAGAATGAAGGGAATAGTGCTTGCTGGTGCAAGAACACTAGGAAGGACTATGGGGATCAGATGGGGAGGGTTAGTACCCTGGCAGAACAGTAGGTTCAAGGGATGGTTCAAGGAATTACAGGGAACATCGGAAGAATGGATGGAGAAAAGTTCTTCTTCTGACCAAGTGCTATATGTTGCTATGTTTTGGTGGAAACACATTTCTCAGACCATCTGGCTGGGCAGTAGTAATTCGCTGTCACTCCATAAATATTGACTTTGTCATGTCAGCAATGGAGTCAGTACGGAATGACAGGATTATGAATTATTCTGAAGATAGTGAGTTCCACAAGCAAGGGCATCACAACTCACTAGGAGGATGAACAGTCAGACCAATAAGATAAATTTCTCAGACTGGGAAAGAATGTGAAATCCATTGTGGTGCATCTGTGGATTTCAGCCATCTACATATCCGTTTCACTTTTGCAAGCATCACACCTCATAGACCTTGAAACAGTATGACCACACTACTACTCCTCTTGAATATGGTTTTTTGGAGGGGCTGATACATTGCAAAAGGCACCAGATACAGCATGTGCTCCCTCAAGGACTGTACTCCTATGAAGGGATGGGTTGCATCATGGTACCACAGTGATCAGTAATGCGGTAGGTTCTATGTTCATGTTGTCGTGAACGACATTGCAGATGTGATACAAGGTATGGCACGGCTCCTTGGGGTTGGCAATATGGCGTGACATACAGCAAATATGTCATGTGATTACCAACAAATGAACCAACATTAACGAATGCACAGTTTGAGTGTGAGAACTGCAACAACACTGTCACTGACAGAACAGTCTAAGTCATGCATGTGGCCCTGACCCACAACTGTGCATGCAACAGAAAATGAGAGCATGGTCTGGAACAAACCTGAAATGCAAATTCAGCGTAGATGTCATCATATGTGATAATGTATTAATTCTTCTCACAAGACTGCACACTGGGGTGGTGGTGCTCTTGAAAGACAACTAGCACACAGTTCCATAAATTTGGGTACTCACCAGCCAATTTCAAAGACAACTCTACCAATGCTGTATTTTTACTTCATTTATTGAAAATAAGAACCTGACACACAGTCAGAGTAACACTTAACACGTTTCAGGTCTCCCTTTATGAAAAGCTGATTTACTCTGATGCACACCCATAATAAATACCCCACCCTGAAAATCACAAGATGACATCACAGTGACCACATTCAAAATCGTTGGTGCAAAATAACCATGTGTTATACAACAACTATTAACTCCATCATCACCAATAAAAACATATAAAAACACTTTAAATACATATCTCTAGCCGGCCCAGTGGCGTGGAGGGCTGAGGCATCCATGCCTTATCTCCTACCACGACGGCAACCCATGTTCGTGGTGTGAGCGAGCCGCCAGGGGTCGGCAGGGGAGAGAGAGGATTGAGCATCTGGAGGACAGCGCTCCTCTCCCAGGGAGGGATGGAGATGGAGTCCGCTGCTTGCCTGTCCCCTAGCAGCAGCTGGGGGATTGTGCAATGGACCGATATGAAGGGGGGTGGATGTGGGGCAGATGCTAAGCATGCCACATGCAGAAGCGTGCGTGGCTCGGCCATTGGCATCATTGCACACCTCCGCACCACAACAGGGGACAGGAGAAAATAAGAAAAAAATCCTGACTGGTGAAATGACGCCAGCCCCTCACAAGTGCAGCACCCGGCTAGCTGGCACCTTGTTAGAGATCAGAGGTGAGTGCAGTGGACACCCGGGTGACGGGCTGGCAGGTCCAGTGGGACGTGGAAGGGGCCAGTCAGAAGTGGGAGAGAAACTGACAAGGCAAAAAAAAAAACATATTCTTATGAAGATTAGTGGGGGGGAAGGGGAGTCGGGGTCTTACATCACTATTACTTAAGAAGATTTGTTATTAGGAGTTAAGCACAAACCAGTGATGGGAGCAGGGAGGGAAAAAGTATTTTAAAAAACATTATTGTGCATAATTAGTACACATCAATTTCAAAAAGACCAGCATCCTGGCTGGCCTGGTGGTGCGGAGAGGGCTGAGGCAGCGATGCCTTACATCCTACCATGCCAGTAACCCGTGTTCATGGTGAAAGCGGGTCATCGGGGGCTAGCCTGGGTGGGAGAGGATCAAGTGTCCGGAGGACTACTCTCCTCTCCAGGGGAAGGCGTGGATCAGTGGCCAGCATTTGCCTGACACCTAGCAGAGGCTAGGTGTTGGCATGCCAGGCCAATACAGTGGGGCATGGAGGCGGAGCAGCCAGCGGGCATACTGCATGTGGATGCATGTGTGGCATTCCCATTGTTGGCACTGCACGCTCCATCACCAGGGAAAAAAAAAGCCGAAAAAATGGCAGCCATGATCGTGCGGCTTGATGTTCGTCCATCTAACGCCCCGTCCCCAAGGGCGCCACCCGTACTGGATCTGGTCCTAGTGGGGAGTTGGGGGCTCCCCATCACCCCACCATGGGAGGCAAGCCATGGGGGTAGCAGGGTGGTAGCCCGAATAGGAGACGTGCACAGATGGATGGCAGCCGGAGGATGAAGGGGATGCCTGGACTTAGTAGGTGCTGACCAGGAGCCAAGGGGAGAAAAGGCAAGGTAAAAAAAAAAAAGACCAGCATCCAATATCATACAGCGTTTGTTCTGTTTTACACATTCTAACTCACTCACAACTTACATACCATTCAAAAAGGTTTCTTATTTATCATCCAGGTATGGTTTTAAATTGAAACCCACATTGAGACCTGGGCTGTATGTCGCCCTTAGTTTCACAATCCAGAATGCTTCCTTTGTTAATATTGAAATTTCCTCCTTGAGGGTTTCTGCTCACCTTATCAACAATCACGAACTTAAGTCTGTGTTCACTACTTCCACTTACACTAACATGTAAGGCTGTAGCATACAATGGGCTGCATCTTTCAATAGCCCTCATGTGTTCCCCTAGGCGGTCTTTAAATGGTCTTTTTGACTTGCCTATGTAAAATGCCATACATGTATATTGCACCAAATAAATGACTCCCGCAGTGTCACAAGTGGTCAATTGCTTAATCTCAAAATTTTGTTTCGTATTCACACTAGTGAAACTTCAGCAGCTCTCTACTGTTTCACAGCACAGACACCTCATGCACCTAAAACAGCCTTTTGTGTTATCTAACCAAGTAGGTTCCTTTGTGTCCACATAATGGCTGTGCACTAGTTTGTCTTTAAGTGTTGGGGCTCGCCTATAAGACATTCTGGGGTATGTTAGTGACAATTCTTTAAGTGCAGGATCCCTCCCTAATACATTCCAATGTTTATGTATTATTTCTTTTATCTGTTGTGCCTTCTGCGAGTAAGTTGTAACAAAGTTGAAATTCTGTCTCTCCTGAATCTGGAAATGTTCCTTTTCTTGTAATAAAATGTCTCTTTCTGTATTGTCTGCAATATCCCATGCTATTTGTATATTTCTAGCACTGTAACCTCGTTCTTTTAGTCTACTAGTCAGGGTGACAGCTTCCTGTTGATAGCTGTGTTCCCTACTACAGTTCCATCTAGCTCACAGGAACTGACGTTTCGGGATATTCTGGCGCACATGAAGTGGATGGCAACTGGATGAAATTAACAAACCGTTGCCATCCGTTGGTTTCCGATTCAGACTCGTGTCAATTTTTTACCCTCTTCATTTCCGCTAAATTTCACATCTAGATAATCCATCGTTTGATTGTTACTGTTGTAAGTGAACCTCAAATGTTCATTTGTACTGTGCAAATACTGCACAAAACTTTCAAGTTCCATATCATTGCCCCCTCCATACCAGCAATGTATCATTGGTTTAACGACCCCAATACAATATTTTGTCTCTAAAGGGGTTAACCAGGTTCATCACACATAGTTCATCATATGTAAACCTTCCCCTATTGGCCAAGCCTACCAGCACAGCAGGCTTAAAGATACGGCCCCTTTCTGTATAACCACTACACTTAAAGTTTTATTCTAGATCCTTATAACCAACAGATTTTCTCTAACCTCAGTTTTTCCCCTTTTTGTCTCTTGCACCCTGACCTTTTCCACTACCTATGACAAATTTTATTTCTTTCACTGACCGCTGATCTTTCTTTTTCTCCTGCCCTTGGTTGCTAGGGACTCACCTGTATTTATCCCCAAGCCACCAGCCATAATACCTATCACTTTCTATATCACCTAGAGCTTTCTTGTACTCTCCTCGGCATTATGAATCTGCAATTTTTCACCCTATTGGCTGTTTCTTTGCCATCCGCACTTCTGCTTACCAACGCCTGTGCTACTGTGCAAGCCCAGGACCAAAAATCCCTCTTCATGACTACCCTGTCCCCCTGTTCCACTCTTCCCCTTGCCCTAGATGGGAACTATCCCCCCTTGGACCTATCAGCCTCTTCTTTCTCTCCAATTTAGAGTGCCGTCTTCTTGGCTACTACCTGTCCTCTTGCTCATGGACTCCTAACGTTCCCCCTTGCCCTAACACCCTCTTCCTCTCTCTCTTCCTCCTACCTGGCAACATTGAGTATAACCCTGACCCACCCAACTCCTGTACTGCCACATCCACTAGCACCTGGGCAAATGCCACAGGTTTAAAAACAGCACATATCAACATTTGCAGCCTCCATTCTAAGTTCCCTGACTTGGAAGCGTGGGTATCACTGCACAAGCCCCATGTGCTGGGACTCTCAGAAACCTGGCTAAAGCCTCACCTATCTGAAACCTCGCACCTGCTACCTGGATACTCTTCCCTACGCCTCGACAGGCCTGGCAAAAAGAAGGGTGGAGGCATAGCACTGTTTCTCAGAGAACCCTTCTCTGCCAAAATTGTCCTCCACTCAGATCCCACCTCCCTCCCAGCAAATGGCTCCTCTCAGAGCTAACTCTGGACTCCACAAAGAAACTTTACATAGGCTGCTGCTACAACCCTCCATCTGCAGAACCCAAGGGTCTAAACAACTTCCTGGCTGGTTCCAGTTCACTCTCCCCCACTAGAGACACCATTCTCCTTGATGATTTCAACTTAAACTGGTTGAGTGCTCACCAGTTGGACTATGTTTGCCTCCTAAAACAGCACAGCCTTGTCCAGACCATTATGCTACCCAAAAGGCAAAATCAACATACTGCTATACAAACCCTTTTGGACCGGATCATCACAAACAGAGATGACTGCATATTGCACACCAGAATAATGGCAGATTCCATCAGTGACCACTCCCCAACGTTTATCCTCTGGTCAACCAAGACCAAACATCCCCCCCCCAAAAAAATGCCTGTCCTTTCATAACTTCTGCAACCCAGACATCTCCCTCCTCCTTGGTGAAGTATGGTCATTGGACTGGTCTACGCTCTACTCCATCGCAGACGTGTCCTCAGCAGTAACTTCTTTCACACAGGCCTTGCTGGCCGTACAAGATAGGCACTTCCCTCTCACCACAAGAAGAGACAGAAGCAGTTGCTCCCGTTGGAACACTAAAGATTTACTCTCCTACATAAAGGATAGAGATCGTGTTTGGACAGCCTTCAAGGTGTCCCCCTTCCCTGCCCTCTGGGATGCCTATAGGCGCCAGAGAAACTAGTGCAAACACTTGGCTAAATCCCTGAAACAATGCTATTTCTGTAACCTCCAGAAGTATAGTCTTGGTGACCCTAGAAAATTCTGGGAATCCATCGGCTCCCTTCTAACCCCTCAAACTGGCAAGTCTGCCTCACAGCTAAATTCCTCCTCTGACCTGGTGACTGACCCCCGGCAGTGGCCTGAGCCTTCAGTGATAAGTTCACTGACCTCTCTGCACTTCTCTCCAAGCTCCCGTGTGGCCAGCCTGGTGGATCGGCCGACCACCCTAACCCCCATGTTGACTCCTCCCTTCCTAGTCCCCCTTTCTCTATCCCCCTTTCTATTTTAAGGCTGTCTCCCTTCATGACACCTCTAAGCTCCTCAAATGTCTCCCTAACCATGGCTCCCACAGGTCCAATGGCCTCTCCCCCATCTTCCTTAGACTCATCTCCCCTGCCATTGTCAAACCTCTCACCTTTATCTTTAACCTTACCCTATTGACCTCCACTGTACCCGACCCATGGAAGACCGTAAAGTGATCCCCATTTTCAAACCTGGTGACCCCCACTCCACTGACAACACCAGCCTATCTCCACCCTTCCCCACCTAAGTAAGCTCCTCGAGAAAGTCATCCACCACCAGCTTAGCGAACACATTACAAAGTACAATCTCATGTGCAGCCAGCAACATGGCTTTCACAAGAATCACAGTACCTGTACTGCCGTCGCACTAATGACTAACCACATCCTCATGAACATGGACAGTGGGCAAGCCACCGGTGCTGTTTTCATTGACCTCTCCAAGGCCTTCGACTTGGTGAACCATACCCTCCTCCTTTCGAAACTACGTCACCTTGGCTGTTCCCACATGGTATCTAACTGGTTCAAGAGCTACCTCTCTGATTGCTCCCCATATGTCTGTGTAGGCTCTGCCTGCTCTCCTACCCTGCTTGTCTCAACCAGTGTCCCACAGGGCTCCATTCTGGGTTCCCTGCTTTTTTCCTTATTTATTAATTCCCTTCCCTTGGACTCTCCCGCATTTCTTTCATCCTCACCCAAAAGAAAACAAAGTCAGTGCTGTTCAGATTGAAGCCCTTCCTTGCCAAGCTCAAATCTCCCTCCTCTCTCAACATAGTCTCCCCAGATGGCCAGGTCCTTGAAAATGTAGAGCCTTTCAAGTGTCTAGGTGTCCTGCTTGACCCCTTCCTCTCCTTCTCTGAGCACATTAACTCAGTAATTTGCAGGATACACCAAAAGCTGGGTGCAGCCTACAGATTTAGGCACTACCTCACCCCTGAGGCTGGCCTAGCCATAGTCCAGGGTAACCTACTCCCCATACTTGATTACTGTTCCTCCATCTACCCCAAGTCATCCTCAACCCTCACAGCCAAATTCTCCACTGCCTGCAATAGTGCCTGTCACTTCACCTTAGTGGCCCCTTATTCTACCCACCATTGTGTCCTCTATCAGTCATCGGGGTGGTTCCCACTATAAGGCTGATTTGACCTCGTCCTCTGCTGCTTGGTTGACAACACCATCCACACCAGCCAAGAGTCCCCTCTCGCAGCCCTCTTCAAAGTCAAAACATTGTGCCGCTGCCTCCGCTCTAATACTATCCCCCCTCTATGTTCCCAGAGTATCTACCAATATGGGTGGGAGAGCCCTATTGGCTGCAGCCCCCTCGCTATGAAATAGGTTGCCCGCTGAGCTTTGCTCTCTGGACACCCACCGCCTGTTCAAATCCCACCTCAAAGACTGGCTCCTTGCTCAGTCTTGCTGCCAGTGCTTTTCCGGTTAGTGTTTCCCCCTCCCTTTGACATCCATTACTTCCCTGAGTCCATTCTAGTTACCCTTCCTTGCTTTTCCTCACCAACCCTCCCACTCTTAGCACCTACCCTCCCCCCAGTTTTTTTCTGCCATGGTTATCGACACCTTGTTTTGTGTTGTTTTCAGTGTAATTGGAGTTTATTACCCTGTATTATGTTTCTGGATCTAATGTTGTTACTATTGTTGTATTTCCTTTTATCACTTTTGAAATCTTTGTGTAAACTAGTTTTCTGTGTTCTCTGAATTTTTGCATTCATTGCTCCTGTGCAATTGTTTTGGCCCGGGTTATGCTTGAAAACAGTCCCTGGGATCAGTGTACTTACCTGGTTATCAAAGTCATAAATAAATAAGTTCTTCCCATCTCCCTGCGTACAGACTGGCTACCGAGGGGGCACAAGTGGCCCCCATTGCTGTCCTTTTAATCTGTAAATACATTTTAGAGTTGAGCATAAAAACATTATTGTGCTTCAGGACATGCTCTAAAAATTTCAGAATTAATTCTGTCAGCACCTCTGCACTATCTGGACTTGTGTTAAGGAAATAAGCAGCCTAACTCCTAATAACAAATCTTCTTAAGTAATAGTGATATAAGACCCCGGAATTCCTCCCTCCTCCACTAATCATCATAAGGGATATGTATTTAAAGTGTTTTATATGTTTTTATTGGTAATGAATGCTGGCGACAGGGCATTCAGTGTTGCCGGCCCTGTCCTGTGGAATTCACTACCCCTTCGGGTTAGGGAGGCCACGTCATTGGAGGTATTAAAGGACCGCCTCAAGGCTCTCCTGTTCACTCAGGCTTTTTCTGAACTAGCCTTTTAGTGAGATCAGTATGGTATGGTCTCAATCTCAGTCCCCAGCCACCTTGTTTTATTATCTCTTAAATAAATTTATCTTATTTAATTATTTATGGATTTCAACGTTAAAAATGATACTTATTTTGAGTTTAGCTGCATCTATTTATTTCTTTAGTTTATTTTTGTACGGTGCCCAGAGCTTCTGGGTTTGGGCATCTTTTTAAATAAAAGTTGCCTTGCCATGATGGGGTTGTTAGTTGTTGTATAACACATGGTTATTTTGCACCAATGATTTTGAATGTGGTCACTGTGATGTCATCTTGGGATTTTCAGGGTGGGGTATTTATTGTGGGTGTGACATCAGAGTAAATCAGCTTTTCATAAAGGGTCTAGGGAGACCTCAAATGCATCAAGCATTACTCTGACTGTGTGTCAGGTTCTTATTTTCAATAAATGGAGTAAAAATACAGCATTGGTGGAGTCGTCTTTGAAATCGGCTGGTGAGTGCCAAAATTTATGGAACTGTGTGATAATGTAGTGCTTGAAACACAGTGTCCAAACTTACTGTCATTCCTCAGTGTTATGTCTGGGTGCACAAGCAGCGATTTCATAAGCTCAAACAGGACAGTGGTGTTACCACCGCAGTAATCAGTGCTGAGCCCTTGGCCAACCTGCCATGTAAATGACAGACACAACATGTCTGAAAGGACTTACACGTACCTCAGTCAGTACACAGGAGGGGTACTTCATCTGTTTGGGGTGTGAAACATAACCCCAAATCTGGACAGACTGATGGACCACAATATGTACACATTACAGCAATGGAGGGACAGGTGTGCTATGACAGACACTTTCAAGCAGCGCAGTAGTATGACCATGGTTCAAGAGGGACACCTTGGAAAACAGGCCAACACTTACTTAACCTTGCACATCCTGGCAAACTTTGTCACGCAAGTGCTTGACTGCCAGCGGAGGAAGATCCAAAACTGAACAAAGAGAGATTATGGTGAGAATATACTGCAGATTTAGAGCACAGCAATAGATCTATAATGTGTGTTGGGTTGTGGAGGAAGGTGGTTGCCCAACAAATGGTGTGTTACTCTCAACCTAACACTTTACTGAAGCGACTAACAAACTGCACTTTTGCAGCCTCCCAATCCACAAGCAGATAAGCGGAGGTCAGGGGTAGGTGCTCCTCGGTTTCTGTCACGTTCACTCCCAGCTGTGATCATCTCTCTGCCAATTAAATAACCTCCAGAACTTCACTCAAAAGTTTATGCCCATATCCAGGAACAGAGAAAAACAATGTTAGCACCTTTAACAACCCATCCGGTACATAGAGTTGCACTGTCTGATTACTGTTTCCAGCTGCCAAAATTGTGGACCTACTTACTTACTAGTTTCTGACTCTGTAAACCTGAATTTTTTGTTTCTTCTTCCTCTTTTGTCATCTTTCAGTGGCAACGCCATTGGTGCTGCATTCAAAGGGTTGTGTTTTTCTTTTCGACAGCACAGTGCCACACCATGCATTTCAGGAGAGGCCTGCTGTGACCACTGCAAATTAGCATAGTGGTGGTTGACTGCATCTGTGTCACAGTGGTATTGGAACTCATACTGCAAGCCTTGATGGATCCACCAAACACTACGATTCCCACCACAACACATATTGCATTATATTTTGGTCATCATGGCTGTTTCCAAAAATTATGCTTGACAGCAGTAAGACCAGCAGCAAGTATAGAACACCCTCTATGAACCCATGACTATAACGGTGCAGTACCCATGCAGCAGTACTTCACAGTCCTACAGACTGCTGCTGCTGGTGTTCAGTGATCACAGCAATGAGTAACTCACTGTGTGTCGCTTTTGTTTTCGCCATCCGCACAGAGGGTTCCCCTTTTTTAGCCTTCAAGAAGTACACCTCCAGTTTTGGTCGGCCACTGTCATCCACCAGGGGAATGCGACTGCTGTTTTCCTTGTAATGCAAGGCAGCCAGGAATACTCTGAAATGATAACAGGAAAGACACAATAATGCTGCAAATTAATTGAAGTTCAATGGATGTTGTGGTCCTCCTCTTACAGTACGTATGTCACTAACCAACATCTGTGACATGCATGGTTTTTCCCCTAAGGTGGCTAGCCAACAGCTGTGTATGCCACAGTACATTATTAGCACCACACAGCACGCTCAGTGAGGTGCTACTCTGCCACTTCTATTCACTTTGCAAACCCACCACATACCACAGCGATGGTGGCACACTGGCCATCATGAAATGTGACTTTACAGTGACCTTCACACTGGTGTTGCCAACGTAGTGTTGCAATGCTGCCACATATAGAAACAGTCAGTTCTAGGCAAGGGAAGTTGTGTGTATGACAGCATTACACATGTGGTGTCTCTCTGTGTACCTGTCTGTGGTAGTTGCAACACCACTGAGATATTACAGAAATCATTGAAAATTGTTTGCTACTGACATTATAGCAACTGATGTACTCCTGATGTTCTGACATTGCAGTGAGTAACGTGTTGGCAGTGAACAACCTTCCATGCTATTCACTGATTAACGTTCTTCTCTGTATGTCCATAAGACCATGTGAATTGGTGTCTGCAATGTGATACATACTTGCATTGCATTCCATCAAAGCTGAAGGACCTATGCTTGGGAGCCGAAATAGATGACTATGCTGTGGAAGGCCAACATTGATGCAGTCTGGTGATGGGAGGACAGGTGGGTAATGTCTTTTACAAGCTGGCGATTCTCCAGTAAGGAAACCAGTCTTTCTGTCAGTGCCTCACCTGCTCAACTGAAAAAAGACAGAAAGAAAAAACAGTGGTCGAACTCCAACACACACAGCAAAGGTTGTCAAAGTTACCTATCACTAACAAAAAGTACTGTTCTGCAAGATCAGCATTTAAGAGCAAAGTGGCAAACCTTGAACAGTTGCAATGAATGTGGTAGGCATGGAAATGCACCACTGACGTACTTAAGCCACATCTTGATGTTTGCACATTGTTTTGTACATCATCTGTCAAAGAAACACCTCAAGTGTGAACTTCCTTTCTAGAAATTCATGCGTGCACTTACTTGGCAGCAGCCATTTTGTTTTTCTTTACTTGCCTTCCGGCGGCCCATGATAGTATACGGGGTATACATCACTATGTCCTTCGTGTATGCTTTGAAGGTGTGTAATCATCCCATTCCACTTTCCCTCCATCACAGCCTTATCATCTGGCATTGTTGCTGGCACCCAATAAACATGATTAATAAACATGATTAATTATAGTTTTTTCCAGGGATTACTGGCCTCTATGCCACACTGCTTGCAAGTGCCTCCAACTTCTTGCACAATCCTGGAATGGAAACGGAATTACAATCATTCCGATGACATGGTCATGTACGTTCACACCACCTGTAATGATAAAGCAACTTCTCCTACGCAAAGGTCTAAGTGTGGCAGTCAAGATGGCTGACCCTTCTCATTGCATTTGTTGCAGAAACACCAAGCCAACAATGGTGCTGTGTGCACCTATTGCAATAAAATTGTTTCTCAAAACAGGTTCATAAAAAGGCCTTTACAGATATCCAACATGCACTAAACCTGGATACAGAGGTGAGACGCACTGCCACAGCATTGTGAATCGGCATCAGCACGCCCAAAAAAATAAACATTTTTGTGGCCTTGTGGACAACTGGTATAGCAGTATGACTGGACATGACAAGTTGCTGTGATGTATTAATGAAAGCACCGTGTGTGCACTGACAACTTTACAAACAGCTGCACCCTCACTGTAAGAACTACTAAGGTGTGAAACATGCACACCAGATAGCCAACTGGTGCGTTGCATGCAGTATAAGTGGATGCTGCCTCCATGACAATGTAACAGAACCATGGTGGCCACATTGGTGAATAACACATGCTGCTCTGTCCAGAATACACCTAATGGCTGTAGGGCACATCATTACAGTACTACAGGGCGTTGTTAGGGTAGCACATCATTTTCCTTCATCCTGTGTCACAGCCATGCATGACATGTGCTAGTTCAACATTAAACGTTAAATAATTTGTAAACAAGGAAACACTTATTAATGTTCGTGGCACCACAATAATTAGGCAATGTTTGTTAGTCTGTGAACAGTTTGCCAACCACTCATCACAATCTGTTGCACAGCATACTACGGACATCACAAGGACAATATTCGGTCATAACCTCCGGATTCCTCTTGCTATGAAATGTAATGCATCATATCCTTTGCCTTGACCTATCTTGTTGTTGTTTACAACTTTGACCTGCTCCACTGTTGCCAGTCTCCTGCCCTGCCTGTTCCCACAACCACATTACCCCACCCCCATGCCGTTATCTGGAGTTTGCGGCATGAGCGTATGCATGTTATCCACCTGCAGCATGTTACTCAGTGGTCCAGGATGACACCATCAAGTGTACAATAAACTTTTGCTGTCCCTCTTCCAACCTATCACTGGTTTGTCTGTGGGGCTATGCTTGGTGCCTGTCGACAGAAAGTGTGGAAGTAACACTCTTGCCTACTTTGGTGGAGGGGCCTTTTCAGGTCTCCCTCCTGAGCGTGCCTCGTCCTGCACATCAATTGAAGGCGCCCTCACCCATGTTGACAAATGTGATGGAGCAGCTTCAAGTCACTTTGGAAACCCTCACTGGCAGAGAAATGCATCCATGTGGATGATCACTTGTCCTCCACACAGACATCCACACAGCAGGACATGGTTATTCACTCTTGCAGTTAGAGGTGTGTAAGCAGGTGACTCCTGGCTCTCCTCTTTCCTCCACACACCATGGCTGAGTGCCACTCTACATGGGTCAGACTGTCACTTTCCAGTTAGTCTGTGTGGTGACATGCCTGACTGCACATGGCAGTGCCCCACCACAAGTCATTACGACAGACATACGATTATGTACCCATGTAGTGTTACAGTGCTGACCACATATCTCATTTTTTGCCACATGCCAAACATCGAAATAATGTTTGGTGCCTGCCATCAATGGAGTCTTCAAAAGCCATGAATTGATCTGGTAGTGGCGGTCTGTAATGATGCAGTCTATCTTCATCTGTTTGTCCTCTACTATGGAAGTTAGGGGTGGCTTAAAACCCTCAGTCTCCATCCACGTGGAGTTTTTAACCTCGTTGCTCTGTGACAGAAAGAAGTTAATGGGAAAAAATGTTATGTTCAGTCAACACAAGTATTCAGTGATGATGTACCTGTGATGGTGTCACAGTGTGACACATCACTGGCCTCTCTTCTCCCATAAGTGCCTCCTAAGGGCATCTACTGTAATGTACCATGCACACACACAGGACCCCATTTTCCTAATGAAGTTATTATTAGCATGCAGGCCTGCAAATTACTAACATACTGCATGTAAGCATGCGTCTAGTGCAAAGACTTTATAATGTGTGTATAAGGTGAGGTAGATGAGATAGAAATGATCATGAGATGACAATGTGCCTGGACAAGGCACACATTGATCACATTGTTGATTCTGTGCTCCAGCATTGTGTAGGAGCCTTATTTGGCAGAGTGTCCAGGGCTATCAGCCCTCCCATCTGCCCCCAGTATCATGCCGCCACTCATTTGTCGTAGTCTTTCAAAAGGTTGCACTGCTCCTTTTGCCACATGGACTTTAGCACTGGTGAGATCGTACTTCTTATTTGCTGTTGCACTGTTGACTGTGTAACACATGCCATCTCGCGTACTCAAAAAAAGTTGTAAAGTCTTTGAAATGGGGCATCCTAAGACAAGGATAGCTGTAGATAGTAGTATGTTCCCCACAGCATGCGTCAGATGCAGGGCTGGCTCTGCTGTATCTTCTTGCGGCTGCAGTCCAGACACACATAGCTCACAATAAGAAGTGATCCCTGCTTCCATTTGGGGTTGTCTGTTGAAAATTGGACATTGTTCAAGCTATGGCAGTTTGCATGTCCTCAAAAACTCCTCAAGGCTGGAGCAGAAAATGATAAGTTTATCCTCCTCAGGAGCTCGTTGTGCCTTTGGTTTCTTAGGCATGCTACAAAGAAAGAAAAACAAAGTGACATCAGTTACTGCAATGACCACCAAAACAGTGCAAGGCACTCCATCCTGTCATGCTCTATTGACTACTTCAGACTGCCACAATGTCGCGCACGGCATCGTTGTGTGTGGGTGTGTGTATGTCATGCGACTATGTGGTGTACACACTTCAGTCACGTAACAGATTTGCCCTGCTTGTACTACAGTTTTGTAGTGCCACACTGATGGACATTTTGGGTTGCCAGCAGCAGAGGGAGCATGTAATAAGTATTGGATTTCTCACTGAGGTGATGTTAGGCATGGTAACACAGGTGTGTCGACCAGTCGTTCCCAGCAGTGCAAATTAAGCCCACACTATGTCATGTGATACTGGGCATGTACACCTGTCTTGGCTGCCACTACAGGGGTATGGGGCATTGCTGCATAGTCGTGATGTAATAGTCAAAGTTAATTGGGATCCACTCAGTGTGCTGTGAAGAAGCTGTTGGAGGGATACCAGGCTCACCTGAAGAAGACCGAAGATTTTGGTAAAAGCGATCGGCCTGTTAGGAACTTTAGCTACGGTTGTGCTCCCGGGTTTTAGCAATGATTTTGCGATCGGGGTCACGGAGTAGCCTGCCTGGTACAGTAAACTTTCTTTACATATAAATGTGCTGCGAACTGGAGGGGAGTCACAACCTGGTCCCCGAACTGAGCTGTGTGTTGAAGGCTGGAAGCTGTACCCAGCTGCATTGGACTGAATCTGCCTGCTATCAAATGCAGTTGGGCCCTGCCACGAGGGTCTTGTCTCCCTGCCCTGCTCCTTCTGGCAATCCAGAACAACCATCATCCATCCTGTTCTCAGCATTGGGTATCATGAGTAGTAAACAGGGTAGCTCCCTCCAACATATCTTGTAAATCAAAAGTTTGTCATCTGATTACTGTGTTGTTTTCATGAACTGAGCCCTCCTGCTCCAGATTACAATCAGTTGGTGTGCATGTTCTTTCTTTTCCTTACAGCGCCCCTACCAGCTACACCAGCCTACTACGAGCGGTCCTGACTAGCCCCTTTTCCATCCTGGGCACCTAAAGAGTGTGACTGATAGGGACATTGACTGCTTGCACCACTGTGATATTTATAGTGTGTTTAAACCAATTACCCTGATTGCCCCCATCCTTGTTACAGCCCCCCTGAATAAATCAGATCTACTTCTGTTTCTGCAATCTACATTGACTATGGTGTCTGTTTATGCCTAAGGTATTGCATAGTTGTTGTTGTCTTGCATCACCTTATTTTACAGGGGGTCCCCAGAGCCAAGCTGAAGGAACCAGTCCTGGGGGTAAGTGCTAAATCTAGGTGTATGTGTAAAACTTATCAGGGGTGTTGGGAAGGTAAACAATGTGTACTGTGTGGGCCACTAGTAGGAGACAAGGGGGTCACAGTGTCCCAGAGGGCTGTGGCCAGATTAGTCAGACCACTACCAGCCCTGACATTTGGGTGAAGGCATCTGTTACTGAACTTGGCCTCTTAACCTGCTACTAGCCAAGCAGGCAGGGTAGTAGCCTGGGGATAGCACCACCTAGGTTACAGAGGGATGGGGAGCAGGGCATCAATTGGGTGTCAGGGGCACTGAGCCATGACCTGGGAGCTATCAGTGGGTATAGTCCCATAAGATGCCATGGTCCTTCTGTTGGACAGGGAGGCTCCTTTTTGCATTTTCCCCCATTCCCACTCGCACTGAGGGTATTGCTAAAATAAAGAAAGGAGCTTGCGACAGTGATCCTAATAGCTCCAGATTGGGCCAGGCAGACCTGCTATTCTTTGCTTCTGTCCCTCTCCATCAAACTTGCAGTCATCTTCTCCCTGAGGTACATACCACTGACCTTGCCTCAGGGCAGGATAACATTCCCAGATCCCGGCACCCTGCACCCCCCGGGGCTTGATGTTTTGAGGAGGTAGAATTCTCTGGACTAAAGCTCTTGGAAGAGATTTTAAATATGCTCAAGTTTTCCAGAAAGCAGGGAAAACCTATGCTTCAAAATGGAAAAGATTTTCACTGTGGTGCTCATCCAGACAGCTTAACCCTTTTCAGACTATCCTACCCAACATTTTGGATTATCTGGTCCACTTGCAGTTCCTGGGCCTTCGGCCCTCAACCCTAAAGATGCATCTGGCAGCAGTTTTGATGTATGTCTCAGCTGGTAAATAGAAGTTTAAACAACATGAAGTCTTGCTGTATCCTGAATATATGCAGTTAGCCCCAGCACTTGAACTGCTCCGGAGAGGAAAGAGTTAACTCTATGCCAAGGCATAGAACGTTGAGCTCGAACTCTGTTTTCAAACCTCTGTCCCAGGTACTCTTCAGTGTAACCGTCAGATTCTTTACTCTGCCTTACTGTGAAGTCACTCTGGAGATACACTCCTTCACTTCGGTTCGGTTGTGGTAAAATCGGTCGGTTTAGTAAACCGCTTCTTTATTTTTTCAGTCTTTACATCTCTGTCCTGGTACAGTAAGTGTGCTAGTAGGTAGCAGAGTGGTTTAGAAAGAAATTGTTTTTCGGTTTCTTTGTGGTCGGTCTGGTTGAGCACCGAAGCAATTTGTTGTTTCTGTTTTTTTACAGGTATTTTAGTGTGGTTTTCTGGTATCTATCGGTTCCTGAAAAAAAAAAAAATTCTCCGGTTCTTTCATCCGACCCGTGACACGGTTGGAACCGATAGGTTTGGTAGTCGCCTGGCTTGAATGCTGGTAAGGGTGACTGTGTGTTTAAAGGCATGTCTGAGAAAACCAAAAAGAAAACCAGGTCCACTGGGTTTCAACACTGCACTGAGTGTGGGGAGGCTTTTGCCAAGGCTGATCCCCACTTCATCTATGTTTGTTGTCTGGGGTTTGATCACCTCAAAGAAGACTGCCAGATCTTCAGGAACTTTCCTAAGGCCACTATGGATAAACGTTTAAGTAGGCAGAAGGAAAGGGAGGCCAAAGAATCCACTGACCCGGATGGCCAGCCTGGTTCGGTTCTGACCGAACTTGAGAGGGTGCCCACTGACCTGGGCGATACCTCCTCTGGCAAGAGGAGAGCCGATTCTGCGGAATCGGTTCCTACAAAAAGAAAGCACAGGTCAGCCGGTTCGTATCCCGGTTCCCATGGTCCGACCTCTGACAAGATCGCCAAAGTGATTGCTATTGTGCAGTCGCTTTGCTCGGTTCCGACCAAACCAACACAGAGACTGTCTGTTCGGTCTGACTTGTCTGCTTCTGAATATGACCCCGAAGCATTTTATGAGGGTGAGCGGGAAGGAGACGAAGATGATGAAGATGCAGATTATGAAGACCTAGATGAGCCTGTTGAGCCTAACATCTCCCCAGACAGGCCTTCTAATGTGTCTCCTCCCAGGCTTTCTGAGTCCCCCTCCCAGTTCTTGTTTTACAAGAAGGTGGCTGAGACTCTTCAGCTTCCAGTGGAAGAAGCTGAACAGGATCAGGAGGAATCTGACTATGTTGAGATGATGGATGTCCCAGAGTCAAAAAGGGTGTCTATCGCTCTGCACAAGTCCCTGGGGAAACGGACTCAAAAAAATATTAGTTTCCAACATCCATATTTCCTGTGGATAAGAAAATGGACAGGAGGTATGCCCTGTCAGGCCCTGGTACGGATTTTGTTATTAACCATTGCAGCCATGTTGAGGTGGTGCAACCTGCAGCCTGTGACAAGGCTAATATTCCCCTAGCATCTCACCCCCCAGATAAGGATTCCAGGAAAGTGGATGTCATGGCAAAGAAGCAGTGCTTGGCATCCTCTTTGGGCCTCAGGCAATCCAATTATATGGCATATACAGCCAGATACCAGAAGTCTAGGTGGGATGCGGTTCTGGATCTGGCTAAGAATGCCCCTCCCCAGCTGGCCAAGGAGCTGGAGTAGGTGGCTGTGGATGGCATTGAAGCTTCAAAGGTCCAATTTCATGCTGCTGTGGACTCAAATTATGTTCATTCTAGGGCCATGGCTACATCCGTTTCCATGAGGAGATTTGCCTGGCTTAGGTGTACCAATTTATCTTGGGATACCCAGACCAAGACCATGGATTTTCCTGTCACTAGTAACTCTGTTTGGGGAGCAAACTGAGACGTACATGAAAAAATTGGACGAGTACAGGACCACATACAGGAGGGCTGCAGCCAAAGAAAAGCAGACCACTCCTCAGAGGCAGCAATCCAGGGCTGGCAGGGGCAGGCCTTTTCACAGGCCTTTCTACCAGGCCCAGGCCTCCTCTTCTTTTCAGCAGAGTGGTTCTTTAGGGGAAGAGGCAGAAGGGGGATGACAAGGGCTGCATCTTCCTCTCAGTCTAAGCCCCCTGCCAAACAAGACACCTTGATGTGTCAGCCAGGGTTGCCTCCCCAATTCTTGTAGGGGGCAGACTGTCTCACTTTTTCCAGGCCCGGGAGTCTGTCACTTCAGACAAGTGGGTCCTGGAGGTGGTGAGCCAGGGTCTTGCTCTCTGCTTCAGCAGGTTCCCAAAGTTGAGAGCAAAGGCTTTCTGTCCTTCCTCGGAAGAGGAAAAACAGACCTTAGAAATAGAGGTTTCTTCTCTACTGCTTCTGCAGGCAGTGGAGAGGGTGCCTCTCATTCACAGGGGAAAAGGGTTGTACTCCAGGTACTTCCTTACCCTAAAAAAGACGGGAGTGGCGACCCATCCTGGATCTACAGTACTTAAATAAGCATGTACTAAACCCAAACTTCAAGATGGTGACTCTGGGAATTATTCTTCCCTCTCTGAGACCAGGAGACTGGCTATCCTCTCTGGATCGCAAGGATGCCTACTTCCACATACCTATCAGGCAGTCCCACAGAAAGTACCTCCGGTTTGAACTGCCCTCAGATCATTACCAGTTCAGAGCAATGCCTTTCGGCCTAACATCTGTCCCAGGAGTATTCACCAAATGCCTAGCAGTAGTGGTGGCCTTCCTCAGAAGACAAGGCATCTTACTGTTCCCTTACCTGGACGATTCTGGCTCATAGTAGGTCAGTCCCCAGACCAAGTCAGGTCAACCCTAGGGGTCACTCAAAATCTACGTTGCCTAGGATTCATCCTAAATTTTGAAAAGTCTGTTCTGGAGCCAATTCAGCTTCTCACATTTATAGAAGCGGAGCTGGACACTGTTCAGGCCAGGGCCTTCCTTCCTCTCTTAGGGTCCAATCCCTCATCTCTCTGGCTTCCTCTTTTGTCCACTTGTGTCTCGGCCAGCCAGACACTTCTTGCAGTTGCTAGGCCACATGGCAGCCTGCACTGCAGTAGTGCAAGGGGCAAGGTTTCAGATGAGGGATATTCAGTTTCACCTAAGAGCCTTTTGGTCTCAGAAAAAAGATCCCTTCTCCAAGTTGGTTCCAGTGTCTCTAACTTTGGTTCAGGCCCTCCAGTGGTGGCTGGAGGAGGACAACTTGAGGCAAGGGGTTCCTTTCCTCAGTCAGGTTCCCACAGTAACTCTCACCACAGACGCTTCTCTGCTGGGATGGGGAGCCCACCTGGATCAGCATACTGCTCAGGGGACTTGCTCCCATCAGGAGTCTCTTCTACACATAAATCTTCTCGAACTCAGGGCTGTCTTTCTGGCTGTTCAGACATTTTCAAGTTTAAGTAAGGGGAAAGTGGTGCAGATCAGGACCGATAACACCACAACCATGTGGAATATCAACAAGCAAGGGGGCACTCTGTCCTCGGCCTTGTGCACCGAGGCCATGAAAATATGGTCACTAGCTTATTCCCTGCAGGCTTCCCTGATTGCTGTGCATCTCCCAGGGAAGGACAATGTATTTGCAGATGCTCTCAGTAGGATTTCTCAAGGTCACCATGAATGGGCCCTGAATCCTCTCATTCTTCATATCATTTTCAAGAGAAAGCAAAGAGCATCTACTGCAAGGAACTGCTCACAAACTCTACTGGTGACCCTAGAAAATTCTGGACACACACCAAGACCTTTCTTGGGGCTACCCAGTCTTCGACCCCAGGGGATGTGATCCTAAATGGTGTGCATTTCAACGACTCAAACACTACAGAGAATGCCTTTAACAGATTATTCACAGACCTGTCTCAGTACACCTCATCCTTCGCTTCACCTCCCACAGCATCTCAGCCTTACTGCACACCCCAGAGATCTGCATCTGGTGCTGACCTCTGCCAACTAACTACTTCCCCCCCACCCCTTTTCCACTTTAGAGCTATATCTGGATCCGAGGTCCAAAGGCTATTGCAAAACATGTCCAACAACACTAACCCCAGCTCAGATTCACTCAAGCCACGACTCCTGAAGCAAGCGGCACCATTGATTGTCTCACCACTGGCCAAGATTTCACTCTCTCTCTCTCTCTCTCTCTCTCTCTCTCTCTCTCTTTCTTGGCTTTGTTCCAGATCTCTGGAAGATTGCCCGAATTACACCTATCCTTAAAAAAGGAGACCCAAAGGATATTAACTACTACAGGCCCATAGCCATCCTCTCTGTGCTAAGCAAGCTACTGGAGAAGCTTGTTGCAACCCAAACCATTGACTATCTCACAAAGAACAACCTTCTCTAACGCTCAGCATGGTTTCAGAAAAGGGCACTGTACCTCAACTGCTCTTCTTAAATTCTCCACGATGTAGTCTGCAAAATAGACAAAGGCCTACTCACTGGAGCAGTATTTATCGATTTTACCAAAGCTTTCGATCTTGTTGATCATCCCCTGCTTCTCTCAACCCACATGGCATGGCTTACATGTATCCACTCTGAATCTGTTGTAAGCACATTGTTTTTGCACCTATTTGTATTGTATGTAACCCCCAGGTCGCATCTGGAAACGAGTGGTCCCCGCTCAGTATGCTTATCTGGTAAATCTCTTAACCAAATAAATAAATAACCCTGCATAAACTGAACTTCTCATCCTCAGTAGTTGACTGGTTTAACAACTACCTATCAAACAGATTACAGCTTGTTAAACTCAACTCTGCTCTCTTGGATGTGACCACCACTGACATCGGAGTACCCCAGGGCTCCATCCTGGGACCCCTTCTTTTCTCTCTATACATCAACAACATAGATTATGCCATACTGTCCTGCTCAGCTATCCTATACGCTGATGATCTCGTCCTCTACTCCAGCGCTGTCAGTTAACATCATTAACAAAAAACCTCTCCTCGGATTTCAGGAATGTGCAAACATGGCTAAATGCTAATAAGCTCATCCTCAACACAAAAAAGACCCAAGCCATGCTATTTGGCTCTGCCCCCAAACTCTGGGCCTGTAAGGAACCCCTCCTAGTCCATGACTCTGGGGGGTGTCATCGACTGTGTCACATCCTTTAAATACCTGGGAGTGCTCCTTGATAAATCCCTTGATTTCAGTCTGCACATCCAGTCAACCTGTAAAGCAACAAATGCCAAACTTGGAATTGCTTACAAGATTTGTCACCTGCTAACACCATCTCTGCCAAATTGGCAATTGCCAATGGTATTCTGCTTCCAGCGCTGACATATGGTGTCTCCACTTTTGCTAATGCCCATAAGACTGCTCTCCATAAATGGGATGTCGCGTATAACAACATATGTCGGTATGCCTTCTCTTCCCATTGCCTCAAGCACCACTGCACGCTGTATAGCGACCTAGGCTGGCTCTCCCCCAACTGCCTACTGTCTGTACTCCCTAGGGACCCTCGAAGACTCTGTAATCTGTAACCAAACCCCCTCCTCTCTTGCAGCTCTTATACCACAGTCACCTGCCCATGGACTACATTCGGCAAACAAATTTCTACTTGTCGTACCCAGGTGTCTTACTTCAAAAGGCTCTGGAGCATTTCACTGCACTGCCCCAGCCACCTGGAACTCCTCCCTCCTTCCCTGAGGCAGGCTAACTTCCACCCAATCTTCAAAAAAGAACTATATCGCCACCTATCCCGGGACCCCTGCACATGCTTTGATCCCACTTAATGCCTCACAGCTAACCACCCTATTTTGCCCAAGACACTGCTGCACTTCTAAACAAGCTTTGCTATAAAATGTCTTTATAGCTGCCACTTAGCCCAGTTTCAGTTATTTGCATGTACTAATGTCACTTTTGTCATCTGTGCATACTATATGTGTTATCTCGAGTACTGTCTGACTTTATCTATGTTGTAACCTACCTGTACTATATACTATGTAACTATACTATATACTAGGTACTGTATAATTTTATCTCATTTTATGTATGTATTCTCCTGGGTCGTGCCTGAAAATAGTCAACTATGGCTAGCGCACCTAACCCGGTTAACAAAAACTAAATAAATGGTCACTCCAGAGATAGATCTCTGTGCAGCCCCGGACAACCATCAGCTCCCTCTTTTCTGCTGCAGACCCCCTCTGTGGGGGTCTCTTCCTCTAGATACTGTCCTGTTGGATTGGACCAACAGGTTTCTCAATGCTTTTCCTCCCTTTCCTCTGATATTCAGAGTTTTGGTCAAGATCGGGTCCCAACCCTGCACTGTGATTGTGATGGCCCTGGATTTGGCCAGACAGCCGTGGTATTCTCTGCTATTGTTACTATCAGTGACACTTCCCCTGTGCCTTCCCAGACAGTTCAACCTCCTCATGTCACCTCAGGGAAGGATATTGTACCCCAGTCCTCACACACTCAGGCTCACGGCCTGGTTCTTGAGGAGCTAGAATATGCAGACCTGCATCTCTCACAGTCAGCTCTGGATATCCTTAAGGCCAGTAGGAAAGCTTCCACTAGGAAAACCTGTGATTCTAAGTGGAAGAGGTTTGGGTTCTGGTGTTCCCATAGGCATATCCAGCCAGATTCAGTGGATATTGCCACTGCCTTTAGACTGTTTGGTATATCTTAACAGTTTAGGCCTTCGGCTTACCACTTTCAAGGTGCATTTGGCAGCTATTTCTGCTTTTCTTTCGGCTGGGAAGGGATCTTCTCTAGCCTTCCACCCAGTTTTCAAGAAATTCTTTCAAGGTTTGGTCCACATCAATCCCCCCCCCCTTTCAGGGATCGTTCTCTCTGGGACCTGCATATCTGTATTGCACAGCTGATGCAGCCTCCCTTTGAACCCTTTTGCTCAGCTGAGCTCAAATACCTGACTTGGAAAACGGTATTCCTGGTTGCTATTACTTCTGCCAGGAGAATCAGTGAGTTACA
Organism: Neoceratodus forsteri; assembly: GCA_016271365.2. Taxonomy (NCBI): domain Eukaryota; kingdom Metazoa; phylum Chordata; order Ceratodontiformes; family Ceratodontidae; genus Neoceratodus; species Neoceratodus forsteri. The sequence continues at coordinate 449,402,075 of CM057458.1, forward strand.
GGCTCAATCAGTGGAACCTGATTTCATCTCATTTCATAGGGATAAGGTGGTTCTTCGTACAAATAGGAAGTTCCTCCCTAAAGTGGTATCAGACTTCCATCTGAACCAGTCTGTGACTCTGCCTGTATTTTTCACTGAGCACTCCTCTTCTGGAAAGAGGAGACTACAGTCTTGATGTAAAGAGGGTTCTGAGTTACTACTTAGAATCCACTAAGCCCCATAGAAATGACTGCTCCCAGCTGTTTCTCATTTATGGGGAGGTGGGTAAAGGTAAGCCTGCCACCAAGAGAACTATTGCTAGGTGGATTGTCTCTTGCATTCAGTTCTGCTATTCAAAGTTGGGGAAAGAGCCACCCTCAAGCCTGAGGGCTCATTCTACCAGAGGTACAGCTGCTTTGGTCACAGCAGCTAGAGACATACCCTTATTGGAAATCTGTAAAGCAGCCATCTGGAAGACTATTCACACATTTACCAAGTATTACTCCCTGGACATTCTGGCAAGAAGTGATGCTAGGTTTGGTACCGCAGAGCTTGTTCCCAAAATAGGTTCTGTAGTTCCCTCCTCCTCGGTAGTCTGCATATAGTCAGAATACAGCAAAACTTCATGTTTGAAGAAAAAATGACTCACCTTAGTAATTGTGTTCCTTCTAATGGAGTCTTGCTGTATTCTGACCTCCCTTCCTGCCTCCCCTCCTGGAACCTAGGTGTTTTGGGATGTGGGTGGGCAGGCGCAGTGTTGTACCCCAGGGGTGTACCTGGCTGCCTCTTCTTAATTGAGGTTTTGTTCTTGTTCCTGTAATTTATTATAGTTGTTTATTATCTACTTGGATTCTTTTTGGGGGTCTCGACTTGGGTCTTTGGACCCTAAATTGATGTATTTTGCCCTTTGGCACAAAAGTTTTAAAAACAATTTCTGGGTTGTTAGTTGCTTAGTGTAGGGCTCGTAAGAATCTGACAGTTACACTGAAGAGTACCTGGGTCAGAGGTTTGAAAACCAAGCTCCATGTTCTATGCCTTGGCACAGAGCTAACTCTTTCCTCTCTGGAGCAGTTCAGGTGCTGGGGCTAACTGCATATAGTCAGAATACAGCAAGACTCCATTAGAAGAAACACAATTACCAAGGTGAGTAATTTTTTTCTTCCTCGCCCTCAGGCTGTTTTCAAGAGGTTCTTCAATGGCTTGATCCACTTGAAACCCCCCAAAAAGAAAAGGATCAGTCCTCGCTGAGACTTGAACCTGTGTATTGCACAGCTGATGGTGATTGGGGGTCGATTTGAGCCTGTGGCAACTGCTGCACTGAAGTATGTTGCCTGGAAAACAGTTTTCCTGGTAGCCTTCAAGTTTGCCAAGAGGGTGAGTGACCTCTAAGCCCTGTGTACAGATCTTAACTACATCATAGGGCTCTGCTATCGCCTGATCGACCACCTCTCGGCGGAAGTCCTTCTTGCTGTTTCCCGTGTCAGTTTCCTTCCCCTCCTTGACTATAGCTGCCTGGTGTACTCAGTCACCTCCATCACCAACCTAAACTGCCTGGACGCTACCTACAATTGTATGTACTGCCTTGCCCCTCTCCTCACTCACCACTGCTCTCTTTACCAGTCCCTTAACTGGCTCCTTCCACAAGTGTGGCACTCCTACCTGCTGGCCTGGACCTTTGCTGATACCTTGCACAATCCCTTCTACTCTCCACTATCCCTTATTACCCATTCCAGAACTTACAGCCACAATCTACGTCAGCCGTTCCACCTTCAACTAGAATGTCCTAGCATAACTATGAGGATGGGCCAAAGAACATTTTCTACAGTCGGACTGTCACTATAGAAGGACCTCCCCTCCTCCCTACATTCCCCCGACCCCCCCCCAATCTAAATTTCCTATTGAGAATGCACTTTCTGTCCTCCACACTTCGTGCCTGCCCACAGCCACTAGAACAGCTGCACCTCCCTTGCAGCCCACCCTTAACCCCCTCTTGTGCTCTACACTCCTCTCCCGCCCTGAATACTATTGTTATTCCTATCGTTGAATGATGGAGTAACCTTACCCTGTTTACCTAAATGTTATATATCATAATATGCTCAATTGTTGATGTATCTGGTGGTGTTTACATTATATTTTCTCTGTTAGCTTGACCTACACTGGATTCCCTGTATGATCCATGCTGTTCTCTTACTGTATTTTACGCTGTTTGTGCCAGTTTCTGTCTCGGGCCGTGTCTGAAACAGGTCTTCGGATCAGTGCACCAACCCGGTTACCAAATGAATGAATAAATCATCCTCTGCAGGGACAAGGTAGTCTTGAGGACCAGTGGGAAATTCCTCCCCAAATTTCACCTCGACCAGTCTTGTCACACTTCCTATGTTCTTTGATCCTCTGATGCTCATCTTTTAACAGAGGGCTCCACAGCTGGATGTTAAGAGCTTTGAGTTTTTTGCCAAGTCCACCACTACACAGTTGTTTGTCACCTGTGGGGATGTAGACCAAGGAAAGCCAGCATCCAGGAGAACCACTGCTTGCTGGTTAGTGGCCTATATCCAGTTCTGTTATAGTAAAGCTGGCAAGCTTCTGCCTGAGGGCCTAAGGGCCCACTCTAGAAGGGGCACATCTGCCTCTGTGGCAGCATCCACAGGTGTCTCTATTCAGGAAATTTGTAAAGCAGCTACCTGGAGGACAGTACACACTTTTACAAAGCACTACTGCCCGGACGTTCAGTCCAAAAGGGATGCCAGCTTTGGCACTGCTGTCTTGCAGAATCTTTTCCCTAAATAGTTTCTGTGCCTAGCCTCTCAAGGTACTGCTGTGAAGTCTGCAAATATTTGACATCTAACTGAGTGGGGCTTCTGTAAGAAAACAGCTACATTCTTTATTAATTATAGCGTTGATGATCTGGTCAGTTTCTGTGCTTTTATGGTTGTGTATAGTTTGATCAAATTAAAAGTTTTAAAATTAAAACACTCCTGCTAGCTAGACCCGATGCACACAGAAAACAAAAACAGTGAATTAGAGCTATTTAGTAGCTGCTGTCTTACAGTAACCCCAGTTAGCTTGTTCTCAGGTATCTACTAAACTATAACTGATGCCATTTGTGCTACCTGGATAAGAATAGTTACAAAGCTCTGCTGTTCTGAGGTGATTTTAAACTGATTTTAAAGCAGTGAACATGCTAAATCTAAGAGCATGGCTGCTACATTGTCACATGAGACAGGGTGCATCGTAGGAGAAAGAAAGCCAAGAAACCTATTTGTGATGGAGATCCATCCCCAGGGGTCGTAAAACTACCAAACGGCTAGCAGGCTAATTTAGGAAAAACTCCTAATAGCAGACAGAGGGAAGAACACACTAGGACTTAACATACATATCAAAACACTGCATAACGTGTGTTTTGCAAATTCTGTGTGGACTACTCCTTTAAGCATAAGTGAGGGATTCCTGGAGTTTGAAACAAAAATTACTCGCTGTTAAAGTTTGGAAAGCAGATTTACCCTCTAGCGGGAAAGAAACAGATTGAATACGTGTGACGCTGAGTATTCTTTGCATAGAGACACACAGGTTTTCCCATTAAGATGAAATGGTGTGATGCAAGAGAAGGAATCATTGTTCATGCATACAGATTAAACGGGTATACAGAAACTAGATTGAGGAGACTTTTCCCTTCAAAAGCAAGTAATACCCCCTTTCTCCATAAAGGTCCTGAGTTGTGGTGAGGACCAACTTCTGCCATTGTGATAGCTCCTTGTGGATGAAAACAATGTAGCCCCTCATGCCTTTAAAGCAGGAGTGGAAATGAACTTTTTTTTTAGAACTTGCACCGCAGTGCATGTGGCCAAAAAGGTACGTGCACTAGAAACGGGTTTGCTGCACTGGTCAAAAAATAAAAACATTGAAATTAAACTGAAGAGACAGAAAAATACTAAACATTGTAGTACTCTGTGTCACACACTTGATTATCCCTACCTAATTAACCACTAGGAACATTAAGGACATCTGTGCCAGTCAGATTAACCATCCTCCTTCACACACGTTTCTTTTCCACCTGAGTGGTATATGAACTGCACTAGTGATCTGTGATCTCACATGTCTCTTATCAAGACTCCACCCTGTCTTTAATTCTGGGCTCTGGTTGCTGCTGAGCAGTATCCATTTCACAGTGCCCAATTAACAGAGGTGCTTCACAGCAAACAAACAAAACAGTAACTGTTCTCCAGATAAGCCACCCAGCATTCACTTCTCAGCAGTCACATGATCTCCTGCTGCAAGCCATGTGAGTTTACTTATTTTCAGCGACCGTGATGGTAGTCTCACAAGTGGTTGCTAGGGACACACGCACACACTCGCACTCGCTGCAGTAGTGCCAGTCACAGTGATAACCCTGAGATGCTGACTCTGTCGGTGCGAGGTGAATGATTGACAGCAGGCACTCCTAGTCCAGATCCTCTCCCAGCCCCATTAGCATGACTGGACCTGGCACACTGCAATTCCTCCTCTCTTGCTGTATCTCTGCTCTCCCCAACTAGTTACACTGACTCGCACAAGCAGCCTTACCAACCAAAAAAAAAATCACAGCTCACGCTTGTGCCTGACTTGGCCACCACACCACAGCCTCGCCAGGCACAGATGTAGTTTTACAATGTGGTGGCATTCTGCAAGTCTGTGTGATTTTCAACAACAACAAAAAAAAAAGGTGCTTTCTCCCACCCAGTCCCACATTCTCCAAGGCAGTGCAGTGATTGCCAGCAGTGCACCACAAGTCTCTGATACCAGGCTCAGTGTTGCATGCACTGTGGTGCAGGCAAGGGATAAAACTACATGCACTGGCCTGTTCCCACTTGGACAGGGAACAGGTTTGTATGCTGATTTCAACCACTGCTTTAAAGGCTTCTGCCAGGGTGTTCTGAGGATATCCCTTCCTTATGCTTAATAAATCTGTGTACCTTCAACCCTACATACCTGGTGAGATTTGTGAAGGGTGTTTTTAACTCTGTGCAGGTGGTGTCCCCCCAATGTGGGACTAAGGACATATTCCGACAGCTCCTGTTTCTCTGATTGCACTAGACCTGACTTTCCTCTGTTTTCTGCAAAAAAAAAAAAAAAAAAAAGGGCTGTGCCTCCCAGTAATAATGAGACCAATTCCTTCTCCCCATTCACTCTTGCCATAGAAACTTGTGTAACATACCTTTCAGTTCTCAAAAGAATTTTTGGTATCTTTATCTTAAGTACCTGCAGTAGGCATAGGAGCCTGGGAAAGACGTACATTTTTTTGGAGTATTGTGCCTGCCGATTAAGGAACAAAGGCAGGCCCAGGCCCCTTCCATCTTTCCAGATCTTCCCTTACCTTTCTGAGGAGCGGAGGGAAATTTTGTCTCGTACAGCTTGCTCATCTGTTTGGGAATTTGAATGCCTGAATATTTCAAGGTATTTATCTCAGGGATGGACATTCCTGTACCCTCCTCCTCTTTCTTGCCTTTACCCACATACGTGATCTCACTTTTCCTTGAGTTAATTTTGTGTCTTGGGATATCCCTGTATTCTTTCAGGAGATGGACTAGCTGGGGTAGGGCTTCCCTTTGGTATCCAACATATCAGAGGAGATCATCAGCGAATAAGGATGCTTCACACTCTGCTTCTCCCGTCTTCAGTCCCCCTGTGCTAGGATCCCCCTTGTAGGGCCTCCCTCAGGGGCTGAGTGATAACACATAGAGCAATGGTGATGGGGGCAACCTTGGTGAGTGCCCCTGTATAGCTGGAAGGGTTGTGAGGGGTTCCTGTTCACCAACCTGTATGCCATGGGGTTAGTATAGAGCATTTGAACCCACTTGGTACCCCCCATTCCACATGGTCAGACACCTTCTCTGCCTCTAAGGCCATTATCCTTGCCGACTCCCCGTACCCCGTCCATCTCCACAATACATTCAGGGTTCTGTGAATGTCCCCCTTACCCTGTTGACCTGTTCCAAATCTTGATTGGCTCAACTGTATCCAATCTAGTAGGAGTTTTTCCATGTGAGTTGCCATTACATTCTGTAGTATTTTGTAGTCTGCCGTTAACAGGTAGATAAAGCAGTAGGAGGAGCATGGCGCGGGATCTTTGCGTGGTTTAAGGAGCACAATTATTGTGGTTGGCCGTGTAGATGGCAGCAACATTCCTTACCTTGTACTCTTGGACAGCATACTGAGCAGGGGCTCCCCGATGGAGGCTCTAAAGATTTTTATACAATTCAATTTTTGGTCTGTCTGGGCCTGGCATCTTCTCTCCTGCCAAGCCCACGATTGTGGCCTTAACCTCATCCCACTCTGGGGCATCTAAGACACACTTTTGCTCCTGCGAGTGTTTCTGAACAGGGGCTTTCTTAAAGAAGGACTCTATTTCAAAATCTCCCCCTATACTTTCTGAGGAATATAACTTTTTATGAAAGCAGTGGAACTGCTCTTCAGTTTCCTTGCGTGCTGAGGTATAATGCCCCCCAATCTGTGTGACAAAAGCAGCTGCAGATCTAGCTTTTAGCTGGTAAGCCAGCCATTTTCTCGCCCTGTCCCATTCAGAATATGCCCCCCGCCCTGACCTTTAGTTGCCCTTCCAGCAACTTGGTGTTCAACAAGTTATACTCCATTTTCACTTGTTGTAGTGCTCTGTATAACTGGGCCAATAGATTTTGCTTGTGGGCTGCCTCCCTGTTTACCTGTTTTTCCAACTCCGTTTCTTTTTCAGGGTTCTGTTCTGGTGATGGGAATATATGATTTCTCCACAGAGTATGGCTTTTTTTTTTACTTTCTGTTTTGCACTCCTCCACTGCCCCAGTCTGTCATCTTTCTCCCTCTCTCTCTCTCGAAGTCCCCAGGCACCCTCTCATTCCACCGTGAGGACTGAGGAGTCTGCTCCTAGAGTGCACTGTGCCAGTGTTTCCATAGCTCCCGGTTAACCCCCTCCCCCAGCGGGGTGAGGAAGATTTTCCCCTTGCCTCCCTTGACCGTCAGGGGAGAGTGCACAGCGTAGTCTGTCCTCAGTTCCTTTCTGGATGTGTGGTGCAGAGGGCTCGTCGCTAGGACTGGCTGGGGTGTTTTTCCCTTGTTCTTGCTCCTGCCCCCTGCGGACGTCCGTGCTTGGGGAAGGCCAATGAGGCAGAGGTGCACTGAGACGCATCTCCGCTCAGGCCCTTGGCCGATGTCAGCCTCTCCCTTGCTTTCTTTTGCCCTGTCTGCAGTGCCAATACCTGTGGTCACCCAGGAGATGGCAGTATCGCAGCAGAGCCAGCTGTTGGGCACTCAGTGCTTCTCCCCCAGGCTGACCCCCGGTGACCTGAATCAGTCACCGAACCTGGGTCGCTAGCGTGACTCAAGGTGTGGCGTCCAGTGCCTCAACCCTCAGTGCCAGTGGGCCGAGTGTGTGGCTTTTAGGGGTTGCCACCTAATCAGTTTCATGGTGTCCCCTTTTCTGTTATTCAACAGAAATTCCTTGATCACTTTTGTGAATTGGACCCAAAAACCATCATCCTGTAACAGGATGGGGTTGAGCCACCATTGCTTCTGTGTGTCCTCCACAGGGGTCCCCTGAGGCTGAGTAGTACAGGCGCATGGTCAGAAATCATCATCTGGAAACTCCCGGTGATATCACCTCCTAGATGGCAGCCTAGCCTCTGAGCTCTGTTGCATCCGACCTAAATCTGTCTTCATCTGCGACTCAAACGAATGATTCGGCTAGCAAGAGGCACACACTTGCCTGCCAGGGAGGCAGTGTAGTGCAGTGGTTTAAGTCTCTGAGCTGCAAATCTGAAGACCTGGGTTTGAATCCCACGGCCCCCACTTGCATACTGTGTGACTCTGAGCAAGTACTTAACTTCCCTGCGCTCCCAGGTCGCACCTGTAAACAAGTTTCTAGGGACGTGGATATGTTGTTCATCCACACTGTCTGGCAGGTATCCTTGCCGCTTTAAATCTTGCCGGAAGGTCTTCAAGCTGGCTCCTCCCACCCACCCGGGTGGTAAAACTCTCGGCTCCGCCCCATGACGCCAGATCTTCCTTACCGCTTGGAAGCTCAGGTTCCCTCCTTAACGCTCTGCGTATAAGACTGGTTCCTAATTCTTCGGTTTTGCGAATTTAAAAGTTTTTGCACTTCTAGACTTCGGTCTTCTATCCCTCGCGGCTGCGATGGACAAATCGACTCCCGGTTTTCGGAGATGCCCTTGCGGGCAGAAGATGTCTCGGACAGATCCGCACTCCACGTGTGTCTACTGTTTAGGCCTTGAGCACGACCCGCAGGCTTGCGACCTGTGCTCTTCCTTCTCAGCCTACGTCCTCGAAGACCGTGCTGCCCGTTTACAACTGGGCGTCCTGAAGCGTTTTCCTCGATGAAGTCAAAGGCCTGGTCGGCGGTCTCTGCGGCGGCGGGCTCGGCGGATCAGCTAGAGCAGATGATCGCCCTCGAAGAGGAGGCGGCGCGGGCCGCATCTTCCTTGGCCGCGGCATTTATCCCGCTCTCCCTGGGTTCCTCTTATACAGCTTCTTTTAAGGAGCTTTGTCTGTCCCTCTCCACTAAGGGAGAGGGACCAACGTCTGCTGGACCTTCTTCTCGGTCCAAAAAGAAAGACAAGGGTAAGTCCCTCCGTCGACGCTCTTGGGAGCGGGAAAGGTCCCTCTCCCCAAGTTGTCGGCCATCGACTCGGTCGATCGTTAGAACCGGCCACTGGTCTCCGCGGTGTCCCGTCAGGCCAGTTGACGAGACTCCTGTCGGCGCGGTCGAGATTTTCTTGACCCGTTGGACGGGTTGTCGCCAAGCGAAGCGAAATCCTCTCTCCCGATTCCCGGTGGGGAGTTGAGGATCCGGTGGGCTTGCCAGTGCCTCCAGTTCCGGAGCCTTGGGTGAACCCTCCGAGCGAGGAGGCGGTTCCCCTGTCCCTCCCGCACCGCCCTCGGAAAGCGAGGTTCTCGGTCTCCGGACTTCTTGGCGGTCCAGCCGATCCGCCCGTCATAGGCGGTCGATCTCGGCGCCGCCGCTCATCGCGTCCTCCTCCTCGGGCGGGGGCTCCCACGTAAGTTCGTCGGCGATGCGAGGACCTTTGTGGCAACAGCTCCTTCTGACGGGGAAAGGCCCGCGCGTCGCCTTCGGCCATTAAGTGGCTGTCACGGGCGGCGAAACAAGCCTCGACTTACCGAGGCCTGTTCCCAGGCCGGTTGTTCGGCCAAAATCAGCTGCTCCACCGATTCCGGTGGAACCTCCGCCTCCACAGCCGTTATTTGGGGCTCCGACCAAGAACTCTCGGTCGGCTCAGGGACAGCCCCATAGGCTGTCTGTTACCCTCACTCCCGATCGCCCTCAGCAGGTGGAGGGTGGCTCAGGCCCGAGGCAGCTCTTTGCGGACTCTTCAGAGTCCGACGGCGATTCCTCCCTTTTCTCCAGGCGAGTAGACTTGGAGTACTCTGGAGGTCAGTCGATGGGCGATGGCCCTTCGTCCTATCTGGGATTGCTTCGGCTCATCTCGGAGTCTACCGGGATGAAGCTCGAACCTGTGTCTAAGCGGACCAGGTATCCCCTCACGGAGATACTGGACCGAGGGGATTCCCCTACGGAGGCTTTTCCGGTGGCCGAGGCTATAGTGGGACTGGCCTTGGAGCTCTGGCAGCACCCTGCTTCCTGTCCTGTGCCCTTGGCCAGGATGGCCAGGAAGTATGCGGTCCCTACCGGTTCCTTGTCCGTTTTTTCGGAACACCCCTCAGCCGAAGGGCTAGTTACTGACAGCGTTTTCCGGTAGCGCCCGGACACGCTAGGGGCGTGGACAAACCTCCCGACAAGGAGTCAGAAATTGGACTATATCGAGCGCCAAAGTCTCGCTCGTCCTCCCTCGTACTACGTCAGGCCAGTTCGGCCGTACTCATGGCACATTTCTCTCATGCCCTGTTGGGCTCCTGACGAGGAGTAGTTCCTCATCTTCCGCGGCGGACCTGCAGACCCACGGTTAGGCAGGTGCGGGACCAGGAGCAGTGGCCAAACAGCAGCTTCAGACTGCTCTGGACATTGGAGACTCATGTGCCAGGTCAGTAGCTGCCGCAGTGGCTGTCGCCGTCCGGGCATGGCTGAGGATATCCACCTTCGCCGGATACCCAGCACAAGTTGGCGGATGTCCCTTCCTGGGGACCGACCTCTTCGACCCTGGGGTGGAAGGTCACCTGCAGAGAATCGAGGTCAGTGCTACCTTGGACTCTGTCTCATCCGCACAGAAGACAAAGGCCGCGGGCCACGCCTATCGCCCTTCGTCCCTCTGCGCCCAGCGTCCGGCCAACAGCGTCAGGACCAGCAGGCTCGAGCTTGGCATCCCAAACCCAAGCCCTCGGCTTCCTCCTCCAGGAAGCAGGGAGGTAAAGGCCCTAGAGGTCCCTCGGCCGGTCCTTCCTCCAAGCCTGCCCAGTGACGGGTTGAGGGGTGTCGCCCCCAACCCCGTCGCCTCATCCCGGGTGCCCCCCATGGGGGGGCGGCTTCGCCACTTTCTTTCCGCCTGGTCCGTTATCACCACAGACCAGTGGGTGTTGGAGAGGGCCTGCCTCTGGAGTTCGAGCAGGCCCCACCCTTCAGAGCCGTCGCACCTCGGGAGGCCTCGGGGTCCGAAGCCTCGCTGTCAGCTCGCCGAGCCAACGCCGCTCTCCTCCTCGAGAGGAGGTGATCAGAGAGGTGGCGGACCCTCCTCAGACCCAGGGTTCGTGTCCAGGTACTTCCTGGTTCTCTATAGCAGACGGGGGCTGGCGCCCCATTCTCGACCTACGACCTAAACAAGTTCCTAAGGTCTCGAACCTTCAGGATGGTCACTCTGGCTCAGATAATACCATCCTTGGAACCTGCAGTGTGGTTCTGCTCTCTGGACCTGCAGGGCCGCGTTCTTTCCGTCCCTATCGTCCGTCACATCAGAGGTTCCTTACGCTTCGGCGGAGGGATCCCTTCGAGTTCAAACCATGCCCTTCGGCTTATCTCCAGCTCCCAGGGTCTTCACCAAATGCATGGCAGTGGTGACAGCATTCCTGCGGTGCCGAGGGGTCCAGGTTTACCCTTACCTGGACTATTGGCTGATAGCAACCCCTCCAGACAGGAGGTGGAGCGGTCCAGAGATCTGGCCCTCCAGGTTTGCTCTCAGGTCGGCCTCCTCATCAACGAGGCCAAGTCGGAACTCGAGCGAGCAGGTGATTCTTTTCATCGGGGCAGAGCTCGACCTCTTGAGCCAGAGCACGGCTCCGGCGGACAGGGCGGTTCTTTCCTCCTTTGCCCAGTCATTTCTGGTTGGGCAATTGCGCCCTGCCCGGGACTTCCTGCGCCTCCTGGGCCTCATGGCGGCCTGTACCAGCGTGGTCCGTTGGGCCCGCTGGAACATGTCCCCTTCAGTGGGGGCTGGCCAGCCAGTGGTCCCAACACTGCAATCCATTGGACCAGCTAGTGACGGTGACCCAGGGGATGTGGAACGCTCTCCAGTGGTGGACCGTTCCAGTTCATCTGCAGGAGGGCATCCCGTTCGTCCGCCCCGAGCCGACGGTCTCTCTATCGACCGATGCCTCTCTGATGGGTTGGGGTGCCCATCTGGGGGAACACCAAGCGCACGGCCTCTGGTCCCCGCGGGAGTCCCGATGCCACATCAACCTGCTGGAGGTCCGAGGCGGTCCGCTAGCTCTCACCGCCTTTGCTCCGTTTCTTGGGTCAAGTGGTCGGGTCAGGCGGACAATACCACGACCTTGTACTATCTAACCGCGCCAGAGGCGGGGCCAGCGCTCCATGCTTCTATGCAAGGCTCTCGCATCTGGTCACTCGTCTGCGCAGCCTGGGCGGATCTCCTAGTCATTCATGTGGCAGGGCCTCCAGCACCTGGCCGATGCCCTAAGCGGATAGGGGCTGCATCCCAGTGGTCTCTCCTGCCGGAGGTAGTACAAGATCTATTCTTCCATTGGGGCACCTCAGGTGGACCTGTTTGCCTCAGGGAGAATGCAGAAGCTGAGGCTGTCCATGCCTGCCCCTCAGCAGGGCTCGCTGCAGGATGCCTTCTTGAGGCCGTGGACCCGGGCCTCTTCTCGCCTTTCCCCATTCCCTTGATGCACAAGGTGCTTCTCAAAGCAAGGAGGGACAAGGCGCAGGTGATTCTGATAGCCCCAGACTGGCCCATGTCTGGTACCAGATCTCCTCAGCCTCAGCTCCAGGCTCCAGGGCAGCTTCCAGCTCTCCCGGACCTGCTCTCAGTCAATCAGGGAAGGTATTCCATCCGGACCTTCAATTCCTGCACCCTGGCGGCTGGTTCCTGGCGGCTAGAGTTCCAGGCCTTGGGTCTTTCCGACGAGGTCCTCAAGCGTAGTTGAGGCGTCCCGTAAGTCGGCCAGAAAATGCTCCTTCAAATGGAAAAGATTTTCCATTTGGTGCCAGATCAAGGGCCTGGACCCTTCCTCCTGTTCCTTGGCGAGCATATTGGACTACCTTTGGTCCCTTTCTCAGCAAGGGCTTGGGTCGATGACCCTTAAGGTGCACCTGACAGCCATCTCTGCTTACCGGGCGCGGGCGGGAAGCGGTCGATGGCAGGAGAAGGTGGTCTGGCGCTTTTTCAAGGCCTTGATCACATTTCCCTCGGTCTGAGAACCTCCACCTCCGTGGGATCTACTGCTGGTACCCGGCCAAGCTCATGGACAAGCCATTCGAACCAATGCACAGGTGTGAACTCTCTCACCTGTCGTGGAAGACTGCCTTCTTGGTGGCTATCCGTCAGCCAGAAGGATGGGAGAGCTCCAGCGCTCTGCATCAGAGTCTCCTTACCTGATCTTCCACAGGGACAAGGTTGTCCTGCGCCCCCACCCGAAATTCCTTCCGAAGGTGGTGTCGGAGTTTCACCTTAACCAGGTGTGGACTCTGCCGGTGTTCTACCCCAATCACACCTCAGAGGCCGAATATAGGGTCCGTACTCTGGACCCTAGAAGGGCGCTCGCTTACTATAAGGAGCGCACGGCTGAAATTCGGGGAGAGGTTCGTCAGCTGTTTGTCCCCTACGCTGAAGCTGCACCTGGCAGACCTGCAGCCAAGCGGATGATAGGCAGGTGGGTCACCTCCTGCATAGATCTCTGCTATAAGTTGGCGGGCATGCAGCCTCCCAGAGGGATAAGAGCTCATTCTACCCGCCATACTGCTGCATCGGTAGCTGCTTCCAGGGATGTCCCTATCCAGGAAATCTGCAGGGCTGCTACCTGGAATTCAGCACACACCTTCATCACCCATTACCACATCGACCTTGAGTCACGCCGGGATGCTGGTTTTGGGGCCTCGGTTCTCAGTCTCTATTCCCTAAGTAGGGGTGTGCGCCTTGCCTCCCTCCTCCCGGAGAACTGCTAGGAGTCTGCCAGACAGTGTGGATGAACAACATATCCATGTCCCTAGAAATACAGGTTACTCACCTGTAACAGGAGTTCTAGGAATGGTATATGTTGTTCATCCTACGATACCGACCTCGGTTTTGGCCTTTAACCTGAGCTTCCAGCGGGCAGATCTGGCGTCATGGGGGCGGAGCCGAAGTTTTACCACCCGTGTGGGTAGGAGGAGCCAGCTTGAAGACCTTCCGGCAAGATTTAAAGCGGCAAGGATACCTGCCAGACAGTGTGGATGAACAACATATACCATTCCTAGAACTCCTGTTACAGGTGAGTAACCTGTATTTTCAGCTTAGCGTGCCACTCCTAGTTAAACAAAAAATGAAAATGTCCACCAGACAAAAAAAATTGGGAACTGGATGTGGGACCTTTTGCAACAACTTCCGAAACACTCAACCATTGTCTGACAGCGTGTACCAACAGGGCCTCGTAGCAGTTAGAGCAGATCCCCAGGCGTAGTACAGCTGAAGATGGGCCCAAAATCCCAAATTTACCATTACTTCAAGCGACTGTATACACAACTCCAGAAGATCGGAGACGCTGTCTATAAAATGGAATCGTTGGTAGCTGAAAATCGCAGCGATATCCAGGCAATAGATCATCGCACCACAGCTTTAGAGGAAGCTGTAACTGTGAGGATATACTATGTAATCCCGAAACTAGGTATGCCGCACTCGGCATACCGAGTTACATGCCCCAAAATGCTATTCTCCGAATGAATGACCTGCTTGACATACGATTTTCGGGCATGTTATTCATTTAAGTGTTAAATGGGGGTTAATTACCCCAACAACAATATCCAACTCTGAGGGCGGACCCTGGAGTAAAATGTAATTAATTCACGGGGAGTTCGGTGGGTAAAATTACAGTGCCCGGACCAGAAACCGGGTCAGTCGCAGTATGCTGGCCAAGCTACCGGTGGTATTCCTCTGTATACTACCGGGGTAGCTCGGCCAGCAACCCCATCCAGCCGGCCTTCCTAGCACATTTCATGGGGTAAGGTAGCATTCCGTCACATCTGCTACCTTACCCCGTCAGGAGTACTGGCATCGGGTGTAGCACTGTCAGGTTTATGTTCATGTTGGGCAAAGCTGACTGGGATGCTACATCTCTGTGTAGTGCAGTTCCAGATAAGGTAAGTATACCAACTGTGAATATACTCAATTAACAGATGTGCGTAATTCAGCCCTACTTGACCTACATTGCTGGGAAACGGAACTTCAAGTCCAGATGGAAGAATTGGAAAACCAGCATAAGCGAAGTAATAGGAGACTGCATGGCCTACCTGAAAAGGTAGAAACAACTGGAGATATGGTCCAATCTGTAGAAAGTCTGTTGAGAGTAATTCTGAGCTTACCGCTTGACCTGCAGTTAAACATTATCCGGGCACACAGATCCCTGGTCGCACCACCGAAAGACTCATCATCCAGACCCCAGTCGATTGTAATGGCGTTCCTGGATTATAGAATAAACGAGCAAGTGCTGTGCACTGCTAGGAATAAGAAAGAGGGCGGCTTTGGTGACCACTGTCTTTACTCGGAGCATGACTTTACTGCCTCTACAGTGCTGCGACGTAGGAAAGTGCTCAGAGTGCAAATCGTGCTTTGGGACAAAGGTATGAAAGCTTTACTAGAATACCCTACTAAACTAAGAATGGTGACAAGATGGAACAAAATGTTTTGTGGAGCAATGACTTCTTCCAGTCCGTGGGCATCTGTCTGGAAGAGATGATTTCTAAATTCCCTGAACAAGACCTACAGCGTGTGGAGTGGCAAGCCAAAACTGGCCCTTGTTTGGCAAAGAAACAACAGCAAGAGGTTTGGAACAGAGTCCAAATCCACCATACCACGGAGAAGCCAACACAACACCACAACACTGTGCTGACTTGGGTAACCAAAGACAGAAACCGAAGCGCTAGTGAGTTGTGAAGGGGACTTTGTAGGCAAGTGATTGTGTCATTAGTTTCCCTCTACATCAGAGGATACCAAACGGGTTTGAGCTTGTGTTTGGATGGTATCTTGCTGAACTTCGGTACAATCTCCTATATACATGGTTTGAGACTGATGAAGTGTTCCATTTGCAATTTATATCCGCTAACAAAGTTTGCTAGTTAAATATGTAAGAGGCCCCCGAACTGTTTCCTGCAGTATGCAGCCTGTGAGCTCCCCCCCTCTAAAAATATGGCCATCACAGTCACATCAGTCAATCAATTAGTCAATCACTTTATTTAACTAGGCATAAACACCATTGAGCAAGCTCATTTTCAAGGTGGTCCTGGGCATTAATACAATACAGTATACTTCATAAGATTACAATTACGGTGGACAGCAGTGCAAAAAAAGAAAGACATTGTGAAGGTGCCGGTCAGTATGGGCCTATATATACCGGGCAACTTAATTAACATGCAAAGGTACATAATGATAAGCTTTACTGGAATGAGAAGAGACAACAATCCCATATAGTCTCCGCTAAGTAAGAGCTCATATCTAAATGATAAAAAAAAAAAATAATAAGGAGGTATTGAGAATTGGGGTGAAAGAGTAGGCAGCCAAGAGGGAGGCCAGAATAGGTAAAAGGTAGAGAATAGGCAGGGCCATTTCAGATTAAGGGAACTAGGCTTGTAGGTCCTAGGTTTCTGTTAGGAATGTGGGGTGGATGAGATACTTATTGCATGATTCCTTCAGATAATCCGTTAATAGAGCTTTGAATGTGAAAATGCTTGAAAGTGAGGATAATTTTAATAAGTCTTGCATAGTGTTCCAAAGTGATGGAAGTGAGAAGTTAATTGCCGCCGAGCCAAGGGTAGTTTTCACTCTAGGAATCTGGAAGCAGATTATGCAGAAGCGTCTCAGGCCATAGGAACCTTTAGCCTGTTTGAAGAGGTTCCAGATGTATGCAGGGAGGTTATCAGATAGTGCTCTTAAAAAACCAGAGGAGAGCATTCCTTTTTCTCCTGGTTGAAAGTGAGGTTCCTCCCAAAATCTGGTATAAACAACAATGATGTGTATCACGGGGTAGATTTAGGATAAATCTTAAAGTCCGGTGGTAAAGGGTGTCCAGTTTGTTTAGCATCATTGATGGGCAGTGACTGTAAAGGAAGTCAGTGTAGTCTAGTATAGGTAGGAATGTAGTTTGTACTAGTCTCATTCTGGCTTCTAACGTAAGTAAGTGTTTAATTCGATGGAATAAAACTAATCACTGTCTTAGTTTCTTCGAGGTTTCATTTAAGTGGTACAGAAAGTTGACTTTGTTATCCAGCCAGAACCCTAGGTATTTAAAGGTATCAATTACTTCAAGAGGTTCATCTAAGAATGTTCGGATCTGTGTGATATGTGGACATTTTACTGACAGAGGGGAACAAGTGGGCAAGAGGGAGGTTGCAACTGCTACAGTCTGATTGAAACTTAAAAAAAAAAAACGAAACCACACACCTCTTTAAATGTTCTCCCTAATCAAGGTGTTATGTAGTTGTGGTCGGATGCAAGCCCTGAGACTCTGCCACTTCCTGCTCAAAGATTAGTTGAGTGTTCTGGAAAATACGCTGAGGTGACCAATCCCTCCGACTGTCTAGCTAGTTTGGTTGGTAAAGAGCCTCCCTAAATAAGGGTTCACTCCACCCCCTCCTCCTCCCAGCCATCCTTTAGTGGGGAAGAGGTTAAGGGGTGAAAACACCTTGAGGTCACTGGGGCTGGGTCTATATAGGGATCCTGCCCCCTACCTTTTGAACTCAACATAAAAGTATTTTCCCATTTAAAGAGTTAACTAGTTGATTCGTACAATATCTTCATGTGTTACTGTTTGAATTTATTAAAGTTAACTAATGATTTTATGATTGTGTTTGTACTGTAGTTATGTATAGTGTAGTGAGTCATAGCATTGGATGGGGTTTGATGGTTGATCCGCACTCAGCACCTTCAAAAAGGGGGGACTACCAATAGTTACATACAGTGTACAGGAACTTCATAGCCACATTAAGCGCTCTAGGTTGTTGCAGGAATTAAATAGGCTGGGAGCAGACATTGCCTTTCTACAAGAGACCCACCTAGGGGTGGAAGAGCACTTAAAACTTAGAAGATCCTGGGTGGGGGAAGTCTTTGCCTCACACTATGTGGAATGCCCACGAAAAAGGGGAGTGGCAATGTTGATATGAAGGAACATACCATTCAGAGTGGTAGAGGTTCAGACAGACCCATAAGGCAGATTTGTTGGGGGTAACAGGGAAGTGGGAGCACACAAACTTAACCTGCTGAATATCTGTGCCCTAAATGAAGAGCAGCTAAGGTCCACCTTCTTTTTGGACACTCTAACACAGGTGATGTTAGATGTATCTGGCATAAACATAGTGGGGGGAGATTTTAGTGCAGCACTTTGTCCAAATCATATAGGTCTAGGGAGGTGAGGGGGAGAATTCGGTCCTAGATGTCTGGCGATATTTAACCCATTGGTAAAGGACTAGTTTTACTCACCGAGGCACAACCAATACTTCAGGTTAGACTATTTTAATGTCAGCTGAGTGGGCGCATGTGGTTGAGACTTCAGAGATTGGTATCTTGACCACCTTAGACCATGCTCCATTCAGTATGAACTTGGTGTTTGAACCCCCGACCGGTGGTTCTGTCTGGCACCTTAACGCGTGTGTCCTAAATAGGACAGAATTTAAGGAAATTATTTCAGGGGAGATAAAATCTTTCCTAGACTTAAATCTCACTGAGGGCACCTCAGCCTCTCTAATATGGGATATTCTAAAAGCATTATTTATGGGGGAAAAGATTTCTAGGTTTGTGGATATGTTGTTCTATCCACACTTCGTGGCAGGTACCTTGCTGCTTTAAGATGTGCCGGAAAGTCTGCAAGCTGGCTCTTCCCACCCACCCGGGTGGTATAAACCTCGGCTCTGCCCCATGATGCCAGATCTTCCTTTCCGCTGGAAGGTTCAGGTTCCCTCCTTAACGCTCCTGCGTGTAGTAGGCCCTAGTTCTAGAATCTTTGGATTCGCTTAGAAAACTTATTATAAAACTCTCTTTGAGTTTCATTTTTGCATTCTTCTCTCGCTACTGCGATGGAAGACGAATCGGTTCCTGGGTTTCGCCGGTGAACCTGCGGGCAGATGATGTCTCTCAGCGATTCACACGCCACATGTGTCTATTGTCTGGGACACGACCATGATCTGCAGGCTTGTGATCTCTCTGTCCTTTTCACCTTTGGTTCTGGAACACTGCACTGCCTGACTTCAGCTGGGGTGACCGGAAAAGCATTACCCGCCGGTTAAATCCAAGTATGCCCATTGGGTGGTCTCCATGGTGGCGGGGTCCACCGAGCAGCTGGAACAGCTTAAGGCCTTTGAGGAGGAGGCGGCTCAGGCCGTGGCGGGCTCCTCTTCTGCTTTGGCCTTCATTCCGCTGCAACTGGGATCCTCCTATTTGGCTTCCTCCAAGGAGTTGTGACAGTCTTTCTCTACCAAGGGAGGGGGCCCTTTGGGGTCGCATGTTTCACGCTCTCGGAGTTGAAAAAGGAGAAGTCGCACGGTTGATGCTCTTGAGACTGGGAGCGGTCCTGCTCAAAAGAATTCCATGTTTCGGGGTTTCACGGTAACCCCGTCAGACCAGTCGACTGATACTCCTTGGGTCACGGCCGAGATTTTTCTTGAGCAGATTGGCGGGTTGTCACCTGATCTGGCCGACAACTTTTTCCTTCGGACTCCGGTGCTTCTGGTGTCTTCGGACGGAAAGGCTCAGCCCGCTGAGTAGGACCCGCCTGCCAAGGAACCTGACCAGGAGGAGCTGCGGGTTTCCCCGACTCCGTCTGAGGTCCCCCGTAGGCCCTGCCGACGGTTGAGGACTCGGTCTCGTTCCTCGATGTCTGACAAGACTTGCCCTCATCGGCGATCTCGCTTCCAGTGCCATGGTAAACGGTGGCGCTGCTCCTTGTTCTCCTTGGGTGAGGAGAGGCTGCGGTGTTAGTTGCATCAATCTTACGAAAACCTAATGCGGCAGCAGTTGGTCCTGTCCGGATCGAAACAGATTTGTTTCTACCCTGGCCATTAAGTGGCTTTCACCTGAGCCACTGACGTCGGCCATGGCCACAATCATTAAGGTGCTGGTTAAGGCCCTGCCGGCTCAGCCGGAGCTGGCTACTCCACTGATCGGGTGGAACCGCCACCTGAGCAACCAAAGTCCAGGGCTCCAACTAGGGAATCTCGCTTGGCCCAAGGCCTGCACCATCGGTTGTTGGTCACTCTTACTCACGACCGCCCAAGGCGGGTTGAGAGTGACACGGGTGGTCGCCCGCTTTACGAGAACTCCTCGGAGTCCAAAGATTCCTCCATGGTCTCCCATCCTGTCGATGCAGAGTGGGGGGGCCTCTCCGATGAGGGCCCTACCTCGCTGATGGGTATTTGTCTGCTCTTTTCAGAGTCTACGGGAATGGAGCTTGAGCCTGTGCAGAAACTGGCCAAGTATCCCCTCACAGAGATTCTGGACAAAGGAGATACTCCGATGGAGGCATTTCCAGTGGCTGAGGCCATTGTGGGTCTAGCCTTGGAGCTGTGGCAGCATCCTGCCCTGTGCCTTCTGTGCACATGGCCTGCAAGTATGCAGTCCCTATGGGGTCCCTTTCGGGATTTTCAGAGCACTCCTCTGCGGTGGGGTTGGTGGCCAACTCCATTTTTCAGTGTTCAGGCAACAAAGGAGATGTAGACAGAACCCCAGACAAGGAATCCAAACAACTGGACCATTCCAGAAAGAAGGTCTGTGCAGTCTCCTCCCATGGCCTTCGTCAGGCCAGTTCGGCCATTATCATGGCACATTTCTCCCATGCCCTCTTGGGCTTCCTGAGGCAGTGATCCCTCACTCTCTGGCGGACCTTCAGACCCACGGTCATACAGGTCGGGATCAGGGAGTAGGGCTGTGTAACAACCTAAGCCAGGCGGCTCTACATGTTGGTGACTCCTGTGCCCATTAGGTGGCGGCTACAGTGGCCAAGCACCGCAGAGGTTGGAGTGCGCATTGCGACCTTCTGAGATAATAAGCAACACAAGCTTTTCGGTGTCCCTTCCTGGAAGCCCGACCTGTTCGAGCCCGGCGTGGAGGCCACCTCCATTATACAGAGAAGTCCAGTGGCACCTTGGACTCCACCACATCTGTCCAGAAGGGCAAGGGCCCCAAGCGTCAGAACCACAGGCCCTTTCATTCGTCCACTCCTGCAGCCAGCAGGCTCAATCTTGGTGTCCTCAGGCTAAGTCCGTGGCCGCCTTGTTCAGGAAGCCTGGGGGAGAGGTCCCAACGGCTCCTCTGCCAGACCCTCCTCCAAGCCTGCACAGTGACTGGGAGGTGCTTCCCTCAGTCCCATGGGACCTCCCATGGGGTCCGGCTCAGCCACTTCCTTTCTGCCTGGTCTGCTGTCACATAAACCATTGGGTTCTGGAAGTGGTCGGTCGAGGCCTGCCTCTGGAATTTAAGTAGGCCCCTCCCTTTCGAGCCTGCGCCCCACGGGGGGATCTGGTGCCTGCAGCCTCTGTCGGCTCTCCGAGACAACTTAGCTCGGCTCCTTCTCAAGGAGGTGGTGCGCAGAGTAGCGGACCCACCTTCAGACCCAAGGTTCATTTCCAGGTAATTCCTGGTACCGGGGCAGGGAGGAGCCCCATTCTACATCTGCATGACTTGAACAAGTTCCTCTGGTCCAGCACCTTCTGGATGGTAACTCCTGGCTCAGATCATACCATCCCTGGAGCAAGGCATGTGGTTCTGCTCCCTAGATCTTCGTCCGTCCCATCGACGGTTACTCTGCTTTGGAGCTAAGGGAACCCTTTACGAGTTCCAAGCCATGCTCTTCGGCCTGTCTTAAGCCCCCAGGTCTTCACCAAATGCAAACCACAAAATACAGTGCACTCGCAAAAGGCAGTAAAACGAATGCTGGAAACCACAAATGTTGTGAGAAATGACGTGTTTGAATAAAGCAGATTTATTTCAGCAAAGGGTACAAAATAAGGACTTGAACTCAGTACTGAGTTCAGAGTCCTTATTTGCTCCTTTAACAGAATCGACATTTATTCAAAAGCGTTATTTCTCACAACATTAATGTATTTGCGATGAGCTACTGCCTTAGCGCACTGTGTATTGTTTTTGCGTTTTTTGTGGAGGTTCAGCTGCCTCCTAATACAGTGCAGCCTGGTCTAATTTGGTGTATCGCAGCGGCATGCTGAAGGGTTGTTTCTTCACCAAATGCATGGCAATGGTGGCGGCTTGCCTGAGGCGCCGAGGGCTCCGGGTGTACCTTTACTTGGACAGCTGGCTGATGGCAGATCCCTCCAAGCGGGAGGTGGAGCGGTCCAGGGATCTGGCTCTCCAGACTTGCCTCGACCTTGGCCTTGTGCCTTCGCAGGTGATTCAGTTCATCGGGGCAGAGCTCGACTCCTGCCGAGTCAGAGCTCTGCTCCTGGCAGATAGGGCAGAGGTTCTCTCCTCCTTTGCGCAATCATTTCTGGTTGGGCAATTGTGCCCTGCCTGGGACTTCCTGCGTCTTCTGGGCTACATGGCAGCCTGCACCAGCGTGGTCCAGTGGGCCCGCTGGCATATGCGTTTCCTCCAGTGGGAACTGGCCAGCCAGTAGTCTCAGCACTTGGGTCATCTCGACCAGCTGGTCTCTGTGACCAGAGGATGTGTGATGGCCTCTAGTGGTGGCTCATCCCATCCCACCTGCAGGAAGGGATCCTGTTTGTCCGCCCGATCCAACTGTCATTCTGATGACCGACTCCTCTCTGATGGGTTGGGGTGCCCATCTATGGAAGCAGAGAGCCCACAGGCTCTGTCCTCCCAGGATTTCTGATGCCACATCAACCTGCTGGAGCTTGGTGGTTCAGCTAACCTTGACGCTATTCGCTCAGTTTGTTCAAGGTCAAGTGGTCCAGGTCCAGATGGACAACACCACGACCATGTACTGTCTCAACAGGCAGGCGGGATGCGCTCCTGCCCCTTTGCAAGTAAGGTCTCTGCATTTGGTCCCTCGTGCTCAGCCTGGAGGCAGATCTCCTAGCCATTCACTGATCAGGAGCCTTGAGTCTGCTGGCTGATGCCCTCAGCCAGATGGGTGGGGCATCTCACGAGTGGTTTCTCCACCAGGAGGTAGTACAAGATCTGTTCTCCTACTGGGACACCCCTCAGGCGGACCTGTTCACCTCCAGGGAGAACACGAAGCTGAGGCTGAATCATACCCGCGCCCGTCTGCAGGGTTCCCTGCAGGGGGATGCCTTCTCGAGGCCGTGGACCCCAGGCCTCTTCTGTGGCTTCCCTTCCATTGATTCCCAAAGTGCTCTTCAAGGTTGGGAGGGACAGGGCACAGGTGATCCTGGTAGCCCCAGATTGGTCCCGCCAGTTCTGGTATCCAGATCTCCTCAGCCTTGGCTCCAGGCTCCCAAGAAGACTTCCAGCACGCCCGGACCTGCTGTCAGTCAGTCGGAGGAAGGTACTCCACCTGGTCCTTCGATTCTTGCACCTGACAGCCTGGTTCCTGAGTGGCTTGAGCTCCAGGCCTTGGTTCTCTCCGACGAGGTCCTCAACGTTGTTGAGGCTTCCCATAAGGAATCTACCAGAAAATGCTGTGCCTTTAAATGGAAGAGATTGTCCATCTGGTGTCAGGGCAAAAGGTTGGAACCATTGTCCTGTCCAGTGACTAGCATTTTGGATTATCTTTGGTCCCTCTCCCAGCAGGGACTTCGGTGGACGACCCTAAAGGTGCACCTGGCAGCCATCTCTGCTTACCGGGTGTGGGCCGGTCAGCAGTCGGTGGCGCTGGAGAAGATGGTCTGGCGCTTCTTCAGTGGCCTAGATCACATATCCACTCCGGTGCGTGAACCTCTACCTTCGTGGGATCTACTGCTGGTTTTGGCAAAGCTCATGGACAAGCCATTCAAACTGATGCACAAATATGACCTCTCACATTTGTCATGGAAGACTGTTCTTGGTGGCTAGCATGTCAGCCAGAAGGACTGGGGAGTTACAGGTACTCTCTCTCGAGTCTCCTTACCTGGTCTTCCACAGGGACAAGGTAGTCCTGTGCCCCCACCCGATATTCCTTCCGAAGGTGGTTGAGTTTCTCCTTCACCAGGTGATTACTCTGCCGGTGTTCTACTCCAGTCACATTTCGGCAGCAGAGTACAGGCTCCATACTTTGAACCGGAGACAAACGGGTAGAAAGGGTGGATGGCAGATGTTCGGGGAGAGGTTCGCCAGCTGTTTGTCACCTACGCTGAAGCCGCACCTGGCAGACCTGCAGCGAAGCGGACAGTAGCTCGAAGGATTACATCTTGCATTGATCTCTGCTATAGGTTGGTGGGTAGGGAGCCTCCTATAGGGCTTAAAGCTCATTCCACCCACCATAACGTTGCATTGGTAGCTGCTTCTAGGGACGTCCCTATCCAGGAAATCTGCAGGGCTGCTGCCTAGGAGTCAGCACACATCTTTATTTCCCATTATCACATTGACCTTGAGTCACGCCGAGATGCTGGTTTTGGAGCCCCAGTTCTCCAGTTCCTTTTTCCTAAATATAGGGGGTTTGTGTCTTGCCTTCTTTCCTTGGAGAACTGCCAGGAGTCTGCCAAGAAATGTGGATACAAGAAGATATCCACAATCCAAGAAAAACACCTTGTTCTCCTGTAACAGTAGATCTTCTACGGACTGGTCTCTTGCAGTAAGTCATTACTTATGGGAGTATCCACCAAGTGGCGCTGTCACACGGCAGCTTCTTCCAGCAGTCTTCCGTGGGGGCCGCCCACACAACATCACTTCCTCTGGATGTGTATAAGAGTGGGTGGTCCCCAGTACCCTCTGTTTGTTTTCATGCTGGCTTCAGCTTGCACACTCTGCTCTCCTGGGTTGCAGTCTTTGACTTGAACTTGAACCGATTTTCTACCTTTGGGTCCGGGACGTGGGACTTGCTCTCAGCACCCCCGGACTTCCATAGCAGGCCTGTGACCCACTCGAAGTACCCCTGCTGCTCCCAGACTCTGGCTCTCTTGCTGGGTCTGGGGCTTCTTTAGGGCTTAGTGTGATTTCTTTTCCTGTACAGCAGGTTCGGTGTTTCATTAAAGCTCCCAGAACACCGGCTGCTTCCTGGCCCAGGCATTCTTGCTGGGTCTGGGGATTCACTAGGGCTGCTATTTACAGCCCAGCCCGATTTTGCTTCTCTCTGCCGGGCCTGTGGAACACTCCCAGGCCTTGGCTCTTCTACTTCCAGGACCTGGGCCTGTGCACCACCTCTGCCCCCGACTCCTGCCACTGGTCCTGGGTATGTGTACTACTCCCAGGCCCTGGCTCTTCTACTTCCACTAGGCCGGGCCTGTGCTCCTCACAGTGCCCCCGGCCCTCCTTGCTCACAGCACTTCTGCTGCTACCTGGCCCAGGCTCTCTTGCTGAGCCTTGTGACTTGCTCATGGCTGATCATCCAGCCAGGCCGGGACGGACCTTCTGGGTGCGCATTAAAGCTCCGGTCAAGGACACTTGTTCCAGGCATAGGAGGGAATGGGATTCACACTCCTCACACTCCCTCCGCCGTACTCCATTGATGATGGCTCCTCCATCGTCGATGGAGCATTGCTTGTCGTCGGGGCTGCTCTCCCGTCGACTGAGCCTGCTGGGCTTGTTTTATATTCGGGTCTCGTCCCGTTGATGGATCTTGTTTATGAACGTTTCCCGTCAACAGAACATTTCTAGTTGACGGAGATGCTTCTCCTGTCAATGACACATGTTCTTTGCTGTCCCTCGTCGACTGGGGCTCTTCTTCCGTCTATGGGACATGATTCTGCTATTCTCTCGTCAACGGAGGCTTATTCTCTGTCGACTGGGCACTCCTTGTCGACGGGACGGCTTCCACCATCATTGAAGAGGCTTGTGTCTGGTCTCTTGTGGACCAGGCTGGACTTCACCTCAATGAGGAGACTCCTCCCCGACAGGGGTGCTTCCCTTGGTGACACCCCTGCTCGGGGCTTTGCTTCCATACCACCTATGCTCATCCTGGCACCTTGTTTCGGCATCCTGGGGGTTGCTCCCCCCGTCTCCTGTTCCTGACCTTTGGATCGTCTTTTGCCGGGTCTTGACTTCATTAGTGGACCCAACCCTGAACCCTTACCCTTTAGCGGTCCTGGACCACAGGGGGGAGTGCCTTCCCCTGCTATTTGGGGTCAGCGGTTCCTGGGCTGGCTCCCTCCTCCTAGTGCCGCCCTTGGGTGCCCTCCGTTTTTGGATCCCCAGCCCCAATCACCAGTGCTGGACATCGCCTGCATTGTGCTGGAGGTCCTACGGCCCATGGGCCAGGATCTGTCCCCGTCACGTTCCACCTCCCCTCCACCAGGGCGCCTGCGCTTCCCGGCTCCCGCCTCCCCCTCACATTTATGTGGATTCCCTTTATGGAGATTCCGGGATGGTGATCCTTTTGTGGGGGATGTTCCTGGCTGGGACCTCTCTGACCATGGGGACCTTGGTTCTCCACTGTCCGCATCGTTGCTTTTTGGAGGCCGCCCGCCTGAACCCCTGCTCCCTCCTCACTACTGGATCCTTCCTTCCACGGGCTCATGCTGCGGATCTGTCACGCTTTTGGCTTCCCTGCTGCGAATCAGGACTCTTTTCGTTGGGACATGGCTGCCTACCTCGACATTCCCAAGAGCCTACCATGGTTGTCCCGCCTTTGGTTCCTCGTGATTTTCATGCACTATCCGATATTTGGTCTTGTCGGCTTCGCTCAGCCTGCCTTCGTGGCTCTGATCAGCTCAGCTGCTGTCTGCCATGCCCTCCCTTTCCCGTCACCCTGCGCCATGCGCTTCGATCACGGTTGACACATCAGCCTACCTCTCGGCCTTGGCTTCACCTGGCTGCGGGTTTGAGTGCCCCATTTCTCTGGGAACCTGCTGTTTGGATCTGGAGCCCAGTCCATCCTGGATTTCCTTCAGGCTTCGAGGCATACTCTCCGGTCTGTTCAGGACTTATATCCATGCCCCCATGTCCCACCCCTGTGGCCTCCCGGGTTGGCTGCCTCCTACCCATACCCACTACTGAGGTGCCTCTTGGGACCACAGTAGGGCCTCCAGGGGCGGCCCAGTCTGCCCCTCTGCAGCATCCCTGTCCGTCACATGGGGCGGGACCTGCTTCTGCACCTTAACTCGCCTTTTGGTATCCCCCGCCTCCTTTTACAGGCCTCGGAGGCACCCGGGGATCTCTTTATCTTTCTTGGAGGCTTCTTCCGGACTGGACGCTTCACCTCCATGCAGATCTGATTGGAACTCCTGCCACTCTCCCTGCTGGAGCCCTTCAGTTGTTCCTTACTATGACCATCTGGGATGTTTTTTTCCCCCGGTGCTCCTTTTTTTTTATCTGATCTGCTGTCCTTGTCTGTTTATTGACTTTGACTTGATGCCAGGACCTGTTGACCTCTGCCTCATCAGGATGAATCACTGTACCTGGCCACCTAAAGTTCTTTCTACATCATGCCTCCTGCATGCTGTCCTCACCCACCTTTGTTGCCTTTCTGCCTGTGTGGGTGTGGTTTGAGTTGACATATCTCTCTAGTTTCATGGCTACATATCCTCACTTAACCATTGGCCTATCTGCCTGCGCGGAAGGGGTCTGAGTTGGACATTCTCCTGGTTTAATGTCAAATGTCTTCGCCTAACCGTTGGCCCGTCTGCCTACATGGAAGAGGTTTAAGTTGAACATTTCTGTTACTTATCAAACATTTAGTATTTATTTTATTTAGTTTTTGTTGACCGGGTAAGTGCACTAGACAAATCCTGCCTATTTTCAGGCACGACCCGGGGGAGGGGGATACAGATGAATGTTTACTGACCTTGAGCCAGATTAAGCTGTTGTTGGTATTTTTTTAGTGAATGAGGGAAATTTGGCCAGGACACTGGGGAAATCCCCCTACTCTTTTCGATAGGTGCCATGGGATCTTTAATATCCACCTGAACTACCACCAATTCAGGCAGATGGGACCTCGGTTTATCGTCTCATCCGAAAGGCGGCACCTCCGAAGTGCAGCACCCCTCATGCTGCACTGCAGTGTCAGTACTGGGATATTAACCCAAGTGCCAGTTGTGGGAACTGAACCCACAGCCCTCTGATCTCCCGCCCTCAGAGGCGAGTGTGCTACCTACTGAGCCACTGACACTGCTTTACCCCACCCCGGCCTATCTGCCTCTGGGAGTACGGTTGAAGTTTATTTTTTTTTGTGCTTTTACATCTTTGGCTTTGCCTTTCCTCCCATTTGGATTTTACTACTTGGTAAGCTCCCATAAGTAATGACTTACTGCAAGTGACCAGTTCGTAGAATATGGTACAGTTGTGTAAGAACTTACTGTAATGGTAAATCTTCCGAGGACTCTCTCTTGCAGTAAGTCCCCCTCTTATTGTCATGAATCTGCAACTCAGGATGTTGGTGGGATCACTGTTCTCTCTTGTTTTCTGGCCTCGTTTACCTCGGTCCAGGCCGTGCTGCAAAGCCAGCAGCTGAACAGAGGGTGCGGGGCGATCCACTCTTATACACATCCACAGGAAGTGATGTTGTGTGGGCGGCCCCACAGAAGACTGCTGGAAGAAGCTGCCATGCGACAGCGCCACCTGGTGGATACTCCCATAAGTAATGACTTACTGCAACAGAAATGCTCGGAAGATCTACTGTTATGGTAAGTGTTACCTAACTACTGTCTAGGAGTGGTATATGTTGTTCATCCACACTGACCTACCCGACCTCCCTGGCTTCGACTCAGAAACCTGGCTTCCAGTGGGCCAAGACCTGGTGTCATGGGGCCGAGCCAAGGGTTATACCACCTGTGTGGGTGAGAGAAGCCAGCTTGAAGACTTTCTGGCACATCTTAAAGTGGCAAGGTACCTGCCAAGAAGTGTGGATGAACAGCATATACCACTCCTAGAACTACTGTTACAGGTGGGTAACCTGTTTTTCCTTCACTACCTGACTAAAAGAAAATATTTAGCATCAACAGGAACTGGGAAAAACGTATAGCCTCCCTAGAAGCACAACACAAAGTAGACCTAGAGTCCACATATGGCAACTAGAGGAAGCCAAGAGGGCATTGGGTAAACTGCTAGAGCACAAAATAGAGGAAAACTTGGATATGCTAGACAACTTTAATATGAATTAATGAATAGGGCTAGCACACTGCTAGCACAATTCTATTAAGAGGCAGTCAGTAGAGCAGTCCTAAAGATAAGGGGAACAACCACAGGATTTACGGTTAAACCCAAAGAAATGGCACAAAAGTTTACAGATTTCTTTAAAGCTCTATACAGTGCAGAAAGAGGAACATCCCATATCTGCATGCAGGCCTACCTTGCTAACATCCACTACCCTCTTTAAAAGAGGATGAGGCTAACTTGCTGGGAGCTCACATTACAGTTCAGGAGATCAGGCAACACATTACTTCCTTAAAAAACTCCAAAGCCCCGGGGATGGATGGCCACCCAGTCGGAGTTCTATAAGGCCTTTTCAGCTGAATTACTTCCACTCTTTCAGAAAGCCTTTAATTCCATCATAAGAGAGGCAGAACCTTTACCCCCGGAAATATGCTCAAATCACTGTCCTACCAAAGCCTGGTGAAGACTCTCAAGAATGTGGTTCATACAGGCTCATCTTCCTATTTAACATAGACCTCAAGATTTTTACTGGTATCTTGGCCTCTAGATTACAGACGATCATGTGCTCGCTAGTCCACCACAACCAAATGGGCTTTATGAAAGGTAGACTCATCCAGGACAACATTCGTAGGTTTCTGAACATAATCTCTTCTCAGAAACAGCACCTGCATTTTCAAATAGCCATGGAGTCAATGCAGAGAAGGCATTCGATTGGGTTGATAGGTTTTCCTTCAACATGTCCTGACTAAATTTGGCTTAGGGGAGAGATTTGTAGCTGCGATAGCCGCATTATATGAGGGGCCGGAGGCAGTGATGAAGGTGAATGGCTGTTTTGTCCAGTAGGTTTGGTCTTGGACGAGGAACTAGGTAAGACTGCCCACTCTCCTCACTAATTTTGCCTTGTTGCTTGAACCTCTAGTGGTACAGATCCGAAACCATCTTCATATTGGGCGCATATGGGTGGGAGGAAGAACAGAAAATTGCCCTATATGCTGATGATGCCTTACTTTTTCTAGGAAATCCCATCTGCCTCACTCCCACCATCTATTTCAGGTATTAGACAATTTTTATAAGCTGGCAGGCTATAAAATCAGTGTAAATAAATCAGAAGCCATTGTCCTTAGCGGTTCTCCCTCACCTGAATTTAGAAACATAGAAACATAGAAGTTGACGGCAGATAAGGACCGCAAGGCCCATCCAGTCTGCCCATTTCTTTTTCTACCTTATAAATGTGCCATCGGCCTTTGCTCTGTCAGTGGCCTATCTATTCATACTCATTTGTATTGCTCCCTTATGCCTATCCCATGCCTGTTTGAAGCCCTGCACTGTATTCATAGCCACCACTTCTTGAGGTAGGCCATTCCATGTATCCACCACCCTTTCTGTGAAAAGAATTTCCTCACATTTCCCCTTAATCGACCCCCCTGTAATCTCATGCTGTGTCCTCTTGTCCTGCTATTTTTCTTACATTTAAACATGTTAGACTCTTTCACCTTGTTAATGCCCTTAAGATGTTTGAATGCCTCAATCATATCACCTCTCTCCCTCCTTTGCTCAAAGGTATATATATTGAGCTCTGTTAATCTGTCCTCGTATGTCTTCTGATGCAGTCCCTGCACCATTTTGGTTGCCCTTCTCTGGACTGCCTCAATTTGTTAATGTCCTTGTGAAGGTGTGGCCTCCAATACTGCACCGAGTACTCCAGATGGGGCCCAACCAGTGTCTTGTAAAGAGGGATTATTACCTCCCTCTTACGACTTGTGATACCCCTACTAATACACCCTAACACCCCCCTAGCCTTACCTACTGCTTTAGAGGTCTGCTTGGATGATTTCAGGTCATCAGTGATGATGATGCCCAAGTCTCTTTCTTCCTTTGTGACTGCTAGCAACTCCCCTCCCAGCCTATAGGTGGCTTCAGGGTTTCTCTTCCCTATGTGAATGATCTTCCACTTCCTTGCATTAAATACCAGTTGCCACCCTTCTGACCATTTTGCTAGTTTATCCAGATCTCTTCTCATTCTGCCCACCCCATCTGGATCATCTACTCTGTTGCAGATGACACCAAGATCTGCAACAAACAGACAAGCCTTACCCTCTAGTCCATCTGCAAGGTCACTAATGAAGATGTTGAAGAGGACTGACCCCAGGACTGATCCCTGAGGTACCCCACTTGTGACTTGCATTTCTTCTGACTGTATACCATTTACCACCACTCTCTGTTTTCTGCCCGTCAACCAGTTTGCCACCCAGTTGACCAACTTCTGACCCACCCCGAGCCTACCCAGCTTATTTATCAATCTTCTATGTGGAACAGTGTCAGAAGCTTTGCTGAAGTCAAGGTAGGCGACATCAGCTGCTCCCCTTGGTCCACGCTCTGGTTACCCAGTCAAAGAAATCTATGAGATTAGTTTGACAGGACCTTCCTTTTGTAAACTCATGCTGTCTTGGATCCTGTGCCCCTATGGATTCCAGGTGTTGCACTATCCTTTCCTTAAGGAGTGCCTCCATAATCTTGCCCACAACTGAGGTAAGACTGACTGGTCTGTAGTTCCCTGCCTCCTCCCTGCTACCACTCTTGTGGAGTGAGATCACATGAGCCCTTCTCCAGTCTTCTGGGACCTCTCCTGTGCTCAGAGACTCGCTAAACAGTTCTGCTAATGGCTCTGCTAGTTCCACCTTTAGCTCCTTAAGTACCCTGGGATGTATGCCATCAAGTCCCATTGCCTTATCCACCCTGAGCTTAGGCTCTTGTAGGACCCTTTCTTTTGTGAGGGTAGTGCTCACCTCCCTCCCCTGTGTCCATGGTGCTGAGCTGTGGGCCCTGCCCTACCTTCTCTTCAGTAAATACTGAGCAAAAGTATCTATTTAGGATAGATGCTTTTACATGGTCCTCCTCCTCAGATGCTCCCTTTTCTCCATTAAGCTTAGCAATACCTTCTCTGGACTTTCTCCTTTCACTAATGTATCTATAGAAAGTCTTGTCACCTTCTTTTACTGTTCGTGCTAGTGTTTCCTCAGTTTGGGACTTTGCCTGCCTTACTGCCTTCTCTGTTTCCCTTAGGGCAGTTTGGTATGCCTCGCTATCTTCATCCCGCTGTGTTCCCTTATATTTCCTGAAGGCCAGCCTTTTGGCTCTGACCTTTCCTGCTACTGTATTTGAGAACCAAAGTGGTTTCCTTCTTGTTTTGCACTTCCTTTTCTGTCTAACACAATAGGATGTTGCTTCAAGTATTGCATCCTTAATGCTTGCCCACTTTGCCTGTACCCCTCACCTGTGTTTCTTTTGCCAGGCTAGCTTAACTCTGTTGGCCATCTTATCAAAGTCAGCTCCTCTGAAGTCCCATATTTTTGCCTTGGAATGGGATGATTTAGATGTAGTAGCCAAATTGAACCATACCATGTGATGGTCACTGGCCCCCAGGTGACCTTCTACCTGGAGATCTGTGATCCCTTCCATGTTAGTCAGTATTAGATCTAGGATAGCCCTGTCTCTTGTGGGTTGTTGTACCAGTTGTTTGAGGCCCTTCCCTGCAGGGAATCCACTATGTGTCTAGTTCTGGCAGATGTTCCTGCTGGTATTGACCAATCTGTATCTGGCATGTTGAAGTCTCCATTATCAGAACCTCCCTTTAGCTGTCATGTTTTGTATATCTTCTAACAGTAATGTGTCTATGTTCTCCCTGGTCTGGGGCCTGTAGGCAACCCCAGTTCTTATAGCTGTCCCATTTCCTGTTTCCAGGGTGACCCACAGTTCTTCTGGCTCCTTATGTGTATTCTGAATTTCTGTAGCTTTGATATTTTCATTGACATACAGGCACTCCTCCCCACTTTTGCACCTCGGTCTCTTCTGAACAATACATAGCCAGGTACTGAAGTCTCCCAAGTGTGGTTACTGGTAAACCACGTCTCACTAATTGCTTCTGTGTCCAGTTTAGCCTCTGACATTATTGCCTGCAGGTCTGGGATCTTATTTCCCAGGCTGTGAGCATTTGAGTACATGATTTAAGGACCACTTTCCATTCACCTGGGCCCCAAAGAACACAATCGGGTACTTGGGGGTTCAAATCTCTGTCAGCTTGGGCAAATTGTTTTCTAACTACTTAGATCTCTTGAATACCCTCAAACAGGATCTAGTCCGACGGAAGATACTCCCCTTGTCCCTATTGGGTAGATCACAAGCGATTAAAATAAATGTCCTCCCGTGTTTCCTCTTCCTTTTTCAGACACTCCCTATCCCACAAAGCAAATGGAAAGAATTGCTCACATCCCTTCGAGTGTGTGTGAGACCTAGACTCTCGTATAATATGCTAACAGTGTCCAAAGACGGAGGTGGATTGGGGCTCCTGGATTTTAAGAGATACTGTTTGGCTGCCCAGGGCCCATGGCTATTTTCCTGGTTAAGGCAAAGAAGAGTCAGATTGGTATACCATGGAGGTGGAGCAGCTACTTCTGTACCCTCTTGGGGCATTAGCCACAGGTAAAATCTCTCGGCCACTCCTACGCCAGATCACAAACCCCTGGACTAGACATACATTTGCAACCCTGTGTATTTTGAGACACCAGACAGGCACCCAAATGAACTGGGTCCTTTGTATCTGATTAGATTTCATGCTGACTTTCAGCCCCCGGCCAGCACTAGACAGAGGATACATCTTCTGGGAGTTGAGGGGTCTAGTCTGTTTCACGCAAATAATACAAGGGGGAGTTTGTATGAGTTTTCATCAACTCCAATAATAAAATGGACTATGGAGGGAAGACCATTTCAGATTCCTGCAGGTCAGGAACTCCATTTTACAGGACTCCCACCAGACCCAAATCCAGAGACCCCGAACGGAGTTGGAAGACTTATTTTACTGGTGGGGACAGTTGTCAGCCAAGATGAGGCCCATATCACAATTTTGCAAACTCATGTTTGATGTCACCCCTCGCCTCCTATGGGAGGGTGAAGTCAAATCTTGGGCTACAGATGCAGGACAGCCAATCCGAATCCAGCTGACTTCAGGGGCTTAGGGGTTGGCGGTGACCTCTTTCCCCACCTGGAGGGAGTTTGATTGGAAGATTTTTAACAAGATTCTTCCTCACCCCTACTCGTACAAAACATTTTGGTCCTCCAGTACAGACAAGTATTGAGACTCTCAGTGTGTCAGAGGTTCCCACTGGCATATTTTCTGGAGCTGCCAGATTATATCACCTTTCTGGCAACAAGTGCATGCTCGAATCTAAACCATCCTAGGATTCCCATGCCTTTTACCTTTCAGGGTGACTCTGGCCCTGGGTGGGGGCCCGAGGGGGAATGGGGATGGCATAAGCTGTTTCAAATCCTGGGCTGGCAGCCCTAAAATGCACATCACTATCAGTTGGTTATCGCCAAAATCCCCAACTCTTGCTGTGTGTGTACAGAAGGTTGAGTAGTTGGAGACCATGGAAAGGCTTATGGCACTTTGCCTCAAAATAGAAACATGTCTGGAGACATGGAGACCTGGCATTCCAGGATGCAAGAAGAGGGGGGTGGTGATCCCGTGCAGACCATACTTAATGCCATGGGAAATCTTCACCACGGATGGGGATTCTTCCTGCTCCCACTCCCCCTTCCAAGGTCCGGGATCTTAGGCCGCTTTTGCCTGCCTGTGGGAGATGAGGGAGTTGGAATTAAGACTGAACAACCAGTCAATAGTGACACAAATAATTTTATGTTAACCATAGTCAGAAAGAAAATTGACCACCTAACTATTTAATGACACACAATACATTTAGATTTTTAAATATTTTTTTCATTTTAAACAACTTTTACAGTTTACATTGATCTTCAGTTAAATTCGAGATAATGTTAATCACAATGGGAAATAGAATCTCTATAACCTTGCAGTCATATATTGCTATAATTTGAAGTCCAAAGAGTTCATTGTTCAACTATTTATTTATTCAAGTCTGGGATTACTAATACCTTTGAGCCATGGCTCTTTTACAAAGGTTCCATGTCAGAGGCAAAGACATACAGGGAAAGCAATGAAACACAATAATCAATAATAGCATACAATAGTTAGTTAAAAAGTACAAGATCAAGTTTTAAGACAAGGTTACTAGCTGTTCAGATAAGACGGAAACCAGCAACGAGAAAAAAGAAAAAGGGTGTTGAAAGGGAAGGGCAAAAGGTGCAGCCAAAGGCGTTGTCATATAAAACTGGATAAGTGCTGGTGACATTGGGGGTTGGGGGTGGGTAGTGGGAAGGAGATGGAGCGGTGGGGTGGGTGAGATGGAATAAGAGCATCAGTGGGGCTAGGGGGCAGCCAGATGGACGGTAATGGGAGAGGCTGTACATAAGGAACTAGGACATTTTTGTTAGTTACAAAATTGGACTGTTAATTGGTGATACAGCTAAACAGCCCTCTCTGCAGCATCTAGAACTGAAGTGACTTATTCAAATTCAAGGGCTCCTGGGACAAAAAGATTGCTGTGTAATGTCCTTCATGGATGGGCTTCTTTTAACATAGAAACATAGACACATAGACTTTGACGGCAGAGAAGTACTGCTAGGTCCACCTAGTCTGCCCATTTCCCTACCTGCAGGATAAACTGCAGATCCTAGTTAACCAACAGCCTATTTCTTCCTGCCCCCCACAAAAATTGCCTTATGTCTGTCCCATGCGTTCTTGAATTCTCCCACAGTTTTTTAGACCCCACAACCTCCTCAGGAAAGCTGTTCCATGCGTCCACCATCCTCTCTGTGGAAAAAATACTTCCTCACATTGCCCCTGAGCTGTCCCCTCTCCATCTTCAAATTGTGCCCCCTTGTTCTTGCACATCTGTTTTTCTGGAAGATGCTACCCTCTTCTACTTTGTTGATTCCACTGAGGTACTTGAAAGTTTATATCATGTTCTCCCTCTCCCTCTTTTCCTCAAGGGTATACATATTAAGCTCCTTTAGTCTCTCCTCGTATGGCTTCTCTTGCAGACCCTGCACCATTTTAGTTGCCCTCCTTTGGACTGCCTCCATCCTGTCTATGTCCTTGTGGAGATGGGGTCTCCAGAACTGGACGCAGTACTCCAGATGGGGTCTCACCAACTGTCTGTGCAGAGGGAGGACAACTTTCTGTTTTCTGCTGCTGATGCCTCTCCCTATACATCCCAGTATCCCCCAGCCCTCCCTACTGCCTTCTCACATTGCTTGCTAACCTTAAGGTCATCTGATATGATTACCCCCAGGTCCCTTTCCATTTTTGTTATTGTTACTACCTCCCACCCATCGTGTAATCTTCTCCTGGGTTTTTGTTTACCAGGTGCATTATTCTGCACTTCTTTGCATTGAATCTAAGCTGCCATACTTCGGACCATACCTCCAACCTTGCCAAGTCCCTTCTCATCCTTTCCACGCCTCCTTGTGTATCAACACTGTTGCAGATCTTTGTATCATCTGCAAAGAGACATACTTTTTCTTCCAGTCCCTCTGCAATGTCACTTATAAAAACGTTAAAAAGGACTGGACCCAGTACTGAACCTTGCGGTACCTCACTAGTATCCCTCTTTCTTCAGAGTGGACTTTATGTACAATTGTCTTGTGTATCCTGTTGTCTAGCCAGTGTTTTACCCAGGAACCCACTCCCAGGCTGGTTAATTTGACTATTAATCTTTTGTGTGGATTGTGTCAAATGCCTTTGCTAAAGTCTAGGTAGGCTATATCCATAGCCCCTCCCTGGTTATTGCAGATCTACTCCTAGAAAAGTAAAGAGAAAAGGTAGAATAAACTATTATGATTTAGCTGGAAAAAACCTGTGTCTGTATCTGTGTTTGATTGCACGTCTTATTGGTGTAACGTTTGTAAATCTTATAACCAAGAAAGATGAAGTTTAAAAAAAAAAAAAAAAATTTACCATCTGACAGTGGCTGTCCCGTTTCTTCGCATCCTAGCACCACCTGATTGGCCAGCATTAGGTCAGTCCTTACCCAAGTTCCGAGTGCATGGGAATAATATGTATAATCCCTTGTGGAGGGGTGCTGAATTTGCCAAACAACTAGTTTGTGCTGTTGTAATAAGGCCATCAGTGCACCCAGACTGTTAGTGGGCATGTATGGCTACTGGGAGGAAAAGTCCAGGACCCTGTCCAACATGCAGTTGGCACCTCTGGCACAATCCATTTCCTGGGAGTTGTGCCATCTCCACCATGAGCTTAGTGAAGAACTCTTCTGTGTCATAAGTCAGACTGTAGACGGAGCATAGTGAGATCTCTTGACCAGTGGCTAATTCTAGATGCATGGGTGAGACACCCCTGCATCATCGGTGGCTTTCAGTACACTAGCTTGCATGTGGGGCACATCCAAATTGCAGTGCCCCTTGCCTTTGAATTGAATGTGGAAATGGTCCAGATCCCCTAACAGAGTTGGTCTTTTTTTATTTATTTTGTTTTTAAAGATGTTGCATCTCCAGTGGAGTGGCGTGGGTGTCCGGAAGAAACACCATATTGGGGTTGGCCTTTTTAATTGCACCCTAGACTCCTTTCTATTTGACATGTGGTTTTAAGGTGTTGACGTTCCAGGATAAACCTCTTAATGCACTACTCATAGGTACATATATAGACATTGAGTAACCCTGTATTTTGACATTGAAGATTGAGGTGAGCTTAACTGCCTAATACAGGTCACTGTACAGTGAGCTGCCACCATAAAACAGTAGCACTTAGTGTTCCACCTAATCCTGGTGGCACCTGCCTTTACAGCACTTCATTGTCCCACCCCCATCTACCCTCTCCCCACTGGACACCCATTCCCTCTCTGTCCCTGCCCTCATGCCCCACTGTCTCCAACCTTCCTTAAATCGGTTCTAACTCCCTATGCAGGCATACACTTAATATGCCAGCTGTGCCTGTTCTCCACTCTGTTTTAACCCCCACAAGTAGGCTTAACTCTCTGATGCAGGCACATTCTCACCAATGCCATAGTAATGTCTAAATGTTATACCTTAAGCTAAATGCTATCCCAGTTTTGTAATCCACTCAATTTGTTGTCTACTTAGCTTGTAATGTATTGTTTTTGTACCAATACGCTTTTGTATTTGCCTGTAATGTAATGCCTTTGTGTAACGCTATGTACCCTGTTCACTTTCTTCTTGTAACTGACGTGGAACCTACAAATGAGCATCCGCCACAGGTGTTCTCTAAGATATCATTAAATAAATAAATAATAATAATAAAAATCTGTCTCCATCCTTTTGTGTGTTGATTGAGGTCTAGCATCCCCCAGCTTGGATCGCTAACCTATCTGAACCTCCCCAAATGAGATCCTCCAGACCCCCCCCCATGGATTGGTACCATTAGTAGGTTGAATGCCCCCTCCTCTTGTTACCATCTCTGCCCCGTCTTGACCCTCAACCATCAACTTAGCATGCATTCTGTTTAGCTGACTCTTGCATCCATCCATGAGGCAGTGTACCTAGTCATAACGGCAGTTTGGCTGAAAGTGGGGTTAGACTTTGATCACTCCCTCCTGCGTCCACGGAGGCTGCATTGATCATTACATGCCCTCAGAGACAATGGCTCTGGCCTCTCAGCTTGGGAGCCCCATCTTCTCCTCATCCCTGGGTAGGCCTCCATGCAACACCAACATGCAGGTTGAGGAGCCCCATCCTCCCAACCCAACATACTGATTAGAACCAAACGTTAAACAAGTAACTGTAATGTGAAACAGCCTGAGTGTCCGTAAGAAGAGATAAGGGTTCTGCCTTGGTGGACTGAAAGTGTGAGTCTGTCACTTAAGAAATATAATGCAGGTAGGTTTTAAAGGAATAAAAGTGCTTTAGATATTGCTAGAAAGTGCTGCCAGAATTAAGGGGCAGACAGTACAAGTTAAAATGAAATAAAAAGCGCCTGCAGTGCTGAAGAAGATACCATAGATAATGGCTATATTGACAGGCAGATTGTACTGAAACATGAATAACTATGCTAAAATAAAGAATAGGTGCTTAAAAGAAAAGGAAATTGATGTTTAAAACATGTCCTACAAAGTCTACAGAGCTTGTATATTGGTAAAGGTGCAGCATGCTTAAATAGAAATGGATGTGAAAGCTGCATAAGTTGTTATAGAAAGCATAGTGACAACTGAATAAATAACTTAGAGGGCTGTATCTGTAAATAAAGAGAAGGCATGTGAAAACCGTTACTTTAAACTCAGACCAGATAAAATAAAAGTAGTAATAATAAGGATCTTGTAGAAATAAGGAAGATGGTCTAGGTTACAAATACAAACAGTAGGTGACAAAGGAACCTGTTCTCTTCTGTATGGGCCTGGTTGTTTGCCGTAGAAAGCCTAATCATGAAATGTGGGTGGATCACATATGTGTGTGTGGTCAGCCCTAGCATGATATAAAAGGACCACCTCTGGGGCATAGTGTTTTTTTTTTTTTTTAAAGATACGGAGGCCAGTTGCTTCTTGGTCGTGGAAGGTGCAAGACCTTTTGGGTGTGCTTGAACAAGCACTGAGTTCCTGAAGAGAGGATGAAGCTAAGCCATGCTGCATTGAGGATTGCTAACCTCATTTTCTTTTGCTTTCTGTACACTGTCTTATTTTATTTTGGAATCGGAAAATAAAATAAATGTTTTCGGGTGTTTTTTTTTTTTAATGCACCTAAGTTTTGTCTGCCTGTTTTGAGTTATTCTGAAATCCCACACCTGGTGGCAGCCCGCAAGTATGCGGTCCGTACTGGCACTTTATCCAGTTTCTTGGACCACCCCTTGGCTGAGGGGTTGGTGGCCTCCATTTTCTGGAAAACCGGCAATTCTGGGGATGTGGACAAGCGCCCTGACAAGGAGTGCAGAAAGCTTGACTACACAGTGAAAAAGGTGTACACTGCATCCTCCTTGGGTCTTCGTCAGGTGAGCTATGCCCTGGTGATGGCCACCTTCTGTTATTCCCCGATGGGAGCGCTAGATTGTGTCCTCCATCACTTGTCTGACAACTTGCAGATGGCAGTCAGGATGGTCAGAGACCAAAGACCAGTGCTGGCTAAACACCAGCTCTAGACGGCCTTGAACATTGGTTATTTTTGCAGTTTGTGGCAGCGATTGTCGCTGCGCATCATAGAGCCTGGCTGCAGATCCCCACCTTCATGGTGGACACCTACCACAAAGTGGCTGATGTTCCCTCTTTGGGCACTGACCTTTTCGGCCCAGGGGTGGAGGGCCATCTCACGAGGATTGAAAAGTCCTTTGCCAATTTAGTCTCTGTGACTTCCTAAAGAAGGACCAGAAAGGGCAGAAGCCAAAGAATCCTTTTCAGTGTCGGCCCTTTCAGCAGTAACAGCTCCAGTAGGGCAGTGTCAGGCTTGGCTCCCAAGACCAAGTTTATTGGTCCAAGGCACCAGAAAGAGTGGGGGTAGGGGTAGTGGTGCCCTCCAGCAGCATGTGCTGGTGCCTCCTTAAAGGCTGCCTAATGATGAATAGTGTATGCCTCCCAACTGTCCAGTCCCTGCCTCATCTCCCTGTGTGGGTTGGGGGGGGTGTCGACTTGGTCTGCATTACTTTGGATAGATGGGTGCTAGAAGTGGTGGGTAGAGGTTGCTTCTTGACTTGGGGGCTCGCGCTGTACTGATCCACACATCAGGGGAGTCTGTGGTGTCTCAAGACACATTGTCTGCCCTCCGGAAGGAGTATGTCAGCTTCCCAAGAAAGGAACCATATAGCCCATGTCCCAGACTCCAAGTCAGGGTTTCGTGCCCAGGTACTTCCTGGTTCTGAAATGGATCTTTTGGGGGTGGGGGAGGCGACTGGTGTCCCATACTGGATCCTCACTATCTGACCCAGTTTCTGGGAAGCACAAGTTCAGGATGGTCACTTGAACCACATGCCCTTCTCCAGAGATGGAATTATCTGGTTCAAACAACATGAAGTCTTGCTGTATTCTGACTTATAGCAGTTAGCCCCAGCACTTGAAATGCTCTGGAGAGGAAAGAGTTAAATTCTATTTAGAGCATAGACCACTGAGCTCAAGCTCTGTTCAAACCTCTGTCTGCTGCACTTTGAAGTGTAACAGTCAGATTCTTTACTCCACCTAACTGAGCAGTTGCTCCGAATTTCTTCTTCCGCTCTCGGTTCGCGGTTTAAACATTGTCAGTTTTACGATATTCTTGCATTTGTTTTCAGTTCAGATCCCTGTCTGTGGTATGGTAAGTGCATAGGTAGTGGACTTGGCTAGAAAAAGTGTGTGGAAATGGTATACTGAATTTGTGTGACCGGTTCGGCTGAACCGGTCTCTGGTTAGAAAAGACAAATTGGCTGGTTCGGATCCAGAGCCGCATCATCCGACCGCCGAGAAAATTGCCCGAGCGATTCGTGTAGTGGAATCTCTTAGTTTGGTTCCGACTAATCCGAAGCCTTCTGGCAGGCATTCGGTTTGGTCGGTTCCTCCGGTTCAAGATTATACTCCTGAAGATTTTTATGAACCGGACTTTGGGGGTATTGAAGGTCTGGATGAGCCTATTGAACAGGACATCTCCCCAGACAGGCTTTCTGGTGTTTCCCCTCCTAGGCTTTGAGTCCCCTTCCCACTTTATGTTCTACAGGAAAGTGGCAGAAACCCTCCAGCTCTCTATGGAGGAAGCAGTTGAGGAACCTGACTTTGTGGAGATGATGGACATCCCAGAGTCCAAAAGGTTGTCTATTCCCATTCACAAGTCTTTTGGGAAACTGACAAAAAAGCTGTTAAAAACTCCAAATTCATTACCTCCTGTGGACAGACGGATGGACAAGATGTACATGCTGTCAGGCTCAGAATGATGCTTGTACCAACAGTGCAGCCATGTTGGGGTCTTGAGGCTGCAGCCTGTAATAAGGCTAACATTCCATTGGCTTCACAGTAAAACTTTTCCCAAATCTATCCTCGAGAAGAGATTAGGTAGACTAAGGGAAAAGGAGGCCGAAACGTCCGCTGACTGGATGGCCAGCCCGGTTCGGTTTCGACTGAACCAGACTGAGTCCCCTCTGACCAGGGCGATGCTTCTTTGGGCAAAAAGAGAGCAGATTCTGAGGGATCGGTTCCGACAAAAAGGAAGCGCAAAGATAAATTGACCGGTTCGGATCCAGAGGTTCATGTTCTGACCGCCGAAGAGATAGCCAGGGCGATTCAGATTGTGGATTTGCGCCGTCCGGTTCCAACCGATCCGGCTCCTTCTGGCAGGGGTTCGGTTCAGTTGGTTCCTCCGGTTCAAGAGTATACCCTTGAAGATTTTAATGAACTGGAGTTTGAAGAGGAAGTGGAATTTGAGGATTATGATGTAAGTGAATGTCTGGATGTGCCTGTGGAACCGGACATCTCCCCAGACAGACAATCAGGTATTTTCCCTCCTAGGCTTTCCGAGTCCCCTTCCCACTTTATGTTTTACAGGAAAGTGGCTGAAACCGTCCAGCTTCCTATGGAGGAGGCTGTGGAAGATCAAGAAGAGCCTGATTATGTAGAGATGATGGATATCCCAGAGTCCAGGAAACTGTCTATTCCCCTCCATAAATCTTTTGGGAAACGGACACAAAACATCTTAGTCTCCTAACACCATACCTCCTGTGGATAGAAGAATGGACAAGAGGTATACACCCTCAGGCTCAGCCACTGAGTTCTTATATCAGCAATGCAGCCATGTTGGGGTAGTGTAGGCTGCTCCTGTGACAAGGCAAATATTCCCTTGGCTTCACAACCCCCCTGACAAGGGCTCCAGGAAGATTGATGCCATGGCAAAGAAGCAGTACATGGCATCTTCTTTGGGACTCAGGCAGGTGAATTATATGGCGTATACAGCCAGGTACCAGAAGTCCAGGTGGGACACTATACTGGCACTGGCTAAACAGGCCTCCCCCCAGCTAGCCAAGGAGCTGGGCGGTGGCTGCAGATCAATTGAGACATCTAAGGTACAATTTCATGCTGCTGTGGGCATCTAATGATGTCTCATCAAGAGTCATAGCTACATCTGTGGCTCTTCGGAGGATGGCTTGTTTCAGATGTACTAGCCTCTTGCAGGACACCCAGGCTAAGGCTATGGATTTTCCTGTAGTGGGTAATTCTCTGTTTGGGGAGCAGACAGAGAATTACATGAAGAAAATGGACGAGTACAGGACCACTTACAGGAGTGCTCAGGCCAAGGAAAGGCAGGCAACTCCTCAGAGGCAGCAGTCTAGGGGCAGGCCTTTTCACCAAGTACAGGCCTCTTCTTCCTTTTCGCAGAGGGGGTTCTTCAGAGGGAGAGGCAGAAGGGGCATGAGCAGGCCTGCATCCACCCCTCAGCCTAAAGCCCCTGCCAAGCAGACACCCTGATGGGTCTGCCCGGGTCGACTCTCCTATTCCAGTAGGTGGCAGGCTGGCTTACTTTGTCCAGGACTGGATGTCTCTGACATCAGACAAGTGGGTCCTGGAAGTAGTAAGCCAGGGACTGGTTCTCAGCTTCAGAAAACTTCCAAAGATGAGAGCCAGATCTTTCCACTGCAAATCTTTGAAACCCTTCCCTGGAGGCAGAGGTTGCTTCTCTCCTAGCTTTAATAGCTATAGAGAGTACCTACCCTACACTGGGGCAAGGACTGTACTCCAGGTACTTCCTTACCCCTAAAAAGACAGGGGAGTGGCGACCCATCCTAGACCTAAGGTATCTGAACAGATATCTTTTAAAACTAAAGTTCAAGATGATAACTCTGGGAATACTCCTTCCCTCTCTAAGGCCAGGGGACTGGCTAGCCTCCCTGGACCTCAGAGATGCCTACTTTCACATTCCCATCAGGTGCTCCCACAGAAAGTACCTCAGGTTCGAGTTGCCCTCAGGCCACTATCAATTCAGAGCAATGCCCTTTGGCCTAACTTCAGCCCCAAGAGTCTTCACAAAGTGCCTGGCAGTAGTTGTTGCCTTCCTAAGAAGACAAAAAGATTTCCATTTTCCCATACTTGGATGACTGGCTCATAGTAGGTCAGTCTCCAGACCAAGTCAAGTCACATCTGCAAATGCTTACTACTTTAGGATTCCTTCTCAACCTACCAGAGTCAGTTCTTGAACCAGTGCAGCTCCTCACCTTCATAGGTGCAGAACTGGATATGGTAAAGGCAAGAGCCTTCCTTCCCCTGGAAAGGGTAAGGACCCTTATGGAACTGGCCTCTTCATTCAGCCTTCAGGTGTCTCGACCAGCAAGACATTTGCTTCAGCTACTGGGCCACATGGCAGCCTCCACAGCAGTGGTCCAGGGAGCAAGATTCCAAATGAGGGGCATTCAGTTCTACTTAAGAGCCTTTTGGTCCCAAAGAAAGGATTCCCTTACCAAACTAATACCAGTGACTCGAACCCTGATCCAAGCCTTGCAATGGTGGCAGGATCAGGACAGTTTGAGACAAAGGGTTCCATTTGTCACTCAGTCTCATTCAGTGATACTCACCACAGATGCTTCCCTGCTGGGCTGGGGAGCCCATTTGGGGGATCTTACACCCCAAGGACTGTGGTCACCTCAGGAATCTCTGCTTCACATCAGTCTCTTGGAACTCAGAGCAGTGTTTCTGGCACTGCAAGCTTTTTCCAAATCTGTACAGAACAAGGTGGTTCAGGTCAGAACAGACACCACCACCACCGTGTGGTACATCAGTAAGCAAGGAGGCACTCTGTCTACGGCCTTGTGCACAGAAGCAATGAAGTTGTGGTCCCTGGCCTATTCCCTGCAAACCTTTCTGATAGTAGTTCACCTCCCAGGGAAGGACAATGTCCTAGCAGATGTACTGAGCAGAATATCCCAGGGCCATCATGAATGGGCCCTGGATCCTCTGGTTTTGAAGTGATTTTCTCGAGATGGGCACTCAGAGATGGATCTTTTGCAGACCCCAGTCTTGGGCTCAGTTCCCCTGGATGCTCTGATTCTGAACTGGG
Organism: Neoceratodus forsteri; assembly: GCA_016271365.2. Taxonomy (NCBI): domain Eukaryota; kingdom Metazoa; phylum Chordata; order Ceratodontiformes; family Ceratodontidae; genus Neoceratodus; species Neoceratodus forsteri. The sequence continues at coordinate 449,446,450 of CM057458.1, forward strand.
AAGGAAATTTCTTATGCTTTTCCCCTTCCCTCTCTGTTCAGGGTGTTAGTCAAGATAAGGTCACAACCATGCAAAGTGATTCTGATTGCTCCAGACTGGGCCAGACAGCCATGGTACCCCTTGTTGCTGTCCCCTAACAGTCCACCTTCCTCTGTCTATTCCCAGGAATTACAACCTGTTAACATCCTCTCAGGGGAGGATTTGGTACTCGAATCTTCAGTCTCTCAATCTCGAGGCTTGGCCCTTGAAGAGTTAAGAGTTTGCAGATCTGCATCTTTCCCAAGGGGTTCTGGATATCCTTAAGGCTTCTCGAAAGCCTTCCACCAGAAAGGCTTACAACTCCAAATGGAAAAGATTCAGCATTTGGTGTTCTCAGAAGAATATTTCTCCAGACTCTGCTGAATTGCATACGGTTCTGGATTATATGGTCCATCTTAATGGCCTAGGCCTCAGACCAGCTACCCTCAAGGTACACTTGGCAGCTGTTTCTACTTTCCTGTCGGTAGGCAAGTCTTCCTCTCTGTCATCCCATCCTGTATTCTGTAAGTTTTTCAAGGGATTGCTTCACACCAATCCCACCTTTAGGGATCCTGCTCCTGCTTGGGACCTTAATGTTTGTATTGCTCAGCTTATGCAACCCCCCTTTGAGCCTTTGTCCTCAGCAGAGCTTAAGTACTTGACTTGGAAAACTGTGTTTTTGGTAGCCATTACCTCTGCCAGACATATCAGTGAATTGCAAGCCCTGCTAGTGGAATCTGATTTCATCTCTTTTCACAGAGATAAAGTGGTCCTTAGAACTAACAGAAAGTTCTTACCTATAGTGGTTTCAGATTTCCACCTCAACCAGTCTGTATCTCTCCCTGTTTTCTTCACTGACCATTCCTCCTCGGGAGAGAGGAGGCTACACAGTTTGGATGTTAAGAGACCTTAGCTACTGCATAGAGCGTACCAAGGGTCACAGGTTTGAATCCCTCCAGTTATTCCTCACTTAGGGAGAAGTTGGTAAAGGCAAACCTGCCACTAAGAAATCTATTGCCAAGTAGATTGTCTCTTATATACAATTCTGCTATGAAAAACTGGGTAGAACTCCACCCTCAGGCCTGAGGGCTCATTCCACAAGAGGTACAGCTGTTTCCCTGGCTGCTGCCAGGGATATTCCTCTTTTAGAAATTTGTCAAGCAGCCACCTGGAAAACAGTCCATACTTTCGCCAAGCATTACTCTCTCTGGATATCCAGGCTAGGGTGATGCTAGGTTTAACACACAGCAGTACTTCAGAGCCTATTTCCAAAGTGGGTTCTGTCCATCCTCTATGGAGGTACTGTTGTAGTCTGCAATAGTCAGAATACAGCAAGACGTCATGTTGTTTGAAGAAAAAAATACTCACCTTAGTAATTGTTTCTTCTAGTGGAGTCTTGCTGTATTCTGACCTCCCTCCCTGCCTCCCCTCTCAGAACCTAGTTTCTAGGGACATGGATATGTTGTTCATCCACACTTATTGGCAGGTTCCTTGCCACTTTAAATCTTGCCGGAAGGTCTTCAAGCTGGCTCCTCCCACCCACCCGGGTGGTAAAACTCTCGGCTCCGCCCCATGACGCCAGATCTTCCTTACCGCTTGGAAGCTCAGGTTCCCTCCTTAACACGTTGCGCTTAAGACTGGTTCCTAATTCTTCGAAAAGTTCGAAATTGAAAAGTTTTTGCAAAAAGACTTCGGTCTTCTTCTCCTCGCGGCTGCGATGGACAAATCGACTCCCAGATTTCGGAGGTGCCCTTGCGGGCAGAAGATGTCTAGGACGGATCCGCACTCCACGTGCGTCTACTGCCTGGGCCTTGAGCACGACCCGCAGGCCTGCGACTTGTGCTCTTCATTTTAGCCTCGTCCTTGAAGACCGTGCCCAATTACAACTGGGCGACCGAAAAAGAATTCCACCGTGAAATCTAAAGAGGCCCGACATGTGTCCACAAGTGCAGGCTCGGCGGATCAGCTTGAGCAAATGATCGCCCTCGAAGAGGAGGTGGCGCGGGCCGCTTCTACCTCGGCTGCGGCATTTGTCCCGCTCTCTCTCAGTGCCTCTTACTCGGCTTCTTTTAAGGAGCTTTGTCTGACCCTCTCGACCAAAGGTGAGGGTCCAACTTCTTCGGGACCTTCTTCCAGGTCCAAAAAGAGCAAAAGTAAGTCTCTGTCGACGCTCTTGAGAGCGGGAAGATCCCCTCCCTTGTCGACAGTCGACTTTGGTCGACCCTCAGCTCGGCCACTGGCTTCACGGTGTCCCCATCAGGCCAGTTGGCGAGACTCCCCGTCGGCCGGTTGAGATTTTCTCGACCCGTTAGGCGGGTTGTCGGCTGGAAGCTGAGAATCCCTCTCCCGGTTCCCCGGTGGGAGTTGAGGATCCATCGGCTCGTCTGTGCCTCTGGTTCCGGAGCCTTCGGTGGATGGGCGTCCGAGCCGAGGAGCGTTCCGACACTTCTCCTCGCCTTCCTCGGCCCTGGTCGAGACTCTCTCTCTCGGACATCCTCGCGGGTCCAACCGATCCGCCGTCATAGGCTAGTCTCGGCACCAGCGGCAAGCAGCGCCGCCTGGCTCTTCCTGGACGAGGGAGGCTTCGCACAAGTTGCGCCGAGGTAATGAGAATTTATGTGAACAGCTCCTTTTGATCGGGAATAAGCCGACCCAGTCGCCTTCCCGGCCATTAAGTAGCTGTCACTGGAGCAGCGAAACAACCCCTCGTTGTAGTCGAGGCCTGTTCTCAGGCCGGTTGTTGAGCCAATTCCAGCTGCCCACCGATTCTGGTGGACCTCCTTCCCCACAGCCATTAGTTGGGGCTCCGACCAAAAATTCTCGGTCGGCTTTGGGTTTTGCCCCATAGGCTGTTCGGTCACCCTCACTCCCGATAAAACCTGGCGGGTGGAGGGTGGCTCAGGGCCGAGCAGCTCTTTGAGGACTCTTCTGAGTCCGATGATGTTCCTCCCTCTTCTCCAAGCGCATGGACTTGGAGTCCTCGGGAGGGCAGTCAATGGACGATAGCCCTTCGTCCTTCTTAGGGTTGCTTGACTCATCTGAGTCCACCAGGATGAAGCTCGAACCCGCTTTAAACGGGCCAGGTATCCCACGAGAGATTCTGGACCGAGGGATTCTCCTGGAGGCTCTTCCGTGGCCGGCTATAGTGGGTCCGGCCTTGGAACTTTGGCAGCGTCCTGCTTCCTGCCCTGCGCCTTGGCCAGGTTGGCCAGGAAGTATCACGGTCCCAGTTCCCTGTCCAGTTTTCGGAACACCCTCGGCCGAGGGTTGGTTACCGACAGCGTTTTCAAGCGTGCGAGCGCCATGAGGATGTGGACAAACCTCCCGACAAGGAATCCAAGAAATTGGATTATGCGGGCGAAAAGTCTATGCTGCGTCCTCTCTGCGGCTTCGCCAGGCCAGTTTGGCGTCCTCGGCACATTTTTCTCACGCCCTGTTGGGCTCCTGGATGAGGTTCCTCATCTTCCGCAGATCTGCAGACTACGGTCAGGCAGGTGCGGGACCAGGCAGTGGCTAAACAGCAGCTCCAGACTGCGTTAGACATCGGGACTCGTGCCAGGTCTGTGGCGGCCGCAATGGCCATCGTCGTCGGGCTTGGCTGAGGATATCCACCTTTACTTCGTATACCCAGCACAAGTTGGCAGATGTTCCCTTTTTGGGGACTGACCTCTTCGGCCCTGGGGTGGAAGGTCACCTGCAGAGGATCGAGAAGTCCAATGCTACCTTGGATTCGGTCTCTTCCGCTCAGAAGGACAAAGGCTGCAACACAGCCTAAGCCCTTCGTCCTTCTGCGCCTCTGCTGCGCCTTGCCCAGCAATGTCAGGGCCAGCAGACTCCGACCTTGGTATCCCAAGCCAAGCCGTCGGCTTCCTCCAACAGGAAGCAGGGAGGTAAAGGCCCAGGAGGTTCTCGGCCGGTCCCTCCTCCAAGCCTGCCCAACGGCGGGCTGGAGGTGTTGCCCCATCCCGTCACCTCACCCCTGGTTCCCCGTGGAAGGCCGGCTCAGACACTTCCTTTCCGCCTGGTCCACTGTTACCACGGACAGGTGGGTACTGGAGGTGGTGGGAAAGGCCTACCTCTGGGTCCAGGCAGGCCCGCCCTTCCAGGCCGTCGCACCTCGGGGAGCCTCGGAATCCACAGCCTCACTGGCGGCTCGCCCGAGCCGACGCTCTCCTCCACAAAGGAGGTGATCACGGAGGTGGAAGACCCCCTTCAGACCCAGGGTTCGTGTCCAGGTATTTCCTGGTTCGAAGCGGACGGGGGCTGGCGCCCCATTCTCGACCTACACGACCTGAACAAGTTCCTAAGGTCTCGAACCTTCAGAATGGTCACTCTGGCGCAGATAATACCACCTCTGGAACACGGCGTGTGGTTCTGCTGTCTGGACCTACAGGACGAGTTCTTTCACGTCCCTATCCGTCCGTCACATCGGAGATTCCTCCGCTTTCGAGCGGAGGGATCCCTCTTCGAGTTCCGAGCCATGCCCTTAGGCTTATCTCCAGCTCCCAGGGTCTTCACCAATGCATGGCAGTGGTGGCAGCATTCCTCTGGGCGCGAGGGTCGGGTGTACCTTACCTGGACGATTGGCTGATGGCAGCGTCCTCCAGGCCGGAGGTGGAGGCGGTCCAGAATCTGGCCCTCCATGTTTGCCCTCGAGTTGGCCTTCTCATCAACGAGGCCAAGTCGGAGCTCAGCAAAGCAGGTGATCCTGTTCATCGGGCAGGCTCGACTCTCTTGAGCCAGAGCACGGCACCCGGCGGACAGGGCCGAGGTTCTTACCTCCTTTGCCCAATCATTTCTGGTTGGGCAATCGCGCCCTGCCCGTGACTTCCTGCGCCTTCTGGGTCTCATGGCGGCCTGTACCAGCGTGGTCCGTTGGGCCCGCTGGCACATGCGCCCCCTTCAGTGGGGACTGGCCAGCCAGTGGTCACAACGCTGTGATCCTTTGGACCAGCTAGTGATAGTGACCCAGGAGATGTGGAACGCTCTCCAGTGGTGGACCGTTCCGTTCCATTTGCAGGAGGGCATCCCGTTTGTCTGTCCCGAGCCGACGGTCTCTCTATCGACCGATGCCTCTCTGATGGGTTGGGGTGCCCATCTGGGGGAACACAGAGTGCACGGCCTCTGGTACCCGCGGGAGTTCCGATGCCTCATCAACCTGCTGGAGTTCCGAGCGGTACGCCTAGCTCTCACCGCCTTTGCTCCATTTCTCCGGGGTCAAGTGGTCCGAGTCCAGACGGACAATACCATGACCATGTACTACCTGAACCACCAGGGCGGGACGCGCTCCATGCTTCTATGCAAGGAAGCTCTCCGCATTTGGTCACTGTTGCAGCCTGAGGCGGATCTCCAGCCATTCATGTGGCAGGAGCCTCCAACACCCTGGCCGATGCCCTGAGCCGGATAGGGGCTGCATCTCACAATGGTCTCTCCTGCCGGAGGTAGTACAAGATCTGTTCTCCCACTGGGGCACACCTCAGGTGGACCTGTTTGCCTCCAGGAGAACGCGGCTGAGCTGTTTCATGCCGCCCCCCTTCAGCAGGGCTCACTGCAGGATGCCTTCTGGAGGCTGTGGACCCGGGCCTCTTCTCGCCTTTCCCCCATTCCCTGATTCACAAGGTGCTTCTCAAAGCAAGGAGGACGAGGCGCAGGTGATCCTGATAGCCCCAGACTGGCCCCGCCAGTTCTGGTACCCAGATCTCCTCAGCCTCAGCTCTAGAGCTTCAAGGCAGCTTCCAGCTCGCCCGGACCTGCTTTCAGTCAATCAGGGAAGGTGTTCCATCCGGACCTTCAATCCCTGCACCTGACGCCTGGTTCCTGGCTAGAGTTCCAGGCCTTGCGTTTTCGACGAGGTCCTCAGTGTTGTTGAGGCGTCCCGTAGGAGTCGACCAGAAAATAGTGCGCCTTCAAATGGAAGAGATTCTCCATTTGGTGTTAGGGCAAGGCTTGGACCCTTCCTCCTGTTCTGTGGCAAGCATTTTGGACTATTTATGGTCCCTTTCTAGTCAAGGGCTTAGGTCGGCGACCCTAAAGGTGCACCTGGCAGCCATCTCCTCTTACCGACGCGGGCCGGAAGCAGTCGATGGCGCAGGAAAAGGTGGTCAGCGCTTTTAAAGGCCTTGATCACATTTCCCTCGTGCGCAGAACCTCCACCTCCGTGGGATTTACTGCTGGTACTGGCAAAGCTCATGGGCAAGCCATTCGAACCAATGCACAGGTGTGATCTCTCTCACCTGTCGTGGAAGACCGCCTTCTTGGTGGCTATCACGTCAGCCAGAAGGATGGGAGAGCTCCAGGCGCTTTGCATCGAGTCTCCTTACCTGGTCTTCCACAGGGACAAGGTTGTCCTGCGCCCCCACCTGAAATTCCTTCCGAAGGTGGTGTGGAGTTTCACCTTAACCAGGTGCTGACTCTGCCGGTGTTCTACCCCAATCACACCTCGGAGGCCGAATATAGGCTCCATACTCTGGACCCTAGAAGCGCTCGCTTATTATAAGGGCCACGGCTAAAATCGGGAGAGGTTAGCCAGCTGTTTGTCACCTACGCTGAAGCCGCATCTGGCAGACCTGCAGCCAAGCGGACGATAGGCAGGTGGGTCACCTCCTGCATAGATCGCTGCTATAAGTTGGCGGGCATGGAGCCTCCCAGAGGGATAAGAGCTCATTCTACCCATCATACTGCTGCATCGGTGGCTGCTTCCAGGGACGTCCCTATCCAGGAAATCTGCAGGGCTGCTACCTGGAAGTCAGCACACACCTTTATTACCCATTACCACATCGACCTTGAGTCACGCCGGGATGCTGGTTTTGGGGCCTCGGTTCTCCAGTCCTTATTTCCCAAGTAAGTATTGGGGGTGTGCGCCTTGCCTCCCTCCTCCCGGAGAACTGCTAGGAGTCTGCCAATAAGTGTGGATGAACAACATATCCATGTCCCTAGAAATACAGGTTACTCACCTGTAACAGGAGTTCTAGGAATGGTATATGTTGTTCATCCACCACCTCCACCCAACCTCGGCCCGACCAGACACCTGAGCTTCCAGCGGCCAGATCTGGTGTCATGGGCGGAGCTAAGAGTTTTACCACCGGTGGGTGGGAGGAGCCAGCTTGAAGACCTTCCAGCAAGATTTAAAGCGGCAAGGAACCTGCCAATAAGTGTGGATGAACAACATATACCATTCCTAGAACTCCTGTTACAGGTGAGTAACCTGTATTTGTGGGATATGGGTGGGCAGGAGCAGTGTTGGCACCCTAGGAGTGTCCTTTTTACATCCTCTTTTTTGTTTGGGTGGAATGTTGTGTTTTGGATGTGTTTTTTGTTTTTGTGTTTCCTGACTTGATTCTTCCTTTGAAACCAAAAACATTATATATTTGCCAGTTGGCTAGTAAAAAATTTTACGGTTTCCACACAGAACACCTAGTGAGTGTTTGTTCGTTAAGATCTGACGGTTACAGTTTGGACAACAACAGACAGGAGCTTCAACCGATCTCGTGATGAACGTTCTATGCAAGGCATAGAAAAGTTAACCCTTTGTTCTCCGGGGCAGTTGAAAGGCAGGACCTAACTGCAATAGTCAGAATACAGCAAGACTCCACTAGAAGGAACATAATTACTAAGGTGAGTAATTTTTTCTTTGAGCCTATGTCTTCAGCAGAGCTTAAGTACTTGACTTGGAAAAGTGTGTTCTTGGTAGCCATTACCTCTGCCAGGCGTATCAGTGAATTGCAAGCCCAGTCAGTGGAACTTGATTTTTATCTCCTTTCATAGGGATAAAGTGGTCCTTAGAACCAATAGAAGGTTCTTGCCTAAAGTGGTTTCAGACTTCCATTTAAAACAGTCTTTGTCTCTCCTGTTTTCTTCACTGATCATTCTTCCTCAGGAGAGGAGGCTGCACAGTTTAGATGTCAAAAGAGCCCTTAGTTACTACATAGAGCGTACCAAGGGTCAGTTTTGACTCTCCAGTTGTTCCTCACTTATGGAGAAGTGGAAAGGGCAAACCTGCCACCAAAGATTTATAGCCAGGTGGATTGTGTCTTGTATACAATTCTGCTACTATGAGAAACTGGGAAAAACTGTACCCTCCAGGCCTGAGGGGCTCATTTCACAAGAGGTATAGCTGCTTCCTGGCTGCAGCCAGGATATCCCTCTCCTATAAATTTGTCAAGCAGCCACCTGAAAACAGTCCATACCTTTACCAAGCATTACCTCTGGATATCCAGGCTAGAGTGATGCTCGGTTTGGCACAGCAGCAATTTCAGAGCCTATTCCCAAAGTAGGCTCCCTCCTTCTCCTTGGAGGTACTGCTTGATAGTCTGCAATTGTCAGAATACAACAAGACATGTTGTTTGAAGAAAATTTACTCACCTTAGTAATTATATTTCTTCTGATGGAGTATTACTGTATTCTGACCTCCCTGCCTCCCCTCTCAGAACCTGTTTTTGTGAAGTGGGTGGGCAGGTGCCGTGTTGCTCCCCAGGGGTGTATTGGTTGGCACCCTCCTCCCTTTTTGTTTGGGTGCTTATTTATTATTATTTTTTGAGTACATTGGGTTTAGTTTTTGGGTTTCCTGACTTGAGTCTTCCTTGAGAATCCAACACTTTTCAGCCAGTTGGCTAGTAGAATGTTTACAATTTCCACATAGAATTTTTAGTTTAGTTGGGCTCGTAAGATTCTTGACGTTTTGAGTTCAGAACACTCCAGACAGAGACTTCAACCGAGCTCGAGCTCAGCGTTCCATGCCCTGCATGGAAAGTTAACCCTTAGTTCTCCAGGGCAATTCAAAGGTTGGGAATCACTGCAATTGTCAGAATACAGCAAGACTCCATTAGAAGAAATATAATAAGGTGTGTAATTTTTTTCTTTTTACCTAGGGTGGTGTCGGAAGTCACATTGAATTAATCAGTGGAGCTTCCAGTTTTCTTTCCATCCCCTGTGAACAGAGGTGAGGCACTGTTGCACACCATGGACGTTCATTGGATCCTTCATTGTTGCACAAGACAAAAGATATCCGTAGCTGCAATCAGCTTTTTGTTTACTTTGCCCCACGGTGGGCCAACTGTTTGTTTCTAAGCAGTGCCTTTCCAGTTGGTTAGGTAACTGTGTTCCTACTGTTACCAGAGGTGATGACAGACCTCTGCCGGGTCCCATCAGAGGTCATTCTACTAGGGGCATGGCTGCTTCTGCTGCCTTTTTGCGGAACATTTCCGCAGTTGATACCTGTGCTGCAGAAACTTGGAGTTCTGTCCATATCTTTACCAAACACTACTGTCTGGACATTGCTTCTAGGCGGAGGGCAGGTTTTGGCCTAGCTGTTTTGCAGGGCCTTCTGTCCTAGGCTGGGTCCATTCTAGTTCCCAGTTTTGTTGGAGTTTATTTCTCTCCTCCTCCCTTGCTTCTGTTGGTCTCTCCTCTGAGGGACTGCTTGGGATTCAGTCCTATATGTAATGACTTACTGAAGGAACCCTCTTGAAGTAAGATAGTACAGTTACATAGGAACTTACCGTAATAGTAGACCTTAAAGAGAAATTCCTTCAGTAGGTCATAATTTTCTCTCCCTCCTTCACCCTTTTATTTTATACACAGGGACTCCAAATTCTGTTTACTCCTGCTGTTAGGCCTCTTCCAGGCTCCGGTGGGAGAGTTGGAGGGTGGCTGTGGGGACCGTCCACTATATACAGTCACGCTGACGTCAGTCACGCGGTCCCCCATCAGGCATTGCTAGAAAAGTCTGGCGAGCGACCCAGAAGCCAGGTGGCGCTAGTCCTATATGTAATTACCTACTGAAGGAATCTCATTTGAAGATCTACTGTTACGGTAAGTTCGTACGCAACTGTATTTTCTCTTTCTCTGGGGGCTGGTAAATGTTTGTGACCATGGATCACTTACTGGTCATGAGATGCTATTACATTGGCTTTCAGTTTGAATTGTATCAAAAATTAAAATGTAAATTATTAATAGGGATTTTTCTTTGGCTAGTGGCTTATGAAAAAATGTCAGAGTCTGAGGTTGAGCTGGCTAGTACTACTTTCTCCAGTGTAGAGGTTGCAGATGGTACTCCTTAGTAGGTAGCATACCCTCTGCTGCTGATAGAGCAGGGTTGCAGAGTGATGCCCACTGTATGTTCTGCTCCCTCAGACCGACTTTGCACCAGTTTTTGTCCTGCCTACGGCATTCAGCTCTGTGTTGTTTTATTTTACACAGCTTGTTGTAGCTTTTTCAGTCTCTTCCTTTTGGGACACATCTGGCAACACTGGCATTTCATGTGTGTTTGACCAGCAGATTTTGAATGTTCAGTGTATCCCCACTGTAGAAAATATCCGAAAACCTATTCAGTGCAGTTTTGCAAATTAAATCCTCTTCTGTTTAATAATGTACTTGTTTGTATTGCAGGGTGAGATTCTATACAGGGTACGATGGAAAGGATACACCTCGGAGGATGACACCTGGGAACCTGAGGCTCACCTGGAAGACTGTAAAGAAGTGCTGCTGACATTCAAAAAGAAGGCTATAGAAAGCAAATCTAAACCGACCAAGAAAGAACATCAGGTACATTGAGAAGTTCAAATTTGATCATGGTAAAATGAGCTCTGTGTAGTCCCAGAGCAGTCTGAAGTGTAGGATTAGGCTCCCAGCATCAGGTGGAGCTAGAGACTGAGACATGCACCATCGTAGGACCACCGTCTTTCCCAGTCAGTCCTTATCTGTTTCTAACAGCATTTTTATAGCTTCTGTCTGCATTATTTGAAACTGGCCGAACTGAAAGTTTTAATTTATTAACCAGGTGGGTACACTAATCCCAGGGGCCATTTCCAGCTATAGCATGGGCCATAAAGGTGGCACAAACAAGGTAAATGAAAACAAGTGCAAAAGATACAAGGTACAGTAAGTAGTTACAGTACATTAAGTGATATGAAACAAAAGGTACAGAATTTGAACAGATTGGATGTAAAGTGGCAAATGCAAGCAAGTATAGTGTACAGAGGTTTTGTGGCAGTACCCAACATAAATCGTAATGGTAACAATTTCCAGAGTTGCTGTGGCACCCTGCTTGTTGCAGCAAGATTGGGGGGAGCAGATGCTTTGTCCTTTGACTGGTCACTTTATCATTGGAGGGGGGGTCCCATTTACAGGTAATAGTAGCAGTGAAGGGAGGTCTTGCAGTGGGATTTGAATAGGGGTTGTGATCCCAGGGTCCATAATGGAGCAGATGAGCCGTTCAAAGATTTGGGGCACCTGAGAAAGACGACTTTCCGGTCCATTTACAGAAGAAAGGGTTCTGAAAGAACTCATAAAATTGAAGATGGACAAAGCAATGGGGTCTGATGGGATTCACCCAAGAACTCCTAAAAGAACTAAGAGTAGAACTAGTGACACCACTTACTGCACTCTTTAACAAATCATGGGAGGATGGGGTGGTACCTGAGGACTGGAGGAGGGTGGATGTGATTCCTCTTCACAAAAATGGGAGCAGGACAGAGGCAGGAAACTACAGACCAGTTAGTTTGACCTCAGTGGTAGGGAATATGATGGAATCACTTCTGAAGGAAAGAATTGTTGAGTAGCTAGGGGCAGTGGGGCTACGGACCCAAGGCAGCATGGATTCACAATGGGAAGGTCGGTGTCAGACAAATCTAATAGATTTCTTTGACTTGGTGACCAAAGTAGTAGACCAGGGAGGGGCTGTGGACATGGCCTACCTAGATTTTAGCAAGGCATTTGATGCAGTCCCACACAAAAGATTAATACACAAGTTAGCCAACCTTGGAGTGGGTCCCAAGGTGGTAGCCTGGATAAAAACATTGGCTAGACAACAGGACGCAAAGAGTAGTAGTAAATCCACAGCGAAGAAAGGAGGGTTATTAGTGGGGTACTGCAGGGTTCAGTACTGGGACCGGTCCTTTTTGATGTCTTTATAAGTGACATTGCAGAGGAACTGGAAGGAAAAGTATGTCTCTTTGCAGACACACAAAGATCTGCAACAGGGTTGATGCACAAGATGGAGTGGAAAGGATGAGAAGGACTTGGCAAGGTAGGAGGAATGGTCAAATGTATGGCAGCTCAGATTCAGTGCAAAGAAGTGCACAGTAATGCACCTGGGGAAACAAGAACCCAGGGAAGAGTACACAATGGGGGTGAGATACTGACAACAGTAAAATGGAACGGGACCTGGGGGTAATATATCAGATGACCTAAAGGTGGGCAAGCAATGTCAGAAGGCAGTAAGGAAGGCTGGGGATACTGGGATGCATAGGAGAGGCATCAGTAGTAGAAAACAGGAAGTTGTTATTTCTCTGTACAGATGTGGTTGGTGAGACCCCATCTGGAGTACTTTGTGCAGTTCTGGAGACCCCATTCCACAAAGACATAGACAGTGGAGGCTGTCTAGAGGAGGGTTACAAAATGGTGCAGGGTCTGCACCAGAAGACATATGAAGAAAGACTAAAGGAGCTTAATATGTTTAATACCTTTGAGGAAAGAAGGGAGAGGGGACATGATAGAAACTTTCAAGTACCTCAAGGAATCAACAAAGTCCAAGAGGGTAGCATCTATCAGAAAAGAGATGTGCAAGACGAGGGGGCTCAGAGGTAATGTGAGGAAGTATTTTTCATGGAGAGGTTGTGGATGCATGGACAGCCTCCCTGAGGAGGTCGTGGAGTCAAGAACAGTGGGGAATTCAAGAATGCATGGGACAGACATAAGGCAGTCCTAGTGGGGTTAGGGTGGAAGTAAGCTGTTGGTTAACTAAGATCTGCAGCTTATCTGTTAGGTAGGAAAATGGGCAGACTAGGTGGGCCAAGCGGTCCTTATCTGCCGTCAAATTCTGTGTTCTGTTTCCACACATGGTAACTTGTGTGCAGTCTACTAGTAAGCTGGAGGAGGTACGTGGAGGCCTCGATGATAGTTTTTGGCCTGAGTAAGGGAGGAAAGGAGTTGTCTGTTCCTTTTCTCTGATGGATTTGTCAGTGAGGCGGCCTAGGCGGTAGTCCTAGCAGGCCTTAGAGTGAAGAAAACCTAGGGCCTAGAAGAGGGAACATTAATGCGTGAAGTAAGTGGCCATCAGGGTGAACATACAGATGCTGCTGTTGTAGTTTTTTGTTTTTTTTTTTTAGTTTGGACGGTCAGGAAGCTGAGGTTTGCATGTAGATAGAAGAGCAGTAGTCCAGCAGGGGGAGTAAGGTGCCCTGGACAGTGGCGAGCCTTAATTCAGGGGCAGACGACGAGTCTGATATGGTTGGAGAAAATCATGGAGGGGTTGACGGTGACTCTCAGGGATTTGAAGGTAGTCACTAACTCGGGGGGTGAGCCACGTGAGGGACAGATGTGGAGAGAGGGGGAATAATGTTTCCAGCTCACCCAGCTAGTCTAGGTTTTGACCTGAACAGCATGGTTTTAGTCTTGCTTTACTTGGAGTTTGTTGGCAAGGAACCATTGTTGGGTGGTGCTGTCATTTTCTGTCTGTGTGGTTGAAAGTTTGGCTAGGGACTTTTTGCGCTGTGGTAGAGGATAAGATCACAGGTGTACAGTAGCAAGTTATTCGTGATGCTAAGGGAGTTGATAAACAGGATGGGTCCATGTATGTATCCTTGTGGGATCCCAGCAGTGGCTTTCAGCTAGAATCACAGGCATCCTGGACTCCTTGCAGCGGACGTTTCTCAGGCAGCTAGTCGGCGAACCCACGCGTGATGGGGCAGTACTGGACCTGATACTCACAAACAAGGACAGTGCTGCAGACGTCAAAGTGGGAAGCCACCTAGAGACCAGTGATCACCGTACGATGTAGTTCAGTATAAAGACAGATGCAGAATCGAACCACACAAGGGCGAGGGCCCCGGACATCAGGAGTACAGAATTTTATAAGGGTTGACATGGCAGGAGGGGGATGGCCTGGGTGAGGAGGAACAGTGGGCAAAGCTGAAAGGGAGCATAGTAAAGGCAACAAACCTCCATCAAACTCCTGAACAAAAGCAAGAGGAAAAAAGATACTTGTGGTTTTTGAATTAGTTAGCTGAAAAGGTAAAGGGTAATGTTCAGAAGGCATAAGGTGATGCAGAGGGAGGAGGAGGAGGATAGTGAGTTGTATCAAGAGAAATGGAGGGGGACGCAGAGGTGGAAACTGGAGAGAATAACCCTTAAGGTAATGAGAGGATGGCATTTCTTTAGGTATGTAAGTGAAACGGGAAGACATGGTATGAGATTGTAATGTTAATGAGGGACTGTATAGAAAGAGCCAGGAAAGGCAGACATACTGAACAAATACTTAAGTTCAGTGTTCACAAAAAGTAACAGAAGCTGCCAAGGGATGGAGGTGGACACTAGTCCTTTTTCAATGGAGAGAGTCCTGAAGGGGGACTCACTAATCTGAAGGTGGACTGAGCAGTGGGACCAGACAGGGTGCATCGAAGTGTATTGAGGGAGCTCAGGGAGGCATTGGCTGCAGCTCTGTTCAGTGGCTCACTGGAAACTGGAGTGGTTCCAGAGGCTTGGAGGAGGGCAGATGTCCCACTACACAAATGTAGTAGCAGGGAGGAGGCTGGCAGTTACAGGCCAGGTAGCCAGACATCGATGGTGGGAAGTCAGTGGAATCACTGCTGAAGGAAAATATTGTGAATATCCTTATTCTAATGGGTTACAAGACTTGAGGCAGCATGGGTTCAAAGGAGGGAAGGTATGTCAAATTAATTTGATAGATTTGACTGGATGACCAAGCAGCTAGATAAGGGTGGAGCGTTGCATGTGGCCTACCTAGATTCCAGTAAGGTTTTCAACACTGTTCCACATCGGAGACTAGTAAGCAAACTGGGTAGCTTAGGAGTAGGTCCAGAGGTGGTAAGGATAAGAAATTGGATAGGCGATTGGCAATGGAGAGTGGTGATTAAACGGAGTTCACTCTGAGGAGGGTAGGGTGACTGCGGGGTGCCTCGGGGATCAGTGCTGGGAGCTGCTGAGACAGAGAGAGTGAGAAAGCAGCCACAGCTCCCTTGAATCAAGGAGGTAATTTTCAAGACTACACTGAACTGAATTATTACTTTTTGGGCCTGTGTAAGTAACTAGTATTGATTCAGTTTTGGGGGTGGACTTTTTCTTAGTTTTAACTTTGCCAGGGAGGAACTGTAGCTGGGAGATATTTGCAGTCAGTTGTGACGTGTCTTGTTACTTAACCTTTGTGAAATAGGTGTCTGAAAGGAAGGAAGGCACTCCCAGGGGTAGAGGATAAGAGTTGTAGGTGATTGTTTCTGGACAGCATAGTTTTACTCCCACCGCCTCAAGCGCATAACTTCTTTTATAGCAGGGTCTCTGACATCACTTCCCAAAACTGCTAACAGCATACACCTGTTCATATCCTTAAAGGCACAGCACACTGAATAGGGGGTAGAGACACTCATAAGCTGGCACACACTAAAACAAGAAGAAAAAAGCATCTGTAACTGGAAGGGACACAGACATGTGGGGAGTGGTGCAATGCACTGGCTGTGAAGCAGCAGTCTTCCTGGAGACATTCTGGAGACTGCGTTGCTGCCCTATTTGCAGGCACCTCTCTGGTCTGAGGGAGGAGATTGTTCGTCTCCATGCTGACCTGGCAAGGATTCGGGAAACCTGCTACCCCACCCAGGGACCACCCAGGCCACCACCACTACCTCAGAGGTTGCCAAGAAAGAGGAGTGGTTGGACCACGGTGGGCTCAGGGAGGGTGAGGTGGTGGAACAGAGGCACATCACTCCAGTTGTGACTTTCCACTATTCATCTGCCATGCTGGTGAAGCATGGTTCCTCTGTGGAAGCACCTGCAGGAGGAGACCAAGGAGAATGCTGGAACCTCCACAATGGAGACCCACAGGAGGGTGGCCCAGGACCCTACAGGGGAAGGAAACAACTCCTGGTGGGGACTCCAGTTGTTAGGGGGTGGAATTGGGGCAGGAGAGGAAGGTAAGGTGCCTGCCCGATGCCATGGCTTGGAGGGACAGGAAAGAATCCTCAGGATCGTGGGAGCAGCTGCAAGGGAGGGAGCTGGATGTCATTATCCACCTAGGGAGAATGACCTGGCTGAGAATGGGATCGGAGCATTGCAACAGGAGTTTGTGGAGTTCGGGAGGGGCCTTAGACAAGTAGCACACACGGTACCTTTCTCGGAAGTGTTACTTGTCTATGGCATGGATGAGGCTAGGGTACTCCGCACCATGAGATTCAATGACTGGTTGAAAAGCTGGTGCAGAGCTCGGGGATTTGGCTTCATTGAGGACTGGGGCTTCACCTGGAGGGATGCAGGCCTATACAGGTGCGATGGTCTGCATCTATCCTGTAGGGGAACTAGGATCTTAGGTGATCGGTTTAAATGCTTCAATGGCAAGCATTTAAACTGGCCAATGGGGGAGGCAGTGAAGAGGAGAAGGGAAATCGTAGCCCCCTCCCAAAAATCAGGGTAATTAGTGAGGTAAACACCAAGATAGAGCAGTCGATAGGGAGAAGGGCAGGGGTAAATGGAGAAAAAGGCAGTAGGGACGGGATGGGGTAAAAGAAATAAAGCCATAAAAAATGGTGGGTAATGAGTACCAATGCCTGTAGTCTAGGTAAAAAGATCCCTGAAATGGTGGCCTTGATGGAAGAGGGATGCCTGGATATTGTGGCAGTCACAGATACCTGGTACACAGAGAACCATGACTGGTATGTCAGCATACCAGGGAACACAATCTACAGGAGGGACAGCGAGGGAAGAGGAGGAGGAGGAGGAGTAGCTCTCTATGTAAGGGAAAGGATCAAGGCAACAGACCTAAAGGGTAAATGGGGAGGAGAGGAGGCACTGTGGGTCACCCTGGATACTGGAAATGGCTCCACAGTCCGTGAAGGGGTTGTATACAGACCACCATCTCAGGGGGAGGAAATGGACAAGGAAATGATAGAAGGCATCCTTGGGATGGCAAAGAAAGGGGAGATATTGCTGATGGGGGACCTGAATATGCCAGATGTTGACTGGAGCACCTTTGCTGCAGCCACATCCAAGAGTAGGGCCGTTCTCGATGCCCTACAGGGGGCATGCCTCAGACAGCTAGTTTTGGAACCCACTCGGGAGAGAGCAATCTTAGACCTGCTACTTTCAAATGGGGACGGAGAGAGGATCTCTGTTCTTGACGTGGGTAGTATCTGGGAACAAGCGACCACCAAACAGTATGGTTCACGATAAACTTAGCTGTAGAGTCAAGCCACACAAAAGTGAAGGTACTGGACTTCAGGAGGGCTTATTTTTGTCAAAATGGGAGAGTGCCTCAGAAAAGCACTAGCAAACAGGCAAGAAGGTGGGCTGGAGCAACAATGGGGAAACATCAAAAGCGCTATCACAGTGGTAACAAGCCTTTGTGTGAAGCAAATAAACAAGTCAAAACGAAAGAAAAAACCACTGTGGTCTCAAAAGAAGTGGCAGGGAAGGTAAGGGAGAAAAAGACAGCATTCAGGAAGTATAAGGAAACACAGAAGGAGCAGGGCATAGAACTGTACCAGTTAAAGGAGAAGGAAGGGGCTAAGGCAGTCAGAATAGCAAAGGCCCAACCCGAGGAAAAGATAGCCAACTCTGTCAAGAAGGGATAAACCTTTATAGGTACATTAGTGAGCAAAGAAAGACTAAGGCAGGGATACTGAGTCTGAACGAAGAGGAAGGTGGTTTAGCAGAGAGCAGTAGTGAAAAGCAGGGATACTGAGAGATACTTCAGCTCAGTATTCACAGTGGAAAAGCAGGAGAATACCTATTCTAGGGACATGGATATGTTGTTCATCCACACTTATTGGCAGGTTCCTTGCCGCTTTAAATCTTGCCGGAAGGTCTTCAAGCTGGCTCCTCTTATCTTCCTTACCGCTTGGAAGCTCAGGTTCCCTCCTTAACGCGTTGCATTTAAGACTGGTTCCTAATTCTTCGAAAAGTTCGAAATTAAAAAGTTTTTTGCTAAAAAGACTTCGGTCGTCTTCTCCTCGCGGCTGCGATGGACAAATCGACTCCCGGTTTTCGGAGGTGCCCTTGCGGGCAGAAGATGTCTAGGACGGATCCGCACTCCACGTGCGTATACTGCCTGGGCCTTGAGCACGACCCGCAGGCCTGCGACTTGTGCTCTTCCTTTTCGGCCTACGTCCTTGAAGACCGTGCTGCCCGATTACAACTGGGGCGCCCCGAGAAAAGAATTCCACCGGTTAAATCTAAAGAGGCCCGATTGGCTGTGTCCGTGGCGGCGGGCTTGGCGGATCAGCTAGAGCAGATGATCGCCCTCGAAGAGGAGGCGGCGCGGGCCGCTTCTACCTCAGCTGCGGCATTTGTCCCGCTCTCTCTCGGTGCCTCGTACTCTGCTTCTTTTAAGGAGCTTTGTCTGACCCTCTCGACCAAAGGTGAGGGTCCAACTTCTTCGGGACCTTTTTCCAGGTCCAAAAAGAGCAGAAGTAAGTCTCTCCGTCGACGCTCTTGGGAGCGGGAAAGATCCCCCTCCCCTTGTCGACCCCTCAGCTTCGGCCACTGGCTTCACGGTGTCCCCATCAGGCCAGTTGATCGAGACTCCCGTCGAAGATTTTTCTCGACCCGTTAGACGGGTTGTCGGCTGGAGAAGCTGAGAATCCCCTCTCCCCGGTTCCCCCGGTGGGAGTTGAGGATCCCGTCGGCTCGTCTGTGCCTCCAGTTCCGGAGCCTTCGGTGGGATTGTCCGAGCCGAGGGGAGTGCCGATTTCCGACACTTCTCCTCGCCTTCCTCGGCCTAGTCGAGACTCTCGGTCTCGGACATCCTCGTGGTCCAACCGATCCCGCCGTCATAGGCGGTCTCGGTCTCAGCACCGCGGCAAGCGGCGCCGCTCTTCCTCTTCCTCGGACGAGGGGAAGCTTCAGCGCAAGTTGCGTCAGAGGTACGAGGAACTTATGTGGCAACAGCTCCTTTTGACCGGGAATAAGCCGACCCAGTCGTCTTCCCCGGCCATTAAGTGGCTGTCACCGGAGCAGCCGAAACAACCCCTCGTTGTAGTCGAGGAGCCTGTTCTCAGGCCGGTTGTTCGGCCAATTCCAGCTGCCCCACCGATTCTGGTGGAACCTCCGCCCCCACAGCCATTAGTTGGGGCTCTGACCAAAAATTCTTGGTCGGCTTTGGGTTTGCCCCATAGGCTGTTGGTCACCCTCACTCCCGATAAACCTCGGCAGGTGGAGGGTGGCTCAGGGCCGAGGCAGCTCTTTGAGGACTCTTCTGAGTCCGATGATGGTTCCTCCCTCTTCTTCAAGCGCATGGACTTGGAGTCCTCGGGAGGGCAGTCAGTGGACGATAGCCCTTCGTCCTTCTTAGGGTTGCTTCGACTCATCTCGAGTCCACGGGATGAAGCTCGAACCCATTTCTAAGCAGACCCGAGTATCCCTCACGGAGATTCTGGACCGAGATTCTCCTACGGAGGCCTTTCCGGTGGCCGGCTATAGTGGGTCCGGCCTTGGAACTTTGGCAGCGCCCTGCTTCCTGCCCTGCGCCTTCAGCCAGGTTGGCCAGGAAGTATCGCGGTCCACGGTTCCCTGTCGGTTTTGAACACCCTCAGCCGAGGGTTGGTTACCGACAGCGTTTTCGGTGCCGAAGGCGCCAGGGATGTGGACAAACCTCCCGACAAGGAATCCAAGAATTGGATTATGCGCGGGCGAAAAGTCTATGCGCCTCTCGTCTCGTCAGGCCAGTTGGCCGTCCTCATGGCACATTTTTCTCACGCCCTGTTGGGCTCCCCTGGATGAGGTTGTCCTCATCTTCCGCAGATCTGCAGACTACGGTCAGGCAGGTGCGGGACCAGGGCAGGGCAGTGGCTAAACAGCAGCTCCAGACTGCGTTAGACATCGGGGACTCGTGCCAGGTCTGTGGCGGCCGCAGTGGCCATGCGTCGTCGGGCTTGGCTGAGGATATCCACCTTTACTTTGGATACCCAGCACAAGTTGGCGGATGTTCCCTTTTTGGGGACTGACCTCTTCGGCCCTGGGGTGGAAGGTCACCTGCAGAGGATCGAGAAGTCCAATGCTACCTTGGACTCTGTCTCTTCCGCTCAGAAGGACAAAGGCCGCAAGCCACAACCTAAGTCCTTTCGTCCTTCTGCGCCCGCGGCGCGCCCAGCCCAGCAACGTCAGGGCCAGCAGACTCGACCTTGGTATCCCAAGCCTGTCACTGGGCTTCCTCCAACAGGAAGCAGGGAGGTAAGGCCCAGAAGGTCCCTTGGCCGTCCCTCCTCCAAGCCTGCCCAGTGACGGGCTGAGGGGTGTCGCCCCCATCCCTGTCACCTCACCCTGGTTCCCCATTGGGGACGGCTCAGACACTTCCTTTCCGCCTGGTCCGCTGTTACCATGGACAGGTGGGTACTGGAAGGTGGTGGGAAAGAGCCTACCTCTGGAATTCGAGAGCAGGCCCGCCCTTGAGCCGTCGCTTTCAGAGAGCCGCAAAATCCGCAGCCTCACTGGCGGCTCGCTGAGCCGACGCCGCCTCCTCCAAGGAGGTGATCCAGAGGTGGAAGACCCCCCTTCAGACCCGGGGTTCGTGTCCAGGTATTTCCTGGTTCCGAAACGGACGGGGGGCTGGCGCCCCATTCTCGACCTACATGACCTGAACAAGTTCCTAAGGTCTCGAACCTTCAGGATGGTCACTCTGGCGCAGATAATACCATCTCTGGAACACGGCGTGTGGTTCTGCTCTCTGGACCTACAGGACGCATTTTTCCGTCCCTATCCGTCCGTCACATAGGAGATTCCTCCGCTTTCAAGCGGAGGGATCCCTCTTCGAGTTCCGAGCCATGCCCTTCGGCTTATCTCCAGCTCCCAGGGTCTTCACCAAATGCATGGCAGTGGTGACAGCATTCCTGCGGCGCCGAGGGGTTCGGGTGTACCCTTACCTGGACGATTGGCTGATAGCAGCCTCCTCCAGACGGGAGGTGGAGCGGTCCAGAGATCTGGCCCTCCAGGTTTGCTCGAGTTGGCCTTCTCATCAACGAGGCCAAGTCGGAACCCCGAGCCTAAGCAGGTGATCCTGTTCATCGGGCAGAGCTTGACTTTCTCGAGCCAGAGCACGCCCCGCCATGGACAGGGCCGAGGTTCTTACCTCCTTGCCCAGTCATTTCTGGTTGGGCAATCGCACCCTGCCGGGACTTCCTGTGCCTTCTGGGTCTCATGGCGGCCTGTACCAGCGTGGTCCGTTGGGCCCGCTGACACGTGCGCCCCCTTCAGTGGGGACTGGCCAGCCAGTGGTCACAACGCTGCGATCCTTTGGACCAGCTAGTGATAGTGACCCAGGAGATATGGAACGCTCTCCAGTGGTGGACTGTTCCATTCCATCTGCAGGAGGGCATCCCGTTTGTCCGCCCCGAGCCTGTATCTGGGTAAAGGCTGAACAGGCAAAAGTAGTTAAAAAAGCTTTCCGGTTGCAGTTCGTCACATTTCCCAAGTGCTAAGGAAAAGAGTTCAGGGCCATTTAATTCCTATTGTGCGGAGTTCAGGTCCAGCATCATGTCGAGGCAATCGAGAATCAGACTCTGGAGTCAAACATCGAGCCAGCCAAATACAGCCCAGGAGCAAGGCCGGGCGGAGTTCTAGAAGCAGGACATCTTGGCTACTATACAGATAAGGTCAAGGATATTTGTCTTTATTTAAGTAGAAACATTTCTTCTGGGACTCTGTTGTTCTTCTGACGGTCCTTCTTGGGTCTGCCGTGGGTGGTCCTCGACGTTCTGTCGATCCGTTTGCTGCAGGTGTTTTGCTGTCTTGTTCACAATTGCTGGGTCCTCCATACCTCTGTATCATCGTAGTGACATCTTCTCTGAGGGTTGTATTTGGGTTTTGTTGTGTGGAGCCCTTCTTCACCGTCCCCCTCCGGGCTATCGACCAGGCCGATGACAAGAGGTCTTTCTCCAACCTCTCCTTTGCCATTTGTGGGGTAATAATACCCAGACTTTCAAGGTATGGTGTTGCTGTAAGGAGATCTTTAAATGTTTTAGTGTCTTGCTGTGAGGTAATCTTGAGTCTAGCGGGATGCAGGATTTGTACTTTTAGGCCCTTGGCCCTTAGTTGTTTAATCTCTGGCCAGATGGTCTTCCTCGCCTCTTGAACTTCAGCAGTGTGGTCATTATCTAGGGCAATCCTGTGACCCTTAAATGTTAAAATCTGTTGTTGCCATTCCTTCTTCAGAATTTCCTCTTTTTGTCTATACGACGTTAGATGAACAATGATTGAGCGGGGTCTTGCGTCCACATTTCTGGGGCGCGGAACCAGAGAGCGGTGAGCTCTATCAATTTCAATTTCCATTTCTTTTGGTAGGGCTAATGACTCCCTGAGGAGGCCTTGTACAAATGCAGTTGTGTCTGGTTTTTTACCCTCTAGCCCTTCTGGAACTCCGTATATACGGATGTTTTGTTGGCGGCTTCGCCCCTCCAGATCGTCTATCCTTTTCTTCAGCTCACGATCACGGGCTAGTAGGTAGAGGATGAGCCTGTCTTGCCTGTCCGTTTGCTCCACAGCCTGCGTGAGCCCCAACTCTAGCTGTTCCGTTTTATGATCAATTTGGTTCAAATCTGCTCGAAGGTCCATGAGAGTTGAGTCTATTTTTGTAACTGTTCTGGTTGTCTGTTTGATCATTTCAATTATATCTTTCGGTAGAGACTCACGCTGCGGAGAGGCCTGTTGAGAGTCCGATCGCTCGCCTCGAGGCTCCGGTAATACATCTATTTCTGCTTGAATCACCTCTCTCAGCTTCTGTATAGGGGTCGAGTGGGGTTTGCCTGTTTTATTTCTCTTCTGTTTTGCCGGTGATGCCATCACTTTTGGGCGATTTACTTGGTTTTTGTCGTTGGGGTGGGGAGAACTTATCTCAAGGCGCCATACTCACGGTGACATCACCGGAAGTCCCCAGATGGACAACATGTTGATAGTGTTTTAAGTCAACAAGCAAGGGGCACACATTCTTACCCTGTTTGCCAGGAGGTGATAAGGGTCTGGTATTGGGCACTGGAACACCACCTAGACCTCACTGCTGTTCATGTTCCAGGTGTCCGAAACATCTTGGCTGACAGTCTAAGCTGGTCTCGGTCCAAGGCTCACAAGTGGGAGCTCCTTCAGTCGGTAGCAGATCAACTGTTCATCAGATGGGGCCACCCAGAGTTGGACCTCTTTGTGTCTCCATTCAACACCAAACTGCCCAGTTTCTGCTCGCTAGAGCCCCGCGCCTGGTGTTTTCTGGCCAAGACGCTTTGTCTCTCTGTTGGACAGCGAGGTTTCTGTATGCTTTCCTTCCCTTTCCCATTCTTCAGAGGGTTCTCTTGAAGTTACAGGCTGAAGAAGCAGAGATGATCTTCATCGCTCCATATTGACATTGGCAGATTTGGTTCCCACTGCTTCAGCAGCTGGCAGTGGAGCCTCCAATACAGCTGCCACTGAGCTCGCACTTGCAGTCACAGGATCAGGGAATCCTAGTCCACCTGGACCTCTGATCCCTGCATCTTCATCCCTGGCTCCTGCAGACTTAGTCAGATCTAGGTATGGGGTTTCCCAGGAGGTGGTGGATGTTCTCGTCGCAGCGAGGAAGCCCTCAACTTGATCCACTTATGTCATGAAGTGGAAAAGATTTTGCCTGTGGGCTTCACCTCCTCACTTGGACCCCGCTTACCTTTCCAGTGAACTTGATATTAGAGTATCTCCTCTCATTAAATTAAGGCTTGAGCTACTCCTCCATTAAGGTACATCTTTCCGCAATTTCTGCTCATCACATATCTATGAAGGGGAACACTCTCGCCCCAACTGGATGTGTCCTGTACGTTTTTGTGGGGCATACTACAGGTTAAGTCTCCCATCAGAGATCCTGTACCGCCCTGGGATCTCCTGTTTATGCTTGAAAAACGTATTCGTCCCCCGTCCGAGCCTGGCGCAGAATGCGAGCTTCACTTCCTTTCTTGGAAAGCATTATTTTTAGTTGCCATTACTTCTGCTCTGAGAGTTTCCAAGCTTCAGGCCCTGATGTGTAAGAAGCCTTATTTAGTTTTCCATAAGGACAGGGTATCCTTGAGTACTAAGCATCGTTTTGCCCAAGGTAGTGTCAAGCTCATACTAAGTCAGGACATTAACCTTCGGTATACTACCCTAATCACTCAAACCGAGGGCGTTTCTGGATACTTTGGATGTCCACAGGGTGCTATGGTATTACCTTAACTGCACTGCTCTGCACTGTAAGACTGATCAGTTATTCATGGCTGTCGTGCTCCGCTTTCAAGGCGCTCCGGTGTCTAAACGGACGTTATCTAAATGGCTGGTAATTTGCATCATCTTCAGTTACAGCAAGTACGGCAAACTCCTTCTGGGCTTGGTAAGGGGTCTTTCTGCCAGGGGAGTTGCTACTTCCTTTGCATCCATGCGTAATGTCTCCACTGTAGACATCTGTGCAGCAGCTACCTGGAGCTCAGTGCATACTTTCATTAAGCACTACAGCTTGGACATTACCTCTATGAGAAGTGCAGGTTTCGGTCTGGTGGTCCTTCAAAGCTTCTTATCCTAAGGCCGCCTTATGGCGATTGCATTTCAGCCTCCTCCCAGACCTACATAACACTTTTTTTTTTTTCCGCTACTGCTTGGGACTCTGTCCTTATGGTAATAGCCTGCTGTAAGAGCTCCCCCTCTAAGTAAGATAGTACAGTTAAGCAAGAACTTTTGGTAATAGTAGATCTTCGAGAGGAGCTCTTGCAGCAGGCGCTGCTTTCCCTCCCTCCTTTCCCCTGGTGAGTCTCTATTTTTGTTCTATGGCAGTCTTTCCACCTGGTCCGCCTGCCGGCCTTCCCAACAGGTCTCCGGTGGGTGAACTGGGGTGGGGCTGGGGACTGCTACCTGATATACCATTGGCTGGCCTTGGGGGCGGTCCCCGCTGAAGACTGCTAGCTAGAAGGTTTCCATGGGGTCCTAGTGCCTGGTGGCATAGTCCTTATGCTAATAGCCTGCTGCAAGAGCTTGTAGAAGATCTGCTGTTACGGTAAGTTCTTATGTAACTGTACTTTCCTCTCCAGCGGTGGTGGGCTTTGGGTCAGTGGCTCTTGTTGGAAGAAATCTGTAGGTGGTGGTTGCATAACTGCTTCTTTTGTTATTCCTTCAGGATTGGATCAGGTTCTCGTACTAGAGCTGCAATAAATGGTTAAATTATATTGGCTGTGAAAGTGTCCCCAAATTCCCACTTTTTCCAGAAATAATTTTCCACTTGATCTGGTTGGTACTTGACATATGCAGTTTGCCCTTGGCATTCTTTGACTGTTACTCTGTGCTGAGGCGCAGGGTATCTTGTGACAGTGCCCAGTGGGCAGCTGCCTAGTCACTGCCCTTTTTATTTGGGTTGGTTTCTCTCTTCTGTGCTTATGCATCATAATCCTGACTCCGTGTTTCCGATAGATATTTTTGTATACAGTCTGTCACCCTTCATGTTGTGACTTCTTAAAGGAAACCCTTCCCTCTCCATTAGGTTGTTGATCCTTTGTATTCAGATTTTCTCCTGTTACAGTCTAGATCCTTTTTTCGTCCTACTGCATGCATGTGCATGCCTGTTACCTTCTCACTCTCCTTGCTCAACAGAACTAAGGTTAGGCTGTTAACTGCTATTACTCATGGCACACAGTGTGACACATGCACTGGTGCCAGCACCACTGGCAGGTGCCCTGACTGAAGGTTGTACTCCTAAATAGCCCTAGCATCTCTGTCGAAGACCGAAAAGTGATGCTTTATGGACAACATACTATATTCTTTAAGATCTGTAGTTACGTTAAGTGGCATTCCTGATGGCCATCGTTATGGCTTGGGTGTGCCTTAGAATGATCCCTGGAACCAGTGCACCCACCCGGTGACCAAATGAGTCTTCAGTGGATCTGAATAGCAGCTCACACTGCTTCCCAGCAGTGTGGAATTTAAGACTTTTTTTTTTTAAATGCCACCAGCAGAACATAGGACCATGGCTCCTAATAGGAGCTAGTAGGTTAAGTAAACCTCACAGCTCAACTGCAGAGGGACCCAGTTCTTAATGGAGCAGTTACTTTTTCTACTACACTTAGAAAACTTTATTCATTAGTCAAGATAGCCACCACAGATACTGGGGCTTCATAGACAGTCACTGTTAAGTGCCCCAAAGTGGTGCTTGCAAGGACCACTTTATGGCACATTTACACTGTGCCTCTTTGTGATACACACAGAGTGATTGCAAATTTTCTGTGCACTTGGGCATATGTCAGTGCTCTATCATAGAAAAAAATGGCAGGGGGGGACCCCATAATGAGGGTGCCATTATGCATGGAGGCACTGTGCCATGCACAGTGGATCCCCAGAGCTCTTACCTGCTGGTTGCAAGGTGCAGTTCTTCAGCAGGTCACTGCCTTGGGGAAGGTGACATCAGAAGGGACGGGTGCTAGGGAAGAGTAATCCACTGATGCCACAAGGTGCTGATGGACAGGTGTTGTGGGTTGGGGGGGCTGTTGGACCACCAGTGCCAACCTGTGAGGGACCACAGATGTTGATGTTCTCATACCACAGGTGAACCTGAAAGTATGCGGCTGTGGATTGGGGGGAGGGGGGACTAGATCGGTGGTGGTGCAAATTTTCCCCTGGGCATGGACCATGGCATGACATGGTGCACATAGTGTCATGACATGGGTTGAACCCTGTGGCTGCTGCAGTTCAAGAATTTAGCAGTCCCACAGTGTATGTGCAACCTCTTGCATCAGGAACTTTGGTCTGCATAATACAGTGCTGCTGTCTCGTGGAATGTTTTTGCTCCCTGCAGGCAGTGGCACCCTTTGGTGTGTGCCGTTGTGGTGGGGGCAGTATAGGGATCACAGTGCACCCAGACAACTTCCACTTAGCACTTTCAGACTGTGTGGAGCTTGTAACTAATGTGGATGACCCAGGTCACCGCTGTGCTTATATATAATCATCAAGAGCACAGTGCTACATTGTCTAACCAAGAATACGAACATCTGAGCCAACAGAAGAATGCCATTTGTTCTATCGAGTCTGCTCAGTAAATGATGCAGGTACCACGGCTTATGCCAATGTCCCTGTCATCCCTTCCTTCTGTGCTTACCCTCCACGGTCCCATGGATTTCCATTGTCCTTGTCCCAGACCCTGTTAAAGGCTCCGCTATCTTTACTGAAACTACCTCTTCTGGCAGCGCAGTCCATGTGGTCACCACCATCTTTATATAGAAAATGCTTACTAACATCCCTCCTAACCCCGTCAACTTCAAGCTGTGCCATTTTGTGGTTCTTTTTCACTCAATTTAAAGAGACCTCTTTCCATTCCGTTAATCCCCATCAATTATTTGAAGGTCTCTATCATATTCCCCCTCTCTCTCCTCTCCCCAGGGTGTAAATCCTAAGGGCTCCCAGTCTCCCTTGTAGAACTTATTCTGCTGACCTCGTGGCCGTTGATTGCGAACATATGAAAACTCCAGCAGAACCGGACTTCATTGTCTCTTCGGGTTTGCTCGATTGTGCGTGAGCCCCTCAATTTGCAGCTGCCCCACCCACCCCTCCCCTTTCATAATTACCCTCCACTCTGTCCCATCCCCTCTTAAAACCGTTTACCGTGCTACAGGCTACTATCTCCTTGGGCGGAGTATTCCACTTATCCACCACCCTCTCTGTGAAATAATGTCTCCTGACTTCCCTCCTAAATCTTCCCCTTCCTGTCTTAGCTGGTGCCCCTCATTACCCTCCCCTTCTAATATGGAAAATCCCTTCTGTACTAGTCTTTTTTATTCCTTTAAGTATTGAAAGGTTTTCGATCGTGTTCCTATCCTCCTGTCTTCCAGGGAATACATGTTCAGCTGGCCCAGCCTCTCCTCATAGGAGTATGCCTCTAATCCGCTGTACACCATCCAACCATCTGATGTCCTTGTATGGGCGTCAGTACTGCACGCAGTATTCCAGGTGTGGCCTGACCAACAACCTGTAGAGGGGCAGGATCACCTTCTTATTTCTGGAGGAGATTCCCCTCACTATACACACCAGCATCCTATTGGCTGTTGTTGCCGCTTTCCTGCACTGAGCTGAGTTGTTCATACTCCCCGTTATAAGCGCTCCAGATCCTTTTCCTCCCCAGTGCATTCCAGCTGTACCCCCTTCCCCAGCTGATGCCTCTTCCCTTGGTTATTAGCCCCAAAGTGCAATACCTTGCACTTTTTGGCATTCAACCCTAACTGACATGCATCCGCCCACTCCTGTAGTTTGGTCAGATCCTCCTGCAGCCCCTTCCACCCATTGATGTCATTCACCACAGCTCCCATCTTTGTATTGTTTGCGAAGAGACTGCTGTTACCATGGACCCCACGGGAGATATCAGCTATGAATATCCCGGACAACACTGATCCCAGTACTGATCCCTGCGGCACCCCGCTCATCACATCCCCGGGTGATGAGTTCCCCACCCCACCACCCTTCGTTGTCTTCCTTCAGCCAATTGGTGATCCATTTAACCATCTTTGTTCCCACCCTAGTCTCCCATGTGTCCGGAATCAAAGGCCTTGCTGAAAATCCAAATACAGGATATCCACCACATGGCTTTGTCTAGTTCCTTTGTCACCCAGTCGTAGTATTCAATCAGGTTTGTCTGGCAGGATCTCTGAGAGAAACCCGTGCTGCTGACTGCCCTGGAGACCATTGCTCTCCAAAATGGTCCCTAGCCTCTCTTTAGGATAGTCTCCATGAGTTTTCCCACAATTGATGTGAGGCTCACTGATCTGTAGTTGCCTGGTTCGTCCTTGGGTCCGCTTTTGTGAGCGGGTACCACATGGGCCATCCTCCAGTCCTGTGGTATGCATCCTGTGTCCAGGAGGTATTGAATGGGTCAGCCAGTGGTCCTGCCGGATCTCCGCTAATTCCTTGAGTACCCTAGGAGAATGCTGTCTGGACTGGCTTGCTCTCCTTTGGACCCTGTCCAACAAACTGATGTCTCTCTTGTGGTATGGATGCCAATCACTGCCCCATATTCTAAATGTGGTCTTATCATTGACCTGTACAAAGGGCAAAATAGCCTCATTCAGTCTACTACTGAATCCCAGGCTGTACACCGACATCTCTGTTTGCCTTTGCAGCTACCTTCTTGCATTGTATGGAATGTTTCATGTCTGTAGTAATCGCCACACCCAGATCCTTTTTCCCTCTGAACCAGCTTAACCCCCATAATACTCCATCTTAGGATTCCTGTCCCGATGTGTATCACCTTGCATTTTTTGGCATTGAAGCCTAGTTGCCAGATTCCCGACCATCTCTCGAGTTTACCAAGGTCCTCCCACAGGTTCTGTATTCTTTCCTAGGAAACCACGGACAGACTTGATGGATCATACAGTCCCCATCTGCGGACAACTTCTGTGTTTCCTTCGTGTCCACCCTCCCACAGAGTTTGGTGTCATCGCCAAACAGACACATCTTGCCCTTAATGCCTCCTCCCTAATGTCGGTTATGAAGACATTGAGGAACACTGGCCCCAGCACCAGTCCCTGCGGGACCCTGCTGGTGACCTCCTTGGTGCTGGATAACTCTTCCCCTACCACCACTCTGTGGGTTCTGCCTCTCAGCCAGCTGTTTACCCACCTTACCATTTTCTCCCCCACCCTAGATCCACCAGTTTCCTGATCAGCCTCCTATGTGGTATGGAATATAAGGCCTTGCTGAAGTTCAGGTATATGATGCCCACTGCCTGGTCTCCATCCTCCGCTCCGATGACCCAGTCAAAGAATTCGACCAGATTCGTTTGACATGATCTGCCTGCCTCTCATCCTAAGGACCATTCTGTTCCATGTACCTCACCAGTCTTTCCTTAGGTATAGTCTACGCGAGTTTACATACTGTCGAGGTCAGACTGACTGGCCTGTAAATCCCTGGGTCATCCTTGGGTCTGCTCTTGTGAGGAGAGGCACCACATGTGGCAATCTCCAGTCCATCGGCACCACGCCCGACTCCAGGGATCTATTGAAGAGGCACCACATATTTAGTACTGGATCATTTTAGAAGTGAAGTAACATCCAGGGTACGGTTTGTTGGGAAATAATAGGCTTTCCTCTGGTTTGTGTTGCAGAGCACTTGCTTTGTGGCCTTGCAGACCCTGTTGTTTTTTTCACATGAATGTATAGATCTTCGGGGGATATCTCAGTCATCGGGTCACACTGTAGGAATGTCGCTGTCGGTAAAGCAGGAACCCCATGGAAGATTTTCCACCCACGCCGATGTCGCCCATCAACATCGACAACGCTATAAAGGTGTGAGTGGCTCCGCTCCCTCCTCCGTTCTTTTTCTGCTGTTGACTCTCTTTGCATGGGCCTCTGCGGAAGCTCTGTCACAGTTTGCGCCATTTTGCCTACGAATATTTCATTTACCCTAGCTTCTAGAATCTCTTTAAATAAGAGCCTTTACCTCGCTATGTTTTAGAGTTACTTCATCCACTTCTCTCTCTTCCATTGCTGCGGAAAGAAGATTGCTTCTTCAGGCGATCACAACTTCTGTGTCTGCTGTCTTGGGCCTCACCACGACGTCTCTGGACTGTGAGCTGTGCCACAGATTTAACCTCACAACAACTGTCGGGCAACGCAAAAAGGCTTTGAAGAAATTCCTCATGGTGCAGCAGTTAGCCAGTTCTGGGCAGTGGTCCTCCAGGGTCCCTTCTTTCCAGTCGCTGGTGAGACAAGTCCTCTGGGAAGGCCACAAAAAAGTCCATCAGTGGGACCGCTCCCCTTGGTGACGCTCCTTATCCTCGACAGCTTCTTCTTCCTCCTCAGGGGGCACCCCATCGTCTGCAGCCACACCGATGCTCTAGGCTTTCAAGGCTTCTGCTTCTCCCAGACCCCTACCAACAGCACCTTCTCCTGCTTCTCAGGGAAGCTAGCCATTGACACTTTAGTCATTGACCCCCTGTTTATTGACCCGTGGTTGTCGACAACACCTCCACCACAGCCTGATACTTCTCAACCCCTCGGACGCCGGAGCCTCGATTCTTGAGACACGATACAGGGCTTGTCGCGCCTGTGCCAGTGACCCTCCACCATTGGACACACTTTTCCTGCTGTTGACTCAGTCATATTTTGGCCAGGATAACTACAGTCCTAGTGCATCAGTTGGACTCTTACAGACCTGGGTTCCTGTGCCGCCTACTTCCTCGTTGTCATCGATGCCGCTTAGACCTTCTCGTGCTGCACCCTGTTGTCAGCCGGGCCCTGATTGTCAGACTTTGAGTTGGAACAGGTTGACATCAAGGAGGAGTACTACTACCCTGAGCTCATCCTCCCTGAGGAAGAGGAGGAAGAACTTCTTTCCTACTGATAGGTCTACTGCTTCTTTAGTGAGTGAGGACTCTGTTAAACATACTCCTAGGTCCCCTTCATTATCATGAAGCAGCTGTCCACAGCTGTGGGCTTCCATACTGAGGGAGAGGATGGCCACTTGGAGAGAGCCGGTGGACTTCTTGGAGATTCCAAAATCTCCCCATAAGGTCATTCTTCCTGTCCTCCAAGTTCTGAGGAATGCCACTACTGCAGCGTGGCACCATCCAGGTGTGGTTCCTGCCATCCACTCGGGGCCTGTCTTATTATACTGCCCAAACTGAGACCGATTCCATGGTCATCAGACCAGAGATGACTGGTCCAAGGTGCCCAAACACCTTGACTCCCTCCCCCTGGACAGGAAATCCAGATGGATCGACCTATGGGGTTGGAGAGTTTATGCCTCCTCCACCTTGGGACTTTGGATTGCCAGCTATCTGTCACACCATCTGGAAGAAGGGCAAGGCGGCTGCCAAAGCCCCCCACACACACACACACACTTTCAAGAATTTTACCAGAAACAGGAGGGTCTCAAATCTCCACAGGCTGCCAAGGACATCAGTAAGCACCTCCTCAGGACCTTGCATGACATTTCTGACACTGGTGCCAGGGCTGCTGCCACAGGCATTTGCCTTTGTAGGCACACCGGGTTGAGGGTCTCGGGCTTTGCAGCAGATGTCCAGCAGAAAGTTCTGAATGCCTCCTTCAGTGGCTCAAAATTGTTTTGGCCAGATGTCCAGATGCCAGATTACCAGGACATTGGTAATGATTTACAGGCATCTGGCAGGGCTGTCAAGTCTGTCCATTTGCTCTACCATACCCAGCCTAGGAGCAGACAACACCCGCTCTTCTGCAAGGTGTCCCAACAAATCTGGAGCAGGCTCATGTCCCAGAGAATAAGAAAAGCCTCCTTGATCTTACCTACCACCTCCTCCTTGGGCTCAGCTGTCAAGAGCCCCAGAGGTGATGGATCAGCCAGCGGCTGGATCCGCCCTCTGCCATACTCCTTGCCAGAGCCCTCTTCTGGTCCCCAACCAAGAGGTGGTGGTCGGAGGTCAGTTCTCCTCTGTCTTAACCAGTAGAGAACCGAATTACAGATGTCTGATCCTTCAGATTATAGAATGGGGTCTCACTCTGGAGCTTGTAGAACAGCCCCCAGAGACTCCTTCGGTATGCTCCACTGACCCACTAATGAGGGATTGCTAGGGATTCCCAGGGTTCATTTAAAGACATAGGGGGCCTGATCTTTTGCCTTTGTGGCCCTGACCCTGTGGAATTCTCTGCCTGGCCGGATAAGAGATTGCATGACCGTCCAGAGTTTTAAGATGGCATTAAAACATGTCTGTTTAATATAGCATATCCAGATAGCTTCTGAATTGAATATTTAATCTGGTATACTTGGATTTTTTGAAGTTGATGTTTATGGTTTGGTACTTTAATGAATTTTAACATTTTTGATTGTTATGCGAGTTTTACATTTTTATTTGTTTATGTACAGCACCTTGGTTTTGGAAAGGCGCTTACAAATACATAGAAACATAGACTTTGATGGCAGATGAGGACCGCTTGCCCATCTAGTCTGCCCATTTCCTACCTACAGGATAGGTCAAGATCCTAGTTAACAAACAGCCTATTTCTTCCTACTCCCACAAGAATTGCCTTATGTATGTCCCATGCATTCTTGAATTCTCCACAGTTTTAGACCCCACAACCTCCTCAGGAAGGCTGTTCCATGCATCCACCCTCTGTGAAATAATACTTCCTCACATTGCCCGTGAATCGCCCCTTCTTTAAATTGTGTCCCCTTGTTCTTGCAAGTCTCTTTTCTGAAAGATGCTACCCTCTTGGACTTTGTTGATTCCACTGAGGTACTTAAATGTTTCTATCATGTCCCCCTCTCCCTTGTTTCAAGGGTATACATATTAAGCTCCTTTAGTCTCTCCTCATACGGCTTTTCTTGCAGACCCTGCACCATTTTAGTTGCCCTCCTCTGACTGCCTCATCCTGTCAATATCCTTGCTGAGATGGGGTCTCCAGAACTGGACACAGTACTCCAGATGGGGTGTCACCAACTGTCTGTACAGAGGGATAACAACTTCCTGTTTTCTGCTGCTGATGCCTCTTCCTGTGCATCCCAGTATACCCCCAGCCCTCCCTACTGCCTTCTTACATTGCTTGCTAACCTTAAGGTCATCTGATATGATTACCCCCAGGTCCCTTTCCTTTTTTTTTTTTTTTTTTGTTGTTACTACCCCTTGTGTATTCTTCCCCGGTTCTTGTTTCCCAGGTGCATTATTTTGAAGAAATAGTTTCTTTCATCATTCACCTGTCCTCCAACCCATGTCATGGCTCATTGGAAAGAGGTACAGTCCCTTCTATGGAAAAAAGGTAATCGAGCCAGTGCCCAGATGATAGACGAACAGGGGTTTCTTCTCCAGGTTCTTCCTGGTCCCCAAGAGAACCGGTGATCTGAGGCCTATTCTAGATATCAAGGACCTCAGTCTTTATGTCCAGTACAAAAACGTCTGCATGGTTCTCTCTGCCTGGCCTGCTGCCCCTACTCAAGTAGGGCAATTGGCTGTGCTTCCTGTCGGAGAAGATCCGTTTGTCAGATGGGGTCGTCCAGATTTGGACCTTTTTGTGTCCCTACTCAATGCAAAACTGCTCAGTTTCTGCTCACTAGGTCCAGGGCCTTGTTTTCTGGCGAGAGCCATTGTCCCTCTCCTGGAGCTGGCGGTTCCTTTACGCCTTCCCTCTGATTTAGAGGGTGCTAATCAAGCTACAGGTGGAGGGGGCCAGCATGATTATAGTCGCACCCTTCTGGCCACGGCAGATATGGCTTCCATTACTGCAACAGTTAGCGGAGGAGCCTCCGGTTCCCCAGCCTATTTGCAGGATCTGCTGATGCAGGCTCAGGGAATCCTGGTCCATCAGAGTCTCAAGTCCCTTTGTCTGCATGCCTGGCTCTTGAGAACAGCCATCGCCTGGTTCAGAGCATTTCATTGTGGCGAGTGTCCCCATGGCAGCTCAGAAGCCCTCCGCTAGAGCCACATATGCCATGAAGTGGAGGAGGTTTGCCATCTGGGCTGCCAGACATCATCTGGACCCTTTTGCTTGTCCAGTGAGCCAGATTCTGGACTACCTGATCTCTCTGTTGGACTCAGGCCTGCAGTACTCCTCCTTCAAGCTGCACCTTTTGGCTATTTCTGCCTTTCATGAGCCTGTTGATGGCCTTACCATGGATCAGTTAGAGGTGTCTCATACCTTTCTCGGGCATCCTGCATCTGAAACCTCCAGTCTGTTACCTTGTCCTGGCTTGGGATTTAAATTTTGTTTTGGAAGGTTAATCCTGTCTCATTTTGAACCAGCTGTGACTTGTGAGCTACGCTTTCTTTCTTGGAAAGTGTTATTTTTGGTTGCTGTTACTTCTGCTCGAAGGATTTCCAAATTTCAGGCTGTCTGGCGTGATGAGCCTTATTCGATTTTTCACAGACAGGGTGTCTTTACTTGTGAATTCTAGGTTTCTCCCTAAGGTGGTATCTGAGTTTACCCTGAACCAATCTGTCTACCTACCTGTTCATTTTCCCTCCAAAGGCAAATCCCCTGATGGCCTGGATAATAAACTCCTCTTCCTTTCTGCTCCCGCCATTGCTATTCCCCTTGCAGCCCCACTAAACCTCTCTTTCTCCGCTGAGGAAACTCCCCTCCGAATGGAAGCACGCCACTGTCATTCCTCTCCCAAAAGGCGGTGATCCTACCTCCACCACTAACTACTGCCCCATCTCCCTCCTCCTTACCCTCGCCAAACTCCAGGAACACCTAGTGCTTTCCCAACTCTCTGCTTTTCTCTCGGAAACCAACTTCTTCACCCCCTTTCAGTCTGGTTTCCGAAAACACCACTCGACCACCTCCTCCCTGCTACGACTTACGGATTCCATCCTCTCCGGGATGGATAATGGACTAATCACTGCCGCTATCTTCATTGACCTAGCAAAAGCTTTCGACACAGTATCCCACCCTCTCCTCCTATCCCACCTATCTGGTGCTGGGTTAACTGAATCTCCCACTAACTGGTTCAGGGCCTACCTTATCAATAGAACCCAACTACCAAAAATTGCCAACCACACCTCCCCCCCATCACTGTGTCCCCAAGGTTCAGTCCTTGGCCCCATCCTCTTCTCCATCCTTCTAAACGACCTACCTAACTCCTGCTCCTCTACCGCAATCCATATGTATGCGGATGACACGGTCCTCTATACCTCCGGCCGGACCCACAAAGAAGTCTCCTCCAATCTCCAAACTGACTTCGACAAAATCCAACATTGGTTCAATTCCAACCAGCTATCCCTAAACGCAAAAAAAAACTGTGTCTATGACTTTCAGCACTAAACAGCGGCTATCAAAATTCACCTTCCCCCTCAGCTTCCATACACTAAGTAACTCCATCCTCGAGGATGTGCCCTCCTTCAGATATCTAGAGGTTTGGCTGATTGACACCTCACCTTCTCTCCTCACATGGATGCCATCATTTCTAAACTACGTCCAAAACTAGGTGCCCTCTATTGCAACCGCTCCTGTCTCCTCTACTGGTCAGAAGGGAACTAGTCCAGAAAATGATCTTACCCTCCTTTGACTACTGTGATGTCGTTTATAACTCCGCCCCCAAGACCACCTAACCAAACTTGACCCCCTCTTTAATGCCTTCTGCCGTTTCAGCCCTCGATGCCCGCTCTCACCACTGCGAGCTCTACTTCGATCTCTGGGCCTGCCCTTCCCTGAGCAACCAGCTTAATCCACTGTGCCAAATTCCACCTTCAATTTTTGGCTCGGCCCTCCTCCCTACCTCGCATCCTCCCTATCCTCCCCCACCCCCATCCACTCCCTCCGATCTGCTGATTCAAGACTGTTGGCCATCCCTCACTGCAGGACCACCGCCGGCCAGTCTGCCTTCTCTTACCGCTTCCCTAAACTCTGGAATCACCTGCCAGCTCAGATCCGCCTTTCATCATCCAAACATTCCCTATCCTCGGCTCTCACTAATTTCCTTGCACCTAATTGCTACTGCCCCTGACCATTTCCCCTCCTTCTTCCTCCCACCATCCCTCCCTTGTGCCTGACCAGCAGCTTGGCCTTCGCCATATTGCCTGTCTTATACACTGCCCTTCCACTTATCTCTCCCCCCAACTGTTACCCTCCTTACCTCCCCTCTCTCCCACCCTCCCGCCTGTTATCCATGCTCTCACCCTCATGCACTCCTACTGCTCACCCCTCCCAGGCTTGTTACCCCTCTCTCCTCTCCTACTTCTACTTGTCAAATTGCTGCACCTCGCTTTAGCTACAGTTGCTACCACCACTCATGTTTTGCTACTGGCACTCGACTGCTACAGCCACTCATGCTTTGTTACTGGCACTTAGCATGTTTTAATCCGGAATGTTCCATGTTATGTATACCGTATCCTTCATGTATGATCTCTGTACTGTTCTCCTTTTGTTAAATGCGTTATAGTTCTACTGTATTGTTTCCGCCTGTCCCCCCCAGTTGTGTACATCACCTACATTATAATCTATTTCTCTTGTCTGTTATATGAACTGCCTCCACTGTAACCCTTCCCCCCAGGTCGCACCGGGAGACGAGCATCTTGTTGCTCAGTGTGCCTTTCCTGGTAAAACAATTTCAATAAATAAATTTCCAGAACATGTCAACTCAGAGGAAGCACTGCTCCATACTGCTCTTTTCAGCCTTGCCCCTTCTGGGTTTCCTGCTATGCCTATGGGACAGCTCAGACCCCTGCCGGCCACTCTCACTCTCCCCACCTGACCACCAGCCAAGGAAGTGAAGCCTAGCCGCTCCTGGGCTTCCTGCTGTGCCTACGGGATGGCTTAGACCCCTGCTGGCTGCCCTCACTCTCTTCACTGACCACCGTCCAAGGAAGTAAAGTCTAGCCCCTCCTGGGCTTCCTGCTGCACCCACGGGATGGCTCGGACCTCGCCGGCCACCCTCACTCTTCCCCACCGACCACGGAAGTCAAGGTACAGATCCAGAAGCTCCTGGGACATCTTTAGGCTTGTATGCCCGCTGTTGGATTGGCTACCTTTATTTTGAGCTTTTCCCCGATAGGTAACGCTGCTTGCCACTGAGATTTCTGTTCCCTTTCAATTTCTCTGTACCTTTACTACTAAATTTACTGCTGCACTTTACTGAATTGTAACTTGGAGCTCAGGAGTCCAGCATTTTTTTTTTTTATCCTGGTGCACCAGGTCCTAGACTGGTTTTCACCCCATTGCCCTGAGCTTTAATTAAATTGAATGCCTAACTCCCTTGCTGTTTGGATCTACTTCTGAGCTCCCGTGCTGCTTGGATTTACTCAAACAAATTCAATCCTGAGCACCCTGTGCTGCTGAAATTAATTTAGAGCTCTCGAGCTGCTTACTCAGTTCCCGTGCTGCTGAATTTATTACTGAGCAACTGCCCAAATTAATCTGAGCTCTCCAGCTCATTTTACTACTGCTGCATTCTCCACTGGGTTTTTCCGCCCACTTGCCCTCCCCCACCCCCAGCCTTTATTAAATCCTCTTCCTACAATTTGAAACTCCGCTCTCCATTTCTTCTTCTCTATTCCGTAACTCCAATTCCTACTCTAAAGCCCAACTCATTCTCCTTGCTTACTTTTACTTTTCTAGTTACTTCCAACCTCATTCCTCATTCACCCTGTCTGCTAATTTACTGAGCAGGCACCACCTGCTTTAGGTGCTCTCTTTTTCTTTGTATCAGAATTTGCCTTCATTTCTTTTGCCCCCAACTCTATCCTGAATTAACCTCTAACCCTCTGCCCCTGTTATGTCACCCTTATCGGTTCTCCTTTTCCTACTCTTCTTCCCATTACTTTTGCTTCCTCCTTGCTCTCATCCCAACCGCCACACTGTGACTTTCTCCCCACCCGCCCCAAACCTTCCCTACATCCCACACAGTACTCTTACCCACCCCCTTTCCGACCACCCCCACCCATGCTCCACCACCCCTCTCCCCCTTTCTTTTCCCCCTGCCTCTACAATCCCTGGCTACTCACCATACGCACATCTGTCACCTCTAGTAAACACTTAAGAGTAGAAGAATCGTAAGATGCAAACTCTTATCTCAACTCTCTCAAGGTCCCTTATTCTTATTCTCCTCTTCTAGGTGCTGTACATCCCAACCGGGCCCGAGCTGCGCTGGCCGTCCTCCCAACA
This sequence comes from Neoceratodus forsteri, assembly GCA_016271365.2. Lineage (NCBI taxonomy): Eukaryota > Metazoa > Chordata > Ceratodontiformes > Ceratodontidae > Neoceratodus > Neoceratodus forsteri. The sequence goes on from CM057458.1 coordinate 449,484,984, forward strand.
ACCCCCTGTGTACAAGAGAAGAACATTAGCCTGGTTTACCTCAGCGTCCAGAAGTCTCCCTGGTAAAAGTGGACTCCTTCCAGGCCTGGGTTGCCTCCCATGACTTTGATGCTATTGCCGTCTCTGAAACATGGCTCTCCCCGCGCATTTATGATGAGGAGATTGAGCTTAGCGGCTTCACTTGTACCAGAAAAGACAGACCCCGTAAAAGAGGTGGGGGTTGCATGTTCTACATTTCAAATAAATTCTCCTTCACGGAATACTCCCTCAGCTCTAACTTCACCCTACTCTAATCTCTCTCCATTCACCTCTTTCTTGGCCCTAATAAAACCCTCTCCCTCACCACCGCTTACCTCCCCCAGGGACCCTGTCCTCAGATCTCGAGGCTCTTATCGACATAAAACACACTTTTACCCCTCAACAGAGAGTGGATCTTAGGTGATTTCAGCATCAACTGGGCCTCAAGTGCTGCTGATTTGGCTAAAGCCTGCATTGCTAATGCAGGTCTACACCAACTTATCGCTTCTCCCACAAGACCCAACTATAGAACTGGTACCCATTCACTCATAGACTGGATAATTGTTATGCACCCTCCTGCATTACTGACTCGGGTGTCCTCTCGGAGTGTCGTAGCGATCATTGTGCCATTTTGTGCCACTGGTCTGCTAGACTACCCAAGCGCCTAAAAGATTCATTTACACTAGAGACTCTCCCAGCATAACTTAGAACTAATTTCCAGTGATTTCAACACCGTTGACTGGTCTTTCACCTAGGGTGCCGGGGACTGTGACTCAGTCCTTCTTGAATTTTCCAGCGTCTTTTCCAGTATTTGTAACAAGCATGCTCCTCTCAAAAAAGTTAGAACCTGAGGGCATATAAATGACTGGGTTTCTCAGATCTCATCAAATTGATGAGAACCAGGGACAAAGCTTGGGCTCACTACTCTAAACACAAGGATCTTGCGCAGCTGTCTCTCTAAAGATCCTGCGGAACAAATGTAAATCTGCTGTTAGAAAAGCAAAAATGGGCCACCTTCACAATAAACCAATCGGGGACTCCTCTAGCCTCCGTCAACTCTGGGGCACCCTTAACTCGCTTCTTGGCAGAAGCAAAAGGTCTGACACCATTACCCTGAATCACAATGGGTGTCTCACCAATAATCCTTCCGAGGTTGCGAATATTTTTAACTCCTTCGGCGACCTTGTTACCTACAAACCATCTCCTACCTCACAACCTGACACCCCTTCTTCCCTTCGTTTGCCAAAACTTCTGTTCTAGGCTTTTCCAAATTCTACTTTAAGGCCCTTAAAACCTTTTGACACAGTCAGACTAATCCATAAAAACAACCCCAAACCAAATGTTGGTGCTGACGGAATCGACTACAGAATTCCTAAATCAGCCATTCATGCCTTATTTGTCCCCATCACAGATTTATTTGGCCGCCTCTGTGCTCTGGCCTCTTCCTGACACATGGAAAACAGCTGCCATCAAACCTCTCTTTAGTCCAGGTCCAGACTGAGTTTGGAAACAACAGACCTATTTCCCTCCTCACTTCTCTCTCAAAAATCGAGAAAGTTGTTCACTCATACCTCACCGAATACCTTGAATCCCACCAGTTACTTTCCAGTGCTCAATATGGATTCAGGATCGGACATAGCACTGAAACCGTCCTTGTTAGGTTTACTAGCGACATCATGAAGGCCAATGATAAGAGTCAGTAAACTGGATCTGTCTTCGTCGATCTAACCAAGGTGTTTGACCTTGTAGACTATACCCTCCTTCTCGAAACTGTCAGCAGTCTACACCTCTCGTTTAATGTTGTCAACTGGGTTGTCAGCTATCTGTCAGATAGATCCCACCAAACCTTCATCGAGGGCCAACTCTCCTCCAAATGCCCCGTTAAATATGGGGTCTCTCAGGGTTCTATCCTGGGACCACTTCTTTTCTCTCTTTTTATCAATTCCCTTCCCTCTATCTGTTAGACCATTCAGCTGGTCCTCTATGCTGACGATGCTGCACTCTATGCACTCTACTCCAGCAGTGAAAATCCCGATATGATGTTTCGCAATCTTCAGATGGATTTTCTGGTAAGGGGCTGGTCCTCAATTCAAAAAAGACTGAGTTCATGATCTTCTCTGGTTCTAAAAAAAGACCCAGATCTCTGGCCTGTTTCTACTGGACAACTCTGGCTATCCAATCGAACAGGTCTTTGAGTTCAGATACTTAGGCATTTTACTCGACCCTCATCTCTCCTTTAATGCCCATATTAACAACCTTGCTAAGAAAATCCACACAAGACTAGGCCTTCTCTACAGAATTAGAAAATTCCTCATCCCTGCCTCCAGACTAAGATTAGCCAACTCTCTTCTGCTACCTGTCCTGGAATATGGCTCTATTATTTTTTCACCCTCCTTGAACTTATTCTCTAAAATTAGAACTACCTACAACAGCATAGCTAGGTTTGTCTCTGGTCTTCCCTTCAGAACTCACCACTGCACCCTTTACTCCCACCTGAGCTGGCCCACTCTTGAAGGGAGGTTTAACCTTAAACTTCTCTCCTTCCTTCATAAAATCTACCTCAAAGTGACCCCCCCCCACGTCCACCACTTCCCCCTCTCAGTCCCTAGTCTGCCCACTAGAGGCTCTTCAAGCATGGTCTTTACCACCCCTTTTTTCCAAACCAAGCAGGCCCAGAACTCTGTCTTCTATAGCGGCGCTAAGCCTTTAATAATCTGCCATCCCTAGTCCAGGCCTCCAGCACAGTTAGGCGTTCAGCTCGTCACTGAAACTCAGATTCTCAGTTCTTCTGGTTGTGGCTGCTCCCGACCTCCTCCTGTTCAATTTAAATTTTCAGCCCCACCCCCTTTACCTCTCTCCCCACACCCCTCCCCCTTCACCCCTCTAACCATTACTCCTCTCCTTGCCCCTCTCAACCCCCCTTTGCTTCTCTCTATATGGCCGTTGGCTTTATCTGCACTTGACTTGCCTCTCCTTGCATGGCCCACCTCTTTGGGCCTACCACCTTTCCCTCTCTCCCATATCTCCCATCTGTTTCCTCTCTACCCCTCTCTCCACCTTCCTTCCCTGTTGAGCACCCTTACCTGGGTGCTATATCTCTCCCATCCCATCTCGTAGCTTAGTAGCCCAGATACCCCTGGTCTTTGGTCAACCAATGTATGTTTTTTAGTTGGCTAACCTTTTATGTTAGTAGTTTTCCTATACTGTCTTTATTTTTTTTTTTTATCTATTTTGAAAATGTTTACTCTGTTTATCTGCCACGATGTTGCTGTTTAGTAAGCCAGTGTAATTATGTTCACTTGTTAGGCTTTTATGGCTTTGTGTTCCTGTTTTGTAATTTGTCTGTTTTTTGTCCATCCTGCACTGGATGCTTGTGAAATCGGGCATCTTTGCTCACATGCTCTCCAGTATACAAATAAATAAATACTTTGGGTGTGCGCAGAATTGTGAAATACTATTGTCCCCCAAACTAAGGACTGGAGAAAAACGAAACAGCTTTTTGTTTCTTTTGCCCCAGGAAGAGTGGGCGCTAAGGTTTCCAAACAATGTTTGTCTAAATGGTTGGCTCATTGTATTGTGCTCTGCTACAACAAGCATGGCAGGGAGTTGCCAGGGACAATGAAGGCCCACTCCACAAGGGGCATGGCTACCTTTGTGGCCTGTTTCAAAGAGGTCTTAGCCGATGACATTTGTGCTGCTGCCATCTGGAGTAGCGTCTATACTTTTACCAAGCGCTACAGTCTGGGCATTACTTCTAGAGCCAGAGCAGGCTGTGGCTGGGCTATTTTGCACGCTTTCCTGTTCTAGGCTTTGTTGGCCTTCCTCTCAGACTGTTTTGCTGCACCTGTAACTGCTTGGGACTTATTCATACGTGTGACATGATGAATGAGATAGAACAGTTAGCTAGAACCTACCAGAATAGTAGATCTTGAGGGATCTCGGTCATCAGGTCTGCCTTCCTTCCCACCATCCCTTCTTATGGGGCTTTCTTCTCAGAACTGGCTAATGGTGTATTCAGCCTTTTACTCTGGCTTGGGCACCTCCCCCCCTTGGTCCCCATGGTACGGGTTTGCTCCCTTTAGTCTTTGGGAGAAAGACCGAGGATGGAGTGTGGCCTCTCTTGCCTTTATAGGTTGGTGATGTCAACAGGTGATGTTGACATGGACGGCCCCAGTGGTATTGCTGAAAAATCTTCCATGTGGATCCTGCTCCACAGATGGTGAAGTTCCTATGGTGTGACCTGGTGACTGAGATCCCCGCAGAAGATCTTATGTTGCGGTAAGTTTTTATGTGACTGTTTGTGCGCGGTGTGCTTGTTCTGTTCAGAAACATACCTCAAACACATGCATCAGGGTATCTTAAATTAGATATTTTATTTTAATTTAATTTGTTTTCTATAAGTGTTCCAAACTTAATTGAGGTATATTCATTATTAGCTGCAGTTTTTCCTAAGTATTTTGCATTTAAAGTAAAAAAAACCTTTAGAGAACCAGATTCATAAATTTTGTATTTACTCAAAACAAACTTTCAATTATTTTACATTTCTGAGTAAATTATAGTCACACTGGCAAAAATTTAAATTTGTTTGATGACCTATACTATGCAGTTGTAACATCTCTAAAAGGTGGAGTTAAAATTATTTTTTTCAGTCCTTCATTGCAGGAAAGTCCTAATGTACAACAGTGGTAAGGCTCTTATTATTTCTTTTTTTAATTGAATTTTTTTCTCTCTGCCTATATTTATTGTTCTGGGATATACCCTTTTCAGACCTGAATCCTCTGAGCCACTCCATGGCAGGGGGTGAGGCGGTCCACTGTGTGGACTAGGAGCCACTGCCCGCAGCCACTAGGACCCAGGGGAATTTTAGAGGCCCCAGACCATCATAGATACTGAGCTGTTTTTTTTTTTTCCTGCTCTTTAGGTCCCTCCCAACTCTCCCTCCGTAAACACAGCCTTCTGGGTGGTATCACACGCACACTACATATCTGCAGCAGGAGCAGTCTCCCTGGCCAAACTGCTGTGGTCGCTGAGGTGCTGGAGCTTGTAGTTGACCCTCTCGTACAGAAGTACACTCCCATGCGGCAGCTGCCCCAGCATGGGCTGTTTTCCAATGCAGCAACTTGAGTTCGCTCCCAAACCTGGGTCATATGCATGGCAGTGAGACACTCTGCCACTGGGCCATTGTATAGCTCCAGGCTCTATTTGTGATGCGGGTTGACAGTTTTGTCAATATGCACACCATTAGATTAAGAGCAAATGCTGGAGGAGGGCTCGGTGGTGTTGCTGGTGAGATGCACAGGTTTGTATTGTAACCCCCCCCCACTCCCACCGCAACCTAAAGGAGTATTTGGCGCAGTGTGGATGCAGTTCATTCAGGCTTCAGGGAAAGGAAAACTTCTGCTGCTTTAGTGCCTCTTGTGGTTAGTGGGGAACCTAGTTATCATGGGTGATCATGGGATGCCCCAACAGGCTGGCCATGGGTGGGTTAGTATAGGTCAGGGCCACAGAAACATGGAAAAAGTACCATTCGTTGCTGTCTGAAAATGGCCTTGGGTTCCATAGCATATAGAGCTGCACCTCCCCCAGCCAGTCTCTGTCAAACGGAACAAGCAACCGCTTTGGCTAAGGTCCAGGTCTCACAGATTGCGGGTTTCCCTTTGGGTTCTTTCAGGGATCGGCACTGCTGTCTGGAGAATGAGGCATTAGTTTGGAGTCCTTGGTGATAAGCCGCTTCAGACCAGGCCGAGGAAGAGGAGTCCTTGTTTTTGATAAAAATGGAAATTAAAAATAAATACATACATAACTACAGAAATAAAAAGTTCACGTATGTTTCAAGAGTATCTTAAGATACTGTTTACTATTTCCATGAAAACTTGTTTCTTTGCAGGACAAAATTAATTCTTTTTGTACTTCCAGAAACTGAATTTAAGTGATGATATCTTTGAAGCAGAATCTGAAGGTGATTGCATCCTGAAAGTGAGGATGAAGCCCCTATAAAAAAAAAAGAAAAGCCAAAAGATGAAGATGACACTGACGGAGTGAAAAGAAGAAATCAAGTCTGAAAAGTCCAAGGAAAAGTTTAGAAGTGACGATGAACAATCAGAAAATCTGACTGAGTCAACAAGCGGGAAAGAATCAAAATCAAAAAAAAGAAATTTAGAATTTCTAGAAGATTCGACAAGTACCAAGAAGCAACGGAAAGAGGAGCGCAAGGAGAGCAAAAAAAACAAGAAAGAAGACTCTGAAGAGGGCAAGAAAAAACAGAAGGATGCCTCTAAGGAGAGTAAAAAACGGAAAAAAGATAAGCAAAGTGAAATTCATGTGGAGTCCAAGCAAAGTACAGATGATGGTTCTGATCTTGGAACAGCTGACCAGATGGACGTGCAGGACGAGAAAACTGAAACGAAAACAGAGAAAGCGTCTGAAGAGACTTCTGCTGAGACAGATGACACCTCAAAAAGAGAGCCAGATGATGCAGCTAACACAGATGATGAACAACTGGATACGAAGGAGAAGAAAAAGAAGAAAAAAGACAAAAAGCTTGAAGTCCAAGAACAGATGACTAGCCCATCAAAAACTAGGGAGGACTCTTCAGAGAAAAAAAATCAGAAAAAAGAGAGCAGTCATAATAAAAAACAAAAGAATCAAGAGAAGCCTGCTGTTTCTGGGGATTCTGATAAAGTGACTAGTGTATCTACTAAGATACAAAAGACTTCAAAAGTTGGTACAGATGAGAGCGGGCACAAATCTGCTACCTCAGCAAATGAGGGTGTTGCTGCTAAAAAATTAAAAAAAAACAAAGAAACTGATTCTGTTACTAAACCTACTAAGGATGTGGAGCCCTCAGTGCCTAAGTCTGAACGTAGTACAGCTGTGCCTGGCAATAAAGAGAAAGGCTTGTCTAGACTGGCCAGTGAAGAGGGTAAAGGGAAAGAAAAGGCTTCTGCCCCTGCATCATCAGGTCTTTTTGGAAAATTTTCTTTGGACACTGAAGCAGACAAAGGAGGACACAAAGCTGAGGAACACAGCAGTGTAGAGTCTGAGAAAAGTGCAGTGGATAAGACCGATGACCTTAAGGCCACACCTAAGGTAAAGTTCTTCTCACATTTGTAACAAAATGTTTTAGTAATGTGATAGTTTATCTTCAGTCTTCGCCTGAAGCAGTAATCATGTTTGTGATGTCATAGTGTTGTTGTGGACATGGTTATGGTGTTTTAAATAAGATTATGACCTTGGCTTGAGAATAAGCCTCAGGACAGATCAGCTCTAAAAGAACAAAGATCCTATTACAAAGCAAAAGCGCATGAAATAGATGTGAAGAGTTGTGTTAAATGGAGTTCTGCAGATTTCCATCTGTAGTTTTTGGTTGTGGCTGGACTTTTTTTTTTTTTTTTTTAAATAATGGAACACTCATATCCCCATAGGCTTCGAAGTGGTTCTAGTTTTAAAAAGCTGGCAGTATAGCCTTGAGGTTAGAGTAACAAGCTGTTGATGAGCTTGGTGTACATCCAGCAGACTGGGGTTTGATTCCCACAACCTCCACATGCATACTGTGCGACTCTGAGCAAGTCACTTAACCATGCCAGTGCTCCTAGGTCACCATGAAAACAGGCACTGTGCCTCGTGGGCCTTACCCACTTACCAAAGAATTAAAATAAATAAATATAGTTTCATGTTTGATAACCTGTAGAATTTGCTAATGCAGTTTTTTTTTTTTTAATCTGCTTCCTTTTTCTTATTGATGTAATCATCCCAAAGCCTGCTTTGTTCATAGCTCTTTATCTCCTGTCACTGTATTACCTTTAGGAAAACAGTAAACATTTTAGTCTTTAACTGTGTTGTAGTCTATTCCACAGCATCATGAATGGCTAGGCTGGGGGGAGGCAGTGTTGAGAAAGGATATGGTGGAAGTAGGACAAGGCTTTTGAACAAACAAATGTTAGTGTTTTTTTAATAGCTGTACGGTGGACAACCAGATGCTGTCCCCTAGAAAACTTGGTGGCCCCCAACTAATTCAGTTCTTTTTTTTTGCCTGCCATCAAGAGGGTGAACACTGGATCAGGAAAAGCATTTCTCTTGTCATTTGTTTCACTGACTGAATCTGTTACTACTTTATGAATAATTACCATCCTTTGAAACCTTTTCATCATTGTGCGAGAAGCAACGATAAACATATTGGTGCAGGTGCAGCTTGGGCCTAGCCCCATAAAAACATTTACAGTAATGCTGTGCCTGCCAAATCGCTGATTTCACTGTTGGCGGCTACACTGAAAATGCCAGCAGTGGATGGAGGGATCTTACTTTGAGAGGGTTCCTGCAGTAGGTCTCCACATATAGGACTGCACCCCCTGGTGTCAGGACCACACAGCAAACTTGTAGCTAGCAGTCGTCGGCGGGGACCCCCCCACCCCCGCTCAGGTGATGGGATGTCAGCGTGACTCCCTGTGCCCGCCTTCCAGTTCTTTCCCGCCATCGCTCAGGTCATTCGACAAACGTGGTAGAACAGCATTCAGTTGCCTGCTATTTTAGCATTTTTTTGTTGTTGTTGTTTATAAAGTTCTCTGTTTTCTCCATCGCCCGTTATGGTGTATGTCGTCTAGTCGGCCCAAAAAGAAGCGCACCAAGTGCGGTGCGCAGATGCTGCACAGGGACGATCACGCTCGGTGTGTCGTCCTGCTTGGGGCCTAGGCACAACTCGGCTGAGTGTACCACCTGCCAAGGCTTCAACCAGGCCACACGCACCTGTCGCAAGAGGACCCTCGAAGCCCATATGTTAACCCAGAGACTGGCTTCCATGGAAAAGGAGCTTCAGGAGCTGAGAGAAGGATCTGCCGGCGAAGAAAAGGACCTAAAAGGACAAGGAGAGATGCTGAGGACGAGCTGTTCTCGGGGAAGACCAGCCAGACAATTGACGACCAGGGTGGGCCTCACCTCTGTGAATACCCCATCTGCAGAGCCTTCGCCCCGACGGACTGGACGCCTCACCACCCCCGAGATTAGTGGGCAGTTGCAGATTGCCTCATTGGAGGTTTCAGTTAGGTCTCTGGCTCAGAGCACCGCCGATAAGTTGCCCTCTGGCTCCGCCACCGCCCAGGCCAATCAGCCTAACTCGGGTACTTCTGTTCTGGTTAGCCAGGCTGTGTCTAGTAAGCCAGTCGACTGCTCCTCCGATGACCGCGTAGACTGCTCTCCCGTCGGGCTCCCTTGTTGAACCCTGACTCTGGGTTGAGCACGCTCGCTGGCCTAACTTCATCCCCGCGGGTTCCTTCCCCCAAGGATTTGCCACTGGTACCCGACCTTTCTCCCCCATCGAATACCTTTCCTGATCTGTTGGTGGGGGACTTGCCTGCGCCCTCCTCGCCAGACTCTGTTCCGTCGCCAGATCCCTTCCTCACTGTGGATCCCTCGCCGGACCTTCACGGGCAAGGCAGTGACCTTCCTCCCGTGGGATCTTCAGGCCCTCTGCCTAACCCGTCGCCAGTCCCGTTTCCCAGTGGACCTTCAGCACCTCCCCCCAGCGGGTCCCTCTGCCCCTCCTGTGGGCCCTGCGAGTGATTTTCCGGGGAATCCCCATATTCTCCAATACCCGCTGCTGGGAGGCCCATAGTCGGGTCACAACCTGTTGACGCCGGGTTATCCCACACACGGCTACCCGACACCAAGTTATCCGATGCCTGGATACCCAACACCAGGCTGTCCGGCGACGTCCCTTACTGAGCATCCGTAGATAGCGCTGGGTCCCCAGCTACCTACCCTTCACGGGGTACCTGCGTTATCCACTCCCACCTCCACCTCCGCAGCCTGATCACTACTCCATCCCTGCATGGTGGAAGGATGTGAAAACACAACTCCTTTCAGAGCTGGGTCAGCCTCCGGTCACGGTCACCCCTCTTGACAGGGTGCCCCCTCCTAGTCATGTGCCCTCTAGTCAGGTGTCTGACAGAGATTTGGGAGGTCTGCCTCTAAAGGTGTTAGACCATGGGACCAAGTTCTGGATTCGCTCAGCAGACAGGAATCTTCTGAGTCAGATGAGGACTTGGATGTGTATCAGTCCGAGCCTCACTCTCCGGTCGAGCATCAGCCAAAGGAGTTCCTGAAGTCTGCCCTGGGGATCCTCTCCTTGAGGACGCCTGAAAACCGTTACAAAAATCTTGCGGTTGGGCCTCCAAGAGCTGGACCCCCAATGCAGGAGACTTGCAGAGCACCTAGACTTGGTCAGTGTGGATCCCTTCCCTTTCCCCACTGGATGGGACCACATGAATACCTCTAGTCCACTATTTGGCAACAGCCTTCCTCCATTCTGACTGTGTCACGTAACGCGGACAGAACTTATTTTCCCCCAGAAGGGGTCTCTCATTTGACCGCTCAACCCAAGGCCGACTCCATGGTCATTACTGCTGCCCATTACGGATCGGCCCAACCCAAACACCTTTAGTGCCTCTCCTACGGACAAGGACTCAAACAGCTGAACCAGTATGGTAGAAAATCTGTCTCGGTCCACCTATGCCATCGGGTCCCTGAACTACATCTCACGTATGGTGGTCTTTTAGAAGTCCTCCCTAGCAGAGCTGGAGAAGGACCTTCAGGAGATTCCTGATGAACAGCTCAGGAATAAACTCCTCGAAAAGTCAGGATGAACAAGTCATCCTGCCACCATGCCTTCCATGCCACACACGACTGTTGATTTTGGTGGCTCGGGGAGCGTACTGGAATTTGTCTTAAGACATTTAGCCTGGCTTCATCTGGTGGGTTGGCACAGGATATTCAGTCTTCTCTCCTGGGCCTTCTTTCAGTTCTGTTTGGTGGCAGTGCTAAAGACATTATAACTAGGCTGCAGGAGGCGGCAAGTCCTTTCAGGACATTTGCTCCATGTCCGTTCTAACAGAAACAACGGCAGCAGCCTTTTTCGCCAAACGGAAGTGGAACAGACAGAACCAGAGCAAATGACGAAATAAATGTCGTGCCTCAGATTCAGGTGCCCAAACTCCTCAGGCCAAGTTTTCCAAACCCACTTCTGGAGGAAAGGCGCTTCTCCCTTCCGCGTTCTGACTCCCTACACCTCCTTCAACTCCCTCGGAGGAACCGGTAGGGGGAAGGCTCGGCCTCCACCTGGACGGGTGGGAGGCCATCACTGTAGATGCGTGGGTTCTCCCAGTTCATAGGAAGAGGTCACTCAGTAGAGTTTCTGGAGGGACCTCCTCCCAACCTCTGGGAAGGTCCTTTTATCTGTTAGACCAACTCCAACTGGTCAGGCAGGAAATTCCCTCTCTGCTACAGAAGGCAGCTATAGAGCCCGTTCCTCTGGGACAGACAAGAAGAGGAGGAGTCTACTCCCACTTCTTCCTGGTTCCAAGGAATACGGTGGATCTAAGACCCATCTTAGGTCTCAGCATGCTCAATCTCTTCATGGAGTACAAGAGATTCCACATGCTGACTCTCTGGATATGCAGGATGCCTACTTCCATAATCTCATTCTCCTGGCACATAGACGCTTCTTTAGATTCTCCTTTCTGGAGGATCATTTCCAGTTATGAGCCCTTCTGTTTGGCCTCTCTTCAGCACCTTGGGTTTTCACTAAGTTCTTAGCGGTCGTCGCAGCATTTCTACACCGCAAGGGCATCTATGTGTTCCCGTACCTGGATGACTGGCTCTTTTCAGCCCCCTCACCGGACAGCCTGAAGGAATCCCTCTCCTTCAGTCTGGGAATTTCTATCAGTCTCCTCAAATCCCAACTAATACCCCCCCCCGCCCCCCAGCACCTTCAATTTATTGGAGCTGTGCTGGACAGGGGTTCAGAGCAAGGCCTTTATTCCAGTCGACCGAGTGGAGACCTTAATCTCATAAGCCACATTCGTGGCTTCCTCTTGGTGGACCACTGCTCGAGCGGTCCTTCGACTTCTGGGTCTGATGGCGGCTGCCATACCCACAGCCCTTTGGCCAGGCTGCACATGAGGGTAACCCAGTGGTCTCTACAGAGTCCAATGGGATTCGCGCTGGGCGACATGGACCCAAAGGGTCCTTGTCTCAACAGCCTTCTCAAAGGATCTCCTCTGGCGGAAGGATCCCACCGGTCTTTGGTGAGGGCCTTTCACCCTCAGTCTCCCTCTCAAATCCTCACTGGTGCCTCAGACTTGGGAAGATGAGCGCATCTGGAGGACCACAGAACCCAAGGCCTCTGGTCTCCCATGGAGGAGAACCTGCACATCAATATTCTGGAAATGAGAGCAGTGCTCTACGCTTTCCAGGCATTCCAGTCACTTTTGACTCCAGGAACACTCCTCATTCAGAGAGACAACATGGCCACTGTCTGGTATCTAAACAAACAGGGAGGCACCCGATCGTACCCACTCTGCAGGGAGGCGATGTGGGTGTGGTACTGGGCAATTCAGCACAGCCTGTCATTGACAGTCCACGTGCGGCTGTTCACAACATTCTGGCGTGCAGTCTTAGCCGATCAGTCGCCAGGACTCACGAGGGAACTAAAGCTGGCGGTAATAGAAGAGCTGTTTTTCAGTGGGGTTGACCGACCTAGATCTGTTCGCCTCCCCATCCAAAGCAAACTACCAAACTTTTGCTCGCTTGTTTCTGGGCATGGTACTTTTGGTGAGACACACTGTCTCTATGCTGGACAGGGACGTTTCTATATGCTTTCCTCCCTTTCCTCTGTTACAGAAGGTTCTGCTGAAGCTTCAAGCAGAGGGCGCTCACGTGATCCTCATTGCCCCTCTGTGGCCTCTGCAGATATGATTCAAACAACTTGAAGTATTGCTGTATTCTGACAAGTGCAGTTAGCCCCAGCCTTTAAACTGCCCCGGAGAACAAAGGGTTAATCTTTCTATGCAGAGCATAGAATGCTGAGCTCGAGCTCGGTTGATGTCTCTGTCCGTTTCCCTTTGAAAGCTAACCATCAGATTCTTTACTCCGCCTCACTAAACAGTTGCTCCGGAGATTTCTCCTGCAGCTCGGTTCGAAAGTCAGTTGAAGTGTCGTTTTCTCTTCTGTTTCTAACCGAAAAAGTTTCCTGCATAGTCGGTTCAGTCTCTGTGGTACCGTGAGTACTAGATAGGTTTTGTACTGTGTTTTCTGTGTGGAACTTGTAAAAAGTGTGGATCGGTTCAGTTGAACCGATCATTTGTGCTTAATTCTTGTGTTAACTTTAGTGTGTGGTTACCGGGCCTTATCGGTTCTGAAAAAAAAAAGAAAAACGTGTTTGAAAAGTTTTTCAAGACCTGTGACACAGTTAGGAACCGATAAGGGAGTCTTGCCTGGCGGTTGCCAAAAAAGGGTAAGTTTGGTTGGCCATGTCTGAGAAACCCAAGAAAAAAAAACAGGCCCACTGGGTTTCAGCACTGCAGTGAGTGTGGGGAGGTCTTTGCTAAGGCCGATCCCCACACCACCTGTGTTTATTGTCTGGGGTTTGAACACCTTGATTCAGACTGCCAAATTTGGAAAAAATGTTCCCAAATCTACCCTTGAAAAGAGATTAGGTAGACCGAGGGAAAAGGAGGCCGAGAAGTCTGCTGACCCGGATGACCAGCCTGGTTCGGTTCTGACCGAACCAGAAGGAGTGCCCTCTGACCAGAGCGATACTTCTTCAGGCAAAAGGAAAACCGATCCCGAGGGGTCGGTTCCGACTAAAAGAAAGCGCAAAGAAAAATCGTCCGGTTTGGATCCTGAAGTCCATGTTCCGACCGCCGAAGAAACAGCCAGAGCGATTCGGATTGTGGAATTGCTTCGACTGGTTCTGACCGATCCGGCACCTTTTTGGCAGGGACTCGGCTTGGTCGGTCCCCCTGCTTCAAACAACATGAAGTCTTGTATTCTGACAAGTGCAGTTGGCCCCAGTCTTTAAACTGCCCGGAGAACAAAGGGTTAACATTACTGTGCAGAGCATAGAATGCTGAGCTCTAGCTCGGTTGATGTCTCTGTCTGTTTCCTTGAAAGCTAACCGTCAGATTCTTTACTCTGCCTCCAGTCGCTCCGAGATTTCTCCTGCAGCTCCGGTTCGAAGTCGGTTTAAGTGTCATTTTTTCATCTGATTCTAACTGAAAAAGTTTCCGCATAGTCGGCTCAGTCTCTGTTCTGTGGTACCGTGAGTACTAGATAGGTTTTGTACTGTGTTTCTCTGTAGAACTTGTAGAAAGTGTGGATCGGTGGCCGAACCAATCATTTGTTTAATTCTTGTGTAACTTTAGTGTGTTGTTATCGGTTCTTAAAAAAAAAAACAAACAAAAAAAAAAAAACGTGTTTTGAAACGTTTTTTTCCAACACCAGTGACACGGTTAGGAACCAATATGGGAGTCTTGCCTGGCGGTTGCCGAAAAAAGGGTAAGTTGGTTAGGTTGGCCATGTCTGAGAAACCCGAGAAAAAAAACCGGGCCCACTGGGTTTCATCACTGCAGTGAGTGTGGGAGGTCTGCTAAGGCCGATCCCCACACCACCTGTGTTTTATTGTCTGGGGTTTGAACACCTTGATTAAGACTGCCAAATTTGCAAAAATTTTCACAAATCTGCCCTTGAAAAGAGATTAGGTAGACGGAGGGAAAAGGAGGCAGAGAAGTCCGCTGACCTGGATGGGCAGCCCAGTTTGGCTCGCACCGAACCAGAAGGAGTGCCTTCTGACCAGGCGTATACTCAGCAAAAGTAGAGCCGATCCAGGGTCGGTTCCAACAAAAGAAAGCGCTAAAGAAAAATTGTCCGCTTCAGATCCAGAAGTCCATGTTCCGACCGCCCGAAGAAATAGCCAAAGCGATTCGGATTGTGGAATCGCTTTGCCCAGTTCTGACCGATCTGGCACCTTTGGCTGGGTCTCAGTTCGGTCGGTTCCACCGGTTCACGATTATACTTTGGAAGAATTTTTATGAACCGGAGTTTGAGGAGGAAGGGGAGTTTGAAGATGATGATGGTGAAGGTCTAGATGTGCCTGTGGAACCGGACATCTCCCCAGACAGACCTTCAGGTGTATCCCCTCCTAGGCTTTCTGAGTCCCCTTCCCACTTTATGTTCTACAGAAAGGTGGCTGAGACCCTCCAGCTTCCTATGGAAGAGGCAATGGAGGATCAAGAGGAGCCTGATTATGTAGAAATGATGGACATCCCAGAGTCCAGGAGACTGTCTCTTCCCCTCCACAAATCTTTTGGGAAACAGGCACAAAAAGTTCTGAAGTCTCCCAATTCTATACCTCCTGTGGACAGAAGAATGGACAAGAGGTATACACTCTCAGGCTCAGAAACGGAGTTTTTATACCACCAATGCAACCATGTTGGGGTTGTGCAGGCTGCTGCCTGTGATAAGGCAAGCATTCCCTTAGCTTCACACCCCCCAGACAAAACTGTAGGAAGGTTGATGCCATGGCAAAAAAGCTGTACATGGCATCTTCCCTGGGACCCAGACAGGCGAATTATATGGCCTATACAGCTAGGTACCAGAAGTCCAGGTGTGACACTGTACTGGCACTGGCTAAACAGGCCTCCCCCCAGCTAGCCAAGGAGCTGGAGGCGGTGGCTGCAGATGGGATTGAGGCATCTGAACAAGTTCAGTTCCATGCTGCTGTGGACTCTAATGATGTGTCATCAAGAGTCATGGCTACATCTGTGGCTCTTCGGAGAATGGCTTGGTGCAGATGTACTGGCCTCTCGCAGGATACCCAGGCTAAGGCCATGGATCTTCCTGTTTGGGTAATTCTCTGTTTGGGGAGCAGATAGAGAACTACATGAAGAAAATGGATGAGTACAGGACCACCTACAGGAGTGCTCAGGCCAAGGAGAGGCAGGCAACTCCTCATAGCCTTTTCATAGGCCTTTTTACCAAGTCCAGGCCTCCTCTTCTGCTTTTGCCCAGAGGGGGTTCTTTAGAGGGAGAGGCAGACGGGGGTACAAGGAAGCCTGCTTCCACCCCTCAGCCCAAAGCCCCTGCCAAGCAGGCACCCTGATGGGGTGACCAGGGCAGATTCTCCACTACCTGTAGGGGGCAGGCTGGCTTACTTTGTCCGGGACTGGAAGTCTTTAACATCAGACAAGTGGGTCCTGGAAGTAGTAAGCCAGGGACTGGTTCTCAGCTTCAGAAAATTTCCAAAGATGAGAACCAGGTCCTTTCCACCTGCAAATCCATCAGAGGCACTTGCCCTAGAAACAGAAGTTTCTATCCTCCTGGCTCTCAGAGCTGTGGAACGGGTTCCACCCCTTCACCAGGGCAAGGGTTGTACTCCAGGTACTTCCTTACCCCAAAAAAGACAGGAGAATGGCGGCCCATCCTGGATCTCAGATACCTGAACAAGCACCTTTTAAAACCAAAATTCAAAATGGTGACTTTGGGAATTATTTTACCCTCTCTAAGGCCAGGGGACTGGCTAGCGTCCCTGGACCTCAAGGATGCCTTCTTCCATGTTCTTATCAGAAGCTCCCATCGAAAGTACCTCAGATTCGAACTGCCCTCAGGCCATTACCAGTTCAGAGCAATGCCCTTTGGCCTCACCTCTGCCCCGAGGGTGTTCACAAAATGCCAGGCAGTAGCAGTTGCTCACTTAAGAAGGCAAAAGATTGCTATCTTTCTCACTTTAGACGACTGGCTCATAGTAGGCCAGTCTCCAGAACAAGTCAAACTACACCTTCAGGTAACCCAGCAACTGCTCACATCTCTAGGTTTCCTTCTCAATCTTCCAAAGTCAGTTCTAGAGCCTATCCAGCTTCTCACCTTCATAGGGGCAGAACTGAACACAAAAGAGGCCAGAGCCTTCCTTCCTCTGGAAAGAGCAAGGACCTTGGTCTCTCTGGCCTCCTCTTTCACCCTACAGGTCTCTCGACCAGCAAGGCATTTTCTGCAGCTCCTGGGGCACATGGCTGCTTCTACAGCAGTAGTGCAGGGAGCAAGATTTCAGATGAGGGACGTCCAGTTCCTTTGAGAGCCTTTGGTCTCAAGGAGAGACCCTCTAACCAAATTGATCCCAGTGACTCGAACCCTGATCCAAGCCCTTCAGTGGTGGCAGGACCAGAGCAATCTGAGACAGGGGGTCCCTTCACCTCTCAGTCTCACTCCTTAATCCTTACTACAGATGCATCCTCTTGGGGTGGGGAGCTCACATGGGTGACCTCACTGCCCAGGGATTGTGGTCCCCACAGGAATCTCTGCTCCACATCAACCTGTTGGAACTCAGAGCAGTTTTTCTAGCACTTCAAGTTTTCTCGCATCTGTTCAGAACAAAGTCGTACAGGTCAGAACAGACAACACCACTACAATGTGGTACATCCAACAAGCAAGGGCACTAGTTTCTACGGCCTTATGCACCAAAGCAATGAAGTTGTGGTCTCTGGCTTATTCCTGAACACCTCCCTTATGGCAGTTCACCTCCCAGGCAAGGACAATGTCCTGGCAGATGCTCTCAGCAGGATTTCCCAGGGCCATCACAAATGGTCACTGGATCCTCTAGTACTGGAGGTAGTATTTGCCAGATGGGGCACCCCTCAGATAGATCTTATTGCAGCCCCAGACAATCACCAGCTTCCCCTTTTTTGCTGAAGGCCCCAAGTGTTGGGCTCAGTCCCTCTGGATGCCTTGGTTCTCAATTGGGAAGGGAAGTTTCTCTATGCTTCCCTCTTCTGTTCACAGTGCTAGTCAAAATCAGATCTCAACCCTGCAAGATGATCCTGATTGCTCCAGACTGGGCCAGACAGCCCTGATATCCACTCCTTATGTCCTTAGCAGTCCATCTTCCCCTGTGTCTCCCCAGGAATCACAACCTGTTAACCTGTGCCCAGGGGAGAGTTTGGTATCCGAACCTCAAATCTCTCAATCTCAAGGCCTGGCTCTTGAAGAGTTAGTTTGCTGACCTACATCTCTCCCAAGGTGTACTGGATATCCTGAAGGCTTCTAGGAAGCCTTCTACCAGGGCTACTTATAATTCCAAATGGAAGAGATTTTCCATATGGTGCTCTGGCAGGCATATTTCCCCAGAAGCTACTGATTTACCCACAGTCCTGGATTATATGGTGCATTTGAATGCTTTGGGGCTGAGACCAGCTACCCTAAAAGTGCACCTGGCAGCTGTGTCTGCTTTATCAGCAGGTAAACCCTCTTCTCTTTCAGCTCATCCTGTATTCTCCAAGTTTTTCAAGGGGTTGCTTCACACCAACCCTCCATTCAGGGACCCTGCCCCTGCCTGGGATCTTAATATTTGTATTGCTCAGCTTATGCAACCCCCTTTTGAGCCCTTGTCCTCAGCAGAGCTTAAGTACTTGACTTGGAAAACTGTGTTTTGGTAGCCATCACTTCTTCAGGCGCATAAGTGAATTACAAGCATTGTCAGTGGAACCGATTTTATCTCCTTTCATAGAGATAAGGTGGTCCTCAGGACTAACAGAGTTCTTGCCTAAGGTGGTTTCAGACTTCCACCTTAATCAATCTATTCTCTCCTGTGTACTTCACTGACAATTCCTCCTCTGGCGAGAGGAGACTGCACGATTTAGATGTCAAAAGAGCCCTTAGTTACTACATCGAGCGTACCAAGGGTCACAGGTTTGACTCCTCAACTGTTCCTCACCTATGGTGAGGTGGGTAAGGAAACCTGCCACTAAAAGATCCATTGCCAGGTGGATTGTCTCTTGTATCCAATTTTGCTATGAAAAACTGGGTAAGGTTCCTCCCTCAGGCCTGAGGGCTCACTCTACCAGAGGTACAGCTGCGTCTCTGGCTGCTGCCAGGGACATTCCTATCTTGAGATATGTCAAGCAGCTACCTGGAAAACAGTTCACACTTTACCAAGCATTACTCCCTGGACATCCAGGCTAGGAGTGATGCTGGTTTAACACAGCTGTGCTTCAGAGCCTATTTCCTAAGTAGGTTCTGTCCCTCCTCCATGGAGGTACAGCTGTGTAATCTGCATATGTCATAATATAGCAAGACTTCATGTTGTTTGAAGAAAAATTACTCACCTTAGTAATGCTGTTTCTTCTAATGAGTCTTGCTATATTATAAACTCCCGCCCCTCTCAGAACCTATACTCTCGGAATGTGGGTGGGCAGGGCAGTTTGGCATAGATGCCCACCTTATTTTTTCACCCCTCCTTTTTTGGGGTGTTTGGGTGTTGTGTTTTTAATTTTTTGGATCCCCTGACTTGAGTCTTTGTTTTTGGGGACCGAGGAAAATGTGTTCTTATATTTAGTAGCCAGTTGGCTAGTGTAGGTTTACGGCTTCCACATAGAACCTTAGTGAGTTTTGCTCGTAAAGATCTGACAGTTTCAGTTTGAAGAACAACAGACAGTGTTTTCAGCCGAGCTCGCGCTCAAGGTTCCATGCCTGGCATGGAAAGTTAACTCTTTCACCTCCAGAGCAGTTTGAAGGTTGGGACTCACTGCATATGTCATAATATAGCAAGACTCCATTAGAAGAAACAACATTACTGAGGTGAGTAATTTTTTCTTCTGCCACTGCAAGCCCTTTTCCAAATCTGTACAGAACAAGTGGTCCAGATCAGAACAGACAAAACCCCACAATGTGGTACATCAATAAGGAGGCATCAGTCTCGGCCTTGTGCACAGAAGCAATGAAGTTGTGGCCCTGGCCTATTCCCTGCAAACCTTTCTGATAGCAGTTCACCTCCCAGGGAAGGACAATGTCCTAGCAGATGCTCTCAGCAGGATATCCCAGGGCCATCACGAATGCCCTAGATCCTTAGTTTTGAAAGTGATTTTCTCGAGATGGGGCACTCCACAGATAGATCTTTTGCAGCCCCAGACAATCACCAGCTTCCTCTCTTTGTTGAGACCCCCAGTCTTGGGCTCAGCCCCTGGATGCTCCGATTCTGAGCTGGGAAGGGTAATTTCTGTATGCTTTTCCACCCCTTCCCTCTCCTGTTCAAGGTGTTAGTCAAGATAAGGTCACAACCATGCAAGGTGGTTCTGATTGCTCCAGACTGGGCCAGACAGCCCTGGTACCCGCTGTTGCTGTCCTTAGCAGTCCACCTTCCCCTGTCTCTTCCCAGGAATTACAACCTGTTGACATCCTCTCAAGGGAGGATTTGGGACCAGAACCTCAGGTCTCTCAATCTCAAGGCATGGCTCTTGAAGAGTTAGAGTTTGCTGATCTGCATCTTTCTCAAGGGGTTCTGGATATCCTTAAGGCTTCTCGAAAGCCTTCCACTAGAAAGACTTACAATTCCAAATAGAAAAGGTTCACTATTTGGTGTTCTAATAAGGATATTTCTCCAGAATCTGCTGGGTTGCCTACGGTTCTGGACTATATGAGTCCATCTCAATGGCCTAGGCCATAGGCCAACTACATTAGTGCATTTGGCAACAGTTTCTGCCTTTTTGTCAGTAGGCAAGCCCTCTCCTCTGTCAGCCTATCCTGTGTTTTGTAAGTTTCTTCAAGGGTTGCTGCACACAATCCCGCCTTTAGGGACCCTGCTCCTGCTTTGGACCTTAATGTTTGCATTGCTCAGCTTATGCAGCCACCCTTTGAGCCTTTGTCTCTGCAGAGCTTAATTACTTAACTTGGAAAACTGTATTTTTGGTAGCCGTTACCTTTGCCGGGCGTATCAGTGAATTGCAAGCCCTGTCAGTGGAGCCTGATTTCATCTCTTTCCATAGAGATAAAGTGGTCCTAAGAACTAACAGGAAGTTTTTCCCTAAGGTGGTTTCAGATTTCCACCTTAACCAGTCTATGTGTCTCCCTGTTTTCTTCACTGACTATTCCTCCTCTGGAGAGAGGAGGCTGTACAACTTGGATGTTAAAAGGGCCCTCAGCTACTACATAGAGTGAACCAAGGGTCACAGGTTTGAGTCTCTCCAGTTGTTCCTCACATATGGAGAGGTTGGTAAGGGCAAACCTGCCACTAAGAGATCTATTTGCCAAGTGGATTGTCTCTTGTATACAATTCTGCTATGAAAAACTAGGTAGAACTCCACCCTCAGGCCTGAGGGCTCACTCTACTAGAGGTACAGCTGCTTCCCTGGCTGCTGCCAGGGATATTCCTATCTTAGAAGTTTGCCAAACAGCCACCTGGAAAACAGTCCATACATTCACCAAGCATTACTCTCTGGATATCCAGCCTAGGAGTGATGCTCGGTTTGCACAGCAGTATTTCAGAGCCTATTCCCAAAGTAGGTTCTGTCCCTCCTCCATGGAGGTACTGCTTGGTAGTCTGCAGTAGTCAGAATACAGCAAGACTTCATGCTGTTTGAAGCAAAAATTACTCACCTTAGTAATGTTGTTTCTTCTAATGGAGTCTTGCTGTATTCTGCCCCCCGCCTCCCCTCTCGGAACCTGGTTTTTGGGATGTGGGTGGGCAGGAGCTGTGTTGGCACCCTAGGGGTGTCCCTTTTTCACCCTCCTTTACTTTGGGTGCGTGTTGTGTTTGTGTTTTTGTTTTGGGTTTCTGACTTGAGTCTTTGCTTTGAAACCAAAAAACCCTTTTTAATAAATTTAGTTGCCAGTTGGCTAGTGTGAGTTTTACAGTTTCCACACAGAACTTCTAGTGAGTATTGCTCGTAAAGATCTGACGGCTGGAGTTTAAATAACAGCAGACAGGGGTTTCAGCCGAGTTCGCGGTGAACATTCCATGCTGGCCATGGAAAGTTTAACTCTTTGTTCTCCGGGGCAGTTGAAAGGCAGGACCTAACTGCAATAGTCAGAATACAGCAAAACTCCATTAGAAGAAGCAACATTACTAAGGTGAGTAATTTTTTTTTTTTTCATTTGCTGCCTCTATTTATAATTTTAACCTAATCCGTAAGTTTTTAAGTGTTAAATGATGTGTTTCCTCTGTTTCTCCTGGTTCAGCATAACCGGGGTTTGTTTTATATTCATCTGAGTTTTCTAACAAAACTCCCATTAGTTATATTTAATTTTATCAATTTAAACTTGTTTTTAGACCCGCTAATCCCGGTTCTTGAACCGTTGGCTTCGGTTCCCTTTTGCTTCAGTTCCTGGTTCCGCTTGGTTCTCCTTCGATTCCGGAACCTACTGCAATCGTCGTATATACTTTAATTTAAAACAAATGTTTAGTGGTTGCAAAGTTTGCGTTTTACACCTAGAAACTGAAAACTGGAAATCCCGTGTTTTAATGTTTTTTGAGTGTGGTGAATTCTGTTGAGACATGGACACTTTAGCAGTATGAAACTTGTATTCATGTCTTGACAGAATTATTAAAAATGCCTGAATAGGGCTAAAACAAGAAATATGTCACCACCTCGGGATCCCTCGAGCACTGACCAGCTGACACCCTAAATTTCTGTGGGTGAAACCACAGTGATAACTACTGTAACTGCTACCCTGAGGCGGTATTCAAGCAGTTTTAAGAGGCTTGCTGAACTGGCTAACTCCCTGGTTCCCTCTAAAATCAAAAGAAAACTAAGCACACAGAACCCCCTGCTGGATAGCATTTGGGGACTTATATGCCTTTTATAATGCCTGCCAACTCCTGCAGATTGCAGGCTGCTAAAGATCATTCAAGCTTACTAAGGTTGACTGCTTTTGAGCATCAGACCTCTGCAAACAGCTGTCTCCTTTGCTTATTTTTATGTTTTCTTGCACACATGTGCAAGAAACATAGTGCCACCATATGCGAATTCGTAGGTGTGCCTCCTCCACTTACAGTACCCTGCTGCCTTTTGCAGGCACGGCCGCACCCCACCAATGAATGTCGGAGCTATCTATGACAGCCCTTCAGATGCAGTGGCGTACAGCTGAAGGCAAAAAAAACGCTGCAGTCAGCGGTGGTAATGTGTAGGTAATTTGCATACTGCAGCATTGGCAGTATGCAAAGTGCCTACATGTCGGCGCTGCACTGAATCAGCTGTCATGGACAGCTCCGTCCCATAACAAGTAGCACGCTGGGAGCCCACCCCAGCGTGCTCATGCACCCCCCCACACACACACACTGTATGGCTGGGGTGCCCAGTTAGCTCCCTCCCCCCCGCCAAACAGAGTTCCAGGTGCCATGCTGGGAGTCCATCCCAAGTGGCAGCAGTTCCATAAGGCCAGCAGGGGTGCCCAATCCCGTCTACTCCACTGTATCTCCCCCAACAGACTTTCAGGTGCCACGCTGGGAGCCCACTCCAGCATGGCAACAGGCCCGATGTCTGGGGTGCCCAATCCCTGTCTGCTCCACTGCCCCCCAAAAACAACCTTCCAGCTGCCACGCTGAAGCCCACCTAGCGTGGCTAAAAGTCCCTCGTCGTCTTGAAGAAAAAAAAGTGCCTGTAAGAAAAAAGGTCCTCGCTGACTGTCTTGGCCCCCACCGCAGCCACCTCTGCGCACCTGCTCCCCACACCCCACCTCACCCCATACTTACCTCCAGAGGCTGGCGCTATGATCTTCGCTGGACTGGGAACACGTCTGCACTCTTCAAAGCCGACCGCGAACTGAGGAAATGCCGGTAAGCTGTATATTGGAATAAATAGGGTTTTTTCAACTATGATGCATATCTCAGGCATTTTTTGGTATTTTGGCACCAAATTTTCAACTTTACCGTTTTTGAGACCCCTCCTCATAAATTCTGGCACTGTCATTGCGTTAATTGGCCCTGAAAGGTGATTTTGCGGTCACTGCGTGGAACTACCTTCGGGACAAGTTAAAAATGACAGTGTCACAGTTCATGAGGTAGGCCTCCAAAAACCCTATGTTGAAAATTTGGTGAAAAAATTCCCAAAAGTTACTGATTTACGAGCATGCGTTGTGCAGTTCCTATGCACGCTTGTATGTTTGCTAATTTTTAATATTCACTTCAGATTTTCAACATTGCCGTTTTACCACACCTCCTTATGAGCAGTACAGCTGTCATTTTTCACATCCCGCCCAAAATGTGTTTCCACACATGTAGTTCACAATGGCGCAGTCGGTGTGCGAAATCAATGTTCGGGGCAGATCAAGAAAATCACACTGACACTGTTCATGAGCAGAGGTCCTAAAATGGCTATGTTAAAAATTTGGTGACAAAAGTCCATTAAGTGACTGTTACGAGTGAGCATTGCGCAGTTCACGCACCCTTTGTAAGTTCATGAATTTGTAATATTTTCAGTCCAGATTTTCACCACTGTCATTTTCCACACTTCCTTATGAACAGTACAGCTGTCATTTTCACACCATTGCCGAAATGTGTTTTGCACTTGCAGCGCGAAATGCGTGGTAAGCTGTGGGAAATTCCTGTTGGGACAGATTAAGAAAATCACAGTGAATCTGTTCATGGCGGAGGTCCCAAAATACCTGTGTTGACAATCTGCTGTATTAAAAAAAAAAAAAAAAAAAAATCCCCAAACTAATTACATTACATTGTGCGTTGCGCGCAGTTTCTATGCCGCTCGTGACTTCACCATTTTATATATATCACTGCAGATTTTCAACATTGCCATTTTTTACACCTCACCATGAACAGTACAGCTGTCATTTTTCTCATCCTGTTTGAAATGTTGTTTTGCACCTGTGGTGCCAAATGGCGTAGTTGCTGTGCAAAATCAACTTTTGGCTAACAAACTGATATTGCCACTGTTCATAAGGTGTGAGTCGCAAAAAAAAACATATTGAAAATTTGGAGTGAAAATACCAGGTGTTTCCAACCATAATGCCCCACCCTGTAGAAACTGACAGGCATCAGGGGTGTAACTTGGGATTGTCACCTGTAATGCTCATACCATTCCACCCCCACCCACTCCCTGCAGCCAGTGAGAGGCATCGAGGTGTGCCTTGGACTCTTCAGCCCCAAAGTTCACCCCATTCTCCTATACTGCATCCATCTCACTGTATTTCCTGATGGAATGGGGTGCGCATAAGGGCCAAAGACCCCAAGGGACACCGTGACACTTGTCGGTGTCTGCAGGATAGGATGTGGTGAAATGGTGTGGCTGTTATGCCTAACGTCCCAAAGGCACACCCCAATCCCTGTCACACTCTGCAGGGTGGTGGTGGGGGTTGGCTTCAGTTCAATACTTCACTGCCATTCCTATTATGCAGCTCTACCTCCTACACTACCAATGCCAGTGCCAGCAAGCAAACATTCGGCATTGACAAATGCTTGTTATTTTTAATGTTACAGAGGAGAAATGTGTTTGATGAAATGGGCAAAGGGGAACCTATTAAACCTAGGTTTTTTTCCAGTAAATGGAAGTTTGATTCTTTCCACAGAGCTTGAGGATTATTCCTCACACTCCACAATTGTGAGATGATTAGGCTGACACCCACCAAAACTTACTCCTTCCTGTGAATAAATATATTCATCAAGGAGGGTACTTTCAAGATTTTACAAACTCCTAAGCTCTGTCTCCCCTCTTGATAAGAGGCTGTACAAGAAATAATAAACTGGATAAGGAAGGGCTGGATTTTTTTTTATCCTCCCACTCTGTCCACTGATGGGTGGTATGAGTGATGGCCTGTGACAAGGCATAGGATACCCCTGGCATTTATCAGTTTTCCTAGCTATCAGGCAGGCAAACTTTCAAGCGTATGTCAATACCAAAAGTTATTAGGGTAGTCTGCCCCTGCTATAGCAGTCAAGATCCAGACTCCTCTGTCAGATGACCTAGCTGAAACAGCTAATTTTGGTTTGGAGCCAGTATCAGTCTCAAATGTTTGCTGATTCTAAAGACTCTTACCAGGGACAAAGGGTAGAAGAGGTTTGCCTGGTTGCAAGTCACAAACCTCATTTTGGATACCCAAACCAAGTCTCTGGATTTTCCAGCTGAGGGTAACTCCCTCTTTGGGGAAAAGATAAAGGTTTAAAAAGTAGAATTGTCCATGCCTCTTTTCAGGCACTCTGTACAGGATTGAAGAGAGAATTTTTGAAGTGTCCTATGTTTGGACATTGAGGTGTACAAATACAATACAGTAGCAATTCTGCTGAAGAAGAGCTTCCTCCCACAAAATCACGTAGGATGGGAAGCAGATCTTTCCACAGCAGGCTCCTTTAGTTACCAGGCCATGAATGCACCTTTGCACCTACAGTGCCATAGCAGTGGTACTTCAGGAATTGACATGATACCCCCCAAATTAATAGCAGGTTTGTTAAACCTATTACTGTTAAGTACAGTGGACCCTGTTCTGTCACAACAAAGGTACCACAAAGAAAATGAGGTGAGGGGCCTGTTTTAGGCACCTAACAAAGCCAAAGTTCAAAGTATTTGGCAGTTTTTGTTTTAACTTGCCAGTTTTTCCTTTACCTAGATCACTGGCTAGGGGTTGTAAAATCATCCTGAGTGTGAGTATCTGCAACTTGCCCAAGGGTTTCTGGAGCCTTATGCTCCTCATAACTCTAGAAAGTCTGTCCCCAGCTTGCCCAACCACTATGGTTAATGGGAGCAGAGCTAGATGCCCTGCAAGGCAGGGCCTTACCTGCCTCTGAGCAAGGTCAAGGAGTAGCCCATGGTTAGCAGGCTTAACCAACCTGAATAAACTAAATACTCCAGCACAGTTTCAAACAACATGAAGTTTTGCTGTATTCTGACAATCTACAGTTAGCTCCAGCCTTTAAACTGCCCACAAGAGTAGAGGTTAATTTTCTATGCAGAGCATAGAACGTTGAGCTCGAGCTCGGTTGAGGTCTCTGTCTGCAGCACTTTGAAACCCAACCGTCAGATTTTTTACTCCACCTCATTGAACAGTCGCTCCGGAGATTTCTCCTTCTGCTCGGTTCAGAGTTGGTTAAGTTGTCTGTTTCGTTCCAAATTTAATTCCGCATTGTCGGTTCAGGCTGTTCCAGAGCTAGATACTGTGAAAGCAAGAGCCTTTCTTCCCCTGGAAAAGGCAAGAGTTCTTATAAAACTGGCTTCTTCCTTCAGGTGTCCTGACCAGCAAGGCATTTCCTTCAACTCTTGGTCCACATGGCAGCTTCTACAGCGGTGGTCCAAGGGGCAAGATTCCAGATGAGGGACATTCAGTTTCATCTGAGGGCCTTTTGGTCCCAAAGAAAGGATCCTCTTACCAAACTGATTCCAGTGACTCAGACACTGATCCAAGCTCTTCAATGGTGGCAGGATCAGGACAATTTAAGGAAAGGGATCCCATCTGTTACTCTGTCTCATTCGGTGGTCCTTTCCACAGATGCTTCCCTTTTGGGGTGGGGATCCCATCTGGGGGCTCTCACAGCCCAGGGACTGTGGTACCCTCAGGAATCCCTTCTTCATATCAATCTCCTGGAACTCAGGGCAGTTTTTGTGGCCCTGCAAGCTTTCTCTCGGTCAGTGCAGAACAAGATGGTTTAGGTCAGAACAGACACCACCACCACCATGTGGCACATAAACCAGCAGGGAGGCACTTGGTCCCCGAGCCTTGTGCATGGAAGCCATAAAATTGTGGTCCCTGGCTTGTTCCCTGCAGACCTCTCTGATAGCAGTCCACCTTCCAGGGAAGGACAGTGTGCTAGCAGATGCACTGAGCAGGATCTCCCAGGACCATCACAAATGGTCCCTGGACCCTCTGGTGTTTAAAAGTGATTTTCTTAAGGTGGAACACTCCAGAGATGGATCTATTTGCAGCCCCAGACAATCACCAACTTCCCCTGTTTTGTTGCAGACTCCCAATCTTGGGCTTAGTCCCTCTGGATGCTCTGATGTTGAACTGGGAAGGGAAATTCCTATATACCTTCCCTCCCTTTCCTCTGCTGTTCAAGGTTCTGGTCAAAGTGAGGTCACAACCCTGCAAAGTGATTCTGATTGCTCCAGATTAGGCCAGCCAGCGCTGGTACCCCCTCTTACTGTCCCTAGCAGTCGATCTTCCCCTGTCTCTTCCCAGGAATTACAACCTGTTAACCTCCTTTCAGGGGAGGATTTGTTACCCCAATCTTCAGTCCCTCAGTTTCGAGGCACGGCTCTTGAAGAGCTAGAGTATGCAGATTTGCATCTGTCCCAAGGGGTTCTGGATATTCTCAAAGCCTGCCACCAGAAAGACTTGTGATTCCATATGGAAAAGATTCAGCATTTGGTGTTCCAAGAAGCGTATATCCCCAGACACTGCTGATTTGCCTACAGTTCTGGATTATGTGGTCCATCTTAATGATCTAGGTCTCAGACCAGCTACTCTCAAGGTACACTTGCCAGCTGTTTCTGCTTTTCTGTCAGTGGGAAAGCCTTTACTCACTGTCATCTCACCCTATATTCTCTTAAGTTTTTCAAAGGATTGCTTCATACCAATCCTCCCTTTAGGGATCCTGCCCCTACCTGGGACTCAAATGTTTGCATTGCTCAACTTATGCAACCCCCATGTGAGCCTGTGTTCTCAGAAGAGCTTAAGTACTTGACTTGGAAAACTGTGTTTTTGGTAGCCATTACCTCTGCCAGACATATCAGTGAATTGCAAGCCCTGTCAGTGGAACCTGATTTTATCTCCTTCCATAGAGATAAAGTGGTCCTTAGAACCAGTAGGAGGTTCTTGCCCAAAGTGGTTTCAGACTTCCATTTGAATCAGTCCATGTCTCTCCCTGTTTTCTTCACTGATCATTCTTCTTCAGGGGAGAGGAGGCTACACAGTTTAGATGTTAAAAGAGCTGACAACAGGCGCCAGAGCAAAAGAACTTTTGACAAACAAAGCTGGAAAGTATTGGCATATAAATTGGAAAACAGTGGACAGTTTAAAGATGGGAAACAGTGGCTATAAGCGGAAGTCAAATCTGAAACCTAGTTTTTGTAAGAAGATAGAAATTATGAATTGAAATTGATATAAAAGGACCAGTGTCCTGATGAAGGGTTTTCCAAACGCTTATTATTGAACTGGAAGATATCTGATTAAAACATTTTGATTGAATTTAAGAATACTCTGACTTATTTTTTAAGTTGGGTGAGTGGGCCTTATTACCCAGTATCAGTTTTGTATGTTAAAAGAGCCTAAGCTACTACATAGAGTGTACCAAAGGGTCACAGGTTTGATTCCTTCAGTTATTCCTCATTTATGGGGAAGTGGGAAAGGGCAGACCTGCCGCCTAAAGAACTATTGCCAGCTGGATCGTTTCTTGTATACAATTCTGCTATGAGAAACTAGGAAAAATTCCATCCGCAGGCCTGAGGGCTCATTCCACAAGAGGTACAGCTGCTCCCCTGGCTGCTGCCACGGATATCCCTCTGTTGGAAATTTGTCAAGCAGCCACCTGGAAAACAGTCCATACCTTTACCAAGTATTACTCTCTGGATATCCAGGCTAGGAGTGATGCTTGGTTTGGCCCAGCAGTACTTCAGAGCCTATTCCCAAAGTAGGTTATGTCCCTCCTCCATGGAGGTACTGCTGGGTAGTCTGCAGATTGTCAGAATACAGCAAGACTTCATGTTGTTTGAAGAAAAAATTACTCATCTTAGTAATTGTGTTTCTTCTAATGGAGTCTTGCTGTATTCTGACCTCCCTCCCTGCCTCCCCTCTCAGAACCTGTTTTTGGGAAGTGGATGGGCAGGTGCAGTGTTGCACCCTAGGGGTGTCTTCAGCACACCCTCCTTTTTCCTTGGTTGGTTTTATTATAATCTTTATTTTGGATAGGTTTTTGGTTTTGGGTTTCCTGACTTGAGTCTTCCTTTGGGAATCCAGAACTTTTGGTTGCCAGTTGGCTAGTTAAAAAATATTACAGTTTCTACATAGTGAGTGTTTGCTCGTAAGAATCTGACAGTTGGGTTTCAAAGTGCTGCAGACAGAGACCTCCACCGAGCTCGAGCTCAGCATTCTATGCATTGCATAGAAAATTAACCCTCTACTCTCCGGGGCAGTTTAAAGGCTGGGGCTTACTGCAGATTGTCAGAATACAGCAAGACTCCATTAGAAGAAACACAATTACAAAGGTGAGTAATTTTTTCTTCTTCCTCTACTGGTCATGCGGCACCTGCCACTAGCAGTCCTGGAATCCAGGTTACAGATGAGGGGCATTTAATTTTACCTCAGTGCTCACTGGGGTCAAGGTAAGCACCCTCTTTCAAAACTAATCCTAGTAACAAGAACATTGTTACTGGCCCTCCAATTGTGGAAAGAGGAAACCAGCTAAGGGTTTTCTTTTTTCAGCAAGAATCCCTGTCAGTTCTAGCAACAGACGCATTCCTGCTAGAGTGGGATTCCCATTTGGGGTTCACACTATCCAGGACGTGGTCAAGTGCAGAGTCACTTCTGCAGATAAATCTGCCGGAGCCAAGAGTAGTGTTACTGCAACAGGTCTGAGGAGACAGTACCTCCACACTGCACTACATAATCAGGTAGAGAAGAGGTCAAATCCTCCCTGCACAGAAGTCATGAAAATATGGAGTTTAGTATAATCCATGGGGGTTTCCTTACCTTTTTTTTTTTTTTTTCTTCTGCCAGGCAAGGATAATACAGTACATTGGCAGGTACCCTGACTGACTTAAATCAACCAGGCTCATTTCTAATGGGCCTTGAATAGTTAGGTGGTGCAAGTGATCATTAAGAAGTGGGGCACTCCAATGGTACACTTGTTTGTATCCCAACAGAACTATCATTTGCCACAGTACTATTGCACAGCTGATCGGCAGTTAGTTTCCCTGGATATTCTGGCTTTGTTTTGGTCAGTGAGGCAAATGTATGCTTTCACATATCTTCTTCCTCCTCTTTGGTGTACAGAGCATTGCTTGGGCTCAAGCCCAAATCAGTATTAACAGTTTCAAACAACATGAAGTCTTGCTATATTATGACAATTGCAGTTTGTCCCACCATTAGAACTGCTCCGGAGGTGAAAGAGTTAACTCCCATTCTAAGAATGGAACTTGGAGCGCGAGCTCGGTTAGAGAAGCTCTGTCTGGGTTATTTCAAACCCAAACTGTCAGATTCTTTACTCCGCCTCACTGAACAGTCGCTCCGGAGATTTCTCCTACTGCTCGGTTCATTTCTCGGTTTAAACAGTGTTTTCTCGGTTCAAATCAATCGAGAATATTATTATTTTAACCGCAAAACCGATCGGTTCAAGCTCTGTGGTATCGTAAGTAATTAGTTTATTTTCTGTGTGGAACTTCTAAATGTTATCGGTTCGGTTTTGAACCGATCAGCTTATTTTAAAACTTGAAATTGAAGGTTTTAGAGCGCGGTTCCCGGTTCTTATCGGTTCTAAAAAAAAAACGGATTTCATTACGGTTTTTTCCAAGACCCGTGACAAGGTTAGGAGCCGATAAGGGTGTCTTGCCTGGCACTGCCATTTAAAAGGGCAAGTTTTTGGTTAGGCTGGCATTATGTCTGAGAAACCCCCAAAAAACGGGCCCACTGGGTTTCAACATGTGATGTCTGTGGGGAAGTCTTTGCCAAGGCTGACCCACACACCACTAATATATTGTCTGGGGTTTGACCACCTCAATTCAGACTGCCAGATTTGTAAAAATTTCCTGCAGCCACCCTGGATAAGAGTTGGCAGGCTCAGGAGCAGAGGCCAAAAGTCCGCTGACCGGATGGCTAGCCCGGTTTGGTGCCAGCCGAACCGGAGGGAGTGCCCTCTGACCAGGGCGAGACTTCCTCGGGCAAACGTAAAGCTGGCTCGGAGGGGCCAGTTCCAGTAAAGAAAGCAAGAAAATCAGCAGGTGTGGAGCCCAAAATTCCTTCTCCAACTGCTGCAGAGATAGCAAGAGCTATTCAGATTGTCCAGTCACTTTCTCCGGTTCCGTCCGAACCGCCACTGTGTGGTAAAAGGTCGGTTCGGTCGGTTCCACCGGTTCAGGAATATGATGTTGAAGAGTTTTATGAACCAGAGGAGGGGGAGGATGATTATGAACAGTATGAATGTGACTTGGAGGGTCTGGGTGTGCCCATTGAACGGACATCTCCTAGACAGACCTTTTGAATCTCCCCTTCACTTTCTGAGTCCCCTCTCACTTTATGTTTTACAAAAGTTGTTGAAACCCTCCAGCTCCCATTGGAGAAAGCTGTGATGAGCAAGAGGAACCTGATTTTGTAGAAATGATGGATATTCCAGAGTCTAGGAGGTTGTCTATTCCTTGCATAAATCATTTAGGAAACAAACAATACAAATTTTAAAACTCCTAATTCTGTGCCTCCTGTGGACAAAAGATGGACAGGAGGTACACTCTATCAGATCCTGATACAGAATTCCTTTCACAGCAATGCAGTCACGTTGGATGGTCCAGGCTACAGCCTGTGATAAAGCTAATATTCCCTTGGCTTCACATCCTCCTGACAAGGATTCCAGGAAGATTGATGCCATGGCTAAAACAATACAATGGCAGCATCCTTGGGACTCAGGCAAGCAAATTACATGGCTTATGTAGCAAGGTATCAAAATCTAGATGGGTCACTGTCATGGCTTTGGCCAAAACAGGCCTCTGGCCAACTTGCTAATGAGCTGGAACAGGTGGCTGCTGATGGCATTGAGGCATCTAAGGTGCAGTTTCATGCTGCTGTGGATTTTAATGATGTATCCTCTAGAGTCATGGCTACGCCTGTAGATTTTCGTAGGTTGGCCTGGCTCAGGTGTACTAGCTTGTCACAGGATACCCAGACTAAGGCTATGGATTTTCCTGTGGTTGGAAATTCTCTGTTTGGGGAGCAGACAGAGAATTATATGAAGAAAATGGATGAATATAGGACTACCTATAAGAGTGCTCAGGCTAAGGAGCGGCAAGTCACTCCTCAGAGGCAGACCCCCAGGGGTAGAGGTAGGCCTTTTCACAGGCCTTTTTACCAAACCCAGCCCTCCTCTGCTTATGCTCAGAGGGGGTTCTTCAGAGGGAGAGGCAGACGGGGTGTGGGCAGGCCTGCTCCCACCCCTCAGCCTAAAGCACCTGCCAAACAGACACCCTGATGGGGTGCCCAGGGCGATTCTCCTTTACCTGTAGGGGCAGGTTGGCTTACTGCTCAGAACTGGGTGTCTCTAACTTCAGACAAGTGGGTCCTGGAAGTAGTAAGCCAGGGTCTGGTTCTCAGCTTCAAAAAGTTGCCAAAGATGAGAATCAGATCTTTCCCACCTGCAAACTCTTTAGAGACCTTTTACTTTAGAAACAGAAGTCTCAACCCTCCTGGCTCTCAGAGCTGTAGAAAGGGTTTCTCCCCTACACCAGGGCAAGGGTCTGTACTCCAGATATTTCCCTACCCCAAAAAAGACAGGAGAATGGCGGCCCATTTTAGACCTGAGATATCTGAACAAACACCTGTTGAAACCAAAGTTCAGAATGGTAACTCTGGCAATGATTTTACCCTCCCTAAGGCCAGGGGACTGGCTAGCCTCCCTGGACCTCAAGGATGCCTATTTTCTGTCCCTAATCAGAAGCTCCCACGAAAGTACCTCAGATTCGAGCTGCCCTCAGGTCACTACCAGTTCAGAGCAATGCCCTTGGCCTCACCTCTGCCCCAAGGGTATTCACAAAATGTCTGGCAGTAGCAGTTGCTCATTTAAGAAGGCAAAGGATTGCTGTCTTTCCCTATCTGACGACTGGCTCATTGTAGGCCAGTCCCCAGAACAGGTAAATCTCACCTGCAAGTTACCCAGCAGCTGCTCACCTCCCTGGGCTTCTTGCTCAATCTTCCAAAGTCAGTTCTGGAACCAGTTCAGGTGCTCACCTTCATAGGTGCAGAATGGACACAAAGCAGGCCAGAGCCTTCCTACCCTTAGAGAGGGTAAGGAACTTGGTGGCTCTGGCCTCCCCTCACTCTGCAGGTCTCTCGACCAGCAAGACACTTTTGCAGCTCCTGGGGCACATGGCTGCGTCCACAGCTGTAGTGCAAGGAGCAAGATTTCAGATGAGGGACATTCAGTTTCACTTGAGAGCCTTTTGGTCTCAGAGAAGAGACCCCTTTCCAGGTTGGTCCCAGTGACCCAACCCTGATCCAGGCCCTCCAGAGGTGGCAGGATCAGAGCAATTTAAGACTGGGGGTCCCTTCATTCCTCTGTCTCACTCCTTGACCCCTCACGGATGCTTCCCTCCTGGGGTGGGGAGCCCACATGGCGACCTCCACTCAGGGAGTGTGGTCCCTCAGGAATCTCTGCTCCACATCAATTTGCTGGAACTCAGAGCTGTCTTTTAGCACTTCAAGTGTTTTCTCGTCTGTTCAGAACAAAGTGCTACAAGTCAGAACAGACAACACCACAACAATGTGGTACATCAACAAGCAGGGGGCACTTGGTCTTCGGCCTTGTGCACAGAGGCAATGAAGTTGTGGTCTCTGGCCTATTCCCTGGACACTTCCCTCATAGCAGTTCACCTTCCAGGAAAGGACAGTGTCCTAGCAGATGCTCTCAGCAGGATTTCCCAGGCCATCATGAATGGTCTCTGGATCCTCAAGTACTGGGGGTAGTTTTTGCCAGATGGGGCACCCCTCGGATAGATCTTTTTGCAGCCCCAGACAATCACCAACTTCCACTGTTCTATTGCAGGCCCCCAGTGTTGGGCTCAGTCCCCCTGGATGCCTTTCTCCTAGATTGGGAAGGGAAGTTTCTTTATGCCTTTCCCCCTTCCCTCTCCTATTCAAGGTGCTAGTCAAAATCAGATCCCAGTCTTGCAGGGTGATTCTGATTGCCCCAGATTGGGCCAGGCAGCCCTGGTACCCACTCCTTCTGTCCCTAGCAGTCCATCTTCCCCTGTGTCTCCCCAGGAATCACAACCTGTTAACCTGTGCCCAGGGGAGAGTTTGGTATCCGAACCTCAAATCCCTCAACCTCAAGGCCTGGCTCTTGAGGAGTTAGAATTTGCTGACCTACACCTTTCTCAGGGTGTTCTTGAAATCCTAAAGGCTTCTAGGAAGCCTTCCACTAGGGCTACTTATAATTCTAAGTGGAAAAGGTTTTCCATTTGGTGTTCTGGGAAACATATTTCCCCGGAATCTGCTGATTTCCCATTGTTTTGGACTATATGGTCCATCTTAATTCTTTGGGCCTGAGACCAGCTACCCTGAAAGTACATTTGGCAGCTGTCTCTGCTTTTGTGTCAGCAGGAAAGCCCTCCTCTCTTTCCGCTCACCCTGTATTTTCCAAGTTTTTTAAAGGATTACTTCATACTAATCCACCTTTTAGGGATCCGGCCCCTGCCTGGGACCTTAATGTTTGCATTGCCCAGTTAATGCAACCCCCTTTTGAACATCTGTCTTCTGCAGAGCTTAAGTACTTAACTTGGGAAACTGTTTTCCTAGTGGCTATCACTTCTGCCAGGCGCATAAGTGAGTTGCAAGCCTTGTCAGTAGAAACTGATTTTACTTCTTTCCACAGGGATAAGGTAGTCCTCAGGACTAACAGGAAGTTTTTGCCTAAGGTGGTTTCAGATTTCCATCTTAATCAATCTATCTCCCTTCCAGTGTTTTTCACTGAACATTCCTCCTCTGGCGAGAGGAGATTGCACAGTTTAGATGTTAAGAGGGCCTTAAGTTACTATATAGAACGTACCAAGGGTCACAGGTTCGAATCCATCCAACTTTTTCTCACTTATGGTGAGGTCGGAAAAGGGAGACCTGCCACTAAGAGATCAGTTGCCAGGTGGATTGTCTCTTGTATCAAATTTTGTTATCAGAAACTGGGGAAAGTTCCCCCCTCTGGCCTGAGGGCTCATTCTACCAGAGGTACAGCCGCGTCTCTAGCTGCTGCCAGAGACATCCCTATCTTGGAGATATGTCAAGCAGCTACCTGGAAAACGGTACACACTTTCACCAAGCATTACTCCCTGGATGTCCAGGCCAGGAGAGATGCTCGGTTTGGCACAGCTGTGGCTTCACAGCCTATCCCTAAGTAAGTTCTGTCCCTCCCTCCATGGAGGTAAAATGCTGTGTAGTCTGAAATTGTCAATAATATAGCAAGACTTATGTTGTTTGAAGAAAAATTACTCACCTTAGTAATGTTTCTTCTAATGGAGTCTTGCTATGTTATGACCTCCCCCAGCTTGCACCTCTCAGAACTTCTACTTGGGTATGGGGTGGCAGCCTAGTGTGGCTCTAGTTATGCCCATTATATGTTTTCCACCCCTTCTTGGGGTTTTGGGGTGTGGTGTTTTTATTTTATCTTATATTATTGCTTATATTATATTATTACTTCTGGTCCCCTGACTTGAGTCTTTGTGTTGGGACCAGGAATATGTGTTAATAGTCAGGTAGCCAGTTGGCTAGTGTAGGTTACAGCTTCCACACAGACCTTAGTGAGTTTTGCTCAAAAGATCTGACAGTTTGGTTTGAAATAACCCAGACAGAGTTCTCTAACCGAGCTCGCCCCAAGTTCCATTCTTAGAATGGGAGTTAACTCTTTCACCTCCGGAGCAGTTCTAATGGTGGGACAAACTGCAATTGTCATAATATAGCAAGACTCCATTAGAAGAAACAACATTACTAAGGTGAGTAATTTTTTCTTCTGTGGCACCAGACTGAGCCAGACACAATAGTACATTCTGCTATCCTCCATGTCTGTGGCCAAGTCAATGCATATTCCTCAAAAGGCGTCTTTTGCTGCCTCCATTAGAGGGAGGCTCCTGTACTCCAACCTCAACTCACTTGGAGGTTTTGGAAATCTAGAATATGCATGCTTGCTTCTTTCTAAGGTGTCATAGACTTTTTAAAGGGTTACGGAAAGTTTTCTGTTGGGAATATCTATGTTGCAAAATTTGAAAGGTTTTCTATTGGGATATCAGCACAGACTGGTGCCACAGCTGTGCTGTATTTTATGTATTTACAATCAATGGGCTTATAGCCCAGTAGCTTTAAAAAAAAAAAAAAAAAAGTGCATTTGCTTTTTGCTTACATGTCAGTTGCAGAGTATTTTTTCTGGTTTTATACTCTGTTTAAAAAAAGAGGTACTTTAAGGGCCTGGTCCACATGCAGGGTACTAGTGCCTGCTGCATGGGACCTAAATGTATGCATACCTAGGCTAATGGGTTCCCCTTTTGAACCTATTCATTCAGCTTATTTGAGATGTGTCATATGGCACAGTTTTTCTTGTCCCATTAAACAGGACTACATCTCATCCCACAGAGATGAAGTGGTCATGAGAACAAACAGGAAGTTTATTACTAGAATGGTTCCTAAATCCCATTTGAACCAAAGCATTACCTTATTTGTTTTTTTCACTAAACACTCTAGTTCTGGTGAAAGGAGATTCCATAGCCTCGATATCAAAGGCACTTCTAGTTATTACTTGACGGCCACTAAAGCCCATAGCAGGGCAGAAATCAGATATTCCTGACATATAAGGATACAGGTCGGGGAAGCCGTGTCAGCATAGGGCCTGTATAATTGTCTTGCCAACCTCATGGGTTCTTCCTCTGAACCCATGTTTTCAGCAGCACTGAACTATGTTACATGGCAAATGCTACTTTTAGTGGTTGTCACCTCACTCAGACCAGTCAGTGACCTTCAGGCGTTATGCATTGAGCAGGACTTACACCCCATTTCACAGGGATAAAGTTGTTCTTAAAACTGATAGAAAAAATTTGTTCCGAGAGTGGGTTTGGACTTTCATCTAAACCAAACTATCTATCACTCAGTGTTATTTATTTATTTTTTCTCTGAGCATTCTTATTCTGGTGAATGTATATTGAATAGTCTTGATGCAAGGGAGCTTTCAGCTACTGCATGACAGCTACTAAACTCCACAGGTAGGACAGCACACAGTTTTCCTCATGGGGATATAACCCAGCATCTAAAGGCCCACTTCTCACTGGATGGTCCAATGTATTCAGTTTTTGTCATGTCACAGTGGGCAGAGAGCCCTAAGCAGGGTTCGAGCCCACCTCCAGGGGGCACACTGGCAGCTGTCAGGGATGTCCCTTTCTGAGATATCAGTAAGCAGCTACCTAGAGGACAGCTCACACATTTACCAAACATTGTAGCCTGGATATGCAGGCTAGTGCTGATGCCCGTTTCCAAAATAGGTTCTGTTCCCGCCTCCAAAGGTACTGCTCTTTAGTGTGCAGAAGAGTTAGGAATATTGGAGTATTCATGGGGTAAGAAGAAAAAGTTACTTACCATAATAACCTTGTTTCTCCCAGGGGATACTCCCAATATTCGTAACTCTCCCACCCTGCCTCCCCGTCCAGAACCAGTGGTTTCTGCATTCCATGCTGTATGTTAGGGTATGTATCGTAGTCTGGCTCTTACTGAAACCAGTTTCAGTGGTTTTCACCTTTGTGGATTCTGACATTGGAAAATGCATTGTTTGTGATTATACAATGGGGTATGACAATCCTGTAACCTCCCTGGTCAAAACACATCGCATGACCATGATAAATCATCCAGTATACCCACTGTAAAAGTTTTATATCACTATAAAAACAAAAAACAAGTTGAACATTGTGTAATAGCAATATACCATGACAGAGAGTGGGTATATGGGCGGATTTACCACTTCTGGAGTGGTTAAGTCACGCAGCTCTGCCTCATGACCGAACCACACCAGGCGTGGTGAATCCACCAATATACCCACTCTCTGTCATGGTATATTGCTAAATATATTTCATATATGCTGCCTTCAGTTGAAGGCTAGCTGTGGAGGCCCAAAATTATAAATGTTATTTATTTTAAATCTTTTCGCCCCTGTCTTACAGGCGCTCACCTAAATCTGAGGGTTAGAATGTAGGCAGTTGTCTAGTGGCAGCATTTGAAAAATGGCACATGCCAATGATCCCTTCATTAGCATAGCATTCTATCTCCGGGCATTCTGACCTTAAAGGCACACTGCAGAAGAAGTATGAATATTGGAGTATCCCCTGGGAGAAACAAGATTACTATGGTAAGTAACTTTTTCTTATTGGTAAACACGTGTTTGCCTTTGCCTCCCTTGGCCTGCATATTGCTGGGTACAGTACTAGTACTAGACAACCCTCTCAGCAGCTATGCTAATACTCTTATATTTGCAGCAAAACCTCCCTATTTGAGCTGACCTCCCATTAATATACAACTGGCACACCGCTATTGTTTGTTTTTTGAGTTTGTTACTAAGTGGGATGTGTTGAAATTGAAATTTTTTGTTTTGTTGGTTGGCTATGTTCTGTATGCCCTCTCGACACCACTACCTTTGCTTTCCTTCAAGGTCCCAAGGTGCTTCTGTGCCTGTACCTGGTCCCCTACAGCTTTCAGCCTCTGTGTTCCTGGCATCAGATCACCCCAGCCTGCACATAGTCTTAGTCAGGTAGTTGCTGAGGGTTCCTGGTGCAGCCTGTGTTCGACCCATTGTCAATGGTTTTTCCTTCTTTTGGTTTCAGAAAGAGAGGCGCATAGGAGGTCCAAGGAGCATATGCACGCTATTGCGCAGGGTTGAAATAAGGATTTGACTGTAAGGTGCCTTAAATAGATCCTGGGTATCTGCATTTTCAGCAACACAGGAGTTGACATTTAAAATTTGAAACCACTACATTGCTTTTACCCTTTTTGACCAGATTAAATGACTCTAGGCACACAGACTGGAACTAAAAGTGGCTAATTTTATCTTAGTCAGACTGCCGCAGAAGATTAGATTTTACATCCACATGGGATGGGACAGCTAGTAAACCACCTGCGTCTTAAATTAACTAATACAAAATTGCCCTGCACACATCCCCCACCAAAAAGCACACAATTTATTTTTCCTGTCCACCTGTGTATTTAATTTTTCAGCACAGCTATTCATTTTAAGGACTGCTGACAACACAAAGGTATACTCCCAAACAGTTGGCATTACATGCTGACATACTGACTTTGTGCATGCCTTTGTTAACTGAATTTAGTTACTTCAAAGCAGTGTGCAGGCATCTCTGGTTTATACCATTTTACATAAACTATATTTGCTGAAAAGCTCAATACATTGTGAGCCCACTGCAGCACACAGCAGTACCCCAAAAAAAAAAACCTACTCAGTTTTGCCTCCAACAAGCATCACCTAATAATAAAGCTGAATATAGTGGCAGCAAAACAGGATGATCCTTGAGCAAAATCAGCTTGTTCTAGGGACATGGATATGATGTTCATCCACACTTTCTGGCAGTGCCTTTTCCTTTTAAGACTTGTCGGAAACGACTTCAATCTGACTCCTCCCACCCACCCGGGTGGCAAGTCCCTCTGCTTCGCCTCTGACTCCAGATCTTCCTTTCCGCTGCAAGAAGCAGATTCCCTCCTTACTGCTCTTGTGCTGAGTAGGCCCCGTGACTTAAATCTTTGGATTTACTTCCTAAACGCTTTACATTTGATTGTCTTCACCTTGCTGTATGATTGTGACGCGATGGATGACAAGTCTGCTCCTGGATTCCACCAGTGCCCTTGCGGCAGATGATGTCCGAATGGATTAAGACTCGACAAAAGGCCTACCGCCTGGGCATGGCACGATCCCCAAGCCCGAGATTTCTGTCGCCTTTTCATCCTAACGCTTCTCAAGGACCATCTAGCCTTGCACAAGTTAGGCCAGCTGAACAAATGGAACCTGCCGGTCAAATCTAAGGATGTTTATTGGGTGGTCTGTATGGCTGCGGTCCGCTGAACAGCTGGTGACATGGAGGCGGAGGCCCGGGCCGCTTCCTACCTCTTCAGCTTCTGCCTTCGTGCCACTCCAGCTGGGATTGACTTTTATGGGGTCCTTCAAAAAACTGTGCCAGTCCTTGCCGACCATTGGTCAGGGACCCTCAGAGCACAAATTTAAGACAAAGAAAGAGTGCAAAAAAGAAACCCCGGTCTCGTCTGTGTTCGTGGGATCGGGAATGCTCTCGGTCGAGAGCTTCAGATTCCTGAACTTCTCCGGATCAGACATCGGTTGAATCCTCAGCCCAGGCTGCCGACTTCAGGGTAACACAGTCTGGCCAGTTGGCCGAGATGCTGGTTAATCTTCTAGCCGAGATTTTTCTCGAGCTGGTCATCCAGTTGTTGACAGAAGAGGCTGACCCTTCCTTATCCAGGACTCTGGTCCTGACTGAAATCGGGGGAGGGACAGATCAGTCCGCTGACCTGCTGCCTCTGGTCTCTGACCAAGACCCGGAGGAGCCCCAGCGTTTGCCAACTCCATCAGAGCCCCTCTGCTGGTCCCCATAGTGGTAGAGGTCTTCTTCCCGTAGGTTGAGCGGTTCCTGCAGACGTCGGCACTCCTGCTCTTGGCACCACTGGAAGTGGCACTGCCGCTACTCTTCAGTCTCGTTCTCTTTCGGTGAGAAGAGGCTTCGGCGAAAATTGCGTCGGCACTTGGAGGATCTCGTGGCAGCAGCTGGTGCTTACCGGCGTGAAGCTGGCTTCGGCCCCTCTGTCGGCCATAACCTGGCTTTCACCCAACCGGCTGGCACCTTCTCTGCCTCAGGAGCTTCCTAAGGTGGTCCCAGCTCAACCAACCCTGGCGTCTCCTTAAAGTCCCGTGGAGCCTCCACCCATCCAGCTGAAGGCTGGCACTCCAACCAAGGAGGCACGTCCGGCCTAGGGGCTTCCCCATTGGCTGTCATCACAGTCACCTCTGGCCGTCCACGGAGGGTCAGCGAAGACTCGGGCAGTCAGTCCCTCTTTGATGACTCCTCGGAGTCCGAGGGTTCCTCCTTGCACATGTACGGTCAGCGAGCCGGTGAGGGATCTCTCGACGGGCAAAGGACCTACCTCTTTTTTGGGGGGGCCTTCTCTGACTAATCTGAGTCCACGGGTATGAAAATGGAACTCGTCCAGAAACAAGCTTGTTACCTGTTGAGAGATCCTTGACCGGGGAGATACTCCGGAGGTTTTCCCAGTGTCAAAGACCATTCTTAGCCCTGCCCGGGAGCTCTGGAAGTGCCCTGCTTCTTGCTTTGCCCCCTCTGCCCGGATGGCTGCAAATATGCCTCCCCCGTTCCCCTTTTTGCACCTTTTGGTCGCAGCTTTTTCCGGGCCTTCGGCCCCGCTGCATGGACCTCACCCTGAGTCCCTTGCTCCTTTACCGGTCCCTGTCCACAGGAGTCGGTGTGCTTCCACTTGTTGCTCAGGGTTGGCGCTTCCCGGGCTAGCTCGCCCTCTTTCTGATGCCACCTCTGGGTGTCCTCCGCCTCTGGACCCATCACAAGCTCCGGGCATCGCCCGCATTGTGATGGTGGTCCTGTGGCACATGGGTCAGGGTCTGGCCTCATCCCGTACCCCCTTCCCATCACTCGGGCACTTGCACCTGGACCCGGTGCTTCCCACCTGGTTCCCCCCATCTCCCATGTATGAGGCCTCCCTTTATGGTGATTTCGGCAGGTGGGATGCCTTCATGGTGGATGTTCCGCGGGGACTTCTCGGACCATGGGGACCTTGGTTCCCCCCATCTGCGTCCTCCTTTTTGGAGGCCACCCCGCTTGAACCCTCGATCCCTCCTCACTCCTAGATCTTTCCTTCATGGAGCTCATGCTGCAGATCTAGCATGCTTTTGGCGTCCCTGCTGCGTATCAGGACTCCTTTCCTTGGGACATGGCTGCCTACCTCGACATTCCCAAGGAGCCTGCCATAGTTGTCTCGCCTTTGATTCCTGCATGTTTTCACGCACTCTCTCATAGTTGGTCTCGTCCTGCTTCCGCTCAGCCTGCCCCTCGTGGCCCTGATCAGCTCAGCCACTGTCTGCCATGCCTTCCCTTTCCCGTCACCTGCTCCATGCGTGCTTTGATGCAGTTAACACATCAGCCCGCCTCTCAGCCTCTGGCATCACCCTTCGGCGCTTTGCCTGGCTGCGGGTTTCGAGTTTGCTGCCCGGCGTCCAGCTGTCGGTCGCTGATGCCTCCCTTTTCTGGGAACCTGCTGTTTGGACCTGGTGCTCAGTCCATCCTGGATTCCCTTTAGGCTTCGGGGTATACTCTCCGGGCTATTAGGGATCTCTGTCAGGCCCTTGTCCCACCCCATGGGTGGGCCGCCTCATGCCCAGCCCCTCCACTGGGTGTCGCTCCGGGGACCGCGAGTAGGGCCTCGAGGGGTGTGACTCTGCCCCTCACGGCATCCCGTCCCTCACACGCGGGTGGGACCTGCTTCTGCACCTCACCCACTTTTCAGGTATCCCCCGCCGCCTCTTGCAGACCTTGGAGGCGCCCTGGCATCTCTTTACCTTTCTTGGAGTCTTACGCCTGGACTGGATGCTTCACTCCTCCATGCAGATCTGATTGGAACTCCTGCCAGTCTTCCTGCTGGAGCCCTTCAGTTGTTCCTTCCTGTGACCATCTGGGATATTTTTTCCCCGGTGCTCCTTTTTCTGCTATCTGATCCGCTCTACTTGCCTGTTTACTGACTTTGACTTTATGCCAGGGTCTGTTGACCTCTGCCTCATCAGAATGAATCACGGTGCCTGGCCACCTACAGTTCTTTCTACATCATGTGTCCTGCATGCTGTCCTCACCCACCTTTGTGCCTGTCTGCCTGAGTGGGTATGGTTTGAGTTGACATTTCTCCTAGTTTCATGCCACATGTCTCGCCTAACCATTGGCCTATCTGCCTGCATAGAAGGGTTGAGTTGGACATTTCTCCTGGTTTCATGCCAAATGTCTTTGCTTAATCATTGGCCTATCTTACTGCACAAAGAGGTTTGAGTTGGACATTTCAGTTACTTATCAAACATTTAGTCCTTACCCCACCCTGGCCTGTCTGCCTCTGTGGGTGTGGTTGAAGTTGGCGGTTACTTGTGGTTTACATCTTTGGCTTTGCCTTTCCTCCTATTGGATTTTTACTGCTTGGTAGTCTCACCACAGAAGAGGAGGGGTACCTAAACCAGACAAGAAACACTCTGGATAGGGGTGTCGATTTTTATCTTTTTTATTTTTATTTTATTGAAATCTAGGATTACAAATACCTTTGAGCAGGAACTGCTCATTTACAAAGGTTCCACGTCGAAGGAATGGGGGTATACATACATACAAAGGTCAACATAGTAATACATAGCTACACAATAAAAAGTAGTAAGAGACTGAGGCTTAGGAAATTGCAGTAATTCAAAATGTGCCAAATGTTAAGTAACATGATATACCAGCCAAGGGCAATCTTAGAAATAAGTGCTGCAGGGAGAGGGGGGCAGGCAGGAAAGCCAT
This sequence comes from Neoceratodus forsteri, assembly GCA_016271365.2. Lineage (NCBI taxonomy): Eukaryota > Metazoa > Chordata > Ceratodontiformes > Ceratodontidae > Neoceratodus > Neoceratodus forsteri. Next base: position 449,528,831 of record CM057458.1, read on the forward strand.
TGTCTGAGGGTAGAGGGTGAGGGTAAGGTGCGCCTTCATTATAAGGCTGCGCATGGCTGAAATTCGGGAGAGGTTCGCCAGCTGTTTGTCACCCACGCTGAAGCCGCATCTGGCAGACCTGCAGCCAAGCGGACGATAAAGCAGGTGGGTAACCTCCTGCATAGATCTGATATAAGTTGGTGGGCATGGAGTCCTCCCAGAGGGATAAGAGCTCTATTCCCACTCGCCATATTGTTGCAACGGTGGCTGCTTCCAGGGACGTCCCCTATCCAGGAAATCTGCAGGCTGCTACCTGAAGTCAGCAACACCTTCATTACCCACTACCACATCGACCTTGAGTCACGCTGGATGCTGGTTTTGGGGCCTCGTGTCTCCAGTCTCTTTCCCAAGTAAGTATATGGGGTGCCTGCCTCCTCCTCCTCCGGAGAACTGCTAGAGTCTGCCAATGAGTGTGGATGAACAACATATCCATGTCCTTAGAATACAGGTTACTCACCTGTAATAGGAGTTCTAGGAATGGTATATGTTGTTCATCCACACGACCCACTCCGACCTCCCGCTTCACGCGACAAACCTGAGCTTTCCAGCGGGCCAGATCTGGCGCTATGTTGAGCGAGAGTTATACCACCCGGTGGGTGGGAGGAGCAAGCTTGAAGACCTTCCGCAAGATTTAAAGCGGCAAGGATACTGCCAATGAGTGTGGATGAACAACATATACCATTCCTAGAACTCCTGTTACAGGTGAGTAACCTTGTATTTTCAGGGCCCCCAGTTAGGTCTGCTCTCTACGGAGATGGTTCTGTACTTGCCTTTATGGTATGCAACCCCAGTGACCTGATGGGCGGTACTGGATCTATCGGGTTTGTTGGTGACGCATGAGTCCAGATGATCTCGCATGCTCTATAATTAGGCTTGTGGGAGATGCTCTTGGACAAATTGCTCCCAGCTCAGAAATTGCCTCGCTTCTCCGGCCCAAGGAGCCTTGGTTTGATGGTTTCTTGAAGGAGTTGAGGCGAGTTGGTCAAGGTTGAGAGAGCCTTGTGAAGTTCGCAATGATGCTTGACAGGCTTAGGGTTGATGGTACATTATGATAATTATCGATCAGAAATCACCCGTAGAAGGCAGAATTCCTGTCCAGGGAGATTTCTTGCTGCACAAACTCACTCAGCTCAGCTTTTTCAAACTGTGGACAGACTGTGCAATCCAGTCTGTCTCCAGCCTAGCAGTTTTTTCCTAGCTAAGATGTGAGGAGTTTGCTCAGTTTTTGTAGATAAGGTTGCCAGCAACAGGTCTGGCATCGGTCCGACTCTCTCCTTGGGGACTGCGTGATCAGGCGGAAGTGGTATGTACTCGGTCTGACTGGTCAGACTTTTGCCAGCTGGAGTTCAGTGACATTGTAAAGCTCATCCAGACATTGTGCCCAAGTAGTTGTAGTTTGGATCCGGGCCCTACACCCCTCTTAGCAGGTTGTGTAGAAGTTACCTGCCCAATCCTTGCTGACATTGTCTGGAAGTCCTTGGGAGAGGGGGTCTTTCCTGACACCCTCAAGGAGGCGGTCATTTGACCACTCCTTAAAAAATCTTCCTTGGATCCAGATTGTCTAGCTAACTGCCGGCCTATCTCTAACCTGCCATTTGTTGGTAAGGTTATTGAAAAGGCAGTTGTGCTGCAACTGGATGATCATCTTACGACTCACAATGTCTATGATATCCTCCAGTCTAGTTTTAGGAAGAAGCACAGCACGAAGACTGCCTTTGTCCGGGTACTGAGTGATCTCCTTATGGCTAGAGATCGAAAGGCATGTACCATTCTGGTTCTTCTCTATCTCTCTGCTGCATTTGACACTGTAGACCATGGTGTGCTACTGGAGCGCCTGCAGGTTTACTGTGGGCTGTCTGGTACAGTCCTCAAGTGGTTTCATTCTTACCTCACAGGCAGGTCTCAGAGAGTTGCCACCGGAATATATTCCTCTGGTGCTCACTTCCTGCCTTGTGGGGTACCACAGGGTTCCATTTTGGCTCCCATGTTGTTTGCAGTGTATATGCTACCATTGGGAGAAATCATTAGGCGATACAGTCTGGGTTTTCACTGCTATGCAGATGATACAAAGCTGTATCTGTCCTTTCTCCCCGGCCAGGGTGATGTACTCTTTGTGCTAAACAACTGCCTTGCTGAGATCAGACTTTGGATGAGTTCCAGCTGGCTAAGACTGAATCCGGTTAAGACTGAGGCACTGGTAGTGGACCCAGGTCGCCCGTGGGCGGGTTTGGGAGTTGGACAACCCTCACGTTTGTTACTTGGTGGCATGCTGCTCCCTACCTCCGATCAGGTGCGTAATCTGGGCATTATTTTTGATGAGGGTCTGACCTTAAAATCTCAGGTATCAGCTGTCGTCAAATCCTCTCTTTACCATCTGAGGAATATCGCCCGGGTGAAACACCTGGTTCCGTCGGGCGATCTTCCAACATTGGTCCATGCCTTTGTCACTACCCGCCTTGATTACTGCAATTCCCTTTACCTAGGGCTACCTGGGGTTGATATCCACCACCTGCAGCTAGTGCAGAACGCGTCGGCCAGGCTTTTGACTGGGACATCTAGGACCAGTCATATTACACCTGTGCTCCGTGAACTGCACTGGCCGACTGTTAGGTGGCGGATCACCTTTAAGGTTGGTCTACTAACCTTTAAAGCCCTACACGACCAGGGACCCAGCTACCTGAAAGATCTCCTGATTCCCTACTGCCCCCTCCGCCCTCTCTGTTCTGCCAACGAGGGATTGCTAGAGATTCTCAGGGTTCGATTGAAAACATCAGGTTCATGTGCTTTTGCTTTTTCAGCACCAACCCTGTGGAATTCTCTATCTCGTTGGTTGAGAGAATGCCCAACCGTTGATAGTTTTTAAAACTGGTTTAAAAACATATTTATTTAGTTTAGCGTTCATTTAGATATAGTTGATGCATTATAATGTTTTAATCTATATGTATATGATTTATGTACAGCGCCTTGGTTGTGAAAGGCGCTATATAAATAAAGCTGATTTGATTTTGATGGATTTTCCTGTAGTGGGTAATTCTCTGTTTGGGGAGCAGACAGAGAATTACATGAAGAAAATGGACAAGTACAGGACCACTTACAGGAGTGCTCAGGCCAAGGAAAGGCAGGCAACTCCTCAAAGGCAACAGTCTAGGGGCAGGCCTTTTCAAAGGCCTTTTTACCAAGCACGGGCCTCTTCTTCCTTTTCGCAGAGGGGGTTCTTCAGAGGGAGAGGCAGAAAGGGGATGAGCAGGCCTGCATCCACCCCTCAGCCTAAAGCCCCTGCCAAGCAGACACCCTGATGGGTCTGCCATGGTCGACTCTCCTGTTCCAGTAGGGGGCGGGCTGGCTTACTTTGTCCAGGACTGGATGTCTGTTGCATCACGAATGGTCCCCGGACCCTCAGGTTTTGAAAGTGATTTTTTTCAAGGTGGGGCACTTCAGAGATAGATTGCTTTGCAGCCCCAGACAATCACCAACTCGCTCTATTTTGTTGCAGACCTCCAGTCTTGGGCTCAGTTCTCCTGGACGCCCTGATTCTGAATTGGGAAGGGAAGTTTCTGTATGCCTCCCCCTCCCCCCCCTTTCCACTCCTGTTCAGAGTTTGTCAAAATAAGGTCTCAACCTTGCAAGGTGATTCTGGTTGCTCCAGATTGGGCCAGACAGCCCTGGTACCCCCTGTTGCTGTCCCTAGCAGTCCATCTTCCGTTGTCTCTTCCCAGGAATTACAACCTGCTAACATCCTCCCAGGGGAGGATTTGGTACCCCAATCCCCAGTCTCTCAACCTCAAGGCTTGGCTCTTGAAGAGTTAGTTTGAAGATCTGCATCTTTCCCAAGGGGTTCTGGATATCCTCAGGGGTTCTCGAAAGCCCTCCACCAGAAAAACTTACAACTCCAAATGGAAAAGATTCAGCATTTGGTGTTCTAAGAAGAATATTTCTCCAGACACTACTGAATTGCCTACGGTTCTGGATTATATGGTCCATCTTAATGGCCTAGGCCTCAGCCCAGCTACTGTCAAGGTGCACTCGTCAGCTGTTTCTGCATTTTTGTCTGTGGGGAAGCCTTCCTCACTATCTTCCCATCCTGTGTTCTGTAAATTCTTTAAAGGATTGTTTCACACCCATCCCCCTTTTAGAGACCCTGCCCCTGCCTGCGATTTGAATGTTTGCATTGCTCAGCTTATGCAACCCCCCTTTGAGCCTATCTCTTCAGCAGAGCTTAAGTACTTGACTTGGAAAACTGTGTTCTTGGTAACCATTACCTCTGCCAGGCGTATCAGTGAATTGCAAGCCCTGTAAGTGGAACCTGATTTTCTCCTTTCATAGGGATAAAGTGGTCCTTAGAACCAACAGAAGGTTCTTGCCCAAAGTGGTTTCAGACTTCCATTTAAACCCAGTCTGTCCCTCCCCTTCCTGTTTTCTTCACTGATCATTCTTCCTCAGGGGAGAGGAGGCTTCACAGTTTAGATGTTAAAAGAGCCCTTAGTTACTACATAGAGCGTAGCAAGGGTCAAAGGTTTGACTCCCTCCAGTTAATTCCTCACTTGTGGAGAAGTGGGAAAGGGCAAACCTGCCACCAAAAGATCTCTTGTCAGGTGGATTGTGTCTTGTATACAATTCTGCTATGAAAAACTGGGAAAAACTCTGAGGTACAGCTGCTTCCCTGGCTGCGGCCTGGGATATCCCTCTCCTAGAAATTTGTCATGCAGCCACCTAGAAAACAGTCCATACCTTTACCAAGCATTACTCTCTAGATATCTAGGCTAGGAGTGATGCTTAGTTTGGCACAGCAGTACTTCAGAGCCTATTCCCAAAGAAGGTTCTGTCCCTCCTCCTTGGAGGTACTGCTGTAGTCTCGTATTGTCAGAATACAGCAAGATTTCATGTTTGAAGAAAAAATTACTCACCTTAGTAATTATATTTCTTCTAATGGAGTCTTGCTGTATTCTGACCTCCCTTCCTGCCTCCCCTCTCAGAACCTGTTTTTGGGAAGTGGGTGGGCAGGTGCAGTGTTGCTCCCCAGGGGTGTAGTTGCTTGCACTCTCCTTCCTTTTTGTTTGGGTGCTTATTTATTATTATTATTTTTGAGTACATTGGGTTTAGTTTTTGGGTTTCTTGACTTGAGTCTTCTTTGGGAATCCAAAACTTTTCAGCCAGTTGGCTAGTAGAATTTTTACAATTTCCACATAGAATTTTTTTTAGTTTAGTTGGGCTCGTAAGAATCTGACTGAGATCAAAACACTTCAGACAGAGACTTCAACCGAGCTCTAGCTCAGCATTCCATGCCCTGCATGGAAAGTTAACCCTTAGTTCTCCAGGGCAGTTCAAGGGTTGGGAATCGCTGTAATTGTCAATACAGCAAGACTCCATTAGAAAAAAATATAATTACAAAGGTTGAGTAATTTTTTCTTTCCTACCTAGAGGATAAGCTGCAGATCCTGTTTAACCAACAGGCTATTTCTTCCTATCCCCCACAAAAATTGCCTTATGTCTGTCCCATGCATTCTTGAATTCTCCCACAGTTTTAGACCCCACAACCTCCTCAGGAAAGCTGTTCCATGCGTCCACCACCCTCTCTGTGAAAAAATACTTCCTCATATTGCCCCAGAGCCGTCCCCCCTCTCTCTTCAAATTGTGTCCCCTTGTTCTTGCTCATCTCTTTTTCTGAAAGATGCTGCCCTCTTGGGCTTTGTTGTTTCCACTGAGGTACTTAAACATTTCTATCATGTCCCCCCCTCTCCCTCCTTTTCTCAAGGGTATACATATTAAGCTCCTTTAGCTTCTCCTCGTATGGCTTCTCTTGCAGACCCTGCACCATTTTAGTTGCCCTCCTCTGAACTACCTCCATCCTGTCTATGTCCTTGCGGAGATGGGGTGTTCAGAACTGGACGCAGTACTCCAGATGGGGTCTCGCCAACTGTCTGTACAGGGGGATAACTTCCTGTTTTCTGCTGGTGATGCCTCTCCCTATACATCCCAGTATCCCCCCAGCCCTCCCTACCGCCTTCTCACATTGCTTGCCAACTTTAAGGTCATCTGATATTGTACCCCCAGGTCCCTTTCCATTTTTGTTTTTGTTACTACCTCCCCCCGATTGTGTAATCTTCCCCTGGATTTTTATTTCCCAGGTGCATTACTTTGCACTTCTTTGCATTGAATCCAAGCGGCCATACTTCTGACCATTCCTCCAACCTTGCCAAGTCCCTTCTAATCCTTTCCACGCCTCCTTGTGTATCAGCCCTGTTGCAGATCTTTGTGTCATCTGCAAAGAGGCATACTTTTCCTTCCAGTCCCTCTGCAATGTCACTTTTAAAGACATTAAAAAGGACTGGACACAATACTGAACCCTGAGGTACCCCACTAGTAACCCCTCTTTCTTAAGAGTGGACTTCATTTACAATTACCTTCTGTGTCCTGTTGTTCAGCCAATGTTTTACCCAGGCTACCACCCTGGGACCCACTCCAAGGCTGGTTAATTTGGCTACTAATCTTTTGTGTGGGACTGTGTCAAATGCCTTGCTAAAGTCTAGGTAGGCCATGTCCACAACCCCTCTCTGGTCTACTACTTTGGTCACCCAGTCAAAGAAATCAATTAGATTCGTCTGACATGACCTTCCCGCTGTGAACCCATGCTGCCTTGGGTCCTGTGCCCCACTGGCCTCTAGGTACTCAACAGTTCTTTCCTTCAGAAGTGATTCCATCACTTTCCTTATCACGGAGGTCAAACTGACAGGTCTGTGGTTTCCTGCCTCTGTCTTGCTCCCACTTCTGTGAAGGGGAATCACATCAGCCTTCTTCCAGTCCTCGGGTACCACACCATCCTCCCATGATTTGTTATAAATGATAGTCAGTAGTGTCACTAGTTCTCTGCTTAATTCTTTTAGAATTCTGGGGTGAATTCCATCTGGCCCCATTGCTTTGTCCACCTTCAGTTTTAGGAGTTCTTTCAGAACCCTTTCTTCTGTGTAAGGACTGGGATTGACCCCCCTCTCCAGAGTGCTTCTGTTAATTGGATTAGGCACCTCCCCCACTTCCTCTTTTGTGAATACTGAACAGAAGTATTCATTCAGTATCCCTGCTTTTTCACTGTCACACTCTGCCCACCCACCATCCATTCTGTTTAGCCTCACTATCCCTCCCTTTGTCTTTCTACGCTAACTGATATACCTATAAAAGGTTTTATCCCCCTTCTTAACAGCATTGGCTATCTTTTCCTCAGTTTGGGCCTTTGCCATTCTGACTACCCTCCCTGCTTCCTTCTTCCTTAACTGGTACAGTTCTCTGTCCTGCTCCTTCTGTGTTTCCTTCTACTTTCTAAATGCTGTCTCTTTCTCCCTAACCTTCACCGTCACTTCATTTGAGAACCATAGTGGCTTTTTCTTTCATTTTGATTTATTTGCTTCACACAAAGGCTTGTTGCCTCTGTGATGGCAGTTTTGATATTTCCCCATTGTTGCTCCACCCTTCCTTCTAGCCTGTTTGCTAGTGCTTTTCTAAGGCACTCTCCTGTCTTGCCAAAGTCAGCCCTCCTGAAGTCCAGAACTCTCACTTTTGTATGGCTTGACTCTGTAGATGAGTTTTTCGTGAACCACACTGTTTGGTGGTCACTTATTCCCAAATGGCTACCCAGTTCTAGATCTGAGATCCTCTCACTGTCCCCATTTGAGAGTATGAGGTCTAAGATTGCTCCCTCACGAGTAGGTTCCAAAACTAGCTGTCTGAGGCATGCCACCTGAAGGGCATCAAGAATGGCCCTGCTTTTTGATGTGGCTGCAGCAAAGGTGCTCCATTTAACATCTGGCATTAAGGTCCTCCATCAACAGTATCTCCCCTTTCTCTGCCATCCTAAGTATGCCTTCTATCATATCCTTGTCCATTCCCTCCCCTGACATTGGGGTCTGTATACAACCCGCCTGCAGATTGTGGTGCTGTTTCAGTCTCGGGTGACCCACAGTGCCTCCTCTCCTCCTGTTTACCTTTTGTTCAGTTGCTTTTTATTCCTTCCTTACATAGAGAGCTACTCTTCTCCCCCCGTCCGCCCTCCCTGTCTCTCCTGTAGGTTGTGTACCCTGGTATGTTAACATCCCAGTCATGATTCTCTGTGTACGATGTTTCTGTGACTGTTACGATATCCAGACATCCCTCTTCCATCAAGGCTACCAGTTCAGGGAGCTTGTTGCCCAGACTGCGGGCATTGGTACTCATTACTCTCCATTTCTTGAAGGCCTTACCCCTTTTTGCCCGATCCCTGTCCTTATTGCGTTTGTCACTTTCTCCATTTACTCCTGCGCTTCTCTCTATTGACATCTCTATGTTGGTGTCTACCTCACTTAGTACCCTGATTTTTTTTTTTTTTTTTGTGGGGCTAGGATTTCCCTGCTCTTTCCAGTGTCTCTCCACCTTGGCTAGTTTAAATGCTTGCCAATGAAGTATTTAAACTATCCCCTCCTGGACAGATGCAGACCATCCCACCAGTATAGGTCTACATCTGTCCAGGTGGACCCCCAGTCCCCAGTGAAGCCAAATCCCTGAGCTCTGCACCAGTTTTTCAACCACTGATTGAATCCCATGGTGTGGAGCACCCTAGCCTCATCTGCGCCATAGACAGGCAGCACCTCCAAGAAGGTTACTGTGTGTGCTATTTGTCTAAGGCCCCTCCCATCTCCACAAATGCTTCTTGCACTGCTCTAATCCCTTTCTTAGCCAGGTCATTTGTCCCTAGGTGGAGAACGACATCCAGCTCCCTCTCTTGTGCAGCTGCTCCTGTGATCCTGAGGATTCGCGCCCTGTCCCTCCAAGCCATGGCGCCAGGCAGGCACCTTACCCCTCTCTCTCCCCTTCGTCCCCCAGTTCTACCTTCCTAACAGTGGAGTCCCCCACCAGGAGTTGTTTCCTTCCCCTTTGGGGTCCCATGCCACCCTCCTATGGGTCTCCTTTTGTGGAGGTTCCCAGCATCCTCCTTGGTCTCCACTGTTGTTGCCTCCATAGAGGAACCACACTTTTCCAGAACGGTATAGAAATTGTGGAGAGGTACAACTGGAGGGATGCACCTCTGTTCCACCACCCTCACCCTCCCTGAGCCCACTGTGGTCCAACTGCTCCTCTTTCTTGGCAACCTCCTGAGACAACGGCAGTGACTCTGGTGGTCCCTGGGTTGGAGAGGGTCCCACAAATCCTGGCCAACTCAGCCTGGAGTCAAACGTGTGGCAGCTTAGATTCACTGTGAAGAAGTGCAGAGTAATGCACCTGGGAAACAAAAACCCAGGGGAAGAGTGCACAATGTGTGGGGAGGTACTAACAAGATCAGAAATGGAAAGGGACCTGGGGGTAGTCATATCAGATTATATAAAGATGGGCCAGCAATGTGAGAAGGCAGTAAGGAGGGTGGGGGGGATAGTTGGATGCATAGGGAGAGGCATCACCAGTAGAAAACAGGAAGTTATCCCTCTGTACAGACATTTGGTGAGACCCCATCTGGAATGCTGCGTGCAGTTCTGGAGACCTCATCTCTGCAAGGACATAGAGAAGATGGAGACAGTTCAGAGGAGGACAACTAAAATGGTGCAGGGTCTGCACCAGAAGACACATGAAGAGAGACTAAGGAGCTTAATATGTATAGCCTCGGGGAAAGGAGGGAGGAGAGGGACATGATAGAAACATTTAAGTACCTTAAGGGAATAAAAATCCAAGAGGGTAGCATCTTTCAGAAAAGAGGTGTGCAAGAACAAGGGGCACAATTTGAAGATGGGGGTATTGTGAGGAAGTGTTTTTTCATGGAGTAGGTGGTGGATACATGGAACAGCATTCCTGAGGAGGTCTTGGGGTCAGAAACTGTGGGGGAATTCAAGAGTGCATGGGACAGACATCAAGCAATTCTAATGGGGGGGAAGGAGGAAGTAGGCTGTTGGTCAACTAGGATCTGCAGCTTATCCAGTAGGTAGGGAAATGGGCAGACTGGGTGGGCCAAGCGGTCCTTTTCTGCTGTCAGTCTGTTTCTTGTTCAGTGGATCCATCATGTTCCATCTCCCCCCAGTTGAAATGACACCATGTGACTAAGGGGAAGAGGAGGGAGGGGAGAAAGGAATGATGCGTTTCACACATGCACTGTAATCCGGCCCGCTGAGACTCAGGCATGCAATGCTGAGCGTCTGTGGGACTTAACTGGGGAGAAAGCAGCGCATCCTGAAGTATCAAATGTGCGTAATGGATGCAGGTACCCGAGAGCCCTGTGACTGTTTGTTCCCAAACCCTCTACCACTTCTTTGATTGGGTGCGCCTCGTGTGTGTGTGTGTGTGTGTGTGTGTGTGTGTGTGTGTGTCCGTCTCTGTCTCTCTCTCTCGCATTCTGTTCCCTGCCTCCTCTGCAGCTCACCGATCAGGCGCTTCCTCTGTCTGTCTGTCTGTCTCTCACTCTTGGTCTATTCCCTGCCCCTGCACTTCTTCCTCCATTGATGACTGACTACTGGGCCACTTGCCAACCATCTCCATGCTGCTTGTGCTGCCACTGCAGTGTTTGCTGCTGGGAGAGTGCCTCCTGGGGATGCCTGTTCCTTTCTCGATGCTGCTGGGTGGGTTGCACTGCTACTGAAGAGACAGTGAATAGCAGAGGGTCTGTTTGGGTCATGGGTGGGGGGAGTTGACTATTCTGGCTGAGTGACAGTCACTGTGAGATGAGTGCTGAGGGGACTAGTGGTAGACAGCAGCCAGTAGGCAGTGAGTGGAATCATGAAAGTGAGAGCCTGGTTGGAGAGTGAACAGGGTATTGGTTGTTCCTTTGATTGGTGCCATTCGCTAAGTTGTCTCGTGTCATAGGGTACTCTGCTCTCATATCTACATGAGACCGACTGTTGCTGGAGTCTGACTTTGACTCTGTTACTGTTGTGACTGCGGCTGGGGAACAGTTGTCATCAAGGTGGAAAGCCATTGGAGAACTTAAGTACCAGGATGGATGGTGCCGTCTGTGTGGTAGGGACTCCAGGAGGCGGGAGCACTCACGATTGAGTGGAGATGCCTAACCCTGCAAACCAAGGAAAAGTGCAGCAGTAAGTGTTCGGAGTACTGACATGAGTATTCTGAGGCAGCGTTTTCAACCGCTATGGGGGGACCAGGTGCTACCAGCATGTGGGACTGGGAGACCAAGAATGGGCATGTGTTGTGTGTACTGCATGCCAGTGGCACCAAGGGTTCAGCACTATGCTAGTTCGAACACCAGCTGTAATGGACAAACCTGCTCATCACAAATGTCAGTTGCAAGCAGTGTATGTTGTAAACAAGTAGGAGGGAAGGAAACCTTGTTTAACCAGGAGTAGCACACTAAGCCAGAGCTTGTTTCCAGATGCGACCTGGGAGCACAAGGAAACCTAAGTGACCTGCTCAGGACCACACAGTATACACCTACGTGGCTGTGGGATTCAAACCCAGGTCTCCAGATCTGCAGTGCAGAACCTTAACTCACTGTGCTATACTTACTTCTAAGTAAGCAGTCAGACACGAGGATGTTGGTAGTAGTGAACACTCACTTAGAGGCATAGTAAGGTATGAGGTCACAGCCCAAGTGGCATTATACCACTGGCATGTATTTATGGCACTAGTACCAACATGCTGGAGTATGTGTCTCCACTTACGAAACAGGCAGTTAAGGAGGTAATAGGTGATGCACATTATTGAACTTGCTTTGTGAATTGCTTGATTTGTTGTAGAAAGAAAATGGTCCCAAAACCTTGGGGGTATATAAAAAAAAAAAGGGTGTGTGTGACTTGTGTTTTTATTTTTTGGGTGGAGCACTCTGGTTGCATCTAGTTGTGAAAGTGATTATTGTTTGGTTATGAAGGTCAAATTTTATTTGGCAGAGTAATAGACAAGTGAGACAGAAGAGCTACTTTTAGTTGTAAGTAGCAGTGTGATTAAGCATGGTAAGGCAGTCAGAATGTAGCATTATCAGCACCCATGATATCAATGCTTATATTTTTTAAAATGAGCTCCATAAAGAGTCAACTAATTTTCTGGCAGCTAATTCACTTAAAATTCATCATAGAGGGACCTTAGTCTCAGGAGATGGAAGGGGGTGTTTGCTTTTAAATGCTATGTTCCTTACCTTGTTTTCAGCTGGATTCAATAAAGCTCTTGTTGTATATTGTGATCCCAGTGTTTCTGATACTGTAAAACTAAAAGCAAGATATTAAAGAAAAACTACTTGCAAAAATTACACTAAAAACCTGTGTTGTGCATTTTGTTTTTTCCTTATGGTCCCCACATTCTGGTCTGTGTCAGGGTTTTCTTTACTTTTCCCTGCCAGTCTTATGGCCCTTGGGGGTAGTCATTCAGGTTTCTTTTATTGCCTTTGATCTATTGCAGTTTTCCCAGAATGCCTCTGGACTGATGTTAGTTAGACCCGAGTCCTTCAAAGGTGTATTGGCTTTATTACCCAGTGACGTCACTTTTTTGTAGAAGAATCTGATTTTCACTGGGGGGAGGGAGGGTAAACACTTTTTCAAAGCAGTTAGTTTTCACAAGCAGTTGCAGTTTGATGGTGTGACTAGATTATAACTAGAATCCTGGACTTGTAGATCTTGCTTTGAGGGGGCTCTTGCAGTAGGCAGCACCATTGGGACTAAGCTGCCAGGCGTCAGGACCACATTGAAAAATTCCAGCTAGCAGGCTACAATGGGGGACTGCTGCGTCCAATCTGGAATAAGAGGAGCGGTCCCCCACACCCACCTCAGTTCTTTTCTTGCCATTGGCCTGCGCTTGTCAGACCTTGCGGAACATTGTTACAGTTGACCGCCATTTTCTTTGTTTTCTTGCACTTAGTTCGATTTCGGCTCCATGTTGCCAACTTTTTCTGTGGACTCCCACAAGTTGAAGTGTGACTGTAGAAAAGCAGCTCCCTGAAAAGGATGATCACACCGCTTGCGTCCTTTGCCTAGGCCTGGATCACAGCACCGAAGCCTGCACGGGTGAAGACCAGCAGAAGAAAGCCCTTCTGGCGTTTGGTGGGAAGTAGCCTGAGAGGAGACCACCAGCAGCGGCTGAGGAGCCAAAGGCACTGTTGGCGGAGATCACACAGATGCATGCTGTGGCCCAGAAGGTGACAGCGGGCGGTCTAACTGACTGAGCCCCAAGCCGGGGTCCAGCGAAGATGGCAAGGCCCAGTGGCTGGAGCTAGCTGAAGCCTCACCCAAGTGACCGGCCTGGCCACCTGGCTCACAGCCTTTGTGAAGGACTGGCATGAGCAACAGATGCAGCGGGATGGAGGAAGAATCCTCCAAACCCACACAGTTACTGGTGCCAGCTTCTCCCCTGGCAAGGGTTTCTCCTTTGTCAGACATGGAGGCTCTCCCCTCCTGAAATGGAATGCCAATTGGGTGCCGGTACAGTCACAACCTCTGGCATGTCACCACGGCCGCACTTGGCCTTGGACTCTGAGGGGTCATTACATGTTGTCTCAGGCTCCCTGGAATCCCTGATCTCCCCACCATATTCACCCCCTAGGGAGATATGGATCTGGGATACCCCTGACTCCCCTCCTGAGGACCCCTCATTCCTGGTGATGATGAAGACAATCTAGGCTTCCCAGGGGTGGCGCACTGAGGAGCAGGACACTCAAAGACACCGTCTGGTGCAGCATCCGCGCCTTCCCGAGGTTGAGTCAGTGGTTACTACCTCTTTGGTGGTACCACATTACGATATTTCATATACGGTCTGGCAACAGCCAGCGTCGGTATCTGCCATTCCCGAGGAAGGCCGACTGATTATATCATGCCCTAGACGGCAAGTCTCACTTTGACTCCCACCCCAAAGCTGATCCTTCTGTATTATTGGGGGTCCAGGTAGAGTGCGAAGGGTCCAGTAATTGGGATTACACTTTGGATAGGGAATACAAACATTTAGACATTCTGGGGCGCAGAGTCTATGCCTCTTAGAAGAGTGTGTGCCCTCGAAGTGCTGGGGAGCTGTTTGTGCGTTCTCATTAAATAAGTATTACGCTTGTGCATCGCTTGTTTTCATGTTTATTTTGGTCGAATGGTCTGTGTCTCTTCGACCCTGGCCTTGCGGGCTCAGAACTACCTTGTGCACATGCTCATGCATCAGCAATCCCTTTTCGAGCAGGTAGGGTATTTGCTTCAAACCATGCTGGAGTCTACTGCTCTGTCCCAGATTGAACACCTCTTCGGTTTTGCCTCTAGTGTAGGTTTTCAAACAACATGAAGTCTTGCTATATTATGACATATGCAGTATAACCCCAGGTTAGAACTGCTCCGGAGGTGAAAGAGTTAACTTCCATGCAGAGCATGGAATCTTGAGCGCGAGCTCGGTTGAACACACTGTCTGTTGAAGCTCAAACTTAAACTGTCAGATTCTTTACTCCGCCTCACTGAACAGTCGCTCCGGAGATTCCTTCTGCTGCTCGGTTTGTTTGTTGGTTTTAAAGTGTAATTCTCGGTTTATTTTATCGAAATTTAACCGTAGTCGCCGGTTCAAGCTCTGTCTGTGGTATTGTAAGTAATAGATAGGCTTATTTATTTTTTCTTCTGTGTGGAACTTGTAAACGCCTTTTCGGTTCGGTTTGAACTGATCAGAGGGGTTTTAAAATTACTTTCTAGCCCTTTAGAGTGCGGTTCCCGGTTCTTATCGGTTCTAAAAAAAAAAAAAAAAAACTGATTTTATTACGTTTTTTTCCACGACCCGTGACACGGTTGGGAACCGATAAGAGAGTCATGCTTGGTGGATTGCCATTAACGGGCAAGTTTTGGTTAGGCTGGCACTATGTCTGAGAAACCCAAAAGAAAAACCGGACCCACTGGGTTTCAGCACTTTGGCCTCTGTGGGGATGCCTTTGCCAAGGCTGACCCACACACCATTTGTGTATATTGTCTGGGGTTTGACCACCTCAATGCAGACTGCCAGATTTGTAAGAATTTTCCTGCTGCCACTGTGGAAAAAAGAGTTGGTAGGCTCGGGGAAAGAGAGGACAAAAAGTCTGCTGACCTGGATGGCCAGCCCGGTTCGGTTCCAGCTGAACCTGAGGGAGTGCCCTCTGACCAGGGCGATGCTTCCTCGGGCAAACAAAGAGCCAGCTCTGAGGAGCCGGTTCCAACTAAAAGGGCTAGAAGGTCAGCTAGTTTGGGGCCAAAAATTCTTTCTCCAACCGCTGAGGAAATGGCCAAGGCTATCCAAATTGTTCGGTCTCTTTCCCCAGTTCCGTCCAAACCAGCACCATTGGGCAAGCGCCCGGTTCGTTTGGTTCCCTCTGTTCAAGATTATGATTTTGAAGATTTTTATGAACCAGGGGAAGGGGAGGAGGGGTACGAGGAGAGTGGGTGTGATTTTGACAGTCTGGATGTGCCCATTGAACCAGACATCTCTCCAGACAGACCCTCAGGAGTACCCCCTCCCAGGCTATCTGAGTCCCCTTCTCATTTTTTGTTTTACAAGAAAGTTGCTGACATTCTGCAACTCCCTGTTGAGGAAGCTGTTGATGATCAAGAAGAGCCTGATTTTGTGGAAATGATGGATATTCCAGAGTCTAGGAGACTGTCTATTCCCTTGCATAAATCTTTTAGGAAACCGACAGTAACAATTCTGAAACCTCCTCATTCTATCCTCCCTGTGGATAAAAGGATGGACAAGAGGTATGCTTTATCAGGCTCTGATAGAGTTCCCATCTCAGCAGTGCAGCCATGTGGGGGTAGTGCAGGCTGCGGCCTGTGACAAGGCTAATATTCCTCTAGCCTCTCACCCTCCAGAAAAGGGTTCCAGGAGGATGGATGCCATGACACAAAAGCAGTACATGGCAGCATCTTTGGGACTCAGACAGGCAAATTATATGGCTTACGCAGCTAGGTACCAGAAATCCAGGTGGGATACTGTCCTGGCCCTAGCAAAACAGGCCCCTGAACAGCTTGCCAGGGAGTTGGAGCAGGTGGCTGCGGACGGTATTGAGGCATCCAAGGTGCAATTTCATGCTGCTGTAGACTCTAATGATGTTTCATCTAGAGTTAGGGCTACATCTGTGTCTCTTCGCAGAATGGCCTGGCTCAGGTGTACTGCCCTGTCACAGGATACCCAGTCTAAGGCTATGGATTTTCCTGTTGTGGGAAATTCTCTGTTTGGGGAGCAGACAGAGAATTATATGAAGAAAATGGATGAGTATAGGACCACCTATAGGAGTGCACAGGCCAAAGAAAGGCAAGTCACTCCTCAAAGGCAGCATGTCAAGGGCAGGGGCTGGCCTTTTCATAGGCCGTTTTACCAAGCCCAGGCCTCCTCTTCTGCTTATGCCCAGAGGGGGTTCTTTAGAGGAAGGGGCAGAAGGGGCTCTAGTAAGCCTGCTTCTACCCCTCAACCCAAAGCCCCTGCAAAACAGGCTCCCTGATGGGGTAGCCAGGGCCGATTCTCCACTACCGGTAGGGGGCAGGCTGGCTTACTTTGTCCAGGACTGGAAGTCTTTAACATCAGACAAGTGGGTCCTGGAAGTAGTAAGCCAGGGACTGGTTCTCGGCTTCAAAATATTTCCGAAGATGAGAGCCAGATCTTTTCCACCTGCAAACCCATCAGAGGCACTTGCCCTGGAAGCAGAAGTTTCTGCCCTCCTGGCTCTGAGCCATGGAAACTGTTCTACCCATACACCAGGGCAAAGGGTTGTACTCCAGGTACTTCCTTACCCCAAAAAAGACAGGAGAATGGCGGCCCATTCTGCATCTCAGGTATCTAAACAAGCACCTTTTAAAACCAAAGTTCAAAATGGTGACCCTGGGGATTATTTTACCCTCTCTAAGGCCAGGGGACTAGCTAGACTCCCTGGACCTCAAGGATGTCTACTTCCATGTTCTCATCAGAAGCTCCCATCGAAAGTACCTCAGATTCGAACTGCCCTCAGGCCATCACCAGTTCAGAGCAATGCCCTTCGGCCTCTCCTCAGCTCCAAGGGTGTTCACAAAATGCCTGGCAGTAGCAGTTGCTCATTTAAGAAGGCAAAAGATTGCCATATTTCCTTATCTGGACGACTGGCTCATTGTAGGCCAGTCTCCAGAACAGGTCAAACTTCATTTACAAGTAACCCAGCACCTGCTTACATCTCTAGGTTTCCTTCTCAGTCTTCCAAAGTCAGTTCTGGAGCCTGTCCAGCTTCTCACCTTTATAGGAGCAGAACTGAACACAAAAGAAGCCAGAGCCTTCCTTCCTTCCTCTGGAGAGAGCAAGGACCCTGGTGTCTCTGGCCTCCTCTTTCACCCTGCAGGTCTCGACTCAGCAGCAGCATTTGTACAGCTCCTGGGGCACATGGCTGCTTCTACAGCAGTAGTGCAGGGAGCGAGATTTCAGATGAGGGACATTCAGTTCCATTTGAGAGCCTTTTGGTCTCAAAGGACGCATCCCCTAACCAAATTGATTCCAGTGACTCGAACCCTGATCTAGGCCCTCCAGTGGTGGCAGGATCAGAACAATCTCAGACAGGGGGTTCCCTTCACTCCCCAGTCTCATTCCTTGACCCTTACTACAGATGCATCCCTCTTGGGGTGGGGAGTTCACATGGGCGACCTTTCCACCCAAGGGCTGTGGTCCCCTCAGGAGTCTCTGCTCCACATCAATTTGCTGGAGCTCAGAGCAGTTTTTCTAGCACTTCAGGTTTTCTCCACAGCTGTCCAGAACAGGGTAGTTCAGGTCAGAACAGACAATACCACTACAGTGTGGTACATCAGCAAGCAAGGGGGCACTCTGTCTACGGCCTTGTGCACTGAAGCGATGAAGTTGTGGTCTCTGGCATATTCTCTGAACGCCTCCCTTACGGCAGTTCACCTCCCAGGCAAGGACAATGTCCTAGCGGATGCTCTCAGCAGGATTTCCCAGGGCCATCACGAATGGGCACTGGATCCTCTAGTACTGGAGGTAATATTTGCCAGATGGGGCACTCCATGCAATAGATCTCTTTGCAGCCCCAGACAATCACCAACTTCCTTTTTTGTTGCAGGCCCCAGTGTTGGGCTCAGTCCCTCTGGATGCCTTCCTTCTCAGTTGGGAAGGAAGTTTCTTTGCTTTTCCCCCTTCCCTTCTTTTCAAAGTGCTAGTCAGAATCAGATCTCAATCCTGCAAGATGATCCTGATTGTTCCAGATTGGGCCAGGCAGCCCTGGTACCCCACTCCTCATGTCCTTAGCAGTCCACCCCCTATGCCTTCCCAGGAATCACAACCTGTTAACCTGTGCCCAGGGAGAGTTTGGTATCCGAACCTCAAATCTCTCAATCTCAAGGCTTGGCTCTTGAAGAGTTAGAGTTTGCTTGACCTCCACACCTTTCTCAAGGTGCATTGATATCTTGAAGGCCTCTAGGAAGCCTTCCACCAGGGCTACCTATAATTCAAAATGGAATAGATTTTCCATATGGTGTGCTGGTGAATATATTTCCCCAGAATCTGCTGGTGTGCCCACGATCCTGGATTATTTGGTGCATTTGAATTCCTTGGGGCTGAAGCCAGCTACCCTAAAGGTGCACTTGGCAGCTGTGTCTGTCTTCTTGTTAGCAGGTAAGCCCTCTTCTTTATCAGCTCACCCTGTGTTCTCCAAGTTTTTTAAAGGGTTGCTTCACACCAATCCCCGTTCAGGATCCTGCCCCTGCTTGGGATCTTAATATTTGCATCGCTCAGCTTATGCAACCCCCTTTTGAGCCATTGTCTTCAGCAGAGCTGAAGTACTTGACTTGGAAAACTGTGTTTCTGGTAGCCATCACCTCTGCCAGGCGCATAAGTGAGCTACAAGCCTTGTCAGTGGAGCCTGATTTTTTTCTCCTTTCATAGAGATAAGGTAGTCCTCAGGACTAACAGGAAGTTTCTGCCTAAGGTGGTTTCAGACTTTCACCTTAATCAATCCATTTCTCTTCCTGTGTACTTCACTGACCATTCCTCCTCTGGTGAGAGGAGATTGCACAGTTAGATGTCAAAAGAGCCCTTAGTTACTATATAGAGCATACCAAGGGTAACAGGTTGAATCCTCAATTGTTCCTCACTTATGGTGAGGTTGGTAAGGGAAACCTGCCACTAAAGATCCATTGCCAGGTGGATTGTCTCTTGTATCCAATTTACTATGAAAAACTGGGTAAGGTTCCTCCCTCAGGCCTGAGGGCTCACTCTCCAGAGGGTACAGCTGCGTCTCTGGCTGCTGCCAGGGACATTCCTATCCTAGAGATATGTCAAGCAGCTACCTGGAAAACAGTTCACACTTTTACTAAGCATTACTCCTTGGATATCCAGGCTAGGAGTGAGTGCTCGATTTAACACAGCTGTGCTTCAGAGCCTATTTCCCAAGTAGGTTCTGTCCCTCCTCCATGGAGGTACTGCTGTGTAGTCTGCATATGTCATAATATAGCAAGACTTCATGTTGTTTGAAGAAAAAATTACTCACCTTAGTAATGTTGTTTCTTCTAATGGAGTCTTGCTATATTATGACCTCCCCCCCAGCCTGCCCCTCTCAGAACCTCTGTTTTTGGGAGGTGGGTGGGCAATGCAATGTTGGCACTCCTTTGATGCCCACTTTATTTCACCCTTCTAGGGTGCTTAGGTGTTATGCTTAAATTTCTTCTTGAATCCCCCGACTTGAGTCTTCGTTTTGGGATCAAGATCAAAAAGGTGTTTTTGTAGTTAGTAGCCAACGGCTAGTGTAGGTGTACGGCTTCCACACAGAACCTTAGTGAGTTTTTGTTCGTAAAGATCTGACAGTTTAAGTTTGAGCTTCAACAGACAGTGTGTTCAATCGAGCTCGCGCTCAAGATTCCATGCTCTGCATGGAAGTTAACTCTTTCACCTCCGGAGCAGTTCTAACCTGGGGTTATACTGCATATGTCATAATATAGCAAGACTCCATTAGAAGAAACAACATTACTAAGGTGAGTAATTTTTTCTTCATGCCCTCCGTACCTCATATGACATAGTGGATGACGACGACACAGCTCGACTTCCACCATCTATATCGGGTGCCATGCTTGCCTTCGCCTTATTGACTTTACTCCAGCAGTCCAGGCTTCCATTCTGGATGCATCTTTCCGGGGCCCTTTGCTGTTCAGGGAGGACAGGTGTTGCTCTCCTCCCTTCAAGACTCCGGAACTTCTCTTCGCACTGGCTCTTTGGTCCATGAGGTTGGTCACACCTGTCTCCAGCCTGCCTTCATGGACAGCGACCCCAGCATTCTCAGCCTCCCCAGTCCCGGCTGCCCTGGCTGTTAGGGCCCATAAGGCAGAGGCTCCATCGGCGCCTGCTACTTCCTCCTAAACCTCGATGACCCTCTTTCTCCTCCTTTTTTCGACGGCTTGGAGGACCAGGGGAGGGGAAGGAATGGGGTGATGCTTCGCCTCTTCCTTTTTGCACTTTCAAATTCCTTTTGTGTCCTACCAGGGATGTCTCTCTTCTGAGTGTTAGCCCACTGTGGCCTCTGGGTAGCCCTGGCTCTTCTCTGGTGGATTGTTTCCGGAGGATCGGGTGCTACCTTCCTTCCTCCGTGGCTGTGGGGCCTTATGCTTCTCTAGCCTGGGCATTCCAGACCCATTGTTTGACCCGGATAGGAATGTTAGCCTGCTGGTGTCTGGCTTCCTTCCCTTGTCTTTGTCTGCAGGGGATGGCATCATCTTAAACGGAAGTTAGGGCTGGAGCAAACCTCTTTGGTCCTTCCAGCGGGCCTAGACGTGGTGTCCCTTTCCTTGAGGCTCCTCTGAACCTTCCTAAAGGTCTGCTAGTTTTCACTGGAACCATGCTGGAGCCCGACGTAGACCTGTCACACACACCCATTTATCATCTGTGCCTGGGCAACACAGATCAGTTCAGAGGTGTTGGGCCTTTGCTATCCCACGTGCAGGATGCGGAGGTTGCTCCTGGCACGAGCTTTGAAGGGCTTCCCAAATTTTTATGGTTCTGTGTTGGTTGCTTTCTTCATGGGAAGCAGCAGTCTTTCTCAGAGGCATGCTTGTTTGGTCCCCTATGAACCCCTTTTTTTCCTTCAAGGTGAATCCTCTAGGTCTGCAGCCCTAAAGGCCTTCCTCTTTGACCTTAGCCAGCTTTTCCATTTGTGGACAGGATTCCCTTGGGTCTCCCTAGTTACTCTTTGGTATAGAAAATCTTCTGCACTGGTGCAGCCTTTTCATCACAGGCCTCTTCAAGCATGCCTGAGACGGACCTGGTCATGAGCAACAGCCTTAGAGTCCCTCTGAGATGAGCAGCGCCTCTCTCAGGTCCTCGTCCCTTTGGATCTCTGGCCTGTTGGCTAGGCTTTTGCCTTTCGGCCTTTTTGTTGCTGGGTCCCCTGGACGACTTGCCTGACTACCCCCCTGGGTTTCAGGGATATGGGTGCACTCTGTACAAGACCCCTCCTCACGTCTGTTTGCAATAGCCTGCCGCCTATTCTACTCTGGAGTCGTGGGATGGCCCTCTTATTTGCACCCCCTATTTGGACCCCTTTTCTTTCAGGACGGTTCCTCGGGGCTTGCAGACAAAAGGTCCTTCAGTTTCAGACTTGGTCAGCTCTTCCATACCGCAACAGATTTCCTTGGGGTCTCGCAGGGCACTCCCTGATATGGAGAGCCCAGAACGTGCTCATGGGGCTTCACCATCTCTGGCCTGTTGGGGCGGGCCTAAGGCGGACTAGATGGTGAGCGAGGGCCCTAGAGCCCCTCCGAGATGAGGCTCATTTGGCTCATCTCCTTTGCCCTTCGGACTAGCCAATTTATGCTTCTCACCCTAGGGTTAGGATCTCGCACGTTGGCCTTCCCGTCATTGGTTAGCCAGTGCACCCTGCCCAGAGCTCCCCTCCCAGGGGTTTTAGGGGCAGGAAGTGCTGTCTGTACTACCCTCCCCGCGTCTGACAGCTTGTCGCCCTCCCCAACCAGGGGTTGGGGGATGACCCTTGGGGGAGGGGGAGAGACTTCAGCTGTCGCTTAATGGATATGTTCTCATGTTGTCCGGTGCTTGATGGATGACAGTGGGACTCTACTCCTTCAGGCCTGGTGTCGGCCCTTGCTACTTTTACCGGGGCCCTTCCTGTTCGTCCTAGCGGGGCACTGGTGCGATCTTTGGGTTCTCACTGTTTCCCTGAGACCTTCCCTCCTCCCTCTACTTTCCCCGTTAAGGGATGAGAGCCGGGGTCTTTTACGAGGTGTCCATCTTCCTTGTAGAAGTGAGGAGTGCTTCCGTTTCTGCCTCTCCCAGTTTTTTTGATGCTTCTTCCTGGGACACCTTAACCCTTCACCCTTCCCAGACAACCAGATATCGAGTCCTACCGGGGTCTCCCAGTATCTTCTGGGGTAGAAAGGCGCTTTTTGATGGTCCCTTTATCTTCGGGACAGGTCTTTCAGCCAAAACTCTCTTCTCTTTCCTTGGGAATCCGAGGCAGTGTTCCCATTAAGGCTGCAGATCTGGGGGTGCACTGTACCCCCTCCAAAAAATTTTCAGGGGTACAAATTATAAGGGTTCATGCTACCATTTCTATAACATTTCTGTGGGATACATATACTGCAAACAGAATTATAGGGGTACAGTATACCCCTTCACACAAAAATGTACTTGACTTACATAATTTGTATGTGAATCCCATACAGTTGGGGGTAAATGGGAACACTGCTCTGAGGTCTCATGATGGAATGGGTAATCTTTTTTTTTTCTCTCTGCTTTTCAAAGCTATTTAGGTTTTGAGTTTGCCCCCAGCTTTTGCACGTGAGAAGGTACCTTCCTAGGTACCCCTTTTTGATGCCTCCTGTCAGAGGTTCATTTCCTGTCCTCCTACAGGTTGGTTCCTTCCTGGGCCCCTCTATCTCTTCCCCCCCCCCGGCTCACTCCTCTGACATCTCTTAGGAGTTCGGGGAGTTTCTTGGTACCAAGGGACGAGCCAGTTCTGCTCTGGAGTAGGACTGACATCTGAAGGCACTGCTTGGGCCCAGTTCAGTCCACCTATTCACTATAAATACCACCAACAGCTTAATCTGGTTCAAAGTCAGTTGGCATTCATCTGTATCCCCCTCCCCCGGGTCGTGTCTGAAAATAGGCAGGATTTGTCTAGTGCACTTACCTGGTCAACAAAAGCTAAATAAATAAATAAACGTATGCTCGTCTATTTCCTCCAGAGGACATGGGAAAGTTTTCTCCTTCGTAGAGATTAGGATGCATATTTGGTAACTCTCAACTCCAAATACACTCGTTTTTTCCAATCCTTTGGCCTTCTTTGAGTTTGCCACGGTATCTGTCTGACAGGGCATTCCCTTGTTATCCTTTTTTTCATGGGCTAGCCTCAGGCTAAGGAACTGCCTGGGTCTTCTTGCCCTCTCTGCATTTGCAATGATCTTCTCTCCCTCCCCGAGTGGGTTAATCGATGGGGCACTGCTTGGGACTCTGTCCCAACGGTAATGTTGCCATGCAAGAGCCCTTCTGCTAAGATAGCACAGTTACGTAAGAACTTACTGTAACAGTAGATCTTCAAGAGGAGCTCTTGCAGTAGACATGATTTTCCGTCCCTCTATCCCCCTACGCTCTTTCCATCTCAGCCTTTCTTGGCTACAGGAGTCCTCTTTTTCTCTTGTTAGACCTGGTCTCGGGTGGAGGAAAATGAGGTGGGTGTGGTGGACCGTCCCTCTTATACCAGATCGGACGTCGACGTGCCAATGTCTGGGCGGTCCCCCGTTGCAGACTGCCAGCTAGAATTTTTCCATATGGTCCTTGCACCTGGCGGCTTCGTCCCAACAGTGTTGCCTACTGCAAGAGCTCCTCTTAAAGATCTACAATTACGGTAAGTTCTTGTGTAACTGCTTTCTAAAGCAAGGTCTAAGTCTCCTCATTCCCAGAGGCATTCTGGGAAAATTCCAGCAGCTAAAGATAGTAAAAGAAGACTGGATTGCTACCTCCAGGGCCCATAACCAGGGCCACTGTTTCTTCGTGATTACAGACAGAATCACAGAATCCTGTTTGGCCGGTGGAATTTTAAATCTCCCGTGGACAAGTTATGGAACTCAAGCTGCTTGCGTGAGCATTCAGGAACTGGGCTAAATAAAAGGCTCTGTGTAACAAGCTACCCTCCCCTGTTCATTTAGGACACCTGGAAGAAGGAACAAAGCTCTGACACCACAGGAGAGACCATGAAAACACCACGAGGATGCTGAGGGCACCGCCTTAGTTCATGAGACCCCGCTGCTCTTGACCCTCTCGGCATGCTACTTAGTGCTCAGCCTTGAGTCGTGCTGTGCAAATGGAGCACTCAGCTCTGTAATTATAGCGTTTTTTTTTTTATTTTAAATGAGCGTCTGGCATTGCAGAACAACTGCACAAGGAACTGGAATCCGCCGCAACCCTGCTGTGTCTGCTGCAGACTTCACAGACGCTTCAGCTACACAGCCACTTCAGGTACATAAAGTAAATTAATAATGGAAATAAATAATGTAAAAATGGGCGCAAAAAGTAGCTTGATATTTGCTGTGAGGTTGGTGGCAGTGCTTAAATCAGGCAGAGCATAAATATGAGGTACTCGCTCAACACAGACCTTCCCGTGTGCTGCATCTTACTGTCGTTACTTTAAGTTTTAACTAGGGAAGAATCTGTGTTTCTCTGTGTTCTGTGAGTACCTCTTTTGGTCCGGTCCATGTTTTTTGTGAGGATGCCTTTTTGTTGCTGTAATGCCCTCCGACACTGCGATTTATTCAGGTACTGTACTCAGCTTTATTACAAAAATGTACCAGTTCATTGGGCAGTGCAGTTGTGTTCAGACATCTGCTGTGGGTGAAACTCGTTTTATAAAGTCACATTTCTGTGTTTTCCCCACATGCCCTTAAACATATTTTGTTTGTGCAGTCTTTATTTCTATAGCAACTTTCTTAAAACCAAGGCGCTTCACAAACAGCAGTAAAAACACATCAGCAAATACAGATATACAGCTATAAATTAAAATAATCTGGGAAATTTTTTTTTTGCATAATGTGTTTTTCAACAATAAACAAAAGTATAAAAACATACATATACAATAAAAAACAGTAAACATTGATACAGCTTATATCTATACCCCTCTAGTATCTCCCTCATATCAATTTATTAAATTGTCCTCTCTCCCCAAATTCTAAAAACAAACAAACCACCAAATGATAAAACACATGCCAATTGATTATACAGACTGATAATGAATTGAAAACAGTTTCTCTCACTTAATTACCCTCTATCTTACCCATCCCAGAATGACTTCTCTCCGTCCCAGCACAATCTCCTCTTCCTTCACCTTCACTCGGCCATTACCTTTTATCCTTGCAACCCTTTCCCCAACATGTCCATCTCTCCTGGGGGTACCGAGGACATAAACATTCCCTAGACTCTCCAGAACTGGTCTTTCCTGATTTTAGTCACATAATATAATTTTTCCAGACCTAGAGCCTGCAGACACAGGTTTTTCCATTGCTGCATAGTCGGAGTCGCACTTGAAACCCATGTATTTAAAATACAGTGCCTGGCCAAAACAACCAGAGTCCGCACCCATCTAGGGAGTGGTCTACAGTCCTCTTCCTCTGAGTCGTCCACTCCGAACAGCATTACCACTGGGTTTCTCTCCACCTGCCTTCCCCACATCCTGCATACTTCTCCGGCCACCCCATCCCAGAACTGTATTAGGGACAGACACTCCCAAAAGCAGCGTATGTATGTACCCTCCTCTTTCTTGCACCTTCCACAAAGGGGTTATCTCGCGGAATCTATGAACCATGCTTGGGGGGGACAGTAAAGCCTGTGTAGAAACTTGTAATAAGATTCCTGATATTTATTACAAACCAGTAACCCCTTATGCATTTGTAACAAATCCCATCACTGATCTGGTATCTCCCTCCTTAAGTCTCTGCTCCATAACCTCCTGTTTTACAGGTAAAATCAGGCAAATATTGCCACCCCATTCTCGCTGCCCTTCCTGTTATACCCCTCTCTCCCCCCCACCGAGTACTGAGCACCATATGCTCAGCCTGCTCTATGGGAGAATCTACTATCCGGCTTCTGCCAATTGTTTTAGAATAATTTCTTGCCTAAAAAGTTGGGAACATTACTGACCCCATGCATTCACCTAGCTCCTCCCCAGACATTAATTTCCCTTTCTTCCATAGGTCTTTTACACATTTAACACTCCTTTCCTCCCAAAGAAGAAAACCTGTATCCTCCAAACCCACCACAAATCCTGGGTTCCCCCTCAGTGGGAGTAACAGTGTCTCTTCCCCTGGTTTCACACCAACCCATTTCAGCAACTGTTCCCAGCTCTCTAATACTGATACTACTAGTGGGTTTGGTTTCGCCTGTCTATTATATGCTTTCTTCCCTCCTCTTCTCAGGAATGCCGAGATCCTCACAACTCCCCCTCCTTCCTCTAAATCTAACCATCCTGCCTCTGGTGGCCTATTCACCCAATCCCCCAAAAATTCTATAATGCATAGCTAAGGCATAATTCCTTAGATCGGGCAGATTTAGGCCTCCTTTATCCCTGTCTGCCTGAAGTCTACGGATGCTTGCTCTCTGCAGCTTCCCCTTCGATAGAAAACCTGTAAAAGCCTTATCCACCCTCTTCAAATCTTTCCTATTGAAACCCATTGGTAACATTTGCATCAGGTACAGTATCCGAGGCAGGGTATTCATTTTTATCAAGTTTATGCATCCTAGCCATGATATAGGTAAATCCCTCCACCTTCTCAGCTCCTCCTCTATATTCTGTACCATTGGTCCATAGTTTAACTTATATAATTGACTCAACTCATGGCCAGTTCGGATCCCCAGATATGCAAATTCCATTTTTGCCTTCTTAAGACACCAGGCCATATCTCCAGATTCTTTTTCGGTTTCACCCCACATCATTATTTCTGACTTATGAATATTTATCTTGTACCCAGAGAATACTGCAAACTGCCTCATTACTGCTAGTAATGGGGGAACGGATCTAGCCGGGTCTCGGACATATAGCAACATGTCATCTGCATATAATGTAACCTTGTGCTCTCTCCCCCCCCGACCTCCCCACCACTCCTTTAATTTCAGCTAGAATCCTAATTGTAATCACTAATGGCTCTATAGCCAGTGGAAGCGGCGAGAGGGGACAGCCCTGCATAGTGCCCCTATGAAGGACGAACTTCCAAGTTAGGCTTCCATTCACTAATACTCTTGCATCTGGGGCTCTGTACAGACTTTCAACCCACCCTATAAATCCCTCCCCCAGCCCATACACCCGGAGAACCTCAAACAGGTATTCCTATTCTATATGGTCAGATGCCTTCTCAGCGTCCATTGTTAAAACTGCTATATTCTTTTGACCGTGAGAAGCTCTCCACACTACATTGAGAAGTTTTCTCATATTGTGATATGAGCTTCTACCGGAAACAAAACCCGTCTGGTCCGGATGAACCAATCCTGGAAGGAGCTAGTCTAGTCTCTTGGCCAAAACCTTAGCCAGGATCTTGGCATCACAGTTTAATAGGGAGATCGGCCAGTATGACGAGCACTCCTGTCCATCCTTCACTGGTTTTGGGACCAAGCAAATGACCACCTCCCTAAATGAGACCGGAAGGTCTCCCCCCTCCCTAACCTCAGAGAACACCTGATAAAGGTTTTCCACTACATGCCCTTGTAGTGTTTTATGTGTGTGATCTCCTCACCCAGCTGCCTTCGTCATTGTTCGGTTACTTGGGTGATTTTAACTCCGCCTAAAAATTGCTTTGCTATGTCTCCCGTACCGGCACATTCCGCCTGGTAAAGCTGCTGATAGAATTGTTCGAATCTGTTCCTTATTGAATCTTTGTCCCTCAACAATTTCCCTTCTTTATCTTTAAGTTCTGCTATGTGCATATATACTCTCCTGCCCTTTATCAACCGGACCATTAGTGGACCAGATCTGTTCCCCCATTCGAACAAGCGGCTTCTAGCTAACATCCCTGCCATTCTTGCTTCCCCCAGAATGAAGGGATTCAATGCCTCCCTTGCAGCCTTCAAATTCTGTACCCCCTCCTCTCTTACCCTTTCCACTACTGCCCTTTCCTACCTTTTAACCTTATCCTCTAGCTCCACTCGAGTGGCTTCTTTTTTTTGTATTGAGCAACAAATGGAATAATGGCTTCCCTTATAAAAGCTTTCCCAGCCTCCCAATATATTCCCGGGGATTCCACTGAATCCTCGTCTCTTTGTAAAACTGCCATTGCTGCTCAAGATATTCCGAAAATTCTTTTTTACCCAACAAATACCTTGGGAACTTCCAAGGTGGTGGGCCCTCTTTCTGCTCCTTTATTTCCTAAACCATCTGGACCATAGCATGGTCCGAGAGGAGAATGGGACTGTGATCAATTTTTTGCACCCTGCTCAGTGAAGGCCGGGGTATATACATATAGTCTATCCTAGACCAAGTTTTGTGCGGGTTCGAGTAAAAGGTAAACAAACCCCTTCTCTGCTGGGTGTAGTGCTCGCTAACAGTCAATCATGTCCAGGTCCAGCACTCCCTTCTGCCAGTGTTTCAGCCTCCCTCCGTGCCTGCTCTTCCCTTCTGAGTGATCTAACTCCCCTTGCATGACTGCATTACAATCCCCACCCATGATTTGTCCTTCAGATTGCTCCCTGATCAGAACATCCAAGACCTCCTGGTAAAAGGCCGGGTTGAAAACCGAGGGGGCATAAACACTTCCGAAAGTAATCGTCTCACCAAACAGCATCCCTTCTACAAAAACTTAACCTCCCCTCCGCCTTATCTGCAACTACCCTTGTGCAGGTGAATGGAGCTGCCTTACCTATCAACACCACTACTTCTCTTTTATGCGAGCTGTAAGGTGATGCGTAGCATTTACCCACCCACCCTCTCTCCAGCTTCCGATGTTCTTGACAAGTTAGGTGCGTTTCTTGTAAGAGGGTTACCCGAGTACCCAGACGGTGCAAGGCCATCAGTATGCTGGCATGCTTAATCGGAGACGAGATCCTTCACATTCCAGGAAGTAATCCCCAGTGTTTTGTGCTTAAGCATGTGGCCAGAGTACTTTTCCCTTTATCCTTTCTACTGCATTCACATTGAACCATTTTCCCCACATCCCAGGCTTGCAAACATTTGTTAAATCACTCCCAGATATTACACTTTTTGCCATTAATAAAAATGAGACATTTCCAATCTTGCAAAAAAATACGTAAACCTAATTTTAACAGACCCCTTTCCCCACGTGACTCCACCCCCCCATTCCCAACCAGAAAATAAATCTCCCCCAACCCATTTACCATACCTATAAACTGCCTCTTTGCCATTCAGCTCCTAGAATGGCCCTGAGTTGAGCATTGTAGACATTCTGCTCCCCACCCCACCCCTGCTTACCAACATTTGTACAGCATCCAAGTAATCTTAACAGATAACAGATAAAAGGATAAAATCCCCCCCCCAACCTGCTAGTAATTAAGCAGTCCAACATTGTGAACATTTTAACACATCTTGACAGTAACACTAACCACCCCCTCCTGGTGCGATTCCCCTCAACCTCCCTTACCCCACTGGATTCCAACCCCACAGGCGGCTCCGTTATTCTCCCATTCTCCGGACCGCAGGGGGACATTTCAAAGAAAAATTGTAGAGGCCTCAGGGGTGCCGATGCCGCCCCAGAAATTAACGCAGCATCAGCCCACCCCCCAGACCCCCACTTACCAGACCTCAGCGATGCCCCTGTTCTCACCGGATCAGTCCAGGTACTTCTATAATTGTAAAACCCATCAGCAGGTGGATCCTGTATAACATCAGTCCATCTTCTGCGGTAGTACGCTTTCCGGCTAGCCGAGTGCAAGATCAGTCTTCTGCCCATCAACGGACTCGTTTTAGCGTCCCGTGGCTCTCCACATCTCAGTCCATCATGGGACTAGTAGCCGCTCCAGTGAGGCACCAAGGAGGGGGGTCAGGGGAAAAAATAAAAGGGGAGGGGAAGAAAAACTCACTTTCCAGCACTCTAACATAGGAAAGCAACAGTTTATTAGGTCCCAACAACTTTAAAGTCAATCAGCGCTTATGCACTCTCCATGGCCGCAACAAGCACCTCCTTCATATCTTCTCCCAGCCGACTGTACTCAGCCCGCCTTTGTTTTAAGATCCTCCACAAAAGCAGCTGCTCTGTCTGGATCCCAAAACAAAAATGTTGCCCCCTCATGTTTAATTTTCAGGATTGCAGGAAAAAGCATGAAGCATTCCACTTTAAGCTCTGAGCTGTGCCGACATAGGAATGAAGGCTCTTCTTTTCTTCAATATTCTGTTTGAGTAATCCTGTACCAAATACAGCCTTTCTCCCTCGTTCCTCAATTCCTACATTCCTCGGTAGGCCCGTAGTATCTCCTCTCGATCCTGGTAGCTATGGAATCTGAAAATGATTTGTCTCAGGGGCTGCCCCACTGGCGGCCGCACTGCCACTGGTCTGTGGGCATGCTCCAACTTTAGCTTTCCCTTCTTCAGTTTCATGCCCAGCATACTCGGAAGCTTTTCTGAGCATAAGGACAGAATATCGGGACCTTCTTTCCCCTCTGGGAGCCCCCGGAGATGAAGATTTAGGTGCCTGGCTTAATTTTCTTGGTAGTCATGCTGTTCTATTGGCTCTGCCAGCTCTTTCTGTAGCTTGGCCACTCGAGCAGCCATAGGGTCCACTTCATCCTCTAGCTTCGAGATCCGTTCCTCCGCCTCTGACTCTGCTCGCTTGTGCTGCCATTTGCTCCACTAAACTCTGCAGACGGTTGTCTGTTTTTTTCTCCAGCGCACTCCATTTCCCCTCCAGCGCCTCCATAACCTGTTCAGACACCTCTCGGCCTAAGACCGCCATTTCTGTCGCCGAAAGCGAGATCAGGCCCATAGCTTTCGAGGGTTTTGCTGTCGCCCTTTTCCCTTGACTTTTAGAGGTTGAACGCTGATTTTTCACGGAGTTTGGGAGCAAATACTCTTCCTATGTTCCCTCTTGTTTCTTGCATGTTTGGTGAGTTTTTTCAGACGGATGCTGTTAAATTTGAACTTTTATTTAATGCAGGTTTGGGAGCTGCAGGAACCCACATCTTCACTGCTGGCTGCTCATCAGCGCCGGGAAAGCTTTTTGAAAGAAGTAGGTCTTAAACTCTGACTTAAATCTCTCGACGGTCAGGCATTCTCTCAACCGACGAGGTAGAGTTCCACAGGTAGGGGCCGCAAACAAAAGGCACGTCCACCAGATGTCTTCAGACGTACCCTGGGAACCTCTAGCAATCCCTCGTCGGCGGATCTGAGAAGACTGAGGAGGTGGTAAGGAGTCAGGAGATCTGACTTGGAGGTGGAGCTCTTGCAGCAGGTAACACCATTAGGACTAAAGCCGCAGGCATTGGGACCCTCGGAAAAAACATTCTAGCTAGCAGTCTGTGGCGAGGACTGCCCGATGTAGACGCGCCCTGACGTCAAGCGTGGTATAAAGGCGGTCCCCGCGCCATCTGTTATTTTTGCGCTGTCGAGCCTGCGTTCCAGCTTCTTGGGCGCCTCGCAAAAGCGACGCAGATAAGTAGTTTTTTGCCTTTTTTTGTATATTTTGGACAAAGATTCCGTGCATGTCTTCTCTCACCTACTTCTACGGAAGTCGAAGTACCATTGTGGCAAACCGATCTCTGCTAAGGACAGCCATGAGGCCTGCCTGATCTGTCTAGGCCCTGACCACAGGCCCGACGACTGCCAGCATTGCCAGAAGTTCAACAAGACCAGGATCCGCAGGGCTAATGCCTTAAAGGCTTACCTCCTCTAGCAGAAAGTAGCTGCCATGCAAAAGTCCCCGTTGGGTCCCAGTTAGTCTTTGCAAGCCAGGGAGTCTCCCCATAGAGAGAAGTCCCAGGGGAAACACTCCAAGGACAGGGACAGGCCCCGGTCCGAATCCTGCCACAAGTCTCCCTTCAGGCATGCTTCTTCCTCCAACAGGAGGTCAGGGTCCATTCCCCCTTCTTCACAGGGAACTAGTGCCCACAGATAATCTTCCTCTAAGCCCAGGGACCAACCTTCATCCTCGGGACACGGCCAGGCTCTAGTCCCCTAGCTCACCGGCCCCATAAGTCTTCACAGGGCCCGGTTCAGGAAGGACAGTCTCCTGCTGTAAGGCCCAAAGAAGGCTGCAGCTCCATGGGATCCTCTGACAAACACAAGAAGCCAGACGATCCCACTGGTGACAGGTCATTCGCCAGCGGACGACTCCCCCACCGGCTGCAGGGATCACTTCTAAAAAGGACAAACGTCACTTGGCCGAAACACCCATGTCAGACAGCAGGCGTTCATCCCAGAAGGAGCAGTTGCCTGACGGGCAATCTGCAGAGGATGACCCGCCGTCCAGTGCCCACCAGGGCGACTGGTTGCCGGATCGGACGAACGCCACTCCGGATGTTGGATCGGATGACCACTCTCCCATGGAGCCAGCCCCTCCGGAGATCCCGGTACCGGATGCCTGTTCCGTCAGCTCTGACACCGCCTCTGCTAGGCATCCCCTTAGCGGATGTCTGAGCAGTATTTAATTCATGGTGGAACACTATCAAAGGTGACGACAGTTCCCACACTTCCACGTCCTCCTCCCCCACTCTAGATGCAGGTGAAGGAGAGGGATTATTGGAACCCAAAGGCAAAAGGAAGAGAATCTTCCCCAACCCCCGACTCCAGTGGTCGCTCCACCCCCCACTTCTGAGACCGAGGCAGGAGAGTTCATACCGGATTCCTCAGATGACGAGGACTTGAGGCCACCATCGCTGGACTTTTAAGGGCACCCCCGGATCGCCTCCAGACGATCCTACGTTTCTTGGTATTATGAGGCACATATTAACCTTATCAATGGGACACTGAAGAACTCTACCCAGAAAGGAAGCGTCTGGCGAAGTTCTTGGGGGCGAAGAACCCAAAACCTCTAGTCTTTCCTCTGCTCGTGGACTTCCTGGACGTGACGGAACTTGACTGGAAGAGACCTTTGTCCACACCAGCAGTTCCACGCAATGCAGACCACCTCTATAAACCGCCCAAAGAGGAATCTTTTCAAACAACATGAAGTCTTGCTGTATTCTGACTATTGCAGTTAGGTACTGCCTTTCAACTGCCCTGGAGAACAAAGTGTTAACTTTCCATGGCCAGCATGGAACGTTCAGTGCGAGCTCGGTTGAAGCCTCTGTCTGCTGCTGTTTAAACTCCAACCGTCAGATTCTTTACTCCGCCTCACTGAACAGTCGCTCCGGAGATTTCTCCTTTGCTCGGTTCAAAAAAGTTGGTTAAAGTGTTGTTTTTTCTCTTGGTTTCTACCGAATTTCTGCTGCTGAACCGGTTGGTTTAAGTCTCTGTCTGTGGTACCGTGAGTACTAGACAGGTTTTGCATTTAGTTTCTGTGTGGAACTTGTAAATATTGGTTCGGTTTGAACCGATCAGATTGGTCTTAAAAAAGTTTTGAAATTATTAGAGTGTGGTAACCAGTCCGTATCGGTTCTTTAAAAAAAAAAAAAAAAGGATTTAATTATGTTTTTTTCCAAGACCCGTAACACGGTCAGGAACCGATAGGGGTGTCTTGCCTGGCGGATTGCCGAAAAAAGGGTGAGTTTTGGATAGGATTAGCCATGTCTGAGAAACCCAAGAAAAAAACTGGGCCCACTGGGTTTCAACACCATAGTGTGTGTGGGGAAGCCTTTGCTAAGGCTGATCCCCACACCACCTGTGTTTAGTGTCTGGGGTTTGACCACCTTGATTCAGACTGCCAAATTTGTAAAAGTTTCCCCAAAGCTACCCTGGATAAGAGAGTAGGTAGACTGAGGGAAAGGGAGGCCGAAAAGTCCGCTTACCCGGATGGCCAGCCCAGTTCTGTTCCGACCGAACCAGAAGGATTGCCCTCTGACCAGGGCGAAACTTCTTCGGGCAAAAGGAGAGCCGATTCTGAGGAGTCGGTTCCGGTTAAAAGAAAGAGAAGAGAAAAATCTTCCGGTTCGGATCCACAAATTCTTTCTCTGACTGCTGATGAAATAGCAAAAGCGATAAGGATAGTTCAGTCGCTAACTTAGGTTCCGGCCGAACTGGCACCATCTGGCAGGGGCTCGGTTCGGTCGGTTCCGGATTATACTTTAGAAGAATTTTATGAAGCGGAGAAGGAGGAGGAGGGAGACTATGAGGATAATGATGATGGTGATTTATGAAAGTCTGGATGTGCCTATTGACCTGGACATCTCCCCAGACAGACCTTCAGGTGTTTCTCCTCCTAGGCTTTCTGAGTCCCCTTCCCACTTTATGTTTTACAAGAAAGTGGCTGAAACCCTCCAGATTCCAATGGAAGAAGCAGTAGAGGATCAGGAGGAGCCTGATTTTGTTGAGATGATGGACATCCCAAAGTCCAGGAGATTGTCTATTCTCCTCCATAAATCTTTTGGGAAACAGACATTTAAAATTCTAAAGACTCCTAATTCTATACCTCCTGTGGACAGAAGAATGGACAAGAGGTATACTCTTTCAGGCTCTGACACGCAGTTCCTTTCCCAGGAATGCAGCCATGTTGGGGTAGTGCAGGCTGCTGCCTGTGATAAGGCAAATATTCCCTTGGCATCACACCCCCCAGATAAGGACTCCAGGAGGATTGATGCCATGGCAAAGAAGCAGTACATGGCAGCATCTTTGGGACTCAGGCAGGCTAACTATGTGGCCTACACAGCTAGATACCTGAAGACCAGGTGGGACACTGTGCTGGCTCTAGCTAAACAGGCCCCTGACCAGCTTGCCAAGGAGCTGGAGCAGGTGGCTGCGGATGGGATTGAGGCATCCAAGGTGCAGTTTCATGCTGCTGTGGACTCCAGTGATGTTTCATCTGGAGTCATGGTTACATCTGTAACCCTTGGGAGGATGGCTTGGCTCAGATGTACTAGCCTATCACAGGATACCCAGGCCAAGGCCATGGATTTCCCTGTCACTGGTAATTCTCTGTTTGGGGAGCAGACAGAGAACTACATGAAAAAGATGAACGAGTACAGGACCACCTACAGGAGTGCTTGGGCCAAAGAAAGGCAAGCCACTTATCAGAGACAGCATTCCAGGGGCAGGGGCAGGCCTTTTTACCAAGCCCAGGCCTCCTCCTCTTCTCCTTATGCTTAGAGGGGGTTCTTCAGAGGGAGAGGCAGATGGGGAATGAGCAGGCC
This sequence comes from Neoceratodus forsteri, assembly GCA_016271365.2. NCBI lineage: Eukaryota > Metazoa > Chordata > Ceratodontiformes > Ceratodontidae > Neoceratodus > Neoceratodus forsteri. The sequence goes on from CM057458.1 coordinate 449,563,982, forward strand.
TGCTTCCACCCCTCAGCCTAAAGCCCCTGCCAATCAGACACCCTGATGGGTCTGTCCAGGCCGATTCTCCAATACCTGTAGGGGGGCAGGCTGTCTTACTTTGTCCAGGACTGGAAGTCTTTGACATCAGACAAGTGGGTCCTGGAAGTAGTAAGCCAGGGACTGGTTCTCAGCTTCAAAAAATTTTCCAAGATGAGAACCAGATCCTTTCCACCTGCAAATCCATCAGAGACCCTTGCCCTAGAGGCAGAGGTTTCTTCCCTCCTGGCTCTCAGAGCCATAGAAAGGGTTCCTACCCTACACAGGGGCAAAGGATTGTACTCCAGTTACTTCCTAACCCCCCAAAAAAAAAAAACAGAATGGCGGCCCATCCTGGATCTAAGATATCTGAACAAGTACCATTTAAAAACAGAATTCAAAATGGTGACTCTGGGAATAATTCTGCCCTCTCTAAGGCCAGGGGACTGGCTAGCCTCCGTGGACCTCAAAGATGCCTATTTTCACATTCCCATCAGGTGCTCCCACAGAAAGTACCTCAGGTTCGAGTTGCCCTCAGGCCACTATCAATTCAGAGCAATGCCCTTTGACCTAACATCAGCCCCAAGGGTGTTCACAAAGTGCCTGGCAGTAGTGGTTGATTTCCTAAGGAGAAAAAAGATCAACATCTTTCCATACTTGGACGACTGGCTCATAGTGGGTCAGTCTCCAGACCAAGTCAAGTCACATCTGCAAATAACTCGGCAGGTGCTCACTTCCTTAGGATTCCTCCTCAACCTTCCAAAGTCAGTTCTCGAGCCAGTACAGCTCCTCACCTTTATAGGGGCAGAGCTGGATACAATAAGGGCAAAGCCTTCCTTCCTTCCCCTGGACAGGCAAGGACCCTTATAGAACTGGCCTCTTCATTCACCCCTTCAGGTGTCTCGACCAGCAAGGCATTTCCTGCAGCTCCTGGGCCACATGGCAGCCTCTACAGCAGTGGTCCAGGGGGCAAGATTTCAGATGAGGGACATTCAGTTCCACTTAAGAGCCTTCTGGTCCCAAAGAAAGGATTCCCTTACCAAACTAGTCCCAGTGACTCGAACCCTGATCCAGGCTTTGCAGTGGTGGCAGGATCAGGACAATTTGAGACAGAGAGTTCCTTTTGTCACTCAGTCTCATTCAGTGATACTCACCACAGATGCCTCCCTGCTGGGCTGGGGAGCCCACTTGGAGGATCTTAGCACCCAAGGGCTGTGGTCACCTCAAGAATCTCTACTTCACATCAGTCTCATGGAACTCAGAGCATTGTTTCTGGCACTGCAAGCCTTTTCCAAATCTGTACAGAACAAGATGGTACATATCAGAACAGACAATACCACCACAATGTGGTACATCAACAAGCAAGGAGGCACTCAGTCTACGGCCTTGTGCACAGAAGCAATGAAGTAGTGGTCTCTGGCCTATTCCCTGCAAACCTCTCTGATAGCAGTTCACCTCCCAGGGAAGGACAATGTCCTAGCAGATGCACTGAGCAGGATATCCCAGGGCCATCACGAATGGACCCTAGATCCCCTAGTTTTGGAAGTGATTTTCTTGAGATGGGGCATTTCACAGATCTTTTTGCAACCCCAGACAATCACCAACTTCCTCTCTTTTGTTGCAGACCCCCAGTCTTGGGCTTAGTCCCCCTGGATGCTCTGATTCTGAATTGGGAAGGGAAGTTCCTGTATGCTTTTCTCCCCTTCCCTCTCCTGTTCAAAGTGTTAGTCAAGATCAGGTCTCAACCATGCAAAGTGATTCTGATTGTTCCAGACTGGGCCATACAGCCCTGGTACCCACTGTTGCTGTCCTTAACGGTCCACCTTCCCCTGTCTCTTACCAGGAATTACAACCTGTTGACATCCTTTCAGGGGAGGATTTGGTATCCGAACCTCAAATCTCTCAATCTCAAGGCATGGCTCTTGAAGAGTTAGTTTGCTGATCTGCATCTTTCCCAAGGGGTTTTGGATATCCTTAAGGCTTCTCGAAAACCTTCCACCAGAAAGACTTTCAACTCCAAATGGAAAAGGTTCACTATTTGGTGCTCTAATAAGCATATTTTTCCAGAATCTGCTGGGTTGCCTACAGTCCTGGACTATATGGTTTATCTTAATGGCTTGAGACTTAGGCCAGCTACACTTAAAGTGCATCTGGCAGCTGTTTCTGCCTTCTTGTCAGTAGGCACGCCCTCTTCTCTGTCAGCCCATCCTGTGTTTTGTAAGTTCTTCAAGGGATTGCTGCACACCAATCCCACCTTCAGGGACCCTGCTCCTGCTTGGGACCTTAATGTTTGCATTGCTCAGCTTATACAACCCCGCTTTGAGCCTTTGTCCTCTGCAGAGCTTAAGTACTTGACTAGGAAAACTGTGTTTTTGGTAGCCATTACCTCTGCCAGGCGTATCAGTGAATTTCAAGCCCGGTCAGTGGTGCCTGATTTCATCTGTTTCCATAGAGATAAAGTAGTCCTAAGAACTAACAGGAAGTTTTTGCCTAAGGTGGTTTCGGATTTCCACCTTATTCAGTCTGTCTCCCCATGTTTTCTTCACTGACCATTCCTCCTCTGGAGAGAGGAGGCTGCACAGCTTGGATGTTAAAAGGGCCCTCAGGTACTACATAGAGCGCACCAAGGGTCACAGATTTGAGTCCCTCCAGTTGTTCCTCACATATGGAGAGGTCGGTAAGGGCAAACCTGCCACTAAAAGATCTGTTGCCAGGTGGATTGTCTCTTGTATACACCTGCTATGAAAACTGGTAGAAACCCACCTCAGGCCTGAGGGCTCACTCTACTAGAGGTAAGCTACTTCCTGGCTGCTGCCAGGATATTCCTATCTTAGAAATTTGTCAAACAGCCCCCTTGAAAACAGTCCATACATTCACCAAACATTACTCTCTGGATATCCAGGCTAGGAGTGATGCTCAGTTTGGCACAGCAGTACTTCAGAGCCTATTCCCAAAGTAGGTTCTGTCCCTCCTCCATGGTAGTCTGCAATAGTCGGAATACAGCAAGACTTCATGATGTTTGAAGAAAATATTACTCACCTTAGTAATGTTGTTTTTTCTAATGGAGTCTTGCTGTATTCTGACCCCCCCCCCGCCTCCCCTCTCTGAACCTGTTTTTGGGGATGTGGGTGGGCAGGAGCAGTGTTGGCACCCTAGAGGTGCCCCTTTTTCACCCTCCTTTATTTTGGGTGTGTGTTGTTTTGTTTTTTGGGTTTTCTGACTTGTCTTTTACTTTGAAACAAAAAAAAACAACCCTTTTTTTAATAAATTTAGTTGCCAGTTGGCTAGTGTGAGTTTTACAGTTTCCACACAGAACTTCTAGTGAGTATTGCTTGTAAAGATCTGACGGTTGGAGTTTAAACAGCAGCAGACAGGGGCTTCAACCGAGCTCGCGCTGAACGTTCCCATGCTGGCCGTGGAAAGTTAACTCTTTGTTCTCCGGGGCAGTTGAAAGGCAGGACCTAACTGCAATAGTCAAAATACAGCAAGACTCCATTAGAATAAACAACATTACGAAGGTGAGTAATTTTTTTCTTATGGCGGAACAGCTGAAGGCAGACTCCACAGTATTGACTGCAGCACATAGCAGACCGTCCCAACTGAGACACCTCAGTACACAGCCCCCAGACCCGGAGTCAAAAAAGATAGACTACTGGGGACAGAAGGTGTACTCCTTTGCCACAGGGGCCATCGGGTCGTTAAACTTCTTGGCCGGTATGGTCACATATCAAAAATCTCTTTGGGAAAAGACCATAGAGCTTCTCAAGTCTCAGCTGGACTCTTGTCTCAAAGAACGAATTGCAGGCCTATGCCCAATCCAGGCTTGATGTCGGTAAACACGTCCTGAGATGCTAGTATGACTCGGCTGACATGGCAGTTCGAGCAGCAGCATCGGGCGTTTGTCTCCACAGGCACGCCTGGTTACGAGCGCTGCCCTCAGGCAGGACCTCCAGGACACTATTCTGATGCCCCTTCCAGGACTAGTCCTGTTTGGTCAGGAAGTAGAGGGAATTATAAAAGGCCTCCAGGATTCTGGCAAAAAAGTCGAGGACATACACAAATTGTAAAAATCTGAGCCTCAGCACGCCTGTAAGCGTTCCTTTCGTAAACAGAGTCAACTGGGAGGCCTCCCGTACCAAGGAAAAGGCTTTAAGCACCATAACCAACCTCTGCAGTCGGGAGGCCAAGGCTCCAAACAGCCTAAGGCCCCAAGACATCCACCCGCCACCCCACAAGGGACTGCATGACTCCGTGTCCTCCCCCAGTCATCAGTCTCTGAGGGGAGAGCACGTAGGGGGAAAGTTCTCCCTTTACCTGCAAGAATGGTCCACCATTACATCTGACCAGTGGGTGCTACAGACAATAAGAAGGGGTTACACCATCTAATTCCTCAGCATCCCCCCAGACAACCTGCCTGTAGCATTCCACTACTCAACAGCACATGCCCTTCTTCTGGAACTATAGATTTTCTCTCCTCCAAAAGAAGGCCATCTAGCCAGTCCCAAGATCCCAGCAAGGCAAAGGATTTTACTCCCACTTTTTCTTGGTGCCCAAGAAAACGGGAGACCTCCGCCCAATTCTAGACCTCAGCCACCAGAACGAATTTGTTCTGTACAAAAGATTTCGGTTGCTCACCCTGGTGAGCCTGTTTCCCGTTCTCCACCAAGGGGACTGACTATGCTCCCTGGACATGCAGGACGCCTGTATGCATATAAAGATCCTGCCTTCTCACAGGCAGTTCCTATGCTTCTGGTTCCAGGACGAGCATTACCAATTCGGGGTCTTGCCCATCAGCCTTTTGTCAGCCCCAAGGGTCTTTACGAAATGCCTTGCGGTAGTTGCAGCCAAGCTGAGGAGAAGAAGCCACTTTGTCTACCCCTGCCTCGACGATTGGCTGATTTCCACACCCACAGAAGAGCTCGTAGTTACTCTTAGGGAAACGGAACCACTCTTCAGCCTCTAGGAGTCTCCCTGAACTGGCTGAAATCCCAACCCTGGTCCTCCCAACGGCTTCAATACCTTGGGGTGGTGCTCGACACTCTGCAAGGCAGGGCCTTTCTCCCTGCGGACAGAACCCTGTGCCTTTTGGCTCTAGCTCACAGGATCCAGTCAACAGATCCGGTACCTGCCAGAGTAGTCTTGCAGCTGTTGGGTCATATGGCAGCAGCCATAGCCACGGTACCCTTCTCACGTCTCAACTTGAGAATTCTTCAGTGGCACCTCAGGGTCCAATGGGACCAGGGTTCGGACGAATTGGACCGACCCATCCGAATTTCTGAGGTGGTCAGACGTTCCCTTCGCTGGTGGCAAGTTCCAGCTCACCTAGAACAGGGTGTCGCTTTCCAGAGGCAAAATCCAACACAAGCTGTCACAACAGACGCCTCGGGACTAGATTGGGGTGCTCACTTTTGTGAGTATCAGACAAGAGGATTGTGATCTGCCACTGAAAGGTTTCTCCACATCACCGTGTTGGAGAGGAGGGCAGTTTTTATGCCCTTCAGACCTTTCAGGATCAGTTCTCCTGGGGCCATCTGATAATCCAGTCAGACAATACTCAGGTAGTCTTTTACCTGAACAAGCAAGGAGGAACTGGATCATATCTTCGCAGAGAGGCCATGAGAATCTGGGACTGGGTGATAGAACGCAGTCTGTTCCTAGTCACGGTCCACAAGCCAGGCATTTGGAACGTTCTCGATGACGGTCTAAGCCGCTCTCGTTCTCTGAACCACGAGTGGGAGTTGTGGCAGGATGTAGCAGACGACCTGTTCGTAAGATGGGGTCATCCCGAACTGGACCTCTTTACGTCCCGGCACAATGCCAGACTGCCAGATTTCTAGCGCCTGGTGTTTGGGCGAGACACATTGTCCCTCTCCTGGGCAGGGAGGTTTCTTTATGCCTTACCTCTAGTTCAGAGTACTGCTCAGACTGCAGTCTGAAGACGCCAGGATGATCTTGGTAGCATCTTTCTGGCCTCATCCGATTTGGTTCCTGCTTCTTCAGCAGCTGGCCATGGGACCCCCCCTTTTTTTTAACCACTGCCTCTCTCCACCTACTTGCTCTCCCAGGATCAGGGGACATTGGTCCACTCATCCCTGCGATCCCTTCACCTTCACGCATGGCTCCTGCAGGCTTAACAAGGAGAGACTGGGAGTTTCTCAGAGGGTGGCAGAGATTTTAGTGGCAGCAAGAAAACAGTCTACCAGGGCCACTTCTGACATGAAGTGGAAACGATTCTGTCTCTGGGCGGCAGCCCGATCCTTGGATCCTCCAGTGCTCCGTTAAGTTCGTCCGAGAGTACCTAATCCACCTCCTTGACTTGGGCCTTAGCTGTTCCTCTATTAAGGTGCATCTTTGCGCAGTCTCTGCATATCATGATGCGATTGGAGAAGGGACTCTGGCACAACTTGACATCTGCAAGACCTTCCTCATGGGAGTCTTGCATATTAGTCCCCCCAGGAGGGATCCAGGCCCCCCCACCCGTGGGACCTCCTGTTTATTTTAGAAAAGCTCACCCTCCCTCCTTTTGAACCGGCCTCGTCATGCGAGCTATGTCTCCTTTCTTGGAAGACGTTATTTTTAGTTGTCATTACTTCAGCTCAGTGGATTTCCGAGCTTCAGGCCCTGATGTGCAAAGAGCCTTACCTTGTTTTTCATAGGGACAGGGTGAAGCTTCGCACAAATGCCAAATTTCTGCAGAAAGTGGTGTCCGTCATGACTCTGGATAGTAGACCGGAAGTTGGACGTCCTGGTTCAGAGTTCTCCAATGGGGGGAGGCCTTGTCACATACTCTAGATGTTCACAGAATAGGGACCAGTTGTTCGTGGCGTTTGCTAAACATGAGACTGGATCCTGTCACTAAGCAAACACTATCCAAGTGGTTAATGAATTGCATTTCTTTCTGTCATCAGCACCACGGCAAACCCTTACTGGGCTCGGTTAAGGGCCATTCCACCAGGGCCATTGCCACCTCTTTTGCCTCTCTAAGAAACAGGTCAGCGGTGGACCTTTGTGCCACAGCCACCTGGAGCACTGCCCATACCTTTATTTGACATTACAGTCTGGATATAGCCTCTAGGAGGAGAGCAGGTTTTGGTTTGTCTGTTCTTCGGGGACTGCTCTCATAAGAGAATGACCTTGTTTGTTCCCTCACAGTCCTTCCTCTTCCCCTCTGATCTGGGCCTTTTTTTGAGTACTGCTTGGGACTCCGTCCTTATGGTATTACCTCGAAGTCTGATAGTACAGTTATATAAGAACTTACCACAACAGTAGATCTTCGAGAGGAGCTCTTGCAGCAGGTGGCTTTCTTCACAAAAGTGGGAGCAGGGCAAAGGCAAGAAACTACAAACCAGTTAATTTGACCTCAGTGGTAGGGAAAATTATGGAATCACTTCTGAAGGAAAGAATTGAGTACCTAGAGGCCAGTGTTGCACATGACCCAAGGCAGCATGGATTCACAATGGGAAGGTAGTGTCAGATGAATCTAATAGATTTCTTTGACTGGGTGACCAAAGTAGTAGACCAGGGAGGGGCTGTGGACATGGCCTGCCTAGATTTTTAGCAAGGCATTTGATACAGTCCCACACAAAAGATTAATAAACATGTTAGCCTGCCTTGGAATGGGTCCCATGGTGGTAGCCTGGATAAAAAATTGGCTAAACAGGACGCAAAGGGTAGTAGTGTACTGAGTTCACCGTGAAGAAAGGAAGGTTACTAGCGGGGTACCGCAGGGTTCAGTACTGGGACTGGTACTTTTTAATGTATTTATAAATGACATTGCAGAGGAACTGGAAGGAAAAGTATGTCTATTTGCGGGCGACACAAAGATCTGCAACAGGGTTGATACACAAGATGGAGTGGAAAGGATGAGAAGGGACTTGGCAAGGTTGGAGGAATGGTCAAATGTAAGGCAGCTTAGATTCAGTGCAAAGAAGTGCAAGGTAATGCACCTGGGAAACAAAAACCCAGGGGAAGAGTACACAATGGGGGGTGAGATAATGACAATAAAAAATTGAGACCTGGGGGTAATTATATCAGGTGACTTAAAGGTGGGCAAGCAATATGAGAAGGCAGTAAGGAAGGCTGTGGGGATAATGGAATGCATAGGGAGAGGCATCAACAGTAGAAAACAGGAAGTTGTTATCCCTCTGTACAGACAGTTGGTGAGTCCCCATCTGGAGTACATTGTGCAGTTCTGGAGACACCATCTCTGCAAAGACGTAGAGTGGAGGCTGTCCAGAGGAGGGCAACTAAAATGGTGCAGGGTCTGTACTAGAAGACATATAAAGAGAGACTAAAGAGCTTAATATGTATACCCTTGAGGAAAGAAGTTGGGGACCTGGTAGAAACTTTCAAGTACCTCAAGGGAATCAACAAAGTTCAAGAGGTAGCATCTTTCAGAAAAAGATGTGCAAGGACAAGGGGCACAATTTGAAGATAGAGGGGATGGCTCAGAGGTAATGTGAGGAAGTTTTTTCACAGAGAGGGTTGTGGATGCATGGAGCAGCCTTCCTGAGGTCATGGAGTCAAGAACAGTGGGGGAATTCAGGAATGCATGGGACAGACATAAGGCAGTCCTAGTGGGGGGGGGGGTAGGAGGAAGTAGGCTGTTTAACTAGGATCTGAAGCTTACCCATTGGGTAGGAAAATGGGCAGACTAGGTGGGCCAAGCGGTCTTTATCTACCATCAAATTCTATGTTTTCTCCACCCCCAGGTCAGTTTGTACCTCTAATTTTTCTCCCTCTATATAGGGAGAGTTCCTTCTCTGTTTTCCATTCATTACTTACCAACCGGGTCACCTGAGATGGCTCAGAGAGCCCACCCCCTTTATACCACGTCGGGGGCGGTCCCCCGTACAGACTGTTGGCTAGAAAGTTTTTTCCGAGGGGTCTCAATGCCTGCGGCCTTAGTCCTAATGGTATTGCCTGCTGCAAGAGCTCCTCTTGAAGATCTACTGTTATTGTAAGTTCTTACATAACTGTACTTTCTTGTAGGTAGCGAGGTCCCAGTTCGTGTAGGGCTGTAAAGGTCAAAGACCAACCTTAAAGGTTATTCGCCATTGAACAGGCAGCCAGTGCAGTCCACGCAGCACAGGCGTAATATGACTGGACCTAGAAGTTCCAGTCAAGAGCCTGGCCGCCGGGTTCTGCACTAGCTGCAAGTGGCGGATATCAACCCCAGGAAGCCCTAGGTAGAGGGCATTGCAGTAGTGAAGGCAGGAGGTGACAAGAGCGTGGACCAGTGTCGGAAGGTCATCCGGGGGAACCAGGTGTTTGACTCAGGCGAAGTTCCTCAGATGGTAAAAAGAGGATTTGACAACGGCAGACACCTGAAATTTCAAGGTCAAACAGTCTTCAAAATCAACACCCAAGTTACTCACCCAATCAGAAGTTAGGAGCTGGATGCCATCGAGCCATATGCCTGACGTGTGCCCAGCCCCAAAACCTGCCCCAGGATGACCAGGATCCACGACCATCACCTCAGTCTTGTCCGGGTTCAGTCTCAGCCAGCTGGTGCTCATCCAGTCCTTGATCTCGGCGAGACGGTTGTTAAATACAGAGGCCGCATCCCTCTGTTCCGGTAGAAAGAACAGATACAGTTGAGTATCATCTGCGTAGCAGTGAAAATTCAAACCGTATCGCCTAATGACATCTCCCAATGCCAGCAAGCACCCTGTGAATAACATGGGTGCCAATAAGGAGCCCTGTGGGACCCCACAGGACAGGGGAAGGGAGTCATAGGAATAAATTCCAGTGACTACCCTCTGAGAGCTGCCCATGAAGAAAGATCGAAACCACTCTAGAACTGTCCCTGAGAGTCCACAGACACACCACAGCGCTCCAGAAGCACCCCATGATCCACACTGTCAAATGCCGCAGAGAGAGATCGAGAAGGGCCAAGATGGCCATGCCTTTTGATCCCTCGCTATTAGATCATTCAGTAACTGAACAAGTGCGGTCTCGATACTATGTCTCTTCTGAAATCTAGACTGGAGAGCATCATAGACATTGTGGATCACAAGGTGATCGTCCAATTGCGTTACAACCACCTTCTGAATAACCTTCCCGATGAAAGGAAGGTTAGAGACAGGTCTGTAGTTAGCTGGAGAGTCTGGGTCCAAGGAAGATTTTTTTTAGGAGTGGTCATACAACTGCCTCCTTAAGGGGATCTGGAAAGACACCCTTCTTGAGGGACCCCCAAACTATTTTTTTAGCTAGGATTGGGCCAATAGCATAAACACAACCCACTAATAGGGGTGTAGGGCCTGGATTCTAACTACAACTGGTTGGGCGTAACGTTTGGACGATCAGCACAATGTCCATGAGTTCCGGCTGGCTGAAGTCCGCCCAGACTGACTGGGTGCTCATCACCTCCTGCCGACCTCCGCAGTCTCTCAAGTGACAGCAGGGCTGATACTAGCTCGGATGCCGGCAACCTTATCTGCAAAGAATCTAACAAACTCCTCAAATTTTGCCTGAGAAAAAGCCCTTCCGGGCTGGAGACTGACTGGATTGCACAGTTTGTCAACAGTCCGGAAGAGCTGAGCCGGTAGATTCCTTGATGCAGAAATCTCCCTGGACAGGAATTCTGCCTTCTTACGGGTGATTTCTAATTGATAGCCTTTATAATAATCTATCAGTCTAAGCCTGTCAGCATCCAGGCCAGACTTCTGCCATACTCTCTCTAGCCTTTGACCAATTCTCCTCGACTTCTTCAAGGAACCATCAAACCACGGGGTCCTTGGGTGACAAGTGAGCGGTCGAACACAAACTGGAGCGGTCTTTTCCACAGTCTCTCCCACTGATCTGTTACAGGCCAGTACGAGGTCCCCTGGACTCGAGCATTCACTTGACAAACCCGATAGGTCCAGCACTGCCATCAGACCTTCTGGGGTAACATTCCTTAAAGGGCGGTACCGGACCATCTCCATAGGGGCAGGTCTATTTAAGGGAGCTTTGAAACTGAACCCTGTGGTGTGATGGTCAAACCAACTAACTGGTCCTACCCCCAAGTCAGTTATCTCTAATCCCAGGAGGAACACCAGGTCCAATGAGTGAACCTCTATATGGGTTGAGGAGGTAACCACCTGTGTACGGCCCAGCATAGTCATTAGCCAGAGGAGATTCTGACCAAATTGCGAGAATTTGTCAACCCAGGCATTGAAGTCACCCAGAATTAAAAATCTGGGGGCTCCAGTGCCATGTCGACGAAGTCCATTTCCTGCAGGAATTCTCCATCACGGGGCAGACAGTAGATGAGTAGTATCCTGCAACTTACACCTTTACCCAGGATACACTCAGAGGAGCTGGTGGGCCTCACTAGCACATCCACAAGGCCCAGTTCCATCTTAAACATGATGGCAACACCCCCGCCCCTACGATCCAACCTAGGGCGGTGTATCACAGAGTACCTGGCTGGAACTGCTGAGCCCAATATAGGGCTTGCATTCTCATCCAGCCAGGTCTCGGTGATGCAAGCCTGATCTACTGTTTCAACAAGATCAGCTGTAATAGCTGTCTAGTTTTTAATGGACCTGCCATTGCATAGCACTGCCCGAGTAGGATGGGCTGTCGAGGGAGACCTCTGCTCCTGCCCATTTATTATGGAGCCCTTGGGTATGGGAACAAGACAAGAAATGTCTCTGTCCTGTCTCCATTTTGCCCCAGGGTACCTCCTGGTCCCCAGCACCTCAATCTGTCTCTCCCCCCCCCCTTTTTCCCTCCCCCATCTCCTTTGCCTAGTTATCCCCAAGGATCGACTCCTTACATAAACATCTGCTAAGAACGGGGGATTCTCAAAAGGGCGCATTTCCCTGAGCCTGGTGGGGGAGTAGTGCCTGACTCTTTATTCCTTCCCAGCACATACCGCTAAACACAACCTTAAAACAGCCAACTCTAAATTAAATTAAGCAGCAATGTAATAATAATAATAATTTTATTTATATAGCACCTTTCAACATGTCAAGGTGCTGAACAATTTAACAATTCAAACACTACATACACAAACATATACATAAAATCAGCATACCACAAAATAAAATATAATAGTTAATAGTTCTTAAATAGTGTGTGTTCGAAGTGCTGCTGTGTGTACACTCCTGCTGCTGGTCTATAAATTAAATGTTTAACCTTGTGTTTAAACTTCTCACGCTATATTTTGTGTCCCCTCAAGTTTAACACCACCCTGTGCTTGGTATCCTCATTCATTTTCCTTCCCATATTTGCTATCTTCCTGTGCTTGTGCTCCTTCTCCTTACTGTACAATGGCTGTCCCCATATTTAAACACAACTCTGTGCTCAGTTTCACTGCCATATTTAATGCAGTGCCTCACTTTGCTTTTCCTTCACACTCACATATTTAATGTCTCCCTTTGCCTATGTGCGGTGTCGTATATGGCCACGTTATGAATTTTTATGTACAAAAAAGCTGTACAACTCTGGTAAAGTGCAGCATCTCTGAGAGTGAAGCTGTGTATGTGTGTAGCAGGGTGCTTTTATTTGCCTGCATTTGCTACAAGCCAAGCAGAAATCAAGTCTTTCTGACTTGGGGAGTCTGAGGATCCCTAAGCAGCTTTTTTTTTTTTTTACTTGTGTACACCAGAGTACATATTGGTGAAGGGATCCTCAGGCTGGTGCCATTACACACTAACATGGGCACATTGGGGGCAGCAGAGTTGGTAGTGCTGCATCTGAGCAAACCAAGGGGCTGTGTTGCTTTATTTGTGTCCCAGAGCAAGTTTGGTGGGGGTTGTTACTGTTAGACTCTAACATGTATGAAGCCCTTGCCTGCAAAATTGCTCTGAAGCGCACAGAAATTCGCACAGCCCTTCAGACTTTGCAGGTGTTGAGGCAAGTCTGAGGAGCTTCGAGCAGCTTTGTTGCCTTCTGTGTACCCCAGAGCACGTGTGCATGTGTGTGGGCAAGGATCCCCGAGCTTGCTGTGTGCCGCAGTAATGGCAGGGAATTACACACTAACATGATCATGGTTGAGCGTTGGCATAGTTCTGCACTTTGCGTCATTTTCTGCATTTTACTGTATGCTTAGTTAACTTGGATGATTTTTTAAGGTAAATGCTAGATCTTCTTTGAGGATATCTCTTTGCAAGTTATATCTCAAAAGGGACATGGTAGGCAAGGTAAGGCAAGGTTTGCAATGAGGATCGGGGAGAGGGGGAAGGGTATGCTTATCTTCACCAGCAGAAAAAACATGCACGTGCATACCCCAAAATGCAAAAACATCACTGCACCTAGGGTGGTGTCAGAAGCGTAGTAGGCAGGTGAGGAAGGTCATGGTTACAGTGGGGATTCGAGAAACAAAAAACAGTTGAGTAAGAACTTACTGTAAAAGTAGATCTTCAAGAGAATATCATGTAGCAGGTCACACCATAGGAACAACAATCTTCAGACACTGGAACCACATGGAAACCTTACCTTAGCTTCCCACCACCACCGTGCACTCCATCTGGGGCCACCCATGTCGATATCTTCCCTATATAGCCAAGTGGCCCCAGATAGATTGCTAGCAAAAATGTTTGTGTGGTCCTGGCATCTGATGGTTCTTTCCTGTGACCTGCTGCAAGAGATTCTCTTGAAGATCTACTGTTACAGTGTGCATGTTCTTACATAACTATTTATTTTTGTTTCTCTTAATGAAAATCTGGAAAGCCCCCCAGATCCCCACTGTAACCCTGCCTTCCATGGCTGCCTACTGTGCTTCAGAGACCACCCTAGGTGCAGTGATTTTTCTGCATTTTACTGTATGCAGGTGCAAGTTATTTCTGCTGGGGGAAATCTGTGAATATCCCCAAATCCCACTGCAACAATGCCTTGCCATAACTGCCTACAGTGTCCCTTTTTGTGAGGCCCAGGTAATCCTAGCATGAACCCCTGTTTCAGACTGCAGAAAACCATGTGTAAAAGCACAGCTTGTTGAAAGCTTTGCATGTTTACATGATTTTCTGCATTTTACTTGTATGCTGCTTAAATATCAAGTGGTGTGCAGCTTTGGAAAAACTGGGAAATGCCCAGATTTCTATGTGACCCTGCCTTGCCCTACCACGCCACTTATACTAGGGCATGCATTAGGCTGTGTTGAATTGAGTGCACCTCAAAGCAAGTTTTGAGGGAGGGGTGTCGTCTTGTGTACTGCCTGCAAGCCAAGTCCAGGTGGGTGCATCCCTTGTAGTGTGCATTAGAGCAAGTTGTTGGGTGGGGGAGTTGACTCTGCACAGTGCTAATGTAGCAGTGATGCTTCCCTGCAAACACACTCTGTGGCGGCAACTAGGGACAGAAACCTGCACATTTGGTCAAAGTCACACTGATGCCAACCCTCCTCCCAAACCAGCTCTGGAGCATGCAGCAAGCAACAGAGACCCTAGGACATGCTGAGGGACATATGGTGTGTAAGGTCCACCCTGCAAACTCTCTCTAGGGCTGCACTGCATTTTGTGCCTCATTTTGTTTGGGGGCTGCATTAAACACTGTGTCCCTAGGACATCCGAGGGTGTCTGTCCCTTGTAGCATGCACCACAGCAAGTTTTTCTGCTGCTGTCGTACCTGCAAGATGGGAGTAGTCTGCTGTTGCTGCTGTCATACCTGGAGGATGGGCATAGTAGGCTGCTGCTGCCATCTCACGTACAGAATGGTGGTCGATGGCGGCTGCTGCTGTCATACCAAGAGGATGGGAGTCGTAGGCTGCTGCTGTCATACCTGGAGGATGGGAGTTGTAGGCTGCTGCTGCCATCATACCTGGGGGATGGGAGTTGTACAGTGCTGCTGCTGTTGTACCTGGAGACTGCTGCTGCCTTCACTCCTGGAGGATGGGAGTCTTAGATTGCTGCTGCCATTGTACCTGGAAGATGGGAGTTGTAGACGGCTGCTTCTATCTCACCTAGTGAATGGTGGTTGTTGGCTGCTACTGCCGTCCTAGGAGGATGGGAGTTGTAGGCTGCTGCAGTCATCGTACCTGGAGGGTGGGAATTGTAGGCTGCTGCTGCTGTCGTACCTGGAGGATGGGAGTCATAGACTGCTGCTGCTATCATACCTGGAGGATAGGAGTTGTACAGTGCTGCTGCTGTCATACCTAGAGATTGCGATTCGTAGACTGTTGCCTTCATACCTGGAGAGTGGGAGTTGTAGACTGCTGCTGCCTTCACACCTGGAGGATGGGAGTCATCGACTGCTGCTGCCTTCACACCTGGAGGATGGGAGTCATCGACTGCTGCTGCCTTCACACCTGGAGAACGGGAGTCATAGACTGCTGCTGCCTTCACACCTGGAGAATGAGAATTGTAGACGGTTGCTGCCATCTCACCTAGTGAATGGTGGTAACTGGCTGCTACTGCTGTCCCATGAGGATGGGAGTCGTAGGCTGCTGCTGCTGTCGTACCTGGAGGATGGGGGGGGGGGTCTGCTGCTGCTGTTATACCTGGAGGGTGGGAGTCTTAGGCTGCTGCTACTGTCGTACCTGGAGGATGGGAGTCGTGGAAAGCTGCTGCTGCTGTCTTACCTGAGGATGGGGGCTGTAGGCGGTGGCTGCTGCCATCGTAGCCATAGGATAACAGTCACGGACTGCCTTATTTAGGGGATCAGAGTCTCCCATTTTATTACTTGAATTATCTTATCAAGCAGATTGGTGGAACACACTACTAATATTTGTTTCTCTTTCTTAAGCTGGTCTCCGGGCTTCCTTACTCATGGGTTGTACCTCCTGATGCTGATAGGAAGGCAGGAATCAGACCTCTGCAGCAGGGAACATCCAGCCCTTCACTTTCTGTCTCCCTCCGTTTACTTCCTGCTTTTAGACCAGCAGGTACTCTGCAAGCAGAGCTCTGTCCACATGGCAGAGCTGAAGACAGCAGACTGCAAGTCAGTCAATTATATTTATCTTTGTATTCAGAGGAAAAGTAGCTGTGTTTCAGCGCTCCTGTATGGGTCCCAGTCTTAGCCTTGCAAGCTGCACAGACTGGCCCCATTTCATCGCAGTGTTTTTCCCACGATTATGGACTGGGCCATCCACACCAACTCTGCAGTGCACTAGGACAGGAATCCAGGGGCATGAACCTCTCCTAGTACGGTTTTCAGTGATGGGGCATAAAAACAGCACCGGAGTGCTTAACTAAGATGCATCTCCTCACTGATGGTAGTCCTGAGTGTTTTCTGTCGACAGCTGGCACTTTGGTCTCCTCAGCCGCTCATCGACGTTCACTGTTTCTCTTGTCAACGAACGCTGCAGTACAGGAGGAGCGCTATTTGGACCAGTCTCACCTAGGGGCAGACCTCACGACCAGGGGGGGCAATGAAGACAACAGCACCAGAGTGCTTATTCACGATATCCCCTTGTCAGCGGCAGTCCCTGGGTGTTTTCAGTCAATGGCGGCCCTTCTGGTCTCCTCAGCAGTTCGTCAGTGATGGGCCTGCCCTGCTCGTACAGCTGCTCGTCGACATTCAGTGTATTCTTGTCGATGAGCGCTGCAGTGCATTAAGAGCACTGCTTTGGACCAATGGCTCTATGTTGGGCAGGCCCCCCCCCCCTCCGAACATTAAGGGGCAAGATGGATTTCAGTCAATAAAAGTCAATGTTTACAGCAAACCAAAGAAAAAGGAGCTCAGTATTTTGCCCTTAAAGGGCCAGTAGCGATTCGGGCAATTTCAACAGCATAGCCAGGAAACCTCTAGGGGGAGGGAGTACACTGTTTTTTTTTTTTTTTTATTTGGGGGGGGTGGACCATTTGGAGCATGGCCTCAGACAAACCTTCCAGGGTTGCACAAGGGGAATCGTTCCCACGCCAAATCATTTTCGCTGGGTCAAAATTTGTGAGAAGGCAGCATCTGTGAATGTTGACTCGAACGAGGCAGCCCCTGCCTCAGCTCAGACCAATAGCCAGCAGATGGACAGGTCTGAGCGAGCAGCATCCACCAGATATGAGAGAGCAGTGGCCACTGGGAAACCCAGCAGTCCGCAGCCCCCTCTTTGGCCCCAGACCTCAACAGGTAAAATAGGGCCTTTGCTCTGGACCCTGCATGCTTCACATGCATCTCAGGGTCACCAGATGGGAGACCTCACAAGAAGGCAAAAGGAGGAGGAGGATCCCAGCCCCATCTGAAGAGGAGTAGTTGTCCTCACATCACTACAGTCTGAGTAGATCTAGGGGCACTAATAAGGGAGAGTGTCACAGGGAGCGTTCCCCGGACTCCTCAGACTCCAGTTGATCTCATAGATACATAGACAGTGTCGGCAGATAAGGGCCTATGGCCCACCCAGTCTGCCCATTTGAGCTTGTAAGTTCAGTTTGTTTTCCTAGAAGTCTGTTGCCCCTTACCTCTGACCTCCAGAATTCCTTTATGTCTATCCCATGCATTCTTAAATCCCGTGATTGTTTCAGCCCCCACCACTTCCTCTGGCAGGGTGTTCCACTTGTCCACCACCCATTCTGTGAAGAAATTCTTTCTCATGTTTCCTCTGAATCGTCCTCCCTCCAACTTCATCCCATGCCCTCTAGTCCTGGAACATCTTTTTCGCTTAAAAATAGTGTTTTCCTGCACCCTATTCCTCCCTGTAAGATACTTGTATGTCTCTATCATATCCCCTCTCTCCCTCTTCTCCTCCAGGGAGTACATGTTCAGTTCCTTCAACCTGTCTTAATAGGACTTGTGATGCAATCCATGCACCATTTTTGATGCCCTCCTCTGAACCTTCTCTACCCTGTCTATGTCCTTACGTAGGTATGGTCTCCAGAACTGTACACTGTACTCCAGGTGGGGCCTCACTAGTGTCTTGTATAGTGGAATTATGACCTCCCTTTTCCTGCTGGTGATGCCCCTGCTATACATCCCAGCATCCTATTTGCTTTACCTGCTGCCTTGTCACACTGTTTCCTACCTTGAGGTCATCAGAGATGACAACCCCAAGATCCCTTTCCTGCTTGGTGCATGCTATATCCTCACCCCCCAACTGATATATTGTGCCAGGGTTTTTGTGCCCCATATGCATTATCTTGCACTTCTTTGCATTGAATTTCAACTGCCAAACCCCTGACCATTCTTCAAGTTTCTGCAGGTCGCTTCTCATTCTGTCTACACCCTCTGGTGTGTCTACTCTGTTACAGAGCTTTGTGTCATCAGCGAACAGTAAAATTCTGCCTTCTAGGTCCTGCGCAATGTCACTGATGAAGATGTTGAATAGGACCGGTCCCAGCACTGATCCCTGTGGTACCCCACTGGTCACTCTTCCCTCTGTGGAGTGACAGCCATTTACCACCACCCTCTGTGTCCTGCCACCCAGCCAGTTACCTACCCACCACACTACTGTCCTGTCCACACCCATATTCCCCAGTTTGTGTAATGGTCTTCTGTGTGGCACTGTGTCAAAGGCCTTGCTGAAGTCCAGATAGGCCATGTCCACTGCCCTCCCCTGATCCACCTCCCTAGTCACCCAGTCAAAAAATTCAACGCGGTTGGTCTGACATGACCTCCCCCTGGTGAAACCATGCTGCCTTGGGTCCTGTAGTCCATTGACAACCAGATGTTCCACCAATCTCTCCTTCAGTAGTGCTTCCATGATCTTCCCCACTACCGAGGTGAGGCTGACTGGTCTGTAGTTCCCTGCTTGCTCTTTGTTCCCACTTTTGTATAAGGAGACTACATCTGCTGTCCTCCAGTCTTTGGGTAGCTCCCCCGCCAGAGAGGGGGAGCTAGGGGGCTCATCAGACTAGGCCGACTAATTTCCCAGACTCTGACCTTGGGGGCCTAAACTTTTTCATAACCGAGGTCATAGTCGAGATTTACCTTGGATCTTCCCTGGGGCTCCCACCCACCCAAAACAGGCTTTCACGTGGCAGCTGCCGCCAAACCGGTCACAGCCTCCCTCTTCCTTCAGACATAGAGGACTTGTGATAGGAGGAATGGCAAAGTCAATAACGCACATATCCAGTAGCCCGGCGGATCTCTAAGATTCTCAAGTTTGATGAGAAGCAATCTGAAAAGCGGTTAGGCTACCTCACAATTGATCCTCTGATTTCAAATCTAACCAGGAAGACTGTCATCCCAGCCTTAGGAAGGTGTCTCTCAGGGACCCAGGGGATAGGAAAGTGGATGCTGATCTCAACTAGGCCTTCCAAGCTTCAGCTACGTCTCAAGGCGGCAACCGCCAATCTCTTTTGGCCAGAGCTGCTCTGTCCGGGGCCACAGAGTTGGCCTTTTCAATTCACTGTGAACCTAGAGATGAACATGCCTATTTTTCAACGGCTGCAGTTAATGGGTTTGGCTTAGGATTATATAGCAGACATGTAGGAGGAGGAAGCGGTCAGGTGCACTGCTTGGACCATATTTTATCAAACCTTGGCTCGCTGTAACCTCCAGCTTCGGTCCTGGCAAGCAGTCACCTCTGCGAAGAGCCAGTTGGTTAATGCACTCTATGAAGGTATTCTCCGGTTTGATTCAACCCTGGAGGAGGCGGCGAAGGAATCTGGGGAGATGGCAAAGGTGCACATACCGCTATCAAGAGGCAGGGGCCAATCTTGGTCCTCAGGCCCCAGACACATTTTTGTTACCAAGGTTACAATAAGGGTCAAAACACGTAACTACTCTTGGAAAAAGAACATGCTATCTGGGCCCATCCTCGAATAGGGGGCAGACATTTAAAAATTTTTCTCGAGGATGGGGTCCAGCCCAAGTCAGACAGAGGGGTCCTAGACATTATCAGCAAGGGTTACCTAATACAAGCCCCCACTACCTCATGGGGTACCCTCCCCTATCTATGGCAACCCATCTAAAAGACAGGCGACTCTACAGGCCATTACAGACCTTCGGCAAGCAGAGGCTGATTTTCCCCCACAGAGATCAGTTGGGGAGGTATCTCCCTATTCTTCATCATGGCAGATTGCACAGGGGGAACTGGGCCAGTCCTGGACCTCAGATTCCTGAATAGTTTTGTCTGCAGCAGACCCTTCAAGGTGGAAACCTTGTCATCAGTCAGAGTCGCAAAAGGGATTTTCCGACATCCATCGACCTGCAAGTTGCCTATTTGCATATTCGCATTCAGGAACTACACAGGCACTATCTCAGGTTCAGAGTGGGAGGGAATCAGTACTTCCAATTCAAAACTCTGCCATTCGGGTTTTCCTCAGACCCACAAAAATTATTAAAGGTGCTAGTAGCGGTTATAGTCCACATGGAGACCCACAGCCCAGTCAAGCAGTACAAGTAGTGGTGGAGGTAGTCTGGTGCCCATCGGCACACAGATTTCTCATCAACTGGAGAGTTCCCTAACTCCAAGCCAGACCTTGATCCTCCTGGGGGCAGACATCGTGACACAAGCCAGCAAGGTATTTTCCCCGGAAACTAAATTTTTAGGGATCTGCTAAAGCTCATCAAGGAGTTTCATGTAGCCCCTCAGCTGCCTGCATATTTTTTCATGCAGCTAATGAGGACAGATTAAACTCTCCCCCCAGCGAGGGTCTCGGAGGACAGAGGTCATGGAGGGTTATAAGTCGGGCCATCCACACCAAATCTGAACCACGACTAATGCAAGCCTCAAGAGCTGGGGGCTCACCTGCATCAGCTGTCAGCACAGGGCAGGTGGTCACTGTTAAACAGGGTACAGCATAAACGTTCTCAAGATGAGAGCAGTATGCCTTTCCCTGAGGTCTCTGAACAGCAATTCCTCAATTAGGATGGACCGATTCCAGCTGATAATCTGACACGGTTGGCATACATCAACCATCAGGGCAGCTCAAGAAGCTCAAAAATAAGGGAGTCCCTTCTCTTGAGTGGGCTGAGCACCACTGAGCGATGTATATTCCTGGTCAGGAAAATGTCACAGCAGGCTGGCTCATTTGCAGGGTTGTTCTACCAGAGGAATGGGAGCTGAAAGACGGTGCCTTCCACATCCTAACAGAACAGTGGGGCAACCTCAGGTAGACCTTTTTGCCTGCTGGCAGAACTCCAAGGTAAAGCATTTCTGCTCCCTGGTTAAGGATGAACCAGCGGTGGCTCAGGACACCTTTTCCCTAAACTGGGATCAGTTTGGCCTCCTGTATGCCTTTTGTCCAACAACGCTTCTGTCAAGAGTCCTCCACAAAGTGATTCTGGACAGGGCAGTCATGATTCTACTCTGTCTCTTGTGGCCTTTCTGCCCATGGTTTCCAATTATTAGTCATCTGTTAAGGCGACAACCTCTAACCTTCCAAGTTCAGCCCAGACCTTCTCCATCAAGGTCCAGTTCTGCATCCCAGTTTGAACAACTTGTGTCTCTAGGCATGGAGATTAGGCAGGAAAGCTTTAAGGGAGCTAGGCTACTCAGCTCCTGTTGAAATGATGGGGAACTCATGTCTCTGTCCTTCCTCTAAAGTGTATTATAGAATCTGGAGGAAATTCTGGTTCTGGCTTCATACAGAACTATCTAGCATACTCGCCTGTACTACCGCAGTTCCTTTAAGATGGGTGGATAAAGGACTGCAACCAGCCATCTTGCAAGTTTAGGTTTCCGCTCTGGGGGCACTCTTGTTGATGGATTCAGGGGAATCGGGCTCACATCCCCATGTCTGGAAGTTTCTAAAGACAGCAACAGTAAAACACCCGCCAATCAAGCCAACGGCAACACCTCGGAGTCTTAATCTGGTTCTCAAGGCTGTGACCAAGGCTCCTTTAGAGCCTCTCGAGACATCTTCATGCATCTCAAAATGAAGGTCGCCTTTTTTTCATATCTATTACATCAGCCAGGAGGATCAGCAAACTAGGAGCATTGTTCACCCAAGAGCTGTACACTCTCATCAGGCTGTGCTGTAATCCGAACAGACATCAACAACCAAGGGTTCTTTCCTTCTTCCTTCTGCCCACTCCCTAAAAGCAATAAGAAAAGGGAATTTCATCCACTAGACCCAAGAAAAGTGATGAAAATCTGTTAAGAGAATGGAGACTATTCACAGAACTTCAAGTTTGTTAATTTCAATTATGGGCCAAAATTATGGGTAACAAGGATTAAAAAGGCTCTATAGCCAGACTGATTTGGTCATCTCCACGGCTTATGATCAGACTGGAGTAACTTTGCCTGGCCCAGTGAGAGCCCATTCCACCAGAGCTATGGCCCCTTCGTGGGCATACTTCAGAGACTCATCTCCAGCAGACTTATGCAGAGTAGCCATTTGGTCATCCAGTTACACATTTGCAAAATTTTATAAGCTGGATGTGTTGTCCTTGGCAGAAGCATCCTTGGGCCGCCGAGTGCTTTAGGCGATGGGGACCCTTAAGGGCACTTGACATTCTTCCCTCCCGGACTTCTGGGGATGTACTGCTGTTGTATATCCCATGAGTAAGGAAGCCTGGAGACCAGCTTAGGAAAGAGAAATCGAAATATAAATACCTGTAAATTTTCTTTCTCAGACAGCTGGTCTCTGGGCTTCGGATTCCCTCCCAAAATGTGTATATAGTTGGCTGGCCTAACAGCCATATATCCCTTCAGATTCATGTTTTATGTTTCCAGGTTCTTGTATTGCCACATTTGGACTGCTTTAGGAAGAACTGAGGGAGACTGGAAGTGGAGGGGCTGGATGTCCCCTGCTGCAGAGGTCTGATTCCTTCCTTCCTATCAGCATTAGGAGGTACAGCCGATGAGTAAGGGAGACCAGCCGTCAAGAGAAAGAAAATGTACAGGTATTTAAATTTCGATTTTTGTTTGGGTGTGATTTCAGTTTTCATACTTTCTGCCTGCATGATGTTTGCTGCACCACTAAAAAAGAAAGCCAAGCTCTGCTACACCTCAGCTAAGAAGCGAGCCCTTCAGTTCAAATCTGAAGGCTTGTATGAGGATGGAGGAAAACTTTTCTGTCCATACTGCAACCATGTCCTGGACCATACCAGAAAAGATGCAATAAAAGATCATCATCTGCTCAGCAAGACATGTTATGAATAAGGAATGAGCTGCTAATGAAGGAAGACGACCAAGGCAGGTGATCCTGACCAGCAGTTTCAGAGCTGCAACAGAATCATCCGTAGCAAGAAATGAGATGGTCATGGACACAGTTAGGGAATGGGGGGCTGCGAGAGACTTGATCATCCAGAGCTGAGGGAATGGATGTGCAAGTATGTGAAGGGGAGTGGAGCAGTACTGGAAGTAGACACCCTAAGGCAACTCTACCCAAGTTAAGAGAGCAAATGGATGCAGACTTTAAAGCAGCTCTGATTGGAAAATCACTGTCTGTTCTCTCTGAGAGCACAGATGCACAGTCAAGGTGCATTCTTAATGTTGTCTTTGTGTTGGAATGGGGCAAGACATACCTTGGAAACAGCACAGAACTAGACTCTCTCAACCATTCCACAGTGGCTCAAGCCGTCTTGAAGACTCACCAGAGTTGTAACATTGACTTTACAAAATAGTGCTTGTTATAGAAACATAGACGATGACGGCAGATAAGGACTGCAAGGCCCATCCAGTCTGCTCTTTTTTTTTTTCTACCTTATGAATGTGCCATAAGCTTTTACTCTGTCAATGGCCTATGTATTCGTACTCGTCTGTATTGCTTCCTTATACCTATCCCATGCCTCTTCGAAGTCCTGCACTGTATTCATATCTACTACTTCCTGAGGTAAGCCGTTTCATGCATCCACCACTTTCTGTGAAAAACAACTTCCTTACATTACCCCTTAATCTGCCTCCCTCTAATCTCATGCTGTGTCCCCTTGTCCTGCTGTGTTTCTTATATTGAAACATGTTAGACTCTTGCACCTTGTTAATGCTCTTAAGATGTTTGAATGTTTCGATCATATCACCTCTCTCCCTCCTTTGCTCTAGGGTATACATACTGAGCTGTGTTAGTCTGTCCTCTTATGTTTTCTGATGCAGTCCCTGCACCATTTTGGTTGCCTTTCTCTGGACTGCCTCCATTTTGTCAATATCCTTGTGCAGGCATGACCTCCAGTACTGCATGCAGTACTCCAGATGGGGCCTAACCACTGTCTTGTAAAGAGTGATTATTACCTCCCTGTTACGACTTGTGTTACCCCTACTAAAACTCCTCTACATTCCTCAACCTTATGTACTGCTTTGATGATTTCAGGTAATCTGTGATGATGCCCAAGTTTCTAGTCGCTGGCTGGTTATATGGTGTAATGTTTTAATGATGCACTTCATAGGGTTCTTGGGGACCATGTTGTGCATGTGTGTTGCTGGGTACATGTCTTGTCCCTTGTTGGGGATACATGGCTGCATCATTTCAAAAAAGTTAATGAACTTGTTTTATTGGTAAAATATGCCTTTCAACAATCGCCAAAATGCAAAAGAATTCATCACATTTTGGAGGATCTGGAAGCTCTTGGGGAAGTGATTGCTTTGCCGCGGGTTCCTGTTTTTAACTACATGTAACACATGGTTTGCAGCTGCGGCATACCATTCAACACATCTGCAATACCTGAGGGATGTTTTCAGGGCAGGTTCTAGTGATGCCACCTCAATAAACAATTTACGGGCATTACTGGATGAATGGTACAATGAGCTACAAGCACAGCTGGCGTTCATTACAGATAATTCAGGCGATATTATTGCTGCGATAGAACTTTTGCAGTCAAAGGAGAAACATCTTGCGACATCCACATATGACATGCTAATGTCAATTAAGAGCCGCCTTGAGGCTGGCACAACTAAAAATGCTTGCTTTGGTGAGAAGACAGAGCTGTACCTCTCTAAACTGAGGAATAAAGTAAGGGACGAGAACCTCAAGCTGTTTAAAAATGCTGTCAGGGTCAGTTTGGAGAAACTGACGAAACACCTGCAGTCAAACCCATCTGTACAGTTTCTAATGGCCTGTCGAATTCTCAACCCACTCAACCTACCCAAACTAAATAAGGACTTCCAGCTATATTTGCCTACTATCCCAGTGTTCACACTACATAATAAGAATGCACTGTTACAGGACTGGGAGATATACATACGGCACGATGTGCGGGAACTACCAGAGATCGGGTAAGTGGATCTTCACCAGTACTGGATCTCTGTCCTCACAGGTACCAACTCTGGCCAAGGCAGCCCTTCAGGCCATCTGGGTCCCTGTTTCTAGTGCAGATGTGGAGTGGTTATTTTCTGCATATGGACAAATCCTGACTGACCAACGGAGAAGCCTATCTGTGGGCAATTTAAAATTATTTTCAATGCTGCTGTTCAATAAGTAGACCCAGAATCTCTCACCCTCATTTGTGTAATTATAGTTCTGATGTACTATTGCAGAAAAATGGTGCTTCCCCATGCAATAGCTTGTAGACATGTTGTTCTAGTGCAATATTGTAGAAAACAAAATGGTGTTCTACCGTGCAGTGAAATAGACATGCAGTTCTGGTGCAGTACTGCAGGGGAAAAAATGGTGCTCCACTGTACAATAAAGTATAGTTGTGCAATATATAGTATCTTTGCCTTATGTAGCGATGGGTTAGAGTCTACAGGCCTTCACATGGTATGTTTTAGTTTATGTAGTCTGGGTAGCATATTTGTCAAATCATGTTCAGTAGCCAATACTTGAATTGATTTGTGTGTTTTTTTTTTATGTTTTATCTTTGTAAATCTAATTAAAATAAAACTCATGAATTGCATTTTAGCTTGGGGAAGTTTTTATTATACATGTCACAGAACACATTATCAGCATTAAAACAAAGACTAGATTTTGGTGTCTGTTTAGTATCGAACAGACATCAAAATTGGTCCCTCCTTGCTAGAAAAAATGTTACTGTTACATGAGACCATTTAATTTCATCTGCTGCTTAGATCTGAGAAGGGGACTATTTTAATAAGTATGCCAGTTTGGCCAATGGAGTTCCGCAGTCACTAGCCTTGCTAGCTGGTGGATGCAAAACTTGGATAGCTATAGAACATGCAATATACGATTAAATGTTCTTGTTTTCTGGTTGTGGCTTAAATATGCATAAAAACATGAAATTACTTAAAATGTGTGAATAATAAGTTTGGGATTACCGGAAAAATCCCAGAAATTGGATTCCCAAACACCGGTAAAATCCCAGAATCCAGGATGGTCGAAATGGAGTTTGCTTTTTTCCAAGCACCGGAAAAAGTGACCTTGCCCATAGCACTTGCAGAGCAAGGTTAAAAAAAATTGCCACAGACACAGGTAACAGAACACTAGGGATTTGGAGAAACAAAAACCAAGTGCACAACATGTGTGTGCATAATTTTCACACGTAGTTTTCCTTTAATTAGGTGATGCCCTAGGAATTTAAGTGGCTTAATTGGCAGGCAGATGCATTTTCACACATTTAAAGGTGCTAGTGAATTAGACTGTTAGAGTTGTAAGAGGCTTGCTTTTTAGGTTTTCAGTAAGTAAAGTACAATTGCCGCTATGTTTACGGCTTTGCATTAGCACATAATTGAAGGTAAATGGAGGACTGAGAGGGCCTGCAGACTCAAACAAACTGATAGTGAACATTGTCCCCGAAGACTAAACTAAAATATTATGCTGTCGAGTAGCCTATTTAAGTAGTTGCATATAACATCAGTAGATTATTTTTAACGCTTTCTAGTAACTATGTAACTTAGCCTGGTTTCTCGCAAGCTTACATTTTGATTCAAAACCCAGGAAATCTTACTGTATTCTGACAAATGCAGTATGGTCTCACCACAGGACTGCCCTGGAGCTTAATAGGACCTATGCTAATAGTGGAATGTTAGGCTCGAACTCTGTTTTAAAACCACTGTCCCTGGTTTGCACTTCCTGCAACTGTCGGATTCTTTACTCCGCTTGCCTCAGTAAGATGTCTCCGGAGAGCTCTCCTTCACTTGGAAGAATTTTATTTTATCTGTTTATCGAAGTCTGTTAGTTTTTTTTTGATTTTTGAAGCACTGTCCTTGGTTCACAGGTAGACTTAGTCTAGAATAGAGTGAATTTTGGTGAGTTTTCTCTGTTCCTTATCGGTTCTTGTGTTGTAGGTGAGACAGAGAGCAGCTACCTGCTTCCTTTTAGCAAAGAGGTGATTTAATAGAAGTACACTGAATTAAATTCTTTATTTTGGGGCCTGTGTAAATAAGTTGAAGTCAGTGTTTTGCTTTTCTGTTTTTGTGGTTGACTCTTCTTAGTATAACTTTTATTTGCCAGGGAGGAAATTTAGCTGGGAGAATATCTGCAGTCATTTGTAAATAGACCTGTTACTTAAACTCTGTGAAATAGGTGTCTGATAGGAACTAAGGCACTCACTGGGATATTGGGTCAGAGTTGTAGTTGGCTGTTTCTGGATGGCACGAGCTTAGACCCACTTCTGCCCTCAACCCACCCCCCTCAAGTGCATCATTCTTTATATCAGGTGTACTGACATCACTTCCCAAAAGTAAAGGACATGCCCCTGTTCTTATCCTTAAAGGCACAGCACACTGAATAGGGGGTAAACACTCACACACTTGCACACACTAACAAAAAACAAAAACCTCTTAAACAGGAAGGGATACAGACATGTGGGGAATGGTCTAATACACTGACTGTGGAGCGGCAGTTTTCTGGGAGATGTTCTGGAGGCTGCGTTGCTGCCCTGTTTGCAGGCACCTCTCTGGACTGAGGGAGGAGGCTTCCCATCTCCATGCTGACCTGGCGAGGATTCTGGAAACCACCTCCCCCACCCAGGCCACCTCCACTTCCTCAGAGGTTGCCAAGAAAGAGTAGCGGTTGGACCACAGTGGGCTCAGGGAGGGTGAGAGTGGTGGAACAGAGGCACATCCCTCTGGTTGTTCCTCTTCACAATTAATTCGCCATTCTGGCGGAGTGTGGTTCCTTTGTGGAGGCACCCACAGTGGAGGCCAAGGAGGATGCTGGGAACCTCCACAAAGGAGACTCACAAGAGGATGGCACAGGACCCCATAGGGGAAGGAAACAACTCCTGGTGGGTGGATTCAATTGTTAGGGGGGTAGAATTGGGGGAGGGAGGTAAGGCGCCTTCCCGGCGCCATGGCTTGGAGGGACAGGAAGCAGATCCTTAGGATCATGGGAGTAGCTACACAGGGGAGGGAGTGGGATGTCATTGTCTACCTAGAGACGAATGATCTGGCTAGGAAAGGGATCAGAGCAGTGCAGCAGGAGTTTGTGGAGTTGGGGAGGGGCCTTAGACAAGTGGCACACATGGTAACTTTCTTGGAAGTGCTACCTGTCTATGGCATGGGTGAGGTTAGGGTACTCCGCACCATGGGATTCAATGACTGGTTGAAAACCTGATGTGGAGCTCAGGTATTTGGCTTCATTGGGGACCTGGGATCCCCCTGGAGGGATGCAGGCCTGTACTAGTGTGATGGTCTGCAACTGTCCAGGAGGGGAACCAGGATCCTAGGTGATAGGTTTAAATGCTTCATTGGCAAGCATTTAAACTAGCCAAGGGGGGAGGCACTGAAGAGAAGCGGGGAAATCCCAGCCCCTGCCAAACTAAACAGGGCAGTTAGCGAAGTAGACACAAAGGTAGAGAAGTCAGGGAGCAGAAGAGGGGTAAAGCCAGAAAAAGGCAAAGGCAGTAAGGACAGGGATGGACCTAAAAGTGATAAGGCCATCAAAAAATGGAGGGCGATGAGTACCAGTGCCTGTAGTCTGGGTAAGAAGCTCCCTGAACTAGTGGCCTTGATGGAAGAGGGGCACCTGGATATTGTGGCAGTCACAGAAACATGGTACACAAAAAACATGACTGGGATGTCAGCATACCAGGGTACATAATCTACAGGAGGGACAGGGAGGGTAAGAGAGGAGGAGGAGTAGCTCTTTACATAAGGGAAGGAATCAAAGCAACAGAACTAAAGGGTAAACAGGGAGGGGAAGGGAGGAGGCACTGTGGGTCACCCTGGAGACAGGAAATGGCACCACAATCTACACAGGGGTTGTTTACAGACTCCCGTCTCAGCGGGAGGCAATGGACAAGGAAATGATGAAAGGAATCCTTAGAATGACAGATAAAGGAGAGATATTGTTGATGGGGGATCTAAATATGCCAGGTATTAACTAGAGCAGCTTTACTGCAGCCACATCCAAGAGCAGGATCATTCTCTATGCCCTACAGGGGGCATGCCTCAGACAGTGTTGGAACCCAATCAGGGGGGAGCAATCTTAGACCTGGTACTTTTAAATGGGGATGGAGAGAGGATCTCAGATTTACGTGTGGGTAGCCATCTAGGAACAAGCTGATCACCAAACAGTGCAATTCACAGTAAACATAGTTGTAAAGTCAAGCTGTACAAAAGCAAGGTTGTTGGACTTATGGAGGGCTGACTTTGGCAAAATGAGAGAGTGCCTCAGAAAAGCACGAGCAAACAGGCAAGAAGGAGGGGTGGAAGAACCGTGGGAAAAATCTAAACTGCCATCACAGAGGCAACAAGCCTTTGTGTAAAGTAAATCAACAAAATGCAGGAAAAGCCACTATGGTTCTCAAAAGAGGTGGCAGGGACGGTTAAGGAGAAAAGGATAGCATTCAGAAAATATAAGGAAACACAGAAGGAGCAGGACAGACAATTATATCAGTTAAAGCAGAAGGAGGCAGGGAAGGCAGTCAGAATAGCAAAGGCCCAAACTGAGGAAAAATTATCCAACTCTGTTAAGAAGGGGGATAAAACCTTTTAAAGGTATGTTAGGGGAGGCGAAAGACCAAGGAGGATATGGGAAGGGGGGTTGAGGGGTGGGCAGAGGGGTGACAGTGAAAAGCAGGAATACTGGAACTAATACTTCTGCTCAGTATTCACAAAAGAAGAGGGAGAGGAACCTAAGCCAAACAATGGAAACACTGGATGGGGGGCTCGATACCAGTCCATTCACAGAAGAAAGAGTTCTGAAAGAACTCTTAAAACGGAAAGTGGACAGAGCAGTGGGGCTTAATGGCAGTCACACAAGAATTCTAAAAGAACTAAGGGTAGAACTAGTGACACCACTGACTACCCTCTTTAACAAATCATGGGAGGATGTTGTGGTACCTAAGGACTGGAGGAGTGCAGATATGATTCCACTTCACAAAAGTGAGAGCAAGGCAGAGGCAGGAAACTGCAGACCTGTTAGTTTGACTTACGTGGTACAGAAAATGATGGAATCAATTCTGAAGGAAAGAATTGTTGAGCACCTAGAGGCAAGCGGGGCATAGGAATCAAGGCAGCACGGATTCACAGCTGGAAGGTTGTGACAGACAAATCTAATCAATTTCTTTGACTGGGTGACCAAAGTAGTAGACCAGGGAGGGGCTGTAGACATGGCCTACCTAGACTTTAGCAAGGCATTTGACACAGTCCCACACACAAGATTAATATACAAGTTAGCCAGCCTTGGAGTGGGTCCCAAGGTGGAAGCCTGGGTAAAACATTGGCTGGACAACAGGATGCAGAGGATAATAGTAAACAGAGTCCACTCTGAAGAAAGGTGGGTTATTAGCTGAATACCACAGGGTTCAGTACTGGGACCGGTCCTCTTTAATGTCTCTATAAGTGACATTGTGGAAGGACTGGAAGGAAAAATATGTCTCTGCAGACACAGATCTGCAGCAGGGCCGGTACAGAAGTGGGGTGGAAAGGATGAGAAGGGACCTGGCAAGGTTGGAGGAATGGTCAAATTTATGGCAGCTTAGATTCAGTGCAAAGTAATACACCTGGGAAACAAAAACCCAGGGGAAGAGTACACAATGGGGAGTGACATACTAACAAAAATGGAAAGGGACCTGGGGATAGTCATATCAGATGACCTAAAGATGGGCAAGCAATGTGAGAAGGCAGTAAGGAGGGCTGGAGGGATACTGGGATACATAGGGAGAGGCATCACCTGTAGAAAACAGGAAGTTGTAATTATCCCTCTGTACAGACAGTTTGTGAGACCCCATCTGGAGTACTGCTGCAGTTCTGGAGACCCCATCTCTGCAAAGATATGGACAGGATGGAGGCAGTCCAGAGGAGTGCAACTAGAATGGTGCAGAATCTGCACCAGAAGACGTACGAAGAGAGATTAAAGGAACTTAATATGTATACCCTCGAGGAAAGGCAGGAGAGGGGGACATGATAGAAACATTAAAGTACCTTAAGGGAATTAAAGTCCAAGAGGGTAGCATCTTTCAGAAAAAGAGATGTGCAAGAACAATGGGGCACAATTAGAAGATGGAGGGGCGACTCAGAGGTAATATGAGGAAGTACTTTTTCTTGGAAAGGGTTGTGGATACATGGAACTACCTTCCTGAGGGGGTAGTCGAGTCAAAAATAGTGGAGGAATTCAAGAATGCATGGGACAGACATTAGATAATTATAGTGGGGGGAGGTGGAAGTAGGCTGTTGACTAACTAGGAGCTGCAGCTTATCCATTAGATAGGGAAATGGGCAGACTAGGTGGGCCAAGCGGTCCTTATCTGCTGTGAAATTCTGTGTTTCTGTGTTTTAACCATGAAGGAACCGATACTGTTTATTTTAAGTTTGAGATTTAACTCTGTTCTTTCTACCTTCCGGTAAGGTGGTATACATTTATTTACTGAATGTATTTAAAAGTTTTACCGGGTTAATTCTCAGGTCATCTGTTTTAACTGACCGATAAATATCACAGACCAAGAAATGTACAGGCCCCACAGGTTTCCAGCATTGTACATAGTGTGAGGAACTGTTCGCTAAAACAGATCCTCATTTAAAATTTGTGTTTTTGTCTGGGGTTTGATCACCTCAAGGAGGACTGTGAAATGTGTAGGAACTTCTCTTAGTTGATGATTCAGAGGCAACTTAAACAACTGTAGGAGAAGATGTGACTGGAAAAACTGTGCACTGGAGGAGCTATATTTATTTGTGGAGCAGTAACCTAGGGACTGCATCGGTGGCAGAGGAGCGGCGGAGAGGGGAGCGCACTGGAGGCTGCATCGGTGGCGGGAGGAGCTGGCTGCAGTGGCATCATGAGAAGGGCACCAGGGGAAAGCGCTTTTCCTGGTGGCTGCAATCAGCGGCAGGCAAGGGCTGGAGCCGGTCCGCTGGGAGGAAACTGGCAACAGAAGTCTGAGGCCCAATGAGAGGGCAGGGTGCCGGATTCGAACTCATGGCTGGGCTACATAAGAGCAAGCCCAGCCGCCTTGTCCAAAACTGTGCACCAGAGGAGCTGTATTTATTTCTGGCGCTATAACCAGGGTGCTGCAGTGGCAGTGAGGGGAGTGCACCAGAGGCTGCATCGGGAGCACGAGAAGGGCACTGGGGCATAGCATTTTCCCAGCGGTTGCAATCGATGGGCCAGGGTTGTAGCATGGCTGCTGGGAGGAAACAGGCAGCAGAAGTCTGAGGCCCAATCAGAGGGCAGGGTACCGGATTCTAACTAGTGGCTGGGCTACATAAGGGCAAGCCCAGCCGCCTTGCCCAAAACTGTGCACCGGAGGAGCTAGATTTGTCTCCCACCTCGGCTCTGACCTCTTAAATAGCTGGTGGGGGAGGAGGAGTCCGGGATAGGAGTGGCCTGGGCTAGTAGGAGCCTGTGGCCTTGGAGAAATTTCATTTGGTTTTTGGACTGCCACTTTGCAAGCTGTGTGGGGATTGTTTAAAGGAAAACTACACCCACAAGTTGAAAAAATATATGCTGTGCAGGGTGTTTTAATTTGTATGTGAAGTTCTAGTGTTTCCTTCCCTCTGACTGGTATTAGGAGTTTTTCCTAAATTAGCCTACTAGCTTTAGGGTAGTTTTACGACCCCTGGAGATCTCCATATTAAATAGGTTTATTGCCTTTCTTTGTCCTGCAATGCACCTTGTTTCATGTAATGGTGATGTAGCAGAGCCCATAAATCCAGCAGAAAGCATTGCATTACAATCAGTTCACAACAATAGAGATGGCTATATTTTAAAATCTATAGAATTCAGCTTGGTGACCACCCTTATCCTAAATGTTTTACTGTCCTGAAAAACTTTGCTGCTGGTAATTTTTGTGCAGCTTGTAAAGCTTCCGAGATATTTAGTTTGGCTGGCATGTGTGTGCTGAATGTAGAGTCTCTCTTACATCACAGTCACATGAGACAAGATGCACTGTGGGAACAAGAAATACAGTTACACTATCAGGTATGCATATCCCCAGGGGTCGTAAAACTAGCATAAAGCTAGCAAGCTAATTTGGGAAAAACTGATACCAGTCAGAGGGAAGGAAACACTAGAACTTCACATACAAATTAAAACAGTCTGCACAACATATATTGTTTCAAGTTTTGGGTGTAGTTTTCCTTTAAGCAAAATTGCATGCCGTGAGGGGGATTGTATAGACACTGGGAGTTCTGAAATCTGCAGAACCACTTGTAGCTCTGACCACTGGGGACCTCAGTGGGGATGTTTTTGCATTATGTTGGGGTGCTTTTGACCTAAAGACCTGCTATGATAGAAACATAGACTTTGACGGCAGATAAGGACCACTTGGCCCATCAGGTCTGCCCATTTCCCTACCTGTTGGATAAGCTGCAGATTCTAGTTGACCAACAGCCTACTTCCTGCAACCCCCCACTATAATTGCCTTATGTCTGTCCCATGCATGTTTGAATTCCCCCACTGTTTTAGACCCCACAACCTCTCCAGGAAGGTGGTTCCATGCGTCCACCACTCTCTCCATGAAAAGAATTTCCTCACATTACCCTGGAGCCGTCCCCTGTAACTTTAAATTGTGCCCCTTGTTCTTACACATCTCTTTTCTGAAAGATGCTACCTCCTGGACTTTGTTGATTCCCTTGAGGTACTTAAAAGTTTCTATCATGTCCCTCCGTCCCTCCTTTCATCAAGGGTATACATATTAAGCTCTCTGTCTCTCTTCATATGGTTTCTGATGTAGACCCTGCACCATTTTAGTTGCCCTCCTCTGGACTGCTTCCATCCTGTCTATGTCCTTGCTAGATGAGGTCTCCAAAACTGCATGCAGTACTCCAGATGGGGTCTCACCAACTGTCTGTACAGAGGGATTACCACTTCCCTTTTTCTACTTGTGATGCCCCTCCCTATGCATCCCAGTATCCCCCTGGCTCTCCTTACTGACTTCTCACATTGCTTACCCACCTTTAGGTCATCTGATATGACTACACCCAGATCCCTTTCCATTACTGTCGTTAGTACCTCCCCTGCTATTGTGTACTCTTCTCCTGGATTTTTATTTCCCAGGTACATTACTTTGCACTTCTTTGCCTTGAATCTAAGTTGCCATATGTCTGACCATTCCTCCAACCTTGCCAAGTCCCTTCTCATGCTTTCTAACCCCCCTTGTGTATCAACTCTGTTACAGATCTTTGTGTCATCTGCAAAGAGGCATACCTTTCCTTCCAGACCCTCTGCAATGTCACCTATAAAGACGTTAAAGAGGACTGGACCCAGTACTGAGCCCTGAGGTACTCCACTAGTAACCCCCCTTTTCTTCAGAATGTGTTCCATTCACTATTACCTTCTGTGTCCTGTTGTGCAGCCAGTTTGCTACCCAGTCTACCACCCTGGGACCCACTCCAGGCTGGCTAACTTGATTATTAATCTTTTGTACGGGACTGTCAGATGCCTTGCTAAAGTCTAGGTAGGCCATATCCACAGCCTCTCCCTGGTGTATTACTTTGGTCACCCAGTCAAAGAAATCGATTAGATTTGTGTGGCATGACCTTCCTGCTGTGAATCCATGCAGCTTTGGGTCCTGTGCCCCGCTGGCCTCTAGGTACTCAACAGTTCTTTCTTTCAGAAGTGATTCCATCATTTTCCCCACCACTGAGGTTAAACTAACAGGTCTGTAGTTTCCTGCTTCTGCCTTGCTCCCACTTTTGTGAAGGGAATCACATCTGCCCTCCTCCGTCCTCTCAGGTACCACCCCATCTTCCCATGATTTGTTAAAAAGTGTGGTTAGTGGTGTCACTAGGTCCTCCCTTAGCTCCTTTAGGATTCTAGGGTGAATCCCATCGGGTCCCATTGCTTTGTCCACCTTGAGTTTTAGGAGTTCTTTCAGTACTCATTCTTCTGTAAATGGACTGGTGTCAACGCCACTATCCAGAGTGCTTCTACTGTTTGGTTTAGGTAACTCCTCCTCCTCCTCCTCTTCTTTTGTGAATACTGAGCAAAAGTATTCATTCAGTATCTCTGCCTTTTCATTGTCTCCCTCTGCCCACCTCCCCTCTCCTTTATTAATCTTCACTATCCCTCCCTTAACCTTTCTATGCTCCCTGGTGTACCTATAAAAGGTTTTATCCCCCTTCTTAACTGAGTTGGCTGTCTTTTCCTCGGTTTGGGCCTTTGCTTTTCTGACTGCCTTGCCCACTTCTTTCTGCTTTAATTGATACAGTTCCCTGTCGTGCTCAGTCTGTGATTCCTTATACTTTTGAATGCAGCCTTTTCTCCTTAACCTTCCTGACACCTCTTTTGAGAGCCATAGTGGATTTTTATTCCACTTTGTTTTCTTTTATTTGTTTCATACAAAGGCTTGTTGCTCCATGGTGGCAGTTTTGATTTTTCTCCATTGTTCTTCCACCCCTCCTTTCTGGCCATTTGCTAATGCATTCCTCAGGTATTCACCCATTATGCCAAAGTCAGCCCTTCTAAAGTCTAGTATCCTTGTCTTTGTATGGCTTGTCTCTATGGTTGTGTTTATTGTGAAGCACACTGTTCAGTGGTCGCTTGTTCCCAGATGTCTACAGACTTCTAAGTTTGTGATCCTCTCTCCATTTGAGAGTACCAGGTCTAATATTGCTCCCTCCCGAGTGGGTTCCACCACTAGCTGTCTAAGGCATGCTCCCTGTAGGGCATAGAGAATGACCCTGCTCTTGGATGTGGCTGCAGTCCATGTCGCCCAGTTAACATCTGGCATATTCAGGTTCCCCATCAACAGTATCTCCTCTTTTTCAGCCATTTTGAGAATGCCCTCAATCATTTTCTTGTCCATTTCCTCCCTTGAGACGGGGTTTGTATACAACCCTATGGATTGTGATGCTATTCCTGTCTCCAAGGTGACCCAGAGTTCCTCTTGTCCTCCCCTTTACTTTTAGTTCTGTAGCTTTGATCCCTTCCCTTATGTAGAGAGCTACTCCACCTCCTCTTTTACCCTCCCTGTCCCTTCTGTAGATTGTGTACCCTGGTATGTTGACATCCCAGTCATGCTTCTCCGTGTACCATGTTTCTGTGACTGCCACAATATCCAAGTGTTCTCTTCCATCAGGGCTACTAGCTCTGGAAGCTTGTTTCCCAGACTACGGGCATTGGTACGCATTGCCCTCCATTTAATGTTGGCTTTATCCTTTTTTACCCCATCCCTTCTCTTATTGCCCTTGTCCATTTTTCCATTTACCCCTGTCCTGCCTTCTGTCAAGCTCTGTACCTCAGTGTTTACCCTACTACCTGCCATGTTTTGTGGGGGGAGGCTTGAACTTTCCTGTTTCCTATCAGCACCTCCCCCCTTGGCTAGTTTAAAAGCTTGCCAAGGAAGCCTTCAAACCTGTCACCTAGGAGTGTGTTTCCCTTCCTGGTCAGATGCAGACCATCATGCCAGTATAGACCTTCATCTCTCCAGGTGGACCCCCAGTCCCCAATGAAGCCAAAGCCCTGTGTTCTGCACCAGTTTTGCAACCATTCATTAAACTGCATGGTGTGCAGTATCCTAGTCTTACCCCTGCCATAGACTGGCAGCATCTC
This sequence comes from Neoceratodus forsteri, assembly GCA_016271365.2. Lineage (NCBI taxonomy): Eukaryota > Metazoa > Chordata > Ceratodontiformes > Ceratodontidae > Neoceratodus > Neoceratodus forsteri. Next base: position 449,600,569 of record CM057458.1, read on the forward strand.
TGGGAAGGTTACCGTGCTCGCTACCTGTCTGAGGCCCCTCCCCAACTCCACAAATTCATCCTGCACTGCACTGATCTCATGCCTAGCTAGGTCATTTGTCTGAGGTGGACAATATCATCTAGTTTCCTCTCCTGTGATGCTGCTTCTGCAATCCTGAGGATTTGCTTCCTGTCCCTCCAAGCCATGGCACCAGGCAGGCACCTTACTTCCCTCTCCTCTCCCTTCCCTAGGTCTACACCCCTAACAATTGAGTCCCCATCAGAAGCTGTTTCTTTCCCCTGTGGTGTCCCTTGCCACTCTTTTGTGGGTCTCCCTTGTGGATGTCCCCAGCATTCTTCTTGGTCTCCAATGAGGGTATCATCATAGAGGAACCTTGATTTGCCAGGCTGACATATGATTTGTGTAGAGGTGCAGCTCGGGGGCTACGCCTCTGTTCCACCACCCTCACTCTCCCAGAACCTACTGTGGTCCATCTGCTCTTCACACATGGCAACCACTGAGGCAGTGGTTGTGGAACTGGTGCTCTTTGGGTGGGGGAGGCCTCCTTAGTCCTTGCCAGTTCAGCCTGGAGGTGGGCAGCCTCCTCCCTCAGAGCTGACAGTTGCCTGCAAATAGGGCAGCAACGCAGGTTCCAGAATGTCTCCCGTAAAATTGCTGCCCCACAGCCAGTGCATTGCACCAGTCTTTCGGATGAGACGTTAAACCGAGGTCCCATCTGCCTGGATGGGTGGTAGTTCAGGTGGATGTTAAAAATCCCATGGCACTTATCGAAAAGAGTAGGGGAACTTCCCCGGTGTCCTGGCCAAATTTCCCTCGTTCACTAAAAATACCACCAACAGCTTAATCTGGTTCAAGGTCAGTTGGCATTCATCTGTATCCCCCTTCCCCAGGTCGTGCCTGAAAATAGGCAGGATGTGTCTAGTGCACTTACCCGGTCAACAAAAACTAACTAACTCCCCATATCTCCCTCTTCCTTATAATATACAATGAGTGATATATAATTTTTTTGTTTGTGTGTACTTACCCTTTATGCACTGTGCTGGTAGTTAAGAATATGACAGTTCTGCTCCAAGACCTGTTGAGGAAGTGATGTCAGAACCTTGGCTATAAAGAAATGCCACGCCTGGGGTGGGCGGGTGAGGGAAGGGTGGGTGGGTAAGCCACAACCACTGGTGACTGTTTAGAAACCATCAAATACACCACTGCTCCACCACCCTGGTGAGTACTGCCTGTATAGAAAGTTAACCAACACCACAATGTACTAGACCACTGCTCCTACACAAGCCACTCTACTGAGTCCAGGGATGAAAACGAACTCACTGTTCAGCCAGCAGGACACTTCTAAAATATTGCACAAATATCCTTCTAAATCCTATGTGTCTAGCACAGAAATGGAGCAACTTAACATAGAAACATATAATTTGACGGCAGATAAGGACCGCTTGGCCCACCCAGTCTGCCCATTTCACTACCTACTGGATAAGCTGCAGATCCTAGTTAACCAGCAGCCTACTTTTTTCTACCCCCACCCCCTAGAATTGCCTTATGACTGTCCCATGCATGCTTGAATTCCACCACTGTTTTTGACTCCACAACCTTCCTCGAAGGCCGCTCCACTATCCATCTGTAGAAAAATATTTCCTTAAATTACCTCTGGAGCCGCCTCCCCCATCTTCAAATTGTGCCACTGTTCTTGCACACTTTTTTGAAAGATGCTACCTCTTGGACTTTGATTCCTTGAGGTACTTGAAAGTTTCTATCATGTCCCCCTCTCCCTCCTTTCCTCGAGGCTATACATATTAAGCGCCTTTAAGTCTGTCTTCATATGTCTTACGGTGAAGACCCTGCACCATTTTAGTTGCCCCCCTGTGGACAGCTTCCATCCTGTCTGTCTTTGAGGAGATTGGGTCTCCAGAACTGGACGCAGTACTCCAGATGGGGTCTCACCAGCTGTCTGTACAGAGGGATAACAACTTCCTGTTTTCTACTGGTGATGTGTCTCCCTGTGCATCCCAGTATCCCCCCAGCCCTCATTGCTGCCCTCTCACATTGCTTGCCCACCTTTAGGTCATCTGCTATGACTACCCCCAGGTCTCTTTCCATTTTGTTGTTGTTAGCATCTCACCCCCATTGTGTACTCTTCCCTGGGTTTTGTTTCCAGGTGCATTACCTTGCATTTCTTAGCACTGAATCTAAGCTGCCATACATTTGACCATTCCTCTAACCTTGCCAAGTCCTTTCTCATCCTTTCCACCCCACCTGTGTGCATCAACTCTGTTGCAGATCTTTGTGTCATTTGCAAAGACACACATTTTTCTTCCGTCCTTCTGCAATGTCACTTAGAAAGACATTGAAGAGGACTGGTCCTAATACTGAAGCCTGCAGTACCCCACTAGTACCCCCTCTTTCTTCAGAGTGGACTCCATTTACTATTACTCTCTGTGTCCTATTCTCCAGCCAATTCTTTACCCTGGCTGTCATCTTGGGACCCACTCCCAGGCTGATTAACTTAAGAATTAATCTTTTGTGTGGGACTGTGTCAAATGCCTTGCTAAAGTCTAGGTAGGTCATGTCCACAGCCCCTTCCTGATCTACTACTTTGGTCACCCAGTCAAAGAAATCTATCAGATTCATCTGGCATGATCTTCCCACTGTGAATCCATGCTGCCTTGGGTCCTGTGCCCCTCTGGCCTCTAGATACTCAATAATTCTTTCCTTCAGAAGTGATTCCATCATTTTCCCTATCACTGAGGTTAAACTAACAGATCTGTAGTTTCTTGCTTTTGTCTTGCTCCCACTTTTGTGAAGGGGAATCGCATCTGCCCTCCTCCAGTCCTCGGGTACCACCCCATCCTCCCATGATTTGTTAGAGGGTAGTCTGTGGTGTCACTAGTTCTACCCTTAGTTCCTTTAGAATTCTGGGATGAATCCCATCAGGCCCCATTGCTTTGTCCACCTTCAGTTTTAAGAGTTCTTTCATAACCCTTTCTTCTGTAAATGGGCTGGTATCAACTTCTGTATCCAGAGTGTTTCTACTGTTTGTTTTAGGTACCTCCCCCTCTTCATTTGTAAATACTGAGCAAAAATATTTGTTTAGTATCTGTGCCTTTTCACAGTCACCCTCTGCCCACCCTCCCTCTCCTTTATTAAGCCTCACTATCCCTCCCTTGGTCTTCCTTCGCTCCCTGATGTACCTATAAAAGGTTTTATCCCCCTTCTTAACTGAGTTGGCTATCTTTTCCTCGGTTTGGGCCTTTGCTGTTCTGACTGCCTTCCCAGCTTCCTTTTGCTTTAACTGATACAGTTCTCTGTCCTGCTTCTTCTGTGATTCCTTGTACTTCCTGAATGCTTTTCTCTTGAACCTTCACTGCCACTTCCTTTGAGAACCATAGTGGTTTCTTACATCGTTTTGTTTTGTTTATTTGCTTCACACAAAGGCTTGTTACCTCTGTGATGGCAGTTTTATTATTCCCATTGTTCTTCCACCCTCCTTCTTTTTCATTTGCTAGTGCATTCCTTAGGCACTCACCCATTTTGCAAAGTCAGCCCTCCCAAAGTCCAGTACTTTTGCCTTTGTATGGCTTGACTCTATTGCTTTGTTTATTGTGAACCATTCTGTTCGATGGTCGCTAGTTCCCAGATGGCTACCCACTTCTACATCTGTGATCCTCTCTCCATCTCCATTTGAGTGAACCAGGTCTATGATTGCTCCCTCTCAAGTGGGCTCCAATACTAGTTGTCTAAGGCATGCCCCCTGTAGGGCATCTAGAATAACCCCACTCTTCGAAGTGGCTGCTGCAACTGCACTCCAGTTAACACCTGGCATATTCAGATCACCCATCAGTAATATCTCCCCTTTTTCTGCCATTCTAAGTATACTTTCTATCATTTCCTTGTCCATTTCCTCCCCCTGAGAAGGGGGTCTGTATACAACCCCTGTGCGGATTGTGGTGCCATTGCCTGTCTCCAAATTTGCCCACAGTGCTTCTTCTCCTCCCTGTTTACCATTTTGTTCTGTTGCTTTGATTCCTTCCCTTATGTAAAGAGCTACTCCTCCTCTCTTTACCCTCCCTGTCCCTCCTGTAGATAGTGTATCCTGGTATGTTTACGTCCCAGTCATGATTTTGTATACCATGTTTCTGTGACTGCCACGATATCCAGATGTTCCTCCTCCATCAAGGCCACTAATTCAGGAAGCTTGTTACCCAGACTACGGGCATTGGTACTCGCTGCTCTCCATTTTTTGATGGCTTTACCTTCTGTTGCAGCATCCCCCACTGACCTTTCTACCTCGGTCTTTCTCATTCAGTACCCTGTTTTGTAGGGAGAGGCTGGAATTTTCCTGCTGCTTATCAGTGCCTCCCCCCTTGACTAGTTTAAAAGCTTTCCAATGAAGCATTTAAACCGATTGCTCAAAAGACTTGTTCCCTTCCTGGACAGATGCAGACCATCCTGCCAGTATAGGCTGGCGTCCCTCCAGGTGGAACCCCAGTCACCAATGAAGCCAAACCCCTGTGCGTCACACCATTTTTTTCAACCATTCATTGAACTGCGTGGTGCATAGTACCCTCGCCTCACCCATGCCACTGACAGGCAGCACCTCTGAGAAGTATACTGTGTGTGCTACTTGTCTTAGGACCCTCCCCAACTTTACAAAGTCCCCCTGCACTGCTCTAATCTCATGATGAGCCAAGTCATTTGTCCCTAGGTGGGCAATGATGTCCAGCTCAGACTCCCGTGCAGCTGTTCTCGTGATCCTGAGGATGCGCTTCCTGTCCCTTCAAGCCATGGCACCAGGCAGGCACCTTACTTCAGTTTTTCCTGCTCCCCCCAGTTCTATCCCCCTAATAATTGAGTTCCCCACCAGGAGCTGCTACCTTTCCCTGTGGTGTCCTCTGCCTCCTTCCTGTGGGCCTCCCTTGTGACAGTTGTCCTCAGCCTCCTTAGTCTCCTCTATGGGTGCATCCATATGGGAGCTGTGCTCCCCCAGAATGGTGTATGGATTGTGGAGTGGAACAACTGACTGGGTGTGCCTCTGTTCCACCATCCTCACCCTCCCTGAGCCCACTGTGGTCCAACTGCTGTGCTTTCTTCGCAACCTCTGAGGTAGTGGTGGTGGCTCTGGTGCTCCCTGGATGGGGGAGGTTCCGTTCCTACTTTCCAGTGTGGCCTGGGGGAAGGTTCCCTTACTACTGTCCAGTGTGGCCTAAAGACGGCAACTTCCTCCCTCAGGGCAGAGAGTTGTCTGCAAATAGGGCAGTATCTCAGCCTCCAGAAAGACTCCGGGAAGACTGCTGCCCCACAGACATTACATTGCACTACTCCCCACATGTTTATCTAGCTTTTTTTTTTTGGTGTGTGATTGGTTTGTTATATAGAAATAAATATATATATATATATATATATATATATATATTTATTATACAATGTGTATGCTTATAGTTGTAGCGTAGCTTATACTTCAGTTGTATTTCAACCCCTCTGGTTATAAAATTACTACACTTTAATGGAATCCTGCAATTCTTAATGCCAATAAGAAAATAAAGAAACTTTCTGTAGAAAGTGTAGCTTACCTTCCTAGTCCCCTACAATATTGTGTTTTACCAAGTTCCCAGTTCCTCAAATGCGTTCTAGTTTGTTCTGTGCAGTATAGCAAGTTTCTCAGCTTCCAACAGGAGCAGGCAAGTCTTTTCTGACTGGCTTTTCTCTGTGTAGTTTGTCTAAGACAGCACAGTGATAAAAGCCCCACCCAGAATCAATTGATTGACTAGTGACACCTGTGATGTAAGCAGGCCTTTCAGTGAAGACAGTTTGCTATGTCTGCATCTAATACGCACACAAACCCTTTATCTGAAACCAGGGATAAACTCACTGCTTAGCCAGCAGGACACTTCTAAAATATTGCACAAATATCCTTCCAAATCCTATGTGTCTAGCACAGAAATCAAGGGGAAGGGACCACGTGTCACTAGAGTGGGCATCTTTGGGAGGGTGGTTGGGTGTGCAGGGTGTGGTGCAGCCATGGTACTTGATTGGGCTTGGAAGTTTGGGATTTGCCTAGTGTACTACCAGTTGGCACAGCTTGGGGAGGATGTTGAGGAGATTGGAATGCAGCTGGGGTTTTTTTTTGGGGGGGGATTGGAGAGGAAGGGCACAAGAGGTCGCCTACGTGGATGCACCAGTTGCTGAGGCCTCCCACATAGGGGAAGGAGTGAAGGGGGTACTCTGGGCACATGGGGCCCCTGGCAGAGGGGTCCCAAAAGGTGGAAAGTTCCAGACCAGCAGACAGGCATCTGGGCTTGTCCAGAGAGAGAACCGAGGTGGGGGGAGTGACGGGTGGGGGGCCCTGTGGTCTGGTCTTAGGCTCACAAATCGTTCTAACCCTCTTCGTCTGGTGGTAGAGGAGGGAGTGTTTGGGGGGGTAGGATGTAGCTCGGGTAGGGACTAATGGGAAAGGAGGTGGCAAGAGGCAGGGAACGGAAATCGGGAGTATTAGGTGAACAAGGTGCAGGCTGCAGAAAATGGTGGGGGCATGGCAGATAGAGGGGTGCTGAATGAGGATGGGACGAAAGCGAGTAAGAACCAAGATAGGCCAACAGATAGGGTGGATGGCTTTGTCAAGGGAGGGGACAGGGGAGATAGAGATAGAAAAAGTATACTCTGGTGGGGGGGGATGATGCCCAGGACTGGAGTAGAGGGTGGCCAGTGACAATATGGAGGGGGCTACTTTTGACACCCAGATTGTGGGAGGTGTGAGGAGCCAGTTGGTGGGCGGGGGGAGGGGGAGAGACCGGAAGAAGGGGCAAGGATGGGGATGGAAGGAGGGGAAACCAGCGGAGTGAGCATGGAGACCACACTTAAAAAGGGACATTGCAGTCCTGGAGAGGGTCCAAAGGAGGGCAGCCAAAATGATATGGGGCCTGGGGGAAAGGATTACGGGGAGGGTCTCGAGGAGCTCAATATGTACGCCTGAGGAGAGGGGGACAGGGGGCCCATGATAGAGATTTTCAGGTACATAAAGGATTAATAAGGGGCTCAGTCGGGGTGCTCCATGGGGGCAACTAAAGGACAGGGGGTGGAAGCTGGGGGGACTGGGGTGGGAGGTGTTACTTCGCTGAGAGGTGGTGGGACCGTGAAATTAACTGCCCAAGGGACTGGTGGAGGCAGAGACTGTGGAGGGGTTAAGAGGGATGGGAAAGTATAGGGGGCGGGTGAAGCTGGCAAAGTCAAACACAAGGGGAATGTCTTGGACTGGGGACAGTGAAACCAAAGGGGGAGGGGGGACAGCAAAATCAGCGCCCAGTATGGGTGCTGCTTATCGAGCCGACACGAAAGGCCATTGGGCCTCCTTTGCTGGCATTTTAGTATGTCTAAGAAGGCTGCTTACCCAGCTACAGACAAACTGGATACCAGCCAGAAAGAACCTGAGGAATAGCCCTCTCACAAGGGAGATGGTTCCTCTTCTAAAAAAACATTCTACAAGGGAGATGGTTCCTCTTCTAAAAAAAACATTCTGCCGATACTGCTGCTAACCCGGCAACCACAGGAAAGAGAGAGAAGAAAAAGCATGCAGCAGTAGAACTGCAAACTAAGAAAGCATCGATTCCGACTGCTTAAGAGATAGCGAACGCTATCAGAATTATTCAGGCACTCCAACCGAGTATCCCGGTTCCAGTTGAGAAGCGGCCACGTTTACCTACTTCTGGCGCTACTTCAGTTCCCTGTTCCTTGAAACAAGAAGAGGAGCCTTTTGGTGAGCATGAGGACGAGGATGCCGATTAAAAGTGAAGATATGGATTATGGGGAACTGATTGAACCGGATATTTCCCCGGATCCTCACCATCCTGACTCCCCAGAAAATGGTTTTGAGGACTGTACATCCCATTTTGCTTTCATTAAGCAAGTAGCTCAATCTCTGGACCTTCCTACCCAAGAGTCAACCGACGAGGAGGAGGAACAGGATTACATGGAAATGATGGATGTACTAGTTTTTTTTTTTTTTTTTAAACTGTTACTACCCATCCATAAATCCCTGAAAATGCAGGTTAACAAAGTCCTGCAGACCCCCACGTCTCTGCCACCGCTTGGCAGAAAGGTATTAAGAAGTACTGGGTGGCTAGGGGTGGAGCAGAGTTCCTGTTTGAACACCCACACCATGAGGGAGTGGTGCAGGCTGCAGCCTGTGATGAGGCAGGCATCCCCTTGGCATCTCACTCTCCAGACAAAGATTCCAGGAAGATGGATTCCATTGTAAAACAGGTGTACTTGGGATCTTCTCTGATACTCGGGTAGGCTTCATACATGGCCTATGTTGCCAGATGTCAGAGAACACTGGAATACTGTGGTGGAAGTCACAAAACCTGTCCCAGCCCCTGTGGCAGGTGATTTTGAGAAGGCGGCAAAAAGGGATATAGAGGCTTTGAACGCCCAGTTTAGGATGGCTGTGGATAACAGTGACACTGCAGCCAGACAAATGGCTTCTTCTGTGCCACTCAGGAGGTTTGCTTGGCTCAGGACAACTAACCTGACCCAGGACACTCAGTCCAAGGCCTTGGACTTCCCATGTGAGACTACCGCTCTGTTTGGGGAACAGTCAGAGGCTTACGTGAGGAAAACTGATGAGTACAAGACCGCATATAAGAGAGTTGCTGCTAAATTAAAATAAATAAATAAATTTACTCCCCCAAAGCAAAAAAAGCCAGGGGAGGTAGAGGCAGGGGACACTAGAGGCCATTCTTTCAGCCTCAGGCTTATCCCCAATATCAACAGCAGAGAGGTTACTTCTGAGGCGGGGCAGAAGAGGTGGCAACCGAACTAGCCCCAGCACTCAGCATCCCAGCCCAAGCAGACACGCTGAGGTGTTTGCTCGGGTCACCTCCCCAACCTCGATAGGGGGTAGGCTGCCGTATTACCTCCAGGAATGGCAACCCTTCACTACAGATAGGTGGGTCCTGGAGGTAGTGGGCCAAGGTCTGGCTCTCTGCTTCAAGCTCATGCCAAGGCTGAGAGCAAGGGTCTTCAGACCCTCCTCCCCATCAGAAACAGTGTTACTGGAAGGAGATGTATTAAATCTATCCCAAGGAGCAATAGAACCAGTTCTTCTGGCACAGAGAGGGAAAGGACTCTTCAAGTACTTACTCACAATAAAGAAAACGGGAGCGTGGCAACACATACTGGATCTCAGACATCTGGCAAAGCCAGAGTTCAAGATGGTGACCCTGGCAACAGTCCTGCCAACCTTAAGGTAAGGGGATTGGTTGGCATCTCTAGACTAAAGGATGCTTGTTTCCAGATTCCCATAAGGCAGTCCCACAGAAAATTCCTCAGATTCAGACTGCCGTCAGGCCATTATCAGTTCAAGGCAGTGCCATTTGGACTGACTTCTGCTCCAAGGGTGTTCACAAAATGCTTGCCTGTGGTCGTGGCACACCTCAGGAGACTGGGAGTGGTAGTCTTCCCTTACTTGGATGACTAGCTAGTCCATAGGGCAATCCCTTCAACAGGTAAGGGAGCTACTACAGTCACTGGGGTTCCTAGGTAGTCTGAAAAAGCCAGTACTATATATAAACCCAGCAACTTATCTTGAATGGATATTAATTGCAGGTACTGCGGGACACTTTTCAGAAGAGCAGTTTTACAGGATTTAGGACACTGTCCTCCATGCTGGGCCATTGGAGATCTAAGGGCTTAGATCCAGGCCGCATTGGCTGAGATTGCGTGCCTCAAATCGCATATTCAGGAGGAAATATATAAGAACCGGCCGTCATTTTCCCAACATCCAGCAGAAGCACCAAGACTGCAGAGGGTAGTTGGTCCAGGAGCTTGGCAGGTGGTTAGGAGGGGCAAATCGGGTGCCCCATCACTTGGTGCTCTCCAACATATCACGTCCACAAACCATATAAAAACTACAAACTGGTATCTGCTACTATCTCCAAAATCAAAGGGGCAGAGGACACTGCAGGGCAGGACGTTGCAGCACAGGAGCTAGCACAACAAAACTCGCCCAAAACAGGAACCGAAACAAAAACAAAAGGGAAATCCCAAAAACTTCTGATCATAGGAAACTCCATGATTCGGGGAGTTGATACCTTCTCCAGCCAGGGGTAATGGTCAGATGTCTCCCAGGTACATCAGTGTGGAGAGACACTGACTGCATTGCTAAAGTTGTACAGGAAGCAGGAGAAAACATTATTGTTCTGGTACACATAGGGACGAATGATCTTGCCAGCCAGTCAGTTGTGAAGGCCAGGGAACACCTGACCAGGCTGGGTGACGAACCATCATCAGTTTCATCCGGCATCTTTCTTTGAGATCCTGCAAGTCTGGGAGAGGGGGGCAGATGGACGGAAGGTCAGAGAAGGGGAGATAGTGGAGCTAAATATGTGGCTTAAGGGCTGGTGCCAGGAAAAAGGACACAACTTTGTAGGAAACTGGCAACAGTTTTGGGAGCAAAAGTTCTTTAAATTTGATGGACTGCATCTGACTAAGGAGGGAGTCAGTGCATTGGGGGCAGAACTTTGACGTCTTTGCAGAATATTTAAACTAGCAAATGGGGAGAGGGCTGCAGCACCCGATACGTCAAATAGGAAGAACACCCCTCCCTCCTCAGCTAGTGGTCAAACAGGAGTTAAGCATGTTTGTAGTTAATTTGCATCACCAGGTAAGGAAAAATGTCTGGCTCCCCATACGACGCACAGGGGAAACGCCAGACCTTGCCCAACAACCAACAAAATCTGGCCAATGGAAAATCATGTACACATGCTTGCAGTCTGGGAAACAATCAATCAATACTTTATTTTTAAAAGGCGCTTTTCTTCAACCAAAGCGCCTGTACAATTTCATAAAACAAATAAAATTTAAAATTTAGTATAAATTATTAAAAGCTATATTAAAAAGTTGAGTCTTCAAAGCTCCTTTAAAGCTTAGGACAGTCGGGCAATTTCGCACCTGACGAGGTAGAGAATTCCACAGGGTCGGGGCCATAAAACTGAATGATCTAGCCCCTGAAGTTTTCAAACGAACCCTGGGAATCTCCAGCAATCTCTCGTCAGTGGATCGGAGGGGCGGGAGGAGGACGGTAGGGGCAAAGAGGCTCCTTTCAGGTAAATGGGTCCCTGATGTACTTAGGAGCTTTATAGGTCCAACCAAACCGACCTTGAAGGTGATTCGCTAAAACACTGGCAGCCAGTGCAGTCCAGCGGAGCACAGGCATTATATGGCTGGATCTAGAAGATCCAGTCAATAACCTAACCGCCGCATTCTGCACAAGCTGCAGATGGCCAGTTCAACCCCAGTAGCCTAGGTACGGGGGTTGCAATAGTCAAGGCGGGGGTAACGAAGGCGTGGATCAACGTTGGAAGATCCTCTGGAGGAACCAGGTGCTTCACCCTGGCGATATTCCTCAGATGGAAAAAGGAAGTTTTGACCACCGCTGACACCTGGGATTTAAGTGTCAAGTGGTCGTCAATTATTACGCCAAGATTCCGCACCTTATCTGAGGTTGTCAGCTGAACGCCCCAAGCCATAAGCCTGAGGGCGATCCATCCGGCAAACCCGCCTCACAGCGACCTCGATCCACGACTAACACCTCAGTTTTCTCCGGGTTTAACCTCAGCCAACTCCCACTCATCCAATCCTGGATTTCGGCAAGGCAGTTATTAAATACCGATAAGGCAGCATCCTGATCAGGCACAAAAGACATATACAGCTGGGTATCATCTGCATAGCAATGAAAACCCAAACCGTATAGATCTAATAATCGCTCCCAGCGGCAGCATACACCGCATAACAACATAGGTGCTAAAATAGAACTCATGTACCCCGCAGGATAGGGAGACTGATATTGAAGAAAAGATTCCCGACACCACCCTCTGAGTCCTACCCTCGAGGTAAGATTGAAACCACCTGAGGACCACACCAGATAATCCACAGATGGACCGCAGATGCTCCAGCAGCACACCATGGTCAACAGTGTCAAATGCTGCAGAGAGATCAAGGAGTACCAAGATAGAACAGGTCCTACGATCTCTCGCTATTAGGAGGTCATTTAGTACCCGAACAAGTGCTGTCTCGGTACTATGCCTTTTCCTAAATCCTGACTGGAGAGAATCATAAATATTGTTGTTGGTCAGATGATCATCCAACTGTACTGCGACCACCTTCTCAATAACTTTACCCACAAAGGGTAAGTTAGAGACTGGTCTGTAATTTGCTAGACAGTCTGGGTCTAAGGAGGATTTCTTTAAAAGAGGCTTAACTATAGCCTCTTTAAGGGGATCAGGAAAGATCCCCCTCTCTAAAGACTTCCAGACTATCGAAGCCAGGACTAGGCCGATTTTATCCACACAATCCACTAAGAGACGTGTGGGGCCAGGGTCCAAATCACAGTTTGTTGGTCGCAGCGTTCGGATGACCATCACAATATTATCAATTGTGGGGAGGCTGAAGTCAGACCATACAAACTGAGTGTTCGACATCTCCAGCCGACCATCACCGCTCCCATTGGAAAGGGAAGGACGGACAACTGACCTGATTTTGGCAACCTTATCTGCAAAGAAGAGAGCAAACTCCTCACACCGTTCTAGAGAAAAGGCTCTTGTGGGCTGAAGACAGGCTGGATTGCACAGTCTGTCCACAGTCCAAAGAGCTGAGCTGGTCTATTCTGTGCAGCCGCAATCTCTCTGGACAGGAATTCTGCCTTCTACGAGATTGCGGATTGATAGGCCGTGATAATGGTCCATCAAACTAAGTTTGTCATCATCCAGACCGACTTCCTCCAACGCCTCTCCAGCCTCGCCCCACCCTCCTCAACTCCCTCACGGTCTCATCAAACCATGGAGACCTGGGGCGAAGAGTGAGAGGACGAACACGAACAGGTGCAGTAGAATCCAGGGCTCCTGTCACCGCCTTATTATAGGCATGTACCAGGTCACCTGGATCCAAGCAATCCATCGGTAGGCCCGATAGGTCCAGCACCGCCATCAGGTCATCCGGGGACACACCCCTTAAAGGGCGGTACCGTACCATCTAAGGGCTGACCTAATAGGGGTGGCCTCAAAACTGAACCTAATGGAGTGATGGTCAGACCATCCAAGTGGTTCCACCACCAAATCAGATATCCCCATCCCCAGAAGGAATACCAGATCCAATGAGTGTCCACCAATATGAGTCGAGGTGGAAACAACCTGTGTGAAGCCCAGTGATACCATCAACTGGAGGAAGTCTTGACCAAAGCGTGAGAGTTCATCGTCGACCCAAGCATTGAAGTCCCCCAGAACCAACCATCTGGGGGACCCCAATGTCAGGTCGACAATGAAGTCTGCGACCTCCTGCAGGAAGACATTCTCGTCACCTGGTGGACGGTATACGAGAAGTATCCTGCACCCCACACCCTCGGCTAAGACACATTCAAAGGATCTGGTACATCCCACCGGTACCTCCACCAGGCCCAGTTCTGACTTAAAGCATATGGCAACACCCCGCCTTACGATTCTGCACCGAGCGGTGTATCACTGAAAACTCGCCTGGAAACTGCTGCTGCTAAAACTGGCCCAGCATTTCCATCCAGCCAGGTCTCGGTGATGCATGCCAGGTCAGATGACCCAACAAGATCGGCTATAATGGCCGTCTTGTTTTTAATAGACCTGGCATTACACAACACCGCCCGAGTAGGATGAGCCTCCGAGGATGACCGCCTTACCTGCTGATCATAATCAGAACCCTTGGGTATGGGCACCAAGCAGGGAGAACCCCTTTCCTGTGCCCATTTCGCCCCAGGGCGTCTCCTTGAACTCACTAACCCTATCCGCCTCTCTTTCCATCCCCCCAGGCCCGGCACCAGCCCTCCTCCCCCTCACAATCCCCAAAGCCCTACATCTTCTATAAACTCCGGGTGACAGGGGAGGACAGGAAAAGGACGAAGGTCCCTGAGCCTAGAGGGGGAGTAATACCCGACCATCCTATTTTCATTCCGACACATAGTTAATACCTCAATCCACAATAATAAACCCCACAAACTTATATATATAAAAAAATAAAACTAAAGCACAGCACTCAAATAACAAAATTATACTTTATCAATGTGTCAATATTTATGCTTTAAATTTATCAAAATATTTTATCCATCTACCCCCCACCCCCAGTGCTCTCACCACTGCGAGGGGAAGGAGCTTTGCACCTATACAAAACCCCCTAACATAAAATGAACACAAAACGAGAGTCCAAAGTCTTTTTATGTCCACACTTGTGTTCTCACCACTTCAGCATGGGCCAAACTTTAATCAGTTTCCTCTCACAAGACTGAAAAGTTATAAATGAACTCAGTTTTAAGTTCTTCCAATAGTTCTCACCTGCTGGTTACAACAGAAAGAAAATTCAAGTATACTTCACCAGTTCGAGCAGTCCCATAGTTCCAAATTCGCTCAAAATTTCCCAGTGACCAGAAGCCAGAATCCTGCAGGCAATAAGCAGACAACGTCAAAATATCCTCTACTGCAGGTTCCAACTCACCCACCCTCGCTGTAGAGAGGCAGGCAGGACCACCCTCCGGTGGTACTCCTACCTCAACTAGGGAGAAGAGTAACCCCCCACCACCCTTCGGAGGCAGAGAAACCCGTCTCCCTGTCTGGGCCAGGGAATCAGACCCCACAAATTTGTAGATAGTATCAATAAGCAGATTTTCACTGCCTGCTATCCTGCAAACCACTTCCTCTTTCCAGCAGGTCCGCTCCAACTATGGTACTAGCAACCCTTTCCTGTAGTCCGATCAAGTTATTCCCCCGAGTTGAAACTGGTACTCCGTTGCTACTTCGTCGCTCATTCCTCCTCACTCGTACGCCATGTAGCGCCACACCAGGCAGAGCAGCCACTAACTTCCAGGGCCAGCCACCAAATTCCCGACAGAGCAGCCAGAGACCCACACCCGATGAAGCAGCCCAAACGAGCAACCAGCGGAAAGTCAAAACGCCAACCAGGCAGAGAGTCCACTTCAGGCAAGTCTCTTTCTATATATATATATATATATAACGACTCAGATCCAAATGATAAAACAACGAAAGAGAATATATAAAACAATAAATAAAATAATCCAATAGCGATAGCTAGCGAAGCGGTGACGAAAGCGATAACGATAATACAAGCCAAAAATCAAGTGCTCACAAACAACTCACGGACGGCAGCCCAGCGATCCCAGACCTGCAGGCAGTTATGACAGAGGCTAAACTGGACATAGTAGCCATCAGCGAGACATGGTTTACCAGTAACCACACTTGGTAGACTTCAGTACCTGGCTGTGTACTGTTCAGAAAAGACAGAGGTACAAAAAAAAAAGGGGGGGTGGTGGAGTGGCTCTTTATGTCAATGAAAATATCAATGCTACAGAAATTCAGAATACACATAAGGAGCCAGAAGAACTGTGGGTCTCCCTGGAAACAGGAAATGGGACAGCCATACGAACTGGGGTTGTCTACAGGCCTCCAGACCAGGGGGAGGACATAGACACATTACTGTTAGAAGATATACAAAACATGACAGCTAAAGGGGAGGTTCTGATAATGGGAGACTTCAGCATGCCAGATACAGACTGGTCATTACCAGCAGGAACATCTGCCAGAACTAGACATAGTGGATTCCCTGCAGGGGGAGGGCCTCAAACAACTGGTACAACAACCCACAAGAGAGAGGGCTATCCTAGATGTAGTACTGACTTGACAGGGAAAGGATCACAGATATCCAGGTAGGTCACCTGGGGGCCAGCGACCATCACATGGTATGGTTCAATTTGGCCACTAGAACTAAATCATCCCATTCCAAGGCAAAAATATGGGACATCAGAGGAGCTGACTTTGATAAGATGGCCAGCAGAGTTAAGCTAGACGTGGCAAAAACAAATACAGGTGAGGTGGTACAGGCAAAGTGGGCAAACATTAAGGATGCAATACTTAAAGCAACATCCTATTGTGTTAGACAGAAAAGGAAGTGCAAAAGAAGAAGGAAACCACTTTGATTCTCAAAAACAGTAGCAGAAAAGGTCAGAGCCAAAAGGCTGGCCTTCAGGAAATATTGGGGAACTCAGTGGGATGAAGATAGGGAGGCACACCAAACTTCCCTAAGGGAAGCAGAGAAGGCAGTAAGGCAGGCAAAGGCCCAAACCAAGGAAACACTTAACACAAACAGTAAAAGAAGGTGACAAGACTTTCTATAGGTACATTAGTGAAAGGAGAAAGTCCAGAGGGGGTATTGCTAAGATCAGAGGGGATAAGGGGCATGTGAGGAGGAGAACCATCTAAAAGCATCTATCCTAAACGGATACTTCTGCTCAGTATTTGCTGAAGAGAAGGTAGGGCAGGGCCCACAGCTCAGCACCATGGACAGGAGGGAGGGAAGTGTGCATTAGTCCTTTCACAAAAGAAAGGGTCCTACAAGAGCTCGCTAAGCTCAGGGTGGACAAGGCAATGGGACCTGATGGCATACATCCCAGGGTACTAAAGGAGCTAAGGGTGGAACTAGCAGAGCCATTATCAGAACTGTCTAGGGAGTCTCTGAGCACAGGAGAGATCCCAGAAGAGTGGAGAAGGGCTTGTGTGATCCCGCTCCACAAGAGTAGCAGGGAGGAGGCAGGGAACTACAGACCAGTCAGTCTTACCTCAGTAGTGGGCAGGATTATGGAGGCACTCCATAAGGAAAGGATAGTGCAACACCTGGAATCCATAGGAGCACAGGATCCAAGACAGCATGGGTTTACAACAGGAAGGTCCTGTTAGATTAATCTCATAGATTTTTTTTGACTGGGTAACCAGAGTGGTGGACTAAAGGGGAGCAGTTGGTCACCTACCTTGACTTCAGCAACGCTTTTGATACTGTTCCACATAGAAGATTGATTAATAAGCTGGGTAGGCTTGGGATAGGTCAGAAGTTGGTCAACTGGGTAGCAAACTGGTTGACGGGCAGAAAATTGAGTGGTAGTAAACGGTACACAGTCAGAGATGCAAGTCACACGTGGGGTACCTCAGGGATCAGTCCTGGGGCCAGTCCTCTTCAGTATCTTCATCAGTGACATTGCAGATGGACTGGAGGGTAAGGTTTGTCTGTTTTCAGATGACACCAAGATCTGCAACAGAGTAGGTGATCCAGATGGGGTTGGCAGAATGAGGAGAGATCTGGATAAACTGGCAAAATGGTCGGAAGAGTGGCAACTGGGGTTTAACGCAAAGAAGTGCAAGATCATGCATATAGGGAGTCGAAACCCTGACGCCACCTGTACACTGGGAGGGGAGTTGTTGGCATCTCAAGGGAGGAAAGAGACTTGGGCATCATCATCACAGATGACTTGAAATCATCCAGGCAGACAACTAAAGCAGTAGGTAAGGCTGGGGGTATGTTGAGGTGTAGTAGTAGGGGTATCACAAGTCTTAAGAGGGAGGTAATGATCCCTCTTTACAAGATACTGGAGGCCACACCTTCCCAAGGACATTAACCAAATTGAGGCAGTCCAGAGAAGGGCAATCAAAATGGTGCAGGATTGCATCAGAAAACATATGAGAACAGATTACCGGAGCTCAATATGTATACCCTAGAGCAACGGGGAGGAGGTGATGTGATCGAAACTTTCAAACACCTTAAGAGCATTAACAAGGTGCAAAAGTCTAACATGTTTCAATATAAGAAAAATAGGACAAGAGAACATGGCATAAGATTAGAGGAAGGCAGATTAAGCAGTAATGTGAGGAGGTTCTTTTTCACAGAAAGAGTGGTGGATACATGGAATGGCCTACCTCAGGAAGTGGTAGATATTAATACAGAGTAGGGCTTCAAAGAGGCATGGGATAGGCATAAGGGAGCAATACAGATGAGTATGAATAGATAGGCCATTGATGGAGCAAAGGCCGATGGCACATTTATAAGGTAGAAAAAGAAATGGGCAGACAGGATGGGCCTAGCGGCCCTTATCTGCCGTCAACTTCTGTATTTCTCTGTTACCATAGTAATCTTGTTTCTTCCAAGGGAGTCTTGCTGTATTCTGAGCTCCCACCCTGTTTCCCCTGCTAGGACTTACAGGGCATTGCATACTGTCTGTACAACTGATGTTAGAAACCTGTGGATTTATTTATTAAATTTTGGTGAATGGGTAGGCCCACTGAACCCCGAAGGTCCCTTTTTCAGGGGCGACAGTTTCTTGGGTGTCTGACTTGAGTCTTAGGAGATGCCCTCTGTTATATAAGAGGCATTTGCCCCTAAAAGGGGGATTCATTTGTGTTAAAATAGGTTAGGTTAGCTAGTTTGTTTAGCGTCTGCATGCTTCTAAGAATCTGATGGTTGCAGAAAGTGCAACCAGGGACAGTGGTTTCAAAACTGAGCTCGAGCCCAACATTCCACTATTAGCATAGGTTCTATTAACTATTTTGGCTCCGGGGCAGTCCTATGGTGAGACGATGCTGCATTGGTTAGAATACAGTAAGATTTCCCTTGGAAGAAACAAGATTACTATGGTAATGTTTTCTTATTCCCTGTTCAGATGTACAGCACCCTGAGACAAATTCCTGTATGGTTACATAAGTGATTAGAAAAGTCCCTTTGCTCTGATCAAGGCCATGTTCTGCTGTGGAGCTAAACACATCTGGCTCCCCTGCCAGTGAAACTGGGCTCTTGCATGGTCCTTGTATAGTGACAAGTTACTGGAACATTGATTAATTCAGCATGACTTCTCCAGCTCTGAGCTTTTTGTGTAATAATATGGTACAGTATCATGATGTTTGGTACCTCGTGATGTCAAAGGTGCACCTGTGATCTGGTGGATCAGTTCAGTGGTACTGCTGGTGAAACCCATTGTTAAAGCTTTCTGTAGACTTCAGGACAGCATTGGGGTTGGAATGAAAAGTGCTCTTGTATGAAAATAGTTGACCTTTGAAAGATTAATGATTACCCAGTGCTGGTCAGATAACTGCCGACTCTTGGGGGAGGGACAGAGCAGAGTTCTGGCGTACAGATGGCACCTTGTGGTGGACTGGGGAGCCTTCCCTCACAAGCGGTTGATTTGCTTTTTGAGGCCTGATTGGCCCATGCACTGCATCGGACATCCCCTATCAGGTTAAAGCACTGGCAGCTGTTTTGGATAATTGACAGGTGGCTAGCCTTCTGCATCGACCTCTGCTATAGGTTGGTTGGTAGGGAGCCTCCTGCTGGGCTTAGGGCTCATTGTGCCAGACATACCGCTGCCTCAGTGGCTGCCTCCAGGGACGTTCCTGTCTTGGAAATCTGCAGGGCTGATACCTGGAAGTCAGCACACACTTTCATCTCCCATTGCCACATCCTTACCTCCTACCACGCTGGTGACCCGTGTTCATGGTGCGAGTGGGTCTCTGGGGGTCGGCGGGGGAGGGAGAGGATTGAGTGTCTGGAGGACAGCTCTCCCCTCCCAGGGGAAGGTGGGGACACTTACCAGTATATGCCCGACCTCTAGCAGTGGCTGGGGGCCGGCATGCCAGGTCCCATAACGTGGGGGTGGAGTGTGAGTAGCTGCCCGATGTACAGTTTGCGGACACGCGCTGGGCATCATTGGTGGCATTGCACGCTCACACTCTGCACTGTGTTGTCACTCCCCGTCCTCTGCCACCAAGGGTAAGTTATGGGGACAAGAAGAGAAGGGGTCTGAGCGATGCTCGGGGCAGGAGACGTCAGAGAAGATCTGTGGGAGCCAGGAGAAACCAATATACAAAAAAAATAAGTAAGGGGGTGCGTCTTTCCCCTTCCTCCCGGAGAACTGCTAGGAGTCTGCCAGAAGAGTGGATAGTGCACCATATCCACGTCCCTAGAGATGAAGGTTACTCACCAGTAACTGTAGTTCTGGGAGTGGTATATGGTGCACATCCAGACAACCCAAACACCTCCTCTGGCAAGTGGCACACTGAATCTTGCTTCCAGCATGTAAAATCTGATGTCACAGGGCGATGCCAAGGAGAATGCCCCTCAGGTGGTGGAGATAGCTTGAAGACCTTCCAGTAAGATTTAAAGGGGAAAAGAATTCTGCCAGAAGTGTGGATGTGCGCCAGATACCACTCCTAGAACTACAGTTACAGGTGAGTAACCCTCATTTCTAGGGACATGGATATGTTGTTCATCCACACTGTCTGGCAGGTTCCTTGCCGCTTTAATTCTTGCCGGAAGGTCTTCAAGCTGGCTCCTCCCACCCACCTGGGTGGTAAAACTCTCAGCTCCGCCCCATGACGCCAGATCTTCCTTACCGCTTGGAAGCTCAGGTTCCCTCCTTAACGCTCTGCATGATAGACTGGATCCTAATTCTTCGGTTCGTCCGCAACTCGTTTTAAAATTTTCAAGACTTGGGTCTTCCTTTTCCCTCGCAGCTGCGATGGACAAATCGACTCCCGGTTTTCGGCATTGCCCTTGTGGGCAGAAGATGTCCAGGACTGAGCCGCACTCCACGTGCGTCGACTGCGTCGGCCTAGAACACGACACGCAGGCCTGCGAGTCTTGCTGTTCGTTCTCGGCCAACGTCTTGGAGGACCGTGCTGCCTGGTTGAAGCTTGGGCACCCCGAGAAGCGCTACCCACCGGTAAAGTCGAAAGAGGCCCGTTGGGTGGTTACCGCGGCGGCTGGCTCGGCTGAGCAACTCGAGCAGATGATCGCCCTCGAGGAGGAGGCCCAGGCCGCATCTTCCTCCTCCTCGGTCGCGGCATTTATCCCACTCTTTGGGTACCTCGTATTCTGCTTCGTTCAAGGAGCTTTGCCATTCTCTTTCCACGAAGGGAGAGGGGCCATCGGGACATTCCTCTCGGTCCAAAAAGAAGGATCCCAAGGGTAAGTCCCATCGTCGGCGTTCGTGGGAGTGGAGAGGTCCCCTTACCCTGGACAGCCGACCGTCTACTTCGGTCGAGGTTGCGGCTAAGGCTGCTGGCTTCACGGCGTCCCCGTCAGGTCAGCCGGCCGAGACAGCCGTCGACGCGGTCGAGATTTTTCTCGACCCGTCGGACGGTTTGTCGACTGGTGAAGCCTACAACCCTTCTTCGCTGGTTCCCTCGGTGGAAACCAAGGATTTGCCCACGCCATCGGTGCAGCAGTCCCCGATTAAGACGTCCGAGCCGAGGGAATAGCAGGTGTCCCCCGCTCCGTCCCAGGCCCGCCCTCGGACACACCGAGGGTCTCAGTCTCATACCTCTTCTCGGTCCAGCCGATCCCGCCGACATGGGCGGTCTTGGACTCGGCACCGAGGTAAGCAGCGATGCCGCTGCTCCTCGTCTTCCTCCTTGGATGAGGAGAGGCTTCGGCGCAGATTGCGTCGACGCTATGAGGAGCTGATGTGGCAGCAGTTACTTTTGTCCGGGACTAAGTTGACACCGACGCCTTCCCCGGCCATCAAGTGGCTGTCATCCGAACGGCCGAAACAGCTTCTTGCTGCAGTCGAGATGCCCAAGCCTGGGCCGGTTGTTCGGCTGAAGGCTGCTGCCCCACCAGTTGTGGTGGAACCTCCGCCTCCACAACCGATATTGGGGGCACCGACCAAGGACTCTCTGTCAGCTCAAGGCCTGCCCCACAGGTTGCCTGTCACCCTCACTCCCGACCATCCTCGGCAGGTGGAGGGTGGCTCAGGCCCTAGGCAGCTCTTCGCAGACTCTTCGGAGTCCGACTCCTCCCTGTTCTCCAGGCAGGTTGACCTGGAGTCCTCCGGGGGCCAGTCACTGGACAAAAGGCCATCGTCCTTTATGGGTCTACTTCGGCTCATCTCGGAGTCCAACAGGATGCAGCTCGAGCCCGTTTCCTAACGGGCCAAGTATCCCGTGACGGAGATACTGGACCAAGGGGATTCACCCACGGAGGCCTTTCCTGTGGCTGAGGCCATTGTCGGCCCACCCTTGGAGCTTTGGCAGCGGCCTGCTTCCTGTCCTGCGCCCTCGGCCAGGATGGCCAGGAAGTATGTGGTCCCTACCGGCTCTTTGCCCGGTTTTTCGGAGCACCCCTCTGCCGAGGGGTTGGTCACCGACAGCGTTTTCCGGCATTCCGGGAACACCAGGGACGTGGACAAGCCCACCGACAAGGAGTCCAGAAAGCTGGACTACGCCGGGCGCAAGGTGTATGCTGCGTTCTCCCTTGGCCTCCGCCAGGCCAGCTCGGCCGTGCTGATGGCACACTTCTCCCACGCTCTCATGGGCTCCCTGGATGAGATGATCCCTCATCTCCCGGCTGACCTCCAGACCACGGTCTGGCAGGTCCGGGACCAGGGTAGGGCGGTGGCTAAGCAGCAGCTCCAAACAGCTCTGGACATAGGGGACTCCTGTGCCAGATTGATTGCGGCTGCAGTGGCCATGCACCGCAGAGCATGGCTGAGGATATCCACCTTTACGACGGATACCCAGCACAAGTTGGCGGATGTCCCCTTCTTGGGGACCGACCTCTTTGGCCCTGGAGTGGAAGGTCACCTCCAGCGGATCGAAAAGTCCAATGCCACCCTGGACTCGGTCACCTCCGCCCAGAAGGACAAAGGCCGCCGTCAGCAGCAGCACAAGCCCTTTCGTCCTTCTGCGTCTGCGGCACGCCTGGCCCACCAGCATCAGGGCTAGTCGCTGGCCATATCCTGGTCTCGGGCTTCCTGCAACAGGAAGCAGGGAGGTAAAGGCCCAGGAGGTCCCTTGGCCAGTCCACCTCCAAGCCTACCCAGTGATGGTTTGAGGGGTGTCGCCCCTAGCCTCATCACTCCCCCGGGGGGGGACTGCTCTGCCACTTCCTTCCGCCTGGTCCACTATCACCACGGACCGCTGGGTGTTAGAGGTGTTGGAAGGGCCTGCCTCTGGAGTTCGAGCAGACACACCCTTTCAAGGCGTCGCCCCTCGGAGACTCTGAGGTCAGCTGCCTGTCTATCGGCCACCGAACCGATATTGCCTGCTCCTCAAAAAGAGGTGATCGAAGGTGGCGGATCCTCCTCCTGATCCGGGGTTTGTGTCCAGGTATTTTCTGGTCCCAAAACGGACCGGGGGGGTGGGGCTGGTGCCCCATTCTCGACCTGCATGATCTGAACAGGTTCCTAAGATCTCGGGCCTTCAGGATGGTCACTCTGGCTCAGATAATACCATCCTTGGAACGAGGCGTATGGTTCTGTTCCCTAGACCTCCAGGACTCGTTCTTTCACGTCCCAATCCGTCCGTCTCATCAGAGATTCCTCCGCTTCAGGGCAGAGGGATCCCTTTACGAGTTCCAGGCCATGCCCTTCGGCCTCTCCCTAGCTTTCAGGGTCTTCACCAAATGCATGGCAGTGGTGACAGCATTCCTGCAGTGCCGAAGGGTCCAGGTGTACCCCTACCTGGACGACTGGCTGCTTGCAGCCCTCTCCAGAGCGGAGGTGGAGCGGGCTAGAAATCTGGCCCTCCCGGTTTGCTCTCAGATTGGCCTCCTCATCTACAAGGCCAAGTCTGAACTTGTGCCAAAGCAGGTGATACTTTTTCATCGGGGCAGAGCTCGACTCTCTTCGAGCCAGAGCACGGCTCCCGGTGGACAGGGCCGTGGTTCTTTCCTCCTTTGCCTAGTCATTTCTGGTTGGGCAATCGCGCCCTGCCTGGGACTTCCTGGGCCTCATGGCGTCCTGCACCAGCATGGTCTGTTGGGCCCGCTGGTACATGTGTCTCCTTCAGTGGGGACTGGCCAGCCAGTGGTCACAGTGCTTCGATCCATTGGATCAACTAGTGACAGTGACCCAGGGGATGTGGAACACTCTGCAGTGGTGGACCATTCCGGCACATCTGCAGGAGGGCATCCTGTTTGTCCGCCCCGAGTCGACAGTCTCTCTATCGACCGATGCCTCTCTGATGGGTTGGGGTGCCCATCTGGGGGAGCACAGAGTGCACAGCCTCTGGTCCCCTTGGGAGTCCCGATGCCACATCAACCTGCTGGAGCTTCGAGCAGTTCGTCTAGCCCTCACTGGCTTCGCTCTGTTTCTACGGGGCCAAGTGGTTCAGGTCCAGACGGACAATACCACGACCATGTACTATCTAAACCGCCAGGGTGAGACGCACTCCATGCCTCTGTGCAGGGAAGCTCTCCACATTTGGTCACTCGTGCGCAGCCTGGAGGCGGATCTCCTTGCCATTCACGTGTCAGGAGCCTCCAACACCCTGGCCGATGCCCTAAGCTGGATAGGGGCTGCATCACACGAGTGGTCTCTCCTGCTGGACATAGTAAATGATCTCTTCTCCCACTGGGGCACGCCTCAGGAGGACCTGTTTGCCTCCAGGGAGAATGCAAAGCTGAGACTGTTTCATGCCCGCCCCCCTCAGCAGGGCTCGCTGCAGGGGGATGCCTTCTCGAGGCCGTGGACCCAGGGCCTCTTCTACGCCTTTCCCCCATTTCCCTTGATCCACAAGGTGCTTCACAAGGCGAGGAGGGACAAGGCGCAGGTGATTCTGGTAGCCCCAGACTGGCCCAGTCAGTTCTGGTATCCAGATCTCCTCGGTCTCAGCTCCAGGCTCCCGAGGCGGCTTCCAGCCCGCCCGGACCTGATCTCAGTCAATCATGGGAAGGTATTCCATCCGGACCTTCAGTCACTGCACCTGACAGCCTGGTTCCTGAGCGGCTAGAGTTCCAGGCCTTGGGCCTTTCCGATGAGGTCATCAGCGTCGTTGAGGCGTCCCGTAAGGAAAAAATGCTACGCCTTCAAATGGAAGAGATTTTCCATTTGGTGTCAGGGCAAGGGCCTGGACCCTTCCTCCTGTTCCTTGGCAAGCATTCTGGACTACCTGTGGTACCTTTCTCAGCAAGGGCTTCGGTTGATGACCCTTAAGGTGCACCTGGCAGCCATCTCTGCTTATTGGGCGCGGGCTGGGAAGCAGTCGGTGGCACAGGAGAAGGTGGTTGGGCACTTTTTCTAAGGCCTTGATCACATTTCCGCTCTGGTGCGAGAACCTCCACCTCCGTCGGATCTACTGCTGGTATTGGCTAAGCTCATGGGCAGGCCATTCGAACCAATGCACAGGTGCGATATCTCCCACCTGTCACGGAAGACCGCCTTCTTGGTGGCTATCATGTCAGCCAGAAGGATGGGAGAGCTCCAGGCGCTTTCCATAGAGTCTCCTTATCCGGTCTTCCACAGGGACAAGGTTGTCCTGTGCCCCCACCCGAAATTCCTTCCGAAGGTGGTGTCAGAGTTTCACCTTAACCAGGTGTTGACTCTGCCGGTGTTCTACCCCAGTTGCACCTCGGAGGCCGAATATAGGCTCCATACGTTGGACCCTAGAAGAGTGCTCGCTTATTATAAGGAGCGGATGGCTGAAGTTCGGGGAGAGGTTCGCCAGCTGTTTGTCACCTACGCTGAAGCCGCACCTGGCAGACCTGCAACCAAGCGGACGATAGGCAGGTGGGTCACCTCCTGCATAGATCTCTGCTATAGGTTGGCGGGCATGGAGCCTCCCAGAGGGATAAGAGCTCATTCTACCCGCCATACGGCTGCATCGGTAGCTGCTTCCAGGGACGTCCCTATCCAGGAAATCTGCAGGGCTGCTACCTGGAAGTCAGCACATACCTTCATCACCCTTTACCACATTGACCTTGAGTCACGCCGGGATGCTGGTTTTGGGGCCTCGGTTCTCCAGTCTTCATTCCCTAAGTAGGGGGTATGCGCCTTGCCTCCCTCCTCCCGGAGAACTGCTAGGAGTTTGCCAGCCAGTGTGAATGAACAACATATTCATGTCCCTAGAAATACAGGTTACTCATCTGTAACAGGAGTTCTAGGAATGGTATATGTTGTTCATCCACACAACCCACCCGACCTCCCGACGGCGCACAGCCTGGCTCGGCCAGGCTAGATCTGGGCGTCATGGGGTGGAGCCGAGAGTTTTACCGCCCGAGTGGGTGGGAGGAGCCCGCTTGAAGACCTTCCGGCAAGAGTTAAAGCGGCAAGGAACCTGTCAGACATTGTGGATGAACAACATATATCATTCCTAGAACTCCTGTTACAGGTGAGTAACCTGTATTTCTTGTAGGCCAATTAGTAACTCATGAGTCTCATGTATTCAGTGTACACAATTAAGTATCTTTTCTGTACCCACCCAACTCCAGCCTGTGCTGCCATGGGTGATGGCATTGCATGGTGCTGGCAGTATTGAGCAAGTGTTCCAGATATAATTTTGAACCAGTTCCACACCACTGCTTCCGCTCTCTGTGGTACTGTGTGCTTTAATCACATGGTGCTAGCAGTTGTGTGCGTGTGTGCCAAATGAATTTTGAATGTGCTAGGTAGGTAACAAATTCTTAAGTGGGAAAAGTCGTGCAAGACTGGAAGTATTGTAAAATACCCCTTCCCATATTCGTTTCCTGGCTAGTACCTGCTACCACTACCAGTAAAAATAAAATTACCTATATATTTTTAGTTTTGATGCTCTTTAATGGCCAAATTGCAGCTGGACACATGCAAAATGAAAGCATGGTTCTAGGATTCAGCACTACTACTAAACCAAAAACACAAAGTATTTACAACAAAGAAAAGTAATATTTCATACAGGGTCTTGAATATTAGATTTAATGAAGGACAGAAGGTAACATCTACAACATGTTATAAGTACTTGGGGGACTTAATTGACAATAAATTGTTATGTAAAGAGCGCATAGATTCAGTCTCGAAGAAAATTAACCAGAGATTAGGGGCTTTAAGGAGAATATCAGATTTAGTAAAAAGTGTTAGGAAAAAATTAACCCAGCAGCTGTTGATTCTGGCATTGGATTATGGGGGGGTTATTATATAGAAACAAGGAACAAAACCTTGTTGAACACATTGGATAAGGTTTACTATAGACTTGCCTACTTTTGTAACTGCAGCCAACTGGGAACTTGCCACTTTAAAGTGTACCAAGAACTGGACTGGTTAGGACCCAGGGAAAAGTGGCAATATAATTGACTAATCTGGAATTTCAAATTGATTTAAATCCAATGTAATCCATCCACTACGGGGATTAACAATATTTGAAACAAGAGTGACAAAATGTAACCCAAGAACCAATGCATTAGACCTGTTGCTTCTAACCCCTGGAATCACTCCTTATGATTAAACTTAATGCAGTCAGCCTCCTGTGTTGAACTGCCCGGAGAAATTGAATTTTATGCAAATTATGGAATTCTCGAGTAGCTCATGCCACTTTCAAACTGCTGCCCTAGCAACTGCTGCACTCTGAGTGCTTCAGATTCTTTACTCTGTCTGCCTAGTAAGGATGTCCCGGAGAGCTCTCCTTGAACTGTCTTCAGAATAAAGTTTATCTGTGGATAAGTATTCATTTTAGTTTAAATTTAAAATTGCTGCGTTAGAAACATTTAGTGTAGTTTAGTAGCATTATAGTAGTTTTTTGTCTATTCGTGGTTCCCTCATGGTTCCTTGGAACAGAGTGTTCTGCGTCTGTTTGGGAGGTTTTTACCTCTGTTTTCTTTATTTTATATATTTAGCGATCGGTTCCTTGATGAACCACTTTATTTTTTTGTTAAATTACTGTATTTATCGGTTCCCTTTTTATTCAGGAACCATATAGCGATCGGTTCCAGGAACCGCTAGTGGTTGTTATTTTAAAGATCCTCCGGTTCCGAGGCGCTTTAAATAACTGTTTATTGTAAGTAATATTTTTGTCTGTCAATGTCAGAGGTCCATTTAGATGAACTTAAAAAACGTACAGGACCCACAGGTTTTAAATGTTGTCTTGTGGACAGCTTATAGCAAAAGCAGATAAACACACTCTGTGTTTCGTGTTTGGGTACAAGTCATATATTTACCAGTTGTGATATTTGTAAGACCTATCTGTAAGACCTTTTGCCCTAAAACATTAAAGAAAAGGTCAAAAATTTTAGAAGATATGACTTCTGCTGCTAGTATGCATAATTCTACTTCTTCCTCTTCCCGTAAAAAGGATGGAGGTAAAGCCAAGGATCCTGACAAGTATTCAGATAAATCTGAACTAGGTAAAACAAAAAAGGCTTTGGAAACAGGCTCTGAACCTGTTCCATTAAAGAAAAAGTGTGAAGAAAAACGTGTCGCTGTGCCTCTGGCCAAGAAGGCTAAGGAGCTCCCAGCAGACAAGCATATTATGCCCTTGGCTGAGGACATTGCTAAGGCACTTCAAGTGCTATAAGCCCTACAGGGTGCAATCCCAGTTCCTTCACCAACTGCACCGGTTCCTCCTTTAGTCCCAGCATGGCAAGAACTGCTGCAAGTGTTTGGGGAGGAGGAGGAGGATGACTTGCAGGGGGAACCTGTAGATCCAGAGGTCTCCCCTGAGCAAGAATTTGGGTCCCCTTCTAGGGGTCCTGAGGAATACTCCTCCCACTATGCTTTTGTTAAGAGCATGGTGGAAACCCTGAATCTTCCCCTTCAGGAAACAGAAGAGGATATGGAGGAGACAGATTTTCTGGAGATGATGGGGTTAACCCCAGCAAAACATCTGCTTCTGCTCATGCAAAAATCTTAAAAAAAAGGCTGCAGTGCAGATTTTTAAAAATCCAACCTCTATCCCTTGTGTGGATAAGAAAGCTGACAAGAAATATCAGCTGGACAGAACTACAGCTGATTTTTCTGTTTACTCATCCTGATCCTGAGGGAGTAGTACAAGCTGCTGCCTGTGACAAGGCCAGGATACCCTTGGCTGCCCATCCACCAGACAAAGATTCAAGAAAAATGGATGCTATGGGAAAGAAAGTGTACATGGCTGCCTCTTTATTAGTTAGGCAAGCCAGTTACATGGCATATTCAGTGCAGTACCAAAAAGCTCTGTAGAACACTGTTCTAGCTTTGGCTGATAAGGTCCCAAATGAAGTGGCTGTAGACTTACAGGATACTGCAAGGGCTGCACTTGATGCTACAAAGTACCAATTCCATATGGCAGTGGATGCCTTTGATACTGCATCCAGGTTAATGGCTTTGTCTGTTTCACTCAGGAGGTTTGCGTGTCTTAGAGCCACCAGCCTGACTTAAGACACCCAGGCCAAAGCAATGGATTTCCCCCTGGAGAACAATTCATTGTTTGGGGATAAAACAGAGGCATACATGAAGGAGGTGGAGGAATATAAATCCACCTATCGGAGAAATTCCAAGGATAGGCCCTCCACCTCTTATAGACCCCAGAATAGGAGAGGTAGAGGTAGGGTTTTTTACCCCAAACCCTTCTTTCAGGCTCAGCCTCAGCAGCAGGGCCAGAGGTTATTTGAGAGGACGAGGCAGGAGAGCCATGAGAAGAGTGACTCCTGCACCACAGGTTCAGGCACAGCCCACACAGAACCCCTGACTGGCTAGTGCAGGTCGCATCCTCTATTGCAGGACCACCAGTAGGTGGCAGACTGGCTCATTACCTTCACGTTTGGCATTCCATCACCACAGACAAGTGGGTGTTGGAAGCAGTGAGCCAGGGTTGGGCACTCGGTTTCAAATAATTTCCAAAGCTGAGAACAAGAACCTTTGCTCCAACAGCTGCAGACAGAATTCTGCTGCAGGCAGAGGTAAAGCATCTGCTAGCAATCAAAGCAGTAGAGGTAGTGCCTCAACAAGCAGGGGCAAAGGTTTTATTCCAGGTACTTCCTCATAAGGAGGAAAAACTGGGATTGGCGACCTATTTTGGATCTAAGACTTCTGAACAAGGACATCTTGAAACCAAGGTTCAAAATGGTCACTCTTGCAATAATCATTCCCTCATTGCAAAAGGGAGACTGGCTAGCTTCCCTAGATCTAAGGGATGCTTATTTTCACATTCCCATCAGAGCATCTCACAGAAAATTCTTGCGATTCAGACTGGCTTCAGGCCACTACCAGTTTTGCAGCTCTCCCTTTTGGACTAACTTCGGCACCAAGAATTTTTACAAAGTGCCTATCGGTGGTGGTAGAGTTTCTGAGAAAACAAGGTATAACAGTCTTTCACTACCTGGACGACTGGTTAATAGTAGGACAGTCTATGCAGCATGCAGTGCAGTCAGTGGCACTAGCAAAATCTACTGTGGAGTCCCTGGGATTTCTGATAAACGAAGAGAAATCTCAGCAGGTACCAGTTCAGGTGCTGGAGTTACTGGAGCAGAACTAAACAGACAGGGCAGAGCCCTCCTGCCACAAGACAGGATGGCAAGCATTCTGCAGATTGTAAAATCATTTGTGTCTGGGAGACCCAAATCAGCCAGAGAATTTCTCAGGCTACTGGGCCATATGGTATCTGCCACTGCAGTGGTAATGGGCTCCAGGTTTCGAATATGAGAGATTCAGTTCCATCTCAGACAGTATTGATCTCAAAGGACTGATCCTGTGTCCAAACTGGTTCCAGTCAGAAAAAGCTTAGTCCAGGCTTTACAATGGTGGCTAAACGAGCACAACCTCAGGGTGGGTGTACCTTTTATACCGGAACAACCCTCAGTAATCCTCACAACACATGCCTCTCGGCTAGGTTGGGGGGCACACATGTTAGAACACACAGCAAGTGGCACATGGTTCCCCTAAGAGTCTCTGCACATAAATCTCTTGGAGCTCAGGGTTGTTTACCTGGCTCTAAAAACATTTGCTCCTTATCTACAAAACAAGGTGGTGCAAGTCAGAGCAGACAACACCACAACCATCTGTTACATCAACAAGCAAGGAGGTACCAAGTCAGATCTGCTGTGCACAGAAGCAATGAGACTGTAGTCCCTGGTATGTTCCATGGGAGTATCCCTGTCAGCCATACACCTTCCAGGGAAAGACAACGTGCTGGCAGACTCTCTAAGCAGGATAAGTATAGACCACCACGAGTGGTGCCTGAATACCCAGGTACTCAGTACAATTTTCAGGAAATGGGGCATTCCAGAGGTGGATCTCTGCCTCTGCAGAAAACCACCAACTTTCAATGTACTGTTGCAGGCCTCCTCTAAGGGGCACAATTCCCCTGGACGCCATGGCCCTGGATTGGACAGGGGAAGTTCCTGTACGCATTCCATCCTTTTCCTTTGATCTTCAGGACCCTACTGAAATTGAGGTCCCAACCAACAAAAATGATACTGTGGCTCTGGATTGGGCGAGACAGCACTGGTACTTTCTCCTACTGTCTCTGTTAGTGGTTTCCCCAATCCACCTGCCAAGGAGGCACAACCTGTTAACCTCCTCTCAGGGCAGGATCCTGTACCCCAATCTCAAATCACCGAGGCTCAAGGCATGACTCTTGAGGACTTAAAATTTGAAGTGGAAAAGATTTACTATATAGTGTACAGGTAAGGGTGTGAGCCCTTTCAGGGCTGATTTGACTATTCTTCTAGATTACCTTACACATTTACATTCCTTAGGTCTGAAGCCTTCCACCCTCAAGGTCCACCTAGCTTCAGTCTCTGCTTACCTGTCAGTTGGTAAAGAGAGGTCTGTGGCCTCTTACCCTGTATTTAGAAAATATTTTAAAGGCCTTAATCTTCTACACCCTCCCCTAGGGGAACCGGTTCCGGCCTGGAATCTAAATGTTTGCATTGCTAAACTCATGGATGGACCATTCGAACCTATGGCAACCGCAGATTTGAAGTATGTCACTTGGAAAACTGTTTTCCTGGTTGCCATTACTTCAGCCAGAAGGATCAGTGAATTACAAGTCCTGTGCACAGATGTGGACTAAATCTCATTCCACAGGGTCAAGGTGGTCCTTCGGACTAATAGTAAATTCCTTCCCAAGGTGGTATCAGATTTTCACTTGAATCAGTCTGTCACTCTACCTGTCTTCTTTACAGACAACTCCAGTTCTCCAGAAAGGAGACTCCATTCCCGTGACGTCAAAAGGGCACTTAGCCACTACATTGACAGAACCAAGTCCTATAGGACAAGTCAGTCACAGCTCTTTCTCACATATAGTGAAGTTGGTAAGGGCAGAGCTGCAACAAAATGTACAGTTGCTCGCTGGATAGTGGCATGTATACAGTTTTGTTATAGTAAGGTGGGTAAACAAGTACCTCTGGGCCTGAGAGCACACTCCACCAGGGGCACAGCTGCTTCAGTGGCAGCTTCAAGAGAAATTCCACTACTGGAAATCTGTAAAGCAGCTACACGGAAAACAGTACACGCCTTCACAAAGCATTACAGCCTGGACTTGCAATCTAGAGGTGATGCTAAGTTTGGTGCAGCAGTACTGCAGAGCCTGTTTCCAAAATGGGTTCTCTGCCCAACCTCCAAAGGTACTGTTTGGTAGTCTGCATTAAGTTTAATCATAATGAGTGATTCCTGGGGTTAGAAGAAAAAATTACTCGCCATAGTAATCTTGTTTCTTCAAAAGGATCACTCATTAAAATTAAAGACCCTCCCTACCTCCCCTACTAGAACCTATAGAAGTCAATCTGCATCCCTGCATTGGGGTATTTTCTTTTCTCATATATTGGTTAAGGTAGAGATTCACTTTTGTTTACCCAGTTGGTGTCCAAGTGGTCTTAAAGTTTCTTAGGTTTGTTGGTTAAGGATGTTTTGACCTGAAAGG
Source organism: Neoceratodus forsteri (assembly GCA_016271365.2). Taxonomy (NCBI): domain Eukaryota; kingdom Metazoa; phylum Chordata; order Ceratodontiformes; family Ceratodontidae; genus Neoceratodus; species Neoceratodus forsteri. Next base: position 449,632,995 of record CM057458.1, read on the forward strand.
GCAAAACAATTTATTTGTTTGAAAGTGGCATGAGCCACTTGAGAATTCCATAATTTGCATAAAATTCCATTTCTCCGGGCAGTTCAACACAGGAAGCTGACTGCATTAAATTTAATCATAATGAGTGATCCCTTTGAAGAAACAAGATTACTATGGCGAGTCATTTTTTCTTCCCTGTAGTTATAGGTTTGGGGAGGTTACGCTGCAAGCTAGTTTGGCTATGTCCTGGAATGAACAAAGGGAAAAGAATTCCGTGAGTTTCAGTTGGCTTTGAGAAAATCCCTATCAAACTCATGCAATTGTTATACATAATATTAACAATTGTTATGTTCAGTGTTGCAATGTGCTGTGCTTTTACATTTTATATAGATGTTTTTACATTGTTGTGTGTTTTGTGTTGCCCAGGGCATTCTTTGTAAATAGGGATTCTAGGGACATGGATATGTTGTTCATCCACACTCATTGGCAGGTATCCTTGCCGCTTTAAATCTTGCCGGAAGGTCTTCAAGCTTGCTCCTCCCACCCACCCGGGTGGTATAACTCGCGCTCCGCCCCATGGCGAGATCTTCCTTACGCTTGGAAGCTCAGGTTCCCTCATAGCGCTCTGCGTTTGTGACTGGTTCCTATTTCTCCGTTTGCGGTTAAAAATAAATTTTGCAAAAGGACTTCAGTCTTCTATCCCTCATGGCTGCGATGGACAATCGACTCGGTTTGGAGATGCCCATCTGGGCAGAAAGATGTCTCGGACGGATCCACACTCCACGTGTGTCTACTGCTTGGGCCTTGAGCCCGCGACCGCAGGCTTGCGACCTGTAACTCATCTTTCTCGGCCTACGTCCTCGAAGACCGTGCTGCCCGATTGCAACTGGGCCGTCCCGAGAAGCGTTTCCCTTCGGTGAAGTCCAAGGAGGCCCGGTTGGCGGTGTCCGCGGCGGCGGGCTCGGCGGATCAGCTCGAGCGGATGGTCGCCCTCAAGAGGAGGCATGTGCGGATCGATCTCTCGGCCGCGGCATTTATCCCGCTCTCTGGGTTCTTCCCACACGGATTCTTTTAAGGAGCTTTGTCTGTCCCTCTCCACTAAAGGAGAAGGGCCTGCGTCTGCTGGACCTTATTCTCGGTCCAAAAGAGGACAGGGTAAATCCCTCGTCCGGCAGCTCTTGGGGCGGAAAGTCCCTCCCGGGCCGTCGACCGTCGGCTTCGGTCGACCGCTCGGCTTCGGCCACTGGCCTCACGGTGTCCCCGTCAGGTCAGTTGACCGAGACTCCCACCGATGAAGTCGAGATTTTTCTCGACCCATTGGACGGGCTGTCGCCTTTAGCAGCCGAGATTCCCCTCTCCCCGGTTCCCCCGGGAGGAGTTGAGGATCCCGTGGGCTCGCCTGTGCCTCCGGTTCCGGAGCCCTCGGATGGACCATCCGAGCCGAAGGGAGTGCCGGTTCCGGCCGACACCTCCCCGCACCGACCTCGGAAATTCCGGGACTCTCGGTCTCGGACCTCTTCGCGGTCCAGCCGATCCCACCGTCATAGGCGGTCTCGGTCTCGGCACCGCGGTAAGCGGCGTCGCCGCTCGTCCTCGTCCTCCTCCTCGGATGAGGGGAGGCTTCCGGCGTATTCGTCGACGGCGCGAGACCTCTGTTGCAACAGTTTTCCTGGCCGAATAAGCCGACCCTGCTCGCCTTCCCGGCCATTAATGGCTGTCACCGAACGGCCGACACAACCCCCGACTTATCCGAGGAGCCTACCCAGGCCGTTGTTCGGCCAAAACCAGCTGCTCCACCCGATTCGGTGGAACCTCCGCCTCCACAGCCACCATTGGGGCTCCGACCAAGGATTCGGTCGGCTAAGGGTCACCCCATCGGCTGTCAGTTACCCTCACTCCCGACCGACCTCGGCAGGTGAAGGTGGCTCAGGCCAGAGGCAGCTCTTCGAGGACTCTTCCGAGTCCGAAGATGATTCCTCCTTTTCTCCAAGCGACTGGACTTGGAGTCTTCAGGAGGTCAGTCAATGAGCATGCCCGTCGTCCTTCTAGGACTGCTTGGCTCATCTCGGAGTCTACCGGGATGGAGCTCGAACCCGGTTCCAAACGGGCCAGGTATCCCCTCACGGAGATTCTGGACCGAGGGGATTCTCCGACGGAGGCCTTTCCGGTGGCCGAGGCCATAGTGGGTCTGGCACTGGAGCTTTGGCAGCGCCCTGCTTCCTGCCCTGCGCCTTCGGCCAGGATGGCCAGGAAGTATGCGGTCCCTACCGGTTCCTTGTCCGGTTTTTCGGAACACCCCTCTGCTGAGGGGTTGGTTACCGACAGCGTTTTCCGGCGCCCGGCGCGCCAGGGATGTGGACAAACCTCCTGACAAGGAGTCCAAGAATGGACTATGTCGGGCGAAAAGTCTCGCTGTCGTCCTCTCTCGCCTTCGCCAGGCCAGTTCGCCGCCCTCATGGCACATTTTCTCATGCCCTGTTGGGCTCCCTGGATGAGGTCATCCTCATCTTCCCGCCGATCTGCAGACTACGGTTAAGCAGGTGCGGGACCAGGGCAGAGCAGTGGCCAAACAGCAGCTCAGACTGCTTTGGATATAGGGGACTCATGTGCCAGATTGGTGGCGGCGCCGGTATCGTTGGCGGAGCTTGGCTGAGGATATCCACCTTTCCCGGATACCCAGCACAAGTTGGCGGATGTTCCCTTTGGGGACTGACCTCTTGGCCCTGGGGTGGAAGGTCACCTGCAGAGGATCGAGAGTCCAATGCCACCTTGGACTCGGTCTCTTCCGCTCAGAAGGACAAAGGCCATAACCACAGCCTAAGCCCTTTCGTCTTCTGTGCCCCGTCGCGCCGGCCCAGCAACGCCAGGGCCAGCAGGCTCGGCCTTGGCATCCCAAACCCAAGCCCCGGCTTCTCTAACAGGAGGCAGGAGGAAGGGCCCAGGAGGTCCCTCGGCGGTCCCTCCTCCAGCCTGCCCAATGACGGGCTGAGGGGTGTCGCCCCCATTCCCGTCACCTTACCCTGGGTCCCCGTGGACGGCCCGGCACTTCCGCTCCGCCTGGTCCTGTTACCATGGACAGGTGGGTCTTGGAGGTGGTGGGAAGAGGCCTGCCTCTGAATTCGAGCAGGCACCACCCTTCAGAGCCGCTCACTGGGGGCTTCGGATCCCCAGCTCACTGGCGCTCGTCGAGCCGACATCGCCTCCCTCCTCCAGAAGGAGGTGGTAAGAGAGGTGGTGGACCTCCTTCAGACCCAGGGTTTGTGTCCAGGTACTTCCTGGTTCGAACGGACGGGGCTGGCTCCCATTCTCGACCTACGACCTAAACAAGTTCTAAGGTCTCGAACCTTCAGGATGGTCACTCTGGCTCAGATAATACCATCCTTGGAGGCAGCGTGTGGTTCTGCTCTCTGGACTTGCAGGACGCGTTTTCCACGTCCCTATCCGTCTGTCTCACCAGAGATTCCTTCGGCTCGGCGGAAGGATCCTCTTCGAGTTCCAAGCCATGCCCTTGGCTTGTCTCCAGCTCCCAGGGTCTTCACAAATGCATGGCTGTGGTGACAGCATTCCTGCGCGCTCAAGGGTCCGGTGTACCCTTACCTGACGACTGGCTGATAGCAGCTCCCTCAGGAAGGAGGCGGAGTGGTCCAGAGATCTGGCCTCCAGGTCTGCTCTCAACTGGGCCTCCTTATCAACGAGGCCAAGTCGGAACTCGAGCAAGCAGGTGATTCTATTCATCGGGCGCAGCTCGACTCTCTTGAGCCAGGCGCGGCTCCAGCGGACAGGGCTGAGTTCTTTTCCTCCTTTGCCCGATCATTTCTGGTTGGGCAATTGCCTCTGCCGGGACTTCCTGCGCCTCCTGGGTCTCATGGCGGCCTGCACCAGCGTGGTCCGTTGGGCCCGCTGGAACATGCGTCCTTCCGGTAGGGACTGGCCAGCCAGTGGTCTGCAGCTGCGATCCCTTGGACCAGCTTGTGTCGGTGACACAGGGATGTGGGCAGCTCTCCAGTGGTGGACCGTTCCAGATCATTTGCAGGAGGGCATCCGTTCGTCCGCCCGAGCCGAGCGGTCTCTCTGTCGACCGATGCCTCTCTGATGGGTTGGGTGCCCATCTGGGGAACACGGGCTCATGGCCTCTGGTCCCCGCGGGAGTCCGATGCCACATCAACCTGCTGGAGCTCCGAGCGGTCCGCCTAGCTCTCACCGCCTTTGCTCCGTTCCTCCGGGGTCAAGTGGTCCGAGTCCAGACGGACAATACCACGACCATGTACTATCTAAACCGCCAGGGCGGGACGCGCTCCATGCTTCTATGCAAGGAAGCTCTCCGCATTTGGTCACTCGTGTGCAGCCTGGAGCGGATCTCCTAGCCATTCACGTGGCAGGAGCCTCCAACACCCTGGCCGATGCCCTGAGCGGATAGGGCTGCATCCACAGTGGTCTCTCCCTGGAGGTAGTACAGCATCTGTTCTCCCTTTGGGGCACACCTCAGGTGGACCTGTTTGCCTCCAGGAGAGCGAAGCTGAGTCTGTTCCATGCCGCCCCCTCAGCAGGGCTCGCTGCAGGGGGATGCCTTCTCGAGGCAATGGACCCCGGGCCTCTTTTACGCCTTTCCCCCATTTCCCTTGATCCACAAGGTGCTTCTCAAGGCGAGGAGGGACAAGGCGCAGGTGATTCTGATAGCCCCAGACTGGCCTCGCCAGTTCTGGTACCCAGATCTCCTCAGTCTCAGCTCCAGGACTCCGCGGCAGCTTCCAGCTCGCCCGGACCTGCTCTCAGTCGATCAGGGAAGGTGTTCCATCCGGACCTTCAATCCTGCACCTGACGGCCTGGTTCCTGGCGGCTAGAGTTCCAGGCCTTGGGTCTTTCCGGCCAGGTCCTTAATGTAGTTGAGGCGTCCCGTAAGAGTCGACCAGAAAATGCTATGCCTTCAAATGGAAAAGGTTTTCCATTTGGTGTCGAAACAAGGCTTGGACCCTTCCTCCTGTTCCTTGGCAAGCATCTTGGACTATTTATGGTCCCTTTCTAGTCAAGGGCTTAGGTCGGCGACCTAAGGGTGCACCTGGCAGCCATCTCTGCTTACAGGCGCGGGCGGGGAAGCAGTCGATGCACTGGGAGAAGGTGGTCTGGCGCTTTTTCAAAGGCCTTGATCACATTTCCCCTCCAGTGCGGGACCCCCACCTCCGTGGGATCTACTGCTGGTACTGGCAAAGCTCATGGGCAAGCCATTCGAACCTATGCACAGGTGTGCTCTCTCTCCTGTCGTGGAAGACTGCCTTCTTGGTGGCTATCACGTCAGCCAGAAGGATGGGAGAGCTCCAGGCGCTTTCCATCGAGTCTCCTTACCTGGTCTTCCACAGGGACAAGGTTGTCCTGCGCCCCCACCGAAATTCCTTCGAGAAGGTGGTGTGAGTTTCACCTTAACCAGGTGTTGACTCTGCCGGTGTTCTACCCCAATCACACCTCGGAGGCCGAATATAGGCTCCATACTCTGGACCCTAGAAGGGCGCTCGCTTATTATAAGGAGCGCACGGCTGAAATTCGGGGAGAGGTTCGCCAGCTGTTTGTCACCTACGCTGAAGCCGCATCTGGCAGACCTGCAGCCAAGCGGACGATAAGCAGGTGGGTAACCTCCTGCATAGATCTCTGCTATAAGTTGGCGGGCATGGAGCCTCCCAGAGGGATAAGAGCTCATTCTACCCGCCATACTGCTGCAACGGTGGCTGCTTCCAGGGACGTCCCTATCCAGGAAATCTGCAGGGCTGCTACCTGGAAGTCAGCAAACACCTTCATTACCCACTACCACATCGACCTTGAGTCACGCCGGGATGCTGGTTTTGGGGCCTCGGTTCTCCAGTCTCTCTTTCCCAAGTAAGTATTGGGGTGTCGTCTTGCCTCCTCCTCCCGGAGAACTGCTAGGAGTCTGCCAATGAGTGTGGATGAACAACATATCCATGTCCCTAGAAATACAGGTTACTCACCTGTAACAGGAGTTCTAGGAATGGTATATGTTGTTCATCCTACCATTCTCGACCTCGGCCCGACGCACAGCCTGAGCTTCCAGCGGGCCAGATCTGGCGTCATGGGGCGGAGCCGAGAGTTATACCACCCGGGTGGGTGGGAGGAGCAAGCTTGAAGACCTTCCGGCAAGATTTAAAGCGGCAAGGATACCTGCCAATGAGTGTGGATGAACAACATATACCATTCCTAGAACTCCTGTTACAGGTGAGTAACCTGTATTTTTAGTTCCTGATGGATTGTGCCTGTATAAAAATTAATCAAATCAAATATGTACAGTAAATGGGTAAAAGTGGAGAATCTTACAATGAATTTGCTTCTAAGTTTTTGAACCATGTACCAGCACGCATGTGTGTATGTGTGTGTGTGTGTGTGTATGTGTATATATATGAATGTTGTACTAAGTGAATGTTTTGGGTATTTAACTTGTGTGTATTTTTTGGAAGCAAGATAACTGATGCCTTTGGTGCAGTATTAGCTACGGTTGAACAATTTAACTTGCAAAATGTGGTTGAGAGTTAGTTTTTTTGGAAGAAGCATAAATTATGATTCTGTATTTTGCTTGTGTCTCTAAAGATTCTTGGATATCCCAGTCTGCGTCATTCCCCAGAAATCAAAAGCAGCCAGCCGTTGATTCTGTATCACCTGTGAGTTCACTGCCCAAACCAGTGTTCCAGTCTCCAGCATCTCAGCAGCCTTCAAAGACTGTGAAAGTAACCTGCGCAAATTGCAAGAAGCCCCTGCAGAAAGGCCAGACAGCATATCAGCGGAAAGGCTCTGCACACCTCTTCTGTTCTACCGCCTGCCTCTCTGCTTTCTCCCATAAACCTGCTCCAAAGAAGCTGTGTACAATGTGCAAAAAGTAAGAACTGTGTTCCATAAAAACTTGAATTGCTTATTTAATGATTGGTTTTGTGTGAGTTTATACATTGTTTGGTATCCTTCAAGTCCACTGCATCTTCTGTGGCACCAGTCCTCTCCCTCAGATATACCACCCTCATGGCTCTCTGATCATCCTACAGAGGTTATACTATCCCCCCACCCCACCCAGCAACCCACCTGAGTCCATCTAGTAGCAGGCCACAAATTTTGAGAAGAAAATGAAGTGGCAACCACTTGCTACTGATCTTGACCAGAACACGCAACTTGCCACGTGTATGTAGGTGGCAGAATTGTAAATGTTTTCATTTAGAAGGAAAATCTTCACATAATGTTTGTCTTCTCAATTTTACTTTAGAATTCTAGGATTTGTAAATTGACTAAGGAAGTCTGTCTGATTAATGGATAGTATTGGTTGCTACAGTCTGGCAGCTAAGGTGGTGTCTTGGTATCTACTACAGATAGCTGCACATGTCAAGGAGCCAAGAGAACAGTAAAGGAGGTACACTATTTATTTTTTGTTGACCGGGTAAGTGCACTAGACAAATTCTGCCAATTTTCAGGCACAATGCGGAGGAGGGGGATACAGATGAATGCCTACCGACCTTAAACCAGATTAAGCTGTTGGTGGTATTTTTAGTGAATGAGGGAAATTTGGCCAGGACACCGGGGAAATTCCCATACTGTTTTCGTTAAGTGCCATGGGATCTTTAACGTCCACCTGAACTACTACCAGAACAGGCAGATGGGACCTCTGTTTGTGTCATCCGAAAGACGGCACCTCAGAAGTGCAGCACCCCTCTCACGCTGCACTACAGTGTCAGTACTGGGATATTAACCCAAGTGCCAGATGTGGGGAACTGAACCCACAGCCCTCTGATCTCCCGGCCTCAGAGGCGAGCGTGCTACCTACTGAGCCACTGACACTGCTAAGGCAAGACATAAGCTAGTCCTGATAACCATTTTTTATAATTAAGGGTATCGTACTACTTTCCGTCTACCAATGTAGATTCTGACCTGGTTGTTGACATACGTCTGTTTCACAGTGCCCCTACCTACAGACCCATCCCAGACAGTTTTACCCCATTTAGCATCATTTCATTTGTTTACAGTAATTCTGCCACTTTTTCCTTTCTTTACGTTCTGTTTGTTTTTGTTTCTTGTGCCGAGTACAGGTACTAAAATGTAAAGTCCTTTCCTTCCCCACCCCAGTAGTGACAAACTCTCAGATTAGCCTTTTGTTGCTTCCCAGTGAAGTATTCTCAGACACCCTCACTCTTCCCCCTTTCATCCAGACTTCTGTTTTCCTTTTTTTCTCTTTTTTTACAGTTGGATTGTGGATTTTGGATTTTGATAGTTATATACAGTACTTGCGGTAGTTATTAATATACAATTGTGGGTCAGCGTCTATAAGCAGTCGTGGGACATGCCCCTTTCTGGACTTCCTTAGTCTTCTTCATCTTGTCCTATCTGGTAGACAGCTCCCTGCTCTGCAGGGATACTTTTCTTATCAGGAAGTGAATGTTTCTACAATTTCTGAAACCTATCTAGTTCTTTTTTTTTTTTCTTTTTATTGAGATAGATAAACAAAGAAATAACATTTTGTACATTTTATAATTTATTTTTTTCGTTTTTAACTAAACTATATTTTCTGAACATATGCATGTCTTAAGATGGTGAAACTGTTATTGTTGATCCATTTCTGCATTCCTATTGTCAATTAAATCTCGAATTTATAAAAAAAGTATTTGACTAGATCTGAATCCACCCTCCCCGCGACCATGCACCAATTTCAGTGTATATATAGAATAAGATGTTTATTGGTCTGCTAATGGGCTTATCATTTGTGTTTTGTGGTAAATGGATATCAGTACTACTGCTTTAGGTTTGTTTTAGGGTACAAAGGCAGACTCAATCGTCTATGTACACTACCGGTCAAAAGTTTTAGAACACCCCCATTTTTCCAGTTTTTATTGAAATTTACGCAAGTTAATGTCTCAGTGTACTCTGAAATTAAAGCATAGAACAAATAAACAATTGGAGATAAAAAAAAGAAATCATAGAATCATTTTATTTAACAAAATTTAATCTAAATTTTTGACTCATCAAAGTAGCCACCTTTTGCAGATATACTGTAACACATGAACACACTCGTGGCATTCTTCCTACAATGGACATCAAATATTATTTGGGAAGTTCTTTAACACTGTTGCAAGTTCCCACAATATGTTGCACTTGTAGGTTGCTTTGCTTTCACCCTTCTGTCCAGTTCATCCCAAACCAGCTCGATGGGGTTTAAGTCTGGAGACTGTGCTGGCCATTCCATGATTTGAAGGCTACCGTCTTGTTCTTTTCCTCGAAGGTATTTCTGACATAGCCTGGAGGTATGTTTTGGGTCATTATCTTGCTGTAGGATGAAACCCTGACCAACTAGGCATAGACCAAAAGGTACTGCATGGTGCTGCAAAATGCTGTGGTAGCCCTTTTGGTTCAGGGTGCCAGTCACTCTGTGCTGTTGTCCTGTGAGCCGCCTATCATGCAAGCTGTTGACTCTCAGAAACTTGTCTTCTGATTCTGCTGTGGCTTTGGGTCTGCCAGACCTCCTCTTGTCAGAGTTTCCTCCAGTTTCCAAGTGCCTTTTGATGGTGTAGGTAACTGTACTCACTGACACCTTGGCTTTCTTTCCAATTTCTCTACAGCAGTTTTTGCTAACCTAAACTTTTTTTTAACCTCTAGCAGTTTACCACTTACCTTTGTACCATTTCAGGTTATTCACTGGACTTGAATTGCTTAAATTTCAATAAAAACTGGAAAAATGGGGGTGTTCTAAAACTTTTGACCGGTAGTGTATATTACTCAGTATTGCCAGTTTTTTAAATATCTTTTATTGAGGTAAAAAAAAAATCATGTTTCAAGTCAATTTTACAGGCAGTAAGCGGCTCCCTTTCCAACTTCCAGAGAGACTGCCTTAACATTCCATTCCATTCTTAGTACAAGTAAGCCACTGTCTGTATTTTCCTTACTTGTATATCAACCTCTTTTTTTTAACATCCCCATAAACTATTTACATCCCTTGTTTCATTGTCATAATACCAATATTGCACCTAATATAAAGCAATATCTTATTCCAGTGATGCTGTGTGCTTGAAACATTTCCCTTAGTTCTCCTTCAACCTTTTTCTTCTCCCCAGCTCTCCCCACCAGGTGGTAGGCCTTCCATTGTTCCCCCGGAACACCCTTTTGCTCTGGATCCCTCAGAGATACTATTTTAACAATTCCCCTGATATCTCTGCAGAAGTATCTTACTCAGCCTTTTTTTAATGTGTGCCGCTTACCTGTGAGCCTCCTCAGAAATCTCATATCTGTCTCATGTCCTCTCCTCAGCTCAGAGGTATCAGTCCAACCCTACTCTGCGGACCTTTGGTGTACTCCCTCTTGCTTTCTATTCCTAGGAAAGAATAGAGTCCCCAGGCATTCGGGTTACTCCTTGTCTCAAAGCCATTGCTTCTCCTATAGCCAGGGAGTTTAAATATGCCCCTTATTTGGTCAGGAATAACTCCTCCTTACCGTATCTTTGGTATGTCAGCCTTTTCAGTGCCAAGTTATTTATTATGATTGTTTTCCATTGCCCCACTGATGGCCTGATGTGTGATACCCATGTATTTTGTATACATTGTCTCGCCATAGTAAGACCCTTGCTGGTCTAGGGTACGCTTCCCTTCTAGGGACATGGATGTGTTGTTCATCCACACTGTCAGGTTCCTTGCCGCTTTAAATCTTGCCAGAAGGTCTTCAGGCTGGCTCCTCCCACCCATCCGGTGGTAAAACTCTCGGCTCCGCCCCATGACGCCAGATCTTCCTTACCGCTTGGAAGCTCGGGTTCCCTCAACGCTCTGCGTGATAGACTGGATCCTAATTCTTCGGTTCGCCCGAAACTCATTTTAAAATTTTCAAGACTTCGGTCAACTTTCTCCCTCGCGGCTGTGATGGACAAATAGACTCCCGGATTTCAGTGGTGCCCTTATGGGCAGAAGATGTCCAGGATGGACCCGCACTCCACGTGCGTCTACTGCCTCGGCCTAGAACACGACCCGCAAGCCTGCGAGTCATGCCGTTCATTTTCGGCTAGCGTCCTGGAGGACCACGCTGCCCGGTTACAGCTGGGGCGCCCCGAGAAGCGCCACCCGCTGGTTAAGTTGAAGGAGGCCCGTTGGGCGGTTACTGCGGTGGCTGGCTCGGCTGAGCAGCTCAAGCAGATGATCGCCATCGAGGAGGAGGCGGCCCAGGCCGCCTCTTCCTCTTCCTCGGTCACGGCATTTATCCTGCTCTCTGTGGGTACCTCATATTCAGCTTCTTTCAAGGAGCTTTGCCAATCACTTTCCACTAAGGGAGAGGGGCCATCGGGACATTCCTCTTGGTCCAAAAAGGACTCTAAGGGTAAGTCCCATCGTCGGCGTTTGTGGGAGCGGGAGAGGTCTCCTTCCCCAGACACCCGACTGTCGACTTCGGTCGAGGTTGCGGCTAAGGCTGCTGGCTTCACGGTGTCCCAGTCAGGCCAGCCAGCCGAGACACCCGTCGACGCGGTCGAGATTTTTCTCGACCCGTCGGACGGGCTGTCGACTGGTGAGCCAGACAACCCTTCTTCACCGGTTCCCCCGGTGGAGAGCGAGGATCTGCCTGCGCCCCGGTGCAGCAGTCTCCAATTAAGGCGTCCGAGCCGAGGGAAGAGCGGGTGTCCCCTGCTCCTTCCAAGACCTGTCCTCGGAAATACCGAGGATCTTGGTCTCTGTCTGGGACCTATTCTTGGTCCAGCCGATCCCATCGGCAGTCTCGGTCTCGGCACCGAGGTAAGCGGTGCTGCTGCTCGTCCTCGTCTTCCTCCTTGGAAGAGGAGAGGCTTCGGCGCAAATTACATCGACGCTACGAGGACCTGATGTGACAGCAGTTACTTCGGTCTGGGAGCAAGTCGATGCCTTCCCCGGCCATCAAGTGGCTGTCACCCGACCGGCCGAAACAACCCCTCGCAGTAGTCGAGATGTCCAAGCCTGGGCCGGTTGTTCGGCTGAAACCTGCTGCCCCACCGATTTGTGGTGGAACCTCCGCCTCCACAACCAAAATCGAGGGCACCGACCAAGGACTGTCGGTCGGGTCAAGGCCTGTCCCACAGGTTGTCGGTCACCCTCACTCCTGACCGTCCTCAGCAGGTGGAGGGTGGCTCAGGCCCCAGGCAGCTCTTCGCGGACTTCTCCGAGTCCGACTACTCCTCCCTCTTCTCCAGACCGGTTGACCTGGAGTCCTCCGGGGGTCAGTCGTTGGACGAAAGCCCATCGTCCTTCATGGGTTTGCTTTGGCTCATCTCTGAGTCCAACGGGATGCAGCTCGAGCCCGTATCCAAACGGGCCAAGTATCCCCTGACGGAGATACTGGACTGAGGGGATTCCCCCTCGGAGGCCTTTCCGGTGGCTGAGGCCATTGTTGGCCCAGCCTTGGAGCTTTGGCAGTGGCCTGCTTCCTGCCCTGCGCCTTTGGCCAGAATGGCCAGGAAGTATGCGGTCCCTACCGGCTCTTTGCCCGGGTTTTTGGAACACCCCTCTGCCGAGGGGTTGGTCACCAACAGCGTTTTCCGGCGTTCTGGGAACTCTAGGGATGTGGACAAGCCCCCCGACAAGGAGTCCAAAAAGCTGGACTACACGGGCGCAAAGTGTACGCTGCGTCCTCCCTTGGCCTCCGCCAGGCCAGCTCGGCCGTGCTGATGGCACACTTCTCCCACGCCCTCATGGGCTCCCTGGATGAGGTGATGCCTCATCTCCTGGCCGACCTGCAGACCACGGTCCGGCAGGTTCGGGACCAGGGTAGGGCAGTGGCTAAGCAGCAGCTCCAAACGGCTCTGGACATAGGAGACTCCTGTGCCAGATCAGTTGCGGCCACGGTGGCCATGCACCGCAGAGCATGGCTGAGGATATCCAACTTCACGGCGGATACCCAGCACAGATTGGCGGACGACCCCTTCTTGGGGACCGACCTCTTCGGCCCTGGAGTGGAAGGTCACCTCCAACGGATCGAGAAGTCCAGTGCCACTCTGGACTCTGTCACCTCCGCCCAGAAGGACAAGGGCCGCCGACAGCAGCAGCACAAGTCCTTTCACCCTTCTGCGCCTGCGGCACGTCCGGCCCAGCAGCAGCAGCAACAGGACCAGCAGGCTCGCGCTTGGCATCCCAAACCCAAGCCTGCGGCTTCCTCCAATAGGAAGCAGGGAGGTAAAGGCCCAGGAGGTCCCTCGGCCGGTCCCTCCTCCAAGCCTGCCGAGTGACGGGTTGAGGGGTGTCGCCCCCAGCCTCGTCACTCCCCTCTGGATTCCCCCCATGGGAGGACGGCTCCGCCACTTCCTTTCCGCCTGATCCGCTATCACCACGGACCGCTGGGTGTTGGAGGTAGTAGGAAGGGGTCTGCCCCTGGAGTTCGAGCAGGCTCCACCTTTCCGAACCATCACCTTTACAAGTTCTGGGCCATGCCCTTCGGCCTTTCCCTAGCTCCCAGGTTCTTCACCAAATGCATGGCAGTGGTGACAGCATTCCTGCGGCGCCGAAGGGTCTGGGTATACCCCTACCTGGACGACTGGCTGATTGCAGCCCCCTCCAGAGCGTTGGTGGAGTGGTCCAGAGATCTGGCCCTCCAGGTTTGCTCTCAGGTTGGCCTCCTCATCAGCGAGGCCAAGTCGTAACTAGCGTGCCAAAGCAGGCGATGCAATTCACCGGGCAGGAAACGCGGCGGGGTTCTTTCCTCCTTTGCCCAATCATTTCCAGGTTGGGCAATTGAAGCCACCGGAACTTCCTCGCCTCCCTGGGCCTCATGGTGGCCTGCTGGCGTGGTCCGTTGGGCCCGCTGGTACATGCGTCCCCTTCAATGGGGACTGGCCGGCCAATGGTCACAGCACTTCGATCCGCTGGATCAGCCAGTGACAGTGAGCCAGGGGATGTGGAACGCTCTCCAGTGGTGGACCGTTCCAGCACATCTGCAGGAGGGCATCCCGTTTGTCCGCCCCGAGCCAATGGTCTCTCTATCGACCGATGCCTCTCTGATGGGTTGGGGTGCCCATCTGGGGGATCACAGAGCGCACGGCCTCTGGTCCCCTCGGGAGTCCCGATGCCACATCAACCTGCTGGAGCTTCAAGCGGTTCATCTAGCCCTCACCGTCTTCGCTCCGTTTCTGCGGGGTCAAGTGGTTCAGGTCCAGACGGACAATACCACGACCATGTACTACCTAAACCACAATGAGGCCTTTGGGTTCACTTGTTGTGCAGTCCATATCAGTTTCTCCAGTGGCATAAGTGTCTGGGTTTGTTCGTCCTGCCTACTTCTAGCTGTACTAAAGACCCTGATCTGGAAGTACTGGTACCTATGTATGGTTGGGATACCATACTTCTCCTTCAGTTCTTCCAGGGTACTCAACCCTCCACTCCCCCATAGGTCTCGTAGGCAGTGTACTCCTCCTTGTTCCCACAGTTCAGAACCTCCTCCTTCTAGTCCTGGCAAAAAAACTGGGTTCCCCACCACTGGCACTGGCACAAGTCCTGTGACCACCCTCTCCACTCTCCTCCTTTTTCAAAGATGAAGTCTTGCTGTATTCTGACATTGATTATGCTGTTAGCCCCAGCACTTGAACTGCTCTGGAGAGGAAAGAGTTAACTCTCTGCCAGAGCATAGAACGTTGAGCTCGAGCTCGGTTCAAATCTCTGTCTGCTGCACTTTAAAGTGTAACCGTCAGAGTCGTTACTCCGCCTAACTGAAAAGTCGCTCCGGAGAAATAGCCTTTCAAACAACATGAAGTCTTGCTATATTATGACAATTGCAGTTTGTCCCAGCCTTAGAACTGCTCCGGAGGTGAAAGAGTTAACTTGCATGCCAGGCATGGAATCTGGAGCTCGAGCTCGGTTAGAAAAACTCTGTGTAATTTCAAACTGAAACTGTCAGATTCTTTACTCCGCCTCACTGAACAGTCGCTCCGGAGATTCCTCCTACTGCTCGGTTCATTTCTCTGTTAAAAAGTGTTTTTTTTTTTCTTGGTTAATAAACCGCGATTATATTTATTTTAACCGCAAACCGGTCGGTTCAAGCTGTGTGGTATCGTAAGTAATAGACAGGTTTTACTTTCTGTGTGGAACTTATAAATGTGTTATCGTTTCGGTTTGAACCGATCAGGTTGTTTTTAAAACTTATTTTTAAATCATTTCAATACATTTAGAGTGCGGTTCCCGGTTCTTATCGGTTCTAAAAAAAACAGATTTCATTACGTTTTTTTCCACGACCCGTGACACAGTTGGGAACCGATAAGGGTGTCTTGCCTGGCATTTGCCGGAAAAGGGCAAGTTTTTGGTTAGGCTGGCATTATGTCTGAGAAACCCAAAAGAAAAACCGGGCCCACTGGGTTTCAACACTGTAGTGTCTGTGGGGAAGCCTTTGCCAAGGCTGACCCACACACCACATGTGTTTATTGTCTGGGGTTTGACCACCTCAATGCAGACTGCCAGATTTGCAAGAATTTCCCTGCAGCTACCCTGGATAAGAGAGTTGGTAGGCTCAGGGAACGAGAGGCCAAAAAGTCCGCTGACCCGGATGGCCAGCCCGGTTCGGTGCCAACCGAACCGGAGGGAGAGCCCTCTGACCAGGGCGAGACTTCCTCGGGCAAACAAATGCTGACTCAGAGGAGCCAGTTCCAGCAAAGAGAACTAGAAAATCAGCAGGTGTGGAGTCAAAATTTCCTTCTCCAACTGCTGCAGAGATAGCCAAAGCGATCCAAATTGTCCAGTCGCTTTCCCCGGTTCCGTCCGAACCGCCACTATCTGGTAAAAGGTCGGTTCGGCCGGTTCCACCGGTTCAAGAATATGATATAGAGGAGTTTTATGAACAATGTGAATGTGATTTTGAAAGTCTGGATGTGCCCATTGAACCGGATATCTCCCCAGACAGACCTTTAGGAGAGTCTCCCCCTAGGCTTTCTGAGTCCCCTTCTCATTTTCTGTTTTATAAAAAAGTTGCTGAAACCCTCCAGCTCCCTTTGGAAGAAGCTGTGGATGAGCAAGAGGAGCCTGACTATGTGGAGATGATGGATATCCCAGAGTCCAGGAGATTGTCTATTCCTTTACATAAATCCTTTAGAAACAAACAATAAAATTTTAAAAGCTCTAATTCTGTACCTCCTGTGGATAAAAGATGGACAGGAGGTACACTTTATCGAGTCCTGATACAGAGTTTCTTTCCACAGCAGTGCAGCCATGTTGGGGTAGTGCAGGCTGCAGCCTGTGATAAGGCTAATATTCCCCTGGCTTCACACCCTCCTGACAAGGACTCCAGGAGGATTGATGCCATGGCTAAAAAACAATACATGGCAGCATCCTTGGGACTCAGACTGGCAAATTATATGGCCTATGTTGCAAGATACCAGAAATCGAGATGGGATACTGTCATGGCTTTAGCCAAACAGGCCCCTGGTCAGCTTGCCAAGGAGCTGGAACAGGTGGCTGCTGATGGTATTGAGGCATCCAAGGTGCAGTTCCATGCTGCAGTGGATTCTAATGACGTATCTTCAAGAGTCATGGCTACATCTGTGGCTTTTCGTAGAATGGCTTGGCTCAGGTGTACTAGTCTGTCACAGGATACCCAGGCTAAGGCCATGGATTTTCCTGTTGTGGGAAATTCTCTGTTTGGGGAGCAGACAGAGAATTATATGAAGAAAATGGATGAATATAGAACCACTTATAGGAGTGCACAGGCCAAGGAAAGGCAAGCCACTCCTTAGAGGCAACCCCAGGGGCAGGGAAAGCCTTTCACAGGCCTTTTACAAGCCAGGCCTCCTCCTCTTCAGCTTATGTCAGAGGGGTTCTTCAGAGGAGAGGCAGACGGGAGTCAGCAGGCCTGCTCCCACCCTCGACCTAAAGCCTGCCAAACAGGCACCCTGATGGGATGCCCAGGGCCGATTCTCAATTACCTGTAGGGGGCAGGCTGGCTTACTTCGTCCAGGACTGGGAGTCTTTAACATCAGACAAGTGGGTTCTGGAAGTAGTAAGCCAGGGACTGGTTCTCAGCTTCAAAAAATTTCCAAAGATGAGAATCAGATCTTTTCCATCTGCAAATCCACTAGAGACTTACTTTGGAAACAGAAGTCTCAACCCTCCTTGCTCTCAGAGCTGTGGAAAGGGTTTCTCCCCTATACCAGGGCAAGGGACTGTAATCCAGGTACTTCCTTACCCCCAAAAAAGACAGGAGAATGGTGGCCCATCCTGGACCTAAGATATCTGAACAAGCACCTTTTAAAACCAAAATTCAAAATGGTGACTCTGGGGAATTTTACCCTCCCTAAGGCCAGGGAACTATCTAGCTTCCCTGGACCTCAAGGATGCCTACTTCCATGTTCTCATCAGAAGCTTCCACCGAAAGTACCTCAGATTCAAACTGCCCTCAGGCCATTATCAGTTCAGAGCAATGCCCTTGACCTTACCTCTGCCCCAAGGGTATTCACAAAATGCCTGGCAGTAGCAGTTGCTCATAAGAAGGCAAAAGATTGCCATCTTTCCTACCTAGGCGACTGGCTCGTGAGTGGGTCAGTCTCCAGACCAAGTCAAATCACACCTGCAGGTTACCCAGCAGCTGCTTACCTCTCTAGGTTTTCTTCTCAATCTCCCAAAGTCAGTTTTAGAACCTGTCCAGCTACTCACCTTCATAGGTGCAGAACTGGACACAAAGCAGGCCAGAGCCTTCCTTCTTCTAGAAAGGGTAAGGACCCTGGTGGCTCTGGTCTCCTCCTTCACTCTGCAGGTCTCTCGACCAGCAAGGCATTTTCTACAGCTCCTAGGACACACGGCTGTTTCCACAGCTGTAGTGCAAGGAGCAAGATTTCAGATGAGGGACATTCAGTTCCATTTGAGAGCCTTCTGGTCTCAAAGGAGAGATCCCCTAACCAAGTTGATCCCAGTAACTCGAATCCTGATCCAGGCCCTGCAGTGGTGGCAGGATCAGAGCAACCTGAGACAAGGGGTTCCTTTCATCCCTCAATCTCGCTCCTTGACCCTTACTACAGATGCATCCCTTTTGGGATGGGGAGCTCACATGGCGACCTCTCCACCCAGGGATTGTGGTCCCCTCAGGAATCTCTGCTCCACATCAATCTGTTGGAACTCAGAGCTGTTTTTCTAGCACTTCAGGTTTTTTCTGTATCTGTTCAGAACAAAGTGGTACAGGTCAGAACAGACAACACCACTACAATGTGGTACATCAACAAACAAGGGGGCACTCTGTCTTCGGCCTTGTGCACAGAGGCAATGAAGTTGTGGTCTCTGGCTTATTCCCTGAACGCCTCCCTCATAGCAGTTCACCTCCCAGACAAGGACAATGTCCTGGCAGATGCTCTCAGCAGGATTTCCCAGGGCCATCACGAATGGTCACTGGATCCCCTAGTATTGGGGTTAGTTTTTGCCAGCTGGGGCACCCCTCAGATAGATCTTTATGCAGCCCCAGACAATCACCAACTTCCGCTTTTTTGTTGCAGGCCCCCAGTGTTGGGCTCAGTCCCCCTGGATGCCTTCCTTCTCGATTGGGAAGGGAAGTTCCTCTATGCCTCCCCCTCCTGTTCAAGGTGCTAGTCAAAATCAGATCTCAACCTTGCAAGATGATTCTGATTGCTCCAGATTGGGCCAGACAGCCCTGGTACTCACTCCTTCTGTCCTTAGCAGTCCATCTTCTCCTGTGTCTCCCAAGAACCACAATTTGTTAACCTGTGCCCAGGGGAGAGTTTGGTATCCGAGTCTCAAATCCCTCAACCTCAAGGCCTGGCTCTTGAGAAGTTAGAGTTTGCTGACCTACACCTTTCTCAAGGTGTGCTCGAAATCTTGAAAGCTTCTAGGAAGCCTTCCACCAGGGCTACTTATAACACTAAATGGAAAAGGTTTTCCATATGGTGCTCTGGGAAGCATATTTTCCCCAGAATCTGCTGATTTGCCCACAGTTTTGGATTATATGGCCCATCTAAATACTTTGGGGCTGAGGCCAGCTACCCTGAAAGTGCATTTGGCAGCTGTCTCTGCTTTTATTTCAGCAGGAAAGCCCTCTTCTCTTTCTGCTCACCCTGTATTTTCCAAGTTTTTCAAGGGATTGCTTCACACCAATCCGCCATTCAGAGACCATGCCCCTGCCTGGGATCTTAATGTTTGCATTGCTCAGCTGATGCAACCCCCCTTTGAACCTCTGTCTTCAGCAGAGCTTAAGTACTTGACTTGGAAAACTGTGTTTCTAGTGGCCATCACTTCTGCCAGGCGCATAAGTGAGTTACAAACTTTGTCAGTGGAGACTGACTTTATCTCCTTTCACAGAGATAAGGTAGTCCTCAGGACTAACAGGAAGTTTTTGCCTAAGGTGGTTTCAGATTTCCACCTTAATCAATCTATCTCTTCCAGTGTTCTTCACTGACCATTCCTCCTCTGGCGAGAGGAGGCTGCACAGTTTAGATGTTAAGAGGGCCCTTAGTTACTACATAGAGCATACTAAGGGTCACAGGTTTGACTCCTTCAACTTTTTCTTACTTATGGTGAGGTTGGGAAGGAAACCTGCCACTAAGAAGATCCATTGCCAGGTGGATTGTCTCTTGTATCAATTTGCTATCAAAACTGGGTAAGGTTCCCCATGAGGCCTGAGGCTCACTCTACCAGAGAGTACAGCTGCGTCCCTAGCTGCGGCCAGGGACATCCCTATCTTAGAGATATGTCAAGCAGCTACTTGGAAAACAGTACACACTTTCACTAAGCATTACTCCCTGGACATCCAGGCCAGGAGGGATGCTCGGTTTGGCACAGCTGTGCTTCAGAGCCTATTTCCTATGTTGGTTCTGTCCCTCCTCCATGGAGGTACTGCTGTGTAGTCTGTAATTGTCATAATATAGCAAGACTTCATGTTGTTTGAAGAAAAAATTACTCACCTTAGTAATGTTGTTTCTTCTAATGGAGTCTTGCTATATCATGACCTCCCCCCCCAGCCTGCCCCTCTCAGATCCTCTACTCTTGGGAGGTGGGTGGGCAGCCCAGTGCTGGCACTTATTGATGCCCATCTTGTGTTTTTCCACCCGTTCTTTTTTGGGGTGTTTGGGTGTTGTGTTTTATCTTATTTTATGGGTCCCCTGACTTGAGTCTTGGTGTTGGGACCAGGAAAATGTTAATATTTTAGTAGCCAGTTGGCTAGTGTAGGTTTACAGCTTCCACACAGAACCTTAGTGAGTTTTGCTCGTAAAGATCTGACAGTTTCAGTTTGAAATTACACAGACAGAGTTTTTCTAACCGAGCTCGCGCTCCAGATTCCATGCCTGGCATGGAAGCTAACTCTTTCACCTCCGGAGCAGTTCTAAGGCTGGGACAAACTGCAATTGTCATAATATAGCAAGACTCCATTAGAAGAAACAACATTACTAAGGTGAGTAATTTTTTCTTGCTTGTCTGTTCGGTCTCAGTAAAACGTTGGTTTTAAACCGGAAATTTAGTTGTTTTTTTGGTTCAGATCCCTGTCTGCGTTACAGTAAGTGTTGTAGGTAGTGGACATTAGTTTAATTTTCTGTGTGTGGAAATTGAAAAGTTTTTACAATCGGTCCGGCTGGAACAGATTGTTTTTTCTTTCTTTATTCTGTAAGGTCTTTGGTTTATTTGTATTAGTGTGAGGTACCGGTCCTTATCGGTTTCAAAAAGAAGTATTTTTAGACTGTTCTTTCCACAGCCCGTAACACGGTTGGTAACCGATAAGAGGGGTCTTGCCTGGCGTTAAAACTGCTAAAGGGTAAGTGGATAGGATGGCTACGTCTGAGGAAACCCAAAAGAAAAACCTGGCCCACTGGGGTTCAGCACTGTAGTGAGTGTGGGGTTGCCTTTGCTAAGGCAGACCCTCACACCACCTATGTGTATTGTCTGGGGATTGATCACCTCGATTCAGACTGCCAAATATGCAAGAATTTCCTGAAGGCCTCCCTGGACAAGAGATTGGGTAGGTTTAGGGAAAAGGAGGCTGAGAAGTTCGCTGATGCGGATGGCCAGCCTGGTCCGGTTCCAATCGAACCTGAGGGAGTGTCCACTGATCTGGCCGATACTTCCTCTGGCAAAAGGAGAGCTGATCCTGAGGGGTCGGTTCCGTCTGAAAGAATTCTGCCTTTTCAGATCCAGAACCGTCGTATTGAACCGCTAAAGAAATTGCAGGGCGATTAGCATAGTAGAATCGCTCCATTCGGTTCCGGCCGATCCGGCGCCTCTGGGTAGGCGGTTGGTTCCTCTGGTTCTGGAATATTTTCTGGATGATTACTAAGAAGCTGATTTGGAGGGGAAAGAAGGGTTTGATGTTATTTATGTTGTGCTTGATGATGTTGATGTTGGCAGCCTGGATGAGCCCATTGAACCGGACATCTCTCCAGACAGGCCTTCCAGTGTTTCCCCTCCCAGGCTTTCTGAGCCCCCTTCCCACTATTTGTTTTACAAAAAAGTGGCAGAGAGCCTCCAGCTCCCTCTGGTCGAAGCTGTTGAGGAACAAGAAGAGCCTGACTGTGTAGAGATGATGGACATCCCAGAGTCCAAAAGGCTGTCTTTTCCCCTCCATAAATCTTTTGGGAAATGGACACAAAATATCCTTCAGACACCAAATTCATTACCTCCTGTGGACAAGAGAATGGACAGGAGGTATATGCTATCAGGCTCAGGTACAGAGTACTTGTTCCAGCAATGCAGACATGTTGGGGTCATGCAGGCTACAGCCTGTGACAAGGCTAATATACCTTTGGCTTCACACCCCCAGATAAAGACTCTAGGAAGGTGGATGCTATGGCCAAGAAACAGTACCTGGCATCCTCCTTGAGACTCAGACAGGCAAACTATATGGCCTACACAGACATACCAGAAGTCCACGTGGGATACTGTTCTGGAACTGGCTAAACAGGCTTCCCCCCAGCTAGCCACAGAGCTGGAGGAGGTGGCTGCTGATGGGATTGAGGCATCCAAAGTCCAGTTTCATGCTGCTGTGGACTCTAATGATTCATCACGGAGTCATGGCTACATCTGTGTCTCTTAGGAGATTTGTTTGGCTCAGATGTACTAGCCTCTCACAGAACACCCAGGCTAAGGCTATGGATTTCCATGTGGTGGGTAATTCTTTGGGGAGCAGACAAGAGAATTACATGAAGAAGATGGACAAGTATAGGACCACCTACAAGAGTGCACAGGCCAAGGAAAGGCAGGCAGCTCCTCAGAAGCAGCAATCTAGGGGCAGGGGCAGACCTTTTCACAGGCCTTTCTACCAGGCACAGGCCTCCTCTCCTTTTCCTCGGAGGGGGTTCTTCAGAGGTAGAGGCAGAAGGGGGATGAGTAGGGCTGCATCCTCCTCTCGGTCCAAGGCTTCTGCCAAGCAGACACCCTGATGCGTCAGCCCAGGTCGACTCCCCCTTTCCAGTAGGAGGCAGGCTGGCTTACTACTTCCAGGCCTGGAAGTCTTTTATCTCAGACAAGTGGGTCCTGGAGATAGTAAGCCAGGGTCTGGCTCTCGGCTTCAAAAAATTTCCAAAGCTGAGGATCAGGTCTTTATCACCTGCAAACATCTCTGAAACCATTGCCTTAGAGGCAGAGGTTTCCTCTCTGCTGGCTCTGAGCCATAGAGAGTCACTACTACACACAGTGGCAAGGGTCTGTACTCCCGTTACTTTCTTACCCCAAAAATGATAGGGGAGTGGCAGGGTTCCAGGGTTGCACTGCTCTGTAACGGCACCTGGCTTTAGTTGTGTGCAGCACAGACCCTGCAACGCTATGCACAATGGGGGAGGAGCTTGGCGGACGGTGGCACACAGTGCCGAACCGCCATTGCATGACCAAGCTCCTCGGAGGACAAAAAACACTGAAAACACCTCTGGAGCTCCGGCGAGATGACTGAGACCCCAGTGGTGTGCACCCAGGACTCCCGATGGCCAACCTGTTGATGAGGTAGGTCCCTCTAATTGCAGAAAGTGCCACCAAGGGAGGGTGGGTCCTCTCCCGGAGGGCTGGACCTGCCAAATCTCGAGGGGAGGGGGCCTGGGGAAATTGGGGGTTCAGGCAGGGAGTGAGAGGCACAGCCGAGAGGATACTCATGAAGGATTCCCAGGGCTCGGAAAGAAAAACTGAGTTTAAAAAAAAAAAAAAAAAAATCTGAGAACTGATAATTTGCCTAGAGAGGTCACCATAAGCAACCAAATTGAGAAAAGGGTTTATAAAAGTGGCATATAGAAGGATAGAGAGAATATCAAGAGTCTGCAAGGATTGTGAACTAGGCTGTTGCATATCCTGTAGGGCAAAGGCCAAATCAGGCTTGCACTGTTACTCTGATGTGATGCCTGGGTCTTTCTCTTTTGTGTAACAGTCAAGGAAAGGGTTCATATTTGGTCACAAGACTAGAGAGTGGTATTGTGCCCTTATCCAAAACTAGAGGGATGCCCTGGATCCTTGTGGCAGAGGTGCAGTCGTGACCTCCGCAAGCATTCAGAAAGGACGAGGAGGGTATCCCTGTTCTCTCTCCCCATCACGGATTACACTTAAGGGTGGGCACTGTGAGCTCAGTGGGCCTGAACCCCAGGAGTGGGTTCATGACCAGCTTTACTGGGTAGTAATTATGATGACATTTTCGCCCCCTTTGCTTTTGGGTTTGCATTTAGTTAGTAAGTGGTAGGGTGTTTCAGCGCTAGTTAGGGCTCTGAATGAGGCAGCTTGAGAGTTTAATTTTTTTTCTGGTTAGTGCCTGCCGGTGTGGTACTGGGAGCTGGGCGTTGGGTGTCATTTTTGGTCTTTGTAACTCTACGTGTTTGGAGCTACTGCTACATGGAGCTTGTTCTGTGGTAACTGGTGCAGTTTCTGCTTTTGATGATCGGTGGAGCATAGAGCTTTGAGCTCGGAGCCTGAATCTGGGAGACCCAGCCAGGTTGTAACTCATATTCTCATTTCTGGTTAGCAGCATGTAGAGAAAGTTCATCCAGCTTTGCCAACCTCGGGGAGTAAATTCAATCAGGGATTGATTTTGTTTATATATCGGCTTGCACCGGAAATACAATTACATTTACAGGTGCGATCTGTGGTCATAAATACAGTAAGAGAATACTTACCACAAAATCAGCATTACATAAATATATAGGAAGACCAATTTCCACGCCGTATAGGTAAAAATGTACTTAAAAACAACCACATATCATTAAGCTCTTGTAATACATCATTAAGGGAGTAGCCAGTTCCAGTCAAGGCAGTAATCCAGGAAAAACTAGCTTGGAAAACATAGGCCCACACTCCTGGGGTTATATTAAAATTATTTGTTCTTGTAGTATCCAGGTAAAGAAACAACCAGTGAAATCTGTGAGCTATAAGCTAACCCTCTCCAACGTTTTGGAGAAACCACCTTCCCTTAGAGAGAGCAGGGGCCCATGCTGTGTATAGAGAGAGGGAGAGAGCAGGGGGCCGTGTTGTGCTGAGAAAGTTGATTTGTGGTGCAAAAGGCTTTAAAAAAAGCCAGAGAATTTGGGAAATGAATTTCATCAACAAATAAAAAAAAACACACAGTGAATGTAAATTAAGGTGTCTGGGAGAAGAAAGGAACTGAAAGTACATTCCCTTGTGAAAATTTAAGTAATACCAGTGTTGTCCTGAGAAAGGAGGTTTCTCAAAACGTTGGAGAGGGTTAACTTGTAGCTTACCGATTTGCTGGTTGTTTCTAGGGATGTGGATATGATGTACTATCCACACTTCTGGCAGTGTTCCTTTCCCTTTAAGACTTGCTGGAACATCTTCCAGCTGGCTTCTCCCACCCACCCGTGTGGTAACTCCCTCGGCACCGCCCTTAACATCAGATCTTCCTTTCCGCTGGAAGAAGGTGGTTCCCTCCTTTTGCATTCAAACATTTGCATATCTTGCAAAGTTCTTTGTCTTCAGGCGATTTCTCAGTCTCCAACATGGATGACTTGAATTTGGCACCTGGATTTAAAAAGTGCGACTGTGGGCAGAAGATGTACCAGACAGACCTGCACACCACGTGCGTCTGCTGCCTACACCACGAACATGATCCCCAAGTCTGTGGCCTCTGTTGCACTTTGCATCCTTCAGCTTTAGAAGACTGCCATGCTCAGCTTCTTTTAGGGTGCCCAGATGAGCGGGATTCCCCCCCCCTTTGCTTGGACCTCTGACGGGTGGTCTCTGGGTTCTGCTGAACAACTCACAGCTTTTGAAGAGGCTGCAGCTCAGGCTGTGGAGCATGCTGCTTTGGCCTTTGTGCTGCTTTCTTTTGGCGCCACCTTCACAGGGGCATTTCGTGATTTGTGCCAGTCCCTTCAAACCTCTGAGCAGGGCCCACTAAGGGCACGAAATCGAAATCTTTGAAGAAGACTAAAAAAAAAGCTCTGCCCGTCGAGCGTGGGATTGCGAGCACACTTGGGCCTCTGATTCCCGTGCTTCCGGTGGTTTCGACTACAGTCGATCTTTCTGCCCAGGCCGTTGGCTCCACAGTCTCCCTGTTGGGTTAGTTGGTTGAGATACCCGTCAACCAGCCTGCCGAGAATTTTGTCAACCCCGTTGACGCGTTGTTGCCAGATGAGGCAGATAGCTTCCTCTTTGGGATTTCCAGCCCTTTCTGGTACCTCTCAGGGTGGGTCGACCAGCCTGCTGATCAGGTCCGTATCCCTGGGGATCCAGTAATCCAGGAAGATCCTCCGCTTTGGCTGGCTTCCCCACCCCGAGACCCACCGATGGTCGAGGTCTTGATCCCGAAACCTTGAGTTGAGCAGCCCATGTCAGCATTGGTGTTCCTGCTCTCTGCATTCGGACAACCAGCAGTACCACTACTACTTGGATGAGGAGAGGCTCTGCTGCATAATGCATGGGCGTTACGAGGACCTCATGTGGCATCAGCTCATGTTTACCTGGGTTAAGCTGATGCTGGCCCCCACCCCAGCTCTTCCGTGGCTCCAGTCACCTAGGCCTCCGCCTACCCCGGCTGGCTAAGACGCTGCCTATTCTGGTCTCTACACCTATCCATGTGGAGCTGTCGCCTAAGCAGCCACCAGTGGGCGCCCCAAGGATGCCTGTATTGCTTCTGGGCTTCCTTGGGGGTGCCCCCCCCTCCAAAGGATGCCCATATTGCTGCTGGGCTTCCTTGTCAGCTGTTGGTCAGTGGAGCCTCTGGCAGTTGGCCACTTTTTGGCAAATCCTCGAAATCTGATGGCTCCTCCCTACACTCCTGTCCGTTGGACGCTGAGTCGGAAGAGGACTTGTCCACAGAGCATTTTCCCACTTCTTTCGCGGGCCTGCTCCTCTTAATCTTGGAATCTACGGGTCTTCAGGTGAAGCCCGTTCAGAAATGGGCCAAGTACCCCTTGACCAAAATTCTCGATCAGAGTGACTCCCCTGGGTAGGCCTTCCCAATTGCCAAGGCCATTCTTGGCCCCGCTCTGGAGCTTAGACTGCACCCTGCCTTTCGCTCTGCACTGTCAGCACGGTGTTGCCTGTTTGGTTTCACTGAACATCCCTCAGCTGGGGGTCTGATGGCCGACTCAGTCTTTCCGGGGACCGGGGACATGGATAAGCCTCCCAACAAGGAATCCAAGAAATTGGATCATATGGCCAAAAAGGTCTATGTGGCCTCATCCCTTGGCCTTTGGCAAGCAAGTTCAGCCCTTTAAATGGACCACTTTGCTTATGCCCTCTTAGGCACCCTTTGTGAGGTGCTTCCCCAGCTGACTTGCAGATCGTGGTCGAGCAGGTCTGGGACCAGGGCCGAGTGGTGGCTAAGCAGCAGCTTCAGCCAGTCATTGACATTGGCGACTCCTGCACTTCGTCTCTGGCTGCCGTGCTTGGCTGAGGAGCTCGACCTTCATGGCAGATACCAGTACAGTTGGCGGATGTCCCCTTCCTTGACACAGGCTTGTTCGGGCTGGGATGGAAGGACACCTCACTCACATTGAGAAGTCCAGTGCCACCCTGGACTCTGTTACCTCCACCCAGAGGGATCCCAAGGGCTCTAATGTCCAAAGGAAGAGGCCCTTTCCGCCCCTCTCTGCTCCTGTGGCCAAGCTCTCCCAGCTGTGGAGCAGGTGGCGTCCCTGGTCGAAGTTGGTTGCTTCTGTTGTCCGGAAACCAGGAGGTTGAAGTTCTGCTGCTCCTAAGCCGGTCCCTTGTCTGCCTCCAAGCCTACCCAGTGACTGGATTGGGGGGGGGTGCTTCTCCCATGCCGTCCTGACTGTTCTGGGTCCTGTTATGGAGGACTGGCTCCGCCACTTCCTTTTCTCCTTGATTGCTGTCACCATGGACATGTAGGTCCTCATGGTCGGTCAGGGTCTGCCTCTAGAGTTTGAGGCTTACCTGCAGTGTCAAGCCCATGCCCCATGGGAGGACATGGTGTCACCTGACATGCTGTCTGCCCTTCGAGAAGACATTCTTCAGCTGCTCCAGGAGGTAGTGGATCCTGTCTTGGACCCTCCAGTAGTACATCCAGGGTTCTGCTCCAGCTGCTTCCTGGTGCCAAAATTGGTGGTGGGGTGGGGTGGGGGCTTGTGCCCCATCTTAGATCTGCATGACCTGAACAAATTCCTTTGGCTGTGCACTTTCAGGATCGTCACACTGCCTCAGATCATTCCATCTCTGGAGCAGAATATGTGGTTTTGCTGTTTGGATCTTCAGGCCACGTTCTTTCACGTCTCAATCCGTCCGTCCCACCACCGGTTCCTCTGGTTCTGTGAAGAGGGGATTGTCTGAGTTACAGGCCATGCCCTTCAGTCCGTCCTCAGCTCCTACGGTCTTCACCAAATGCATTGCAGTGGTGGCAGCCTACCTGAGACGCTGAAGGGTCTGGGTGTACCCCTACCTGGACGACTGGCTTATAATGGTTCCATCCAGGGAGGAGGTGGAGCGGTCCCTGGACCTGGCCCTGCAGACCTGCTTGTCCCTTGGCCTCCTGGTCAACGAGGCCAAGTCAGAGCTCGTACCTTCGCAGGCGATGCACGTCATCGGGGTGGAGCTAGACTCTGGCAGAGCCAGGCTAAGCTCCGTGGACCGGGCAGAGGCTCCTTTCCTCTTCGCTCGATCATTTCGGGTTAGGCAGTTGCGCTCTGCTTGGAACTTCTGTGCCTCCTGATATACATGGCAGCATGCACCAACATGGTCCATTGGGCCCGTTTTGAGAGTGTGCACTTTGCAGTGGAGCTTGCCTGCCAGTGGTTTGATCGCCAGGGCCACTTCGACCAGCCGGTCACTGTAACCCAGTTGATGTTGGCCTTCCTCCAGTGGTGGTTAGTCCCGGAGCATCTGCAGGAAGGAATCCCTTTTATCTGCCCGGAGTAGACAGTCACCATCATGACTGATGCCTCCCTGATGTGCTGGGATGCCCACCTGAGGGAGCACAGAGTCCATGGACTCTGGACCCCCCAGGAGTCCCGATGCTGTGTCACTGGAGCTTCGGGCAGTTTGGCTGCCGCTGACAGCATTTGCTGCACACTTTTGAGGTCTGGATCGTTAAAGTCCAGACGGACAATGCCACGACCTTGTACTTCCTTAACAAACAGCGCGGGACGCACTCCCTTCTTCTGTGCAGGGAAGCTCTTCATATCTGGACCCTCGTGCTTAGCCTGGATGCCGATCTCCTGGCCATCCATTTGGCTGGCTTCTGCAGCCAGCTGGCAGACTCCCTCAGCACTGTGGGCGAGGCATCTTATGAGTGGCCTCTCCATCCAGAGCTAGTACACACAGCCTGTTCTCCTGATGGGGCACCTCTCTGGTGGACCTGTTCGCCTCCAGGGAGAACGCGAAGCCGAGGCTGTAATGTGGCCCCCCGCAGCAGGGAGCACTGCAGGGGGATATCTTCTCAAGGTCCTGTACCCCGGACCTCTGTACCTTCCCTCCATTTCCTCTGATCCACAAAGTGCTGATCAAAGCCAGGAGGGACAAGGTACGCATTATCTTGGTGGCTCCGGACCGGCCCCGCCAGCTCTGGTACCCCAATCTTCTCGGCCTCAGGAGCATGCTCCTGTGGCGTCTTCCTCTTCGCTCAGACCTGCTCTCTTGCAGTCAGGGGAAGGTACTGACCTTCAGTCCTTGCACCTGACACTACAGCCTTGTTCCTGAGTGACTAGAGTTCCAGACTTTGGGTCTCTCCGAAGATGTCCTCACCATTGTTTGAGACTTCTCTGAAGGAGTCAACCCAAAAATGCTGTGCCTTCAAATGGAAGAGGTTCTCTATTTGGTGCCAGGGCAAGGGGGTTGACGCCTTATCTTGCCCAGTGGCTAGCATTTTCATCTTCCTCTGGTCCCCCTCTGTCGAGCCTCCAGTTGACCCTTAAGGTGCACCTGGCAGCCATCTCTGTGTATGCAGAAAAAGGTGGTCTGGTGCCTGAGAGTTACAAGTCATGCCGTTCGGCCTGTCATCGGGCCCCGTGTCTTCACCAAATGTATTGCAGTGGTGGCAGCCCATCTTTGGCGTCGAGGGGTCAGGTTGTACCCCTGTCTGGACGATTGGCTCATAGTGGGGCCCTCCAGACAGGAAGTGGAGAGGTCCAGGGATCTGGCCCTCCAGACCTGTATCGACCTTGGCCTCATAGACAATGAGGCCAAGTCAGAATTTGTGCCTTCGGAGGTAATTTGCTTCATTGGGGCAGAGCGAGCCAGAGCCAGGCTCCTGACGGGCAGGGCAGTGGTTCTCTCCCCCTTTGCCCGATCATTTCTAGTTGGGCACTTGAGCCCTGCCTGGGACTTCTTGCGACTTGTAGGCTACATGGCGGCCTACACCTCTGTGATATGATGGGCCTGGTGGCATATGCACCCCCTTCAATGGGAGCTGGCCAGCCAGTGGACTCGGAGACTAGGTAATTTCGACCAGCTGGTCATTGTAATTCAGAAGATGTGGGATGCCCTCCAATGGTGGACCATCCCGGAGCATCTGCAGGAAGAAATCCCATTTGTCTGTCCCGAGCCGTCAGTCATCTTGATGACCGATGCCTCTCTCACGGGCTGGGCTGTCCACATGGGGACCACGGAGCCCACAGGCTCTGGACCCCCAAGGAATCCTGATGCCACATCAAGCTGCTGGAGCTCCGAGCAGTCCAGCTGGTGCTGACTGCATTTGCTCCATTCCTTCGGGGCCAAGTGGTTCAGGTCCAGATGGACAACATGACCATTTACTATCTCAACAAACAGGGCGGCATGCACTCCTGGCCTCTGTGCAGGGAAGCTGTCCACATCTGGACCCTTGTGAGCTGACTGGAGGCGGAACTCCTAGCCATTCATGTGGCAGGAGTCTCAAATCAGCTGGTGGACGCACTCAGCCGTGTGGGCGATGTGTCCCACGAGTGGTCTCTCCATCCAGAGGTACTACACAGCCTGTTCTCCTATGGAGCACCCCTCAGGTGGAGCTGTTCGCCTCCAGGAAGAATGCAAAGCAGAAGCATTTTTGTGCCCACCCCCCTCAGCAGGGCGCGCTGCAGGGGTATACCTTCTCGAGGCCCTGGACCCCAGGCCTCTTTTACGCCTTCCCTTGATCCACAAGATGCTCTTCAAGAGCAGGAGGGACAAGGCACAGGTGATCCTGGTGGCTCCAGACTGGTCCTGCCGGTTTCGGTACCACAGTCTCCTCAGCCTCAGGTTCCCGAGGCATATTCCATACATCCGGACCTGCTCTGTCAATCAGGGGAAGGTCCTCCACCTGGACCTTTAATCTCTGCACCTGAGCCTGGTTCCTGAGCGGCTGGAGTTCCAGGCTTTGGGTTTCTCCGAAGATGGTTCTCAATGTAGTTGAGGCATCTAGGAAGGAATCGACCAGGAAGTGCTATGCCTTCAAGTGAAGAGATTCTCCATTTGGTGTCGGGGCAAGGGCCTGGACCCATTGTCCTGTCCGGTGGCTATCATTCTTGACTAGCTTTGTCTCTGCAAAGTGGGTCTTTGACCCTTAAAGGTTACCTAAACAAGCAGTTTTTTTTTTTTAAACTGCAAACTCCAAAATCTGGCTTCATAGCGAGGTAAAGTAAAGGCTACTGTTTACATTCATGCTAAAACTGCATTTATGTAAATAACATAAATGCAGTTTCATAGCTTTTTGAAAAATTTAAACATCAACCTTTCACTCACGAAAAACAGCCTTGCCTTCTCCCTAAGATGTCTGCCAACTGTGTTAAGTGATGAGACATGATGACATCGGAGCCAGAGACTAGATTCCTATAGGCTAACTAGTTATTCTTTCCTTCTTTGTTTTGAATTGTTTTACCAGAATGATCAAAACCATGTGTTAACATGTGGATTATTTTGATCAGTACATATGTTAGGCTATGATTTTTTTTCATTTTATTTACAGTAACTTGCTGAAAATGTTTTGCAATCTAGCTGACTTTCTCTTTGGCAAACTGCAGAACAGTACAACACTCAAATACCTGATGATCTAGTGGTTATGTGATGCCCTGAATTTTGTTTTTGTTAACCAGGAGAGAAACACTATGCTGAAACCTTGTTTACAGATGTGGCCTGGCAGCACAAGGAAATTAAGTGACTTGCTCAGGGTCACACAGCAAAGTACTGGTCTGGTCCAGTTCCAAAGCTCATGCATTTTTGTTAATTCACAAAAAAAAGCTTCTCTTGTATTATTTTTCCAAGTGAACCCCCTGCACCTAGCCTGGCTTCTGTTGAACACCTCACCATCCATTCCGTGTCCTTAATACTGCCTGGGGCTACATACGAGCTTGCGGTCTCATGAAGAGAATTATCACACCTCAGACTGTAATCGTATACCTCAGAGTTGTGCATACCTACACTGATACGGATCATCAGCTGGCACTGTTAGAAAATACCTCTCAAATCACACTTAAGTCCACTTTTTCAATGTTTGACTTCTGCTCTCACAGTAAACATTGAGTGGATTACCACCCTTCAGCACAGTGAAGGCAGTATGTACAGTTCCCCTGTTGTGTTTTCATCACGCCTCATTAACCAACAATTGGGTCTTCGTGGAGGGCCAATCAATAAGCCTCAGGACTCACCAGAAAAAAAACTGCTGTTCATGCCCTCATAAGGGCTGTACTTGCTATGGATAACAATATTATTAGCAGGAGAGACATACTAATGCCTTGAGCTAATCCACCAGACTTCCAGTGTCAGTCTACTCCTTTACCAGTGATATGCAGAACCCGCAGGACAGTTCCCTGCAAATATTCTCCAGTACTTTTTAGTGCCCTAATCCACAGTGTGAGCTAGTTGCCTACCACCCTTCTAAAAAGGTTGTAAATCTGACTTTGTCAAATAAATCTTGAATGATTGATACACAGCTCCCTCAATACTGTCCTAACAAATGTCACACACACACACCCCAACCTGAGAGTAATCTCCTTCCACTGAATTCAGGTAACACTTTAAGTGTAGCCCTGCCATTGAGTATTTGTCATCGCTGGCTGCTCTCATTCACAATCAGGTAGTGATCGTGGTGCTGGCGGCCCTGCATTTCAGATCTCACAATGCTCTGCTAAACATTCCCCTTACTGTCTTCCCCTAACCTGAGTATAGCTGTATCCTGCTGGAATTACCTTTTCAGTCCCTCTCTGGCATTCATTCTTCTCTTCTGCTCGCCACACCAAAAACTAGTGAGCTCACTGCCCTTCTGCATCATGAACATGGTTAGTAGTCACCCGTGTCATTTTTACATATTAATAATAAACATGATCTTCTGGTAAGCCAGACTGATAGCAACAGGGCACAAGGGGAAACATAGGCATTACTGCTATATAAGATCTAATCCGCCTATGATTAAGCACTATTACATGACATGCATGATGATGTGCACACCCAGCATTTAATAGTGCCTAATCAAAGGTTGCCTAGATCTTTTAAGGATAGGAAAGCCTATAATTCCCTGTGTCCCCTGCTGCTATCAGCCTGACTTACTGGAAAGATTTGTTTATTTTTGATATGTGTCAAAATCTGGGGACTGTACTACTACCTACATTCATGATGCACAAGGATGATGAGCTTACCAGTTTTTGGTGTTAGGAGAAGTAGTGAGAATGAATACCAGAGAGGGACTGAGAAGGCCACTCCTGCAAGGTACTGCTGTATTCAAGGAAGGGGGAAGACAGAAGGGGAGAAATATGAGTAGATCACTGTGAGAAATGAGATGTGGGGCTGCCAGCACCATGATCACTACTTGACCCTATTGTCCTGGCCAACATTCCTCCCCTTTCCATAAAACCAGCTCATGTAATTGTCCAAGGCTATGTGTGGGTATTGTGTGAATTGGCTGCCACTACATATTGTCACTTCACTACCAGTCTAGCATTGCTTGCAAAGCACTTTGGGATACAATGTGTATGAAAGCACTATATAAATACTGATTTTTCTTCTCCTTCTTATTTCCCATGGATAAAGAAAACACAGCAAGCATATTTTTGATTTCCAAGAAAGTATGAACTCTGGCATTGGACTACACAGACTAACTTTGCTACAAACAGGTGGTAGATCTATTGGGTGGTGAAGGGTGTGACTGTAAACCCCAACCCACTTGTAAAGTACTCGCTTGCTGCTGCTGCATTTCACTTTAAGGAAGTCTGATTTATTGATTGTACAAATGTTTACATTTCAAAAATATGGATTACATTTGTAGTTTGTTAAAAACATACTAGAAAAGCATAATAGCAGAAAATAAAGGTTTCATAAAAATGTTAAAAAGTGCACATCAAGTATGCACACCCCCCCCCACCCCAAATTGTAACATCCTGGATCGCCAAACCACTAGACCACCAGGTTTTTCAAGATGTGTACTGCAAAACTGAAGTAAGGTGTCTGCCTGGTGCCATGGCTTGGAGGGACTGGAAGCACATCCTCAGGATCACGAGAACAGCTGCACGGGAGTCTGAGCTGGATGTCATTGTCCACCTAGGGACAAATGACTTGGCTCATCATAAGATTAGAGTAGTGCAGAAGGACTTTGTAGAATTGGGGAGGGGCCTAAGACAAGTAGCACACACAGTATCCTTATCAGAGGTGCTGCCTGTCAGTGGCATGAGTGAGGCGAGGGTACTTTGCACCATGCAGTTTAATGAATGGTTGAAAAAATGGTGTGGAGCACAGGGGTTTGGCTTCATTGGGGACTGGGGTTCCACCTGGAGGGACACCAGCCTATACTGGTAGGATGGTCTGCATCTGTCCAGGAAGGAACAAGTCTTTTGAGCAATCGGTTTAAATGCTTCATTGGCAAGCTTTTAAACTAGTCAAGGGGGGAGGTACTGATAAGCAACAGGAAAATCCCAGCCTCTCCCTACAAAACAGGGTACTAAATGAGAAAAAGACCAAGGTAGAAAGGTCAGTGGGGGATGCTGCAACAGAATGTAAAGCCATCAAAAAAATGGAGAGCAATGAGTATCAATGTCCGTAGTCTGAGTAACAAGCTTCCTGAATTAGTGGCCTTGATGGAGGAGGAACATCTGAATATCGTGGCAGTCACAGAAACATGGTACACACAAAACCATGACTGGGATGTAAACATACCAGGATACACTCTCTACAGGAGGGACAGGGAAGGTAAAAGAGGAGGAGGAGTAGCTCTTTACATAAGGGAAGGAATCAAAGCAACAGAACAAAAGGGTAATCAGGGAGGAGAAGAAGCACTGTGGGTAAATTTGGAGACTGGCAATGGCACCACAATCCGCACAGGGGTTGTATACAACCCCTTCTCAGTGGGAGGAAATGGACAAGGAAATGATAGAAAGTATATTTAGAATGGCAGAAAAAGGAGATATTGCTGATGGGTGATCTGAATATGCCAGATGTTAACTGGAGTGCAGTTGCAGCACCACTTGAAGAGTGGGGTTATTCTAGATGCCCTACAGTGGGCATGCCTTGAACAACTAGTATTGGAGCCCACTCGAGGGGAGCAATCTTAGACCTGGTTCTCTCAAATGGAGATGAAGAGAGGATCACAGATGTAGAAGTGGTAGCCATCTGGGAACTAGCAATCATCGAACAGTATGGTTCACAATAAACACAGCAATAGAGTCAAGCCATACAAAGACAAAGGTACTGGATTTTAGGAGGGCTGACTTTGTCAAAATGGGTGAGTGCCTAAGGAATGCACTAGCAAATGGGCAGGAAGGAGGGGTGGAAGAACAATGGGGAATAATAAAAACTGCCATCACTGAGGTAACGAGCCTTTGTGTAAAGCAAATAAACAAAACAAAATGAGATAAGAAACCAGTATGGTTCTCAAAGGAAGTGGCAGTGAAGGTTCAAGAGAGAAAGCATTCAGGAAGTACAAGGAATCACAGAAGGAGCAGGACAGATAACTGTATCAGTTAAAGCAAAAGGAAGCTGGGAAGGCAGTCAGAACAGCAAAGGCCCAAACCGAGGAAAAGATGGCCAACTCAGTTAAGAAGGGGGATAAAACCTTTTATAGGTACATCAGGGAGCAAGGAAGACCAAGGGAGGGATAGTGAGGCTTAAT
This sequence comes from Neoceratodus forsteri, assembly GCA_016271365.2. Lineage (NCBI taxonomy): Eukaryota > Metazoa > Chordata > Ceratodontiformes > Ceratodontidae > Neoceratodus > Neoceratodus forsteri. The sequence goes on from CM057458.1 coordinate 449,668,344, forward strand.
AAAGGAGAGGAGGTGGGCAGAGGTGACTGTGAAAAGGCACAGATACTAAACAAATATTTTGCTCAGTATTTACAAATGAAGAGGGAGGTACCTAAAACAAACAGTAGAAACACTCTGGATACAGAAGTTGATACCAGCCCATTTACAGAAGAAAGGGTTATGAAAGAACTCTTAAAACTGAAGGTGGACAAAGCAATGGGGCCTGATGGGATTCATCCCAGAATTCTAAAGGAACTAAGGGTAGAACTAGTGACACCACAGACTACCCTCTAACAAATCATGGGAGGATGGGGTGGTACCCGAGGACTGGAAGAGGGCAGATGCGATTCCCCTTCACAAAAGTGGGAGCAGGGCAGAAGCAGGAAACTACAGACCTGTTAGTTTAACCTCAGTGGTAGGGAAAATGATGGAATCACTTCTGAAGGTAAGAATTGTTGAGTATCTAGAGGCCAGAGGGGCACAGGACCCAAGGCAGCATGGATTCACAGCGGGAAGGTCATGCCAGACAAATCTGATAGATTTCTTTGACTGGGTGACCAAAGTAGTTGAGCAGGGAGGGCTGTGGACATGGCCTACCTAGACTTTAGCAAGGCATTTGACACAGTCCCACAAAAGATTAATATACAAGTTAGCCAGCCTGGGAGTGGGTCCCAAGATGACAGCCTGGGTAAAAATTGGCTGAGAATAGGACACAGAGGTAATAGTAAATGGAGTCCACTCTGAAAAAGGGGTTAGTAGTGGGGTACCGCAGGGTTCAGTATTAGGACCGGTCCTCTTCAGTGTCTTTATAAGCGACATTGCAGAGGGACTGGAAGGAAAAGTATGTCTCTTTGCAGATGACACAAAGATCTGCAACAGAGTTGATGCACAAGGTGAAGTGGAAAGGATGAGAAGGGACTTGGCAAGGTTAGAGGACTGGTCAAATGTATGGCAGCTTAGATTCAGTGCTAAGAAGTGCAAGGTAATGCACCTGGGAAACAAAAACCCAGGGGAAGAGTACACAATGGGGGGTGAGATACTAACAACAACAAAAATGGAAAGGGACCTGGGGGTAGTCATATATCAGATGACCTAAAGTTGGGCAAACAATGTGAGAGGGCAGCAAGGAGGGCTTGGGGGGATACTGGGATGCATAGGGAGAGGCATCACCAGTAGAAAACAGGAAGTTATCCCTCTGTACAGACAGCTAGTGAGACCCGATCTGGAGTACTGCGTGCAGTTCTGGAGACCCAGTCTCCGCAAAGACATAGACAGGATGGAAGCTGTCCAGAGGAAGGCAACTAAAATGGTGCAGGGTCTGCACCGGAAGACATATGAAGAGAGACTTAAGGAGCTTAATATGTATAGCCTCGAGGAAAGGAGGAGAGGGGACATGATAGAAACTTTCAAGTACCTCAAGGAATCAACAAAGTCCAAGAGAGTAGCATCTTTCAAAAAGAGGTGTGCAGGAACAAGGGGCAGAATTTGAAGATAGAAGGGGGCTCAGAGGTAATTTAAGGAAGTATTTTTCACAGAGAGGATTGTGGATGTATGGAACGGCCTTCCAGAGGATGTTGTGGAGTCAAAAACAGTGGTGGAATTCAAGCATGCATGGGACAGTCATAGGGCAATTCTAGGGGGTTGGGGTAGGAAGAAGTAGGCTGCTGGTTAACTAGGATCTGCAGCTTATCCATCAGGTAGGGAAGTGGGCAGACTGGGTGGGCCAAGCGGTCCTTATCTGCCGTCAAATTCTGTGTTTCTGTGGTTTGCCAAAGAGAAAGTCGGTTGGATTAAAACACAATTTCAGCATGTTGAATTAAACAAAATGAACAGAACCGTAGCCTAACATGCGTATTGATCTAAATAATGCACATGGTTTGTCCATTTTGGTGAAACAATTATATACAAAGGAGAAAAAAGAACTAGTTAGCACTATAGAAAGCCATATAGCTCTCTGAGTTTGCTCAGATGATGTCATCACTTTACACATTTGGCGGCCATTTTAAGAAGCAGGTAAGGCAGTTTTTTGAAATTGTAAGGCTGATTTTACATTTTTCAAATGCTCTGGAACCATATTTAGGTAACCTATAAATGTAGATTTAGCATTAACTAATTCAGCAGCCTTTCCTTCAGTCTTGTTTGAGGTCAGATTTTTGAATAGTTTGTTGTCAAAATGTTGTTTAGGTATCCTTTAAGGTGCACTTGGCAGCCATTTCTGCTTACCGGGCGCAGGCCAGTCAGCAGACTGTGGCACAGGTGAAGGTGGTCTGGTGTTTCTTCAGAGGCCTCACTATTTCCCCTCTGGTGCGTGAACCAATACCACCACTGTGGGATCTACTGCTGGTGCTGGCAGAGCTCATGGGCAAGCTACATTTGAACCTATGCACAGGAGTGAGTTGTCATACCTGTCGTGGAAGACCACCTTCCTGGTGGCCATCACATCTGCCAGAATGATTGGGGAGCTGCAGGCGCTCCGAGTCTCCCTGTCTAGTCTTCCACAGGGATGAGGTTGTTCTGCTCCCCAACCCGAAGTTTCTTCTGATGGTTGTGTCGGAGTTTCACCTGAACCAGGTGATGACTCTACTGGTGTATTATCCCAATCACACCTCGGAGGCTTGAGTACATGCTCCACACTTTGGACCTGAGACAAGCACTCTGTTATTATGAGTGCATGGCCAGAGTTTGGGGAGAGGTTCGCCAGCTGTTTATTACCTACGCTGAAGCCGCATCCTGCAGACCTGCAGCCAAGTGGACGATTGGCAGATGGATTACATCATGCATCGATCTCTGCCATGGGGCTTAGGGCTCATTCCACCTACTATACCGCTGCCTCGGTGGCTGCTTCTAAGGACGTCTCTATCAGGGATATTTGCATGGCTGCTACCTGGAAGTCAGCAAATACCTTCATTTTCCATTACCACATTGACCTAGAGTCATGCTGGGATGCTGGTTTTGGGACCTCTGTTCTCCAATCTTTGTTCCCTAAGTAGGGGGTGTGCACCTTGCCTTCGTCCTCCCAGAGAACTGCTAGGAGTTTGCCAAGAAGTGTGGATAAGAACAACATAGTCTTACCTCAGGAGTCCCTTAGCATTAGTAACTTTAGCAGTTAGCTGGCTAGGTGCAACTGCCCCAGAGGTATGCCTTTAAGATAATTTAAATGAGCTTTGGGCAATAGTGAATCAAAAAAACAGTAGTGGGAGTGAGCTGAGTGAGAGCTGCCTGAAGGCAGAATTGTTTCTACCACAACTGTTAATTTCCTATGTTATTTTTACCACGGGTGCTTAATTTTGATGGTTCCTCCCTTTTTTAACCTAATTCTTGAAGGAATCATCGACTTGGGGACAGTTGCCTTGTTTTTCACCTCAGACCTGCGAGGCACCTAATTGGATTTCAAACTTCAACAGTGCCAGTGGGTTCTCTGAGGATTTGCAAACTACAGGGAAACCCATATACTAACATACTAAAATGCCAGCAGAATAGGCCTAACGGTCTTTCGAGTCTGCTCAATTTTCAGCACCCGCACTGAGGCCAATTTTGGTCGTCTCCCCCCTCCCCAGGTTATACTGTTTCCAGTCCCAGATGTTCCACCCGTATTGGGCCTGGTCAGAGTTTCCCTCCCCTTGTACCTGTCCCATCCCCTCTTAAGCCCGTCCACAGTCTCCACCTCTACCAGCTCCCTGGGCAGTGCATTCCATGGCTCCACCACCCTTTCAGTGAAATAACTCCTCCTCTCTCTCCTCTGAGCCCCGCCCCCTTCCAACGTACATCCATGATCTCTCGTTGCCCACTCTCCTTCCTTTGGAGCACCCTGACTGGGCCTCCCTTATTGATCCCTTTCATGTACTTAAAGAACTCTATCATGTGCCCCCCCCCCCCGCTCTCCTCCTGGGTGTACATGTCAAGCTCTTTGAGCCTCTCCTCATAGGTCCTCTCTGCCAGGCCCCAGATCATTTTGGTTGCCCTCTTTTGGACCCTCTGTAGGAGTGTAATGTGTCTCTTTTTAAATACGGTCTCCAAAACTGCACATAGTACTAGAGGTGTGGCCTAACCAAGCAGTTGTACAGTGGAAGGATCACTTCTGCCTTTCTGGAGTTAATCCTCCTGACGATGCATCCCAACATCCTGTTTGTCCTTGCCGCTGCCCTTCTACAGGTCTCTTGAGTTCATTTTGACGTCTACCACTACCCCCCAGGTCCCTCTCACCCTCCGTGACTTGAATCGTGTCTCCTTCCATGGTATACCCCTGGCCTGGATTTCTGACTTACAGGTGCAGAACCTTACACTTCCCTGCATTGAATTTTAGTTTCCATTTTCCAACCATCTTTTCAGAGCCTCCAGGTCCTCCTGCAAGGCCACCTTCCCCTCCTCCTCATCCACCACTGCACCCAGCTTTGAATCCTCTGCAAAGAGACTCCTTTCACTCCTGATCCCCTTCCTTATGTCCGAGACCTAGGCGTATATACATATAAAAAAAAAAAATGGACCCAAGATATCGTCTGTCATAGGACTGGCTGGTGGCATTTAACAGAGACCTGTGAGCAGTTGACCAGTATTACTGGGCTTTGTATTAAGATTAGCACTGGTATAGATTCCAGTACTACAAAAAAAAGGCACTTTAAAATAGACAGTTGATTAACTGGGGCAGGACTGGCCGGTTGCATTTCACAGAAACCTGCACTCGGTTTGTGAGGTCCAGGACTTGTTTGCTTTGCCTAAATTGGCACTTAGGAAACACACCTTGTTTATTATGGCTGAGGATAAATCAAGCACTTCTGATGAGGGGCCATCTAAAAGTATTAATAAAAATGTAAGTAGAGGTGCTGAGGAACCCTCCAGATCCCAGCCAAAAAATAAAGCCTCCAAAGATGAAGTTCCTCATAAATTTAAAAAATAATAAATGATGAAAAAAAGAAACTTGATCAAGCCGCTGATGAAGTGGCTAAAAAGAAACTCTCAAGACAAAAATGCTACTGGGAAAGCCAGTAGCAAGACAACAGGCAGCTTAAAGCATACAGAAAAAACACACACACAGCCAAAGCCTGCTCAGGATCTTCCATCTGTTCAAGAGATGGAAAAAGCATGGCAAGGGTTTCAGACCCTACAAAAGATGGGTCCTTTATAGACTGGGGCTGGCAAGCAGTCTTCCCCAGTTCTCTCCTTTGTAGACACTGAGGGTGACGCAGATGACAAAGAACATTTTTATGATGCCTGATACGGATTTTGAGGGCCTTGAGCCACATGAGTTCCCGAACCCTCCATTCGGAGAACCCCCTGGTGACCAGGAGGATTCCTCCACTATTTACATTTATACAAAATATGCTAGACACCCTGCACCTCCCTACGCTGAAGCCCAACTAGGATGTCGATGAAGACGAAGATTATAGGGAGATGAGAGGTCTTTCAAACCCCAAGACCCTGGTCGTCCCTGTCTATAAAGCGTTCTGGAGAAATACCATGAAAGTGCTTCAAAACTCCACTTCGGTGACTGGGGTTGACCAGTGTACTGAGAGAAAATATAGATCGTCTAGAAATGGTACAGAGTTCCTGTCTGCACACCCTAGCCTTGATAGTATAATGCAGCAGGCAGCTTGTGAGAAAGATGGAGTCTCCTTGTCCCCCTTGCCTCCGGACAAGGACTCCGAGAAAATTGACTTTATAGCAAAGAAAATGTATGCCGTAACCTCCCTGCTTCTCAGGCTTTCTTCTTACATGGTGTTCACGGCCACATATCGGAAAGCCCTGTGGAAGTCTGTCCTGGTCATTGCCTGCAGTGGGTCAGATTCTGTGGTGCAGGAGCTGGTAGATACGACACAAACTGCCCTGGAAGCTACCAAGTACCAATTCCACATGGCAGACAACAGTGATGTAGCCTCTAGGGCGATGGCCCATGCCATCTCTCAGAGACGCTTCGCCTGGCTTAGAACAATCAGTCTAACCACAGACACCCAGACCAAGGCCTTAGATTTTCCCTGTGATCAAAACATGTTGTTTGATTACAGAACCACTGACTACATGAAAAAGGTTGATGAATACAAGGCCTTCTGTCACAGCCACTCGTTCAAACCTAAGCTTACCACCCCTTGGAAATCCCGTCCTAGGGACGGAAGGGGCAGAAGTTTTTTTTCCCAGGCCTTACACTCCCTATACCCAGTCTGACTTCAGGCAGTATAGGGGGTCTTTCACAGGCAGGGGTAGAAGTGGCCAAAGAGCAGCCATCTCTACCCAGCCATCTGCCTCATGGTCTAAGTCCAGATGTGAGTGTCCAGGTTGCCTCCCTGCTTCCGGTGGGAGGCAGACTCTTCCACTATCTTCAGCACTGCTCCCTCATTACATCGGACAAGTGTGTGCTGGAGATAGTGAAGAAGGGTCTGCCACTATAGTTCAAGCAGATGCTAGACCTCAAGTGTACCCAGGTGTCAAGACTTCTGTCCCCAACACAGGTTCCACTGTTGGAATTGGAGGTACAAAACCTCCTGGCTTTTACGAGCAGTGGAGAGGGTCTGTGCCTACAAGAAGGGCAAGGGTCTCTATTCCAGGTATTTTCTGATGCAGAAGAAAACTTGGGAGTGGCTACCTATCTTAGATCTCTGATATTTAAACAAACCTCTGAAAAAAAACCAAATTTAGAATAGTCTCTCTTGTCACTCATGCAGTCCTTACAGCAAGGGAGACTGGCTAGCCTTCCTGGACTTAAATGATGCTTACTTCCACATACCCTTAAGAAGATCTCAAAGGAAGTTTCTCAGATCCAGACTTTCTAAGGGTTACCATCCGTTAGTCGCAGTGCCCTTCGGCCTGTCCTCTGCCCCAAGAGTCTTTACCAAGTGCCTTGTAGTGGTAGCGGCACACCTCAGGAGACTGGGTGTTGCTCTCTACCCCTATCTGGATGACTGACTCATAGTAGCAAAGTCCCCTTGCCAGGTCAAGGAGTCCCTTTCCCTTACAGAAAGCACTCTGGAGTCTGAGTTTCCTGGTAAATCTAAAGAAATCTCACCTGGAACCCACCCAGCTGCTCGGCTTCCTAGGGGCCCAGTTGGACACTTAGAAAGGATATGCTTTCTTCCCGCAGGAAAGAATTCAGAGTTTTCTTTCAGTGGCAGATTCTTTTGTCCAGGGACAGCCAAGACCAGCCAGACATTTTCTCAAACTCCTGGGACACGTCTTCTATGACTGCAGTGGTCCCAGGAGTCAGGTACAAGATGCAGCTCCTACAAGCCTACCTCCGAGCTCGCTGGTGTCAGAGAAGCAACAACTTTTCAAAGTTGATACCTGTGACGGAGTAGTTCCTCCAAAACCTGCTGTGGTGGAAAAACCCTGCAAATTTACAGGCAGGGTTGCCCTTCCATGCTCCACTTCCCACAAAGGTGATCACCACAGATGTGGGGAGCACATCTGTACAGTACCTCAGTAAGCGTCACCTGGACTCTGAGTCACAGTTGCACTAAATCTCTTGGAACTCAGAGCAATTTTTTTAGCCCTCGAAGCTTTTGCTCCCAGCATAAAGGGGCAGGCGGTTCAAATTCGAACAGACAACAGCACTGCTGTGTTTTACATAAAGCAAGGTGGTACCAAATGAGGAATAATGTTTGGAAGTTCTAAAGCTCTTATCTCTAGCCTTCTACCTGGGAGTAGCCTCTCGGCTATTCACCTCCCATGTAAGCACAATACCCTGGCAGATTCTCTGAGGTGCATCAGTCAAAGCCAGAGCAAATGGAACCTGAACAAGCAAGTACTAGCCAGTGTTCAGGTGGTAGGGCACACCATAAGTGGATCCGTTTGCCTCGTCCTCCAATTTTCAGCTTCCTCAGTACTGTTGCAGGCACCCAGTCCTGGAAATGCTTCTTCTGGGTGCCCTGAACATGAACTGGTAAGGGAGGTTCCTATACGCATTCCCTCCCTTTCCTCTGATACTAAGGGTATTGCAGAAACTCTTGACAACAGCCTGCATCAATGATCCTGGTGGCTCCGGATTGGCCCAGGCAAGCCTGATGCCCCTTCCTTCTCTCAATGTCCTGCAGCAGACACTCTGACTCACTCCCTGCTCACCCTTCCTTAGTCAGGAGTGCAGTATCCAGACATACACTCTCTTCACCTCATGGCCTGGTTCTTGAGGAGTTGGTTTCCATCATCACAGTACTCTGAACAGGTCCTTAAGATACTGAGTTTGGCTAAAAAAATAAACACTAAGAAGACTTGTGCAGCCAAATGGAAAAGGTCTTCCCTCTGGTGCAAGAGCAAAAAGGTCAAACTCCTTTCAGCTTCAGACCCTCAGCTGCTAGATTACTTGGTACTTACAGGCCTCAAGATACACCTGGCGGCAGTTTCGGCCCACCTTTTAGTGGGAAAGGAAAAAATCTATTTTTACTCCACGCCATATTTAAGCTGTTTTTCAAAGGCCTCTTGCACCTTCAGCCTCCAATCAGGGAGCCTTTTCCTCCTCGGTGCCTGAACCTTTGCATAGACGGGCTCAGGAAACCACCCTTCGAGCCGATGTCCACTTCCCACATCAAGTTTGTAACTTGGAAGACAGTCTTCCTGGTAGCAGTTACCTCTGGCAGGATGATATCAGAGCTACAGGCCCTGTGCACTGAGCCAAATTACATCATCTCTCACAACGATAAAGCTGAGCTCAGGAAAAATAAAAGGTGGTTTCAGAGTTCCATTTAAACCAGTCCATTACTCTGTCTTCGTTACTGAGAAATCCACTCCTGGCAAGCAAAAGCTCCACAGTTTGGATGTCAAATGAGCCATCTTTTACTACCTAGAGCATACTATACAGTCCAGAGGCTTTTCCACTCTGTTGTCTCACCTACGGGGATGTAGGCAGAGGAAGACCAGCTACCAAGAGAATGGTTTCCCATTGGTTGGTCTCTTGTATTAGATTCTGCTATGAGAAAGCTGGTCACCAGCCTCCAGTGGGGCTCGAGGGCACTGCAGCCCCGCTTGCAGGAGGAAGGGACCCCCCTTCCCCAATGTCTGCAAAAATAGCTGCCTGGAAATTTGTGCGCACCTTTGTGAAACACTACAGTTTTGATGTGCAGACCATATCTGATGCCAAATTAGGGCAGTTATGCAGAGCCTCTTTCTTAAGTAGGTTCTCTTCCCACTCCCACTTGGTACTACTCGGTAGTCTGCTAAAGTTACTGATGCTAAAGGACTCCTGGGGTCAAAAGAAAAAAATACTCGCCATAAGTCTTTCTTCTACAGGGTCCTTTAGCATCAGAAAGCTCCCGCCCTTCCTCCCTGATTCACCTGTCAGAGAAGGTCTCTATCAAATCTCTTACTAAATTTGGAGTTTCTTATTGTTGAGTTTTTAACTCGTGTTGTTCCTATTTCCACTTTTGTGCACATTTGCATGTTTTTTGAATCCTGTTATTTCTTTTTCGGGGCATTTTCCCTCTATTTCCTTAGTAAATATTCTGCAGCCTTCAGGCAGCTCTCATTCAGCTCACTCCCCCTCCTGTTTTTTAATTGGCTATTGCCCAAAGCTCATTTAAATAAAATTATCTTAAAGGCATACCTCCGTGGCAGTTGCACCTAGCCAGCTAACTGCTAAAGTTACTGATGCTAAAGGACTCCTTGGAAGAAAGAAGATTAACTGCGGTAACTTTTTCTTCACATCCCTAGAAACATAAGTTACTTACCTGTAACAGTAGATCTTCCATGGAATGGTCTCTTGCAGCAAGTCATTACTTTTGGGAGTTTCCAGCAGAAGGCACTGTTGCATGGCAGCTCTTCTAGCAGTTTTCGCCGGGGACCTCCCACACATGACATCATGTCCTGCTTCCTATATAAGTGTGGGCGATCCCTGATATCCTCAGTTCATTTTCCCGCAGTCTTCAGCTCGTGCAGCAGCTAGTTCAACTTCTGTTTAGCAGTCAACAAGAAATTGGATTACAAAACGAATGTCTAAAGATTCTTCAACCTGACAAGCTCTGTTTCGTTCCTGCCATTGCAGTAGAAAGATACACCGCTTTGACAACCACACATTTTGTGTAAGGTGTCTGGGACCCACACAAGACACCAAATTCTGCAGCTCCTGTCAGGAGTTCAATAGAGCAACCCGTAGATGACGGTTGCTCGAGATTCAACATTTGCTTACAGAACAGAGAATTTGTATTTTTATTTATTTATTAAATTCTGGGATTACAAATACCTTTGAGCAGAAACTGCTCATTTACAAAGGTTCCACGTCAAAGGATGAGGGTCAACATACATACAGAGGTAGTAAAAGAATGCACAATAAACAACCAAAACAACTAAAAGAAAAAATAAAGATATTCAGTTATAACATACTTTGAGATGATATTCATAAAACGAGCAGCTTGAGTAGGCAGCTGGCTGCGGTAACAATAAGAGAAAAAGGGCACCATAGGCAGTTAGTATTGCAGGCATGCGACCGGGAGAGGAAGTTGGCTGGCTAATGGGCCACTGTCCGATGGTAGTGGAAAATGTCTTGTACCAGTGGAGATGTGAAGCAGGAAAGGAGTCACAAGGCCCAGTGCCAGAGGGAATGAGATTGGGAAAGGCGGGCAGACATGAGTGAGCTGGGAGGTGTTTAGAGATCTCTGTTCAACAAAGCAGTCACATTGAGTGGTAGAGGTGAGGTAAAGTTTGAGATCCTTTTGAAGGGTCCAAGTGTAGTAGAGAAAGTGCTTCTTTATTGAGGAATTGAACCATTGGCGGCTCTATAGATAAAGGACCACTGACCCACGGAGGTACGACATCTGGGAACCTGAAAGGTTAGAGATTGGGCACCACGTGTTTATTGAGTGCCACTGTAGGTAGTAAGGAGTGAGCTAACACCAGGTGGCACGAGACCAAGGAGAATCTTTTTGGTAAGTAAGCAGGTCTGGTATTGTATTCTGCTGCGTAGGGGTAGCCAGCTGGCCTGTGCATAGAGGTCACAGGTGTGAGTTAGTCGGGCTCCACCTGTCAGTAGTCTACAGGCTTTGTTGAGAGCAACTGAGATCCTGCGGAGGGCACTTGTTGGGGCAGAGCCATAGATGGCAAGGCCGTAGTCAATGATAGAGGTGACAGAGCTGTAGATGGCTAGTTTAAGGACATCCGCAGGCATACAGTACTTGTGTTTGTGTAGTAGTCCAATCCGTATATTGGCGGTCTTGGCAACAGTGTCAATATGCAGAGTGTAGGAGAGGGTACTATCCAGGGTAATACCAAGGTACTTGAACTCCTTGACGTGTTCGAGTGGGTTCCCAGCGTGGTTCTTGATGGTGAGGGACAGAGAGTTGTGCCTGCTCTGTCGGTTACAGAAGGACTTGGCTTTAGTCTTGCTGTGGTTCAGGACAAGTTTATGAGAATTGAACCAGTCTTGATGCGATTGAAGTCGAGCTGCAGCTGGGATTCAAGGACTGTAATGTCATGGTGGCTGGAAAACAGGACTGCATCGTCTCAGTATAGTAATATTTTTTGGTGGCAGGCACTGGGGAGATTGTTGATGAAGAGGGAGAAGAGTAGAGGGCCCAGAATAGACCCCTGGGGGACTCCAGAGCGGACCGGTTTCTCATCCGAAGAGATCCCTGCAATCCTTACACGTTGGATCCGATTGTCAAGGTAGCTGGTGAACCATGGAAGGGCATCACTGGAGATCCCAATGAGAGAATGTCTCTGGAGAACTAGGGGTCTCGTATCAAGGGCTCCCCCAGCTGTGGTTGTCGTTCCCGGCAGGATAAGGAGAGGGATAAACCCCCCTCTCGCTCCTGGCCGCATTGCCCGTTGATGGTGACGGTTTCTGTGGCTTCTCCATCGACGGAGCATCTTCCTACAGTCTCCTCACTGGGGGCTCACACCTTGTCGTCTGTGCTTTCTAGCTCTTTAAATGCTGTGCAGGCTCTGCCTGCTCTGTCGTCGGGGGCATATACCTTCTAGGGACATGGATATGTTCATCCACACTGTCTGGCAGGTATCCTTGCAGCTTTAAATCTTGCCGGAAGGTCTTAAGCTGGCTCCTCCCACCCACCCACCGGGTGATAAAACTCTCGGCTCCGCCCCATGACGCCAGATCTTCCTTACCGCTTGGAAGCTCAGGTTCCCTCCTTAACGCTCTGCATATAAGACTGGTTCCTAATTCTTCGATTTTCCGAATTTAAAAGGTTTTTGCTTAAAGACTTGGTCTTCTATCCCTCGCGGCTGCGATGGACAAATCGACTCCCGGTTTTCAGCGGTGCCCTTGCGGGCAGAAGATGTCTCGGACGGATCCGCACTCCACGTGTGTGTACTGTTTAGGCCTTGAGCACGACCCGCAGGCTTGCGACCTGTGCTCTTCCTTCTCAGCCTACGTCCTCTAAGACCGTGCCGCCTGTTTACAACTAGGGCGCCCCGAGAAACGTTTTCCTCCGGTAAAGTCAAAAGAGGCCCGGTCGGCGGTCTCTGCGGCGGCGGGCTTGGTGGATCAGCTAGAGCAGATGATCGCCCTCGAAGAGGAGGTGGCGCGGGCCACATCTTCCTCGACCACGGCATTTATTCCGCTCTCCCTGGGTTCCTCTTACACAGCTTCCTTTAAGGAGCTTTGTCTGTCCCTCTCCACTAGGGGAGAGGGACCAATATCTCTGGACCTTCTTCTCGGTCCAGAAGAAAGACAAGGAGTAAGTCTTAGTGACGCTCTTGGGAGGCGGGAAAGTACCTCTCCCGAGTCGTCGGCCATCGACTTGACGATCGTTCGGCTTGACCACTGGTCTCACGGTGTCCCGTCAGGTCAGTTGACCGAGACTCCCGTCGGCGCAGTCGAGATATTTCGACCCGTTGAGCGGGTTGTCGACATGCGAAAATCCCTCTCCAGGTTCCCCCAGTGGGAGTTGAGGATCCCGTGGGCTTGCCAGTGCCTCCGGTTCCGGAGCCCTTGGGTGTTCCCTCTGAGCCGAGGAAGGAGGCGGTTCCACCCGTCCCCTCCCCGCACCATCCTCGGAAAAGCCGAGGTTCTCGGTCTCGGACTTCTTGCGGTCCAGCCGATCCTGCCATCATAGGCGGTCTTGGTCTCGGCATCGCGTGCAGCGCGCCGCTGGCCCTTTCCTCCTCCTCGGATGAGGGAGCTTCGCCAAGTTGCGCCGATGATACGGTGACCCCATGTGGCAACAGCTCCTTCTGACCGGGAACAAGCAGACGCCGTCGCCTTCCCCGGCCATTAAGTGGCTGTCACCGTAGCGGCCGAATCAACCACCTGTTTTACCCGAGGAGCCTGTTATCAGGCCAGTTGTTCGGCCAAAACCAGCTGCCCCACCGATTCCGGTGGAACCTCCGCCTCCACAGCCACAGTTTGGGGCTCCGACCAAGAATTCTCGGTTGGCTCAGGGTCTGCCCCATAGGCTGTCAGTCACCCTCACTCCCGATCGCCCTCGGCAGGTGGAGGGTGGCTCAGGCCCTCGGCAGCTCTTTGCGGACTCTTCTGAGTCCGACGATGATTCCTCCTTTTTCTCCAAACAAGTGGACTTGGAGTCCTCTGGAGGTCAGTCGCTGGACGGCAGCCCTTCGTCCTTCCTGGGGCTGCTCAGACTCATCTCGAAATCCAGCGGGATGCAGCTCGAGCCCGTATCCAAGCGGGCCAAGTATCCCCTCACGGAGATATTGGACCGAGGGGATTCCCCTATGGAGGCCTTCCCTGTGGCTGAGGCCATTGTGGGCCCGGCCTTGGAGCTCTGGCAGCGCTCTGCTTCCTGCCCTGCGCCTTCGGCCAGGATGGCCAGGAAGTATGCGGTCCCTACCGGTTCCCTGTCCGGTTTCTCGGAACATCCCTCGGCCGAGGGGTTAGTTACCGACAGCGTTTTCCGGCGTGCCGGAAATGCTAGGGACGTCGACAAACCTCCCGACAAGGAGTCCAAGAAATTGGACTATGCCAGGCGAAAAGTCTATGCTGCGTCCTCCCTTGGCCTTCGTCAGGCCAGCTCGGCCATACTGATGGCAAATTTTTCTCACGCCCTGTTGGGCTCCCTGGACGAGGTGGTTCCTCATCTCCCGGCTGACCTGCAGACCACAGTTAAGCAGGTGCGGGACCAGGGCAGTGGCCAAGCAGCAACTTCAGACTGCTTTGGACATCAGTGATTCATGCGCCAGGTCAGTAGCGGCTGCAGTGGCTATGCGTCGTTGGGCATGGCTGAAGATATCCACCTTCACAGCGGATACCCAGCACAAATTGGCGGATGTCCCTTCCTGGGACCGACCTCTTCAGCCCTGGAGTGGAAGGCCACCTCCAGAGGATCGAAAAGTCCAATGCCACCTGGACTCTCCATCCGCTCAGAGGGACAAGGCGCAGACCTCCAACCAAGCCCTTTCGTCCGTCCTGCGCCCCGCACGCCCGGCCCAGCAACACCAGGGCCAGCAGGCTTGCGCTTGGTGTCCCAAACCCAAGCCTGCGGCTTCCTCCTCCAGGAAGCAGGAAGGTAAAGGCCCAGGTGGTCCCTCGGCCGGTCCCTCCTCCAAGCCTACGCAGTGACTGGTTGAGGGGTGTCTCCCCCAACCTCGTCACCTCACCCCAGGTTCCCCCCGTGGGGGGACGGCTCCGATACTTCCTTTCCGCCTGGTCTGCTATTACCACAGACAGGTGGGTGTTGGAGGTGGTAGGAAAGGGCCTGCCTCTGGAGTTCGAGCAGGCCCCACCCTTCAGAGCCGTCGCACCTCGGGGGGCCTCAGGGTCCGAAGCCTCGCTGTCAGCTCGCCGAGCCGACATCGCTCTCCTCCTCGAGAAGGAGGTGATAAGAGAGGTGGCGGACCCTTCCTCAAACCCGGGGTTCGTGTCCAGGTATTTCCTGGTTCCGAAACGGACGGGGGTCTGGCGCCCCATTCTCGACCTACGACCTAAACAAGTTCCTAAGGTCTCGAACCTTCAGGATGGTCACTCTGGCTCAGATAATACCATTCTTGGAACACTCGTGTGGTTCTGCTCTCTGGACCTTCAGGGCCGTTCTTTCCGTCCCTATCCATCCGTCCCATCAAAGGTTCCTTCGCTTCGAGCGGAGGTTTCCCTTTTTGAGTTCCAAGCCATGCCCTTCGGCTTATCTCCAGCTCCAGGGTCTTCACCAAATGCATGGCAGTGGTGACAGCATTCCTGCGGCGCCGAGGGGTCCGGGTTTACCCTTACCTGGACGATTGGCTGATAGCAGCCCCCTCCAGACAGGAGGTGGAGCGGTCCAAAGATCTGGCCCTCAGGTTTGCTCTCAGGTCGGCCTCCTCATCGGCGAGGCCAAGTGAACCCGAGGCAGAAGCAGGTGATTCTTTTCATCGAGGCAGGCTGACTCTCTTGAGGCAAACCGCGGCTCCCAGCCGGACAGGGCGAGGTTCTTTCCTCCTTTGCCCAGTCATTTCTGGTTGGGCAATTGTGCCCTGCCGGGACTTTCGCCTCCTGGGTCTCATGGCGGCCTGTACCAGCGTGGTCCGTTGGGCCCGCTGGAACATCGCCCTCTTCAGTGGGGCTGGCCGGCCAGTGGTCCCAGCGCTGCGATCCATTGGACCAGCTAGTGACGGTGGACGTTCCAGTTCATCTGCAGGAGGGCATCCCGTTTGTCCGCCCGAGCCGGCGGTCTCTATCGACCGATGCCTCTCTGATGGGTTGGGGTGCCCATCTGGGGAACACGGCGCACTGCCTCTGGTCCCGTGAAGTCCCGATGCCACATCAACCTGCTGGAGCTCGGCGGTCCGCCCTAGCTCTCACTGCTGCTCCGTTTCTTCGGGGTCAAGTGGTCCGGGTCCAGACGGACAATACCACGACCATGTACTATCTAAACCGCCAGGGCGGGACGTGCTCCATGCTGCTATGCAAGGAAGCTCTCCGCATCTGGTCACTTGCTTGCGCAGCCTGGAGGCGGATCTCCTAGCCATTCATGTGGCAGGAGCCTCCAACACCCTGGCCGATGCCCTAAGCCGGATAGGGGCTGCGTCCCACGAGTGGTCTCTCCTGCCGGAGGTAGTACAAGATCTATTCTCCCATTGGGACACACCTCAGGTGGACCTGTTTGCCTCCAGGGACAATGCGAAGCTGAGGCTGTTCCGTGCCCGCCCCCCTCAGCAGGGCTCTCTGCAGGGGGATGCCTTCTCGAGGCCGTGGACCCCGGGCTTCTTCTACGCCTTTCCCCCATTCCCCTTGATGCACAAGGTGCTGCTCAAAACAAGGAGGGACAAGGCGCAGGTGATTCTGATAGCCCCAGACTGGCCCCGCCAGTACTGGTACCCAGATCTCCTCAGCCTCAGCTCCATGCTTCCGAGGCAGCTTCCAGCACGCCCGGACCTGCTCTCAGTCAATCAGGGGAAGGTATTCCATCCGGACCTTCAATCCCTGCACTTGGGCCTGGTTCCTGGCGCTAGATTTCCAGGCCTTGGGTCTTTCGACGAGGTCCTCAGCGTAGTTGAGGCGTCCCGTGAAGTCAACCAGAAAATGCTACGCCTTCAAATGGAAAAGGTTTTCCATTTGGTGTCAGAACAAGGCTTGGACCCTTCCTCCTGTTCCTTGGCAAGCATCTTGGACTATTTATGGTCCCTTTCTCAGCAAGGGCTTAGGTCGACGACCCTAAGGGTGCACCTGGCAGCCATCTCTGCTTACCGGGCGCGGGCCGGGAAGCAGTCGGTGACGCAGGAGAAGGTGGTCTGGCGCTTTTTCAAAGGCCTTGATCACATTTCCCGTCCGGTGCGAGAACCTCCACCTCTGTGGGATCTACTGCTGGTACTGGCAAAGCTCATGGGCAAGCCATTCGAACCAATGCACAGGTGTGAACTCTCTCACCTGTCGTGGAAGACCGCCTTCTTGGTGGCTCTCACGTCAGCCAGAAGGATGGGAGAGTTCCAGGCACTCTGCATCGAGTCTCCTTACCTGGTCTTCCACAGGGACAAGGTTGTCCTGCGCCCCCAACCGAAATTCCTTCCGAAGGTGGTGTCGGAGTTTCACCTTAACCAGGTGTTGACTCTGCCGGTGTTCTACCCCAATCACACCTCGGAGGCCGAATATAGGCCCAATACTTTGGACCCTAGAAGGGCGCTCGCTTACTATAAGGAGAGCACGGCTGAAATTCGGGGAGAGGTTCGCCAGCTGTTAGTCACCTACGCTGAAGCCGCATCTGGCAGACCTGCAGCCAAGCGGACGATAGGCAGGTGGGTCACCTCCTGCATAGATCTCTGCTATAAGTTGGCGGGCATGGAGCCTCCCAGAGGGATAAGAGCTCATTCTACCTGCCATACTGCTGAATCGGTGGCTGCTTCCAGGGACGTCCCTATCCAGGAAATCTGCAGGGCTGCTACCTGGAAGTCAGCACACACCTTCATCACCCATTACCACATCGACCTTGAGTCACACTGGGATGCTGGTTTTGGGGCCTCGGTTCTCCAGTCTCTCTTTCCCAAGTAAGTATCGGTGGTGTCGCCTTGCCCCCTCCTCCCGGAGAACTGCTAGGAGTCTGCCAGACAGTGTGGATGAGCAACATATCCATGTCAGTGAAATACAGGTTACTCACCTGTAACAGGAGTTCTAGGAATGGTATATATTGTTCATCACCACCTCCGCCGGCCGCGCTGGCGTGAGCTTCCAGCGGGCCAGATCTGGCGTCATGGGGCGAGCGAGGTTTACAACCTGGGTGGGTGGGAGGAGCCAGCTTGAAGACCTTCCGGCAGGATTTAAAGCGGCAAGGATACCTGCCAGACAGTGTGGATGAACAACATATACCATTCCTAGAACTCCTGTTACAGGTGAGTAACCTGTATATCTTGACGCTGTCTGGCATCCTAAATTCAGCCAAAATACACAGCTGCTCCGTCGACAGAGGCTGCTCTCCTGTCAACGACGTCTGACATATTCCAGCATTATCATTCCACAGACTTGTCGATGAGGTCCCATGTTCCTCAGGGTAAACCAGTGACTTCTGCCTTACAGCATGTCCCCTCCACCCTCACAGGTGCAGTCTTACAGGGGGCAAGCGGACAGAGACTGGGACCCTGGCTTGTTCTTCCCAGGGGCGAGACCTGCAGACTCTACCCGTTCCATCCCCTCTATTGCTCCCATTGTTTCTCAAACCCCACTTCTTAGCCGCCTCCTCCTCCCAGGAACAGGACATCACCGAGATAGTGACGCAGGTATTGCATAAGATGAGGTATACCCAGCCCTTTGACCCAGAAATGCTTGGGTATGCTTTCTGGTCTCCGCCTCCTAATATGGAAGATTGTGTCAGATGAATATCCCTGGTGATATTGATGAAGACTTCCAAGACTTGGATTTGCCGAATCCAGAGTCCCCCTACTCTGAAATCACTTCCCTGTATGAGGATATGCCTATACTGG
Organism: Neoceratodus forsteri; assembly: GCA_016271365.2. Lineage (NCBI taxonomy): Eukaryota > Metazoa > Chordata > Ceratodontiformes > Ceratodontidae > Neoceratodus > Neoceratodus forsteri. Next base: position 449,686,593 of record CM057458.1, read on the forward strand.
CTGCCACCTCTCCTCCAGTTGACACGTCCTTTAGCGAGATGATTGTCCAAATACAAAAGGTCATGGGGTTCTCTACCATAGAACATGGCAAACAATGTAAGGATATGGCAGAATATCTTGAAATGCTAGAAGAGCCAGCCTTAGTGGTGCGCCCACTGATTCTGACTTGCCAGAATGCCATGCTGGCTGCCTGGCATCAGCTGTCCGCTATTTCAGCTGTTCTCGTAAAAGCAGATTGCTTATATCAGGCTCCCTTGGATTATTCCTTCCTGTCTGCCATCGTAGAAGCGGATTCAGTGGTAATTATTGCCGCTCATGATCGTACCAAAAAAAAAAACAAGCACTGAGTTCCTTACCACCTGATAAAGAATCCAGAAGGATTGACTACCTGGGGGAAAAGGCTTTTGCTTCAGGCACCATGAATATTCGAATCTTGAATTATATGGGTCAAATGGTTAAATACCAACCGAACCGTGCTTCGACCATCGAACATATCAATAAGCTTCATCCTTCCCAGAAGAAGGACAAGTTATTGGCCACGGTGTCTGCTAGCAATTTTATATCCTGCCACTTGCTCCAGTGGGGATATGATGCCATTGACGCCTCAGCCCGACTCTCAGCTACTGGAGTCTCTCTGCATCGCCATGCTTGACTTCGTGTTTCAGGTTTTGCTCCTGACATACAACATATTGTTGCTAATGCACCCTTTAATGGGGTACAAACTGTTCGGGCCAAGTACTCAAACATTGTTAGATGACTTGCAGGCATTGAGCAGAACCCTTCGTAGGGTGCACGGCTTGTACTATACTCTGCAAATAACCCTACCGTACACAATATTCTTCCTGTTCTAAAAGAGGCAGAAAATATAAGGCTTGTAATAGAGGTTGCTTTTGAGGTCATGCCCGGCCCACAAGGGGCAAAGCCTCCATTACCAGTGGTTTCCGTGCCCATCCCTCGAGAGGGGCCGGACAGCCCACCACCCAGTGACCTATCCAGACTTTCCCCATGCCTCCTCGACCAGGCCTCTGAGGCGGTAGGGGGTAGTTTAGCCCTCCATTTGGAGGCCTGGGAAACTGTCACTTTGGACAAATGGGTACTTCAGATAATTCAAAAGGGACACACTTTGGAATTTCCTTCTGCCCCACCCCGTCCCCTTTTTTGGGCAATCCATTACCCACCAGACCATGTCCCTATCCTTCCAGAAGAACTGGTGGCACTTCTGGCCAAACAGGCTGTCTTACCAGTGCCTCTTCCAGAACAGCAAACAGGATTTTCCTCCCACTTCTTTCTGGTACCCAAGCGAACTGGAGATCTCAGACAAATACTAGACCTGCAACACCTAAATCGATGCATTCAGTTCAAATATTTTCTCATGATAACACTGCCATCATGCCTATCCTAAAACGAGGAGACTGGTTGTGTGCCCTGGATATGAAGGATGCCTACTTGCATATCCCCATTCTTTCTGTCCATCAAAAATTTCTGTGCTTCCACTGTCTAGGTCAAAACTACCAGTTTCAAGCACTCCCTTTTGGCCTTTCGACGCCACGAGTGTTCACAAAATGTCTAGCAGTGGTGGCTGCAGCCTTACGGAAAAAAGGGCACTGTGTCTTTGCATACCTAGATGACTGGCTAATCAAAGCAGATTCTATAGAAGCTCTACTTGCCTCCCTAGTCGCTACTCTGAGCATGTTGAATGATCTAGGGTGAACAGGCAACTGGACAAAGTCCAGTCCAAACCCGACACCGTCTCTCCAGTACTTCGGAGCTGTGCTAGATACAGTCACAGCCAGATCTTACTTTTCACCTGCTTGTCAGGATGCTCTTGTATCTCTGGCCTCACAGATGCAGACTCAGAATATAGTCATGGCCAGACAAATGCTGAGCCTTCTGGGTCACACATCAGCCACCATTTCGACAGTGGCACTCGCCTGCCTTCGTATGAGACCTGTCCAGTGGACCCTTCAGAATCAATGGTCTCAAAGAACTGGGTAGTTAGACGACAAAATCGGGGTCACCATCCTTACTCAGGCGGAAGCCAAGCTGGACTTCTTGCCTGACTCCCAAGTCAAACAGGAGTTGGCTGATCTCATCCGCTCTGCTCGTTCAGCCAGTCGACACATGTTACATGCGACATACGACGCAGTAGACACTGCTGGGCAGAGCTCAGCTTTTGCTGTAGGCCTATGGCGTCATGCTTGGCTCTGCGTGTGAGGTCTGGTCCCGGAGGTGCAATCTGCTATCCAGGAAGCACCTTTCCAAGGGTCGGTGCTTTTCGGGGGTGATGTCAAAGACATCATTACCGATTTGCAAGAGAAGGGGACTGCTCTGAAGTCAGTTGATTCCATTTACCGTCCCCATCAGCAGCAGCACCGTCCCTTTCGCAGACTGAATCGGCCAAAGGTGAAACCCCAGGAAGGCGGGCCACAAACGCCGGGCTCCTCTGCGGCCAGCAGCCCCCGCCCAAAAGCAGCGGGTGCTTCAGCTGCGTGCGCTGTCCCACACCACCTGACTCCTTTCCTCTCCCACTGCCTTCCGACTCCCTTGAGGAGCCGGTAGGAGGGAGGTTTTCCCTCCACCTTCCGGGATGGGAGAGGATAACCACGGTTTCTTGGGTGCTCCTGCTCATAGCAGGACGACACTCCATAGAGTTTATTCAGAAACCACCCTCCGAAGCCGTCGTATTCACGGGAACATGTTCCTTTGATCCAGGAGGAAATTTCAGCTCTTCTGCTGAAGCAAGCGATAGAGCCTGTCCCCCTTCATCTTCAGGGGACGGGTTACTATTCCCACTTCTTCCTGGTCCCAAAGAAGACTGGAGATCTCAGACCGATTTTTAGATCTCAGTTCCCTGAATCTTTATGTAGAGTACAAAAGGTTCAGGATGCTCTCTTTGCAGAGCCTTCTGCCCCTCCTCTGGCCGGGTCAATGGCTTTGTGCTCTGGATATGCAGGCTGCTTATCTGCACATTCCCATTCGCCTATCTCATTGCAAATACCTTCGCTTTGCGTTCCGGGGGGACCACTACCAGTTCAAGGCGCTCCCGTTTGGTCTGTCCTCGGCCCCCCGAGTATTTACCAAATGCCTGGCAGTGGTGGCGGCCCACCTGCGCTCCAGGGGAGTACAGGTTTTCCCTTACCTGGATGACTGGCTCCTGGCGGCCTCATCCAGGGAGGAACTCCTGCGATTCCTCTCCCTTACCCAGCAGGTCTTTGCCTGCCTGGGTATTACCATCAACCATTCCAAGTCTCATCTGAACCCATCCCAGAGGCTACAGTTTATTGGGGCGATCCTAGATACGACCATGGCAAGGCCTTCCTGCCTCCGGACAGGGCGGCCTCCCTTCAGACCCAGATAAGTCTGTTGTCCGACCGCAGGATGGTCTCAGCAAGGTTGGTCCTTCGTCTTCTCGGGCTCATGGCAGCTGCTATCCCGAGGGTCGCTCACGCTCGACTCCACATGAGGATCTCTCCGTGGACTCTACACTCTCAGTGGGATCAGCTAGTGGACGACCTAGATCACTCAGTTCTGATCTCCTCGCCGATGATGTGAGACTTACAATGGTGGATGGTTCGAGAGAACCTGTTTCGGGGGGTTCCTTTCTTTCATTCCCCCCCCCCGACTCTAACCACAGACGCCTCAGGCGAAGGTTGGGGAGCCCATGTAGGCCCTCATCGAACGCAGGGTTCCTGGTCCAGGCTAGAACAAGCTCTCCACATCAATGTGCTCGAGCTTCGGGCAGTATTGTATGCTCTCCAAGCCCTTCACCAGTACATCCTTCCCGGCCATCTTGCCGTCCAGATGGACAACATGTGCGTGTTGTGGTACATCAACAAGCAGGCAGGGACTTGGTCCTACCCTCTATGCAGGGAGGCAATGAGGGTTTGGGATTGGGAAACACAACACGACCTTCACCTCACGGCGATTCATGTTCCAGGAGTCGACAACACCCTGACAGACAAGCTAAGTCGCTCTTCTGCTCTAACTAACGAGTGGGAACTGGACCAAGGGGTCCTAGACAATATCTTCCAACTTTGGGGAACACCACAGTTCGACCTGTTCGCATCCCCCCAAACGCAAAACTTCCCACCTTCTGCTCACTCGTTCCAGAGCGAGGCGCTTTCTGGAGCGACGCTCTGTCTCTAGACTGGAAGGACAGATTCATCTATGCCTTTCCCCCAATTCCTCTTATCCCACGAGTCTTGCAGAAACTAGCTTCAGAAGAAGCGAGAATGATTCTGATCGCTCCTTTCTGGCCCAGGCAAATCTGGTTCTCTCTTCTACAACAATATTCAGAGGATCTTCCTCTTCCTCTGTCTCGAGGTTTGTTGACCCAGGATCAGGGGACCCTGGTCCATCCAGGCCTCGAATCCCTTCAACTGCATGCATGGCTCCTGCAGACCTAGCCCAATCCCGTTTTGGAGTGTCTCCCAAAGTGGCAAGGATTTTAGTGGAGGCCAGAAAACCCTCCACCAGATCCATTTATGCCATGAAGTGGAAAAGATTCAACTATGTGGGCAGCTTCCAAGAACGTGGAACCTTTCTCTTGCTCAGTGGGGCTTCTGCTGGAGTATCTACGTCATCTGTTCGACCTGGGTCTCAGCCATTTCTCTTTGAAGGTAGACATGGCGGCCATTTCGGCCTATCATGTTCCCTTCGCAAACAAGGCTTTTGCTCAACTGGAGGTCTCAAAGACCTTTCTCAGAGGGGTTCTCCATCTGAGGGCCCCCATCCGTACTCCTGCCCCCCTTGGGACTTGAATTTTGTTCTCGAGAAACTTACCCTTCCTCCCTTCGAACCTGCAGCTTCTGCAGATTTGAAGTTTCTTTCGTGGAAGACACTTTTCTTGGTGGCCATTACTTCGGCTCAAAAATCTCCGAGCTCCAGGCCCTGATGTGTAAAATCCTCTACTTGATTTTTCACAAGGAACGAGTTGCTCTTCGGACGAATCCTAAGTTTCTACCTAAAGTAGTAGCAGAGTCTACCTTAAATCAGTCCATAGAGCTACCTGCCTTTTTTACGCAGTACTCTAATCAAGGGGAATATTTACTCCATACTATGGATGTTCATCGGATTCTGAGATACTACACCAACAGGACGAAGGATCTCAGAAAGACTGATCAATTGTTCGTCTCTTTTGCTCACAAAAGGGAAGGCAATGCTGTTTCCAAGCAATGCCTGTCCAAGTGGTTGGCTCATTGCATCACTTTCTGCTATGACAAATACCACAAGACCCTCCCGAGTCAAGTCAGAGGCCACTCCACAAGAGGAGTAGCTGCCTCTGTGGCTTGATTCAAGAAAGTATCTGCGGCAGACATCTGCGCTGTCGCCACCTGGACTTACGTCCATACCTTTATGAAACACTACAGTTTGGATTTTGCCTTTCGCCGTAGAGCAGACTTCGGGCTAGCTGTTTTGCAAGGCCTCCTATCTTGAGGTTTGCACGGCTAGAATTACTTCTTGGAGTAGTTTTCCTCCTCCTGGTGCCTTTTCTTTGTTACAGACTGCTTGGGATTCAGTCCTATATGTAATTACCTACTGCAAGAGCCCTCTCGAAGTAAGATAGTACAGTTACGTAAGAACTTACCGTAACAGTAGATCTTAGAGAGAGGCGCTTGCAATGAAACTCACCTCCATCCCCTAGGCTTTTCAGCTCCTTCTCCATTTGGGAAATATCCGCTCCTCTCTCGTCCGGCCTCTTTCGGCCTGTGGTGGGAAAGAACTGGAAGGCAGGTATCTGGGACCGCCCCTTTACACTGACGTCTCCTGACGCTGGTCACCTGATGTGGGGGCGGTCCCTCGCCAGGGACTGCTAGCTAGAAATTTTTCCATGGGGTCCTGCCGCCTGCCGGCGTCAGTCCTATATGTAATTACCTACTGCAAGAGCGCCTCTCAAAGATCTACTGTTACGGTTAGTTCTTACGTAACTGTACTATCTTCCAGGAATGTCTCGTGCAGTAAGTACGATCCCACCCTCCATACCCCTCCTTCTCTAACAGAGCAAATTCTGGTCCAGTGACTTAGGGTTGGGACTCCTTGGTACCTCAGCTTCCCCTTGGTCCTCGCTTTTGTGAGCTGAATCCGGTGGGGGAACTGAGTATACCAGGGACCGCTCACACTTTTATACGCAGCAGGACATGATGTCATGTGTGGGCGGTCCCTGGTGAAAACTGCTAGAAGAGCTGCTGAGCGACAGCGCCCTCTGCTGGAAACTTGCAAAAGTAAAACTTGCTGCAAGAGACCTTCTTCGAAGTTCTACTGTTACAGTAAGATTTTACGTAACGTGTACTTTCTAGGAGTGGTATATGTTCATCCACACTGACCTGCCCGACCTCCCCGGCTTCGACACACAGCCTCCGCTTCTAGCGGGCAAGATATGGTGTCAAGGGGCAGAGTCGAGGGATATACCACCCGAGTGGGTGGGAGGAGCCAGCTTTTAGACCTTCCAGCAAGATTCTTAAAAGGAAAGGACATGCCAAGAAGTGTAGATGAATAAACATATACCACTCCTTGAACTACTGTTACAGGTGAGTAACCTGTGTTTGCTCACCTGTAACAGTAGATTTTAAAGTGGGAACTCTTGCAGCAGGCTATTATCATTAAGACTATGCCGCAGGCACTAGGACCCACTAGAAAAACTCTTAGCTAGCAGGGGCCGCCCTCTGACGTCAGCCATGGTACAAAAGGGGATGGTCCCCAGCTCCACCTCAGTTCTTTTCCTGCCACAGACCAGCTCTCAACAGTTGCTCTTTGCTCATTGCATAGCAGTTCAGCTAAGTTTTTTCAGAATTTTTCTTCGAATTTTCCTTCTTCTCTATAGAGTGTTCGTATGTCTTCATCACAGTCGTCGCTGTCCTCGTCGGGACCAGAGAAAACCAGGTGTTCCTGTGGCCGCCAGATTCCTGCCAAAGACACCCATGAGGCCTGTGTGTTCTGCCTTGAACCGGACCATGACTCCCAGGCCTGCAGGATCTGTAAAGGCTTTACCAACAGGATGAGGATCAGACGCCTGAAGGCATTAAAAGCCCACCTTTTAGAGAATCAGGTTGCTGTGATGCAGAGCTCTCCAGAGGAGAAATCTAAACACGAGGACAAGTCCCACCATACGTCCTGCGACAAGGACCGTGGTCGGTCCCGTCTGTGCTCCCATTTACCCCATAAAAAGGCTTCTTCTTCTTAAGGCTTTGTCGGTTCTGACAGCTCCCACCTTTCCAGACACTCCCAGGACCGGGGTAGGCCCTCCAGCCATGCTAAGACCCCGGCACCGGTAGAAGGTAAGCAAGGCCCCGTTACCCAGACGGTGCTGCCCGCTAAGGTGAAGGTCATGCCCCTGCACCCCCCTTCTTCCTCAGGCACTACATCTAAGGCTTCCTCTTCTGTGCATGCCTCGCCCCGCCAAAGAGAGTCTGTCTCGACCCTGCCCGGGGCTCCGGGTAAGGCCTCTTTGAAGGAGCATGAACCTTCCGTGAAATCTCCATCAGTTTCCTGTCCTTCTGAGACTCTGGGCAAATATGACTTGGCACCTATCAAACGGAGTGGCTAGAAACCGGCCTCGGGTACCGGAGCCGGTCCTTCCTTAGACCAGGTGACACTGGACACTGCCTAGCCACCAGAGAGCCTCTACCCCGGACATGTCTCTCTGGTCGCTTCACTGCAAGATCTCTCTGACTTAGGCCCTGTCCACACTATGCCTCTGTAACGTTACAGAGGGCTCAAACCGTTACCAAAACGGTTTGCGTTTACATCTGTAACGTTACAGTAGGCGTTTTCGTAACCGTTGCTGAAACCACTTATGAGGTGGTTTGAACAACAGTTACGAAAACGGTTGTGCCCCTGTAACGTTACCAGCCATAGTGTGGACGTGTGAGCGTGTAGCTCCAGTATTCCCCCAATGCAGCACGAACTGCATTGTGGGATAGAGTGCAGCTGTAACGTTACAGGGCACCCACAAATGTGGACGGGCTGTAACGGTTCCAAACCGTTATCGAGACTGTTTGCCGGCAGTGCGGACACACTGTAGCGGTTCCGGTCTGTAACGGTTTGGAACCGTTACAGACTGTAAGTGGTGTAGTGTGGACAGGGCCTTTATTGGCCTCTCCAATTCCTCATGACCAGCCAGTGATGCCCAGTTTCCCCCGGCAGGGGGAGCAGCATCCCAGTTCAGTAAAGAACAACTCGCAGAACTATTTCTTTTTTTAAAACTTTCTTTATTTAAAAAAAAAAAACAAATTTTAGTTCAATCATACAGAACAGACAAAATACAGACATACAGTTAACAAATATGAGTTCTTCCTTTTCTTTTCCTTCAAAGGCATTTTATCTAATGTAGTTTATATTTAGGCCAAACAGTTTACAATCTATAAACAGGGTAACAATACAGCATACCTTATTTCAATCGTGCTTATAATCTTTAAATCACAATTAAATTGATTTCTATTCTATACCCATTTTATGTAAGGGAGGGGAAGAGAGAAGTCTAATCATTTATCATCCTATCAGTTGTGAGACACCATATGCATTTTATTTATACCATATAGGTCTCTATAATATATTATATATTCTATTTCTGAGGTCTCATTATACTACCTTCTGAATGGAGTTGATCAAGGAATGAAGTTAGGTCTTACCCTTGCCATGTATAGGACCCAGCGCCTCCACAAGATCTCAAAGCCGGGGACCCTTTTGTTAATGGAAGCTGTAAATGCCTCCATTCTGTATGCATTAATCATGCGCTCTTGCCACATATTTAGGGTGATCGCTTTTTGAGACAACCAGTTACTCGTTAGTGCCTTTTGGGCCGCTAAAAATGAGATTTTCAGAAGCTTAATTGTCAGGGGGTCTTGGAATTCCTTGGGCAATTCCAGGAAAAAGTAACACGGGGTGAAATCTTCAAGTTAGGATCCACTATTGCCTGTAAGGCCTGCTGGAGGTCCTGAAGGAAGGGGGTTAGCACAGGGCAACCCCACAGTATATGTGCCAATGTTGCAGGTGAGTGCCCACAGTTTCTCCAACATGCTGATGAGTTAGGATTCATATAGTTCATCTGGATTGCTGGGGTTCGGAAGTACCTAACAAAAATCTTCCAAGAAAATTCCCGCCAGCTAATTGCTGACAGGCCCCAGTGGACCCTTGTTTGTGTCCAAGCCCAAACTTCCTCAGAAATCCGAATTTCCAGATCTCGTTCCCATGTCATCTTTATAGAAGAGGAAGAATCCCCCTTCTAGGCAAGGAGAGCTTGATATAAGTTAGAGATGATATGAGATATAACCAGGATACCCTCTCTTGCCTTCCTGAAAATGTTTGCGATCTGTGGAGGAGATGGGCCCCCAATATTGAGGTGTACCAAAAGACTACTAATATAATTTCTAATTTGAAAATATCTGAATCTGTCCTTCCAGGATATTCCGTACCTATTAACTAGTGTTTCAAAGGACAAGATCTCACCTCCTTCTAAAAAGTGCCAAACCAAATGTAAGCCTTTCTCCTCCCATTTCTGGAATCCCGTATCTCACCTGGCGGGGAAAAAAGGAATCCAGGTATGGAACTGAGAACAAGAGACTCCTCCAACCCTTAGCATTTCCGTCTCTCAGGACTCCACGCCAAATGTTCAGGGTGAAAGCTGTATAAGGGTTGCCTTCTTGACATGCGTTTGATCTTTCCCTCTGTCCTAGGAGTATACCATTTGTTTTTAAGGGAGTCGGCTTCCCATAGCTCTAGAGTTTTCCACTTAGCTAAATAGGCCTGATCCAGCCAATACATGGCTGTTCGTAGCTGTGCAGCTTGATGGTATAGTTTAAAGTTTGGTAATGATAGGCCTCCCTCTTTCTTCGGGATTTGGAACGCCGAAAGGTGAACTCTGGGTTTTTGTGACCCCCATATAAAACGGGAGATTCCTCTATTGAGAGAATTAAAGTATGAATCCGGGATAAGAATAGGGATTGTCTGTACCAGATATAGGAACTTAGGGAGGATTACCATTTTTATCGCCTTCACTTTCTGTATCAAAGGGATGGGGGCCCACTGATCCAGTTCCAGCTTAATATTTTTTAAGATTGGGATAAAGTTGAGAGAGAACAACTGATCTGTTTGGAAACCCATCTGAACCCCGAGATATTTGATATGGGATAGATTCCACCTAAATGGGAACGTCCTCCGGGTCTGTTCCGAAGGTTCATAATGTGTTCTCAGGACCTCTGTTTTAGCCATGTTTACTTTGTATCCAGCTAGAAGGCTAAATTCTGTCACTCGTGCCCAAAGATGTTCTAATGACTGCTATCTTTTTAAGGTAGACTAGTAGGTCGTCCGCGTATAAAGCTAACTTATGTTTTTTTCCCCCCCTAAATCCCACCCCTGTATTAACTCATCCTGTCTTAACACCTGGGCTAAGGGTTCAAGGTATAGGGCAATGAGAAGGGGGGAGAGGGGGCATCCCTGCCTGGTGCCACGGTACAAGGATATCGGAGTGGAGACTCTGACGTTAATCTTTATATAAGCCTTAGGACTAGTATATATGTTTATAATTTTAATAAAGGATTCTGAGAATCCAAATACACTCAGAGCGAGGCCCAGGAATTTCCATGCCACCCGGTCGAAAGCTTTCTCAGCATCCAGGCTCAGTAGCGTACAGGGTGCCCCCGACCGGGCAGCATGGTATAGCACATGCAACGATCGTTTAATATTATCCTGGGTCTGTCTGCCCAGGATAAAGCCTGTTTGATCGTAATTGATTAATTTAGGCAAAACCACCTACAGGCGCTTCGCCAGGACTGAGGCATATAGTTTATAGTCGATGTTCAATACAGAAATAGGATGGAAGGAACTGCACTGTGTAATGTCTTTTCCAGGTTTGGGGACACTTGAAATAATTGCGTAATTCCAGGTATCTGGGAGCACCTCCCCTGATTGTGCTTCCCTATACGCCTTCAACAGAGGGTTCTTAATCTCCTTTATGAAGAACTTAAAGAATTCAGGGGTATACCCATCAGGACCAGGGGATATTTTTTTGTTTTCAGTCTTTTAATCGCAGAAGCCAATTCTAGGGGGGTAATGGGAGCATCAAGAGAATCTCTGATTTCCTGAGTCAACTTTGGTAGTTTTAATTTGGCTAAGTATGATTCTATTTGTTCTCTGTCTGATGGATGATCTGATGCATATAAACTTAAATAGAAGTCCCTAAAGCCAGCTAAAAATTTTTCTGAGGATTTTAATAGGTGGCCAGTCTTAGGGTCTCGGATCTGGGTGATTGTAGACCGGGCGGTCTGTTGTCTCAGGCGTTGGGCCAAGAGGCGAGAGGCCCGGGGCCCAGTCTCATGGTATCTCTGACGTAGGCACTGTAGAGCCTGTTCCATTTTTACGTCAATTCATTTTTGAATCTGTTGTTTAATGATTTGTATATCTGACAGTACAGAGCAGTCCCCCCCAGTATGTTGTCCCTGTAAATCCTGTAATTGTTTTTGAAGATCTTCCATCTGCTGATTTTGTCATTTAAAACGGGCAGCGAATTTGATGCAATCCCCTCTAAACACTGTTTTCAGTGTCCCATAGTACCATGCCAGAAATCTCAGGAGACATATTATCCTGTTGGATTTGTGCTAGCCTCACAGTGGCCATGTCTGTAAATTCCTTTAGATTCAAGAGATAATTATTAAATCTCCAGAGGGACTGTCCCTTTTTGACTTTCCAATTCAGCTTCAACAGCTGCGGTGCGTGATTGGAGAGTACAGATGGGACATGCTTGCTCGCAGAACTATTTCAGTTCTGGTGGAGCCAGTTCAAGCAGGATGTGGTCCTTCTTAAGCCTGATCCAACCCCAGTCCCCGATATTGTGGAGGATTAGGCCACCAAGGGCAGTCCTTCGGCGTCACCCGACAAACCTACTCGTGAGGAGCAGCCTAAGCCTTCTAGGTTCCGCTCTCCTTCAGCGACCTGCATTCGCTCTAGGTTTAAGGACCGTCAGCGACATCAGTCTAGGTCAGCTAGCCAGTGTTGGTTGACTCGCAGAAGTAGATCTCACAGCCAGCGTAGGTCTGGCAGCTGCCGAGGTCGCTCGTCCAGCCGTTGTTGGTCCTCGAGCAGACGCCGGTCCCATTGCTGGTGCTGGTCGGTTAGTAGCCAATGCTCAGAGGACAGAAGCTGCTCCAGGACGAGGTCTGCTGCTTCTCGCTCTGATAGGGATATATATGTGTGTGTGTGTGTGTGTGTGTGTGTGTGTGTGTGTGTGTGTGTGTGTGTGTGTGTGATGAATTCATTAAATTTGATGTATGATGCAGTACATGACTGATCTCATGACAGAACTAGATCTTCAATTTAAATCATTACCTTATGATATGAGGGGTCATCCACTTCAACTAAATAGAAAATCATTTAAAAAACAAAACCGAAAATATTTCTTTACTATCCACTCTATTGGCCCACGGAATAATTTACCACACTCTGTAGTTTTGAGTGAATCAAAAAATGTTTTCAGATTACTTCTAGATCTACTTATCTGCTCAGGGTATAATTCAGTTTATTACCTCTTGGTCTAGTATAAGAGCGCTATAGGCTTTGGCCTACTAGCTTTTCATCTGCACCTTAGTAGGGATAGGTCCCATTGTTTTTCTTCGGACCGATCCCTTTCTAGGGAGAAGGTCTCCCTGGACGATAAAGAAACCCCCCGTTCGCCTCCTGATGATCCCACTTTTATAGACGTCATGAGATGCATCCGGGCCTCTAGTGGATGGGAGACAGAGGACTTGGATCTGGAACGCCGGAGGTTGGCCAAATACCTGAGGCAAGCCTCTAGTGGTCTCTCCTTTGGTGGATACATTCCAGGACCTGACCCAGCTTACCTGGAAGCATCCAGCCACCACTCCAGCGGTTCCCAAAAAGTTGGACAGGCTGTATAGAGCACCGAGGGAGGGGTCCTTCCCGGCGGAAGACCCTCAGGTGGACTCGATAATCATTACGGTAGCTCACGATAAATCTAAGCAGCCGAAGCACCTTAGCTCGCTGCCTCCCAATTCAGAGTCCAGGTACTTGGACCAGGTGGGCAAGAAGATTTATTCTGCCTCCACCTGCTCCATAAGATCGCTCAACTTCTTAATGCATATGGTCCAGTACCAAAATGTGTTGTGGGAGACGGGCCAGGAAGTGGCCACGCCTTGTCAGATTCGTCTCAAAAGACCAAATGGCTGGAAATTCTTAAATCTGGTTCGGATGTAGGCACGCATGTACTGTGTGCCTCGTACGACACTGCAGATACGGCGTCTAGGGCTCCGACTTCCGGTGTTTGCCTTAGATGCCACACCTGGTTAAGGGTCTCCGGATTCTCACAGGATCTGCAGTCTGGAATCAAGGATCTTCCCTTCCAAGGTTCCGTCCTGTTCGAGGCGGAGACTGAGAAACTGATCTCTCGTCTCCAGGAGTCCGGGAAGTCAAATTTGGTCCATCCAACAACTCTACAAGGGGGACCAAAAGCACTTCTATAAATGCACTTTTTGGAAGTCCACAGAGCAGAAGGCTCATGGTAACCAGTTTCCGCAAAGAGGCAGTTTCAAGAGCGAAGCCATAACCCAGTAAGCCGGGGGCATTCCCTCTAGAGGCCCAAAGTCCTCACAAACCTCTCTGCCCACTCCCAGATCCGCCCAATGACTCCTTGCTGCCCCTCTCCTCCATTGGAGGTAGAAGATGAGGCAGTGGGGGGGCTCCTTCTCCCTCCATTTGGAAGGGTGGAGCAAGATCACCTCAGACCTCTGGGTCTTAGACATCATAAGGAGGGGACATACGTTGGAGTTCATGCAAATCCCTATGGCAAGTCTGCTAAGGTCCTCCCATTACCTTCCTTCCCACATCCAGTTAATAGAAGGAGAGATCCAGGCCCTCTTGTGAAAAAGGACAGTGGAACCGTTCCCACAGGGGCAGCCAGGAAAGGGGTTCTATTCCCACTTCTTCCTGGTTCCAAAGAAAATGCACGACCTTCGGCACATCCTGGACCTCAGCTCTATAAAGCACTTTATAGGCTGGCCCGGTGGCGCTGAGGGTTGAGGCGCTGGACGCCACACCTTGCGCTACACTGGCGACCAGAGTTCGGGCATGAGCTTGGGTCATGGGGGGTCGGCAGGGGAGGGAAGAGATTGAGCATCCTGAGGACTGCCCTCTCTTCCCAGGGTGTGCTCTAGGGGCTGCGTCGCACAGGGGCGACCTCTGGTGGAGACCGGGGGAATGCAGAGTTTGCGTTGCTACGCATTGCGAGGGGAGGTGCTGCGGCGGGTGTCTGCATCTGTGCCACTGATGCCATTGCATGACCACGCATCAGGGGAAATAGAAAAATGGGGGAAAAAAAAACCTCTGGAGGATAGGCGAAGGCACTGCCGCCGGTTCCACACTCCCATCGCTGGGCTCCTCGCTCTCCCTGGCCCCGCTCTCTGACTTCAAGGCTCAATATACTATAAGATAAAGTGCCCTGGGAATATAGGGCAGCCCTTCCCCGTGGGGGCTTAGATCCGGGGGTGTAGCCTGGTCAGAGTGACGGAGTAGCTGCGGTTGCCACAGCAGGGAGGTAGAGAGCTGGTTGGGTAGATGCTGGAGAGAGTTCCTTTGGCTAGGGGCGAAGAAATAAAGTGTTTAAAAAAAAAATAAATAAATAAAAAAAAAATCACTTTATAGAATACAAAAGGTTCAGGATGGGGACTCTACCAGGTCTCATTCCTCTGTTGCATCAGGAGATTAGCACTGTTCCCTGGACATGCAAGATGCTTACATGCATATAAGGGGTCTTCCATCCCCACTGGAAGTTTCTGACGTTCCACATCCAGGGGAGGCATTATCAGTTTCGGGTCCTACTGTTAGGCCTCTCCTCTGCTCCTTGAGTCTTTACCAAGTGCTTAATGGTGGTAGCTGCAGCTCTCAGATGCATAGGCCATTACGTCTTCCCTTACCTGGACAACTGGCTTTTAGCAGCTCTTTCAAGAGAGCATCTTCTTTACACACTTGGAGACAACTTCTACACTTTTCCGAGAGTTTGGTATCACCCTGAATCTTCCGAAGTCATCCCCAGAGCCCAGCCAATGACTCTCCTTTATAGTGGCAGTTCTGGACACGGTCCAAGGCATAGCCTTCCTACCACAGGACAGGGGAGATTGTCTGTGGGAAGTGGCCCGAGTGGTTTCTATAACCCCTCAAGTCCAAGCCAGGACTTTCCTCGTGCTTCTGGGGCATATAGCGGTGGCCATCCCAGTAGTTCCCTTTGGACATTCACAGGGTGCTAAGGTATTGCACTGCTCCCCACCGCAGGTTGGAGCAGCTTTTTCAGACATGAAGTCTTGCTGTATTCTGACCATCTGCAGTTAGCTCCAGGCTTAAACTGTCTAGGAGAACAAAGGGTTAACTTTTCTATGCAGAGCATAGAATGCTGAGCTCGAGCTCGGTTGAGGTCTCTGTCTGCAGCCCTTTGAAATCCAACCATCAGATTCTTTACTCCGCCTCACTAAACAGTCGCTCCGGAGATTTCTCCTTCAGCTCAGTTCAAAAGTCTGTTAGTGTCGGTTTTAAGCCGAAATTATTCCAAATTTGTTCCGCATTGTCTGTTCAGGCTCTGTCTGCGGTACCGTGAGTACTAGTTATTTTTCATTATTTTGTAGAAATTGTAGGTTTGTTTGATCAGTTCGGCTGAACCGATCCTATATACTGAATCCTTGTACTTTGCTTTAGTGAGTTGGTTACCGGTCCTTATCGGTTCTAAAAACAAACCTGTGTTTTAAACATTTTTTTCCAATACCTGTGACACGGTTAGGAACCGATAAGGGAGTCTTGCCTGGTGGTTGCCGAAAAAAGGGTAAGTTTGGGTAGGTTGGCCATGTCCGAGAAACCCCCCCCAAAAAACTGAGCCCACCGTGTTTCAACACTGCAGTGAGTGTGGGGAAGTCTTTGCTAAGGCAGATCCCCACACCACCTGTGTTTATTGTCTGGGGTTTGAACACCTTAATACAGACTGCCAAATTTGTAAAAATTTTCCTAAGTCTACCCTGGAAAAGAGATTAGGTAGACTTAGAGAAAAGGAGGCCGAGAGGTCCACTGACCCGGATGGCCTGCCTGGTTCGGTTCCGACCGAACCAGAAGGAGTGCCCTCTGACCAGGGCGATACTTCTTCGGGCAAGAGGAGAGCCGATCCTGAGGTATCGGTTCCTACAAAACGGAAAAGGAAAGACAAATTAGCCGGTTCGGATCCAGAGGTTCATGTTCCGACCACTGATGAGATTGCCCGAGCGATTTGGATTGTTGAATTGCTTTGCCCGGTTCCGACCAATCCGGCTCCATTGGCTAGGGGCTCGGTTTGATCGGTTCCACCAGTTCAGGAATATGGCCCTGAAGATTTTTATGAACCAGAATTTGAGGAGGAGGGGGAATTATGAACAAGATGATGATGATTATGGTGGAACAGAAAGTCTGGATGTGCCCATTGAACTGGACATCTCCCCAGACGGACCTTCTGGTGTTTCCCCTCCTAGGTTCTCCGAGTCCCCTTCCCACTGTATGTTTTACAAGAAAGTGGCTAAAACTCTTCAGCTCCTTATGAAGGATGCTACAGAGGACCAGACCAAGAGGAGCCTGATTTTGTAGAGATGGACATCCCAGAGTCCAGGAGGCTGTCCATTCCCTTGGCACAAATCTTTGGGGAAAAGACACAAAAAATGTTAGTCTCCTAATTCTGTACCTCCTGTTGATAGAAGAATGGATAAGAGGTACACTTTATCGGGCTCAGACACAGAGTTTTTCTACCAACAGTGGAGCCATGTTGGAGTCGTGCAGGCTGCAGCCTGCGACAGGGCTAATGTCCCCTTGGCTCACACACCCCCGATAAAAACTCCAGGAGGATGGATGCCTTGGCAAAGAAGCAATACATGGCATCCTCTTTGGGACTCAGGCAGGCTAATTATATGGCCTATACAGCCAGGTACCAGAAGTCCAGGTGGGACACTGTAGTGGCACTTGCTAAACAGGCCTCCCCAACTGACCAGGGAGCTGGAGGAGGTGGCTGCGGATGGGATCGAGGCATCTAAGGTACAGTTCCATGCTGCTGTGGACTCCAATGATGTGTCATCAAGAGTCATGGCTATATCTGTGGCTCTTCGGAGAATGGCTTGGCTCAGATGTACTAGCCTCTCCCAGGACACCCAGGCTAAGGCCATGGATTTCCCTGTGGAAAGTAATTCTCTGTTTGGGGAGCAGACAGAGAATTACATAAAGAAGATAGAGGAATATAGGACCACTTTTATAGGAGTGCACAGATCAAGGAGAGGCAGGCAACTCCTCAAAGGCAGCATTCTAGGGGCAGGGGCAGGCCTTTTCATAGGCCTTTCTACCAAGCACAGGCCTCTTATCCCTTTTCACAGAGGGGGTTCTTCAGAGGGAGAGGCAGAAGGGGGATGAGCAGGGCTGCATCCACTCCTCAGCCTAAGGCCCCTGCCAAGCAGACACCTTGATGGGCCTGCCCGGGTCGACTTTCCTATCCCAGTAGGGGGGGCAGGCTGGCTTACTTCGTCCAGGACTGGGTGTCTTGTTACTTCAGACAAGTGGGTCCTGGAAGTAGTAAGCCAGGGACTGGTTCTTGGCTTCAAAAAATTCCAGAAGATGAGAGCCAGATCTTTTCCACCTGCAAGTCTCTCCAAAACCCTTGCCCTAGAGGCAGAGGTTTCATCTCTTCTGGCCTTAGCCATAGAGAGACTTCCTACTCTACACTGGGGCAAAGGTCTGTACTCCAGGTACTTCCTTACCCCAAAAAAGACAGGGGAGTGGCGACCCATCCTAGATTGAAGGTACCTGAAAAAACATCTTTTAAAACCAAGGTTCAAGATGGTGACTCTGGGAATAATTCTTCCCTCTAAGGCCAGGGCACTGGCTAGCCTCCCTGGACCTTAGAGATGCCTACTTTCACATTCCCATCAGGTACTCCCACAGAAAGTACCTCAGGTTCAAGTTGCCCTGAGGCCATTACCAGTTCAAAGCAATGCCTTTTGGCCTAACATCAGCTCCAAGTGTTCTTACAAAGTGCCTGGCAGTAGTAGTGGCCTTTTTAAGAAGGCAGAAGATTTCCATTTTTCCATATCTGGACGACTGGCTCATAGTGGGTCAATCTCCAGACCAAGTCAAGTCAGACCTGCAAGTGACCCAGCAAGTGCTTTCTTCCCTGGGGTTTCTTCTCAACCTCCCCAAGTCAGTCCTCGAACCAGTACAGCTTCTTACCTCTATAGGGGCACAGCTAGATACAGTACTGTCAAAGCAAGAGCCTTTCTTCCCCTGAAAAGGGCAAGAGTTCTTAAGAACTGGCTTCTTCCTTCAGCCCTCAGGTGTCCCAACCAGCAAGGCACTTCTTTCAGCTCTTGGGCCACATGGCAGCTTCTACAGCAGTGGTCCAAGGGGCAAGATTCCAGATGAGGGACATTCAGTTCCATCTGAGGGCCTTTTGGTCCCAAAAGAAGGACCCTCTTACCAAGCTGATTCCAGTGACTCAGACACTGATCCAAGCTCTTCAGTGGTGGCATGATCAGGACAATTTAAGGCAAAGGGTCCAATTTGTCACTCAGTCTCATTCGGTTGTCTTTCCCACGGATGCTTCCCTTTTGGGGTGGGGAACTCACCTGGGGGATCTCACAGCCCAGGGACTGTGGTCCTCTCAGGAGTCCCTTCTTCATATCAATCTCCTGGAACTTGGGGCAGTTTCTCTGGCCCTGAAGCGCTCTCTCTCTCTCTGTGCAGAACAAGGTAGTTCAGATTAGAACAGATATCACCACCACCACCATGTGGTACAGCAACAAGCAGAGAGGCATTCTGTCTACGGCCTTGTGCACATAGGCCATGAAATTGTGGTCTCTGGCTTATTCCGGGCAGGCCTCTGTGATAGCAGTCCACCTTCCAGGAAAGGACAATGTGCTAGCAGATGCACTGAGCAGGATCTCCCAGGGCCATCATGAATGGTCCCTGGACCCCCTAGTGTTGAAACTAATTTTCTCAAGGTGGGGCACTCCAGAGATAGATCTCTTTGCAGCCCCAGGCAATCAGCTTCCTGTGTTTTGTTGCAGACCCCCAGTCCTGTGCTCAGTCCCTCTGGATGCTCTGATTTTGAAGTGGGAAGGGACATTTCTAGGGATATGGATATGTTGTTCATCGACACTGTCTGGCAGGTATCCTTGCCGCTTTAAATCTTGCCGGAAGGTCTTCAAGCTGGCTCCTCCCACCCACCCGGGTGGTAAAACTCTCGGCTCCACCCCATGATGCCAGATCTTTCTTACCGCTTGGAAGCTCAGGTTCCCTCCTTAACGCTCTGCGTATAAGACTGGTTCCTAATTCTTCGATTTTCCGAATTTAAAAGTTTTTTGCTTAAAAGACTTCGGTCTTCTATCCCTTGGGGCTGGGATGGACAATCGACTCGGTTTTTCGGTGCCCTTGCGGGCAGAAGATGTCTCAGACGGATCCGCACTCGTGTGTGTACTGTTTGAGCCTTGAGCACGACCCGCAGGCTGCGACCTGTGCTCTCTTCCTCCTCAGCCTACGCCCCGAAGACCGTACGCCTGCTTACAACTAGGGGTGCCCCGAGAAACGCTTTCCTCCGGTAAAGTCAAAAGAGGCCCGGTCGGCGGTCTCCGCGGAGCAGCTAGAGCAGATGATCACCCTCGAAGAGGAGGCGGTGCGGGCCGCATCTTCCTCGACCGCGGCATTTATTCCGCTCTCCCTGGGTTCCTCTTACACAGCTTCCTTTAAGGAGCTTTGTCTGTCCCTCTCCACTAGGGGAGAGGGACCAACGTCTGCTGGACCTTCTTCTCGGTCCAAGAAGAAAGACAAGAGTGAAGTCTCTTAGTCGGCGCTCTTGGGGCGGGAAGGTCCCTCTCCCGAGTCGTCGGCCATGGAGCTTGGTCGATCGTTTAGCCGGCCACTGGTCTCACGGTGTCCCTGTCAGGTTAGTTGACTGAGACTCCCATTGTGCAATCGAGATATTTCTCGACCCGTTGGATGGGTTGTCGACGGTAATCCTCTCCCGGTTCCCGGTGGGGTTGAGGATCCGTGAGCTTGCCAGTGCCTCCAGTTCGAGCCCTTGGGTGTTCCCTCTGAGGCTGAGGGGAGCCAGTTCACCGTCTCCTCCTGCACGTCCTCGGAAAAGCCGAGGTTCTCGGTCTCCTGACTACTTGGCAGTCCAGCCGATCCTGCCATCAGTAGCGGTCCGGCACATGATGTGGCGCCGCCCGCTCGTCCTCTTCCTCCTCCTCGGATGAGGGGCTTCGACGCAAGTTGCGTCGACGATACAAGGACCTCATGTGGCAACAGCTCCTTCTGACCGGGAACAAGCCGACGCCATCGCCTTCCCCGGCCATTAAGTGGCTGTCACCGGAGCGGCCGAAACAACCCCCTGTTTTACCCGAGGAGCCTGTTATCAGGCCAGTTGTTCGGCCAAAACCAGCTGCCCCACCGATTCCAGTGGAACCTCCGCCTCCATAGCCACGGTTTGGGGCTCCGACCAAGAATTCTCGGTCGGCTCAGGGTCTGCCCCATAGGCTGTCGGTCACCCTCACTCCCGATTGCCCTCGGCAGGTGGAGGGTGGCTCAGGCCCTCGGCCGCTCTTTGCGGACTCTTCTGAGTCCGACGACGATTCCTCCTTTTTCTCCAAGCGAGTGGACTTGGAGTCCTCTGGAGGTCAGTCGCTGGATGACAGCCCTTCGTCCTTCCTGGGGTTGCTCAGACTCATCTTGGAATCCACCGGGATGCAGCTTGAGCCCGTATCCAAGCGGGCCAAGTATCCCCTCATGGAGATATTGGACTGAGGGGATTCCCCTATGGAGGCCTTCCCTGTGGCTGAGGCCATTGTGAGCCCAACCTTGGAGCTCTGGTAGCGCCCTGCTTCCTGCCCTGCGCCTTCGGCCAGGATGGCCAGGAAGTATGCGGTCCCTACCGGTTCCCTGTCCGGTTTCTCGGAACATCCC
The DNA here is from genome assembly GCA_016271365.2 of Neoceratodus forsteri. NCBI lineage: Eukaryota > Metazoa > Chordata > Ceratodontiformes > Ceratodontidae > Neoceratodus > Neoceratodus forsteri. The sequence goes on from CM057458.1 coordinate 449,707,545, forward strand.
TCGGCCGAGGGGTTAGTTACCGACAGCGTTTTCGGTGCGAAAGCGCTGGGAGTGAAAGAACAAACCTCCGACAAAGGTCAAGAAATTGGACTATGCCAGGCGAAAAGTCTACGCTCGTCCTCCCTTGGCCTTCATCAGGCCAGCTTGGCCGTACTGATGGCACATTTTTCTCACGCCCTGTTGGGCTCCACTGACGGTGGTTCCTCATCTCCGGCTGACCTGCAGACCACGGTTAAGCAGGTGCGGGACCAGGGCAGGGCAGTGGCCAAGCAGCAACTTCAGACTGCTTGGACATCGGGTGACTCAAGCGCCAGGTCAGTAGCGGCTGCAGTGGCTATGCGTCTCGGGCATGGCTGAGGATATCCACCTTCTCGCGGATACCCAGCACAAATTGGCGGATGTCCCTTCCTGGGGACCGACCTCTTGACCCTGGGTGGAAGGCCACCTCCAGAGGATCGAAAAGTCCAATGCCACCTTGGACTCTGTCTCATCCGCCAGAGGGACAAGGGCTGCAGACCACTCAACCCAAGCCCACTCCGATCGTCTGCGCTTGTACGCCGGCCCAGCAACACCAGGGCCAGCAAGCTCGGCTGGCGTCCCAAACCCAAGCCTGTGGCTTCCTCCTCCAGGAAGCGGGGAGGTAAGGTCCAGGTGGTCCTCGGCTGGTCCCTCCTCCAAGCCTGCACCATGACGGGTTGAGGGGCAGCCCCCAACCTCGCCACACACCCAGGTTCCCTCGTGAAAGGGACACCTCCGTACTTCCTTTCCGCCTGATCTGCCATTACCACAGACTGGTGGTGTTGGAGGTGGTGGAAAGGGTCTGCCTCTGGAGTTGGAGCAGGCCCCACCCTTCAGAGCCGTCGCACCTCGGGGGCTCAGGGTCCGAAGCCTCGCTGTCAGCTCGACGAACCGACATCGCTCTCCTCCTCGAGAAGGAGGTGATAAGAGAGGTGGCGGACCCTCCCTCAAACCCGGGGTTCGTGTCCAGGTACTTCCTGGTTCCGAAACGGACGGGGGGCTGGCGCCCCATTCTCGACCTACACGACCTAAACAAGTTCCTAAGGTCTCAGACCTTTAGGATGATCACTCTGGCTCAGATAATACCATCCTTGGAACACGGCATGTGGTTCTGCTCTCTGGACCTTCAGGGTGCGTTCTTTCACGTCCCTATCCGTCCGTCCCATCAAAGGTTCCTTCGCTTTCGAGCGGAGGGTTCCCTTTTCGAGTTCCAAGCCATGCCCTTCGGCTTATCTCCAGCTCCCAGGGTCTTCACCAAATGCATGGCAGTGGTGATAGCATTCCTGGCGCCCGAGGGGTCGGGTTTACCTTACCTGGACGATTGGCTGATAGCAGCCCCTCAGACAGGAGGTGGGCGGTCCAAAGATCTGGCCCTCCAGGTTTGCTCTCAGGTCGGCCTCCTCATCAACAGGCCAAGTGGAACTCGAGGCGAAGCAGGTGATTCTTTTCATCGGGGCAGAGCTCGACTCTCTTGAGCCAGAGCACAGCTCCAGCCCGGACAGGACGGTTCTTTCCTCCTTTGCCCAGTCATTTCTGGTTGGGCAATGCCCCTGCCCGGGACTTCCTCGCCTCCTGGGTCTCATGGTGGCCTGTACCAGCGTGGTCCGTTGGGCCGCTGGAACATCGCCCTCTTCAGTGGGGCTGGCCAGCCAGTAGTTAGCACGCTGCAATCCATTGGACCAGCTAGTGACTGTGACCCAGGGGATGTGGGCGTTCTCCAGTGGTGGACCGTTTCAGTTCATCTGCAGGAGAGCATCCGTTTGTCCCCCGATCCGGCGGTCTCTGTCGACCGATGCCTCTCTGATGGGTTGGGTGCCCATCTGGGGAACACCGGCGCGGCTTCTGGTCCCGCGGAGTCGATGCCACATCAACCTGCTGGAGCTCGGCGGTCCCTAAGTCTCACCGCCTTTGCTCCATTTCTTGGGTCAAGTGGTCCAGGTCCAGGCGGACAATACCATGACCATGTACTATCTAAACCGCCAGGGCGGGGCGCTTCATGCTCCTATGCAGGAAGCTCTCCGCATCTGGTCACTCGTCTGCGCAGCCTGGAGGCGGATCTCCTAGCCATTCATGTGGCAGGAGCCCCAACACCCTGGCCGATGCCCTGAGCCGGATGGGGGCTCGTCCCAGAGTGGTCTCTCTGCGGAGGTAGTACAAGATCTGTTCTCCCATTGGGGCACACCTCAGGTGGACCTGTTTGCCTCAGGGAGAATGCGAGTTGAGGCTGTTCCATGCCCACCCCCTCAGCAGGGCCTTCTGCAGGGATGCCTTCTCGAGGCCGTGGACCCGGGCTCTTCTCGCCTTTCCCCATTCCCCTTGATGCACAGGTGCTGCTCCAAAGCAAGGAGGGACAAGGCGCAGGTGACTCTGATAGCCCCAGACTGGCCCGCCAATACTGGTACCAGATCTCCTCAGCCTCAGCTCCAGGCTTCCGAGGCAGCTTCCAGCTCGCCTGGACCTGCTCTCAGTCAATCAGGGGAAGGTATTCCATCCGGACCTTCAATCCCTGCACCTGACGGCCTGGTTCCTGAGTGGCTAGAGTTCCAGGCCTTGGGTCTTTCCGATGAGGTCCTCAACGTAGTTGAGGCATCCCGTAAGGAGTCAACCAGAAAATGTTACACCTTCAAATGGGAAAGGTTTTCCATTTGGTGTCAGGGCAAGGGCTTGGACCCTTCCTCCTGTTCCTTGGCAAGCATCTTGGACTATTTATGGTCCCTTTCTCAGCAAGGGCTTAGGTCGACGACCCTAAGGGTGCACCTGGCAGCCATCTCTGCTTACCGGGCACAGGCCGGGAAGCAGTCGGCGCAGGAGAAGGTGGTCTGGTGCTTTTTCAAAGGCCTTGATCACATTTCCCGTCTGGTGCGAAAACCTCCACCTCCGTGGGATCTACTGCTGGTACTGGCAAAACTCATGGGCAAGCCATTCGAACCAGTGCACAGGTGTGAACTCTCTCACCTGTCGTGGAAGACCACCTTCTTGGTGGCTATTACGTCAGCCAGAAGGATGGGAGAGCTCCAGGCGCTCTGCATCGAGTCTCCTAACCTGGTCTTCCACAGGGACAAGGTTGTCCTGCGCCCCCACCCGAAATTCCTTCTGAAGGTGGTGTCGGAGTTTCACCTTAACCAGGTGTTGACTCTGCCGGTGTTCTACCCCAGTCACACCTCGGAGGCCGAATATAGGCTCCATACTCTGGACCCTAGAAGGCTCGCTTACTATAAGGAGGCGTGCGGCTGAAGTCGGGGAGGTTAAGCAGCTGTTTGTCACCCACGCTGAAGCCGCACCTGAGCAGACCTGCAGCCAAGCGGATGATAGGCAGGTGGGTCACCTCCTGCATAGATCTCTGCTATAAGTTGGCGGGCATGGAGCCTCCCAGAGGGATAAGAGCTCATTCTACCCGCCATACTGCTGCATCGGTGGCTGCTTCCAGGGACGTCCCTATCCAGGAAATCTGCAGGGCTGCTACCTGGAAGTCAGCACACACCTTCATCACCCATTACCACATCGACCGTGAGTCACGCCGGGATGCTGGTTTTGGGGCCTCGGTTCTCCAGTCTCTCTTTCCCAAGTAAGTATCGGGTGTGCGCCTTGCCTCCCTCCTCCCGGAGAACTGCTAGGAGTCTGCCAGACAGTGTGGATGAACAACCTATCCATGTCCCTAGAAATACAGGTTACTCACCTGTAACAGGAGTTCTAGGAATGGTATATGTTGTTCATCCACACGATCCTCCGACCTCCCGGCCGGACGCACAACCTGAGCTTCCAGCGGGCCAGATCTGGCGTCCATGGGAGCAGAGAGTTTTACCACCCGGGTGGGTGGGAGGAGCCAGCTTGAAGACCTTCCGGCAAGATTTAAAGCGGCAAGGATACCTGCCAGACAGTGTGGATGAACAACATATACCATTCCTAGAACTCTTGTTACAGGTGAGTAACCTGTATTTCTGTATGCCTTCCCTCCTTTTCCCCGGCTGTTCAAAGTCCTAGTCAAGATAAGGTCACAACCTTGCAAAGTGATTGATTGCTCCAGACTGGGCCAGACAGCCTTGGTACCCCCTGTTACTGTCTCTAGCAGTCCATCTTCCCCTGACTGTTCCCAGGAATTACAGCCTGTTAACCCCCTCTCAGGGGAGGATTTGGTACCCCAATCTTCGGTCTCTCAATCTCAAGGCATGGCTCTTGAAGAGTTAGAGCATGCAGATTTGCAGCTGTCTCAGAGGGTTCTGGATATTCTCAAAGATTCTTGAAAGCCCTCCACCAGAAAGACATAACTCCAAATGGAAAAGATTCAGCATTTGGTGTTCCAAGAAACATATTTCTCCAGACACTGCTGAATTGCCTACAGTTCTGGATTATATGGTCTGTCTTAATGGCCTAGGCCTCAGACAAGCTACTGTCAAGGTACACTTGTCAGCTGTTTCTGCTTTTCTGTCAGTGGGGAAATCTTCCTTACTATCATCTCATCCTGTGTTCTGTAAATTTTTCAAGGGATTGCTTCATACCAGTCCTCCCTTTAGGGATCCTGCTCCTGCCTGGGACTTAAATGTTTGCATTGCTCAACTTATGCAACCTCCTTTTGAGTCTATGTCCTCAGCAGAGCTTAAGTACTTCATTTGGAAAACTGTTTTTGGTAGCCATTACCTCTGCCAGACGTATCCATGAACTGCAAGCCCTGTCAGTGGAACCAGATTTTATCTCCTTTCATGGAGATAAAGTGGTCCTTAGAACCAATAGAAGGTTCTTGCCCAAAGTGGTTTCAGACTTCCGCTTGAATCAGTCTGTGTCTCTTCCTGTCTTCTTCACTGATCATTGTTCCTTAGGAGAGAGGAGGCTGCACGGTTTAGATGTTAAAAGAGCCTTTAGCTACTACATAGAGCGTACCAAGGGTCATAGGTTTTATTCCCTCCAGCTGTTCTCCACTTATGAGGAAGTGGGAAAGGGCAAACCTGCTACCAAGAGAACTGTTGCCAGGTGGATTGTGTCTTGTATACAATTCTGCTGTGAGAAACTGGGAAAGATTCCACCCTCAGGCCTGAGGGCTCACTCTACAAGAGGTACAGCTGCTTCTCTGGCTGCTGCCAGGGATATCCGTCTGTTAGAAATTTGTCAAGCAGCCACCTGGAAAACAGTCCATACCTTTACCAAGCCTTACTCTCTGGATATCCAGGCTAGGAGTGATGTTCGGTTTGGCACAGCAGTACTTCAGAGCCTGTTCCCAAAGTAGGTTCTGTCCCACCTCCATGGAGGTACTGCTTGGTAGTCTGCAGATGTCAGAATACAGCAAGACTTCATGTGCTTTGAAGAAAAAAATTACCTTAGTAATTGTATTTCTTTTAATGGAGTCTTGATGTATTCTGACCTCTCTCCCTGCCTCCCCTCTCAGAACCTGGTTTTTGGGAAGTGGGTGGGCAGGTGCAGTGCTGCACCCCAAGGGTGCTTCTTGCACACCCTCCTTTTTTATTTTGGGTGTTTTGTATTGTAATCCTTATTTGGATTGGTTTTTTGGTTTTGGGTTTCCTGACTTCATTCTTCCTTTGGGAATCCAAAACTTTTGTTGCCAGATGGCTAGTTAAAAAATTTTTACAATTTCCACATAGTGTAGTTAGTCTTTGGTCGTAAGGATCTGACAGTTGGATTTCAAAGGGCTGCAGACAGAGACCTCAACTGAGCTCGAGCTCAACGTGTTATGCACTGCATAGAAAATTAACCCTGTACTCTCCGGGGCAGTTTAAAGGCTGGAGCTAACTGCAGATTGTCAGAATACAGCAAGACTCCATTAGAAGAAACACAATTACTAAGGTGAGTAATTTTTTCTTGTTGCCTTTGCGCCTCAACACCTAGGTAAACCAGTGTCAAAGCAGACCATTTCTAGGTGATTGGTTCATTGTATTGTTTACTGTTACAATAAGTACAACAACCCCCTTCTGGGAACAGTCAGTGGTCATTCTACTAGGGGAGTGTCTACGCTTTTGCCTCTGAGGAACGTCTCCATTGGAGACATCTGCGCAGTGGCTACTTGGAGCTCAGTGCACACTTTCATTAGGCACTACAGTCTGGATATTGCTTCCAGGCGCAGGGTCGGGTTCAGCCTAGCGGTCTTTCAGGGACTTCTCTTAGCGTGCCTTGGTTCAGCACTGGTGCCTTTCAGCCGCCTACCAGGGTTGTCAGGGTTTCTTCTTATGGGACAGCTCGGAACTCTGTCCTAATGGTAATAGACTGCTGCAAGACCTCCTACTCGAAGTAAGATAGTACAGTTACGTAAGAACTTACCATAACAGTAGATCTTTGAGAGGAGCTCTTGCAGCAGGCATTGCTTTCCTGCCCTCCTGCCCCCTGGTGAGTGTTCGGCATCTTTTTGGCGTGCTTCTGCCTTGTCCACCTGTTGGAGCCTGTTCACGGGTCTTGGGCAGGTGAACTGAAGTGGAGCTGGGGACTACCCCCTTTTGTACCATGGCTGATGTCTGGGCAGAGCCGACGTCAGGGGGTGGCCCTTGCTGGGTACTGCTAGCTAAGAGTTTTTCTGGTGGGTCCTAGTGCCTAATGGTAATAGCCTGCTGCAAGAGCTCCCCTCGAAGATAATCTGTTACGGTAAGTTCTTACAGTAACTATGCTTTCTAGGAATGGCATATGATCTACATCCACACTGACCCACTTGACCTCCCCGGCACGTGGCACACCATTCTTTGTTCCAGCTGGTAAGATCCGATGTCAAGGGGCGGTGCCAAGGGCGTTACCACCCAAGTGGATGGGAGGAGCCTGCTTGAAGATGATCCGGCAAGCCTTAAAGGAAAAGGAACACTGCTAGAAGTGTCAATGTACACCATATGCCACTCCCAGAACTACTGTTACATGTGAGTAACGGTTTTAGTTTTATGCTATGGGTTTGCTTTAATGTCCAGTCTGGTACCGCTAGTAGCTGACAGAATGTCATTGTTTTGGTAAGGAATTAGCAAGGCTCCAATTTTTTTTCTGCAGCACTTTGGAGCGAAGTTCTGCGGCAGGGTTCCTATTTGCTGCAGAACTTCTGCGCCTCTAGACACCTATTTCTACGGCACTGTTTTACCCTTAATTTTATACTTTTTTTTTTGTCTCACCATATTTGAAATTTTCTTAGTGGAGACAAGTGCTTATATTGTAATGAATAGGTCATCATGAATGCTGCATAAAATTAACATATGTTGTTCGATAGCTAGATAGAAAAACTTTATCTGTATAGCTCACCTTTCTTGAGGATCAGAGCATATAGCTATATTAAGAATATACATATTAGGGGGAGGATTACATGATGGGGAGGGAGCTGATGTTTGCCACACAGGAAAGGGATTTGGGGGTAATCATATCTGATGACCTATAAAGGTGGCCAAACAATGTACCAAGGCTGTGGGGAGAGCCAGTGGGATGCTGTTGTGCTGGGGTGTGACAGCATTTTGAAAGGGATGGAATTCTATACAGAACAATGCTCTACTTTATAAAGTAATAAAAGAAATAATAATACTGCTTTGCCTTGAACACAGTATACATGCACGCACTTGCAGGAAACTCAAATACAGTGCCTTCAGAAAGTATTCACCCCCTTGGATTTTGTCACATTTTGTTGTGTTACTACCAGAATTTTTAATGCTTTGAAATGATTTCCCCCCCCTTGGTTTGCACAGCGTACTCAACAATTTAAAGGAGCAAAAATATTTTTATTGTGTAACAAAAATTTATGAAACATTAAAAACTGCAATAACTTGTTTACTTAAGTATTCACCCCCTTGAGTCAATACTTTGTAGAAGTGCCTTTGGCAGCAATTACAGCTTTGAGTCGTCTTGGGTATGTCTATCAGCTTTGCACATCTGGATTTGGGGATTTTCGCCTATTCTTCCTTGTAGATTTGCTCAAGCTCTGTCATGTTGGATGAGGAGCGTCGGTGAACCGCAATCTTTAAGTCTTTCCACAGATTCTCAATGGGATTCAAGTCTGGGCTTTGTCTGGGCCTCTCGAGGACATTCACCTTCTTGTTCTGAAGCCACTTCAGTGTTGCTTTGGCTGTATGCTTGGGGTCGTTGTTCTGTTGGAGCGTAAATCTTCACCCCAGTCCAAGGTCTATTGCAGATTGATGCAGGTTCTCCTCAAGGATGTGCCTGTATTTGGCTCCATTCATTGTTCCCTCTATCCTGACAAGTGCCCCAGTCCCTGCCGCTGAAAAGCATCCCCATAACATGACACTGCCACCACCATGCTTCATGGTAGGGATGGTGTTACACGGGTGATGAGCTGTGTTCAGTTTGCTCCAGGCATAGCGCTTTGCATTCAGGCCAAAGAGTACAATTTTTGTTTCATCAGACCAGAGTATCTTTTGCCACATGATCTGAGTCTGCCACATGCCTTGTTGCAAACTGTAGGCATGCTATTATGTGGCCTTTTCTCAGGAGTGGCTTCCGTCTAGCCACTCTCCCATAGAGGCTACATCTGTGAAGTGCTGCAGAGATTGTTGTCCTCTGGACAGGTTCTCCCATCTCAGCCATGGAACTCTGTAGTTCTGTCAGGGTGGTCATTGGGTTCTTGGTCACTTCCCTGACCAAGGTCCTTCTTGCCCGGTTGCTCAGTTTGGGAGGACGGCCTGCTGTAGGAAGAGTCTGGGTGGTTCCGTAATCTTTCCATTTCCTAATGATGGACTTGACTGTGCTCCTGGAAACTTTCAACACCCTAGAAATGTTTTTATACCCCTCCCCAGATCTATGCCTCCTCACAATTCTGTCACTGAGTTCTACGGACAGCTGCTTGGTCTTCATGGTAGAGTTTCTGCTCTGACATGCACTGTCAACAGTGGGACCTTATATAGACAGGTTGTATTTCCTCTGAAATCTTGTCAACCATTTGAACTGACCACAGGTGGACTCCATTCAAATTTTAGAGTGATCTCACAAGGCAAGTGGATGCACCTGAGCTCAATTTGGAGTGTCATAGCAAAGGGGGTGAATACTTATCAAATCAAGACATTTCAGGTTTTTATTTTAAATTACATGTACAAAAAATTCCAGAAGTTTCATTCCACTTTGGCATTATAGAGTAATTTGTGTAGATACGTGACAAACAAATCCCATATAAACGTATTTTAATTTGAGTTTGCAACATCACAAAATGTGACAAAATCCAAGGGGGGTGAATACTTTCTGAAGGCACTGTATATTTGCATGAAACAACATCAATGCTGGTAACACTTTTGTGAATGTAATTAATTGGATAAACGTGATGACTTCCTGGGCAGAATTATTTTAGATAAATATATAAAGTCCCAATAATTACCTCCGATAGCTACGTGGGGATTGATCCTGCTGTAGGCGGGAAACTGAAATTATTTGGGGCGGGTGGGACAAAGCAGATCATGCAGCCTTTATGGTAAAACAGCAGTTCTGACAACCTAAGGTGTCTACAGGTGTCTAAGTAGAGTACCAGGGCTGCAGGGAGACAAGTGGCATGCTGGGGTAAATAGGCAGAAGTATCATGAGAAGAAGGCGGGAGGTCTAGAGAAGGGCGACAGAGATGGTGCAGAGCTTGTACCAGAAAACATATGAGAGGGGAGAGTAAACAACCTCAATATGTAGTAAGTGGTGGAGAGGAGAGGAGGGAATGTCGAGACATGATAGAAAGGAAAACTAGAAAAAGGGGGATGATATGAAATTTGGAGGTTGGCAGGTTGGGTGGGGATGATATGAAATTGGAGGTTGGCAGGTTGAAGGGAGATGTGAGGAAGTTTTTCTTCATGGAGAGGGTGGTGGACACAAAATATTCTATATAACAAGATCTGTAGTGTAGATGGACATCAAGTGAGAGATACACAACTAGATACATAGATGGAAAGACAGGCAGGTAGCGAGAGAGAGCAATTTTTTTTTTTTACTTTATGTGTGTGCATATATAATTTATAATTCATGCTTTATGATGACCTCCGGGGCATAGTGCTTGAAATATGAAGGTCCTGCTAAACATAGACTTTGACGGCAGATAAGGACCGCTTGGCCCACCTAGTCTGCCCATTTCCCTACCTACAGGATAAGCCGCAGATCCTAGTTAACCAACAGCCTATTCTAGGGACATGGATATGTTGTTCATCCACACTGTCTGGCAGGTTCCTTGCCGCTTTAAATCTTGCCGGAAGGTCTTCAAGCTGGCTCCTCCCACCCACCCGGGTGGTAAAACTCTTGGCTCCGCCCCATAACGGCAGATCTTCCTTATTGCTTGGAAGCTCAGGTTCCCTCCTTAACGCTCTGCGTGATAGACTGGCTCCTAATTCTTCGGTTCGTCCAAAACTCGTTTTAAAATTTTCAAGACTTCGGTCTTCCTTTTCCCTCGTGGCTGCAATGGACAAATCGACTCCCGGTTTTCGGCGGTGCCCTTGTGGGCAGAAGATGTCCAGGACGGATCCGCACTCCACGTGCGTCTACTGCCTCGGCCTAGAACACGACCCGCAGGCCTGCGAGTCTTGCTGTTCGTTCTTGGCCAACGTCTTGGAGGACCGCGCTGCCCGGTTGAAGCTTGGGCGCCCCGAGAAGCGCTACCCACCGTTAAAGTCGAAAGAGGCCCATTGGGCGCTTACTGCGGCGGCTAACGTGGCTGAGCAGCTCGAGCAGATGATCACCCTCGAGGAGGAGGCCCAGGCCGCATCTTCCTCCTCCTCGGTTGCAGCATTTATCCCGCTCTCTTTGGGTACCTCGTATTCTGCTTCGTTCAAGGAGCTTTGCCATTCCCTTTCCACGTAGGGAGGGGGGCCATCGGGACATTTCTTTCGGTCCAAAAAGAAGGATCCCAAGGGTAAGTCTCATCATCTGCGTTCGTGGGAGTGGGAGAGGTCCCCTTCCCCGGACAGCCGACCGTCGACTTCGGTCGAGGTTGCGGCTAAGGCTGCTGGCTTCACGGCGTCCCAGTCAGGTCAGCTGGCTGAGACAGCCGTCGACGTGGTCGAGATTTTTCTCGACCCGTCGGACGGTTTGTCGACTGGTGAAGCCGACAACCCTTCTTCGCCGGTTCCCCCGGTAGAAACTGAGGATTTCCCTGCGCCATCGGTGCAGCAGTCCACGATTAAGATGTCCGAGCCGAGGGAGGAGCGGGTGTCCCCCGCTCCCTCCCAGGTCCGCCCTCGGACACACCGAGGGTCTCTGTCTCGGACTTCTTCTCGGTCCAGCCGATCCCGCTGACATCGGTGGTCTCTGTTTCGGCACCGAGGTAAGCGGTGATGCCGCTCCTTCTCGGATGAGGAGAGGCTTCGGCACAAATTGCGTCAACGCTACGAGGAGCTGATGTGGCAGCAGTTACTTTTGTCTGGGACTAAGTCGACACCGACGCCTTCCCCAGCCATCAAGTGACTGTCACCCAAACGGCCGAAACAGCCTCTCGCTGCAGTCGAGATGCCCAAGCCTGGGCCGGTTGTTCGGCTGAAACCTGCTGCCCCATCAATTGTGGTGGAATCTCCGCCTCCACAACTGAAATGGGGGGCACCTACCAAGGACTCTCAGTCGGTCAAGGCCTGCCCCACAGGTTGTCGGTCACCCTCATTCCCGACCGTCCTCTGCAGGTGGAGGGTGGCTCAGGCCCTAGGCAGCTCTTCGTGGACTCTTCGGAGTCCCACGACTCCTCCCTGTTCTCCAGGCAGGTTGACCTGGAGTCCTCTGGGGGCCATTCACTGGATGAAAGTCCAGCGTCCTTTATGGGTCTGCTTCGGCTCATCTCGAAGTCCACCGGGATGCAGCTCGAGCCCGTTTCCAAACGGGCCAAGTGTCTCCTGACGGAGATACTGGACCGAGGGGATTCACCCACGGAGGCCTTTCCTGTAGCTGAGGCCATTGTCGGCCCACCCTTGGAGCTTTGGCAGCGGCCTGCTTCCTGTCCTGCGCCCTCGGTCAGGATGGCCAGGAAGTATGCAGTCCCTACCGGCTCTTTGCCCGGTTTGGAGACCCCTCTGCCGAGGGGTTGGTCACCGACAGCGTTTTCCGGCGTTCCGGGAATGCCAGGGACGTGGACAAGCCCTCCGACAAGGAGTCCAAAAAGCTGGACTACGCCGGGCGCAGGGTGTACGCTGCGTCCTCCCTTGGCCTCCGCCAGTCCAGCTCGGCCGTGCTGATGGCACACTTCTCCCACGCCCTCATGGGCTCTCTGGATGAGGTGATCCCTCATCTCCTGGCCGATCTCCAGACCACGGTCCGGCAGGTCCGGGACCGGGGTAGGGCGGTGGTGAAGCAGCAGCTCCAAACAGCTCTGGACATAAGGGACTCCTGTGCCAGATTGGTTGTGGCCGCAGTGGCTATGCGCCGCAGAGCATGGCTGAGGATATCCACCTTTATGGCAGATACCCAGCACAGGTTGGCAGATGTCCCCTTCTTGGGGACCGACCTCTTAGGCCCTGGAGTGGAAGGTCACCTCTAGCGGATCAAAAAGTCCAGTGCCACCCTGGACTCTTGTCACCTCCGCCCAGAAGGACAAAGGCCACCGTTGGCAGCAGCGCAAGCCCTTTCGTCCTTCTGCGCCTGCAGCACGTCCGGCCCAACAGCACCAGCATCAGGGCCAGCAGGCTTGCGCTTTGGCATCCCAAACCCAAGCTCGCGGCTTCCCTCAACAGGAAGCAGGGAGGTAAAGGCCCAGGAGGTCCCTCGGCTGGTCCCTCCTCCAAGCCCCCAGCCTCGTCACTCCCCCCTGGGTTCCCCCCGTGGGGGGGACGGCTCCGCCACTTCCTTTCCGCCTGGTCCACTGTCACCACGGACCGCTGGGTGTTGGAGGTGGTAGGAAAGGGCCTGCTTCTGGAGTTCAAGCAGACCCCACCCTTTCGAGCCGTCTCCCCTTGGGGCGCTACGGGTCCGCAGCCTTGCTGTCGGCCCGCTGAGCCGATATTGCCTTGCTCCTCGAAAAAGAGGTGATCAGGAAGGTGGCAGATCCTCCTCCAGACCCGGGGTTTGTGTCCAGGTATTTCCTGGTCCCAAAACGGACGGGGGGCTGGCGCCCCCATTCTCGACCTGCACGAGTTGAACAGGTTCCTAAGGTCTCGGACCTTCAGGATGGTCACTCTGGCTCAGATAATCCCATCCTTGGAACGAGGCATGTGGTTCTGTTCCCTGGACCTCCAGGACGCATTCTTTCATGTCCCAGTCCATCCGTCTCATCAGAGATTCCTCCACTTCAGGGTGGAGGGATCCCCTTACGAGTTCCAGGCCATGCCCTTCGGTCTCTCCCTAGCTCCCAGGGTCTTCACCAAATGCATGGCAGTGATGACAGCATTCCTGCGGCGCTGAAGGTTCCGGGTGTACCCCTACCTGGACGACTGGCTGATTGCAGCCCCCTCCTGAGCGGAGGTGGAGCGGTCCAGAGATCTGGCCCTCCAGGTTTGCTCTCAGATTGGCCTCATCATCAACGAGGCCAAGTCGGAACTCGTGCCAAAGCAGGTGATACTTTTCATCGGGGCAGAGCTCGACTCTCTTCAAGCCAGAGCACGGCTCCAGGCGGACAGGGACGAGGTTTTTTCCTCCTTTGCCCAGTCATTTCTGGTTGGGCAATCACGCCCTGCCCGGGACTTCCTGCGCCTCCTGGGCCTCATGGCGGCCTGCAGCAGCGTGGTCCATTGGGCCCGCTGGTACATGCATCCCCTTCAATGGGGACTGGCCAGCCAGTGGTCATAGCGCTTCGATCCGTTGGATCAGCTAGTGACAGTGACCCAGGGGATGTGGAACACTCTCCAGTGGTGGACCGTTTCAGCACATCTGCAGGAGGGCATCCTGTTTTCTGCCCCGAGTCGACGGTCTCTCTGGGTTGGGGTGCCCATCTGGGGGAGCACAGAGCGCACGGCCTCTGGTCCCCTCGGGAGTCCCGATGCCACATCAACCTGCTGGAGCTTCGGGTGGTTCGTCTAGCCCTCACCACCTTCGCTCCGTTTCTACGGGGTCAAGTGGTTCAGGTCCAGACGGACAATACCACGACCATGTACTGTTTAAACTGCCAGGGCGGGACGCGCTCCATGCCTCTGTGCAAGGAAGCTCTCCGCATTTGGTCACTCGTGCGCAGCCTGAAGGCGGATCTCCTTGCCATTCACGTGGCAGGAGACTCCCAACACCCTGGCTGATGCCCTAAGCTGGATAGGGGCTGCGTCACACGAGTGGTCTCTCCTGCCGGAGGTAATGCAAGATCTCTTCTCCCACTGGGGCACGCCTCAGGTGGACCTGTTTGCCTCCAGGGAGAATGCGAAACTGAGACTGTTTAATGCCCGGCCCCCTCAGCAGGGCTTGCTGCAGGGGGATGCCTTCTCGAGGCCGTGGACCCCGGGCCTCTTCTACGCCTTTCCCCCATTTCCCTTGATCCACAAGGTGCTTCTCAGGGTGAGGAGGGACAAGGTGCAGGTGATTCTGGTAGCCCCAGACTGGCCCCGTCAGTTCTGGTATCCAGATCTCCTCAGTCTCAGCTCCAGGCTCCCAAGGCGGCTTCCGGCCCGCCTGGAGCTGATCTCAGTCAGTCAGGGGAAGGTATTCCATCTGGACCTTCAATCCCTGCACCTGACGGCCTGGTTCCTGAGTGGCTAGAGTTCCAGGCCTTGGGTCTTTCTGACGAGGTCCTCAACGTCGTTGAGGCGTCCCATAAGGAGTCAACCAGAAAATGCTATGCCTTCAAATGGAAGAGATTTTCCATTTGGTGTCAGGGCAAGGGCTTGGACCCTTCCTCCTGTTCCTTAGCAAGCATTCTGGACTACCTGTGGTCCCTTTCTCAGCATCGGCTTGGTCAGTGACCCTTAAGGTGCACCTGGCAGCCATCTCTGCTTACCGGGCGCGGGCTGGGAAGGAGTGGTGGCGCAGGAGAAGGTGGTCGGGCGCTTTTCAAGGCCTCGATCACATATCCCCTCCGGTCTGAGAACCTCCACTCCGTGGGATCTACTGCTGGTATTGGCTAAGCTCATGGGCAGGCTATTCGAACCAATGCACAGGTGATGATCTCCCACCTGTTGTGGAAGACCACCTTCTTGGTGGCTATCACGTCAACCAGAAGGAGGGGAGAGCTCCAGGCGCTTTCCATCGAGTCTCCTTATCTGGTCTTCCACAGGGACAAGGTTGTCCTGCGCCCCCACCCGAAATTCCTTCCGAATGTGGTGTCGGAGTTTCACCTTAACCAGGTGTTGACTCTGCCGGTGTTGTACCCCAATCACACCTTGGAGGCCGAATATAGGCTTCATACTTTGGACCCTAGAAGAGTGCTCACTTAATGTAAGGAGCGGACGGCCGAAGTTCGGGGAGAGGTTCGCCAGCTGTTTGTCACCTATGCTGAAGCCGCACCTGGCAGACCTGCAGCCAAGTGGACGATAGGCAGGTGGGTCACCTCCTGCATAGGTCTCTGCTATAGGTTGGTGGATATGGAGCCTCCCAGAGGGATAAAAGCTCATTCTACCCGCCATACCGCTGCATCGGTGGCTGCTTCCAGGGACGTCCCTATCCAGGAAATCTGCAGGGCTGCTACGTTGAAGTCAGCACATACCTTCATCACCCATTACCACATCGACCTTGAATCACGCCGGGATGCTGGTTTTGGGGCCTCGGTTCTCCAGTCTTTATTCCCTAAGTAGGGGGTGTGTGCCTTGCCTCCCCCCTCCCGGAGAACTGCTAGAGTCTGCCAGACAGTGTGGATGAACAACATATCCATGTCCCTAGAAATACAGGTTGCTCACCTGTAACAGGAGTTCTAGGAATGGTATATGTTGTTCATCCACGTTTCACCCGACCTCCCTGGCTTTGGCACACAACCTGGCTGCCAGTGGGCTAGATCTGGCGTCATGGGGCGGAGCCGAGAGTTTTACCACCCAGGTGGGTGGGAGGAGCCAGCTTGAAGACCTTCCGGCAAGATTTAAAGCGGCAAGGAACCTGCCAGAGAGTGTGGATGAACAACATATACCATTCCTAGAACTCCTGTTACAGGTGAGTAACCTGTATTTCCCTGACCTCGAAGGAAAATGGAGTAAAATATGGCAGGACACTTACAGATACATCACTCAAGACAGATTAAGGCTTATGCAATTCCAGTTTCTAAATAAGTTGTGCTGGACCCCGGCTAGACTGTTAAAGATAGGAAGGGCTCCCTTCCCCACTTGTAACAGATGCCATCAGGAGGAGGGAACACTGTTAGATATTTTTTGGGAATGCCTGCTTATTAAATCCCTTTGGGAAACTGTTAAGAGCAAAGCTGACCCTTTGCTTGGTATAGATGAGTACTTTGTTCTGGAAGTCTGTCTAGTGGGGAACTTTGAGTGCGAGGGTTTGACAGAGAAGGCTTTACATGGCTGAGTTCCTCATCCCTTAAGAAGGTGATGTTACGCCATTGGCTGAATGGGCTCCCAATCTCCTATACAGAATGGCTACAAGAACTGCTTTTTAACCATGGGCCAAGCAATTTAGTGCCAGCCTGCGAGGAGCTCTCCACAGGAGTAAGATCTGGGGGACAATGCACACTTTATACTTGGTTCAAACAGGGTCCTTACTATCTTGATGGCATCCTGTGTCTGCCCTGTGGTTATGGCCCTTGCTTGCTCCTAGAGGCATCCTTTAAGCTTCCCTAACCTAGTCAGTATGTGGGTATTGCGAGGCCAATTGGGGGTTGGAGGATTTTATAGGAGGGTGGAGGAATTATTGGGGGGGGTATGATAAGCAATAATATGTCATGCTTGTGATTTTTCATTTCATGTCTTGTACTTTGGGGAGAAACAATAGAGTTTAGTTTAAAAAAAGGAAATTTTCACTGCCTTTGCTCATGAGGTTTTGGTCTGAAAAGGGAATGTTGAAAATTTGGGGTCAAAATATGTAAAAATGACAAGGTTACGAGCATAGGTTGAAATTTTTCTACTCTCACTCTTAACTTTGGTAATTTTAAATATTTTGACCCCTAATTTTCAACATGGCCATTTTTTCCCCACCACCTCATGAATGTGACAGTTGTCATTTTTGAAACACTGGCCAAAATTTTGTTTTCGCACCTGTGGCGTGTAATGACATTTCGGCTGGGATTTGAACATTTTCACTTACCTGGTTCATGATGTGGGGTAGTAAGAAGGCTGTGCTGAAGATTTGGTGTACAAATATAGAAAAATGCACAGGTTATGAGTGAATGGTGCAGTATTTCAACGCTCACTCAAAACTTCACTAATTTTCAATATTTTGTCTCTAAACTTTCAGCATGGCTAGTTTTCCACACCACCTCATAAACCTGGCAGGTGTCATTTTTAAACTCGTGGATGAGACGTGTTCTTACACTTCTGGTTGGAAATGTCATTTCGGACTATATACTAGTAAAGCTACATGTCCTGTTTATAAAGCAAAGCAAATTTTATATTTCAGGCACCCAATCCCAGAGGCTCTGGGCACCGCACAATCAAAATACATCAAAAAACAGTTTAAACACAATAAATAAAGTACAAAACATTCCAATTAAAAATATTTAAATGCAGACCACCCAAAATGGTCCTGACCAAGCAGCAGAATCCTGAAGGGGCCATTCTTTCAGAATGTCTCGGGAGCAGTATCTAAAAGACAGTGTCTGGGAATGCCTGGCTGAATAAAAAGGTATTGAGGCGGGCTTTGAATACCTCAACTGAAGAGGCCTCCCTTGCTGATGGAGAGAGCGAATTCCACAGGACGGGGCCAGTGACACCAAAAGCTCTGTCGCTGGCAGTTTTTAACCTCGTCCTAGGAATTGCAAGGAGGCCCCTAGAGGACCGGAGGGAGTGGACCAAGGCAGCAGGTGTTAGAAGGTCCAACAGGTAGCCAGGGCCCAGTCCATGTAGGTTCTTAAAGGTTAGCAAGCCCACCTTGAAGAGAACCCTCCACCGAACTGGCAGCCAGTGCAGTTCGTGCAGCACCATAGTGATTTGACAGTATTTTGGCTGTCCTGTCAACAGCCTGGCAGCTGCATTCTGCACTAGCTGTAATCGGCAGAGCGTGCCTCCAGAGTCCCCGAGGTGGAGCGCAATACAGTAGTCCAGACTTGATGTCACGAATGCATGTACCAAGGTGGGGAGGTCCATGGGCGGAACTAGGTGTTTGATCTAGCAGTATTCCTCAGATGGTAAAAGCTGGTCCGGATAACAGATGACATCTGAGAGTGAAGTGTCAGTCTACTGTCAAAGATAACACTTAAGATCGTGCACCTTAGAGGAGGTCTTCAATAGCAGAGATCCCAGAAACGTCCAGTCTCTGTGCCAGAGGCCATCCCATCACACCTCCTGTCTTATCGGGGTTCAGTCACAACCAGCTAGATGCCATCCAGTCATTGATCTCGGCCAGGCAGTTGTTCAGTTCATCCACCACATTGGATGTCCCGGGGCAGAGGATAGATACAGCTGGGTATCGTCGGCATAGCAATGAAAATCCAGACTATACTTCCTAATGATCTCACTCAGGGGCAGCATATACATGGCAAACATTGGTGACAAGACCGAACCGTGAGGTACTCCACAAGACAGAAGTCTAGGGAGAAGGAGAAATTCCCCATCACAACCTTTGCCTCCTGTTTGTGAGATAGGACTCACACCAGTAGATGACAGTGCCAGTGAGTCCACAAAATTCCCTCAGGCAATAGAGCAACACACAGTGGTCCACCATGTCAAAAGCTGAGGAGAGATCAAGGAGAATTGTCCCTTCTCTATCTCTCACTTTGAGAAGGTCTTTATGCACCCGAACTAAAACTGTTTCCATACAGTGCCCAGCGTGAAACCCAGATGGGAGCGGCTCATAGATACCAAAGGCCACTAGGTGTTCCCCGAGCTGCTGCACCACAATCTTCTCTACAACCTTTCCCAAAAATGGAAGGTTTGAGGCAGGACAGTAATTTGCTTTGACGTCCGGGTCTAAAGATGTTTTTTTTAGAAGGGGTCTCACCAGTGCCTCCTTCAAGGCATCTGGGAAGACTCCTAAAACAAAGAGCACTGGACAATCCGTGCGACCAGTGGGCCTACAGAGTCCATACGTCCCATTAAGAAACAAGTTGACACTGGGTCCAGTTCACAGTATGTGTGCTTCAGCGTAGAAACAACCTCAATGACCTCGGCCACCTCCACTGGTTTTAAAACCCCCCCCCCCCAACTAGGTGGTGTGCACCTCGGACAATCAAGGTGACCACTGTCTGCCACTCTGTGGCTCACTGGCAGAATTCCCTTTCTGATAAAGTATCTGAAAACACTTTTTTTGCTGTAGACAAACTAGATGTAATAGCCTATCCACAGTCCGAAAAAGCATAGCTAGTCGGTTCTTCCTGTCGGCAGTCTCCCTGGAAAGGAACACTACCTTCTTACGGTTGATTGTCCCCTGAAACACAACATAGTGTGCATGCAGGGCCAGTCTGTCTGCCTCCAGTCCGGTTCTCCGCCAGCAGCACTCTAACCTCCTACCCTTGATCTTCATCGCCTTGAGCTCCTCATCAAACAAAGGGTACCTCAAGTGAGAGGATCTGGTTCGTACACGGACTGGTGCAAGGGAGTTGAGCACCCCAGACATTGCCTCATTATAGGTGGCGACTGCTTCATCCACACCCCCTACACATGCACTGCCCACACTAGATAGGTCAACTTCTGTCAGAAAACCCTCTGGGGTCATAAAATGACTGTCTTGAAAATTTTGGGTACCCAAAAAAAAAAAATTGTAATTACTTCTTCTAGGGATGTGGATATGTTGTTCAATCCACACTTATTGGCAGGTTCCTTGCCGCTTTATATCTTGCCAGAAGGTCTTCAAGCTGGCTCCTCCCACCCACACAGGTGGTAAAACTCTGGGCTCCGCCCCATGACGCCAGATCTTCCTTACCGCTTGGAAGCTCAGGTTCCCTCCTTAGCGCTCTGCGTTTTAGGCCTGGATCCACACTCTTCGGTTAATCCGAAACTAATTCTCAAACTTACAAGACTTCGGTCTTCTTTTTCCCTCGCGACTGTGATGGACGAATAGACTCCCAGATTTCGTCGGTGCCCCTGTGGGCAGAAGATGTACTGGACCGACTTGTACTCCATGTGCGTTTACTGCCTAGGACTCTGCCACGATTCACAGGCTTGCGATTTGTGCAAATTCTTTTCGGCTCCGGTCTTGGAGGACCGTGCTGCTCGACTTCTTTTGGGGTGCCCTGAAAACTCTCCCACCTGTCAAGTCTAAGGAGGCCCGTTCATGTGGTCCGGCGGCGGGCTCCGCGGATCAGTTGGAGCAGATGATTGCCCTCGAGGAGAAGGCCCAGGCGGCATCTTCTTCCTCCCCGGTCGCGGCATTTATCCCACTCTCCTTGGGCTCTTCATATACAGCTTCTTTTAAGGAGCTTTGCCAATCCCTCTCCACCAAGGGAGAAGGACCATCGGGACATTCCAGTCGGTCTAAAAAGGACTCCAAATTTAAGTCCCATCGTCGACGTTCGTGGGAGCGGGAGATATCCCCTTCACCTTCGGTCGAGGTTGTGACTAAGGCTGCTGGCTTCACTGTGCCCCCCTGAGGCCAGCCGGCCGAGACACCCGTCGATGCAGTCGAGATTTTTCTCAACCCATTGGACGGTTTGTCGTCTAGTGATGCCGACAGCCCTACTTCACCGGCTTCTCCTGGTGGAAACAGAGGACTTGGCTGTTCCTCCTGTGCCGGAGTCCCCGGTTAAGGTCCTTGAACAGAGGGAGGAGCCTGTTTCCCCTGTCCCCTTTCTGACCCACCCTCAGAATCCCCAAAGGTCTCAGTCTTGGACCTCTTCCAGGTCCAGCCGGTCTCGCAGATGTCGGCAGTCTCAGCACCATGGAAAGTGGCAGCGCGGCTCGTCCTCGTTGTCCTCTTTGGAGAATAGGCTCTGGTGCAAGTTGCGTTGGCGCTACGAGGATTTAATGTGGCAGCAGCTCTTATTGTCCAGGAATAAGCAGACTCCGTCGCCTTCTCCAGCCATTAAGTGGCTGTCACCTGAGTGGCCGAAACAATCCCTCATAGTCGGGTAGCCGAAACCAGCACCGATTGTTCAGCCAAAACTGGCTGCTCCACACATTGTGGTGGAACCTCTGCCTCCACAACTGAAGACTAGGGCCCCAAGCAAGGATTCTCTGGGTCAGGGTTCGCACCATAGGTTGTCTGTCACCCTCACTCCCGATCGACTTCGGCACTTGGAGGGTGGCTCAGGCGCTCGGCAGCTGTTTGCAGACTCCTCTGAGTCTGACGACGACGACTCCTTGCTCTCCAGGCCGCTTGACCTGGAGTCTACAGGGGGTCAGTCAGTGGACGAGAGCCCATCCTCGTTTTTAGGAATGCTTCGACTCATCTCAGTGTCCAATGGGATGAAGCTCGAACCTGTTTCAAAACGGGCCAAGTATCCCCTCACTGAGATACTGCACCAAGGGGATTCCCCTACGGAGGCCTTTCCAGTGGCCGAGGCCATTGTTGGTCCGGCCCTGGAGCTGTGGCACCAGCCAGCATCTTGTCCCACATCTTCTGCCAAGATGGCTCGAAAGTATGCGGTCCCTACCGGTTCACTCTCCGATTTCTTGGAGCACCCCTCTGCGGAGGGGTTAGTGACCAACAGCATTTTCCAGCGTTCTGGGAACGCTCGGGACATGGACAAACCGCCCAATAAGGAGTCCAAGAATTGGATCATTTGTATGAAGCAATATGCTGCTTCCTCCCTAGGCCTTCGCCAGGCTAGCTGGGCCGCTCTGATGCCACACTTTTCACACACCCTTTTGGGCTCCCTGGATGAGGTAATTCCTCATCTCCCGGCTGACATTCAAATGATGGTCAAGCAGGTGCGGGATCAGGGAAGGGCAGTAGCTAAACAGCAGCTCTAAACATCGCTGATTCGTGTGGCCTGTCAGTAGCGGCTGCAGTGGCCATGCGCTGCAGAGCTTGGCTGTGGATCTCCACCTTTACAGCTGATACCCAACACAAGCTGGCAGACGTCTCCTTCCTGGGTACCGACTTGTTCGGACCGGGGGTGGAGGGTCATCTCCAACTGATAAAGAAGTCCAACACCACCTTGGACTTGGTCACATCTGCCCAGAAGGACAAAGGCCGCCAGCAGCAGCGTAAGCCCTTTTGTCCTTCAGCCCCTGCGGCACGTCCGGCCCAGCAACACCAGTATCAGGGCCAGCAGGCTCGTACTTGGCACCCCAAAGCCAAGCCTGCCGCTTCCTCTAGCAGCAAGCCGGGAGGAAAAGGCCCAGGCAGCTCCTGGGCCGGCCCTTCCTCCAGGCCTGCCCAGTGACAGGTTGAAGGGTGTCACCCCTAACCTTGTCACTCCTCCCCAGCTTCCCACTTCCATTCCGCCTGGCCCGCTATCATCACGGACTGCTGGATGTTGGGAGTGGTAGGCAGAGGTTTGCTTCTGGAATTCTAGCAGTCCCCCTCCTATCGAACTGTCGCCCCATAGGGTCTACGGGTTCTGCAGCCTCTCTGTCTGCTTGTAGAGCCGACATTGCCTTGCTCCTCCAGAAGGTGGTGATCAGGGAGGTGGTGGACCCCACTCCAGACCCAGGGTTTGTGTCCAGGTACTTCCTGGTCCCAAAACAGGCGGGGGGGCTGGTGCCCCATTCTCTAACTACACGACATGAACAAGTTCCTAAGGTCTCGCACCTTCAGGATGGTCACTCTGGCTCAGATCATTCCATCGTTGGAACGAGGCATATGGTTCTGCTCTCTGGACCTTCAGGACGCGTTCTTTCACGTCCCAATCCGTCTGTCTCACCAGCGATTCCTCTGCTTCAGGGCAGAAGGATTCCTTTACGAGTTCCGGGCCTTGCCCTTCGGCCTCTCTCCAACTCCCAGGGTCTTCACCAAATGCATGGCAGTGGTGACAGCATTCCTGCGGTGCCGAGGGGTCCGGGTGTACCCTTAACTGGACGACTGGCTGATTGCAGCCCCCTCCAGGTTGGAGGTGGAGCGGTCCAGGGATCTTGCCCTCCAGGTCTGCTCTCAGATTGGCCGCCTCATCAACGAGGCCAAGTCGGAACTCATGCCATTGCAAGTGATTCAGTTCATCGGGGCAGAGCTCGACTCTCTTCGAGCCAGAGCACGGCTCCCAGCGGACAGGACCGTAGTCCTTTCCTCGTTTGCCCAATCATTTCTGGTTGGGCAATTGCGCCCTGCCCAGGACTTCCTGCGCCTTCTGGGCCTCATGGTGGCCTGCACCAGCCTGGTCCATTGGGCCCACTGGCATATGCGTCCCCTGCAGTGGGGGCTGGCCTGCCAGTGGTCACAGTGCTCTAGTCCTCTGGACCAGTAAGTGACCATGACCCAGGAGATGTGGAACGGCCTCCAGTGGTGGCTCGTTCCAGTTCGTCTGCAGGAGTGTATCCCGTTTGTCCGCCCCAAGCGGACGGTCACTCTTGACAGACGTCTCTCTGGGTTGGGGTGCCCATCTGGGGGAGCTCAGAGCCCACAGCTTCTGGTCCCCTCAAGAGTCTCGGTGCCACATCAACCTGCTGGAGCTTCGAGCGATACGATTAGCCCTCACCACCTTCGCTCCATTTGTACGGGGTCATGTGGTCCAGGTCCAGATGGACAATGCCACGACCATGTACTACCTCAGCCGGCAGGGCGGGATGTACTCCTTGCCCCTATGCAAGGAGGCTCTCCGCACTAGGGGTCTCGTGAGCAGCCTGGAGCCAGATCTCCTACCCATCCATGTGGCAGGAGCCTCTGACAGTCTGGCCGATGCCCTAAGATGGATAGGCGCTGCATCTCACAAGTGGTGTCTCCTGCTGGAGATCGTACAAGATCTGTTCTCCCAGTGGGGCACCCCTCAGGTGGACCTGTTCACCTCCAGAGAGAATGCGAAACTGAGGCTGTTTCACGCCCGCCCCCCTCAGCAGGGCTTGCTGCAGGGGGATGCCTTCTCGAGGCTATGGACCCCAGGCCTCTTCTACGCCTTCCCTCCAATCCCCTTGACCCACAAGGTGCTTCTCAAGGTGAAAAGGGACCGGGTGCAGGTGATTCTGGTAGCCCCAGACTGGCCCTGCCAGTTCTGGTATCCAGATCTCCTCGGCCTCTGCTCCAGGCTCCTGAAGCGGCTTCCAGCCCGCCTGGACCTGATCTCAGTCAACAAGGGGAAGATACTTCATCTGGACCTTCAGTCCCTGCACCTGATGGCCTGGTTCCTGTGCGGCTAGAGTTCCAGGTCTTGGGTCTTTCTGATGAGGTCCTCAACCTTGTTGAAGCTTCCCGTAAGGAGTAGACCAGAAAATGCTGTGCCTTCAAATGGAAGAGATTCTCCATTTGGTGTCAGGGCAAGGGGTTGGACCTTTCTCCTGTTCATTGGCTAGCATTCTGGACTACCTGTGGTCCATTTCTCAGCTAGGGCTTTGGTCGACGACCCTTAAGGTGCACCTGGCAGCCATCTCTGTTTACCGGGTGTGGGCTGGCAAGCAGTCAGTGGTGCAGGAGAAGGTGGTCGGGTGCATTTTCAAAGGTCTTGATCACATATCCCCTCTGGTGCGAGAACCTCCACCTCCGTGAGATCTACTGCTGGTATTGGCTAAGCTCATGGGCAAGCCAGTCGAACCGATGCACAGGTGCGATATCTCCCACCTGTCATGGAAGACCGCCTTCTTGGTGGGTATAATGTCAGCCGGAAGGATGGAAGAGCTCCAGGCGCTTTACATAGTCTCCTTATCTGGTCTTCCATAGGGACAATGTTGTCCTGCGCCCCCACGTGAAATTCCTTCCGAAGGTGGTGTTGGAGTTTCACCTTAACCAGGTGTTCACTCTTCCGGTGTTCTGCCCCAGTCACACCTTGGAGGCCGAATATAGGCTCCATACTCTGGACCCTAGAAGAGCGCTCTCTTATTATAAGAAGCAGACGGCTGAAGTTCGGGGAGAGGTTCGCCAGCTGTTTATCACCTATGCTGAAGCCGCACCTGGCATACCTGCAGCCAAGCGGACGATAGGCAGGTGGGTCACCTCCTGCATAGATCTCTGCTATAGGTTGGCGGGCATGGAGCCTCCCAGAGGGATAAGAGCTCATTCTACCCACCATAGCGCTGCTTCGGTGGCTGCTTCCAGGGACATCCCTATCCAGGAAATCTGCAGGGCTGCTACCTGGAAGTCAGCACACACCTTCATTACCTACTACCACATCACCCTCGAGTCACGCCGGTATGCTGGTTTTGGGACCTCGGTTCTCCAGTCCTTATTTCCTAAATAGGGGGTGCGCGCCTTGCCTCCCTTCTCCCAGAGAACTGCTAGGAGTCTGCCAATAAGTGTGGATTGAACAACATATCCACGTCTGTAGAAATACAGGTTACTCACCTGTAACAGGAGTTCTAGGAGTGGTATATGTAGTTCATCCACACAACCCACCCAACCTCCCCAGCTTCGACGTGCAACCTGGCTTCCAACGGGCTAGATCTGGCGTCATGGGGCGGAGCCGAGAGTTTTACCACCCGGGTGGATGGGAGGAGCCAGCTTGAAGACCTTCCGGCAAGGAACCTGCTAATAAGTGTGCTGAACAACATATACCTCTCCTAGAACTCCTGTTACAGGTGAGTAACCTGTATTTTCTGCATCTGTGGCCACATGAAAACGCAGAGACTAGAGGGTCCCAGCACTTCCACAGCCCACCAGATAGCCCCATTTAATTCTTGACCTTTGACTCTGCACTTCTGTAGGCGGAGTTTTCCTTTGGTGCAGGACCCAGAGGGCTCTGGCCATCTACATCTGTTCAGAACTATGTGAATTAAGATACGATTCCACTATCTCAAAAAGAAAGGACATTCTTTGCAAAAAAAAAAAAAACTTCATTTATGCACCAGTTAAGGTTCAACTTAACTCCACAAAAGTAGGGAAATGTGGCATTAGGGTTTCAACCATTAACTCCCCCCACCCCTAAGAAGCAAAAGGAGAAAAATTTGGGTTTTGGGTCTCCAGAGTCTCGGTGGATCAGTGATTGGGTCTTCCTTGGGGTCATCAACCCTGATGCCCACCCTGTTGATCTCCTTTCTTCACGCAGGGCCCGTAGGACCTTGCATGAAGAAAGCTACAACAGATTGTGTTGGCAAAATGTAACGAGACATATTTCTCCATCTTTTGAAGAGTGCATCAGTGTGAGGCACTGGCTTGGAGATGTACCTTGTGCTTTGGACAGGATACTGCTGGCTTTGGGGAGAGGTGATCATTAGGGTTGACAACACCAAGGGAAGACCCACGACTGATTCTCCCAAGACTCCAAAACCCTGATGTTTTTTCCTTTTGCAGCTTGTTGGATGGTAGGGGTGGGGAGTTAAGATTCGAAACCTTCCACACTTCCCTACTTTGAGGCATTAAATTGAACCCTACCTGGTGCATTAACAAAGTTTTTTGAAAATATTAATATAAATATATAAAATGTGAGTGTGGTATGTCATGGGTGAGAGTGAGATAGAAATATCTTTATGAGCTAACTATACTTGACCTGATGTGATGAGTGAAGGTAATTGTGCTATCTCACTTTCATCCATGTCATGTGATTTGTACAACTGGTGTTTAGGTGGTTTTGTGATAAAGGAAAACAAAGGTACAACATGTAAACTGTCACTCGAAGCATTTCACTCTCATGCATGTCAGTTTGATTTGCACAACAGGTGTTGGGTGGCTTTAGTAATAGAAATGATACAATTACAAAAGGGGGGGAAAGTGCAGAGTTTAGACTGTGCCCCTCAAAACATCTCATCTGCTGGCATCAGTGCTACACATGGCTGTTGTGATGTCATCAGCATTGTTAAAGGTGCTCTTTGGTTGGTTCAGTATTCCGTTGTTTCATTGTGACCTTTCAGCTATCAAGATAGCACTATAGTCTTCACAGTAGGCAGTGAGGTAGTAGTGTAACCCATGCCTGTGGTATACATTTGTATATTTATATGGAGAATAAATGATGGCAAATTATGGTGCGTATATAGCTGGTTCTCTGATTTAGTCCCCTACGAGGTGGTCTGGACAGGTCCTCAGGTATTCACGATGCACACAGCCGCTCCCATTACAGTAACTGTTATGCTCTCCCATGCTTTGTAGACAGGCATGACTGGCATCTCCCTTGCACTGACTAGAGACTGAATAATTATGGGGATTGTGGCCAACAGATGGAACAGCCCTTTTGGACATTTAGAGGAGATGGACTTCATCTGCCCACCTGGAGTCTTGCTGTATTTCCTCTGAAACCCCCTTCCCCTTAAAAAAAAAAAAAAAATACAGATGACTGTATGCATCCAGACATTAATCCTGATATGTAGGCATCCTGGTGACACCCCTAACCTATATGTCTTGCACCACTTTGATAAAACTGACCCCCTGGACCATGAGGCCAGTCGGGTGGTTGGGGGGATTAGTGTCCCTCGCCAGAGGAGGTGAGTGCGTGAACAACTAACTATTTGGTCTGGCCATTTCTGGGGTCCTGGTCTTTGTGAACGATCCTTGGTTGCCAGAGTGCCAGGTGGTTGCATGCTGCCGATGCCACTGAACTGGTGACCGTGTGATACTTTATTTGAACAACATGGATATTGTACAGAATTGCTACAGTAGTACTTTTTATAGAACAGCATGCATTGATGTGGAAATGCAGTTCATGGGTACAAATAAGTATCAAATATTTATGTTGTGTATATGTATACTACAGCTAAATGCATTCTTTTAACCTTAATCCAGCCTTTGTCTCAGTTTTGAAATAAGACACTCTTTTTAGAGTTGCTTTAAAGGAAACATAGAAACATAGAATTTGACGGCAGATAAGGACCGCTTGGCCCACCCAGTCTGCCCATTTCCCTACCTACTGGATAAGCTGCAGATCCTAGTTAACCAGCAGCCTACTTCTTCCTACCCCCACCCCCCAGAATTGCCTTATGACTATCCCATGCATGCTTGAATTCCCCACTGATTTTGACTCCACAACCCTCTATGTGAAAAATACTTCCTTAAATTACCTCTGAGCTGCCCCCATCTTCAAATCAGTCCTCCAGTTCTTGCACACTCTTTTTTGAAAGATGCTACCCTCTTGGACTTTGTTGATTCCCTTGAGGTACTTGAAAGTTTCTATCATGTCCCCCTCTCCCTCCTTTCCTCGAGGCTATACATATTAAGCTCCTTAAGTCTCTCTTCATCGACTTCGGTGCAGACCCTGCACCATTTTAGTTGCCCTCTTCTGGACAGCTTCCATCCTGTCTATGTCTTTCAGGAGATTGGGTCTCCAGAACTGCACACAGTACTCCAGATGGGGTCTCACCAGCTGTCTGTACAGAGGGATAATAACTTCCTGTTTTCTACTGGTGATGCCTCTCCCTATGCATCCCAGTATCCCCAGCCCTCCTTGCTGCCCTCTCACATTGCTTGCCCATCTTTAGGTCATCTGATATGACTACCCCCAGGTCCCTTTCCATTCTTGTTGTTGTTAGTATCTCACCCCCCATTGTGTACTCTTCCCCTGGGTTTTTGTTTCCCAGGTGCATTACCTTGCACTTCTTAGCATTGAATATAAGCCGCCATACATTTGACCATTCCTCTAACCTTGCCAAGTCCCTTCTCATCCTTTCCACCCCACCCTGTGCATCAACTCTGTTGCAGATCTTAGTGTCATCTGCAGAGAGACATACTTTTCCTTCCAGTCCTTCTGCAATGTCGCATATAAAGATATTGAAGAGGACCGGTCCTAATACTGAACCCTGCAGTACCCCACTAGTAACCCTCCTTTCTTCTGAGTGGACTCCATTTACTATAACTCTGTGTCCTATTCTCCAGCCAATTCTTTACCCAGGCTGTCATCTTGGGACCCACTCCCAGGCTGGCTAATTTGTATATTAATCTTTTGTGTGGGCCGGCCAGTGGCGCTGAGGTTGGCTGGCGAGGCGCCACACCTCGTACTGCGCCCGGCGACCGGTACCGAAACGGACTCGGGTCATCGGGGTCGGCCGGGAGGGAGGATTGAGCGTCCCAACGGATGCTCTCCTCAGGGTGGCTACCAGAGCGCATCGGCTTGCACTTCTTCCATAGCCGGTGGAAGCACCGCAGAGGGAAGGGTGGAGGCGGCTCTGCTTGTCGGAGTCGGGAGGGGGGACGCCTCGGCAAGATGAGGGTCTGCGTGGCATAAGCACGCTACCACTGGGACGTACGTCCCTAGCGCAAGCGCCCTGGGGAGCGGGACGTCAGGGAGAAAACGGAAATACCTCCGGTAGCCCTAGATGAAGTCCGCCTAAGTCCGCCCGGACCACCCGATAGGACAGACCCCAATGTACCCAAAGGAGAGGAGGTTGGGCACTCTAGGGGCAGATCCCTGAAGGTAGGTACGGGGGACATAGCGGAGGCAGGAGGAGGGGCACGGAGGCAGTAAGGAGGGATAAAGATGAAAATAAAAAAAAAAAAAAAATCTTTTGTGTGGGACTGTGTCAAATGCCTTGCTAAAGTCTAGGTAGGCCATGTCCACAGCCCGTCCCTGATCTACTACTTTGGTCACCCAGTCAAAGAAATCTATCAGATTAAGTCTGGCATGACCTTCCGCTGTGAATCCATGCCTAGGGTCCTGTGCCCTCTGGCCTCTAGATACTCTACAGTTCTTTCCTTTAGAAGTGATTCCATCATTTTCCTATCACTGAGGTTAAACTAACAGGTCTATAGTTTCCTGCTTGCCTTGCTCCCACTTTTGTGAAGGGGAATCACATCTGCCCTTCTCCAGTCCTCGGGTACCACCCCATCCTCCCATGATTTGTTAAAAGGGTAGTCAGTGGTGTCACTAGTTCTACCCTTAGTTCTTTCAAATTCTGGGATGAATCCCATCAGGCCCCATTGCTTTGTCCACCTTCAGTTTTAAGAGTTCTTTCAGAACCCTTTCTTCTGTAAATGGGCCGGTATCAACTTCTGTATCCAGAGTGTTACTACTGTTTGTTTTATGTATCTCCCTCTTCCTTCAGAAATACTGAGCAAAAATATTTGTTTAGTAACTCTGCCTTTTCACAGTCTCCTCTGCCCACCCTCCCTGCCCCTTTATTAAGCCTCACTATCCCTCCCTTGGTCTTCCTTGGCTCCCTGATGTACCTATAAAAGGTTTTATCCCCTTCTTAACTGAGTTGGCTATCTTTTCCTCGGTTTGGGCCTTTGCTGTTCTGACTGCCTTCCCAGCTTCCTTTTGCTTTAACTGATACAGTTCTCTGTCCTGCTCCTTTAGATTCCTTGTACTTCCTGAATGCTTTCTTTCTCTTGAACCTTCACTGCCACTTCCTTTGAGAACCATAGTGGTTTCTTACATCGCCTTGTTTTTGTTTATTTGCTTCACACAAGGCTTGTTACCTCTGTGAGGGCAGTTTTATTATTCCCCATTGTTCTTCCACCCTCCTTCCTGCCCATTTGCTAGTGCATTCCTTAGGCACTCACCCATTATGGCAAAGTCAGCCCTCCTAAAGTCCAGTACTTTTGTCTTTGTATGGCTTGACTCTATTACTGTGTTTATGTAGAACCATACTGTTCGATGGTCGCTAGTTCCCAGATGGCTACCCACTCTACATCTGTAATCCTCTCTCCATCTCCATTTGAGAGTATCAAGTCTAATATTGCTCCCTCTCAGTGGGCTCCAGTACTAGTTGTCTAAGGCATGCCCCCTGCAGGGCATCTAGAATAACTGCACTCTTCGAAGTGGCAGCTGCAACTGCACTCCAGTTAACATCTGGCATATTCAGATCACCCATCAGCAGTATCTCCCCTTTTTCTGCCATTCTAAGTATACTTTCTATCATTTCCTTGTCCATTTCCTCCCCCTGAAGTTGAATGTGTTCAGCTGAAGGTTGAGGTAAAGGTTACGTAACACTACTGCTCTCAGCTGTTGTAGGTGCCGACGTTTGTAACTGGAGGCCTAGTGTTCCAGAAGGACGATAGCACTACTATACTTTGACATATTTTAATTCTATTAAGTTCTATTAAAGAAATTCTACAATGGAATTTAACTGTGCTAAAATGTATAGGGTGTCATGACAAGGAGGAGGTTGTTCTTGCAAAGATCAGATGCAGTGCTTTGTAGTAATGCTGAGTTTTGACCAGTTTTGGCATTGGTGGTAGCATTCATTTTAATGTTTTATTTTTTTCAGAGATATAACTACAATGAAAGGTACAATTGTTGCCCAAGTTGATTCAAGTGAATCTTTTCAAGAGTTCTGCAGTACAGCGTGCTTATCGCAGTATGAAGATAAACAAAATGCTTCGAAAGGAAACACAAGCAAATCCAGATGTACGGTCTGTGGCAAATTAACTGAGGTGCGATAGAAATAATTTTCAAAGGAATGCATTAAATGTCTGATAGGAAAGTAGTTAACTGACTTAGAAAAAAAAAATTGGTTTCAATCCCCAGTACGGTATACTAATGTGTCTGATTTGTGCCATGGAAGCATTTCTCAGAAAGAGATGTTATTACTGGGACTTAGGTTTACAAATTCCAGTCATCTGTTTGGCCACAAGATGTCGTATTGCTTTAGACTTGGAACAGATGATGAGCCCAGTTTGAACTCGATTACTGATTCCTTTTATGTGGTTAGTAAGGAAGAGATGTCTACCTCCCTTTCTCACAGCCAGCCCTGCTGAAGGGCTACTAATCATCCTCCTGCCTTGTAACTGGATTTTTAGAAAATATTGGGCATCTGAGAATAAAACATAAAAGCGTGAAGGTTATTTGTTTATGCTGTAATAAAGCTAGTAATGTTATTATTTAGTTTTACATAATGCCATTTATTTGTAGCTTTCAGTTCAAACAACATGAAGTCCTGCTGTATTCTGACTAATGCAGTTAGCCCCAGCCTTTAAACTGTCTAGGAGAACAAAGGGTTAACTTTTCTATGCAGAGCATAGAATGCTGAGCTCGAGCTCTGTTGAGGTCTCTGTCTGCAGCCCTTTGAAATCCAACCATCAGATTCTTTACTTCGCCTCACTAAACAGTCGCTCCGGAGATTTCTTCTGCAGCTTGGTTCGAAAGTCGGTTGAAGTGTCTGTTTACTGTCGGTTTTTAACCGAAAATTATTTCTAGGGACAAGGGTATGTTGTTCATCCACACTGTCTGGCAGGCTCCTTGCTGCTTTAAATCTTGCCGGAAGGTCTTCAAGCTGGCTCCTCCCACCCACCCGGGTGGTAAAACTCTCGGCTAAGCCCTATGATGCCAGATCTTCCTTACGGCTTGGAAACTCAGGTTCCCTCCTTAGCGCTTTGCGTATAGACTGGATCCTAATTCTTCGGTTCGCCTGAAACTAATTCTAAAGTTTTCAAGACTTCGGTCTAATTACTCCCTCGCGGCTGCGATGGACAAATCGACTCCCGGATTTCGGCGGTGCCCATGCGGGCAGAAAATGTCCAGGGCGGATCCGCACTCCACGTGCGTCTACTGCCTCGGCCTAGATCATGACCCGCCAGGCCACCGAGTTGTCGTTAGATTCTCGATAGCGTCCTGGAAGACTGTGCTTCGGTTTATAGCTTGCGCCCGAGGAGCGCTACCTGCGGTGGAGTCAAGGAGGCCCGTTGGGCGGTGTCCGGCGGCTGGCTCGGCTGAGCAACTCGAGCAGATGATCGCCCTAGAGGAGGAGGCAGCCCAAGCCGCATCTTCATCTTCCTCGGTTGCGGCATTTTTCCCGCTGTCTCTGGGATCCTCCTACACAGCTTCTTTTAATGAGCTTTGCCAGTCCCTTTCCACGAAGGGAGAGGGGCCATTGGGACACTCCTCTCGGTCCAAAAAGAAGGACTTTAAAGGTAAGTCCCACCGTCGGCGTTCGTGGGAGAGGTCCCCTTCCCCGGACAGTCGACACTCTACTTCGGTCGAGGTTGCGGCTAAGGCCGCTGGCTTCACGGTGTCCCCGTCAGGTGAGCCGGCCGAGACACCCGTCGACGTGGTGGAGATTTTTCTCAGCCTGTCGGTCGGGCTGTCGACTGGTGAAGCTGACAACCTTTTTTCACCGGTTCCCCCGGTGGAGACCGAGGACTTACCTGCGCCTCCTGTGCTGGAGTCCCCAGTCAAGGCTCCCGAGCTGAGGGAAGAGTGGGTGTCCCCCGCCCCTTCCCAGACCCGCCCTCAGAAACACCGAGGGTCTCAGTCTCGGACCTCGTCTCGGTCCAGCCGATCCCGCACATCAGCGGTCTCTGCACTGAGGTAGTGGCGTGGCGCAGCTAATCTAGATCTTCCTCCTTGGAAGAGGAGAAGCCCGTAAGTGCGTCAACCTTCGAGGACTTAATGTGGCAGCAGTTTCTTTTCGGGGAACAAGCAGGCGCGTCGCCTTCCCCGCCATCAAGTGACTGTCGCGAAGGCGAAACAACCCTTGCTGTAGTCGAGGTTGCCCTAAGCTAGTCGGTTGTTAGGCTGAAACCAGCTGCCCACTGATTGTGGTGGAACCTCCGCCTCCACAACCGAAATCGGGGGCGCCGAGCAAGGACTGTCGGTCGGGTCAGGGTCTGCCCCACAGGTTGTTGGTCACTCTCACTCACGACCGTCCTCGGCAGGTGGAGGGTGGCTCAGGCCTCAGGCAGCTCTTTGTGGACTCCTCGGAGTCCGACTCCTCCCTGTTTTCCAGGCCCCTTGACCTGGAGTCCTCTGGGGGGGCAGTTGATGAACGAGAGCCCATCGTCGTTCATAGGTCTGCTTCGGCTCATCTCGGAGTCCACCGGGATGCAGCTCGAGCCCGTATCCAAGCGGTCCAAGTATCCTCTTACGGAAATACTGGACCGAGGGGATTCACCCACGGAGGCCTTTCTGGTGGCTGAAGCCATTGTTGGCCCAGCCTTGGAGCTCTGGCAGTGGCCTGCTTCCTGTCCTGCTCCTTTGGCCAGGATGGCCAGGAAGTATGCGGTTCCTACTGGCTCTTTGTCCGGTTTTTCGGAGCACCCCTCTATGGAGGGGTTAGTCAACGATAGATTTTTCCGGCGTTCCAGGAACACTAGGGATGTGGATAAGCCCCCGACAAGGAGTCCAAAAAGCTTGACTATGCTGGGTGCAAGGTGTATGCTGCATCCTCCCTAGGCCTCCGCCAGGCCAGCTCAGCTGTGCTGATGGCACACTTCTCCCACACCCTCATGGGCTCCCTGGATGGGTGATTCCTCATCTCGGCTGACCTGCAGACCACGGTCAAACAGGTTGCGGGACCAGGAAGAGGCGGTGGCAAGCGGCAGCTCAAGCGGCTCTGGACATTGAGACTCCTGTGCCAGATCAGTAGCGGCCGCAGTGGCCATGCGTCGCAAAGCATGGCTGAGGATATTCACCTTCACGGTGGATACCCAGCATAACCTGGCGGACGTCCCCTTCTTCGGGACTGACCTGTTCAGCCCTGGAGTGGAAGGTCACCTCCAGCGGATCGAAAAGTCTAATGCTACCCTGGACTCTGTCACCTCCGTCCAGAAGGACAAGGGCCGTCGTCAACAACATAAGTCCTTTCGTCCTGCGCTTGCGGCACGTCCGGCCCAGGGCCAGCAGGCTCGCACTTGGCATCCCAAAGCCAAGCCTGCCACTTCCTCTAACTGGAAGCAGGGAGGAAAAGGCCCAGGAGATCCCTTGGCCTGTTCCTCCTCCAAGCCTTCCCAGTGGCGGGTTGAGGGGTGTCGCCCCAGCCTAGTCAGTCCCCGCTGGGTTCTCCCCGTGAGGGGACGGCTCCACCACTTCCTTTCCACCTGGTCCACTATCACCACAGACTGCTGGGTGTTGGAGGTGGTAGGAAAGGGCCTTCCTTTGGAGTTCGAGCAGGCCCTGCCCTTCCAAGCAGTCACCCCTTGGGGGGGCTACGGGGTCCGCAGCCTCTCTGTCGGCTCGCCGAGCCGACATTGCCCTGCTCCTTGAAAAAGAGGTGATCAGGAAGGTGGCAGATCCTCCACCAGACCCGGGTTTGTGTCCAGGTACTTCCTGGTCCCGAAATGGATGGGTGGCTGGTGCCCCATTCTAGACCTGCACGACCTGAACAGGTTCCTAAGGTCTCGAACCTTCAGGATGGTCACTCTGGCTCAGAACATTCTATCCTTGGAACGAGACGTGTGGTTCTGTTCTCTGGACCTCCAGGACGCGTTCTTTCACGTCCCAATCCGTCCGTCCTACCAGAGATTCCTCCACTTCAGGGCAGAGGGATCCCTCTCTGAGTTCGGGCCATGCCTTTGGCCTTTCCTAGCTCCCAGTGTCTTCACCAAATGTATGGCAGTGGTGACAGCATTCCTGCGGCGCCGAAGGGTCCGGGTGTACCCCCTACCTGGATGACTGGCTGATTGCGGCGGCCTCCAGAATGGAGGTGGAGCAGTCCAGAGATCTGGCCCTCCAGGTTTGCTCTCAGGTTGGCCCTCATCAATGAGGCCAAGTCGGAACTCGTGCCAAAGCAGTTGATAAAATTCATCGGGGCAGAGCTCGACTCTCTCAGAGCCAGAGCACGGCTCCCGGCGGACAGGGCAGAGGTTCTTTCCTCCTTTGCCCAGTCATTTCAGGTTGGGCAGTTGCGCCCTGCCCGAGACTTCCTGCGCCTCCGGAACCTCTAATGGCGGCCTGCACCAGCTTGGTCCGTTGGTACATGCGTCCCCTTCAATGGAGGCTGGCCAGCCAATGGTCACAGCACTCCGGTCCCTTGGATCAGCTAGTGACAGTGACCCAGGGGATGTGGAACACCCTCCAGTGGTGGGCCGTTCCAGCACATCTGCAGGAGGGTATCCCGTTTGTCCACCCCGAGCCGACGGTCTCTCTATTGACCGATGCCTTTCTGATGGGTTGGGGTGCCCATCTGGGGGAGCACAGAGCGCACAGCCTCTGGTTCCCTCGAGAGTCCGATGCCACATCAACCTGCTGGAGCTTGACGGTTCGGCTAGCCCTCACTGCCCTTCAGCTCCGTTTCTCGAGGTCAAGTGGTCCAGGTCCAGACGGACAATACCACGACCATGTGCTGCCGAACCGCCCAGGGTGGGCGGCGCTCCATGCCTCTGTGCGGGAAGCTCTCCGCATTTGGTCACCGGCAGCAGCCTGGAGGCAGATCTCCTTGCCATCCATGTGGCAGGAGCCTCCAACATTCTGGCCGATGCCCTAAGCCAGATAGGGGCTGCATCACAGTGGTCTCTCCTGCTGGAGGTAGTACAAGATCTGTTCTCCCACTGGGGCATGCCTCAGGTGGATCTGTTGCCTCAGGGAGAATCTGAAGCTGAGACTGTTTCATGCCCCCCCCTCAGCAGGGCTCACTGCGGGGATGCCTTCTCGAGGCCATGGACTCCGGGCCTCTTCTCACGCCTTTCCCCATTTCGTTGATCACAGGGTGCTTCTCAAGGTGAGGAGGGACAAGGCGCCGGTGATTCTGGTAGCCCCAGACTGGCCCTGCCAGTTCTGGTATCCAGATCTCCTCAGTCTCGGCTCCAGGCTTCCGAGGCGGCTTCCAGCCCGCCCGGCCCTGATCTGTCAGTCAGTCAGGGGAAGGTTTTCCATCCGGACCTTCAATCCCTGCACCTGACTGCCTGGTTCCTGAGTGGCTGGAGTTCCAGGCCTTGGGTCTTTCTGACGAGGGCCTCAACGTTGTTGAGGCGTCCCGTAAGGAGTCGACCAGGAAATGCTATGCATTCAAATTGAAGAGATTCTCCATTTGGTGATAGGGCAAGGGCCTGGACCCTTCCTCCTGTTCCTTAGCAAGCATTCTGCACTACCTATGGTCCCTTTCTCAGCAAGGGCTTCGGTCGACGACCCTTAAGGTGCACCTGGCAGCCATCTCTGCTTACCGGGCGCGGGTCGGGAAGGAGTCGGCGCAGGAGAAGGTGGTCGGGCGCTTTTTCAAAGGCCTTGATTACATATCCCCTCCGGTGCGAGAACCTCCACCTCCGTGGGATCTACTGCTGGTATTGGCTAAGCTCATGGGCAAGCCATTCGAACTGATGCATAGTTGTGACATCTCTCACCTGTCGTGGAAGACCGCATTCTTGGTGGCTATCACATCAGCCAGAAGGATGGGAGAGCTCCAGGCACTTTCCATCGAGTCTCCTTATATGGTCTTCCACAGGGACAAGGTTGTCCTGCGCCCCCACCCGAAATTCCTTCCGAAGGTGGTGTCGGAGTTTCACCTTAATCAGGTGTTGACTCTGCCGGTGTTCTACCCCAGTCACACTTCGGAGGCTGAGTATAGGCTCCATACTTTGGACCCTAGAAGAGCGCTGGCTTATTACAAGGAGCGGGTGGCTGAAGTTCGGGGAGAGGTTCGCCAGCTGTTTGTCACCTATGCTGAAGCCGCACCTGGCAGACCTGCAGCCAAGCGGACGATAGGCAGGTGGGTCACCTCCTGCATAGATCTCTGCTATAGGTTGGCGGGCATGGAGCCTCCCAGAGGGATAAGAGCTCATTCTACCCGCCATACTGCTGTATCGGTGGCTGCTTCTTGGGACGTCCCTATCCTGGAAATCTGCAGGGCTGCTACTTGGAAGTCAGCACACACCTTCATCACCCACTACCACATCGACCTTGAGTCAGGCCGAGATGCTGGTTTTGGGGCCTTGGTTTTCCGTCTCTATTTCCTAAGTAGGGGATGTGCGCCTTGCCTTCCTCCTCCTGGAGAACTGCTAAGAGTCTGCCAGACAGTGTGGATGAACAATATATCCATGTCCCTAGAAAAACAGGTTACTCACCTGTAACAGGAGTTCTAGGAATGGTATATTTTTGTTCATCCACACGACCCACCCGGCTTTGCACAACCTGGCTTCCAGCGGGCCAGGTCTGGCATCATGGGGGCAGAGAGTTTTACCACCTGGGAGGGTGGGAGGAGCCAGCTTGAAGACCTTCCGGCAAGATTTAAAGTGGCAAGGAACCTGCCATGAAGTGTGGATGAACAACATATACCATTCCTAGAACTCCTGTTACAGGTGAGTAACCTGTATTTTCCGCATAGTAGGTTCAGTCTCTGCCTGTGGTACCGTGAGTACTAGATAGGTTTTGTACTGTTTTTTCTGTATGGAACTTGTAAAAGTGTAGATCTGTTCGGCTGAACTGATCAGTTGTTCAATCTTGTATCTTACTTCAGGGTGTGGTTACCGGTCCTTATCTGTTCTAAAAAAAAAAAAAAGTTATTTTTTTTCCAAGACCCGTGACACGGTTAGGAATCGATAAGGGAGTCTTGCCTGGCAGTTGCCAAAAAAAGGGTAAGTTGGTTAGGTTAGCCATGTCTGAGAAACCCAAGAAAAAAACTGGGCCCACTGGGTTTCAACATTGCAGTGTGTGTGGTTAGGTCTTTGCTAAGGCCGATTCCCCACACCACCTGTGTTTTTTGTCTGGGGTTTGAACACCTCGATTCAGACTGCCAAATTTGTGAAAAAACTTTCCCAAATCTACCCTTGAGACGAGATTAGGTGGACTGAGGGAAAAGGAGGCCGAGAATTCCGCTGACCCGGATGGCCGGTTCGGTTCCGACCGAACCAGACGGAGTGCCCTCTAAGGGCAAAAGGAGAGCTGATCCCGAGTGTTCGGTTCCAAGAAAAAGAAAATGCAAAGAGAAATCGTCCATTTCGGATTCAGAAACCCATGTTCCGACCACCGAGGAAATAGTGATTCATTGTGGAATTGCTTCGCCCGGTTCCAGCCGATCCAGCACCTTTTGGCAGGTGCTCGGTTTGGTCGGTTCACGGTTATACCCCCTAAAGAATTTTATGAACCGGAGTTTGAGGAGGAGGAGTTTGAGGCTGATGATGGTGAAAGTCTAGATGTGCCAGTTGAACTGGACATCTCCCCAGACAGACCTTCAGGTGTATCCCCTACTAGGCTTTCTGAGTCCCCTTCTCACTTTATGTTCTACAGAATGGTGGCTGAGACCCTCCAGCTTCCTATGGAGGAGGCAATGGAGGATCAAGAGGAGCACGATTTTGTAGAAATGATGGACATCTCAGAGTCCAGGAGACTGTCTATTCCCCTTCACAAATCTTTTGGGAAGCAGACACAAAAAGTCTCGGAAGTCTCCCAATTCTATACCTCCTGTTGATAGAAGAATGGACAAGAGGTAAACACTTTCAGGCTGTGATACGGAGTTTTTATGTCAGCAATGCAGCCATGTTGGGGTTGTGCAGGCTGCTGCCTGTGATAAGGCAAACATTCCCTTGGCTTCACACCCCCAGACAAAGACTCCAGGAAGATTGATGCCATGGCAAAAAAAAAAGTACATGGCATCTTCTTTGG
The DNA here is from genome assembly GCA_016271365.2 of Neoceratodus forsteri. NCBI lineage: Eukaryota > Metazoa > Chordata > Ceratodontiformes > Ceratodontidae > Neoceratodus > Neoceratodus forsteri. Next base: position 449,746,627 of record CM057458.1, read on the forward strand.
GACTCAGGCATGCGAATTACATGGCCTATACAGCCAGGTACCAGAAGTCCAGATGGGACACTGTACTGGCACTGGCTAAACAGGCCTCCCTCCAGCTAGCCAAGGAGCTGGAGGAGGTGGCTGCAGATGGGATCGAGGCATCATAAGTTCAGTTTCATGCTGCTGTGGACTCCAGTGATGTGTCAAGAGTCATGGCTACATGTGCGACTCTTCGGAGAATGGCTTGGCTCAGATGTACTAGTCTCTCATAGGACACCCAGGCTAAGACCATGGATTTCCCTGTGGAAGGTAATTCTCTGTTTGGGGAGCAGACAGAGAATTGCATGAAGAAGATGGAGAAATATAGGACCACTTATTGGAGTGCACAGGCCAAGGAGAGGCAGGCAACTCCTCAAAGGCAGCATTCTAGGGGCAGGGGCAGGCCTTTTCATAGGCCTTTCGGCCAAGCACAGGGCTCTTCTCCCTTTTCACAGAGGGAGTTCTTCAGAGGGAGAGTCAGAAGGGAAGATGAGCAGGGCTGCATCCACTCCTCAGCCTAAGGCCCCTGCCAAGCAGAGACCCTGATGGGCCTGCCCAGGTCGACTCTCCTATACCAGTAGGGGGCAGGCTGGCTTACTTTGTCCAGGACTGGATGTCTGTTATATCAGACAAGTGGGTCCTGGAAGTAGTAAGCCAGGGACTGGTTCTCGGCTTCAAAAAATTTCCCAAAGATGAGAGACAGATCTTTTCTGCCTGCAGATCTCTCAGAAACCCTTGCCCTAGAGGTAGAGGTTTCATCTCTGCTGGCTTTGAGAGCCATAGAGAGAGTACATACCCTACACTGGGGCAAAGGTCTATACTTCAGGTACTTCCTTACCCCAAAAAAGACAGGGGAGTGGCGACCCATCCTAGACCTAAGATACCTAAACAAACATCTTTTAGAACCAAAGTTCAAGATGGTAATTCTGGGAATAATCCTTCCCCCTTCCCTTTTTAAGGCCAGGGGACTGGCTAGCCTCCCTCGACCTCAAAGATGCATACTTTCACTTTCCCATCAGGTACTCCCACAGAAAGTACCTCAGGTTCGAGTTGCCCTCAGGCCACTTTCGGTTCAGAGCAGTGCCCTTTGGCCTTACTTCAGCACCAAGGGTCTTCACAAAGTGCCTGGCAGTAGTAGTTACCTTTTTAAGGAAGCAAAAGATTTCCATTTTTCCATACCTGGACGACTGGCTAATAGTGGGCCAGTCTCCAGACCAAGTCAAGTCAGACCTACAAGTGCTCACTTCTCTAGGATTTCTTCTTAACCTTCCCAAGTCAGTTCTCAAGCCTGTCCAGCTTCTTACCTTTATAGGGGCAGAGCTGGAGATGGTCAAAGCAAGAGCCTTTCTTCCCCTGGAAAGGGCAAGGTTTCTTATAGAACTAGCCTGTTCCTTCAGCCTTCAGGTATCTCGACCAGCAAGGCATTTCCTCCAGCTCTTGGGCCAGATGGCAGCTTCTACGGCAGTGGTCCAAGGGGCAAGATTCCAGATGAGGGACATTCTGTTCCATCTGAGGGCTTTTTGGTCTGAGAGGAAGGACTCCCTTACCAAACTGATCCCAGTGACTCGGACCTTAATCCAAGCCCTTCAGTGGTGGCAGGATCAGGACAATTTAAGGCAAGGGGTCCCATTTGCCACTCAGTCTCATTCAGTGGTCCTTACCACAGATGCTTCCCTTCTGGGCTAGGGAGCCCATCTGGGTGCCGTCACTGCCCAGGGACTGTGGTCCCCTCAGGAATCCCTTCTCCATATCAGTTTCTTAGAACTCAGGGCAGTTTTTCTGGCCCTGCAAGCCTTCTCTCAGTCGGTACAGAACAAGGTGGTTCAGGTCAGAACAGACAACACCACCAAGTGGTAGATCAGCAAGCAGGGAGGCACTCTGTCTACGGCCTTGTGCACAGAAGCCATGAAGTTGTGGTCCCTGGCGTATTCCCTACAAACCTCTCTGATAGCAGTTCACCTTCCAGGGAAGGACAGTGTGCTAGCAGATGTACTGAGCAGGATCTCACAGGGCCATCACGAATGGTCCCTGGACCCTGTGGTATTGGAGGTGATTTTTTCGAGGTGGGGCACTCCAGAGATGGATCTTTTTGCAGCCCCAGACAATTGCCAACTTTCTCTCTTTTGTTGCAGACCCCCAGTCTTGGGCTCAGTCCCCCTGGATGCTCTGGTTCTGAATTGGGAAGGGAAATTTCTGTATGCTTTCCCTCCCTTCCCCCTTCTGTTCAAAGTTTGTCGAGATAAGGTCAGAACCTTGCAAAGTGATTCTGATTGCTTCAGATTGGGCCAGACAGCCCTGGTAGCCCCTGTTGCTGTCCCTAGTAGTCCATATTCCCGTCTCTTTCCAGGAATTACAACTTGTTAACCTCCTCTCAGGGGAGGATTTGGTACCCCAATCTTCAGTCTCTCAATCTCAAGGCATGGCTCTTGAATTTAGAGTATGCAGATTTGTATCCATCTCAGTGGGTTCTGGATATTCTCAAAGCTTCTCGAAAGCCCTGCACCAGGAAGACTTGTAACTCCAAATGGAAGAGATTCAGCATTTGGTGTTCCAGGAAGCATATTTCTCCAGACACTGCTGAATTGCCTACAGTTCTGGACTATATGGTCCATCTTAATGGACTAGGCCTCAGACCAGCTACTCTCAAGGTACACTTGTCAACTGTTTCTGCTTTTCTGTCAGTGGGGAAGTCTTCCTCACTATCATTTCATCCTGTATTCTGTAATTTTTTTAAGGGATTGCTTCATACCAATCCTCCCTTTAGAGACCCTGCCCCTGCCTGGGATTTAAATGTTTGCATTTTTCAACTTATGCAACCTCCTTTTGAACCTATGTCCTCAGCAGAGCTTAAGTACTTGACTTGGAAAACCGTGTTTTTGGTAGCCATTACCTCTGCCAGACTTATCAGTGAATTGCAAGCCCTGTCAGTGGAACCTGATTTTATCTCCTTTCACAGAGATAAAGTGGTTCTTAGAACCATAGAAGGTTCTTGCCCAAAGTGGTTTCAGATTTCCACTTGAATCAGTCTGTCTCTTCCGGTTTTCTTCACTGATCATTCTTCCTCAGGAGAGAGGAAGCTTCACAGTTTAGATGTTAAAAGAGCCCTTGGCTACTACATAGAGCGTACCAAGGGTCACAGGTTTGAGTCCCTCCAGTTGTTCCTCACTTATGGAGAAGTGGGAAAGGGCAAACCTGCCACCAAGAGAACCATTGCCAGGTGGATTGTGTCTTGTATACAATTCTGCTGTGAGATACTGGGAAAGATTCCACCCTCAGGCCTGAGGGCTTACTCTACAAGAGGTACAGCTGCTTCCCTGGCTGGTGCAAGGGATATTCCTGTCTTAGAAATTTGTCAAGCAGCCACCTGGAAAACAGTCCATACTTTTGCCAAGCATTACTCTCTGGATATCCAGGCTGGGAGTGATGTTTGGTTTGGAACAGCAGTACTTCAGAGCCTATTCCCAAAGTAGGTTCCGTCCTTCCTTCATGGAGGTACTGCTTGGTAGTCTGCATTAGTCAGAATACAGCAAGACTTCATGTTTGAAGAAAAAATTACTCACCTTAGTAATTATGTTTCTGTTGGAGTCTTGCTGTATTCTGACCCCCGCCTCCCCTCTTAGAACCTGGTTTTTGGGAAGTGGGTGGGCAGGTGCAGTGTTGCACCTCAGGGGTGCTCCTTTACACCCTTTGCTTTTTGTTTGGGTGTTAATCTTGTTGTTTTTCTTATTTAAATTGTTTTTTTTTGGTTTTGGTTTCCTGACTTGAGTCTTCCTTTGGGAATCCAAAACACTTTGTTGCCAGTTGGCTAGTAAAATTTTACAATTTCCACATAGGATAGCTAATGAGTTTTTTTGCTTGTGAAGGTCTGATGGTTAGATTTCAAAAGGAAACAGACACCAACAGAGCTCGAGCTCAGCATTCTGTGCTCTGAATATAAAGTTTAACCCTTTGTTCTCCAGGGCAGTTTAAAGGCTGGGGCTAACTGCATTAGTCAGAATACAGCAAGACTCCAATAGAAGAAACATATTTACCAAGGTGAGTAATTTTTTCTTTTTGCACATGAATATAAAAGGGAAGGAATGTTAATTCATGTAAACTTGGAAGTCTAAGACAGGAAAACTTTTTTATATTCTTAAATGTTGGTGGCAAAGGCCATTTAGTTAGTGAAAATTGACATGTAAACTCCTGAAAGGAATTTATCCCCCATCAGACCTCCCATTGTCTTGCAGTAGAAATGTTTAATGCTTAACCTAATTCAAAATGCCAGCCATGAGCAAAATGATTAACATGCAGTCTATAGATTGGTTATTTAGAGATCTTACTTTGAGGCAAGGTGGGTCAGTTTGGCCACTAGCTTTTAAAATGGTAGCCAAACCAATATTTGTAGTAGCCATTCTTTTTAAGGGTTCGAAAATCACTTTGTAGGCAAGTCGCTAAGTTGGCCAATAACTTTCAAAAATCTGGTAGCCAAACCAATTTTTTAAGTAGCCATTGGCCTCCTGAGTACCCTATTTGTCCCACCCTGCTTCAAGGAGGCTCTTGCAGTAGGAAGTACTGTTGGGACTAAGCCGCCAGGTGCCAGGACCACGGAAACATTCTAGCTAGCAGTGCAGCGGAGACCGCCCCCTGACATCAGCACGTCGACGTCCGATCTGGTGTAAGAGCGGGGTCACCTCACTTCTTTTCCCGCCATCAGTCTGAACTCGTCGGACCTTGCAGATCAGTGCTGCAGAAGACCACTATTTTCTTTGTTTTCTAGCGATCATAGTTCGCTTTCTGCTCCATGTCATCACAGACTTTCTCTGCATACTCCCACAAGTCGAAGTGTTTCTGCGGAAAGTAGCTTCCCGAGGACGACTGCCACACTGCGTGCGTCATTTGCCTAGGCCTGGACCACGACACCAAAGCCTGCCATGCGTGCCAGAAATTAGATCAGGTCACATGAAAATGATGCCAGAAAGGTCTGGAGATCCATTTCCTCCAGCAAAGACTGGCCGCCTTGGAAAAGGAGCTGCAGACCCGGGCCACAGAGGGGACTTCTGTGGACCATCATCCAGGAAGAAACCTAGAAGGACCGGGTTTGGTCCGCTACGGAGCAGCAGTCTCCTCTGGGGGTCTCTGTGAAACTTGAGTTTTTCTCCAACGTGGGGTAGACTTCTACTTCCACATCAGCCCTCCTTCCTTCTGGTCTGCCTGTGGACAAGCCTCCCGTCATTGTTTCTGTGGCGGGCAGTGCTTGCATAGGTTCAGAGGATTCTTCTCCTGCCCTGCTGCCCATGTTACTTAGGCCAGTTTTCCACAAAGGTCCTGAGCCAGGTGGCTAAGCTGGTTTCTCGGGTGATGCTTTGGCTGTTTCCACTCATCTGGCCCTTGGTGTTTTCGCTGGACCACGGCTTGGGAGCCCAACAATGGTCAGTCAGATCAACGGCTACTTCACCTGCTCCTTCTGGGCCGCAGCTTGCCTCCATGGGATCTCAACCCATGATGCCTTCAGCTCTGCAACCATCGCAGGTGGTCTTCTGTCCTGATATCCTCCACCAAGCGCTGGTACGACCTTCCTCCACTGGTCTTCCATCTGTGGATCTGGCGCCAAGTTGCCATTCACCAGAAAACGTGTGTTCTCCTTCCTTGGTCCCCGGCATCACCACCACTGGTTGCTGCCTCGGTTCTCCCGGAGTCGATCCCTACCTTGGATTCCTCGTAGGTTTTGCTCGATCAACTGCAACAGCCTGTCCTGACCTCTGGTCATCCCTTAGAATGTTCAGTCCCAAGCTTGGACCTACAGTCTGTCTTCTGGGTGTTCGGGCTCGGGTGTCGTTGGACCCTATTTGTGGCCTTCTGATGCATTTCCCAGCGTTGGGTTGCTCTTTTCACCCAATGCTACTTTGCCAGGCGTCCGCCCAAACAGTGTCCCTTTCTCAGCAGATGCTGGTGCCAGCCTCTTCCCCGGCGAGGGCCTCTCCTTCGTCCAACATAGAAGCTCCCCCTCCGGTAATAGACGTCAGTTGGGGTCCGGAACGGTCAAAACCTCGGGTCTGTCGCCACTGCCGCATTCTGCCTGATCATTACATTTCATCTCAGACTCCCTGGAATCCTCGATCTCCTCACTGCATTCACCCCCCAAGGGAGATTTGGATCAGGGACACTCCTAAAACTCCTCCAGAGGACCCCCTCATTCCTGTTGATGAAGACAATACAGGCTTCTCGGGTGGTGCACTGAGGAGCAAGACCCTCAAAGATGCTATCTGGTGCAGCATCTGCATCTTCTGTAGGTCAGTTTGGTGGTTAGCCCCCCTTTGGTGGTACCGCATGATATTTCGTCAATGATCTGTCAACAGCCGGTGTCAGTCCTAGCCATTCCAAGGAAGGCCAACCGACTATATCACGCTCAGGATGGCAAGTCTCACTTTGACTCCCTCCCCAAGGCTGACCCTTCTGTATTATCAGGGGCCCAGGCGGAGTGTGACTGGTCCAGTAATTAGGGTGATTACCCTCTGGCTAGGTAATCCAAGCATTTGGACCTTCTGGGGTGCAGGGTCTGTGCCTCTTCGACAATGGCCTTGCGGGCCCAGAATTATCTCTGGTGTATATGCTGATGCATCAGTAATCCCTTTTCAGGCAGGTATGGGATTTGTTTCAGACCATGACGGAGTCTACTGCTCTGTCTCAGATTACTCTTAGGTTCTGACTCTAACGTAGTCTTTCACGTCCTCCATGCCTCATATGACATAGTGGACGATTCTGCCCGCAGCTTGGCCTCCGCATCTGTATCAGGCGTCATGCGTGGCTTCGCCTGTCTGACTTTACTCCAGTGGTTCAGGCTTCTGTTATGGATGCCCTTTCCGGGGCCCTCCGTTGTTCGGGGAGGACATACAGGCATTGCTGTCCTCCCTGCAGGATTCTGGAATTTAGATTCGTACTGGCGCCAGTCACATTTACCTCCAGCCTGCCTTCAGGGGCAGTGACCCCAGCATCTTCGGCTCTCTGGGATGCGGGGCAAGCGCCAGACCTCCTTGGTCCCGGCCACCCTGGCTGTTGAGGCCCACGGGGCAGAGGTGCAGTTGGTGCCTACCACTTCCTCTCAAACCCCGGTGACCCGCTCTCCCCTCCTCTTTTCAGCAGGTTAGAGGACCGAGGGTGGGAAGGGAATGGAACAAAAGGGCAAAGCTTCTCCTTCCCTTTTGCACTTTCCATCTCCCGTTGTGTATGATCTACTAGGGATGTCTCTTTGCAGAGTGATTGGCCCATGGTCTCGCCTGGTGAGGGAGTGGCCCAGACTCTCTTGGTTAGGGTGGGGTCACACCTTACTTTCTTTCTTACTGTTTCTTGTGGTTTATTAGATTTTGTAAGGAAAAAGGCGGCCGAGGCCCATTGAAATTCCCCCCCATATATGAGTGGGCTAATGTGAAGTAGTGGGGTGGGAAATAAACCACATATTTAACAAAGGAATAATGAATGACAGGGTGTGTGGGTGCTAGGATTACGTCACACCTGGGGGTTAACGCGAGGCCGCAGGGGCTGATGCAATGCCCCAGGCGTGACGTTATCCCAAATGACACACACCCTTGAGTGCATTATTCCTATTATACAATGGCTTGTTATATATAAAACAAAAAAAATAATTTTAAAGAATGTTTTTGGTAGTGTGGAAAAAATTTTTGTTTCTCAAGAAAAGAGAGATAATCATGCTGGTCATCATCCATATTGGTTCACAGTGCTGAGACTAGACCTGTGGCGGTGTGCTGGGATAATGCCACAGGTCCGGCCCCAAACTGACCAATCAGAGACCAGTATTCTTTCTTGCCATTGTATAATTAGTGTTTAAATGTATTAAAGTACTTAGTACTTAGTAAGTCATAGGGCAGGGAGCTTCATATTCTGGGTGCACGGAATGTAAAAAAACTATTTCTTAGGTTTGTATCTGCCTTCTTGATCCTAATTTGTTTATTATGGAGCCTAGGGAGTCTTTGATTAGTAGAAAAGAAAGACCACATTGCTCCATTAATTCAAGAGATTGTAAAATCTTATAGATGAGTGTATCTCCCCTACTTCTCCTATGTTGCAGGGAATGTAGGCCTGTGGCATGCAGTCTCTCCTGATAGTTTTTGTGAGAGAGTCCAGAAACTATTTTGGTAGCACATTTCTGGACGAGTTCTATTTGAACCGTCACCCTTGAGATGGGGATTCCAAAAGGGTTGACTCATAGTCCATATAAGGTCTGATATAGGATCTGTACAGGGGTATGAGGCATTGCTCAGTCCTAGACACAGAGGTGCGTTTGATTTGTCTAAGGAGGGAATTGGCTACTCTAGTTATTTTTGTATAGTGGTTATGCGAGGAGAGTTTATTTACCAAGATACTGGGATCTCTTTCCTTGCAGGATGCTATTAATGGGATATTGTTTATGTAATACATGTGGTATGGGTTTTACTTTCCCTCCTCCATGGCTGGTGGGCCTTGCGCTCCTTTTGACCTGGCCATTCTGGGCTCATTTTTCGACCCGCATAGGGATGCAAGTCTATCAGCGTCCAGACCTCTCATCTTGTCCCCCTTTTATGTTTGTGGGGGACGGCACTATCCTCAGAGGAGGTTGGGGCTGGAGCAGGCCTCGCTGATCCTCCCAGCTTGCCTAGGTGGGGTGTCTTTTTCCTCGATGTTGCTCTTGGCCTTTCTACAGTCCGTCAGTTTTCATTGGAACCACGCTGGGGCCTGACGTCTGCCCATCGCCCCCCCTTTATCGTTTTTGCCTGGGCGGTGTGACATGGGTCGGTGGTGGTGGACTTCCACCACTCCTTGTGCAGGAGGCAGCGATTGCACCTGGAGTGAACTCTGAAGTGTTTCCCTCACTCTTGCGCTCCTACGCCGGTCACTTCCTTTCTGGGCAGGGGCACTGTTTCTCAGGGGCATGCCTGATGCCCGCTTGCTTGGACCCTTGCAGGACCTCATTTTTCCTTCAGAGTGGTTCACCGAGGTCTGCAGTCCGATTCCTTCAGGTTCAGCCTTGGCCATCTCTTCCATATGTGGACATAATCCCCTTGGGTCTCCTTGGTTACTCCTCGATATGGAGAACCTAGTGCACTTGCTGACCTTTATTATCACTGGCCTCTTTGGGCATGCCTAAGATGCCAGGTGTTGAGTGATGGCTTTGGAGTCTCTCTGAGATAAGGGGCACCTTAATCGGATCCTCTTCCTTTGGGACCGGCCATTTATGCCTCCAGCCCAAAGGTTAGGCTTTCGCATGTTGGCCTTCCTGTCGCCAGGTACCCAGGGTGGCCTGCCCAAAAAAAACTGGAGTTTCAGGGGTAGGGGTGTGCTCTCTACACAACCTCTCCACACGTCCATTTGGGACAGCTTGTCACCCTGTTCCAGTCAGGAGTTGTGGGGTGGCCCTGTAGGAGGGCTTCAGCTCTTGCTTCATGGATGTGTCCCCATGTTCAGCGTTTGATGGACAACAGCGAGAATCTACTTCTTCAGGCATGACGTCATTCCTTGTTATCCTCAACTGGGTCCTTCCTGTTAGTCGTTACAGGACAGCGGTCTGGCCTTTGGGTTCTCACTGTTCCCCAGGATGACCCCACCCCGTCACTTTCCCCCTATGAAGGATGAGACCTGGGATCTTTTCGGGGCATCCATCTCTTGGGGCAGTGAGTGGAGCATTTTTCTGTCCAGCCCAGTTGTTAGAGGTTCCTTCCTGGGACACCTTGCCCCTATGCCTTTCTTAGGCAACTGGGAGTCGGGCCCTGCCGGTGTCTTCCAGTATTTTTGGGGGCAGAAAAGCCACTCTACATGGTCCTTCTCTCGTTGGGACAGACTTCTCTGTCAGAACACACTGCCTTCAGGACTTCGTAGTCCCAAGGGTACAAGGGGGAAGGACCCCCCTTTTTCCTCTGCTTCTCTAGGCCATTAGGTTTTGAGTTGGCCCTTCATTCCAGCTTTTAGATGAGAACAGATAGCTTCCCAGGTCATCTTTTTTGATGCCTTCTGTCAGAAGTCTAGTTCCTTTCCTCTTCCAGGATGGTTCCTTCCTGGGGCCCTTTTATCCTCTGGTCAACCCGTTAAATCTTCAAGGAGTTTGGGGGGTTACTTTGTACCTTGTGAACAACCAGTTTGCTCTGGAATATGACTGACGTCGGAGGACATTGCTTTGGCCCGTTTCAGTCTGACTATGATTGTTGGTTTCTTCCGAAGGACTGGTGAATGATATGATATGATCAATCCACACTATCTGGCAGTTTCCTTGCCGCTTTAAGATGGACCGGAAAGTCTCAAGCTGGCTCCTCCTACCCACTCGAGTGATAAAACCCTCAGCTGCGCCCCATGATGCCAGATCTTCTTTACCGCTTTGAAGCTCAGGTTCCCTCCTTAGCGCTCTGCGTTTGTAGGCCTGGATCCTTATTTATTTATTTAGTTTTTGTTTACTGGGTAAGTACACTAGACAAGTATTGTGCCTATTTTCAGGAATGACCTGGGAGAGTACAACATGAGGAACAGTAGTCAAGGAGACATGGCAAAGAGAGTACAGTTTTTTGTCACAGTAAACAAACATGTGGGAAATGCATCATTTGACGCCAGGGGAAACATACAGTAGTAAGCACATTTCAGATTATACACTCTAGACTAGCTAGTTCAACTGACAGATATATACAGGTCATCATACATAGGAGTGGAGCATAGCTCAAGGACTGGATTGGTCATAATATAACTTATAACATTGTCGTATACACCCCTAGGCTAGTTGGATCGCGGACAGGTATATACAGCTCATCATTTTCTAAATATGCATATTAGACAGAAACAAACACTTGGTAGTACAAGTTTCTACCAAGTGACCAAGGTGCAATATGTCATGGTTAGCCTATGACTGTGGAGCAATAATGGTGTAAAATGCCCAAGGCTTTTTAGGCAGGAGTAGTCAGAAGTCACTGATACAGTGGGGAAAATATCTCCAGGAATTCAATGGAGACACCTGGGAGGTTCAGACAAAACAATTTGACACTTTACTCTAGGGAGGTTTGGGGCAGTCGCACTCTGATGCTAGTTTTAGGAAACCCCACAGGGAATTTCAAAAACTCAGATAGGAGGGGGAAGCTCAGATATCCACAGGCAGCGAGTTCCAGAGTCTGGGCACAGTTATGGCAAAGTTCCGATCCCCCATGAGGGTCCAGGTAGGAGGGACTTTGAGCATCCCTGATGTGAGAGACCTAAGTTGGTAAGGGGTGGGATTCAGTTTAGGCAGAAGCCGGGCCAGCCCCTGGGGGGTGCTAGTTCTGACCACTTTCCCAGAGAGGCATCCCAAACCAAAATCAAGGTATCTAGCTGGTGAGAGCCAGCAAAGTTTCTCATATAGCTCTAGCGGTGGGTGAGTCGGGGGCAGCCAAGGCAAATGACAAGTGTTATTGTAAGCAGTGTGTACCACGGGTGAGATGTCTTTGGAAGCGAGCAAATAGGTGCAGCCCCTTAGCTGAGGGAGGAAGGAACACACTGTAGCTCTGGGAGACAGCCTGGCTGCGGTGTAAGGATTATACTTGGCCCTATAGGCCAGACCCAGTTTGCAGTTTGCCACCCTGCAGATGTTAAGGATATGATTACCCATGTCAAGTTGGGGGTCAAGTGTTACCCCCAGATATTTGATGGAGCTCACTATGGGTAGTGAGGATCCACCTGTGCTGATGACGTGTAAGCAGGCTGTTGAGGCTTTGATTTTAGCCACTGAGCCAAAGAGCATAGCCTGTGTCTTTTTCAGGTTCAGGACCAGCTTGTGACTAGTAACCCATGACAATACCCTGTTAGTCATCGGTCAGGTTCTGGTTTAGGGTAGTGGCATTCTGGGAGTGAGCCAGGATTACCAGATCATCTGCATACATGGTGGCACTACAGCTGGTAGTAACCATGGGTAGTTAATTGATTGAAGAGGGAGAAGAGGAGGGGACTCAGTACTGAGCCTTGAAGCACTCCGGAGGTCACCGGTAGGGGCTTGGAGAGGACTTTATTGAAGCAGGCACACTGCTTTCTACCATGTAGATAACCCATTAGCCATTTCATGGCATGGGGGGAAAGGCCAAGTGACCACAACTGTGCACCAAGCAGTTTGTGGTCAATGAGATCAAAGGCTTTGGATAGGTCAATAAATATTGCAACAGAGAGTTTGCCCTGGTCCATGGCTGTCCAGATACTTGATGTAACCGAGATTAAGGCTGTGGTGGTGCTGTGTCCCTTACGAAAGCCGTGCTGGGCTGGGGACAGAAGTTCATGAGTGGATATATTCCGAAAGCTGCTCAGCCACTGCCTTTTCAAGGAGCTTGCTTAAGGATTGGGAGAGTGGCAATTGGTCGATAATTGTCAGGTAGTTTGGGATTTCCTTGCTTCAGTACAGGGACAATCCTCACCTCTTTCCAGATGTCTGGGATGGTCCCCAGACCAAGGGATAGGTTGAAGATAAAGACTACTGGTGAGGCAATGTGTGCAGCACCAAGCTTAAGGAGTTTAGGCTCCAGATTGTCTAGGCCAGGACTGGGAGAGGCCAGCTAGGTGTTTCTGCAAGTCCTGAACTGATACAGCCCTGAGGTGGAACATTTGACGAGGAGGGTGACCCTCCAGCAGAGTGGAGGGAAGGGGTGGACAGAGCCTCATCAGGTGAGAAGAGGGTTGTGAAGGCAGAGAGTCAGAGAAGTGATTATTTAGGGAGTTGGCAGTAGTATGGGAATTATTGCAGGAGACTCCATTTATGACCATGTCTGTAACCCCCGGATGGGAGGATCCGCTGACAAGGGATTTAATATCTCTCCAGAACCTCCTGGGATTACTGGCAGAGCTTAGTAGGGCGGACTTGCAGAAGTCACTCTTTGCTGCCCTGATGGCCTTTTTGCACTTGTTCCTGAGGTGTCTGTACCTTTGAGTAATCATGGGATCATTGGTACTTTTGGAACGAGCCCAACACTTATCTCTCTCCCGCATCTGGGCTAGGAGATTCCCATTTAACCAGAGGGTAGCGGACCCCCTCACCCTACGGGTGACCTTGGGAGCATGCTCGTCTTGCAAGGCCCCAAAGGTGGGGAGGAAATAAGAGGTTGCTGTCGAGGGGTCAGCGGCACCATACACCCCAGACCAGTCAGTAACTCTTACGTCTTCCAGGAACTCCTCGGTATCGAATCTAGAGTAGTTTCTGACATGCATAATTTTGTGTGGAATTTTGGGGGTGGGAATTTTCCATACACAGAAAACCGGTGAGTGGTCAGAGATGGAGTCAGATAATGTACCTGCTGATGAGATCCTGTGAGGACGGTTAGACATGAACCAGTCCAGTAAGGTGCTGGAGGATCCATTTGCTGTCCGCCTAGTTGGGTCCTGGATGAGCTGGGTCAGGGCAAGGTTAGCAAGCAGAGGCTCAAACTGCTTAACATTACCACTATCCCAGTTAACGTTTACGTCCCCCAGGATTATGAGTTCGTTATCCCTGACTCTGGGACCAATTTTGTCCATGAGGTGAGTTAATCCAGGTAGCCCATCTCTTGGAGGATTATAGGTGCACACCAGGTGCAGTTTCTTTGCGTCCCCAAGTAGTAGCACATGTAGCAACTCACAGGGGACACGCTTGAATCCTGGTGGGCAATTTGGGAGATTTTAAGTGGCTCTTATGGTAGATTAGTATGCCACCCCCTTGCCCCAGCTCTGTCCAGTTGGGTGAATTCATACCCAGTGAGTTCACAGGCAGAGTCAGGGACAGAGGGTTTCAGCCAGGTCTCCGTCCACTCTAGGATGTCGGGTTTGTAGAGTGCAACCCATGCTAATAGCTCATCACGATTAGGTGGTAGGCTCCTAATGTTAAGATGAGCTATTTTTAGCCCCTTACCCATGCCCCCATCGGAGGGATTTTGTGGGTCAGATTTAATGGGCCATGGTTGGTTTCAATATCACCAGCCAGTAGTAGTGCAAGTAGGAGGAGCCAGGGGAGATACCACCTCCTATGCACTTGGCAACCTGGGAGTTTTTTTTAGCACGGGTACGCTTTACCCTGTTTGTATACATAAGGCACCGAAGATCTAGACAGCAAGTAACACTACAGTGCGCTTCGGAGATCACAAGGATATTGGAGAAGGTGTAGTCGGGGACCTCGTAGGTGGACGACCATCCCCAGTTGTCACCCAGTGTTATTTGGGGGAGGTGACCATATGCAACAAGGAGTCTCACTATAAGACCTACAAGGCCTATATCCCTGCGGATGACAGCCAGCACCCTCTCTACCTTTAATATTTGAGTATCCCTATCCTCACTAGATGGATGGGAGGGGAACCACATCCACATCTTGGCTGGAGGCATAGCACTAGCCTGTGAGATAATTATCAGTCAGCTAACGAGAACTGCTGTGAAGGAAGGAGAGATGGATGTACTAAGGCTGGAAGAAAGTGAGATTTGTTACTGGTATGTGCCAAGTAAATAAAATAAGGCCTGCACAGTGCAATTCAAGGCTACCAGCTATGGACGCAGGGGTTGAGGTTTGTTTCTGGGAAGGAGTTCCTGCCCTCGCCCTTTGTAAGCACACTTATCACCTGTCGACAGTTATACGAGGACAAGGTTTAGACAGCCAACAACCAAGCAGTGCAAGTGGGGTTAGGATTGGTACAGTGATTTGTGTAGAAAGACCAGGAATCCCTCTAGTGGCAGGTCTGTATAACCTGCTAATGGAAGATACTACACAGTTGAAATGTGCTCAGTTCTATCGAAAATCTGCTTGTTAAAAGTGCCAGATGGCTGAAGCAGGGAAAAAGTCCTGGCCAATCAGAATGGGTTTGCTGGAAGCACCCGTGTTCCAATTGGCTGCGCTGTCCCGTACCTTCCAAGGAGCTGCAGGCGGGCGTCCTAGTCTCGGTCGGTGGCTGGCTGGGTGCCGGCCGACCGTGGGGGAGCTGAAGCAGCCCTGTTCAAGGGCAGGCAGCTTCCAAGGAGCTGCAGGCAGGCATCCTGGTCTCGGTCGGTGGCTGGCTGGGTGCCAGCTGACCGTGGGGGAGCTGAAGCAGCCTGTCCAAGGGCAGGCAGCTTCCAAGGAGCTGCAGGTGGGCGTCCTGGTCTCGGTTGGTGGCTGGCTGGGTGCCGGCTGACCGTGGGGGAGCTGAAGCAGCCCTGTTCAAGGGCAGGCAGCTTCCAAGGAGCTGCAGGCGGGCGTCCTGGTCTCAGTCGGTGGCTGGCTGGCTGGGTGCAGGCCGACCGTAGGGGAGCTGAAGGAGCCCTGTTCAAGGACAGGCAGCTTCCAAGGAGCTGCAGGCGGCCGTCCTGGTCTTGGTCGGTGGCTGGCTGGGTGCCGGCCGACCGTTGGGGAGCTGAAGCAGCCCTGTTCAAGGGAAGGCAGCTTCCAAGGAGCTGCAGGCGGGCGTCCAGGTCTCTGTCGGTGGCTGGCTGGGTGCCGGCCGACCGTGGGGGAGCTGAAGCAGCCCTGTTCAAGGGCAGGCATCCTAATCCTTTGGTTTTTCTGAAAATTATTTTAAAGTTAACAAGACTTTCGTCTTCTATTTCCCTCGCGGCTGTGATGGATTTGAAATCTACTCCCGGCTTCCGTCGGTGCCCTTGTGGGCAGATTATTTCTCTGACCGACCTGCACTCCACGTGCGTTTACTGCCTGGGGCTTGCTCATGATCCACAGGCCTGCAATCTATGCAAGTCTTTTATGCCTTGGTTCTGAAGACCGTGCTGCTTGACTTCAACTGGGCGCCCCGAAATGGTTTCCGCCCGGTGAAGTCGAAGGAGGCCCGTTGGGCGGTGTCCGCGGTTGCGGGATCCACGGAGCAGCTGGAGCAGTTGATCGCCCTTGAGGAGGCGGCGGCCCAGGTTGTGTCTTTTACGTCCTCGGCATAGGCATTCATCCCGCTCTCCTTGAGCTCCTCCTATACTGCTTCTTTTAAGGAGCTTCCTCAGTCCCTCTCCACCAAGGGAGAAGGGCCATCAGGGACTCATACGAGTAGGTCGAGGAAAACGGAACCGAAAGGTAAGTCTGACCGTCGACCTTCGACTTCAGTTGAGGTTTCGGCTAAGGCTGCTGGCTTCACGCTGTCCCCGTCAGGTCAGCCAGCCGAGACACGCGTTGATGCGGTTGAGATTTTTCTCGACCCATTGGATGGGTTGTCGACTGGAGAAGTCGACAGCCATTCTTCACCGGTTCCCCTGGTGGTTTCTGAGGACTTGCCCCTGCCTCCTGTGCCGAAGTCCCCGGTCAAGGACCCTGAACCTAGGGATGAGCGAGTTTCCCCCGGCCCCTCTTCGACCAACTATCAGTGACCCCGACGGTCTCTGTCCTACTCCTTGACGGGTAGGTCCCGCCGACATCGGCGGTCTCTGTCTCTGCATCACAGAAAGCGGCATCGCCGCCCGTCCTCATCATTCTCTTTGGAGGATAGTCTCCGGCACAAGTTGCGTCGGCACTATGAGGACATGATGTGGCAGCAGATCTTACTAGCTGGCAACAAGCCAACTCTGTTGCCTTCACCGGCCATTTAGTGGCTGTCACCTGAACAACCGAAGCAGCCTCTCGCCATCGGCTCCTTAATCGAAGAGACGACTCTGGCACAGATTGCTCGTCCGAAACTGGCTGCTCCACCCATTGTGGTGGAACCACTGCCCCCGCAACCAAAAACCCGGCCCCCGAACAAGGAGTCTTGGTCAGGTCAGGGCTTGCCCCACAGATTGTGTGTCACCTACACCCCCGATCAACATCGGCAAGTGGAGTGTGACTCAGGCGCTCATCAGCTGTTCGCAGACTCCTCGGAGTCTGACGACTCCTTGTATTCCAAGCCCCTTGACCTGGAATCTTCTGGGGGGGGGGGGTCAGTCAGTGGATGAGAGCCCATCCTCGTTCCTCGGAATTCTTCAGCTAATCTCAGACTCCACTGGGATGCAGCTCGAACCTGTACAAAAATGGGCCAGATATCCCCTCACAGAGATTCAAACAACATGAAGTCTTTGCTATATTATGACATATGCAGTGAGTCCCAACCTTCGAACTGCTCCGGAGGTGAAAGAGTTAACTTTCCATGCCAGGCATGGAACTTTGAGCACGAGCTTGGTTGAAAACTCTTATCTGTTGTTCTTCAAACTCAAACTGTTAGATTCTGTACTCCGCCTCACTGAACAGTCGCTCCGGAGATTTCTACTTCTGCTCGGTTCATTTTGTTGGTTAAAGTATTAGTTTTTCGGTTTTTTAACAATTTAAACATAACCGTCGGTTCAAGCTCTGTCTGTGGTATTGTAAGTACTAGATAGGTTTTACATTTACTTTCTGTGTGGAGCTTGTAGCGTATTATCGGTTCGGTTTGAACCGATCAGGTTGTTGTAAATACATTAATCTGTCTTTTAGAGTGCGGTTCCCGGTTCTTATCAGTTCTAAAAAAAAAAAAAAAGCGGATTTATTACGCTTTTTCCACGACCGTGACACGGTTGGGAACCGATAAGAGAGTCTTGCTTGGCGGATTGCCATAAATCGGGCAAGTTTTGGTTAGGCTGGCACTATGTCTGAGAAACCCAAAGAAAACCGGCCCACTGGGTTTCAGCACTGTAGTGTCTGTGGGAAGCCTTTGCCAAGGCTGACCCCACACCACCTGTGTTTATTGTCTGGGTTTGACCACCTCAATGCAGACTGCCAGATTTGCAAAAATTTTCCTGCAGCTACCCTGGATAAGAGAGTTGGTAGGCTCAGGAAGAGGAGGCCAAGAAGTCCGCTGACCCGGATGGCCAGCCCGGTTCGGTTGTAACCGAACCGGAGGGAGTGCCCTCTGATCAGGGCTAGACTTCCTCGAGCAAAAGGAGAGCCGACCTGGAGGAGTCTGTTCCAGCAGAAAGGACTAGAAAATCAGCAGGTTTGAAGCCAAAATTTCCCCCTCCAACCGCTGAAGAAATAGCCAAAGCGATTAAAATTGTCCAGTCGCTTTCCCCGGTTCCGACTGAACCGGCACCATCAGGTAAGCGTATGGTTCGGTCGGTTCCACCGGTTCAAGAATATGATTTAGAGGAATTTTATGAACCGAAGGGGGAAGAGGAGTATGAGGAGAGTGAATGTGGATTTGAAAGTCTGGATGTGCCCATTGAACCAGACATCTCCCAGACAGACCTTCAGGAGTGTCTCCCCAGGCTTTCTGAGTCCCCTCTCATTTTATGTTTTATAAAAAGTGGCTGAAACCTCCAACTCCCTATGGAGGAAGCTGTGGATGATCAAGAGGAGCCTGACTATGTGGAAATGATGGATATCCCAGAGTCTAGAGACTGTCTATTCCTTTGCATAAATCTTTTGGGAAACAGACAGTAAAAATTCTAAAACTCCTCACACTATACTCCTGTGGATAAAAGAATGGACAAGAGGTACACATTGTCAGGCTCTAATACGGAGTTCCTTACACAACAGTGCAGCCATGTTGGAGTAGTGCAGGCTGCAGCCTGTGACAAGGCAAATATTCCCTTGGCTTCACACCCCCTGACAAGGACTCCAGGAGGATTGATGCCATGGCAAAGAAACAGTACATGGCATCATCCTTGGGACTCAGACAGGCAAATTATATGGCTTATGTTGCTAGATACCAGAAATCCAGATGGGATACTGTTATGGCTCTAACAAAACAGGTCCCTGGCCAGCTTGCCAAGGAGCTGGAGCAGGTGGCTGCTGATGGTATTGCGGCATCTAAGGTGCAATTCCATGCTGCAGTGGACTCTAATGATGTGTCATCAAGAGTCATGGCTACATCTGTGGCACTTAGCAGAATGGCTTTGCTCAGATGTACTAGCCTGTCGCAGGATACCCAGACTAAGGCCATGGATTTTCCTGTTGTGGGTAATTCTCTGTTTGGGGAGCAGACAGAGAATTACATGAAGAAAATGGATGAGTATAGGACCACCTATAGGAGTGCACAGGCCAAGGAAAGGCAGGCCACTCCTCAAAGGCAGCCTTCCAGGGGCAGGGGCAGGCCTTTTCATAGGCCTTTTTACCAAGCCCAGGCCTCCTCTTCAGCTTACGCCCAGAGGGGGTTCTTTAGAGGGAGAGGCAGACGAGGTACAAGCAGACCTGCTTCTACCCCTCAGCCTAAAACCCCTGCCAAGCAGGCACCCTGATGGGGTTGCCAGGGCCGATTCTCAGCTGCCTGTAGGGGGCAGGCTGGCTTACTTTGTCCAGGACTGGATGTCTTTAACATCAGACAAGTGGGTCCTGGAAGTAGTAAGCCAGGGACTGTTTCTCAGCTTCAGAAAATTTCCAAAGATGAGAACCAGGTCCTTTCCACCTGCAAATCCATCAGAGGCACTTGCCCTAGAGACAGAAGTTTCTACCCTCCTATCTCTCAGAGCTGCGGAAAGGGTTCCACCCCTACACCAGGGCAAAGGGTTGTACTCCAGGTACTTCCTTACCCCAAAAAAGACAGGAGAATGGCGGCCCATCCTGGATCTCGGATACCTAAACAAGCACCTTTTAAAACCAAAATTCAAAATGGTGACTCTGGGAATTATTTTATCCTCTCTAAGGCCAGGGGACTGACTAGTGTCCCTGGACCTCAAGGATGCCTACTTCCATGTTCTTATCAGAAGCTCCCATCGAAAGTACCTCAGATTCGAACTACCCTCAGGCCATTACCAGTTCAGAGTAATGCCCTTCGGCCTCACCTCTGCCCCGAGGGTATTCACAAAATGCCTGACAGTAGCAGTTGCCCACTTAAGAAGGCAAAAGATTGCGATCTTTCCTTACCTGGACGACTGGCTCATAGTAGGCCAGTCTCCAGACCACGTCAAATTACATCTTCAGGTAACTCAGCAACTGCTCACATCTCTAGATTTCCTTCTCAGTCTTCCAAAGTCGGTTCTAGAGCCTGTCCAGGTTCTCACCTTCACAGGTGCAGAACTGAACACAAAAGAGGCCAGAGCCTTCCTTCCTCTGGAAAGAGCAAGGACCCTGGTCTCTCTGGCCTCCTCTTTCACCCTACAGGTCTCTCGACCAGCAAGGCATCTTCTGCAGCTCCTGGGGTACATGGCTGCTTCTACAGCAGTGGTGCAGGGAGCAAGATTGCAGATGAGGGACATCCAGTTCCATTTGAGAGCCTTTTGGTCTCAAAGGAGAGACCCGCTATCCAAATTGATCCCAGTGACTCGAACCTGATCCAAGCCCTTCAGTGGTGGCAGGACCAGAGCAATCTGAGACAGGGGGTCCCCTTCGCCCCTCAGTCTCACTCCTTAATCCTTACTACAGATGCATCCCTCTTGGGGGTGGAGCCCACATGGGCGACCTCACTACCCAGGATTGTGGTCCCCTCAGGAATCTCTCCTCCACATCAATCTGTTGGAACTCAGAGCAGTTTTTCTAGCACTTCAAGTTTTTTCAAAATCTGTTCAGAACAAAGTTGTTCAGGTCAGAACAGACAATACCACCACAATGTGGTACATCAACAAGCAAGGGGGCACTCGGTCTACGACCTTGTGCACCGAAGCAATGAAGTTCAAACACCATGAAGTCTTGCTATATTATAACAATAGCAGTCAGCCACTGCAGCTGAACTGCCCCGGAGAGGAAGGAGTTAACTCCAGAAGATCTGGAGTTCTACAGCGCGAGGGCGCTGTGCCCAAAGCTCTATCTGGCAGTTTCAAATGAAACTGTCAGATTCTTTACTCCGCTTCACTGAACAGTCGCTCCGGAGATCAGCTCCTTCAGCTCGGTTCATTCTCGGTTCAAGAGAGTAGTTTTCGGTTCATTTGAACCGGCAAAAGTCATTATTTTTACCGCATTTCGGTTCTAAAGCTCTATCTGGTAACCGTAAGTACAAAAATTCAAGTCTGTGTGGAAAATTAATTATCGGTTGGTTTTGAACCGATCGCTGGTTTTTCTGCCTTTAAAACTGTACTGTGGGTTTTAGAGCGGTTCTCGGTTCTTATCGGTTCTAAAAAACGAAATTAAGTTTTTTCAAATACCCGTGACCGGTTAGGAACCGATAAGAGTGTCTTGCCTGGCACTGCCATCAAAAGGCAAGTTTTTGGTTAGGCTGGCATTATGTCTGAGAAACCCAAAAGAAAAACCGGCCCACTGGGTTTCAACACTGTGATGTCTGTGGGGACGCCTTGCAAGGCTGACCCACACACCACTTGTGTCTGTTGTCTGGGGTTGACCACCCTGTCAGACTGCCAGGTGTAAAAATCTCCCTGCAGCCACCCTGGAGAAGAGATTGGGCCGGCTCAGGGAACGAGAGGCCAAAAAGTCCGCTGACCCGGATGGCCAGCCCGGTTCAGTACCCACTGGACCAGAGGGAGTGCCCTCTGACCAGGGCGAGACTTCCTCGGGCAAAAGGAAGACTGGTTCAGAGGAACCAGTCCCAAGTAAAAAGACAAAGAAATCAGGAGGTTTGGAGTCCAGAATTGTGTCTCCAACTGCTGCAGAGATAGCTAAAGCCATTCAGATTGTCCAGTCACTGTCTCAGGGATCTGTAGAACCACCAACAGTTAGTAAAGGTTGGTCTGCTCAGTCCCAGTGGTTCAGGATTTTGAAGTTGAGGATTTTATGAACCACAGGAGGGGGAGGAGGAATTTGATCAATATATGTGTGGCTGGGAGGGTCTGACGTGCCCATTGAACCGGGTATTTCTCCAGACAGACCTTTAGAATCTCCCTATTCTGTCTGAGTCCGCTTTTCTTTATTTTTTACAAAGGTTGCAGAAACCCTCCAGCTTCCTTTAGAGGAGGCTGTGGATGAGCAAGAGGAGCCTGATTATGTGGAAATGATGGATATTCCAGAGTCTAGGAGGTTGTCTATTCCTTTGCATAAGTCATTTAGGAAGCAAACAACAAAGATTTTAAAATCCTCATTCTGTCCCTCCTGTAGATAAAAAATGGACAGAAGGTATACTTTGTCAGGCTCTGATACAGATTTCTTATTGAGCAGTGTAGTCATGTAGGTGTGGTACAAGCTGCAGCCTGTGACAAGGCTAATATTCCTCTGGCCTCACATCCTCCTGACAAGGATTCTAGGAAGATTGATGCCATGGCGAAGAAACAGTATATGGCAGCTTCTTTGGGACTCAGGCAGGCAAATTATATGGCTTATGTGGCTAGATATCAGAAATCTAGGTGGGACACAGTACAGCAGTTAGCCAAGCAGGCCCATGGCCAGCTGGCTAGTGAGTTGAACAGGTGGCTGCTGATGGCATTGAAGCCTCTAAAGTTCAATTTCATACTGCTGTTGATGTTAATGATGTTTCCTCCAGGGTCATGGCCACTTCTGTAGCTTTCACGTGAGTTGGCATGGCTCAGATGCACTAATCTGTCCCAAGATACTCAGTCAAAGGCTATGGATTTTCCTGTAGGGAAATTCTCTGTTTGGGGAGCAAACAGAAATTATATGAAAAAGATGGATGAATACAGAACTACCTACAAAAGTGCCCAGGCTAAGGAGAAGCATGCCATGCCACAAAGGCATGCTCCCAGAGGTAGGGGCAGACCCTTTTCCAGGCCTTTTACCATCTTCAAGCCGCCTGCTGTCTCGCAGAGGGGTTTCTTCAGAGGCAGGGGTAGATGTGGCTAAGTAGACCCTCTCCCTCCTCAGCCTAAGGCTGTTGCTACAGGCACCCTGATGGGGTGCCCAGGCCGATTCCCTCCTGTACCAGGGGGGCAGGTTGGCCTATTTCAGCCAGAGCTGGCTGTCCCTAACTTCGGACAGAGGGTTCTGAGGTAATAGGCCAGGGTCTGGTTCTCAGCTTCAAATATTTTCCAAAGATGAGAGCCAGGCATTTCCCACCTGCAAATCCTTCAGAAGCCCTTGCTTTGGAAGCAGAGGTTTTTTCTTCTGGTCTGCAAAGCAGTGAAGGGTTCCTCCTTGCCATCAGGGCAAGGGGCTTTATTCAAGATACTTTCTTACCCCAAAGACAGGAGAATGGCGGCCCATTCTGGATTTAAGATACTTGAACAAGCATCTGTTGAAACCAAAGTTCAAAATGTTAACTCTGGCAATGACATGCTTTCCCTAAGGCCAGGGACTGGCTAGCTTCCCTGGACCTCAAGGATGCCTATTTTCATGTTCTGATCAGGCCTTCCCAACGAAAGTACCTCAGGTTCGAACTGCCCTCAGGCCACTACCAGTTCAGGGCAATGCCCTTCGGCCTTACCTCTGCGCCAAGGGTATTCACAAAATGTCTCGCTGTAGTAGTGGCTCATTTAAGAAGGCAAGGGGTTGCTGTGTTTCCTACCTGGACGACTGGCTCATTGTGGGTCAGTCTCCAGGTCAGGTGAAATCCACTTGCAAGTCACCCAGCAGCTTCTCACTTCTCTGGATTCTGCTAAACTTACCAAAGTCAGTTCTGGAACCAGTTCAGGCCCTAACTTTCATAGGCGCAGAATTGAACACGAGGTTAGCCAGGGCCTTTCTTCCCTCGGAAAGGGTGGACAGACTCATCGCCTGGCATCCTCCTTACTCTCTGGGTCTCTCGACCAGCAAGGCATTTTCTGCAACTCCTCGGCACATGGCTGCTTCCACAGCTGTTGTGCAGGGAGCAAGATTCCAGATGAGGGACATTCAGTTCCATTTGAGGCCTATTGGTCTCAGAGGAAGGACCCCTTACCAAATTGGTCCCAGTTACTCAAACCCTGATCCTGGCCTTACACTGGTGGCAGGATCAAAGCAATCTGAAACAAGGGTTCCCTTCATTCCCATTTCTCCCTCCCTCACCCTCACCACGGATGCCTCCCTGTTAGGTGGGGGCTCACCCATGACCTTACCACTCAGGGAGTGTGGTCTCCTCAGGAATCTCTGCTCCACATCAATCTTCTGGAACTCAGAGCTGTCTTTTTAGCTCTTCGGGTCTTTTCAGATTCTGTCCAGAACAAAGTGGTTCAAGTCAGGACAGACAATACCACCACAATGTGGTACATCAACAAGCAAGGGGGCACTCGGTCTTCAGCCTTGTGCACGAAGCAATGATTGTGGTCTCTGGCTTATTCCCTGAACACCTCCCTGATAGCGGTTCATCTCCCAGGGAAGGACAATGTGCTGGCGGACGCCCTCAGCAGAATTTCTCAGGGCCATCACGAATGGGCTCTGAATCCACAAGTACTGGGGTCTGTCTTTGCCAGTTGGGGCACTCCTCAGATAGATCTTTTCGCGGCCCCAGACAACCACCAACTTCCTCTTTTTGCTGCAGGCCTCAGTACTGGGCTCAGTCCTCTGGATGCCTTTCTGTTGGATTGGAAAGGGAAGTTCCTGTATGCCTTCCCCCCCTTTCCTCTCCTTTTCAGGGTACTAGTGAAAATCAGATCTCAACCTTGCAGAGTGATTCTGATTGCCCCAGATTGGGCCAGACAGCCCTGGTACCCTCTGCTCCTGTCCCTGGCAGTTCACCCTGCCCTGAGCCTGCCCAGAGTTCACGACTTACTGGCCTGTGCACAGGGGAGAGTGTGGTATCCGGACCTCAAGTCCCTCCACCTCAAGGCTTGGCTCTTGAGGAGCTAGAATTTGCTGACTTACACCTTTCTCAAGGTGTCATGGATATTTTAAAGGCTTCTAGAAGCCTTCCACTAGGGCCACTTATAATTCTAAGTGGAAGAGGTTTTCCATCTGGTGCTCTGAGAGGCAGATTATCCCAGAATCTGCTGATCTTCCCATTCTTCTGGAATATTTGGTCCATCTGAATTCCCTAGGCCTTAGACCAGCTACCCTGAAGGTTCATCTGGCAGCTGTTCTCTGCTTTTGTGTCAGCAGGAAGCCTGCCTCCCTTCTTCTCACCCTGTGTTCTCCAAGTTTTTAAAGGGTTTTCCTACTAACCTCCTTTTCGAACCAGCTCCCGCTGGGACCTGAATATTTGCATTGCTCAGTTAATGCAACCCTTGAGCCTCTGTCTTCAGCAGAACTCAAGTATTTAACTTGGAAACCGCTTTTTCTAGTAGCTATCATCTCTGCCAGACGTACAAGGAAGTTACAGGCCCTGTCTGTGGAAGAAGATTTTATCTCTTTCCACAGAGATAAGGTAGTCCTTAGGACTAATAGAAAGTTTTTGCCTAAGGTGGTTTCTGATTTTCACCTGAATCAATCTATCTCCTCCCAGTATTTTTCACTGAGCATTCTTCCTCAGGTGAGAGGAGACTGCACAGCTTGGATGTCAAAAGGGCATTAAGTTACTATCTAGAGCGCCCAGAGGTCATAGGTTCGAATCCTCCAACTGTTTCTTACCTATGGGAGGTTGGCAAGGAAACCTGCCACTAAGAGAACAATTGCAAGGTGGATTGTCTCTTGTATCCATTTTGTTATCAGAAACTGGGTAGAGTACCCCTCAGGATTGAGGGCCCACTCCAGGGGGGTACAGCTGGTCTCTAGCGGCTGCTAGAGACATTCCTATTCTGGAGATTTGTCAAGCTGCTACCTGGAAGACAGTTCACACCTTTACTAAGCATTATTCCCTGGATGTCCAGTCCAGGAGAGATGCTCGGTTTGGCACAGCTGTGCTTCAGAGCCTATTTCCTAAGTAGGTTCTGACCCTCCTCCATGGAGGTACTGCTGTGTAATCTGTTATTGTTATAATATAGCAAGACTTCATGGTGTTTGAAGAAAAATTACTCACCTTAGTAATTGCTTTTCTTCTCATGGAGTCTTGCTATTATAACCACCTCCCTCCTTCCCTCTCAGAACTCCTACTTGGGTAGAGGTGGCAAATTGGTGCAAGCACTGTGTCATGCCATTTTAGTTTTCCCCTAACCCTGTTTTCCTTTGGGTTAGGGATCTAGATTGTTTCATTTAGGTTATTTATATTGCCCCCTTCCTGGACTTGAGTCTTGGGGGGAAGGGGGGTTCATATGTGCTTGTCAAGGGTGGTAAAACGAACCATAATACCATCAATCTTTGTTATTATGGTTCTGGTGTTTCTTTGTTGTTTATATTGTTGTTATTACTACTAGTAGGTAGCCATAGGCTAGTGTAGTTTTTCCACACAGACTTTTTCCTCATTCTTTGATGTTGGCTTTTCAGAAGATCTGACAGTTTCATTTGAAACTGCCAGATAGAGCTTTGGGCAGTAGAACTCCAGATCTTCTGGAGTTAACTCCTTCCTCTCCGGGGCAGTTCAGCTGCAGTGGCTGACTGCTATTGTTATAATATAGCAAGACTCCATGAGAAGAAAAGCAATTACTAAGGTGAGTAATTTTTTCTTATGGTCTCTGGCTTACTCTCTGAACACCTTCCTTATTGCAGTTCACCTCCCAGGTAAGGACAATGTCCTGGCAGATGCTCTCAGCAGGATTTCCCAGTGCCATCACGAATGGTCACTGGATCCCCTAGTACTGGAAGTAGTATTTGCCAGATGGGGCACCCCGTAGATGGATCTTTTTGCAGCCCCAGACAATCACCAACTTCCCCTTTTTGGCTGCAGGCCCCCAGTGTTGGGCTCAGTCCCTCTGGATGCCTCCCTTCTCAGTTGAGAAGGGAAGTTTCTCTATGCTTTTCCCCCCTTCCCTCTTCTGTTCAAGGTGCTAGTCAAAATCAGATCTCAACCCTGCAAGATGATCCTGATTGCTCCAGATTGGGCCAGACAACCCTGGTACCCACTCCTTATGTTCTTAGCAGTCCACCTTCCCCTGTGTCTTCCCAGGAATCACAACCTGTTAACTTGTGCTCAGGGGAGGGTTTGGTACCCAAACCTCAAATCTCTCAATCTCAAGGCCTGGTTCTTGAAGAGTTAGAGTTTGCTGACCTACACCTCTCCCAAGGTGTATTGGATATCTTGAAGGCTTCTAGGAAGCCTTCCACCAGGGCTACTTATAATTCCAAATGGAAGACAAGCATATCTCCCCAGAATCTGCTGACTTACCCACAGTCCTGGATTATATGGTGCATTTGAATACCCTGGGGCTGAGACCAGCTACCCTAAAAGTGCACCTGGCAGCCGTGTCTGCTTTCTTATCAGCAGGTAAACCCTCTTCTCTTTCAGCTCATCCTGTATTCTCCAAGTTTTTCAAGGGGTTGCTTCACACCAACCCCCCATTCAGGGACCCTGCCCCTGCCTGGGATCTTAATATTGCATTGCCCAGCTTATGCAACCCCCTTTTGAGCCCTTGTCTTCAGCAGAGCTTAAGTACTTGACTTGGAAAACTGTGTTTTTGGTAGCCATCACTTCTGCCAGGCGCATAAGTGAATTACAAGCATTGTCAGTGGAACCTGATTTCATCTCCTTTCATAGAGATAAGGTGGTCCTCAGGACTAACAGAAAGTTCTTGCCTAAGGTGGTTTCAGACTTCCATCTTAATCAATCAATGTCTCTCCCTGTGTACTTCACTGACCATTCCTCCTCTGGCGAGAGGAGACTGCACAGTTTAGATGTCAAAAGAGCCCTTAGTTACTACATAGAACGTACCAAGGGTCACAGGTTTGACTCCCTCCAACTGTTCCTCACTTATGGTGAGGTTGGTAAAGGGAAACCTGCCACTAAAAGATCCATTGCCAGATGGATTGTCTCTTGTATCCAATTTTGCTATGAAAAACTGGGTAAGGTTCCTCCCTCAGGTCAGAGGGCTCACTCTACCAGAGGTACAGCTGCATTTCTGGCTGCTGCCAGGGACATCCCTATCCTAGAGATATGTCAAGCAGCTACCTGGAAAACAGTTCACACTTTTACCAAGCATTACTCCCTGGACATCCAGGCTAGGAGTGATGCTCGGTTTGGCACAGGTGTGCTTCAGAGCCTATTCCCTAAATAGGTTCTGTCCCTCCTCCATGGAGGTACTGCTGTGTAGTCTGCATATGTCATAATATAGCAAGACTTCATGTTGTTTGAAGAAAAAATTACTCACCTTAGTAATGTTGTTTCTTCTAATGCAGTCTTGCTATATTATGACCTCCCCCCTTGCCTGCCCCTCTCAGAACCTCTGCTTTTGGGATGTGGGTGGGCAGTGCAGTGTTGGCACTTAGTAGATGCCCACCTTTGTTTTTTCACCTCTCCTTTTGGGGTGATTGGTGTTGTGTTTTCTTTTTTGGATCCCTGACTTGAGTCTGTTTTGGGACCAAAAATGTGTTCATATATTTAGTAGCCAGTTGGCTAGTGTAGGTTTACAGCTTCACACAGAACCTTAGTGAGTTTTGCTCGAAAGATCTGACAGTTTGAATTTGAAGAACAACAGACAGAGTTTTCAACCGAGCTCGTGCTCAAAGTTCCATGCCTGGCATGGAAAGTTAACTCTTTCACCTCCGGAGCAGTTCGAAGGTTGGGACTCACTGCATATGCCATAATATAGCAAGACTCTATTAGAAAAAACAACATTACTACGGTGAGTAATTTTTTTTGAACCAAGGGGATTCCCCCACAGAGGCCTTCCCTGTGGCAGAGGCCATTGTTGGCCCGGCACTGGAGTTGTGGCAGCGGCCTGCATCCTGTCCTGTGCCTTAGGCCAGGATGGCTCGAAAGTTCGCGGTCCCCACCGGTTCCCTCTCTGGCTTTTCGGAGCACCCCTCGGCTGAAGGGCTGGTAACCGATAAGCGTCTTCAAGTGCTCCGGAAGCTAGGGACGCTTGCAAGCACCCCCGACAAGGAGTCCAAGAAGCTGGACTACTTCGGCGCAAAGTTTACGCTGCCTCCTCTTTAGGTCTTCGACAGGCTAGCTTGGCCTTGCTAATGGTACATTTTTTCACAAGCCCTTATGGGTTCCTTGGATGAGATGCTTCCTCATCTCCCGACTGACCTTCAAACGACAGTCAAGCAGGTGCGGGATGAGGGAAGGGCAGTGGCCAACCAGCTCCAGAGTGCCCTGGACATTGGAGACTCTTCTGCCCGGTCAGTAGTGGCCGCAGTAGCCATGCGCCGCAGAGCTTGGCTGCGGATCTCCACCTTCACAACGGATACCCAGCACAAGCTAGCAGTCGTTCCCTTCCTGGACATTGATTTGTTCGTGCCAGGGGTGGAGGGCCATCTCCAGAGGATCAAGAAGTCCAGTGCCACCTTGGACTCTGTTATGTCTGCCCAGAAGAACAAAGGCCGCCAGCAGCAGTGCAAGTCCTTTCGCCCTTCCGCCCCTGCGACACGTCCAGCCCTGCAGCACCAGCAGCAGGGTCATCAGGCTCACACTTAGTGCACCAAGGCCAAGTCTGTCGCTTCCTCCAGCAGGAAGCCTGGAGGGAAGGGTCCAGGCGGCCCCTCAGCTGGCCCTTCCTCCAAGCCTGCCCAGTGACTGATTGAGGGGTGCTGCCCACAACCTCGTCAATTCCTTCCTGGATCCCCGTGGGGGAGCGGCTCCGCCACTTCTTTCCACCTGGTCCGCTATCATCATGGACCGTTGGGTGCTGGAAGTGGTGGGCAGGGGTCTGCCTCTGAATTCGAAAGCGGACCTCCCTATGGAGCGCCGCCTTGGGCCTGCCAGTTCTGCAGCAGACATAGCTCTGCTCCTCCAAAAGGAGGTGATCAACGAGGTGGTAGATCCTCCTCCAAACCCAGGGTTTGTGTCCAGGTACTTCCTGGTCCCAAAGCGGACAGGGGACTGGCACCCTATTCTCGATCTGCATGACCTGAACAAGTTCCTATGACCGCGCACTTTCAGCATGGTCACTCTGGCTCAGATCATACCATCCTTGGAACTAGGCATGTGGTTCTACTCTCTGGATCTCCAGGACGCGTTCTTTCACGTCTCAGTCCGTCCGCATCAGCGATTCCTCAGCTTCAGAGCAGAGGGATCACTTTGAGTTCCAGGCCATGCCCTAAGGACTTTCTGCAGCTCCCAGGGTCTTCACCAAATGCATGGCAGTGGTGACAGCATTCCTGCGGCGCCAAGGGGTCCGGGTGCACCCTTACATGGACGACTGGCTGATAGAAGCCCCCTCCAGGTTGGAGGTGGAGCGGTCCAGAGATCTAGCCCTCCAGGTCTCCTATGAAATTGGCCTCCTGATCGAGGCCAAATCGGTACTCGTGCCATCGCAGGTGATTCAGTTCATTGGGGCAGAGCTCGACTCCAGAGGTCCTTCCCCCGATCATTTCTGGTTGGGCAATTGCACCCTGCCAGGGACTTCCTGTACCTTCTGGGTCTCATGGCGGCCTGCACCAGTGTGGTCTATTGGGCCCGCTGGCATATGCGTCCCCTGCAATGTGGGCTGGCCCGCTAATAGTCACAGCGCTCCGATCCTTTGGACCAGCCAGTACCATGACTCAGAAGATGTTGGACGGCCTGCAGTGGAGGCTTGTCCCAGTTCATCTGCAGGGGGTTATCCTTTTTGTCCGCCCCAAGCCGACGGTCATCTTTACGACCGACACCTCTTTGGGTTGAGGTGCCCATCTAGGGAAGCGCCAGGCCTACGGCCTCTGGACTCCTCAGGAGTCTCGATGCTACGTCAGCGTGCTGGAGCTTTGAGTGGTTCAACTAGCCCTCACCGCTTTCGCTCTGTTGGTACGGGGTCAGGTGGCTCAGGTCCAGACGGACAACACCATGACCATGTACTTTCTCAACTGTTAGGGCGGGACACAGTCCTTGCCTCTGTGCAAGGAAGCTCTCCGCATTTGGGGTCTCGTGATCCGCCTGGAGGCGGATCTCCTAGCCATCCATGTGGCAGGAGCCTCTAACAGTCTGCCTGATGCCCTCAGCCGGATAGGTGCTGCATCTCGTGAGTGGTCTCTCCTGCTGGAGGTAGTTCAAGACCTGTTCTCCCAGTGGGGCACCCCTCAGGTGGATCTGTTCACCTCCAGGGAGAACGCGAAGCTGAGGCTGTTTAATGCTCGACCCCCTCAGCAGGGCTTGCTGCAGGGGGATGGCTTCTCAAGGCTGTGGATCCCGGGCCTCCTCTTTGTCTTCCCTCCACTTCCCTTGATCTGCAAGGTGCTTCTCAAGGCGAAGAGGGACAAGGCACAGGTGATTCTGGTAGCCGCAGACTGGCCTTGCCAGTTCTGGTACCCAGATCTTCTCAGCCTTAGCTCCAGGCTCCTGAGGCGGCTTCCAGCCCGCCTGGACCTGATCTCTGTCAACAAGGGGAAAGTTCTCCATCCGGACCTTCAATCCCTGCACCTGATGGCCTGGTTCCTGAGCGGCTAGAGTTCAGGCCTTGGTTCTTTTCAACAAGGCCCTCAGCGTTGTTGAGGCATCCCGTAAGGAGTCGACCACAAAGTGCTAAGCCTTTAAATGGAAGAGATTCTCCATATGGTGTCAGTACAAGGAGTTGGACCCCTTTGCCTGTCCATTGGCTAGTATTTTGGACTAACTGTGGTCCTTGTCTCTGCTAGGGCTTAAGTCAGCGACCCTCAAGGTGCACCTGGCAGCCATCGAAGGTGGTTGGGTGCTTTCGCAAAGGCCTTGATCACATATCCCCTCCGGTGCAAGAACCTCCACCTCTGTGGGATCTACTGCTGGTATTGGCTAAGCTCATGGGCAAGCCATTCGAACTGTTGCACAGGTGCAATATCTCCCACCTGTTGTGGAAGACTGCCTTCTTGGTGGCTGTAACGTCAGCCAGAAGGATGGGAGAGTTCCAGGCACTTTCCATTGAGTCTCCTTATCTGGTCTTCCACAGGGACAAGGTTGTCCTTCGCCCCCGCCTGAAATTCCATCCGAAGGTGGTGTCTGAGTTTCACCTGAATCAGGTGTTGACTCTGCCGGTGTTCTACCCCAATCACACCTCGGAGGCCGAATATAGGCTCCATACTTTGGACCCTAGAAGAGCGCTCGTTTATTATAAGGAATGGATGGCTGAAGTTCGGGGAGAGGTTCGCCAGCTGTTAGTCACCTACGCTGAAGCCGCACCTGGCAGACCTGCAGCAAAGTGGACGATGAGCAGGTGGGTCACCTCCTGCATAGATCTCTGCTATAGGTTGGCGGGCATGGAGCCCCCCAAAGGGATGAGCTCATTCTACCCGCGATACCGCTGCTTTGGTGGCTGCTTCTAGGGACGTCCCTATCCAGGAAATCTGCAGGGCTGCTACCTGGAAGTCAGCACACACCTTTATTTCCCATTGCCACATTGACCTAGAGTTACGCTGGGATGCTGGTTTTGGGTCCTTGGTTTGCCAGTCCTTATATCCCAAGTAGGGGGTGTGCGTCTTGGCTCTCCCCTCCCGGAGAACTGTTCGGAGTCTGCCAGACAGTGTGGATTGAACAACATATCCACGTCCCTAGAAATACAGGTTACTCTCCTGTAACAGGAGTTCTAGGAGCGGTATATGTTGTTCATCCACACGACCGACCCGACCTCCCCGGCTTTGACACGCAACCTGGCTTCCAGTGGGCTAGATCTATCGTCATGGGGTGGAGCTTAGGATTTTACCACCTGGGTGGGTGGGAGGAGCCAGCTTGAAGACTTTCCTGCCCATCTTAAAGCAGCAAGGAACCTGCCAGACTGTGTGGATGAACAACATATACCACTCCTAGAACTCCTGTTACAGGTGAGTAACCTGTATTCCTTCTCTCCTTTTGGTTTGCCCAGACCTATTCCTGATGGGGCATTCCTCCTGGTAACCTTTTTCTCAGAAGGCTAGCCTCAGGGTAAATGTCTGCTCAAGCCCCCTTTCCCCCTCTGCATATTGCAGGGATGTTTCTTCCTCCTGGGGGGTTTTTACCTCCCTGATGGCACTGCTTGGGGCTCTGTTCCAATGGTGTAGCGTATTGCAAGAGCCCCCTCAAAGTAAGCTGGTAGTTATGTAAACACGGACCGTAACAATAGCTCTTTGAGAGGAACTCTTGCAGTAAGCACTTTTTTCCTCCCTCTATCCCCCTGTACTCTTTCCATCTATGCCTTTCTTGGCTACAAGAGTCCTCTCTGTCTTCTGTTGGACCTTTTCTCTGGTAGGAGGAACTGAGGTGGGCGTTGGGGACTGCCCCTCTTATACAAGATCGGATGTCTACGTGCCAACGTCAGGGGCTGGTCCCCATTGTAGACTGCTAGCTAGAATTTTTTTGTGTGGTCCTGGCGGCTTAGTCCTAATGGTGTTGCCTACTGCAAGTGCTACTCTCAAAGATCTACTGTTACAGTAAGTTTTAAAGTAATTGTACTTTTATTGTAGATGTTCATGATTGACAGATAATTGTAATTCAGGCACGACAGAACTATAGAGCATATATGTCCCACAGTGACTTCCAGGTAAGCCATATTAATTGGCGCATAGAATTGATTGTAAATGGATTCATACTAATGTCTCTTGTGCCATGGATTTTCCCCCCCTTAGATTCGACATGAAGTAAGCTTTAAAAATATGACCCATAAGCTGTGCAGTGACCACTGCTTCAACAGGTATAGGATGGCGAATGGTTTGGTGATGAATTGCTGTGAACATTGTGGGGAGTACTTGCCGACCAAAGGAGCTGCAAATCATTTTCTTGTGATTGAAGGGCAGCAGAAAAGGTTCTGTACTCAGAACTGTGCCAATGATTTTAAACAGGTAATACTAAAGGCAGTCAATTTTTTTTATATCTATTTATTGATGAGGTAAAAAAAAAAAAGCTATGTAACTAATTGTATTCTTTCCACATATTCATACTACAGTATTACAGTCTTCACTAAGCTTGTGTAAAGTCTGCTGAAAGTTGTGGGTTGGAGCCTCCACACCTCTTGTTCAGTCTCCTCCCTACTATGTGCCAGATCATCTGTTGGCACTTCGTACACAACTTTAAACCCAGGCTTCAGTGCCATCTGGAAAATGTGGCCTGAAAGGATAAGAGCATACCTTAAAAGGGCTTAAAGGACTCCATGGGTTTCAAAAAGCTCCAATGGAGTCAGTGGCGGAAGGCCTTGCATTTTTTTTGGGGGGGGCACAACAAATACAGAGCCCTGGAAAGGTGAACCTCAGTTCCCAGTGGGAAGAAAGATGTCTAAAGAGGTCTGCCTCTGATATGAATAGTGTTGTACTGGTTTGAACCAGGTCTAACATATCAATACAGCCAGTAGGAAGAGGACATATGGTTGTCTCTAGTCTGCTCGAGATTGCAAACCACCCAGTATGTACTGAGGGATCTGCCCCCCCCCTTTCCCCACTATCCGCATCTCCCTCCCAATTGACATCCTCCCACTTTGCCCCACTCCATGCCGTTTTCACTTTTACCCTGTCCCAGCCTCTCCTCAAAACTGTCAACAGTCCACTGGGTGACAACTTCCTCTTGCAATTCTATCAACTTTGTCACCACCCTCTTGGTGTAAATATCTCGTTTCCCTCTTGAAGCATCCCCCCACCAGTTTGAGGCACTGCCCCCAGTAGTCCTTTTGTCACCAAGTCTGTAGAGGGCCTCAGAATTCACGTTATTGAAATCCCTAAGGAATTCAAAGGTTTTGATCATGTTATCCCTCTCCCTTCAATCTAAGGAGTGCAGATTGGTATCTCTGAGTCTCTCCTCCTTAGGCATGCCTTGTTGCCCCTGGATCATCTTGTTTGCCCTTCTCTGTGCTGTCTTGAGTAGGTTGATGCCTTTCTTTAAGTACAGGCTCCATTGCTGCACACTGTAATTCTGATGCTGACTCGTCAGTGACCTGTAGAGTGGCAGGATGTACCTCCACCTTCCTACTGGTTATTCCCCTGAGTGTGCATCCCTGCATCCTTTTTATGCTTTGGCTGTGTTCTCTTGCAGTGTGCTTCAGGCCCTTCATAATGATCATACCCACGTTTTTCTTTTCCTCTGATTTGGTGACCTACACACCCCACACGCACAGGGGTTGCTATATGTATTTATTTAAGTCTTAATTAAAGCTTTCGTGTATTGTTATGACAGCTATACTGCGTTTTTCTTGTCGCTGGTGAAGCCCACTTCTGTTCGAATCAAGTTGGATTTTCCATTTTTAGCGAGGCTCCAGCTTATGTTTCTCAAGCCGGGTTTGCGTTGAGGTGCTTGACCTGCACCCCTCCCCCCCAGCCAGTATTTAGTTTCTGGATTCTGCACCCCCAGTGCATTGTACACTTCTTGGCATTGATTCCCAGCTGTCAAAGAACTGAACATCTCTCAAGTTTAGCCAGGTCCTCTCTCATGTTGAGTGTCCCTTCTTCTGTGTCCACTCTCCCACAGAGTGATCCGCAGAGGTCTGTTGTGCCTTTTACTCCATCTGCAGTGTTGTGTTTCTGGTGAAGATGTTGATTAACACAGGACCGAGCGTGGAGTCCTGTGGATCCCCTGCTAGTGTCTGATCTAGCCTCTGAGAATTCCAGTCAGACTACCACACATTCTAGTTTCTGTCTTGCAGTCAGTGTTTTACCCACCTAGCCAGTTTCACCCTACCCCAAAGTCCTCCAGCTTGCTAATCAGTCTTCTCTTGGGAAAAGTCAGACTTTAATGAAATCTAGATACAGTATGTCCACTGCTTGGCATTTGTCCACTGTCTTACTAATCCAGTCAAAGAAATCAGTTAGTTTGGTCTGGCAGGACTGTCCAAACACTGCTGCCTGTCATCAGGGAGTCTCATTTTCATCCAGAAAGTTCACTAATCTTTTCCGAATGGTTTTCTTGATCTTCCCCACTGTCGAACTCAGACTTGACTGTAATTACCAGGGTCATCCTTCGGCCCAGTTTTGTGCAGCGGCAGTACATGTGCTATTCTCCAGTCCAGGGGTACGACTTCTGTTTCTAGAGAGGTGTTACATCACCAGCCTTAACTCAGTACATCCCCTAACTCTCTCAGAACCCTCAGGTATATTGCATCCTGGCCCGGGTCCTTAAACCCTTCCTTATCATGTCAAATCCAATCTTCCCATTTTTGACCACCCTCTCTTCTTTCCTTGGGGTACATGGCCATCCCTTCTCTTTTGTGAATACTGAACATTTCTTAAGTACCTCTGCCTTTTCCACACTACCTTCCACCCACCCCCTTCTTTTTTTAGCCTGACTGCCCTGTCCTTTATCTCTCTCCTCCCTGACGTACTGGAAGAAGGCTTTCTCTCCTATTTTTATCCCCTCTCCCAGCTGCAGTTCCGTCTGGGCCTTAGCCAACCTTACTTGCATCCTATACATTCTCTCCAGGTGCTTTTGTACATTTTAAAGATTGCTGTTTTGTTCATTACCGCTTTGGCTACCTCCTTGTCAAACCAGCTGGACATCTTGGTTCTGGATGTTTTGCTTTTCATTTTGGCACACTCATCAGTGGTTGCAAATATCTATTCCTTGACACCACCCATTTCTGGTCCACCCTTGTATCTTCCCTCATTTCAGTGACATACTCTTCCAGAATTCCCCCCACCTATTCATGGTCTGCCCTCCTGAAGTCCAACACCTGTCTCTTTGTTTCTGTCCTCTCCTTTTCCATGTCCAGATGAAACTACACAGTATTGTGGTCTCTGTCTGCCAGTGGTGCTTCCATCTTGACCTCCTGGACATGCGCACAATGAGTTGGAACCATGTCCAGTATAGCCCTTTCCCTGGTGGGTTCCAGCACACATTGTTAGAAACCCACCCTCCTGTGCCTCTAGCAGCATCTGTGTCCTGGTACTGGTGGTGGCAGGGATCTGCCAGTCTACCCCAGGTAGATTGAAGTCCCCCATGATCTCTACCTCCCCCTTGACATCCCTTTCCACTATTTTGGACCCTAGCTCCCTATCCAAATCCTCTTATTGGTTCTGTGGCCTGTAGACTACTCCTGCGCATAGCTTCCTGCCTTTTGATGACTGCAGCTGCACCCACAACATCTGTCTGTCCTCCTGTCTCCTCTTCCCTAGTACAGGTGATTCTGTACTCCACATGCAGAGCCACACCTCCCCCCAGCCCTCCTATACAGTTTGAAATCCAGGATGGAGAGATCCCAGTCGTGATTAAGTGTGGCCCACGTGCCTATGATGGCAGGCATGTCCACCTCCCCATCAGTGAATGCAGTTCAGCCATTTTGTTCCATAAGCTCCTTGCATTCAGACATTCTACCTTGACTTGAGTCCCCCCCACACTGCCCATGGAGTGCCTGTGCCCTCACATGCCTGGTCCTACCCCTTTGTCCTTCTCTTTGCCTCCTTTCTCTCCCCACGCCATCCTCTTGTTCTGATCGGGTGGTGGGGTCCTCATTCATGTAGTCAGTTATTTTGTGTCCTGCTG
This sequence comes from Neoceratodus forsteri, assembly GCA_016271365.2. Taxonomy (NCBI): domain Eukaryota; kingdom Metazoa; phylum Chordata; order Ceratodontiformes; family Ceratodontidae; genus Neoceratodus; species Neoceratodus forsteri. Next base: position 449,783,586 of record CM057458.1, read on the forward strand.
TCTCCCCCCACCAAAAAAAAAAATTAAAGTTCCCTGGTACTGTTCTTATTGAATCTGACCTTTAAGATGCTCACACCCTCCATGTTGAGGTGCAGTGTCCAGTGCATAAAGGTCTTTGTTCCCCCATGTGTTTCCTTAGTCACCAGTTAGTTTGTAGCCCTCCTCTTTACACAACCCCTGAGCCAGACATTGAATTCCTCTAGCCTAGTCGTCCTTGCTGTGCTGGCCCTAGGTGCTGGTGACCTTCCTGCATATCCATTACACTTCTTTGAATCTGTCTTGTTACTACCTCTATCTCACTGTCTGCCAGCTTGTTTGTAGCTACTGAACAGTAAGGTGCTGCCCCCATCCATGATCTCAGTTTTTCTTGACCCCATCCCCTTGCGGTCATTACCAGCATGCAGTGCATTCTTCTGCAGTTCAGTTTAGCAGTTGAGTTCCCCCATCTCACTCACTGAATTATGGAGTCTCCTAGAAGCACAACTCTCCCTTCCCCACATGATTCCTGAACCCTCCCTCTCCGAATCTGCTTGTCCTTCCTTTGCTGACCCTCCTTCCTTCTGCCCCCTGCTTTGTCCACCTGCACCCCGCTGTTTGCACCGGATCCTCTATACTTTTCTATTCTGCCCTTCTCCACTGGGCCCTTTCCTGCTTGCCCCATCCCCTCCCTGCCCTTCTGTCTCCATGCACTGCCCCCCCCCCCCCAAATCCTCTTCTCCACCATGCTGTGCATTCCTCCCTTAGCTCATTATTACCTGGGCAACCATTTGTTTCAGGTAAACAATGGATGGCGGACTTCATATGAAGCTGTTGGAAATAATGAGTTAGTGTAAAAATTCCTCTCCTGTTGCCCCCGCCCCCCTACGATTGTTGCATGTACCTTCCCTGTCCAGTGGGAGGAATCTGTTCCTCACTGGCAACCTTGGGGTGCTCTCACCAGCATCCCCTCCTTCTTGGCCCTCTCTGTTCCTCTTTCTGATGTCCATCCCTCCCATCTAGATAGAGATTAGCTGCAGTCCCCCAATAAGGCCTTCCTGCTGCCAAGTGACCTGGCCTTACTGGCCTCAGTTGGGCAGTGTGGCCCATGGTCCTCCCTGCAAACGTTCTGCCAGCACCCCATATAAGACATGGGTAGATGCCACACTCCCGCTTCGTGGCACTAACGCTTTGGGCTCACTGGGGATTGTGTGTGTTATGTAGGATTACAACTGCCCTACTGGCTGGCTGTAACCTGGCAACCATGCTTCCACAACATTTGGGACTAGTTAGCCTCTGTCTTCCTGCCCATGTCTCTCCCTCTGCAGCCGTCCTCCCTCCTTCCTCCTCCCCGCCACAGTCACAGTAAGCCCATCAGAAAAAAGTAGCATTTTGCAAATAAATTTTAACAAACCCACAGCACTACCCTTAACTGCTGTTCACTCTTTCGCTCCCTGCATGCTGGCTGTCTCCCAATCACACTGGAGCAGCAAACGGAGGCTTTTTTAGTTAAGATCACAGCAGCCCTATATGCTGGCTGCAACCAGGCAACCACGCTTGCCCAGCAGTCTGGGTTGGTTAGCCTCTGTACTCCCACCCTTGAACCTCCATTTGCAGCCCCCACAGTCACAGTAAACCCATCAGAAAAAGCAGCAGTTTGCGAATAAATGTAATGAACCCCCAGCACTTCACTTAACTGCTGTTATCTCTTGCGCTTTCCACATGTCAGTGGTCTTCCAGTCACACAATGTCAAGCACTGTGAGCTCTACTGGGGAACATGGCTGAAATCCCTCAGTTGCTGATCGACTGTTCTGCCTGGTATTTCAGACTCTGTCGTAACTGTGTCAACTGAGTCCAGATCTTCAAACCTTAATGCTGCAGTCCCAGCTCTGGGCCAGGCCTTGAGCACTGCTTCTTCAGAGGGAGTGTTGGGACTGGCAAACTCCCTTTTGGAGGGAAAAAGATCAAGGAGCTAGCCCGAAGTTGTTCAAGCTATATTCAAGGGCAGCTTCAAGCAATGTTTCTTTGGGGATGGGCCCAGCATTTCGAGGCGCATGGACAGATGCTGGAAAGTCCTTCAAGGAGAGCTGTTGAACACATACCCCTGTGTTGCTGTGGGGAAACCCTCGATGCCCGCATATTCGCAAGAATTCAAAGATCTTCTTCAAGGATATATCCTTCATTAGGCTACACGTTTGGAACTACAGCTGCCAGGCATTAGAATCACATGGAAACTTCTACTAGACTCAGGGATGCCCACGACTGTGTCATGTGTTATCATCTGCATAAACGTGGGCAGCTCCATTGCTCTTTGGTTCTTTTTCCACCCTCTTATCATCCTTATTGGATCTACTGTGGGAAACCTCATCAGCTAGCCATTGCTGTTTCTTATTTTCATGTCTCACAAAGTTTATTGTCTCTGCATGCCGCTGAAGCTGAAGAAGCCTTTATTTTGGTCCTGTGAGTGCAGAGATGAACTCTACAAGGAGAATTCATACACTGTCTGCGTGTGATGTTTGGGCCTTTCACAGTGTTAGAACCCGTGAGATCTGTCAGACTTCAGGGTGACGCCACAAGAAAGCTTTAGAAAAATTCATATTCCTTAAAGGCTATGGAGAAAGTACATGAAACAAAACTGATGTTACCCACTCTGACAGAAAGGTGGTCTCCAAAATCTAAGGTCTAGGACAAGGAGTGGTTGTCATTGTGGCCCTCTTTAGGCCATAAATGTATAGGGGGGAAAAGAAAGGTCTTCTCGCTCATAAGGTCCTGGTTGCTGTTGCGGCATGCAGGTAACACTATTGCATCATTGTCCGTGCTGGTGGCATTGACGACAGCCTCCCGCAACCGTCAATGAGACAGCAAGGTCAGGGCTTTGTTCAGGTGTTCCCATACCTACTACAGAAGGTATGACGCCATCATCATTGAGTCAAGACCCATTGTCAACGAATATAGTCCGAGCCTCTATCCAGGGCATCGTTGACACTCAGGCTGTGCCGGTGTTGTTTTTGAAGGTGATACAACACATTCTGCTAGGCTTGCCTGTGCAGCCTGTAATTCCATTGACGGGGCTAACTGGATCCCAGCCCCTGTTGACAGCATGTTCCAGCACACAGCAAATGTCTCCTTCTCAGCTGCCAACTAAGTGATGGCCACCAGAGGCCATGGAATTAGTAAATGGACAACTACTGTATTAGGATTAGTATGTTTATGATAGCAGGATTTAGCACAATAAGCTGTTTCTTGTGATTATGTAGTTCACATATTAATAAAAAATTATCCCGCAATTTCTGGAGCCGATGACAGCATCTCAGTATAGGAATGTATATTGTAATTAATTCACAGGGAAGCTGGTAAATATACTGCAAAGCTAGCTTGATGTGTAGAGACACACATCACTGAAAAACGTTTCCAGTAACAAACGTGTGATGGCCCTGCCATCTCTACAATATTCGATTGTGGGAAAGTTGTACTTAATACAGGAGGGGTGAGCACATACACTGCGACATAAATCTGTGTATTCTTACCCTGTGGAATAAACTGCAGATGACGTATGACCGTGAAAGTATCAGACATTTATTCCATGGTTAATATGTCATCTCCGTTTATACACATAATATACATGTTATACCCCCATTCCCCCCCAGCCGGCACTTAATTCACACTTCCCTGTTTTTTTTTTTTTTTTTTTAAAACAAGTGCACATGCTGTTTCCAAAGTAAACACACCACAACAGGTAGCCTTGTTGTATAAACAGGATACCCGATGGCTGCCTGTTAAATACATGATTTGTGACCTCGCTGAGAGTGACCTTGGACCGTCACTCGTGGCTCCACCACTCATGAGGTCACAAGGTCACACTGCTTATTCACATAAATTGTGTATTCAACAGGCAGCCACATATATATATATATATATATATATATATATATATATATATATATATATATATATATATTTATTCATATATATCGATATCAGCATCAGGCCCTTCAGTCTTAAAAAATTATTTTATGTGACTTTGCTAAAAAAACTGACCGCCACTAGGGTTCATGGAGTTAGTAAGTGGCTCATGATGGTACTGACATTAGCACTCGTTTGGTAATAATATCCAGTGTAGTAAGCTGTTTCTAAAGGATGGTGCACTTTACATTATGTCTTGTAATAGCAGTAAAAAATTATCCCGCGATAACAGGAGCTGGCAACACCAAAGATGTGGCGTACATTTTATAATGTGTATTTAAGTATTGTACAAGTTATTATACGTTGATCATAGTGCATAATTGCTGTACTGCTTTGTGTTTTGTGTCCCCGCCCCCTCAGCCCTATACAGCCTCCGCCTTTACAACAATTTGGAATGGCGTACAAAGGTTATTACTACCTGGTAATTTAGAACAATGAAATCATTCAAAATGAATGTTACTATGCCTGTCCAAATAGCGGGGCTTGTCTGTGCCAATCAGGGCTTTAGGGCCCGCTTACATACGTCCCGGTGACTACTCTTTTAGCGGTGACTGACTATTGCTAGGCAGCTGTACTTGAGGGAGCGTGAGAACTCGGCTGTGACTCATTACATTGCTCCATGGGAGGAGTAAGCGGGCTCAAGAGGAAGAGGGAGGAATTGGCATTATCTGCATCCCCCATCCTGGGTTGCAGCTGAAAATAGGCATCTGTTTTTGTCTAGTGTATTTACGTGGTTAACAAAAGCTAAAAAAAAAAAAAATTGCATGCTGAAACAAACTGCAAGGTAAAAACCTTGAAGCTCATCAAAGTTTTCAGTATTATAAGTTTCCCATGAAACTTTGGGTACGTTGGAAAGTAGTCAGCAATGAGTCTTAGTATTCTTTTTAAACTGTTCTTTGAAACATTAGGATTAAGAAATTCAGCAGAACATCTGATACTGAAACTGCAAAAGTTTGTAACAGATGTGTAGACAGGTATGCATCCTCTCAAAAGAACGGGGGTGAAATGCTTTTTTTTTTTTAGTATGAGTGAAGTAATAAGCACTGAGTGGTGACTGTGGCACGGAGTTATGCACAGTTAACAGACCAAATAGGTTTTAAATACAGAATAGCAATTTATTAGTATGTTTTATTTTCTACATGATCTATGCATTTATTAGTATAACAAGCAAGGATTAAGTTGTGGAGATCCAGGCATTGTTACATGGTACAGTGTTATTTTGTTCAGTATTTTTTGAATTACAGTGAACTTCAGTATTCTGTATTGCAAAATATTTTATCTAATATTATTGTTTATAACAGTTGGACACAAATCCCCTTGAAAAGGCTCACTATTTGAGCGAAACGTCTGGGTACAGTCAGTAAACCTCAATTAAAACTGATATATACTGATGAACATGGAGTTCTTCATTTGAAGGAATACAGTAACCCCACCCACAATTTTTTCTGAGGCCGATTCAGAAACACCCAAAACACTCTGTGCTGGTGGCTCTGCTCCCATCGTCTCCACATGACTTATTACAGACTACTCCGCCACCTCCACTGTTGCCTCCATGGGTGGTTGTGGGGGTAGGTGGGCAGAATCTCCCTGCACCTCAGTGGCAGGAGATTACAAGAGATTTATTTATTTATTTAGCTTTTGTTGACCGGGTAAGTGCAATAGACAAATCCTGCCTATTTTCAGCACGACCCGGGGGGAAGGGGATACAGATGAATGGCAACTGACCTTGAACCAGATTATGCTGTTGGTGGTATTTTTAGTGAATGAGGGAAATTTGACCAGGACACTGGGGAAATTCCCCTACTCTTTTCGATAAGTGCCATGGGATCTTTAACATCCACCTGAACTACCACCAATCCAGGCAGATGGGACCTCGGTTTAACGTCTCATCCGAAAGACGGCACCTCAGAAATGCAACACCCCTCTCATGCTGCATTACAGTGTCAGTACTGGGATATTAACCCAAGTGCCAGATGTGGGAACTGAACCCACAGCCCTCTGATCTCCCGGCCTCAGAGGCGAGTGTGCTACCTACTGAGCCACTGACACTGATGGGTACTGAAGTGAACTACAAGAGGGCATGTGCTGTAGCTGCAGGACACCCGTCCAAATAGGCCTCTGCCTCCTTATCCTCTGGGCCATTTATCCCTGCTGAACTTTTTTGACTCATTTATTTATTTATTGGTTTCTTTTTCCTTAAAAAAAAAAAAATATATATATCTGACGATCAGTTACAGGATTTTTAGTACTGTAAATAAATAAAAAGAGAACTAAGAGAGCTTCAGTAGCAGAGAAGTAGTGGAATTGCAGTATAATGTGGGGAGTGGTGCAATGCAGTGGCTGTGGGGCAGCCATATTCAGGCAGACCTTCTGGACACTGAGGTGCTGCCCTATCTGCATGCATCTCTCTGGACTGCGGGATGAGGTAGCCAGACTCAGAGCGGAAGTAAACTGGGTCAGGAGTACCATCACCCCTATCCAGGGACCACCCAGTCCAATGCAGCTGCCTCAAAGGATGCCGAGAACGAGGAGCACTTGGATGACAGTGGGCTCAGGCAGAGGCACATCCCAGATCCTATTCCTCTCAAGAACTCATATGCCACACTGGCAAATGAGGACAACCAAATAGAGGTACCCAGGGAAGTGGAAGGAAAGGATGTGGAGGTTAGGCAAGGAGGTGACCTCAGTGGGGAAAGCAGTGGACCCCAGAGGAGGAGGAAGCGAATCCTGGTGGGGGACTCCATCGTAAGAGGGATCCAGCTAGGAACACAGGAGGGGGAGGACAGGGAGGTGAGGTGCCTACCAGGTGCCACGGCATGGAGGGATGGAAGGAAGATACTGGGATCACTGGGAAGGCAAGACGGAGGGTGAGCTGGATGTCATTATCCACCTAGGTACTAATGACTTGGCAAATGGGGAGCCAAAGGAAGTTCAGGAAGAGTTTAGGAAACTGGGGAGGGGTCTCAAGCAAGTAGCTACTTCTGTCACTTTCTCAGAAGTACTACCTGTGAGAGGCAAGGGAGAGCATAGGAGTGCATGCACCAGGAACTTTAACTCATGGTTGAAGAACTGGTGCTGTGAGGAAGGGTTTGGATTCATTGGTGACTGGGGACCCACCTGGAGGGATGGAGGTTTGTTCAAGCCTGACGGCCTGCATCCATCCTGGAGGGGAATCCACACTCAATGATAAGTTTAAATGCTACATTGATAAGCATTTAAACTAGCAAAGGGGTGGCAGGCCAGCAAGGACGGTGTACCTACTTGCTCACCCCCACAGCTAGTAGTGGAACCAGTGAACCAGAGGAGTGGCTATCTCTGCAAAGCAGTGTGCAAAAGATGGAGATTAGTGTCCAAAAGGTGAATAAGCAGAAAAGGGGCAAAATTCAGCAGAAGGGCAAACAGCAAGGAGAACCAGGGATAAATGACAACCAAGGAAGGGGCTGGAGTAGAACAGTGAAGCAGTCTAGGAGGTCAAATCATGGAAAGCCATGTGTGCAAATGCCAGGAGCCTTAGCAACAAGATGGAAGATCTGGAGGCTGTCATGGTACAGTCAGACCTGGACATTGTGGCCATCACTGAAACCTGGTGTAATGATAACCATGACTGGGAGATGGCCATACCTGGCTACAACATATTCAGAAGAGACAGAGCAGGCAGGAAGGAGGAGGAGTGGCACTGTATGTGAAAATGACATAAGGGCCACACAGATCCAGGAGGAACAAAATGGGGAGAGATACTGTGGTTAGCTGGAAAGGAAATGGGGCCAGCCATCCGAGACAGGTGTGGTCTATAGACCACCAGCCCAGGAGGAAGAAACAGATAGGAGTTGATGCTAGCCATCCAAAGGATGGCAGACAAGAGTGAGGTAGTACTGGTTGGAGACTTCAGTATACCAGACGGACTGGAGCATCCCAGCAGCAGCATCAACTAGGAGCAGATTTATCCTGGACTCCCTTCAGGGTGCCTTCCGGGCAACTGGTCATGGAACCAACTCAGCAGAAGGCAATACTGGACCTTGTGCTCACAAACAGGGACAGTGTGATGGGGGTAACAGTGGGGAGCACCTGGGTAACAGTGACCACTAGTCATTGTGGTTTGAAATCACAGAAAGAGCAGAACCAAACCACACAAAACACGATCCTGGATTTTAGGGGGCAGACTTTGGGAAAATGGGGAAATACTTGAAAGAGGCATTAAGGGAATGGGACAGGAATCAGGGGTTGAGGAACAGTGGGCAGTATTTAAAATGGGGATTATAAGAACAACAGAATTATGCATTAGCAGGTTAGCAAGAGGAAAAGGAAGAGGAGACCATTATGGTTTTCCAAAGAGGTAGCAAAGAAAGTGAAAGCCAAAAGATTGTATTCAGGCACAAAAAGACACAGGCAGAAGGGGATAGGAGAAGTACCAGGAGAAACAAAGGAGGCAGGAGGTCAGTAAGGGAAGCCAAAGCTAGACAGAAGAACACATTGCAAAATCAGTGGGTAAAGGGACAAAACCTTTTACAGGTACATAAGGAAAAGAAAGACAAAGGAGGGATAAGAGACTGAAGGGGAGGATGGGAGCCATGCGGAGGATGACAACAATAAAGCTGACATATTGAACAGGTATTTCTGCTCAGTCTTTACTAAGGAAGAGGGGGTAATGGGTCTGAAGGGAGTACAAGGGTGAGAATGGTGCAGAAATGGACACAAGTCCCTTTACCGAGAAAGGGTCCTGAAGGAACTGGAAGTAATAAGAGCTGATAAAGCAATGGGGCCAGATGGGGTGCACCCCAGGGTCCTTAAAGAACTAAGAGAGGTGGTGGCTGAACCTCTGGCTATCCTGTTCAGCCAATCACTGGAAACAGGAGGTACCCAAAGACTGGAGGACAGCAGATGTAGTCCCTTATACAAAAGTGGGAACAAAGAGGAAGCAGGGAACTACAGACCAGTCAGCCTCACCTCGGTAGTGGAAAGATCATGGAAGCACTACTGAAGGAGAGATTGGTGGAACATCTGGTTGTCAATGGACTACAGGACCCAAGGCAGCATGGTTTCACCAGGGAGGTCATGTCAGACCAACCTCATTGAATTTTTGACTGGGTGACTAGGAGGTGGATCAGGGAGGGCAGTGGACATGGCCTATCTGGACTTCAGCAAGGCCTTTGACACTGTGCACATAGAAGACTATTACACAAACTGGTGAATATGGGTGTGGGCAGGACAGTAGTGTGGTGGGTAGGTAACTGGCTGGGTGGCAGGACACAGAGGGTGGTGGTAAATGGCTGTCACCCACAGAGGGAAGAGTAACCAGTGGGGTACCACGGATCAGTGCTGGACCGGTCCTATTCAACATCTTCATCAGTGACATTGCACAGGATCTAGAAGGCAGAATTTCACTGTTCGCTGATGACACAAAGCTCTATAACAGAGTAGACACACCAGAGGGTGTAGACAGAATGAGAAGGACCTGCAGAAACTTGAAGAATGGTCAAGGGTTTGGCAGTTGAAATTCAATGCAAAGAAGTGCAAGATAATGCATATGGGGCACAAAAACCCTGGCACAATATATCAGTTGGGGGGGGAGGATATAGCATGCACCAAGCAGGAAAGGGATCTTGGGGTTGTCATCTCTGATGACCTCAAGGTAGGGAAACAGTGTGACAAGGCATCAGGTAAAGCAAATAGGATGCTGGGATGTATAGGCAGGGGCATCACCAGCAGGAAAAGGGAGGTCATAATTCCGCTATACAAGACACTAGTGAGGCCCCACCTGGAGTACAGTGTACGGTTCTGAGACCATACCTACGTAAGGACATAGACAGGGTAGAGAAGGTTCAGAGGAGGGCAACAAAGATGGGCATGGGTTGCATCACAAGTCCTATGAAGACAGGTTGAAGGAACTGAACATGTACTCCCTGGAGGAGAGGAGGGAGAGGGATATGATAGAGACATACAAGTATCTTACAGGGAGGAACAGGGTGCAGGAAAACACTATTTTTAAGCTAAAAGATGTTCCAGGACTAGAGGGCATGGGATGAAGTTGGAGGGAGGACGATTCAGAGGAAACATGAGAAAGAATTTCTTCACAGAACGGTGGTGGACAAGTGGAACACCCTGCCAGAGGAAGTGGTGAGGGCTGAAACAATCACGGGATTTAAGAATGCATGGGATAGACATAAAGGAATTCTAGAGGGCAGGGGTAACGGGAAACAGACTTCTAGGAAAACAAACTGAACTTACAAGCTCAAATGGGCAGACTAGGTGGGCCATAGGCTCTTATCTGCCGACACTGTCTATGTATCTATGTATCTGAAGGAAGAAGTGCAGTCATTACTCCAAAAACGTGATATAGAATCAGTTCCTCCTTGTCAGAGAAACAGAAGATTGTATTCCAAATACTTTCTGGTCCCAAAGTGGACAGGGGATCTGTGTTCTGTATTGGATCCCAGGGGTGTAAAGTTCTGCATACAAGGTTTCGCATGGTCTGATTCCCCTGCTGCATACAGGGGGCTGGCTTTGCTCCCTAGACATGAAAGATGCATACTTTTTATGTCAAGATCAGAAAAGCTAAAAGACTGTGCTTCCACTTTATGATGGATGGGGGAGCACTACCAGTTCAGGGTATTGCCCTTTCACATGTCTTCTGCACCATGGGTCTTTACCAAGTGCTTGGCAGTATTTGCAGCAGCTTTTCGCAGAGGCGACTTGTATGTTTTTCTCTTATATGAATGTCTGACCCTTGAAAACCAATTCCAGGGAAGCTCTGCTACATATCCTGTCTCTGACGAGACGGTTGTTCGACAACTTTGGGGTTGCAGTGAATGTGCCAGTTTGTTATGACCGCCTGCCAGAGACTGCAGTAGATGGGGGCAGTCTTGGAGACAGAGAAGGGGTGAGCTTTCTTTCCATTAAACAGAGCAGAAAATCTGACTGGACAAGCACAGCTGGTGTGCAGAAGTCATTCTTGCCTAAGGAGTCCTTTAGCATCAGTAGCTTTTTTGCACTTAGCTGGCTAGGTGCAACTGCCCCGGAGGTGTGCCTTTTAAGAGAGATTTAAATGAGTGTAGGGCCAAGCCATTCAAAAGACCGGAGGTGGTGTGAGCTGAGTGAGAGCTGTTGAATGCTTCAGAATTTTTTCTCCGCTGGGCTGAGCAGTATTTCCTTTGAGATGTCTCCCAACTTTCCTTGCCGACAACTTACTAGTTCTTATTTGGGTAAAGTTTTCCTCATAAATTATTTCCTTTAGTGTGCTGAGTGAACTTTTTACTTTTTCATTAGCGCTGTGCACAGTTTTCATTTTTAGCACAACGGCGCTATTGTGACTTTTATTTTTACTGCTACTTTTACTTTAAAGCCAGATTTTATCGCGGGTGCTTATTTTCAACCGTCTCCTTCATTTTTGGGGCAAATTTTTGTGGGAACTGTCGAAATTAGGGACAGTTGCCTTGTGTGCGGGGTTTACTGCGAGGCCACCTGCAGTAGATTTCAAATTTAAACAGTGCCTGGGGGGTTTCTCTCTAGATTGGCAATTACGAGGAATCCTTTTTTGTTATATTACTGGACCTTGGTGGTATCTGTGTCAGGACTGTCCGTAAGGGTCCAGCAGCCACCTGTGCGCAGTTGAGTATTACTGGGTTTCTGTTAAGATTGGCACTGATATAGATCCCAGTTTTACAACCAATAAAAGGCACTAGTAATAAACAGTTTATTAACCGGGGGCAGGACTGGCTGGTGGCATTTTCACAGAAACCTGCACTCAGTTCGTAGGTCCCGAACTGGTTTGCTTTGCTTAAATTGGCAAACATAGCAGACAGACCTTTGATTATTATGGCTGAGGATAAATCAAAAGCTTTAGATGAGGGGGCTATTCAAAAGTATTAGTACCAAAAGCAGAGGTGCTGAGGAACCCTCCAGATCCCAGCCAAAAAAATAAAGCTTCCAGAGATGAAGTTCTTCACAAATTGAAAAATAAGAGTGACGAAAAAAGGAATCTTGATAAAGCCTCTGAAGTGGCTAAAGAAACTGTCAAGACAGAGATGCTCCCGTTGCTCCTGGGAATACCAATAGCGAGGCAAGAGGTAGCTTAAAGCATACAGAAAAAAACCCAAAATACTTACAAACTGTGTAGGTTCTTCCGTCAGTGCAAGATATGGAAAAAGCATGGCAACTGTTTCTGACCCGACAAAAGTTGGGTCCTTTGCTTTTACTGGGGCTGACATGCACTCTTCCACAGTTCTCTGTTCTGTAGACTGTGATGGTGATGCAGATGATCAATTTTATGATGTCCCTGACATGGATTTTGAGGGCCTTGAGCCCCAGGAGTCCCCGGACCCTCACCTTGGTGATCCCCTGGGTGACCATGAGGATCGTTCCTCTATGTTTACATTCATACAGAATATGCCGGATACTCTGGACCTCCCCAATGCAGGAGCCCAACCAGGATGTTGATGACGAAGATTATAGGGAGATGAAGGGTCTTTCATCTGCAAAGACCCTGGTCATCCCTATCTATAATGCATTTAGAAAAAATACCATGAAGGTGCTTCAACACCCCACTTCAGTATCAGGGGTTGATAAGGCACGTAAGAGAAAATATAAATTGTCAAAAAATGGTACAGAGTGCCTGTCTGCATACCCTAGCCACGAAAGTATAGCGCAGCAGGCAGCTTGTGAGAAAGCTGGAGTCTCCTTGTTGCCATCTCCTGCTGACAAGGATCCAAGAAAATTGACTTTATAGCAAAAAAAAAGGTATGCCACAACTTCCCTGCTTCTCAGGCTTTCTTCTTGCATGGCATTCACAGCCAAATATCAGAAAGCCCTTTGGAAATCTGTTCAGGCTATCGCCCGCAACGGATCAGATTCTATGATGCAGGAGCTGGTGCATACGTCAAAAATTGCCCTAGAAGCTACTATGTTACCAGTTCCACATACAGTTCACGTGCAGAACTGGATGAGTACCAGCTGCCTTAGGTTGAACTTGGGTAAAACAGAGGTATTGGTGGTGGAGCCAGGGGTGAGGAGGTTAAGCTGGTGGGCAGGGAAACCCTCAGGTTTATTTCTGGGGGGGACCCCGCTTATGTCATCTGGCCAGATGCGTAACCTTGGTGTTATGCTTGATGAGGGCCTGACCCTGAAGGCACAGGTGTCTGCCGTAGTCAGATCATCCTTTTTCCATCTAAGGAATATAGCACGGTTGAAACATGTGGTCCCAATTGAAGATCTTCCTATCCTGGTCCACGCCTTAGTTACCAGTCATCTTGATTACTGCAGTGCCCTTTATCTAGGGCTGCCGAGGTGGATATCCGCCGCTTTCAGCTGGTGCAGAATGCGGTGGCCAGGTTGTTGACTGGAAGTCCTAGATCCAGTCATAACACCTGTGCTGCGCAAACTGCACTGGCTGCCTGTACAGTGGAGGATCACCTTCAAGATCGCGTTGCTGACCTATATGGCCCTACACGGGTTGGGACCCCACTACCTGAAAGAACTCCTGGTTCTAGGGACATGGATATGTTGTTCATCCACTCTGCCTGGCAGGTTTCTTGCAGCTTTAAATCTTGCTGGAAGGTCTTCAGGCTGGCTCCTTCCTCCCACCCGGGTGATAAAACTCTCTGCTCCGCCCCATGACACCAGATCTTCCTTACCGCTTGGAAGCTCGGGTTCCCTCCTTAACGCTCTGCGTGTTAGACTGGATCCTAATTCTTCAGTTCGTCCGAAACTCGTTTTAAAATTTTCAAGACTTCGGTCTTCCTTTTCCCTCGCGGCTGCGATGGACAAATCGACTCCCGGTTTTCGGTGGTGCCCATGTGGGCAGAAGATGTCCAGGACGGATCCGCACTCCATGTGCATCTACTGCCTCAGCCTAGAACACGATCCGCAGGCCTGCTAATCTTGCTGTTCGTTCTCGACCCAGCGTCTTGGAGGACGCTGCTTTGCCCGGTTGAAGCTTCGGGCGCCCGGGCGCTACCAGCCGGTTAAGTCGAAAGAGTTCCCGTATGGTTACGGCGGCTGGCTCAGCTGAGCAGCTTGAGCAGATGATCGCCCTTGAGGAGGAGGCGGCCCAGGCCGCATCTTTCTCCTCCTCCTCGGTCGCGGCATTTATCCTGCTTGCCTTGGGTACCTCGTATTCTGCTTAGTTCAAGGAGCTTTGCAATTCCCTTTCCACGAGGGGAGAGGGGCCATCGGGACATTCCTCTCGGTCCAAGAAGAAGGATCCCAAGGGTAAGTCCCATCATCGGCATTCGTGGGAGCGGGAGAGGTCCCTTCTGGACAGCCGACCGCCTACTTGGTCGAGGTTGCAGCTAAGGCTGCTGGCTTCACGGCATCCCCGACAGGTCAGCCGACCGAGACAGCCGTCGACGCGATCGAGATATTTCTCGACCCATCAGACGGTTTGTCGAGTGGTGAGGCTGACAACCCATCTTCGCCAGTTCCCCCAGTGGAAACCGAGGATTTACCTGCGCCATCGGTGCAGCAGTCCCCGGTTAAGACGTCTGAGCTGAGGGAGGAGCGGGTGTCCCCTTCTCCCTCCCAGGCCCACCCTCAGATACACCGAGGTTCTCGGTCTCAGTCTCGGACCTCTTCTCGGTCCAGCTGATCCCGCCAACATCGGCGGTTTCGGTCTCTGCACCGAGATAAGCGGCGACGCCACTCCTCCTCCTCGTCTTCCTCCTCGGATGAGGAGAGGCTTCGGTGCAAATTGTATCGATGCTACGAGGAGCTGATTTGGCAGCAGTTACTCTTGTCCGGGGCTAAGTCGACTCCGATGCCTTCCCTGGCCATCAAGTGGCTGTCACCCGATCGGCCGAAGCAGCCTCTCGCTGCAGTCGAGATGCCCATGTCTGGGCCGGTTGTTCGGCCTAAGCTTGCTGCCCCACCGATTGTGGTGGAACCTCCGCCTCCACAACCGAAATCAGGGGCACCGACCAAGGATTCTCTGTCGGCTCAAGGCCTGCCCCACAGGTTGTCGGTCACCCTCACTCCCGACCGTCCTTGGCAGGTGGAGGGTGGCTCAGGCCCTAGGCAGCTCTTCGAGGACTCTTCAGAGTCCGACAACGACTCCTCCCTATTCTCCAGGCAGGTTGACCTGGAGTCCTCCGGTGGCCAGTCACAGGACGAAAGCCCATCGTCCTTTATGGGTCTGCTTCGGCTCATCTCGGAGTCCACCGGGATGCAGCTCGAGCCGTGTCCAATGGGCCTGGATCCCCTGACGGAGATACTGGACCGAGGGATTCACCCACGGAGGCCTTTCCTGTGGCTGAGGCCATTGTCGCCCAGCCTTGAGCTGCAGTGGCTCTGCTTACTGTCCCGCGCCTTTGGCCAGGAAGTATGCGGTCCCTCACTGCCTCTGCCCGGCTTTTCGGAGCACCCTTATGCCGAGGGGATGGTCACTGACAGCGTTTTCCGGCGTTCTGGGAATGCCAGGGATGTGGACAAGCCCCCCGACAAGGAGTCCAAAAAGCTGGACTGCGCCGGGCGCAAGGTGTATGCTGCGGCCTCCCTTGGCCTCCACCAAGCAAGCTCGGCCGTGCTGATAGCACACTTCTCCCACGCACTCATGGGCTCCCTGGATGAGGTGATCCCTGATCTCCCGGCCGACCTCCAGACCACGGTCCGGCAGGTTCGGGACCAGGGTAGGGCAGTGGCGAAGCAGCAGCTCCAGACAGCTCTGGACATAGGGGATTCCTGTGCCAGATGGGTTGCGGCCGCAGTGGCCATGCGCCGCTGAGCATGGCTGAGGATATCCACCTTCACGGCGGATACCCAGCACAAATTGGCGGATGTCCCCTTCTTGGGGCCCGACCTCTTCGGCCCTGGAGTGGAAGGTCACCTCCAGCAGAACAAAAAGTCAGATGCCACTCTGGACTCTGTCACCTCCGCCCAGAAGGACAAAGGCCGCCGACAGCAGCAGTACAAGTCCTTTCGTCCTCCTCAGCCATGTACTCGCCCGGCCCAACAGCACCAGGGGCTAGCAGGCTCAAGGCCAAGCATCCCAAACCCAAGCCTGCGGCTTCCTGCAACAGGAAGCAGGGAGGTAAAGGCCCAGGAGGTCCCTTGGTCGGTCCCTCCTCTAAGCTTGCCCAGTGATGGGTTGAGGGGTGTCGTCCCAGCCTCGTCATTCACCCTGCGACACCCCCCCTTGGGGGGACGGCTCCGCCACTTCTTTTCCGCCTGGTGCGCTATCACCATGGACCGTTGGAGGTGGTAGGAAGGGGCCTGCCCCTGGAGTTCGAGCAGGCCCCACCCTTCCAAGCTGTCGCCCCTCAGGGGGCTACGGGGTCCGCAGCCTCTCTGTCAGCTCGCCTAGCTGATATCTCCCTGCTCCTCGAAAAAGAGGTGATCAGGAAGGTGGCGGATCCTCCTCCAGACCCGGGGTTTGTGTCCAGGTACTTCCTGGTCCCAAAAACGGACGGGGGACTGGCGCCTCATTCTCGACCTGCACGACCTGAACAGGTTCCTAAGGTCTCGGACCTTCAGGATGTTCACTCTGGCTCAGATAATCCCATCCTTGGAACGAGGCGTGTGGTTCTGTTCTCTGGACCTTCAGGACGCGTTCTTTCACGTCCCAATCCGTCCGTCCCACCAGAGATTCCTCCGCTTCAGAGGGATCCCTTTACAAATTCCGGGCCATGCACTTCGGCCTTTCCCTCGCTCCCAGGGTCTTCACCAAATGCATGGCAGTGGTGACAGCATTCCAGCGCGCCGAAGGGTCCAGGTGTACCCCTACCTGGACGACTGGCTGATTGCAGCCCCCTCCAGAGCGGAGGTGGAGCGGTCCAGAGATCTGGCCCTCCAGGTTTACTCTCAGGTTGGCCTCCTCAACAACGAGGCCAAGTCGGAACTGATTCCAAAGCAGGTGATCCAATTCATCGGGGCAGAGCTCGACTCTCTACGAGCCAGAGCACGGCTTCCGGCGGACAGGGCCGAGGTTCTTTCCTCCTTTGCCCAATCATTTCAGGTTGGGCAGTTGTGCCCTGCCCAGGACTTCCTGCGCCTCCTGGGCCTCATGGCGGCCTGCACCAGCGTGGTCCGTTGGGCCCGCTGGTACATGTGTCCCCTTCAATGGGGGCTGGCCAGTCAATGGTCACAGCACTTCGATCCGCTGGATCAGCTAGTGACAGTAACCCAGGGGATGTGGAATGCTCTCCAGTGGTGAACCGTTCCAGCACATCTGCAAGAGGGCATCCTGTTTGTCTGCCCCGAGCCGACGGTCTCTCTATCGACCGATGCCTCTCTGATGGGTTGGGGTGCCCATCTGGGGGAGCACAGAGCGCACGGCCTCTGGTCCCCTCTGTTGTCCCGATGCCACATCAACCTGCTGGAGCTTCGAGCAGTTTGTCTAGCCCTCACCGCCTTCGCTCTGTTTCTACGGGGTCCAGACGGACAATACCACGACCATGTACTACCTAAACTGCCAGGGCAGGACACGCTCCATGCCTCTGTGCAGGGAAGCTCTCCGCATTTGGTCACTCGTGCGCAGCCTGGAGGCAGATCTCCTAGCCATTCATGTGGCAGGAGCCTCCAACACCCTGGCCGATTGCCCTAAGCCGGATAGGGGCTGTGTCTCACGAGTGGTCTCTCTTGCCGGAGGTAGTACACGATCTCCTCTCCCATTGGGGCACGCCTCAGGTGGACCTGTTTGCCTCCAAGGAGAATGTGAAGTTGAGACCGTTTCATGCCCGCCCCCCTCAGCAGGGCTCGCTGCAGGGGGATGCCTTCTCGAGGCCGTGGACCCCGGGCCTCTTCTGTGCCTTTCCCCCATTTCCCTTGATCCACAAGGTGCTTCTCAAGGCGAGGAGGGACAAGGTGCAGGTGATTCTGGTAGCCCCAGACTGGCCCCGTCAGTTCTGGTATCCAGATCTCCTCAGTCTCGGCTCCTGGCTCCCGAGGCGGCTTCCAGCCCGCTCGGACCTGATCTCAGTCAGTCAGGGGAAGGTATTCCATCCGGACCCTCAATCCCTGCACCTGACGGCCTGGTTCCTGAGCGGCTAGAGTTCCAGGCCTTGGGTCTTTCCGACGAGGTCCTCAGCGTCGTTGAGGCGTCCCGTAAGGAGTTGACCAGAAAATGCTACGCCTTCAAATGGAAGAGATTCTCCATTTGGTGTCGGGGCATGGGCCTGGACCCTTCCTCCTGTTCCTTGGCAAGCATTCTGGACTACCTGTGGTCCCTTTCTCAGCAAGGGCTTCGGTCGACGACCCTTAAGGTGCACCTGGCAGCCATCTCTGCTTACCAGGCGTGGGCTGGGAAGCAGTCGGCGCAGGAGAAGGTGGTCGGGCGCTTTTTCAAAGGCCTTGATCACATATCCCCTCCAGTGCGAGAACCTCCAACTCCATGGGATCTACTGCTGGTATTGGCTAAGCTCATGGGCAGGCCATTCGAACCGATGCACAGGTGACATCTCTCACCTGTCATGGAAGACCGCCTTCTTGGTGGCTATCACGTCAGCCAGAAGGATGGGAGAGCTCCAGGCACTTTCCATCGAGTCTCCTTATCTGGTATTCCACAGGGACAATGTTGTCCTGCGCCCCCAACCGAAATTCCTTCTGAAGGTGGTGTCGGAGTTTCACCTTAAGCAGGTGTTGACTCTGCTGGTGTTCTACCCCAAACACACCTCGGAGGCCGAATATAGGCTCATACTATAGGTTGGCGGGCATGGAGCTTCCTAGAGGGATAAGAACTCATTCTACCAGCCATACTGCTGTATCGGTGGCTGCTTCTAGGGATGCTACCTGGAAGTCAGCACACACCTTCATCACCCACTACCACATCGACCTTGAGTCACGCCGGGATGCTGGTTTTGGGGCCTCTGTTCTCCAGTCTTTATTTCCCAAGTAAGGGGTGTGCGCTTTGCCTTACTCCTCCCGGAGAACTGCTAGGAGTCTACCAGACAGTGTGGATGAACAACATATCCATGTCCCTAGAAATACAGGTTGCTTGCCTGTAACAGGAGTTCTAGGAATGGCATATGTTGTTCATCCCTGACTCCACTGACCTCCCAGTTTAGCGCACAACCTGGCTTCCAGCGGGCTAGATCTAGCGTTATGGGGCGGAGCCAAGAGTTTTACCACCCGGGTTGGTGGGAGGAGCCAGCTTGACCTTCCGGCAAGATTTAAAGCGGCAAGGAACCTGCCAGACAGTGTGGATGAACAACGTATACCATTCCTAGAACTCCTGTTACAGGTGAGTAACCTGAATTTCCAGGCCATTCAGATTAACAGCATGGAATGGGAGTTACTGATGTCATAGAATGTCTTAGAAATGTAAAAATCAAGAGCAGTAGCTGGTGAGGAGAGTGGAATTCTTTGCAGATCTGAGGGCACCCCAAAGCTAGATTATTTATCAAAACGTATCAGAATACATATCTGGCATGGAAAGGAAGATGGAAGGGCAGTTAGCAAATTTATCTCTTTTAAAGGCCTCCAATACAACACCCAGCCCAACATCTTCAATGATATTGGTCTCAAAGTAAAATTGGGCTTCTTACCCCAGGAGTCCTTTAGCATCAGTAACAATAGCAATCAGTTGGCTAGGTGCAGCTGCCCCGGAGGTATGCCTTTAAGAGAATTTTATTTAAATGAGCGTTGGGCAATAGCCAATCAGAAAACAGTAGGGGGAGTGAGCTGCGTGACAGTAGCCTGAAGGCTTCAGAATTTTTTCTTCCCTGACTGAGCAACTCATTCACACTAGTGGGATAGCGCTGAGATAGGACCACACATGCGCGGCACTGCAAGACTACTAGCTCACGCCTGTATAGGCTATCTCAGCGTCGACCTTCCAACCACCTCGGTTCCTTTTCTCCTGCCGTAGAGTGCGCTTGAATGTTGACGTTGCTCGTCAGCCGCAGTCAGTGTTCGCCTATACGACAGCAGCTTTTAGCGTTTAATTTAACATTTTAGTAGTGATTTCTTATTTTACGAATAAGAAAAAAAGATTATGAAGAAGAGGAAAATAATTTCTTTCCTGCCATCAGCGGAGTCATTCTTAGACAGTAGCGGTGATGGTAGGAAGACTTTGTTTGAAAGTTGTTATGGCAGAGGGCGTGTCCAGTCCGGACAGTCTTGTGCTTTTGGGGGGGCGACAGTCACGAAGCACAAATTTAGCAGATCCAGCTCCGGAACCTCGAGCCCTTCTTCCTCGTTGGGGAAGAAGAATCTGTGCCGCTCGAGGTTGTCCTTTGGGACGTCTGCACGAGGATTGTTCAGGAGGGGCGGTAGGCCTGAACCGACTTTTGTGGGTTCCCCTTGGCCCTGCTCTTAACAGCGGCATTCTCGACTCTGAACTCCATCTCTGTCCTCATTGGAGCTGCAGTGAGCAGTTTCACCTCTGGGCCGCTCCTATGGGGCAGGGGTTTGATTTCTTCCAGTTTTCCTGGCTGTTTCTCTGATTTTGGGGCCTCCGGGCCTCTGAGCCGTTGGACCGGAGCTGGGTCGATTGGATCAGGATGAGTGCAGTGCCCTCTTGGTGCCTTCGCGATCGTGTCGACCCCTCATGCCTACCCCCTCTCCCTTTTCCAAGCAGGGGCCGGCACTGGCGTAATCTTTTTTTTTCTTCTCCCCTTCTCGGGATTTCCATTGGCATTTTCCTTTGGCACTGTGGCTCGGTGCCTTGGTCAGCGCCATCGTCCTGTGCAGTGCTGTGGGTGCTGTTGTTGCTGCCGCTGGTTGCCGGCGCCGCGGGTGTCTCGGTGCCGAGGGCACCCATGGGTGCCACTGGTGCCCTCGGGTACCATTCTTGCCGTGGGTGCCATGGTGCTGGGGGTGCCCTCGGGTGCTGTTGCTGCATGGGTGCCGTGGGTACCCACAGGTACCACCGCGGGTGCCCTCTGGTATCACCCAGGTTGGCATAGATACTGCTTGGTGCCCTCCTGTGCCACGGGTGAT
The DNA here is from genome assembly GCA_016271365.2 of Neoceratodus forsteri. Taxonomy (NCBI): domain Eukaryota; kingdom Metazoa; phylum Chordata; order Ceratodontiformes; family Ceratodontidae; genus Neoceratodus; species Neoceratodus forsteri. The sequence continues at coordinate 449,804,389 of CM057458.1, forward strand.
GCTTGTGCTGCAGAGGTGCTAGTGGGTGCTGTCTGGCAGAACTAGTAACACATTTTTCCTTTTCGGACTTCTTATTCGCAGAACTTGTGGCAGGATGTTTTCCGTAGAATGAAATCCTGTTCTGAGGATTATTTTTTCCATACATCTTGGTGAGTGGCGGTCTATGTGGGATCTTGTCATCCAGCGGTTTTCTGCTGTACTGTTCTGCCAGCGGAATCTCTCATTCCTCTCAGTATTTTCTCGGCTCCCTACGTGGTACCAAGCTCCTCGACATTCTTCTTGTTGACTGAGTCTCTAGTGGCTCTGACCTAGACCTCCCTTAGAGGTCATTATGGGGTAGAAGTGCATCTTGATGGGTCTTTCTCTGTCCTTCTGGTCAGTAATACAGCGGATGACTCATTTTATATACTGAAGGGCACGTCCTCTCTATCATCAGAGTCCGTGATTGAAGATCTTTTCAGTAGTTCCTCAGTAATTGGGTCCACTATAGTATTTCAGACTGCATCTGTGGATCATACACTTTGCGTCTAGACTTTCAAACAACTTGAAGTCTTGCTATATTCTGACAAGTGCAGTTAGCCTCAGCCTTTAAGCTGCCCCGGAGAACAAAGGGTTAACCTTTCTATGCAGAGCATAGAATGCTGAGCTTGAGCTCAGTTGATGTCTCTGTTTCCCTTTGAAAGCTAACAGTCAGATTCTTTTCTCTGTCTCACTGAACAGTCACTCCAGAGATTTCTCCTGCAGCTCAGTTTGAAAGTCGGTTGAAGTGTCATTTTTTCATCTGTTTCTAACCGTAAAAGTTTCCCGGATAGTCTGTTCAGTCTCTGTCTGTAGTACCGTGAGCACTAGATATTTATTTATAAGATATTTGTCTTTTGGTACTAGTAGACTACAGGAGTTCACGGGTGTACAGATCACATCATTGAATCAAACAGCAATAGAACAACTTTCTGAATATAGTTATTTGAGAATAAACATCGATTCCTTATTAACTTTTAAGAATCGTATAGAGTCTACTATCATCAAAACACATAAAAAGTTAGGAGCTTTAAAGAGAATATCAGTGTGTTTTAGGTTGCAAGACAGGAAATTGATTGCAGAACAGCTCATACTTCCGGTGATCAGATATGGAGAGATTATTTATAGGACTACTATTAAACAACTTTTGAATAAATTAGATAAATTACAGTATAGGGTGGCAAGATGTTTTATGTTGTAGTTTTAGAACTCATCATTGTGATTTGTTAACGAGGTTAAATTGGCTATCTCTTGATTTGGAATACAGAAAGAGTTGGTCCTTATTTATTCATAACTATAGGACAATTCACTTAACCCATAATATAGCCAAACTATTAGCAGATAGGGATTCTGCACTTAGGAAACATTCAGTAAGGGAACTGTATCAAAACAGAATTGATCCAGAAAAACGTAAAAATAAATTTGGGGATAGAACATTAGAATCTCAAGCATCAGTAATTTGGAATGCTCTCCCTCCTTTATTGCGGTCTGAGAAAACTGCCAAAATTTTTTTGAAAGGGTTAAAAGTGTATTATGCTTATTCGTGTGTCTGTGGTTGATATTGATCTTTATTGTCTCTGTTAAATGGTTTTTAAAAATTTGTAAATTGTGTATTTTGTATTATACTGTTATTGATGTGAATATGTGGAACTTGGATGACTTGCATAGAACTGTCTTGAAAACTAGATTGTATTATCCAAATGACATGTATTATTCCTGTATAAAAATAATTTTTTTTTACTACTACTACTAGATAGGTTTTGTACTGTTTTCTCTGTGTGGAACTTGTAAAAAGTGTGGATCGGTTCGGCTGAACTGAACATTTGCTTAATTCTTGTGTAACTTTAGTGTGTGGTTACCGGTCCTTATAGGTTCTAAAAAAAAAAAAAAAAAAAGTGTTTTTGAAACATTTTTTCCAAGACTCGTGACACGGTTAGGAACCGATGAGGGAGTCTTGCCTGGTGGTTGCCAAAAAAAAGGTTAAGTTTGGTTAGGTTGGCCATGTCTGAGAAACCCAAGGAAAAAACTGGGCCCACTGGGTTTCAACATTGCAGTGAGTGTGGGGAGGTATTTGCTAAGGCCGATCCCCATACCACCTGTGTTTATTATCTGGGGTTTGACCACCTCGATTCAGACTGCCAAATTTGCATAAATGTTCCCAAATCTACCCTTGAAAAGAGATTAGGTAGACTGAGGGAAAAGGAGGCCGAGAAGTCCGCTGACCCAGATGGCCAGTCCGGTTTAGTTTTGACCGAACCAGGAGGAGTGCCTTCTGACCAGGGCGATACTTATTTGGGCAAAAGAAGAGCCAATCCAGAGGGGTCGGTTCTGACTAAAAGAAAGTGCAAAGAAAAATCATCGGGTTCAGATCCAGAAGTCCATGTTCCGACTGCTGAAGAAATAGAGTGATTCGGATTGTGGAATCGCTTCGCCCGGTTCCGACCGATCCGGCACCTTTTGGCAGGGGCTCGGTTCGGTCGGGTTCAAGGGAGTTTGAAGATGACGATGACGATGGTGATGGTGAAAGTCTAGATGTGCCTGTGGAACCGGACATCTCCCCACACAGACCTTCAAATGTATCCCTTCCTAGGTTTTCTGAGTCCCCTTCCCACTTTATGTTCTACAGAAAGGTGGCTGAGACCCTCCAGCTTCCTAAGGAAGAGGCAATGGAGGATCAGGAGGATGTAAAAATGATGGACATCCCAGAGTCTATTCCTCTCCACAAATCTTTTGGGAAATGGACACAAAAAATTCTGAAGTCTCCCAATTCTGTACCTCCTGTGGACAGAAGAATGGACAAGAGGTGTCCAGTCTCGGGCTCAGAAACTGAGCTTCTAGGGACATGGATATGTTGTTCATCCACACTTTCTGGCAGGTTCCTTGCTGCTTTAAATCTTGCCGGAAGGTCTTCAAGCTGGCTCCTCCCTCCCACCCACCCGGGTGGTAAAACTCTTGGCTCCGCCCCATGACGCCAGATCTTCCTTACCGCTTGGAAGCTCAGGTTCCCTCCTTAGTGCTCTGCGTTTTCGACTGGTTCCTGATTTTTTGGTTTCTCCGAATTTAGTTGGAAGTTTTCTAAAACTTCGGTCTTCTTCCCTTGCTGCTGCGATGGATATTTCGTTTCCCGGCCCCCGGAGGCGCCTGGGTAATGCCTCCAGGAAGGACCTGCACTGCACGTGCGTTTACTGCCTCGACTTGGACCATGATCCGCAAGTTTGCGATTTTTGCTGTGCACTTTCGACCAGCGTCCTGGAGGATCATGCGGCCCGTTTGGGGCTCAGGCAACCTGAAACTTTTTCCGTGCCGGAAAAAACCTTGGAGGCTCGTCGGGCGGTGTCCACGTCGGCTGTCTCGGCTGAGCAGCTCGATCTCTTTTCCTCCATGGAGGAGGCGGCCACCAAGTCTGTCTCCGGTCGCGGGCGCGATCCCGCCTCTTGAGTTCTCCTCATTCAGCTTCGTTTAAAGAGATTCGCCAGTCCCTTTCCTCGAAGGGAGAGGGACCTTCAGGACCTGCCTCTCGGCCCTGGTCAAAGGAGTCGCAGGCTAAGTCCCATCATCGGCGTGAGCGGGAGAGTTCCCCTTCCCCTGTCTGCCGACTTTCGACTTTGGTCGAGGGTGCGGCTCAGGCCACTGGCTTCACGGTGTCCCAGTCAGGTCAGCCGGCCATGACTCCCGTAGACGTTGTTGAGTCTCTCGACCTGTCACCTGGGCTGTCTACTGCAGGAGTCATCAACCCTTCGCTGGTTTCCCCGGCGGAGGGCGAGGTTCTGCCTGTACCTTCAGGGCGACAGCCTCGGTCTTTATGTTCGAGCTGAGGGAAGAGCGGGCGTCCCCCGCTCCTTCCCAGGCCCACCCTCGGTTTCCCTGAGGATTTGGGTCTCGGTCTCAGTCCTCTTCTCGGTCAAGCCGCTCCCGCCGACTTCGGCGATCTCGGTCTGGTCACCGAGTTAAGTGGCATTACCGTTCCTCCTCGTCTCCCTCCTCGGATGAGGAGTGGCTTCGATGCAGATGGTGTCGACGTTACGAGGAGTTCATGTGACAGCAGTTGCTATTGTCCGGGAATCAATCAACTCCGATTCATTCCCCATCCAGCAAGCAGCTGCCGCCCGAACGGCCAAGACAACCGCTCGCTGCAGTTGAGGTGCCCACTTCAGGGCTGGTTGTTCGTCCAAACCTTGCTGCCCCACCGTCTTCGGTGGAACCTCTGTCGGGTCACGACCTGTCCCGCAGGTTGTCTGTTCCCCTCACTTCCGCCTGCCGTTGGCGGGCGAAGAGTGACTCAGGCCTAAGGCAGTTCTTTGCAGACCCTTCAGAGTCCGACGTCAACTCCTCCATGTTCCCCAGTCGGGAGGACCCGGGGTCCTCTCCGGAACGTTCTGTGGATGACAGCCCATCGTCCTTTATGGGTCTGCTTCAGCTCATCTTGGAGTTCACCGGGATGCAGCTTGAACCCGTGTGCAAACGGGTCTCTTATCCCCTGACGGAGATTCTAGACTGAGGGGGTTCACCTTGAGGCTTCCCGGTGGCCGAGGCCATTGTCGGCCCGGCCTTGGAGCTCTGGCGGCGGCCTACTTCCTGTCCTGTGCCCTCGGCCAGGATGTCCAGGAAGTACTCTGTCCCTGTCAGTTCTTTGCCCGGTTTCTCGGAGCACCCCTCAGCTGAGGGGTTAGTTACCGATAATGTCTTCCAGTGTTCTGTGAACGCTCGGGATGTGGATAGGCCCCCCCCCCCCCAACAAACAGTCCAAAAGGATGGACTATGTCAGGCGAGTAGGCCTGCATCCTCCCTGAGCCTCCGACAGGCTAGCTCGGCTGCACTGATGGCACATTTTTCCCACGCTCTTTTGGGCTCCCTGGATGAGGTGCTCCCTCATCTCCCGGCTGACCTGCGGACCACGGTCCGGCGGGTGCTGGACCAGGGTAGGGCGGTGGCGAAGCAGCAGCTTCAGACTGCTCTGACCTAGGTGATTCCTGTGCCAGGTCGTAGAAGCGGCCGGGTGAGGGCTAATGCGCCGCAGGGCGTGGCTGAGGTTATCCTCGTTCTCAACGCATACCCAGCACAAGTTGGCTGACATCCCCTTCTTGGGGACTGACCTCTTCGGCCCTGGAGTGGAGGGACACTGCCAGGGGACCGAGAAGTCTGATGCCACTCCGGACTCTGTCACCCCGGCCCGGAGGGACAAGGGCCGCCAGCAGCCTTTGTGTAAGCCCCTTTGTCCCTCGGCCCCTGCGGCTCAACTGGCCCATCAACTCCAGCATGAGGGCCAGCAGGCTTGCGCTGGGCATCCTGACCCTAAGCCAGCGGCTTCCTCTAAAGGGAAACAGGGAGGTAAAGGCCCAGGAGCTCCCTCGGCCAGTTCCTCCTCCAAGCCTGCTCAGTGACTGGCTTAGGGGCGCTGTCCCCGGCCCCGTCACCCCTACCCCGGGTCTCCTGTGGGAGATGGCTCTCCTCCACCTGGTCCGCTTCCGCGACCTCTGGGTGTCGGTGGTGCTAGGGGAAGGTCCTGCCTCGGAATTGCGAGCAGGCCCCACCTTTTTCGAGCTGTTGCCCCCGGGGGCCATGGGGTCCACAGCCTCGTTGTTGGCCCGCCGAACCGACTTGCCTGGCCCCTCAAGATAGAGGTGATCAGGAAGGTGGCGGATCCTCCTCCAGACCCTGGGTTCGTGTCCAGGTATTCCTGGCCCTAACGGACGGGGGGGCTTGCGCCCCATTCTTGACCCGCACGACGGGGTGGTCTCTCTGTCTCAGATATCCCATCCTCAGAACGAGGCGTGTGGCTCTATTTCCTGGACCTCCAGGATGTACTTACACTTCAATCCGTCTGTTTCTTGGGAGACTCCTCCGTTTCCTAAGCGGGGGATCTCTTTACGAGTTCCAGGCCCTTAGGTGTCTGCTCAGCAGCATTCTTGCGGCACTGAGGGGTCCGGGCGTAACCCCACCCAGATGGCGGCCTGACTGCAACCCCCTCCAGGGCGGAGGGGGACAGTCCAGAGTTCTGGCCCTCTAGGCTGCTCTCAGACTGGTCTCCTTTTTATTGGAGCCATGTTGGAACGCGTGTCTAAGCGGGTGATCCTTTCTTTGGTTTGAAGTTCGACTCTTGAGTCTGAGCTCGGCTCCCGGCAGACAGGGCCGGGGTTCTTCCTCCCTTACCTAGTCAGGTCTGACTGGGCAATTGCGCCCTGCCCGGGACTTGCTGCACCTCCTGGGCCTTGCGGCGGCCTGCACCAGCGTGGTCTGTTTGGATCCGCCGGTTCATGCGTCCCCGTTATGGGGGCTGGCCAGCCAGTGGTCACAACGCTGCGTTCCTTTGATCCAGTCCGTGACATCAGCTGAGGGTTAGGGAACACTCTCCTTCGGACCGTTCCAGCTCATTTGCAGGAGAACATCCCGTTCGTCTGCCCCGAGTCGACGGTCTTCTCCGACCGATGTATCTCGGATGGGTGGTGGTGCCCATCAAGAGGAATACAGAGTGCACCGCCTCTGGTCCTCTCGAGAGTCCCGATGTCTTTCCTACCTGCTGGAGCTCCAGGCGGTCCGCTTAGCTTGCACCGCTCGCTCCATCTGTGCAGGGTCTAGTGGTTTAGGTCCAGACGGACAATACCACGACCATGTGCTACCTAACCCGCCAGGGTCGGATGAGCCTCTTGCCTCTGCGTAAGGAGGTTCTCTGCATTGGGTCTTTCCCGCAGCGGGGAGGCGGTTTCCTAGCCATTTCGATGGCAGGAGCCTCCATCACCCTGGCCGATGCCCTAAGCCAGATAAGGACTGCGCCTCACGAGTGGTCTCCCTGCCGGAGGTAGCACAAGATCTTTCTCCCTCTAGGTCACACCTCGGGTGGACCTTTGTTTTTTCTTCCAGGGAGAATTCGAGGCCGAAACTGTCTCATGCCCGCCCCCTCAGCACGGTTCGCTGTAGGGGATGCCTTCGAGGCCGTGGACCCCGGGCCTCTTTTACGCCTCTCCTCCATTTCCCTTGACCCACAGGCAAGGCGAAGAGGGACTAGGCGCAGGTGATTCTGGTAGCCCCAGACTGGTTTTGCCAACTCTGGTATCCAGCTCTCCTCAGTCTCAGCCCCAGGCTCCCGAGGTGGCTTCCAGCCCGCCCGGTCCTGATCTCTGTTGTTGGAGGAAGGTACTCCATCCGGACCTTCAATCCCTGCACCTGACGGCCTGGTCCCTGTGTGGCTAGTGGCCAGGCAAGGTCCTCGACGTTTTTGAGGCGTCCTGCCAGGAGTCGACCAGATATGCTCGCCTTCAAATGGAAGAGTTCTCCATTTGGTGTTAGGATAGGGCCTGGTCCCCTCTCCTATTCCTTGGCGAGCATTCCGGACTACCTGTGGTCCGTTCTTTTCTTGGACAAGGGCTTCGGTTGACGCACCCTCATGGTGCTCCTGTTAGCCTACTCCTGTCTTCTCGGGCGGCCGAAGGTTGGTGGCGAGGAAAGGTGGTCTGGCTTCCAAGGCCTTGATCACACCTTCCCTCCGGGGAGAGTATCCCCATTTCTGTGGGATGTTACGCTGGTATGGGCTTAGCTCACAGGCAAGCCGTTCGAACCTTTGCACAGGTGTGAGTTTCCCCACCTGTTGTGGAAGAACACCTTCTTGGGAGTTAGCATGCCAACCAGAAGGACGGGAGAGTTTCAGGCGCTCCTTTGAATCTCCCTATCTGGTCTTCCACAGGGTCAAGGTTGTCTTGCACCCCACCTGAAGTTCCTTCCATAGGCGGTGGCGGAGTTTTTTTCCCTAACTGGTTATTGTCTCTGCTGGGGTTCAACCCCATTCACACCTTGGAGGCCGTATATAGGATCCATTGGGACCCTATTTAGTGCTCGCCTTCCCAAGGATCGTAGGGCTGAAGTTCGGGAGAGGTTCGCCAGCTGTTTGTCATCTACGCTGAAGCCGCACCTGCAGACCTGCAGCCATGACGACGAGCGGGTGGGTCACCTCCTGCATAGATCTCCGCTTATAGGTGGGCGGGCATGGTGCCTCCCAGAGGGATAAGTGCTCATTTTACCCGCCCTTCCGCTGCATCGGTGGCTGCTTCCGAGGATACCCCTGTCCAGGATATCCGTAGGGCTCCTACCTGGAAGCAGGCATATACCGGCTCCCCCTTACACATCGACCTTGGGTCACGCCGAGATGTTGGTCGGGGCCTTGGTTCTCCAGTCTTTATCCCTAAGTAAGGGGTGTGCGCCTTGCCTCCCTCCTCCCGGAGAACTGTTAGAAGTCTGCCAGAAAGTGTGGATGAGCAACATATCCATGTCCCTAGAAATACAGGTTACTCACCTGTGACAGGAGTTCTAGGAATGGTATATGTTGTTCATCCACACGACCCACCCGGCCTCCCCGGCTTCGACGCACCACAACCTGGCTTCCAGCGGTCTAGATCTGGCATCATGGGGCGGAGCAGAGAGTTTTACCACCCGGGTGGGTTGGAGGAGCCAGCTTGAAGACCTTCCGGCAAGATTTAAAGTGGCAAGGAACCTGCCAGAAAGTGTGGATGAACATATTCCATTCCTAGAACTCCTGTTATAGGTGAGTAACCTGTAGTTTTATATCAGCAGTGCAGCCATGTTGGGGTTGTGCAGGCTGCTGCCTGTGATAAGGCAAGCATTCCCTTGGCTTCACACCCCCAGACAAAGACTCTAGGAAGACTGATGCCATGGCAAAAAAGCTGTACATGGCATCTTCCTTGGGACTCAGACAGGTGAATTATATGGCCTATACAGCTAGGTACCAGAAGTCCAGGTGGGACACTGTACTGGCACTGGCTAAACAGGCCTCCCACCAGCTAGCCAAGGAGCTGGAGGAAGTGGCTGCAGATGGGGTTGAGGCATCTAAAGTTCAGTTTCATGCTGCTGTGGACTCTAATGATGTTTCATCAAGAGTCATGGCTGCATCTGTGGCTCTTCGGAGAATGGCTTGGCCTAGATGTACTAGCCTCTCGCAGGATACTCAGGCTAAGGCCATGGATTTTCCTGTAGTGGGTAATTCTCTGTTTGGGGAGCAGACTGAGAATTACATGAAGAAAATGGATGAGTACAGGACCACCTACAGGAGTGCTCAGGCCAAGGAGAGGCAGGCAACTCCTCAAAGGCAGCAGTCTAGGGGCAGGGGCAGGCCTTTTCATAGGCCTTTTTACCAAGCACAGGCCTCCTATTCCTTTTCACAGAGGGGGTTCTTCAGAGGGAGAGGCAGAAGGGGGATGAGCATAGAAACACAGAAGTTGACGGCAGATAAGGACCACAAGGCCCATCCAGTCTGCCCATTTCTTTTTCTACCTTATAAATGTGCCATCGGCCTTTGCCTGTCAGTGGCCTATCTATTCACAGTCATTTGTATTGCTCCCTTATGCCTATCCCATGCCTCTTTGAAGCCCTGCACTGTATTCATAGCCACCACTTCTTGTGGTAAGCCATTCCATGCATCCACCACCCTTTCTAGAAAAGAATTTCTCACATTCCCTTAATCGGCCTTCTAATCGCATGCTGTGTCCTCTTGTCCTGCTATTTTTCTTATATTTAAACATGTTAGACTCTTTCACCTTGTTTATGCCCTTAAGGTGTTTGAATGCCTCGATCATGTGGATGCAGCAGGGCTGCATCCACTCCTCAGCCTAAGGCCCCTGCCAAACAGACACCCTGATGGGCCTGCCCAGGTCGACACTCCTATTCCAGTAGGGGGCAGGCTGGCTTACTTTGTCCTGGACTAGATGTCTCTTACATCAGACAAGTGGGTCCTGGAAGTAGTAAGCCAGGGACTGGTTTTCAGCTTCAGAAAATTTCCAAAGATGAGAGCCAGATCTTTTCCACCTGCAAATCTCTCGGAAACCCTTGCCCTAGAGGCAGAGGTTTCATCTCTTCTGGCCTTAAGAGCTATAGAGGGAGTACCTACCCTACACTGGGGCAAAGGGCTGTACTCCAGGTACTTCCTGACCCCAAAAAAGACATAGTAGTGGCAACCCATCCTAGACCTAACATACCTAAACAAACATCTTTTAAAACCAAAGTTCAAGATGGTAACTCTGGGAATAATCCTTCCCTCTCTAAGACCAGGGGACTGGCTAGCCTCTGTGAACCTCAAAGATGCCTACTTTCACATTCCTATCAGGTGTTTCCACAGAAAGTACCTCAGGTTCGAGTTGCTCTCAGGCCACTATCAGTTCAGAGCAATGCCCTTTGGCCTAACCTCGGCCCCAAGGGTTTTCACAAAGTGCCTGGCAGTAGTGGTTGCCTTTCTAAGAAGGCAGAAGATTTCCACTGTTCCATATCTGGACGATTGGCTAATAGTGGGCCACTGTCCAGACCAAGTCAAGTCTCAACTTGCAAGTGACCCAGCAGGTGCTCACTTCTCTAGGATTTCTTCTCAACCTTCCCAAGTCATTTCTCGAACCAGTTCAGCTTCTTACCTTTATAGGGGCAGAACTGGACACAGTCAGAGCATGAGCCTTTCTTCACCTGGAAGGGGCAAGGGTTCTTAGAGAACTAGCCTCTTCCTTCAGCCTTTTGGTATCTTGACCAGCAGTGCATTTCCTCCAGCTCTTGGGCCACATTGCAGCTTCAACAGCAGTGGTCCATGGAGCAAGCTTCCAGATGAGGGATATTCAGTTCCATCTGAATCTGAGAGCTTTTTGGTCTCAGAGGAAGGATTCCCTTACCAAACTGATCCCAGTGAGGCTGACCTTGATCCAAGCCCTCCAGTGGTGGCAGGATCAGGACAATTTAAGACAATGGGTTCCTTTTGCCAGTCAGCCTTGTTCAGTGGTCCTTACCACGGAAGCTTCTCTTCTGGGCTGGGGAGCCCATCTGGGGGCCCTCACTGTCCTGGGACTGTGGTCCCCCCAGGAATCCCTTCTCCATATCAATCTCCTGGAACTCAGGGCAGTTTTTCTGGCCTTGAAAGCTTTCTCTCAGTCAGTGCAGAACAAGGTGGTTCAGGTCAGAACGGACACCACCACCACCACCATGTGGTACATCAACAAGCAGGGAGGCACTCGGTCCACGGCCTTGTGCACAGAAGCCATGAAATTGTGGTCTCTGGCTTATTCGCTGCAGACCTCTCTGGTAGCAGTCCACCTTCCAGGGAAGGACAGTGTGCTAGCAGATGCATTGAGCAGGATTTCTTAGGGCCATCATGAATGGTCCCCGGACCCTCAGGTGTTGAAAGTGATTTTTTCAAGGTGGGGCACTCCAGAGATAGATCTCTTTGCAGCCCCAGACAATCACCAGCTTCCTCTTTTTTGTTGCAAACCCCCAGTCTTGGGCTCAGTCCCCCTGGATGCCCTGATTCTGAATTGGGAAGGGAAATTTCTGTATGCCTTCCCTCCCTTCCCACTCCTGTTCAAAGTTTTAGTCAAGATAAGGTCTCAACCTAGCAAAGTGATTCTGATTGCTCCAGATTGGGCCAGACAGCCCTGGTACCCTCTGTTGTTGTTCCTAGCAGTCCATCTTACCCTGTCTCTTCCCAGGAATTACAACCTGTTAACATCCTCTCAGGTGAGGATTTGGTACCCCTATCTTCAGTCTCAAGGCATGGCTCTTGAAGAGTTAGTTTGCAGATCTGCATCTTTCTCAAGGGGTTCTGGATATTCTCAGAGCTTCTCGAAAGCCCTCTACCAGAAAGACTTATAACTCCAAATGGAAGAGATTCAGCATTTGGTGTTCTAAGGAACATATTTCCCCAGATACTGCTGAATTGCCTATGGATTATATGGTCCATCTTAATGGCCTAGGCCTCAGACCAGCTACTCTCAAGGTACACTTGTCAGCTGTTTCTGCGTTTGTCTGTGGGGAAGTCTTCCTCACTATCTTCTCATCCTGTGTTCTGTAAATTTTTTAAAGGATTGCTTCACACCAATTCTCCTTTTAGAGACCCTGCCCCTGCCTGGGATTTGAATGTTTGCATTGCTCAACTTATGCAACCTCCTTTTGAGCCTATGTCCTCAGCAGAGCTTAAGTACTTGACTTGGAAAAGTGTGTTCTTGGTAGCCATTACCTCTGCCAGGCGTAACGGTGAACTGCAAGCCCCATCAGTGGAACCTGATTTTATCTCCCTTCACAGGGATAAAGTGGTCCTTAGAACCAATAGAAGGTTCTTGCCCAAAGTGGTTTCAGACTTCCATTTAAATCAGTCTGTCTCTCTTCCTGTTTTCTTCACTGATCATTCTTCCTCGGGAGAGAGGAGGCTACGCAATTTAGATGTTAAGAGCCCCTAGTTACTACATAGAGCGTACCGAGGGTCACAGGTTTGGCTCCCTCCAGTTCCTCACTAATGGAGAAGTGGGAAAGGGCAAACCTACCACCAAGAGATCTGTTGCCAGGTGGATTGTGTCTTGTATACAGTTCTGCTATGAAAAGCTGGGAAAAATTCCACCCTCAGGCCTGAGGGCTCACTTCACAAGAGGTACAGCTGCTTCCTTGGTTGCTGCCAGGGATATCCCTATCTTAGAAATTTGTTAAGCAGCCACCTGGAAAACAGTCCATACCTTTACCAAGCATTACTGTCTGGACATCCAGGCTAGGAGTGATGCTCTGTTTGGCACAGCAGTACTTCAGAGTCTATTCCCAGAGTGGGTTCTGTCCCTCCTCCATGGAGGTACGGCTTGGTTGTCTGCACTTGTCAGAATACAGCAAGACTTCGTTGTTTGAAGAAAAAAATACTCATCTTAGTAATTGTTTCTTCTATTGGAGTCTTGCTGTATTCTGACCTCCCTTCCTTCCTCCCCTCTCAGAACCTGGTTTTGGGAAGTAGGTTGGCAGGTGCAGTGTTGCACCTCAGGGGTGCTCTTTTTACACCCTCTTCTTTTATGTGGGTGGTTATTTTATTATATTCCTGTTTGGTTTGGGTTTTTGAGTTTTTGGGTTTCCCTGTTGCCAGTTGGCTATTCAAAATTTTGTTACAATTTCCACATAGAATACTATTGGAGTGTTGCTTGTAAGAATCTGACGGTTAGCTTTCAAAGGGAAACAGACAGAGACATCAACCGAGAGCGAGCTCAGCATTCTGTGCTCTGCATAGAAAGGTCAACCCTTTGTTCTCCGGGTCAGTTTAAAGGCTGGGGCTAACTGCACTTGTCAGAATACAGCAAGACTCCAGTAGAAGAGACATAATTACTAAGGTGAGTAGTTGTTTCTTTTCAGTCGTCAAGACAATTACACTCTGGAACATTCTAATTTAATGAGAGCCGCTTGGGCTCCTCCGCTTCTTTGATAGGGGTATATAGCCCCTTTGTGATAGTGCCACTTCGGTGGCTTCTTCGGCACAGGTGGTTAACGCCTCAGATGGAGGACATCTTTGTTCTTTTTGTATCAGGCAATCCTTGCAAAATAGCAGCCTGAAAGCCTTTCCGGGCTCGGACTAATGATTAAAAAATATATATATATATATATATATATATTTTTATCACAGCACAGGGCCTTGCTGGAATTACCCGATACCACCCTTTTGGATCTAGTCAGGTTCTGCCTCAGCCCCTGAAGTGCTCATCTCTAGAATATGGTAAAGAGTAACTGACTTCTTCTACCCCTAAGGGGAGTCTGATCCAGCGGCGGTCATTTCTTTTCCAAGAGAGATTTCTTTTATTCAGAGACATTCCTAGATCTAGGCAACTGCCCAATCTGTTAATCCACTTTTTTATCAGGCTTCTTCTCTCTTGAGCAGAGCCTCGCAGCAATGGGAGTGACTCTCCAGTGAGTCGGAACTCTGGTTCATGCTTTTTGCTTGCGTCCACTTAACAGACGGTAGTCTCCTGTCTTTACCGTGGTCAAGTAGGTCTTTTTTCTGAGATGGCTTCTCAAGTATGCACACCTTCAGTTCCTGCGCACTGGTTTCGAGCCAGTCGCTCACGAAACTATTTTTTCCGAGTACGTGACAGAATTGTGGTGTTTGTTTTTCAGCAAACAAACTGGTCCTTTCCTACTCCCTTCAGAGTCAGTTCTGCTATTCAGCCACTTCAATGAATGGTTAGCCCTAACTTGGTTCTGCTGCGTCCCTCCTCGATGCACATCTGCCTCTTTTTTACCTTACAAATCCAGACCCTGACTTGTTCTGTCATAATGTTTTTCCACAGTGGACACCTTCCCCTGTACATTTTTCCCCTCTTCCCTGAGTTAAGAGACTGCTACTACAGTTGTATACTCAGGGGCAGAATGATGCCTTTTGGAACATAAAGTGGGTAGGATCTGGTTCTACTAGACCATAAGTTGTGGTTGGGCTTGAGTAAGTGAAAACCTTTCCCCTTGATGGGCTAACCCCACTGTGACCTTCTTTTGTTCACCAATAAAAAGGGTTCAAGGGCTCCTGGACCTGTTCACAGATCTGCCTTACTTGGTAGTGAAGGGGGGGTTCCCATTTGCGCTTTTTGGTCTACCATGAACCAGTAGACTTTACCCCCGGCTTTTTCAGTTCCTGAGGCCTTTTTATGTTAGATTATTACATGTCTTTGACACTATTTCTTTTGGTCCTAGACCAAATTGTGTGTTTGGGTTCTCGCTACTCTCCTTGAGTGGTTGCGGTTTTCTGGCAAAGTTTCATTTTGTGTTCATTGCAGTCACCTGCAGAGTGGTGGTACAACTCAAGCGCTTGTCTTGTAAGCACTGTGTTCTAGATGCCCTTCCATGACCGCCCTTTTTATGAAGTAGGACAGTCCCTGGCTGTCCTTTCTGAGTGAACAGTTATCTCCTACCACCCTACTCAGGGTTGTTGGTTTTAGCTCGGTACTCTCCCACTAGTGTGAATGAGTGATGGAGACTTAGTACAGGAAGATATGGAAATGACGTACTTACTGTAATTGTTTATCTCTTTGGACGGCCTCCATCACTCATTCACACGCCCACCCACCATCCCCTGGGTTCACTCGTTTTGTTTCCGAGTCTTCATGGTCCTGTGGTGCAGGTTGTGAAGATAGTGTTTGACCTTTCTTGCAAGGGCCATCTGGGCTCTCTCAGGCCCTCTCAGGCCCAGAAAGTCAGAATAAGTTATTTTCATTAGTTACACTGCACCTCCTCGGTTGAAAAGGTACTGAGGCGGTTGGAGGGTCGACGCTGAGATAGCCTATACAAACACGAGCTAGTCTCGAGGTGCTGCGCATGTGCGGTCCTATCTTGAAGCCAACCCTTCTGAATATTCCTGGCTCTCACTTGGCCCTAGCGCCTCCGGTGCTATCCCACTAGTGTGAATGAGTGATGGAGACCATCCAAGAAGATCAACAATTACAGTAAGTACGTCATTTCCATTTCTAGGGACATGGATATGTTGTTCATCCACACTATCTGGCAGGTTTCTTGCCGCTTTAAATCTTGCCGGAAGGTCTTCAGGCTGGCTCCTCCCACCCACCTGGGTGGTAAAACTCTCGGCTCCGCCTCATGACGCCAGATCTCTTACCGCTTGGAAGCTCAGGTTCCTCCCTTAACGCCTGATAGACTGGATCCTAACTCTTCGGTTCGTCCGAAACTCGTTTTAAAATTTTCAAGACTTCGGTCTTCCTTTTCCCTCGTGGCTGCAATGGACAAATCGACTCCCGGTTTTCGGCGGTGCCCTTGTGGGCAGAAGATGTCCAGGCGGATCCGCACTCCACGCGTGCGCCTACCGCCTCGCTTCCAGAACACGGCCCGCGGCCTGCGAGTCATGCTGTTCGCTCGGCCAACGCCTTGAGGACCATGCTGCCTGGTTGAAGCTTGGGCGCCCTGAGAAGCTCTATCAGCCGGTAAAGTCGAAAGAGGCCTGTTGGGCGGTTACCGCGGTGGCTGGCTCGGCTGAGCAGCTCGAGCAGATGATCGCCCTCGAGGAGGAGGCAGCTCAGGCCGCATCCTCCTCCTCCTCAGTCGCGGCTTTAATCCCGTTCTCTTTGGGTACCTCATATTCTGCTTCGTTCAAGGAGCTTTGTCAGTCCCTTTCCACGAAGGGAGAGGGGTCATCGGGTTATTATTCTCGGTCCAAAAAGGATTCCCAGGGTAAGTCCCATCGTCTGCGTTCGTGGGAGCGGGAGAGGTCCACTTCCCCGGACAGCCGACAGTCTACTTCGGTCGAGTTGCGGCTAAGGCCGCTGGCTTCTGGCGTCGCCCGTCAGGTCAGCCGGCCGAGACACCCGTCGACTCGGTTGAGATTTTTCTCGACCCGTCGGATGGGTTGTCGACTGGTGAAGCTGACAACCCTTCTTCGCCAGTTCCCCCGGTGGAGACCGAGGATCTGCCTGCGCCCTCGGTGCAGCAGTCCCCGGTTAAGGTGTCTGAGCCGAGGGAAGAGCGAGTGTCCCCCGGTCCTTCCCAGGCCCGTCCTCGGACACTCAAGGGTCTTGGTCTTGGACCTCTTCTCAGTCCAGCCGATCCCGCCATCATCGGCCGTCTTGGCACCAAGGTAAGCGGCGACGCCGCTCGTCCTCGTCTTCCTCCTCAGAAGAGGAGAGGCTTCGGTGCAAATTGTGTCGACGCTACGAGGAACTGATATGGTAGCAGTTACTTTTGTCCGGGAGCAAGTCGACACTGATGCCGTCCTCGGCCATCAAGTGGCTGTCACCCGATGGCCGAAACAACCTCTTATTGCAGTCGAGATGCCCAGGCCTGGGCGGTTGTTGACGAAACCTGCTGCCCACGATTGTGGTGGAACCTCTGCCTCCACAACGAAATCAGGCGCCGACCAAGGACACTTTCGGTCGGGTCAAGGCCTGCCCACAGGTTGTCTGTCACCCTCACTCCTGACCGTCCTCGGCAGGTGGTGGAGTGGATCAGGCCTAAACGACTCTTCGCGGACTCCTCGGAATCCGACGACTCCTCCCTGTTCTCAGGCCAGTTGACCTGGAGTCCTCTGAGGGCCAGTCACTGGGAAAGCCCATCTCCTTTATGGGTCTGCTTCGGCTCATCTGAGAGCCACCGTGATGCAGCTCAAGCCCATATCCAAGCAGGCCAAGTATCCCTGGCGGAGATACTGGACAGGGATCACCACTGAGGAGGCCTTTCGGGTGGCGCGAGGGCCATTGTCGGCCCAGCCTTGGAGCTTTGGCAGCGGCCTGCTTCCTGTCCTGCGCCCTTGGCCAGGATGGCCAGGAAGTATGTGGTCCCTGCCAGCTCTTTGCCCAGGTTTTCGGAACACCCCTCTGCCGAGGGGTTGGTCACTGACAGCGTTTTCCAGCATTCCGGGAATGCTAGGGACGTGGACAAGCCCCCTGACAAGGAGTCCAAAAAGATGGACTACGCGGGGCGCAAGGTGTACGCTGCATCCTCCCTTGGCCTCCGCCAGGCCAGCTCGGCCGTGCTGATGACTCACTTCTCCCACGCCGTCATGGGCTCCCTGGATGAGGTGATCACTCATCTCCCGGCTGACCTGCAGACCACGGTTCGGCAGGTTTGGGACCATGGTAGGGTGGTGGCGAAGCAGCAGCTCCAAACAGCTCTGGACATGGGGGACTCCTGTGCCAGATCGGTTGTTGCTGTCGCGGTGGCCATGCGCTGCAGTGCATGGCTAAGGATATCCACCTTCACGGCGGATACCCAGCACAAGATGGCGGACCGACCTCTTCGGCCCTGGAGTAGAAGGTCGCCTCCAGCGGATCAAAAAGTCCAGTGCCACTCTGGACTCTGTCACCTCCGCCCAGAAGCCGCTGACAGCAGCAGCACAAGCCCTTTCGTCCTTCTGTGCCTGTGTGTACGTCCATTAACAACCTTACGAGCACCAGGAGGGCCAGCAGGCTCGGCGCTTGGCATCCCAAACTCAAGCCCGGCCTTCCTCCAATAGGAAGCAGGGAGGTAAAGCCAGGAGGTCCCTCGGCCGGTCCCTCCTCCAAGCCTGCCCAGTGACGGGTTGAGGGGTGTCACCCCCAGCCTCATCACTCCCCCCTGGGATCCCCCTGTGGGAGGATGGCTCCGCCACTTCCCTTCCACCTGGTTCGCTATCACCACAGACTGCTGGGTGTTGGAGGTGGTAGGTAAGGGTCTGCCTCTGGAGTTCGAGCAGGCTCCGCCCTTTTGAGCCGTTGCCCCTTGGGGGGCCACGGGGTCTGCAGCCTTGCTGTTGGGCCGCCGAGCCGATATTGCCCTGCTGCTTGAAAAAGAGGTTATCAGGAAGGTGGCGGATCCTCCTCCAGACCTGGGGTTTGTGTCCAGGTATTTCCTGGTCCCAAACGGATGGGGCTGGCTCCCATTCTCGACCTGAACAGGTTCCTAAGGTCTCGGACCCTTCGGATGGTCACTCTGGCTCAGATAATCCCATCCTTAGAGCAGGCATGTGTTTCTGTTCCATGGACCTCGAGGCCAGAGTTCTTTCCGCGTTTCAATCCGTCCGTCTCATCAAGTTCCTCCACTTCAGAGCGGAGGATCCCTTTACAAGTTCAGGCCATGCCCTTGGCCTCTCCCTAGCTCCCAGGGTCTTCACCAAATGCATGGCAGTGGTGACAGCATTCCCTCTGCGGCGCGAAGATCTGGGTGTACCCTACCTGGATGACTGGCTGATTGCAGCCCCTCCAGAAGCCGGAGATGGAAGCGGTCCAGAAGCCCAGGCCCTCAGGTGTGCTCTCAGATTGGCCTCCTCATCAACAAGGCCAGTGGGAGCTCATGCCAAAGCAGGTGATACATTTCATTGGGGCAGAGCTCGACTCTCTTCGAGCCAGAGCCGACTCCTCGGCCCAGACCAGGGCGAGGTTCTTTCCTCCTTTACCCAATCATTTCTGGTTGGGCTATCTCGGGACTTCCACCATGCCTCCTGGGCCTCATGGCGGCCTGCACCAGCGTGGTCCGTTGGGCCGCTGGTACATCATCCCCTTCAGTGGGGACTGGCCAGCCAGTGGTCACTAGCCCTGATCCGTTGGATCAGCTGGTGACAGTGACCCAGGGGATGTGGGCAGCTGTCAGTGGTGGACCATTCCGGCACATCTGCAGGAGGGCATCCCGTTTGTCCACCGAGCAGACTGTCTCTATCGACCGATGCCTCTCTGATGGGTTGGGGTGCCCATCTGGAGGAGCACAGGCACATGGCCTCTGGTCCCTCGGGAGTCGATACCACATCAACCTGCTGGAGCTAGACGGTTCATCCAGCCCTCACGCTTCGCTCCGTTTCTAGGGGGTCCAAGTGGTTCAGGTCCAGGCGGACAATACCACGACCATATGCTGTTCCAAACCGCCCGGGGCGGGGCCGCGCTCCTTGCCTCTGTGCAGGAAGCTCTCTGCATTTGGTCGCTTGTGCGCAGCCTGGGTGGATCTCTGCGCCATTCACGTGGCAGGGCCTCCAAGCACACTGGCGATGCCCCTAAGCGGATAGGGGCTCCGTCTCACAGTGGTCTCTCCTGCCGGAGGTAGTACAGATCATTTCTCCCACTGGGAGCACGCCTGACCTCAGGGTGGACCTGTTTGCCTCAGGGAGAATCTGACTGAGACTGTTCATGCCCGCCCCCTCAGCAGGGGCTCGCTGCGAGATGCCTTCTGAGGGCTGTGGACCCCGGTCCTCTTCTCGCCTTTCCCCCATTTCCCTTGATCCACAAAGGTGCTTCTCCAAGGAGGAAGGGACAAAGCGCAGGTGATTCTAAGCCAGCCCAGACTGGGCCCATCAGTTCTGGTACCCAGATCTCCTCCAGTCTCAGCTCAGGTTCCGAGAGCTGCTTCCAGCCTGCAGGCCTGATCTGTCAGTCAGGGAGGTATTCCATCACGTTTATTCTCTACCTGGCGGCCTAATTCCTGAGTGGCTAGAGTTCCAGGTCTCTGGGTCTTTCCGACGAGGTCCTCAACGTCGTTGAGGCATCCCGTAAGGAGTCGACCAGAAAATGCTACGCCTTCAAATGGAAGAGATTCTCCATTTGGTGTCAGGGCAGGGGCCTGGACCCTTCCTCACGTTCCTTGGCAAGCATTCTGGACTACCTGTGGTTCCTTTCTCAGCTAGGGCTTCGGTCGATGACCCTTAAGGTGTACCTGGCAGCCATCTCTGCTTACCGGGCGCGGGCCGGGAAGCAGTCGGTGGTGCAGGAGAAGGTGGTCGGGTGCTTTTTTCAAAGGTCTTGATTACATATCCTCGGTCACGAGAATCTTCCACCTCCGTGGGATCTACTGCTGGTATTGGCTAAGCTCATGGGTAAGCCATTCGGACCGATGCACAGTTGTGACATCTCTCACCTGTCGTGGAAGACCGCCTTCTTGGTGGCTGTCACATCAGCCAGAGGGATGGGAGAGCTCCTGGTGATTTCCATAGAGTCTCCTTATCTGGTCTTCCACAGGGACAAGGTTGTCCTGTGCCCCCACCCAGAATTCCTTCCGAAGGTGGTGTCGGAGTTTCACCTTAACCAGGTGCCGACTCTGCCGGTGTTCTACCCCAGTCACACCGTGGAGGCAGAATATAGACTCCATACTTTGGACCCTAGAAGAGCGCTCACTTATTATAGGGAGGCCGGACGGCTGAAATTCGGGGAGAGGTTATCCAGCTGTTTGTCACCTATGCTGAAGCCACACCTGGCAGACCTGCAGCCAAGCGGATGATAGGCAGGTGGGTCACCTCCTGCATAGATCTCTGCTATAGGTTGGAGGGCCTGGAGCCTCCCAGAGGGATAAGAGCTCATTCTACCTACCATACCGCTTCCTTGGTAGCTGCTTCCAGGGACGTCCCTATCCATTAAATCTGCAGGGCTGCTACCTGGAAGTCAGCACATATCTTCATCACCCATTACCACATCGACCTTGAGTCATGCCGGGATGCTGGTTTTGGGGCCTCGGTTATTTCCTAAGTAGGGGGTGTGCGCCTTGGCTCCCTCCTCCCGGAGAACTGCTAGGAGTCTGCCAGACAGTGTGGATGAACAACATATCCATATCCTAGAAATACAGGTTACTCACCTGTAACAGGAGTTCTAGGAATGGTATATGTTGTTCATCCTGATCTCGACCTCCCGGCTTGATGCGCAACCTGGCTTCCAGTGGAGCTGAATCTGGCGTCATGGTAGGGCCGAGGAGTTTACCACCGGTGGTGGGAGGAGCCAGCCGAAGACCTTCGGCCAAGATTTAAGCGGCAGAAACCTGCCAGACAGTGTGGATGAACAACATATACCATTCCTAGAACTCCTGTTACAGGTGAGTAACCTTTATTGTGCCCTCTCACAAAGAGGCATTGATCTATATCAAAGATCAGCTCTTATTTATACACAACAAAAATAGTGATATTTAGAGGCGAGTTTCAACTGTATACTGGATGAGGACAACTATAGCTAAAATGTTTTGTGATTCCACTATCTTACTTCACTTTTCATCAGAGTAGTTTGCAAAATTCTTTTCGATGTGTACATAAAGCAGGGGGTCATACTTACTATAAAGGTGCACTTTCCACAATAATTGACTTTATATTTACAAAATAGAATATTAGTATTTCAAAGGCAGACATTATTCCTTTGGAGACTTCAGACCATGCAGTCCTTCATATTCTGGGAGGTGAAATTGGGCCAAGATACTGGATATTAAACACTACACTCTTGAAGGAACTGAAAGTAAAACACAAGATTATTGAATATCTTAAGGCATGAATGTCTGTTGCATGTTTAGTGGGTAACCTTAGTACATGGTGGGAGGAAACAAAAAGAGGTTTAAAAATAGTGTTTCAGACATATTCTTCTAAGAGTAGGTTGAGTCTGTATAAAGACATCTTAAACTCGGTTTCAACTTAATAAAGCTCTATTCAAGTATTAATATCCAACATATTGAGTTGTACACCGCAGAGCCTTAATCTAAGAAAAGAGATGTTGTCCTTATAATATTCGAGAGCTACAGCTATGCTAAATGAGCATAGGATTTGCTCACCAGGGAAAACTGGGTTTGGTGAGGCATTCAAAGTCTGCTCACACAGAGCCTCTGAGAGACATTTGGACTGTTTGGTTATGGGGTGGGACAAGTGTATTGAATGGGCCAGCAATATTACAGGCTGTCTTGCAGTATTTATCAGAAGTGTATAGAACGACCCCAATTGATGTTTCTAAGTAACCTCATTTTGATCTATTCGGTTTCAAATATGCCGAGGACCTTTTAAGGAATCTTCCTATACATATTTCTAAAGAGTCGAAATTGGAGAGGTTATTAAACATTTGAAAAAATCCCACAGCCCAACATTGATGGCCTTTCTTCTGAATTTTATGCTTAGAATTCACTGATGTATTAGAACACTATTAATGACAGTATTTAATTCAGTTTTGGATACACTGCAGGTCGATATGCATTTTTGTGCAGCAATACAGATCTTGATTTATAAGAAAGGTGATAGAAGAATGTTGGACAATTGGAGGTCTTTGAGTTTATTAAATATGGACTATAAAATTTTATTGAACATTTTACATAATCTCCTACTTACTGGAGCTTTATTGTTTATTAGATCAACTCAAACGTGTTCAGTTTTGGGACGCTCAATCATGCACAATTATTACTTCAGGAGACATGAGGTAAAGATGGTCAAACTCGGATTTGTTGCCATCCTAGATCAGGAAAAAAGCCTTTGATAGTATACCACATACTTCCTTAATATTAACATTATTGGATTCCTGCTAGTTTTGTAGTGTATCTCGTTACTGCATAAATGCTAGGGCAATGCCTTTGTCAGTGTCATCTAGATCGTTTTGTATTATATCATGGGGGTAAGACAGGATGTCCACTCAGTCCTTTACTTATGTAGTGCCTGGACCCACGCTTCGCCTTATTCAACAGGACTCAAGTATTGCTGGGATCCCACACCAGGTGGTGATATGGATAAGGTGACTGCTTATGCAGACTATTTATGTGTTATATAGTGATATTAATTTTAGGTATTCAGGTTCCTAATTGTATTGAAGTATTTCTAGTTATCTGAGCTAGTTTGAAGTTATTTATCCAATAATAATTGTAGTATTTTCTATGTCTTGAAAGGTTTTCAGGTATACTGACCCTCAGTATTTGGGAATTTGTTTGACGGTAGATAAGTCTATACAATTGACACGAAACGACTTTAAAAACAAGGTGGAAATATATGGAAAATGAATTTAATAAAAAGAAAAGGTATGTAATTAAAACCTTTTTAGGGGCATGATATGTTGTTCATCCACACTGTCGGCAGGTTCCTGCCACTTAAATCTTTGCCGGAGGTCCTCAAGCTGGCTCCTCCCACCCACCCGAGTGGTAAAACTCTGCTCCATCCCCATGACGCCAGATCTTCCTTACCGCCTGGAAGCTCAGGTTCCTCCTTAGCCTTGCGCTTAGACTGGATCCAAACTCTTCGTTAACCCAAAACTAATTTTAAAGTTTACAAGACTGGGTCTGTTTCTTCTTCTTCACGCTGCGAGATAAATCGACTCCCTGCTTTTTGGCGGTGCCCATGCGCAGAAGATGTCTCTGACCGATCCGCACTCGCATGTGAGTCTACTGCCCAGGCTTGACCACTTATCGCAGGCTCGATTTAGATTTCAGGCAAATGTCCCTAAGACCGTGCTGCCAGGCTCCAACTGGCACCCCAAGAGACTTATTCCACGGTGAAGTCAGAGGAGG
The DNA here is from genome assembly GCA_016271365.2 of Neoceratodus forsteri. Taxonomy (NCBI): domain Eukaryota; kingdom Metazoa; phylum Chordata; order Ceratodontiformes; family Ceratodontidae; genus Neoceratodus; species Neoceratodus forsteri. Next base: position 449,827,867 of record CM057458.1, read on the forward strand.
CCCTGGGTGGTTTCACAAGGCGGGCTCGGCTGAGCAACTTGAACAGATGATCGCCTCGAGGAGGAGGCAGCCCAGGCCGCATCTTCCTTCCTTGGTGCATTTATCCCGCCCTCCTGGGCCCTCCTATACGGCTTCTTTTAAGGAGCTTTGCCAGTCCCTCTCCACGAAGGTGAGGGTCCATCGGGACACTCATCTCGTTCAAGAAGAAGGATTCAAGGGTAAGTCCCACCGCACGCTGGGGAGCGGTAGAGGTCCCTTCCCTGGACAGTCGACACTCTCAACTCGGTCGAGGTTGCGGCTAAGGCCGCTGGCTTCACGGTGTCCCGGTCAGGTCAGCCGGCCGAGACACCCGTCGACGTGGTCGAGATTTTTCTCGACCCGTCGGACGGGCTGTCGACTGGTGAAGCAGACAACCCTTCTTCACCGTTTCCCGGTGGAAACAGAGGACTTGCCTGCACCTCCTGTGCGGAGTCCCCGTTAAGGCTCCCGAGCCGAGGAGGAACGGGTTTCCAGCTCCTCCCAGACCCACCCTCGGAAACACAGGACGGTCTCGGACCTCTCTCGTCCAGCCGATCCCGCCGACACGGCGGTCTCGGTACCGAGAGAAGTGGCGGTGCTGCTCGTCCTTTTCGTCTTCCTCCTTGGAGGAAAGGCTTCGGCACAAATTGCGTTGACGCTACGAGGACTTAATGTGGCAGCAGCTCCTTCTGACCGGGAACAAGCCGACGTCGTCGCCTTCCCCGGCCATTAAGTGGCTGTCACCTGAAAGGCCGAAACAACCCCTCGCAGTGTTCGAGGAACCCAAACTGGTGCTGGTTGTTCGGCCAAAACCAGCTGCCCCACTAATTGTGGTGGAACCCCCGCCTCTACAACCTAAATCTGGGGCTCCGACCAAGGATTCTCGGTCTGGTCAGGGACTGCCCCACCGGTTGTCGGTCACCCTCACTCCCGACTGTCCTCGGCAGGTGGAGGTGGCTCAGGCCCTAGGCAGCTGTTCGCAGACTCCTCGGAGTCTGATGACGACTCTTCCCTGTTCTCCAGGCCCCTTGACCTGGAGTCCTCTGGGGGACAGTCGATGGACGAGAGCCCATCCTCGTTCATGGGTCTGCTTCAGCTCATCTCAGAGTCTACTGGGATGCAGCTCGAGCCCGTATCCAAGCGGGCCAAGTATCCCCTCACGGAGATACTGGACCTGAGGGATTCTCCCACGGAGGCCTTCCGGTGGCTGAAGCCATTGTTGGCCCAGCCTTGGAGTTATGGCAGCGGCTTCTTGTCCTGCTCCTTCGCCAGGATGGCCAGGAAGCATGGTCCCCACCGGTCACTGTCCGGTTTTGAGCACCCCTCTGCGGAGGGGCTGGTTACCGATAGTGTTTTCCGCGTCTCGGGGAACACCAGGCATGTGGACAAGCCTCGACAAGAGTCCAAAAAGCTGGACTATGCCGGGCGTAAGTGTACTGCTATGCCTCCTCGGCCTCCGTCCAGGCCAGTTCGGCCGTACTGATGGCGACTTCTCCCATGCCTTATGGGCTCCCTGGATGAGGTGATCCCTCATCTCCGGCTGACCTCCAGACTACGGTCAAGCAGGTGCGGGATCAGGGAAGGGCAGTGGCGAAGCAGCAGCTCCAAACGGCTCTCGATATTGGAGACTCCTGTGCCCAGTCAGTAGCGGCCGCAGTGGCCATGCGCCGCAGAGCTTGGCTGCGGATCTCCACCTTCACGGTGGATACCCAGCACAAGCTGGCTGACGTCCCCTTCCTGGGTACCGACTTGTTCGGGCCTGGGGTGGAAGGCCACCTCCAGAGGATTGAGAAGTCCAATGCCACCTTGGACTCTGTCACGTCTGCCCAGAAGGACAAAGGCCGCAGCAGCATAAGTCCTTTCGACCTTCTGCCCCTGTGCACGTCCGCCCAGCAACACCAGCATCAGGGCCAGCAGGTTCGCACTTGGCACCTACAAGCCTGCAGCTTCCTCCAGCAGGAAGCCGGGAGGAAAGGCCCAGGAGGTCCCTCGGCCGGTCCTTCCTCCAAGCCTGCCCAGTGACGGGTTGAGGGTGTCACCCCAGCTCGCATCCCTCGGTTCTCCGTGGGACGGCCCTGCCACTTCCTTTCCACCTGGTCTGCTATCACCATGGACCACTGGGTGTTGGATGGTAGGAAAGGGTCTGCCTCTGAGTTTGAGCAGGCCCCGCCCTTCGAGCAGTCGCCCTACTGGGGCTACGGTCGTAGCCTCTGTCGGCCCGTCGAGCCGACATTGCCCTGCTCCTCCAGAAGGAGGTGATCAGGAAGGTGGCGGATCCTCCACCAGACCCAGGGTTTGTGTCCAGGTACTTCCTGGTCCCGAACGGACGGGGGCTGGCGCCCCATTCTAGACCTGCACGACCTGAACAGGTTCCTAAGGTCTCGAACCTTCAGGATGGTCACTCTGGCTCAGATCATTCCATCCTTGGAACGAGGCGAGTGGTTCTGTTCTCTGGACCTCCAGGACACGTTCTTTCACGTCCCAATCCGTCCGTCCCACCAGCGATTCCTCCGCTTCAGAGCAGAGGGGTCCCTTTAACAGTTCCAGGCCATGCCCTTCGGCCTTTCTCTAGCTCCCAGGGTCTTCACCAAATGCATGGCAGTGGTGACAGCATTCCTGCGGCGCCGAAGGGTCCGGGTGTACCCTTACCTGGACGACTGGCTGATTGCAGCCTCCTCCAGACTGGAGGTGGAGCGGTCCAGGGATCTGGCCCTCCAGGTTTGCTCTCAGGTTGGCCTCCTCATCAACGAGGCCAAGTCGGAACTCGTGCCAAAGCAGGTGATCCAATTCATCGGGGCAGAGCTCGACTCTCTGACAGCCAGAGCACGGCTCCCGGCGGACAGGGCCGAGGTTCTTTCCTCCTTTGCCCAATCATTTCAGGTTGGGCACCGCCCTGCCCGGGACTTCCTGCGCCTCCTGGGCCTCATGGCGGCCTGCACCAGCGTGGTCCGTTGGGCCCATTGGCACATGCATCCCCTACAGTGGGGACTGGCCAGCCAGTGGTCACAGCGCTCCGTCCCTTGGACCAGCCAGTGGCAGTGACCCAGGAGATGTGGAACGCTCTCCAGTGGTGGATTGTTCCAGCTCATATGCAGGAGGGCATCCTGTTTGTCCGCCCCGCGCAGACTGTCTCTCTGTCGACCGCCTCTCTGATGGGTTGGGGTGCCCATCTGAGGGAGCACAGAGCGCACGGCCTCTGGTCCCCTCTGGAGTCCCGATGCCACATCAACCTGCTGGAGCTTAGAGCGGTTCGTCTAGCCCTCACCGCCTTCGCTCTGTTTGTACGGGGTCAAGTGGTCCAGGTCCAGACGGACAATACCACGACCATGTACTACCTAAACTGCCAGGGCGGGACACGCTCCATGCCTCTGTGCAGGGAAGCTCTCCACTTGGTCCCTCGTGCGCAGCCTGGAGGCGGATCTCCTTGCCATCCATGTGGCAGGAGCCTCCAACATTCTGGCCGATGCCCTAAGCCGGATAGGAGCTGCGTCCCACGAGTGGTCTCTCCTGCTGGAGGTAGTACAAGATCTGTTCTCCCACTGGGGCATGCCTCAGGTGGACCTGTTTGCCTCCAGGGAGAATGCGAAGCTGAGGCTGTTTCATGCCCGCCTCAGCAGGGCTCGCTGCAGGGGGATGCCTTCTCGAGGCCGTGGACCCCGGGCCTCTTCTACGCCTTTCCCCCATTTCCCTTGATCCACAAGGTGCTTCTCAAGGCGAGGAGGGACAAGGCGCAGGTGATTCTGGTAGCCCCAGACTGGCCCCGCCAGTTCTGGTATCCAGATCTCCTCAGCCTCAGCTCCAGGCTCCCGAGGCGGCTTCCAGCCCGCCCGGACCTGATCTCAGTCAACCAGGGGAAGGTATTCCATCCGGACCTTCAATCCCTGCACCTGACGGCCTGGTTCCTGAGCGGCTAGAGTTCCAGGCCTTGGGTCTTTCCGACGAGGTCCTCAACATCGTTGAGGCATCCCGTAAGGAGTCAACCAGAAAATGCTATGCCTTCAAATGGAAGAGATTCTCCATTTGGTGTCAGGGCAAGGGCCTGGACCCTTCCTCCTGTTCCTTGGCAAGCATTCTGGACTACCTGTGGTCCCTTTCTCAGCAAGGGCTTGGTCGATGACCCTTAAGGTGCACTGGCAGCCATCTCTGCTTACCGGCGCGGGCCGGGAAGCAGTCGTGGCGAGGAGAAGGTGGTCAGTGCTTTTTCAAAGGCCTTGATCACATATCCCTCCGTGCGAGAACCTCCACCTCTGTGGGATCTACTGCTGGTATTGGCTAAGCTCATGGGCAAGCCATTCGAACCGATGCACAGGTGTGACATCTCTCACCTGTCGTGGAAGACCGCTTTCTTGGTGGCTGTCACGTCAGCCAGAAGGATGGGAGAGCTCCAGGCGCTTTCCATCGAGTCTCCTTATCTGGTCTTCCACAGGGACAAGGTTGTCCTGCGCCCCCACCTGAAATTCCTTCCGAAGGTGGTGTCGGAGTTTCACCTTAACCAGGTGTTGACTCTGCCGGTGTTCTACCCCAATCACACCTCGGAGGCTGAATATAGGCTCCATACTTTGGACCCTAGAAGAGCTGCTCTTATTATAAGGAGCGGACGGCTGAAGTTGGGAGAGGTTCGCCAGCTGTTTGTCACCAACGACCTGGCAGACCTGCAGCCAAGCGGACGATAGGCAGGTGGGTCACCTCCGCATAGATCTCTAAGGTTGGCGGGCATGGAGCCTCCCAGAGGATAAGAGCTCATTCTACCCGCCATATGCTGCTGCTTGTGGCTGCTTCCAGGGACGTCCCTATCCAGGAAATCTGCAGGGCTGCTACCTGGAAGTCAGCACACGCCTTTATTACCCATTACCACATCGACCTTGAGTCACGCCAGGATGCTGGTTTTGGGACCTCGGTTCTCCAGTCCTTATTCCCTAAGTAGGGGGTGTGCGCCTTGCCTCCCTACTCCTGGAGAACTGCTAGGAGTCTGCCAGACAGTGTGGAGGAACAACCTATCCATGTCCCTAGAAATACAGGTTCTAGGGACATGGATATGTTGTTCATCCACACTGTCTGGCAGGTATCCTTGCTGCTTTAAATCTTGCCGGAAGGTCTTCAAGCTGGCTCCTCCCACCCACCCGGGTGGTAAAACCCTCGGCTCCGCCCCATGACGCCAGATCTTCCTTACCGCTTGGAAGCTCAGGTTCCCTCCTTAACGCTCTGCGTATAAGACTGGTTCCTAATTCTTCGGTTTTTGCGAATTAAAAGTTTTCACTAAAATAATCTTCGGTCTTCTATCCCTCGCGGCTGCGATGGACAAATCGACTCCCGGTTTCCGGAGATGCCCTTGCGGGCAGAAGATGTCTCGGACGGATCCGCACTCCACGTGCGTCTACTGTCTAGGCCTTGAGCACGACCCGCAGGCTTGCGACCTGTGCTCTTCCTTTTCGGCCTACGTCCTCGAAGACCGTGCTGCCCGTTTACAACTGGGGCGTCCCGAGAAGCGTTTTCCTCCGGTGAAGTCAAAAGAGGCCCGGTCGGCGGTTTCCGCGGCGGCGGGCTCGGCGGATCAGCTCGAGCAGATGATCGCCCTCGAAGAGGAGGCGGCGCGGGCCGCTTCTACCTCGGCTGCGGCATTTGTCCCGCTCTCTCTCGGTGCCTCTTATTCAGCTTCTTTTAAGGAGCTTTGTCTGACCCTCTCTACTAAAGGTGAGGGACCAACTTCTGCTGGACCGTTTTCTTGGTCCAAAAAGAGAGACAAGGGTAAGTCCACACCGGACGCTCTTGGGAGCGGAAAGATCCCTCTCCCCGAGTTGTCGGCCGTCGACTTCGGTCGACCGCTTTGCTTCGACCATTGGTCTCATGGTGTCCCCGTCAGGCCAGTTGACCGAGACTCCCGTCGACGTGGTCGAGATTTTTCTCAACCCGTTGGACGGGTTGTCGGCAGGAGAAGCCGAGAATCCCCTCTCCCCGGTTCCCCCGGTGGGAGTTGAGGACCCCGTTGGCTTGTCTGTGCCTCCGGTTCCGGAGCCTTCGGTTGAACCCTCCGAACCGAGGGGAGTGCCGGTTCCCCACGACACCTCCCCGCACCGTCCTCGGGAAAGCCGAGGTTCTCGGTCTCGGACTTCTTCGCGGTCCAGCCGATCCCGCCGTCATAGGCGGTCTCGGCATCAGCAATGGCGCTGCCTCGTCCTCTGGACGAGGGAGGCTTCGACGTAGTTGCGTCGATGATATGAGGACCTCATGTGGCAACAGCCCTTCTGACCGGGAACAAGCCGACGCCGTCGCCTTCCCCGGCCATTAAGTGGCTGTCACCGGAGCGGCCAAAACAACCCCTCGTTTTATCCGAGGAGCCTGTTCCCAGGCCGGTTGTTCGGCCAAAACCAGCTGCCCCACCGATCCCGGTGGAACCTCCGCCTCCACAGCCGTTATTTGGGGCTCTGACCAAGAATTCTCGGTCGGCTCAGAGACTGCCCCATAGGCTGTCTGTCACCCTCACTCCGATCGACCTCGGCAGGTGGAGGGTGGCTCAGGCCCGAGGCAGCTCTTTGAGGACTCTTCCGAGTCCGAAGGCGATTCCTCCCTTTTCTCCAAGCGAATGGACTTGGAGTCCTCAGGAGGACAGTCGGTGGACGATAGGCCTTCGTCCTTCCTAGGATTGCTTGCTCATCTCGAGTCCACCGGATGAAGCTCGAACCTGTCTCTAAGCGGGCCAGGTATCCCTCACGGAGATTCTGGACCGAGGGATCTCCCCACGGAGGCCTTCCGTGGCCGAGGCCATAGTGGCCCGGCCTTGAGCTCTGGCAGCCCTGCTTCCTGCCCTGCGCCCGGCCAGGGGAAGTATCGCGTCCCTACCGGTTCCTTGTCAGGTTTTGAAACACCCCCTGGCGAGGGGTTGGTTACCGACAGCGTTTTCGGCGTGCCGAGACGCTAGGATGTGGACAAACCTCCCGACAAGGAGTCCAAGAAATTGGACTATGCCGGGTGAAAAGTCTACGCTGTGTCCTCCCTCGGCCTTCGCCAGGCCAGTTCGGCCGTCCTCATGGCACATTTCTCTCATGCCCTGTTGGGCTCCCTGGATGAGGTCGTCCCTCATCTTCCCGGATCTGCAGACCACGGTTAGGCAGGTGCGGGACCAGGGCAGGGCAGTGGCCAAACAGCAGCTTCAGACTGCTTTGGACATTGGGGACTCATGTGCCAGGTCTGTGGCGGCCGCAGTGGCTATGCGTCGTCGGGCTTGGCTGAGGATATCCACCTTCACTTCGGATACCCAGCACAAGTTGGCGGATGTCCCCTTCTTGGGGACTGACCTCTTCGGCCCTGGGGTGGAAGGTCACCTGCAGAGGATCGAGAAGTCCAGTGCTACCTTGGACTCGGTCTCTTCCGCTCAGAAGGACAAAGGCCGCAAACCACAGCCTAAGCCCTTTCGTCCTCTGCGCCTGCGCATGTCCGGCCCAGCAACGCCAGGGCAGCAGGCTCGGCTTGGCATCCCAAACCCAAGCCCGGGCTTCCTCCAACAGGAAGCAGGAGGTAAAGGCCCAGGAGGTCCCTCGGCCGGTCCCTCCTCCAAGCCTGCCCAGTGACGGGTTGAGGGGTGTCGGCCCCAACCCCGTCACCTCACCCCAGGTTCCCCGTGGGGGCGGCTCCGTCACTTCCTTTCCGCCTGGTCCGTTATTACCACGGACAGGTGGGTGTTGGAGGTGGTGGGAAAAGGCCTGCCCTTGGAATTCAAGCAGGCCCCGCCCTTCAGAGCCGTTGCACCTCGGAGGGCATCGGGATCCGCAGCCTCAGCCGACATCGCTCTCCTCCTCCAAAAGGAGGTGATCAGGGAGGTGGCGGACTCTCCCTCAGACCCGGGGTTTGTGTCCAGGTACTTCCTGGTTCCGGAACGGACGGGGGGCTGGCGCCCCATTCTCGACCTACACGACCTAAACAAGTTCCTAAGGTCTCGAACCTTCAGGATGGTCACTCTGGCTCAGATAATACCATCCCTGGAACTCGGCGTGTGGTTCTGCTCTCTGGACCTGCAGGACACGTTCTTTCACGTCCCTATCCGTCTGTCACATCAGAGATTCCTTCGCTTTCGAGCGGAGGGATCCCTTTTCGAGTTCCGAGCCATGCCCTTCGGCCTGTCTCCAGCTCCCAGGGTCTTCACCAAATGCATAGCAGTGGTGACAGCTTTCCTGCGGCGCCGAGGGGTCCGGGTGTACCCTTACCTGGACGATTGGCTGATAGCAGCCCCCTCCAGACAGGAGGTGGAGCGGTCCAGAGATCTGGCCCTCCAGGTTTGCTCTCAGGTCGGCCTTCTCATCAACGAGGCCAAGTCGGAACTCGAGCCGAAGCAGGTGATTCTTTCATCGGGGCAGAGCTCGACTCTCTTCGAGCCAGAGCACGGCTCCCGGCTGACAGGGCCGAGGTTCTTTCCTCCTTTGCCCAATCATTTCTGGTTGGGCAATTGCGCCCTGCCCGGGACTTCCTGCGCCTCCTGGGTCTCATGGCGGCCTGCACCAGCGTGGTCCGTTGGGCACGCTGGCACATGCCCCTTTCAGTGGGGACTGGCCAGCCAGTGGTCACAACGCTGCGATCCATTGGACCAGCTAGTGACGGTGACCCAGGGGATGTGGAACGCTCTCCGGTGGTGGACCGTTCCAGTTCATCTGCAGGAGGGCATCCCGTTTGTCCGCCCCGAGCCGACGGTCTCTCTATCGACCGATGCCTCTCTGATGGGTTGGGGTGCCCATCTGGGGGAACACCGGGCGCACGGCCTCTGGTCCCCGTGGGAGTCCCGATGCCACATCAACCTGCTGGAGCTCCGAGCGGTCCGCCTAGCTCTCACCGCCTTTGCTCCGTTTCTCCGGGGTCAAGTGGTCCGAGTCCAGACGGACAATACCACGACCATGTACTATCTAAACCGCCAGGGCGGGACGCGCTCCATGCTTCTATGCAAGGAAGCTCTCCGCATTTGGTCACTCGTGCGCAGCCTGGAGGCGGATCTCCTAGCCATTCATGTGGCAGGAGCCTCCAACACCCTGGCCGATGCCCTAAGCCGGATAGGGGCTGCATCCCACGAGTGGTCTCTCCTGCCGGAGGTAGTACAAGATCTGTTCTCCCATTGGGGCACACTTCAGGTGGACCTGTTTGCCTCCAGGGAGAACGCGAAGCTGAGGCTGTTCCATGCCCGCCCCCCTCAGCAGGGCTCGCTGCAGGGGGATGCCTTCTCGAGGCCGTGGACCCCGGGCCTCTTCTACGCCTTCCTCCCATTTCCCTTGATGCACAAGGTGCTTCTCAAAGCAAGGAGGGACAAGGCGCAGGTGATTCTGATAGCCCCAGACTGGACCCCGCCAGTTTGGTACCCAGATCTCCTCAGCCTCAGCTCCAGGCTCCCGAGGCAGCTTCCAGCTCCGCCCGGACCTGCTCTCAGTCAGTCAGGGAAGGTGTTCCATCCGGACCTTCAATCCTGCACCTGACGGCCTGGTTCCTGAGCGGCCAGAGTTCCAGGCCTTGGGTCTTTCCGACGAGGTCCTCAATGTAGTTGAGGCGTCCCGTAAGGAGTCGACCAGGATATGCTATGCCTTCAAATGGAAGAGGTTTTCCATTTGGTGTCAGGGCAAGGGCTTGGACCCTTCGTCCTGTTCCTTGGCAAACATCTTGGACTATTTATGGTCCCTTTCTCGGCAAGGGCTTAGGTCGACGACCCTAAGGGTGCACCTGGCAGCCATCTCTGCTTACCGGGCGTGGGCCGGGGAGCAGTCGGTGGCGCAGGAGAAGGTGGTCTGGTGCTTTTTCAAAGGCCTTGATCACATTTCCCCTCCGGTGCGAGAACCTCCACCTCCATGGGATCTACTGCTGGTACTGGCAAAGCTCATGGGCAAGCCATTCGAACCAATGCACAGGTGTGAACTCTCTCACCTGTCGTGGAAGACCGCCTTCTTGGTGGCTTTCACGTCAGCCAGAAGGATGGGAGAGCTCCAGGCGCTCTGCATCGAGTCTCCTTACCTGGTCTTCCACAGGGACAAGGTTGTCCTGTGCCCCCACCCAAAATTCCTTCCGAAGGTGGTGTCGGAGTTTCACCTTAACCAGGTGTTGACTCTGCCGGTGTTCTACCCCAATCACACCTCGGAGATCAATACAGGCTCCATACTTTGGACCCTAGAAGGGCGCTCACTTATAAGGAGCGCACGGCTGAAATTCGGGGAGAGGTTCGCCAGCTGTTTGTCACCTACGCTGAAGCCGCACCTGGCAGACCTGCAGCCAAGCGGACGATAAGCAGGTGGGTCACCTCCTGCATAGATCTGCTATAAGTTGGCGGGCATGGAGCCTCCCAGAGGGATAAGAGCTCATTCTACCTGCCATACTGCTGCATCGGTGGCTGCTTCCAGGGACGTCCCTATCCAGGAAATCTGCAGGGCTGCTACCTGGAAGTCAGCACACACCTTCATCACCCATTACGACATCGACCTTGAGTCACGCCGGGATGCTGGTTTTGGGGCCTCGGTTCTCCAGTCTTTATTCCCTAAGTAGGGGGTGTGCGCCTTGCCTCCCTCCTCCCGGAGAACTGCTAGGATTCTGCCAGACAGTGTGGATGAACAACATATCCATGTCCCTAGAAATACAGGTTACTCACCTGTAACAGGAGTTCTAGGAATGGTATATGTTGTTCATCCACACGACCCACCCGACCTCCCCAGCTTCGACGCACAACCTGAGCTTCCAGCGGGCCAGATCTGGTGTCATGGGGCGGAGCCGAGAGTTTTACCACCCGGGTGGGTGGGAGGAGCCAGCTTGAAGACCTTCCGGCAAGATTTAAAGCGGCAAGGATACCTGCCAGACAGTGTGGATGAACAACATATACCATTCCTAGAACTCCTGTTACAGGTGAGTAACCTGTGTTTACTCACCTGTAACAGGAGTTCTAGGAATGGTATATGTTGTTCATCAACACAACCCACCCGGCCTCCCCAGCTTCGATGCATAACCTGGCTTCCAGGGCTAGATCTGGCGTCATGGGGCGAAGCCGAGAGTTTTACCACCTGGGTGGGTGGGAGGAGCCAACTTGAAGACCTTCTGGTAAGATTTAAAGCGGCAAGGAACCTGCCAGACAGTGTGGATGAACAACATATACCATTCCTAGAACTCCTTTTACAGGTGAGTAACCTGTATTTTTTCTCCCAATATTTTTCTTACTTCTGTGTATCCTTTACCTAAGTCTTTGGAAATGACACTTTTAGGACTTGTATTCCAGATAATATGGGGAAGCCGCTTGAACCCTATTAAACGTGAAACAACATACTTACTGGTGGCAGAAAGCGGTTTAAATTTGTTTAATCCAGTACTTTTTTTCTTTTGTAATTTTGTTCATGTGAATTTTGTTGAGTTGACTAAACAGAGTTTAGCAGTATGATCTATATTTGCTAGTGAATGGTTGAAGCCTCTTTACAGTGTTTGGGAAGAACAAGGTGTCTTGAAAGCTCCGGTGAAAACAGGTTGTGTGTGTTTTTTTTTTTTTTTTAGGCCTGCACTTAATAAATTAAAAACCTGGAAGTTACAATTTAATATGTCCAAATTCACCACTAAAACACTTCATTCCCCAATCCATAAGTCTATCAATTCACCATTTCTCTCTCTGTCATACAGAACCTAGGTAAACTAATCTTATATTGGATTCTCTGAAGGACCCCATGTTCCACCAAGAATATGGGATATTTGTTTAAGTGCACATGGCCGTCTCTTTGTGAAAGGTAATGCTAAACATAAAAGAATGGCGGAATGGCTGTGCCCAAGGTGATCTTGTATTACACAAGAGGAATCAATGGTACATTTTTTATTGAATGTCCATATGTTAAAGCTAAGTGGGGGTATAACAGCCACTAGGTGGAACAATACTGGAATAATATCTCGTATGTAGAAATGGTTGGTGGCTTTAGTTTCCAAAACGTTGGTTTACTTAAGGGAACATTACGAATCATTCTTGCCTTTATAAAGTTTGTTTATGGCAAACAAGATGTAAGTTTGTCTGACAGCAATTTTATCAAGAACCCAAGCAAACTGTTATTATTGTGGAAAATGAACTCTTGAAATAATGTATGTTCGAAAAACAACATATGCCCTCAGATTGTTGGGTCCTGTGTTGGACAGAGGTACCATTCCTTAAGGATCAAATAGGATAATTTTATTAGACCTTTTTTATGGGATTTCTTGTTTCTGTTTTCTATGTCTTATGTTTCTTTGGACTGTAATGTACAGTTTCTGCTAAATAAAATTTCCCCTACTCTTTTTCTAGAAGTGCCACGGTATCTTTAATATCCACCTGAACTGGCACCAGAACAGGCAAATGGGACGTCGGTTTAACATCTCATCCGAAAGACAATTTGCAATGTATTCCAGATAAGGAACCTGACCAAAGGAATGCTGCATTCTCTGGCAGTCTGAGGATAGAGCAGTATCCCCCATATTTTACAGTTAAGGAGGCCACAGCCAGAGAATAAGCTACGCAGCTTATCGTCCCAGCTGACAAACTCTTAAGTAATTAAAAAAAACCAAAAAAACACCAACCCGAGATCATAGCTGCAACAGAGTACATGAAGATTAAAAAATAAATAACAGCATAGAGGAGGAGGGCAAAGGATAAAAAACAGTCCGACCGGGCCACAGCTACAAAATTAAGTGGCCATCTTGCCAGAGGTGCAACCCCCCCCCAAAAAAAAAACTGCTTTGATACTCCTCTCTATTCTCAGCAATGGATTTTAGAGTAGTCTAGTGTAATGGTTCTCATCTTTTAACAGATTCAAGCACATTTCCCTGTATTGTTCCACATTCATAACCAGTATGCATTCCCCTTTATCCGCTGGTTTCACATTTATGGTCTTAGCCTGTTCAGAATTTCCCAGGGCTTCGTTTTCTTCCTTGGTAAGGTTGTGCTTAACCATATGCTTTAGTGGATTTTTATTAGTGTTCTTTGTAATGATTTTTCTGGATCTCTTCAACCTCATTAGTAATCTTTGTAATGAATGCCTGTTGATTCCTCCCTCTTGGGGGAATGTTGATTTAAACTTTAAGTCCCTCCTAAGGTCTCTTTCTATCGGGTCCCCTTCCGGGTCCAAGTGAAACTGTTCCTTTGACTGTACTGATCAAAAAATGTGAAGGTCGCACATGGTCTGAAAATTCTGTGTGTGTTGTGTTGGTGCAAAGGAAAGTTTTTTGCTTAACACAGTCATCTCTGTATCTGTAATGATCCTTTTATTTAAATACTACTTATGGTGTTTCTGCCGGCCTCTGGTGCCCCTTCCTCCTGTCCCTCTGTCTCTTCCCCGCCTGTCCCCTTGGTATGCAGGTTGGTTACAAGTGTTGTACCTGTGTTCAGGGGAACAGGTAAGGGGAGTAAAGAAGTATTTTACTACCTCTTAACTGAAATACTTCCACTTTCTGATTTTAGGAAGCTTTTCCACACCCTACAAATTTACAATACGTGGTATGGCAGTACCATGAAATGCTAACAGCAGTGGCACTACACAGGAACCCGTAGGGGTGGGGACAGGAGTTGCTCATTGGCTGGTTAGGACTGTTGCAACATGATCATGTTAAAAATAAGGTCACAGTATGACTCCACAGCAGTATTGGACAGACAGTGACTGCAGACATCCAGTGGGATTGAGACTTGGTTTAGACGTGGGGTGTACGAGATGGGTCAATGTATAACAGCACTACCATTTGGATGAAAATACTACCAGGTGTAAAAAGGGAGTAGTAAATACTCCAGAGTACTAAACTTTATCTGGACCACTGCCTGAGTTGTCAGTATGTCTCTCCTCCCCGGGCTTATGCAGGGTACATGCTTCTTCGGCCCTATGTGAAGTAAGGCTCCCTCTGGGTATGGGTGTTGTAAGGTTCCTCCATCTGTTGTTAAAAAAAAAAAAAAAAGTTTACCTGATTCCTGTTTCCTTGCAGATCTATGTGTGGCTCTCTGTCATTATCTAGTACAGCTATCGCCGCTGTAAGAATCTGTGCGGTAATCCTGACGTGATTTATACTGTCTTAATTTTCCACTTGTAAACTCTTAAATCTGTAATCGTTGGTCTGTTTTCTAAACTTTGCTAGCTTTGTTTTCTTGACGTAGTCCTCAGACTCCTCGAATTTCATCATCTCCTTTAATTTTGATTTGAAATGGCTTCCTCTGACTTTATTTTTTTTAGTAAGTCTGTATTTTTTTAATATATATTTAATTACCGCTTCAATTAGGGAACACATGAAGTCATTACTTTCAGTTTTTCATTCATATTTAAAATGAAGTAATATGTGTGTCTGCATGCTAGGGCACTCTGAGTGAGGGCCTAGCTTTACAAAACTGTAAATACTGATTTATGTTTGATTATTTTAATATACATACCATGTCATCCCTGAGGAAGCCATTGTAGAGGGCAAAACATTGGGGGTCCTGGCACGTGACGCGGTGAGCTGCGTGCAAACCTTTGATGAAATAGAGAGTACTTAAAGGCAGGGGTTGATGAATTTCAAATTTACGTGCTAGGACAAGTGGCCTGGCCAGAAATGGTAGTTCTAGTGTTGAGAGTGGTAGTCCATGGTCGGAAAGCCATATTTTAAGAGTCTGTTTTTTAATCGTTTGCACATTGTCATCTTTCTTTCACACTTGTTTTATTGACTATAAATAAAATATATTTTATAATATCTTACACTGTGTGTGTGTCCTTGACTCGGTGGGATGGGGAAGGATGGGGGGTAGTGGGTACACACTATTAGGCAAACTTTATTTCAAGGCTTTATGCTCAAAGCTTAAGTGACTTCACTGCAGGCAGCCGGAGTCGGGGAGGTACTGGGAAAGGGAATGCCCTATGCCAGTAATATGTTTGTGCTTCAGTTGTTGTGTAATCTGCTGCTGTTATGCAGCAAGTTCCCCTGAAGGCCAAGGCCACAACAGCCCCCCCTTCTTTTTCAATTTACAGTTTTTTTTAACAGTTTACATAGAAACATAGAATGTGACTGCAGATAAGGACTGCTTGGCCCACCTAGTCTGCCCATTTTCCTACCTAACAGATAAGCTGCAGATCCTAGTTAACAAACAGCTTACTTCCTCCTACCCCAGCTAGGACTGCCTTATGTCTGTCCCATGCATTCTTGAATTCCCCCACTGTTCTTTTTTTTTATACTTTATCTTTATACCCCCTTCTACTCCCGGAGCCCACTCCTTCCTTCCTCTCAACTTCCCCCATTTCCACCTCCGGTGGGATCTGCCCCTAGAGTGCCTCCGTCCCCTCCTGCACATTGGGGTCTGTCCCTCTTTTCCCCGGTGGTCCTGGGATGGTACCGAGAGGCTATCATCTAGTGCTACCGGGAGGGATTTTCTCATTTTCTTCCCCTAGTTTCCCCCATCCCTCTGAGACGACCCACGCTAGGACATACGTCCTGAAGGCGGCATGCTGACGCACGCTCATCCTTCATGCATAGCTGACGTCTCCCCTTCCCGGCTCCGACGAGTGGAGCCGCCTCCGACTCCTTGGTGGTGCTTCCACCGGCGCGGTGACGCGGATCGCGTGAGCGGTCATGGCTCCCACCCCTGAGGGAGGAGGCATCCGTTGGGACGCTCGATCCTCCCTCCCTGCTGAATTCTCGGCAACCCGAGTCCGTCTCCGAACTGGGTCGCTGGCGAGCGAGGTGTGTGGCGCCTAGCGCCTCAACCTCAGCGCCACCGGGCCGCCCCCTGTTCTTGACTCCACGACTTCCTCAAGGAGGGTGTTCCATGCATTCACAACCCTCTCTGTGAAAAAATACTTCCTCACATTATCTCTGAGCCATCCCCCCTCTATCTTCAAATTATGACACCCCTTGTTCTTGCACATCTCTTTTTCTGAAAGATGCTACCCTCTTGGACTCTGTTGATTCGCTTGAGGTACTTGAAAGTTTCTATCATGTCCCCTTTCTTCCTTTTTTCCTCAAGGGTATACATATTAAGCTCCTTTAGTCTTTCTTCGTATGTCTTCTGGTGCAGACCCTGCACATTTTGGTTGCCCTCCTCTGGACAGCCTCCACTCTGTCTTTGTCTTTGAGGAGATGGGGCCTCCAGAACTGCACACAGTACTCCAGATGGGGTCTCACCAACTGTATGTACAGAGGGATAACAACTTCCTGTTTTCTACTGTTGATGTCTCTCCCTGTGCATCCCAGTATCCCCCCAGCCTTCCTTACTGCCTTCTCACATTGCTTGGCCACCTTTAGGCCATCTGATACAATTACCCCCAGGTCCCTTTCCAGTTTTACTGTTGTCAGTATCTCACCCCCCTATTGTGTACTCTTTCTCTGGGTTTTTGTTTGTCAGGTGCATTACCTTGCACTTCTTTGCATTGAATCTGAGCTGCCATACATCTAACCATTCCTCCAACCTTGCCAAGTCCCTTCTCATCCTTTCCACTCCATCTTGTGTATCAACCCTGTTGCAGATATTTGTGTCTGCAAAGAGACATACTTTCGCCTTCCAGTTCCTCTGCAGTGTCACTTTTATAAAGACATTAAAAAGGACCAGTCCTAGTACTGAACCCTGCGGTACCGCAGTAGTAACCCTTCTTTCTTCACTGTGGACCCCATTTACTACTACCCATTGAGTCCTGTTGTCTAGCCAATTTTTTTATCCAGACTACCACCTTGGGACCCACTCCAAGGCTGGCTAACTTGTGTATTAATCTTTTGTGTGGGACTGTATGACATGCCTTGCTAAAATCTAGGTAGGCCATGTCCACAGCCCCTCCCTGGTTTACTACTTTTGTCACCCAGTCAAAGAAATCTATTAGATTCGTCTGACACGACCTTCCCATCGTGAATCCATGCTGCCTTGGGTCCTGTGCCCCACTGGCCTCTAGATACTCAACAGTTCTTTCCTTCAGAAGTGATTCCATCATTTTCCCTACCACTGAGGTCAAACTAACTGGTCTGTAGTTTCCTGCCTCTGTCCTGCTCCCACTTTTGTGAAGAGGAATCGCATCCGCCCTCCTCCAGTCCTCAGGTACCACCACCTCATCCTCCCATGATTTGTTAGAGAGTAGTCAGTGGTGTCACTAGTTCTACCCTTAGTTCCTTTAGAATTCTTGGGTGAATCCCATCGGGCCCCATTGCTTTGTCCATCTTCAATTTTATTAGTTCTTTCAGAACCCTTTCTTCTGTAAATGGACTGGCATCGACACCCATCTAAAGAGTGTTTCTCTTGTTTGGTTTAGGTACCTCCCCCTCCTCCTCTTCCTTTGAGAATACTGAGCAGAAATATTCATTAATCAATCAATCAAATCTTTATCCAGGCGATCACCGTTGAGCAAGCTCATTTACAAGGTGGACCTGCAGTTAGTCAGAGATGGATAAACATACATATATTACATAAAAAGTAGGATTTGGGAATACAGATTTACATGTGAAAGGTACAGTATAAACATTCCATTGCACTAGTGGGGAACAGGTCTTATCCCTGCTTTTTCACTGTCACCCTCTACCCATATTCCCTCCCCTTTATTAAGCCTCAGTATCCCTCCTTTGGTCTTTCTTCGCTCCCTAATGTACCTGTAAAAGGTCTTACCCCCTTCTTAAGAGTTGGCTGTCCTTTCCTCTGTTTGGGCCTTTGCTATTCTGACTGCCTTCCCAGCCTCTTTGTGCTTTAACTGATAAAGTTCTCTGTCCTGCTCCTTCCTTGTCTCCTTGTTTCCTTATTTCCTGAATGCTATCCTTTTCTCCTTAACCTTCCCTGCCACCTCTTTTGAGAACCATAGTGTTTTTTTCCTTTGTTGTGTTTTGTTGATTTGCTTTACACAAAGGCTTGTTGCCTCTGTGATGCCTGTTTTGATTGCTTCGCATTGTTCCTCCACCCCTCTTTCTTGTTTCTTGCCCGTTTGCTAGTGCTTTTCTGAGGCGCTCTCTCATTTTCCCAAAGTCAGCCCACCTAAAGTCCAATACTCTTGCTTTTTATACGGCTTGATTGTTTGGCTGTGTTTATCGTGAACCACACTGTTTGGTGGTCGCTTGTTACCAGATAGCTACCCACTTCTGAATCTGAGATTCTTTCTCCACCCCCATTTGAGAGTACCAGGTCTAAGATTGCTCCCTCCCGAGTGGGTTCCAATACTAGCTGTCTGAGGCATGCCCCCTGTAGGGCATCAAGAATGACCATGCTCTTGGATGTGCCTGCAGCAAAGGTGCTCCAGTTAACATCTGGCATATTCAAGTCCCCCATCAACAATATCTCCCCTTTTTCTGCCATTGTAAGGAAGCCTTCTATCATTTCCTTGTCCATTCCCTCCCCCTGAGATGGGGGTCTGTATACAACCCCATGCGGATTGTGGTGCCATTTCCTGTCTCCAGGGTGACCCAGAGTGCCTCATCTGCTTCCTGTTTACTCTTTAGTTCTGTTGCTTTGATCCCTTCCTTTACATAGAGAGCTACTCCTCCTCCTCTTTTACCCTCCCTGTCCCTCCATAGATTGTGTATCCTGGTATGTTGACATCCCAGTCATGGTTCTCTGTGTACCATGTTTCTGTGACTGCCACAATATCCAGGTAACCTCTTCTCATCAAGGCCACTAGTTCAGGGAGCTTGTTACACAGACTACGAGCATTGGTACTCATCACCCTCCACTTTTTGATGGCCTTACCCCTTTCAGCCCCATTCCTGTCCTTACTGCCTTTGCCTTTTTTTTTTACATTTACTTCTGTCCTTCTCCCTAATGACTTCTCTACCTTGGTATTTACTTCACTAATTGCCGTGTTTTGTAGGGGGAGGCTGGGATTTCCCTGCTCCTTTTCAGTGCCTCCCTCCCTTGGCTAGTTTAAATGCTTGCCAGTGAAGCATTTAAACCTCTCACCTAGAATCCTGGTTCCCCCCTGGACAGATGCAGACCATCGCACCAGTATAGGTCTGCATCCCTCCAGGGGGCTCCCCAGTCCCCAATGAAGCCAAAACCCTGAGCTCCACACCAGTTTTTCATCCAATTATTGAATTCCCTGGTGAGGAGTACCCTAGCATTTCCCTTGCCATAGACAGGCAGCACCTCCGAGAAGGTTACCGTGTGCACTACTTGTCTAAGTCCCCTCTCCAGCTCTACAAACTCCTCTTGCACTGCTCTGATCCCATTCCTAGCCAGGTCATTTGTCCCTAGGTGGACAGTGACATCCAGCTCCCTCCCTCATGCAGCTGCTCCACCGATCCTGAGGATTGCTTCCTGTCCGTCCAAGCCATGGCGCCAGGCAGGCACCTTCACTCCCCTCCCCTTCCTCCCCATTTCTACCCCTAATGATTGAGTCCCCACCAGGAGTTGTTTCTTCCTCTGTGGGGTCCCATGCCACCTTCCTGTGGGTCTCCTTGTGAAGGTTCCCAGCATCCTCCTTGGTCTCCACTGCAGGTGCCTCCATAGAGGAACCACTATCCACCAGAAGAGTGAATGAATTGTGAGAGGTACAGCTGGAGGATGCAACTCTGTTCTACCACCCTCTCCTCCCTGAGCCCACCCTGGTCCAGCCTCTCCTCTTTCTTGGCAACCTCTGAGGTAGTGGCATTGGCCCTGGTGGTTCCTGGGGGTGGGGGAGGAGGTTTCACGAATCCTAGCTAGGTAGGTGCCTGAAACTAGGGCAGCATCGCAGCCTCCAGAATGTCTCCTGGAACACTGCTGCCCCACAGCCATTGCACTGCACCACTCCTATCATGTCTTATTTTGTGTCCCCTCTCCTGTTTCTCTGTATGCTTACTCTCTCCTCTCCTTACAGCTCTCACCCTTCCTGTTCTGGGACAGCAACTTCCTATATTCTTCAGTAGCCTCCTCCTTCCTTGCTCAGTGTCAGACCACCACCAGCTTGGGGAAGGGAGAGTGAGCTACTTTTTTTTTCCTTTAGGGTTGACAAAACCAATGTTTTTCTGTGATCGATCCCTTCCTACTGCCAAACAGGGAGTTCCTGTTGACTGTCAAATCCAGTGGCTATAAAAGTACAACTGGCTTAGGGTGGGGATGGAGGACAATTAGTAAGAAAAAAGGCTAGCAACAGGAAGTTGTAATTTGAGTCACCTGCTTTTATAGTGTCTAAGCCATACCCCCAATTAGCTCAAGCTCTCTCTCTCTCTCCTCCTGGTTTTAGCAAAGTAAGTTGATACAGTACCCTTCCCAGCACAGAACACACACTGACTTTCTTTCTTTGCTTTCTTTTTAACCCTAAATAAGACCCCTTGTACTTCTAAAGTATCTGTTCTGTTTAATCTCAGCAAGATAATCAATTTCAAGATATGTTAAATTAATAAGAAAATGTAGCTTCTTTTGGTTAGCTGCTTTCTGCTGTACAAGCAAGGCTAGCAATAGTTTTTATTTATTTGTTTGCAGACTTACCTCCCTCCCCTGAATGTAAGACATATAGTAGTACTCCACTTACTTAGTCCACCCACTGCTGCCACATTTCAACAAAGCAAATGCAACCTGGGCTGCCCCCTCTTACCAGTCAGGAAAGGGTGGTGAGCACTGGGCTTGGCTAATAATAAACTTATATTTTTAAATAAAAGCACCGTACACTTTAGTTTCTTCAGAATATCCTTTGTTTTGTACTTCTGTCTATACTTCTGTAACCTTAAAAACAATCCGATTAGGCTAGAGAGTGGCCACACAATGTAAATTTATTCCACACAAATCTAATCTTTTTGCCTCCTTCCCTGAGTCCCTCCCGTCCCTCACCCAACACCTAGGCAGTTGATATGTCTCACCGACGGAGTTGATGGGCATGGACCCCTCCCCCCTTTTCTGGTCCCTTCCCAGTTTTTCCTTTGGCTTTGCTCTTTTTTGTTTTCATTTTCCTTTAGAATTTTTCATTTACATCAAGAGACAGATCACAGTTCAGTTCAACCCATTAAAGTTCCTAATACATTTTTAGAAGAAAGGGTCCGAGCTCAAGCTCTATCGGCTGCACGTGCTTTTCCCACCAAGATGTGTGTCCCACTAAGAAATGGAACTGTGCGCACTGCAAGCCACAGCATTCGTTGCCGCACTCCTTTTCCCACCTCTTCCAGTGCTCTCGCAGCAAATACTAGCTACGTGAACCTCCTATGTCGATCTTACACCTGAATCCCTCCCCCAATCACCGGGCAGCCACGCTCCTCCAGTACTCAGCTGCACCCTGCTCCAGTCCATGCCCTTTATTCTTACCTTCCGACCGCAAGGAAACACACCTGCCAAGGATGCCATCACTTGACGTCCCTACATGCTTGCTCACCCAGCCACCTACATCACAGAGATCCCTCCAGTGATTTCACCCATACCACAGTCGCGCTGCGCATGCACGTTTCCTTAAAAAAAAAATCGGTTCCATGGCTCACTTCAGAGGATGCGACGATGCATCCTCCTCCTGGCTGGATGACTAAATGACAGGTAGTCGGGTACACATTACAGATTAATGCAGAGACTCATATTTGTCCATGGGCAAATGGCCAACTGAAAAGTGGTTGTCCACAGCAGCAATTGGGTAGCCTGGGACATCGGGCTATGGGATTTGTCAAGCCCTGCTTAAAGGCATTTTCTTGGAGCTGGCCTAACTCCTACCTTTCTCCTTGAGTAGTAGTCTGAATTGGTCCCCAACCTTGCCTTTTGAATTATACATATACTGGGAGGGTACCCAGTGGAATACCTGAATTTTCCTGAATTGAGGGTGGGGAGTGCACCTGTGGTCCACAGGAAACCAGTTCTGTGTACCCAGGGAGTCCTGTCACTACATCAGTCTGCTTGGAACTCCATGCAGTGTGGCTAGCTCTGACGGAAATCGCTTGTCTAGTCTGGGTCGGGTTATAAAAGTCCTGAGACAATAGATCATGTTCTGCCTGAACAGGCAGGGTGGCACGCACTCCCTTCCCTTATGTTGGGAGGTCCTCCATTCCTGAACCCTCATGTGCTGCCTGGGTGCAGATTTCCTGGTGTTTAATGTTGTTGGAGCAGTCAGTCAGGTTGCAGACGCTTTCATCCGGCTGGGTGAGATGTTGCACAAGCGGTTCTCATATCGGGAGGTGGCGAGCTACCTTTTCTTTCTGTGAAGTGAACGTTTGGTGGACCTGTTTGCCTCCTGGGAGAACACAGAACTGAGGCTGTTCTGTGTCTGCCCTCCACAGTCCTGCACACTGGTGGGAGATCCTTCGAGCTCCTGGACATCAGTCTTCTGTATGCCTTTCCTCCCTTTTTCTTGAAGGTGGTGTTCAAGGTGTGACAGGATAAAGTGTGGATGATCCTGATCGCTCCATACTGGCCTCTGTCTCCTCAGCCTCTGCAGCAGACCACTGTGGCAGTTGCCTCTTTGCCAAGATCTGCTGACCAGACAGCAGGGGAAGGTTCTGCATTTGCACCTTCAGTCCATGCACCTCACTGCCTGATACCTGAGTGGCTAGAGTTCCAGGCTTTGTCTTTTGGAGAATGTGCTTCATGATGTAGAAGCCTCCTGGAAAGAGTGGACTTGCCAGTGCTACATCTTTAAATAGACAATATCTTCCATTTGGTGTCCAGGGCAAGGAGCTTGACCCTTTTGCCTGCCCTGTGGCTAATATCCTTGACTACCTCTAGTGCCTATCCCAGGTGGGGCTGCATTGAACTGTGAAGATGCACCTGACAGCCATGTCTGTATACTGGGTGCGGGCTGGTATGCTGATGGTGGCGCAAGAGAAGTTGGTTGGGCACTTCTTTTGACTACTTGTTCCAACGGGTACATGAGCCACCCCCCACTTCGGGACTTAATGCTGGTACTGGCAGTGCTCATGGGCAAGGTTTTTGAGCCTGTGCACAGATGTGAGATATCACATCTTTCATGAAAGACAGCTTTCTTGATGTGGCATCACATAAGCCAGAAGGATTAGTGAGCTCCAGGCACTCTATAGAGCCTCTTCATCTGGCCTTCCAGAGGGACATGGCAGTCCTTCGCCCCCACCCGAAATGCCTCCTGAAGGCTGTTTCAGAATTGAATCTTACCTAGGTGATGAACCTCCCAGTCTGTTTCATGAGCCCATCTTTGGAGGCTGACTGCAGGTTCCATACACTGGACCCGAGGTGAGCACTCTCCTTCTATGTGGAGGGCACAGCTAGAGTTCGGAGTGAGGCTCACCAGCTCTTTGTCACATACGCTGAAGCCGCACTTGGCAAACTGGCTGCTAAGCGGACAATTGACAAATGCATTCCGTCCTGCATTGTCCTCTGCTGTGCTGTAGGTTGTTTGGTAGGGAGACTCCAGTAGGGTTCAGGGCTCATTCTGCCAGACATACCGCTGTCTTGGTGGCTGCTTCCTGGGATATCCCTGTCCTGGAGATCTGCAGGGCTGCTACTTGGAAGTCCACATACATCTTCATCTTGTATTACAGCATGTCAGGATGCTGCTTTTGGGATCTCTGTTCTCCAATCCCTGTTTGTCAAGTAGGGTTGCACACCGTGCTCCCTCCTCCAGGAGAACTGGTGGAAGTGTGCCATCGTGTGGATTAGTGAACCATATCCACATCCCTAGAAAAATAGGTTACTCACCTGTAAGTGTAGATCTAGGAGTGATGTATCATTTACATCCACGTTACCCAGTTTGTCAAGTAGGGCTGCACACCTTGCTCTCTCCTCCAGGAGAACTGGTGGAAGTGTGCCATCGTGTGGATTAGTGAACCATATCCACATCCCTAGAAAAATAGGTTACTCACCTGTAAGTGTAGATCTAGGAGTGATGTATCATTTACATCCACGTTACCCACCCTTCCTCTGGCAAGTGGCACACAGATCCCTGATTCCAGGGTGCAGGATCTGATGTCACAGGGCGGAGCCAGAGGATATAACACCCCGTTGGTGGGAGGAGTTTCGCTTAGACATTCTGGCGAATCATCGTTTAAGGAAGAACTGCCATTGTTTGGATGTGAATTGTGTACCACTTCTAGAACTGTGGTTACAAGTGAGTAACCTATTTTTTTGCCCATGGGTTTTTAGCTAGCTGCCATGTATTTAAATACATGCAAAAATGCTAAGCTTTGGCAACATGGTAATTTATAGTCAAAAGGGAGTCTTAAGTCTGACTTGTTCTCCTTAAATCAGGACTGTAAATTATTAAAATCCTTTTGTAATTCAGGTGTTAAGGTTTTTGTATCCAGTATTATAAATCACTAGGAATCCCTCATACAATCACATCACTGTCCTTTCACATACCTCTTATGGCTGGTCCAGATGCACTCGTGTGCATGAACTACTGGCATCATGACAACAGATGTCTCCTGCTGCTGACGGTCTCTGCTGTCGGATTTGCTCTGCCTGCTGTCGGATGAGGACCTTCTTTTACCTGTCCACATGGACCCATGGATAAAGCACCACCTGATTTGCAGCAGGATCTGTTGACTTTTAAGGAAGTGCTTAGTGTGTCTGAGGAAAAGGTGCACTGACAACCTCCATTTTTTTCTCTGCTTTCTGACAAGAAGCTTGAAGGGTAACTGTATGGGAGAGTGAGCATCATTTATGATCTTCAGGGATATCTCGGTCATTAGGTAACACTGTAGGAATTTCACCGTCTGTGAAGGAGAATCAACACGGAAGATTTTCAGCAGTACAGCTGGGGCCATTGATGTCTGTTGATGTCATCAACCTTATATAGGCATGAGCGGCCCTGCTCCTTCCTCAGTTCTGTGGCAGCTCCGTCACTGTACGCACCCTTTTTTGTCTGACTTTTCTAACTTTATTTTTCAGACTCTCCTTTTCTAGAGAGATTCCTAAAACTTGTTTACGTCAAGAGTTAAACCTTCAGCTTCTCTCTTGTGTCTCTGCCGTTGCAGAAAGAAGATTGCTTTCACAGACGAACTCTCTCTCTCTCTGTCTGCTATCTTGGGCCTGACCATGAAGTTTCTGACTGGGAGCTCTGCTAGAGTTTAACCAAAAACCCTAAGGTCGACTCGGAAAGGCTCTCAAAAAATGTTCTGATGAATCAATAGGTAGCCAGTTCTGGGCAGGGGTCCTATGAGGTCCCAGACACTCAGTTGCCTACTGGATCTTCGAGTTCCCAGGCCTCCAAGGCCCACAACAAGTCTTGGGGGGGCGGGGGGTGTCACAAAAAGACTGTGATCGCGACCGTTCTCTCCCGGTGTCGATCTCTTTCCCTGTGGGCCTCTCCTTCTAGGGGGTGCTCATTGGCTGCAGCTGCACTGGTGAAGAAATCTGCTGTTCAAACAACATGAAGTCTTGCTGTATTCTGACACATTGCAGTGAGGTCCAACCTTCGAACTGCCCTGGAGATGAAAGAGTTAACTTTCCATGCCAAGCATGGAACGCTGAGCTCGAGCTCGGTTGAGACTCTTGTCTGTTGCTGTTTGAACTCAAACCGTCAGATTCTTTACTCCGCCTCACTGAACAGTTGCTCCGGAGATTTATCCTTTGCCCGGTTCAGTTTGTCGGTTAAAGTACCGTTTCTCTCGGTTTTCGACCGAATTTAAACCGTAACCTATCGGTTCAGTCTCTGTCTGTGCTATTCGCGAGTACTAGATAGGTTTATTTTTGTTATTATTCTGTGTTGAACTTGTAAACGCGGGATCGGTTCGATTTGAACCGATCAGGTTGTTTTAAAATCTTTATTTCTACTTTAAGAGTGTGGTTACTGGTTCTTATCAGTTCTATAAAAAAAAAACAAAAAAAAAAACAGATTTTTATTACGTCTTTTTTCCACGACCCATAACACAGTCAAGAACCGATAAGGGTGTCTTGCCTGGCGGATTGCCAAAAAAAGAGTAAGTTTTTGTTAGGACTGGCCATGTCTGAGAAACCCAAAAGAAAAACCGGGCCCACTGGGTTTCAACACTGTAGTGTGTGTGGGGAAGTCTTTGCTAAGGCTGATCCCCACATCACCTGTGTTTATTGTCTGGGGTTTGACCACCTTGATTCAGACTGCCAGATTTGCAAACATTTTCCTGCAGTTACCCTGGAAAAAAGAGTTGGTAGGCTCAGGGAAAGGGAGGCCAAAAAGTCAGCTGACCCGGATGGCCAGCCCAGTTCGGTTCCAACCGAACCAGAGGGAGTGACCTCTGACCAGGGCGAAACTTCTTCGGGCCAAAGGAGAACCGATTCCGAGGAGTCGGTTCCGGTTAAGAGATCAAGAAGGGATAAATCAGCTGCGCGGATCCAAAAGTTCTTTCTCTGACTGCTGATGAAATAGCCAAAGCGATAAAAATTGTTCAGTCGCTATCCTCGAAGCCTTGACCCAATCGCACCGTTAGGGAAGCGCGCCGGGTTCAAGCTGGAGTTCCACCGGTTCTGATTATGATTTAGAGGAATTTTATGAACTGGAGGAGGAGGAGGAAGGAGAGTATGAGGAAAGTGAGTGTGATCATGAAAGTCTGGATGTGCCCATTGACCCGGACATCTCCCCAGACAGACCTTCGGGAGTGTCTCCTCCTAGGCTTTCTGAGTCCCCCTCTCATTTCATGTTTTACAAGAAAGTGGCTGAAACTCTTCAGCTTCCTATGGAAGAAGCTGTGGATGACCAGGAGGAGCCTGGCTATGTTGAAATGATGGATATCCCAGAGTCCAGGAGGCCAGGGGTAAGGGGCAACAGACTTCCTGGAAAACATAAACTGAACTTACAAACTTAAATGGGCAGACTGGGTGGGCCATAGATCCTTATCTGCCGACACTGTCTATGTATCTATGTATGTATCTATGTCTATTCCCCTTCATAAGTCTTTTGGGAAACGGACAATACAACTTTTAAAGACTCCTAATTCTATACCTCCTGTGGATAAGAGAATGGACAAGAGGTATACTCTTTCAGGCTCAGATACGGAGTTCCTTACCCAGCAATGCAGCCATGTAGGGGTAGTGCAGGCTGCAGCCTGTGATAAGGCAAATATACCCTTGGCTTCACACCCCCCAGATAAGGACTCCAGGAGGATTGATGCCATGGCAAAGAAACAGTACATGGCAGCATCCTTGGGAATCAGGCAGGCCAATTATATGGCCTGTACAGCTAGATATCAGAAATCTAGATGGGACACTGTAATGGCTTTAGCTAAACAGTTCCCTGGCCAGCTTGCCAAGGAGCTAGAGCAGGTAGCTGCGGATGGTATTGAGGCATCCAAGGTGCAATTCCATGCTGCTGTGGACTCCAGTGATGTTTCATCTAGGACCATGGCTACATCTGTGGCCCTTCGTAAGATGGCTTGGCTCAGATGTACTTGCCTGTCTCAGGATACCTAGACTAAGGCCATGGATTTTCCTGTGGTGGGTAATTCTCTGTTTGGGGAGCAAACAGAGAACTACATGAAGAAAATGGATGAGTACAGGACCACCTATAGGAGTGCACAGGCCAAGGAAAGGCAAGCCACTCCTCAGAGGCAGCATCCCAGGGGCAGGGGCAGGCCTTTTCATAGGCCTTTCTACCAAGCCCAGGCCTCCTCTTCTGCTTGTGCTCATAGGGGGTTCTTTAGAGGGAGAGGCAGACTGGGTACAAGCAGACCTGTTTCCACCCCTCAGCCTAAAGCCCCTGCCAAACAGGCACCCTGATGGGGTTGCCAGTGCCGATTCTCCACTACCAGGCAGGCTGGCTTACTTTGTCCAGGACTGGATGTCTTTAACATCAGACAAATGGGTCCTGGAAGTAGTAAGCCAGGGACTGGTTCTCAGCTTCAAAAAATTTCCAAAGATGAGAACCAGATCCTTTCCACCTGCAAATCCTTCAGAGGCACTTGCCGTAGAGGCAGAGGTCTCTTCCCTCTTGGCTCTTAGAGCTATAGAAATGGTTCCACTCCTACACAAAGGGAAAGGATTGTACTCCAGGTACTTCCTTACCCCCAAAAAGACAGGAGAATGGCGACCCATCCTGGATCTCAGATATTTAAACAAGCACCTTTTAAAGCCAAAGTTCAAAATGGTGACTCTGGGAATAATTCTACCCTCTCTAAGGCCAGGGGACTGGCTAGTCTCCCTGGACCTCAAGGATGCCTATTTCCATATTCTCATCAGAAGCTCCCATCAAAATACCTCGGGTTCGAGCTGCCCTCAGGCCACTACCAATTCAGAGCAGTGGCCTCGCTAACCTCTGCTCCAAGGGTGTTCAAAATGCCTGGCAGTAGTAGTTGCCTTCCTAAGAAGGAAAAAGGATTTCATCTTCCATACCTGGACGACTGGCTCATAGTAGGCCAGTCCCCAGACCAAGTCAGGTTACACCTACAGATAACTCAGCAACTGCTTACTTCTCTAGGTTTCCTTCTGAATCTTTCAAAGTCCGTTCCAGAGCCTGTACAGCTCCTCACCTTCATAGGCGCAGAGCTAGATACAGTAAAGGCAAGAGCCTTCTTTCCCCTGGACAGGGCAAGGACCCTTATTTCACTGGCCTCTTCATTCACTCTCCAGGTTTCTCGACCAGAAAGGCATTTTCTACAGCTCCTGGGACACATGGCTGCTTCTACAGCAGTGGTGCAGGGAGCAAGATTTCAGATGAGGGACATTCAGTTCCACTTGAGAGCCTTTTGGTCTCAGAGAAAGGATCCTCTGACCAAACTGGTACCAGTGACTCGAACCCTGATCCAGGCTTTGCAGTGGTGGCAGGATCAGGACAATCTAAGACAGGGAGTTCCTTTTGTCACTCAGTCTCACTCTCTAATCCTTACTACAGATGCCTCCCTCTTGGGGTGGGGAGCTCACTTGGGAGACCTGACCACCCAAGGGTTGTGGTCTCCTCAGGAATCTCTGCTTCACATCAATCTGTTAGAACTCAGAGCAGTGTTTCTAGCACTTCAGGTTTTTTCCAAGTTTGTTTAGAACAAACTAGTTCAGATCAGGACAGACAATACCACCACAATGTGGTATATCAACAAACAAAGGGGCACTCGGTCTACGGCCTTGTGCACAGAAGCAATGAAGTTATGGTTCTAGGGACATGGATATGTTGTTCATCCACACTCATTGGCAGTATCCTTGCCGCTTTAAATCTTGCCGGAAGGTCTTCAAGCTTGCTCCTCCCACCCACCCGGGTGGTATAACTCTCGGCTCCGCCCCATGACGCCAGATCTTCCTTACCGCTTGGAAGCTCAGGTTCCCTCCTTAACGCTCTGCGTTTGTGACTGGTTCCTATTTCTCCGTTTGCGGATTTAAAAATAATATTTTGCAAAAAGACTTCAGTCTTCGATCCCTCGCGGCTGCGATGGATAAATCGACTCCCGGATTTCGGAGATGCCCATGCGGGCAGAAGATGTCTCGGACGGATCCACACTCCACGTGTGTCTACTGCTTAGGCCTTGAGCACGACCCGCAGGCTTGCGACCTGTGCTCATCTTTCTCGGCCTACGTCCTCGAAGACCGTGCTGCCCGATTGCAACTGGGCCGTCCCGAGAAGCGTTTCCCTCCGGTGAAGTCCAAGGAGGCCCGGTTGGCGGTGTCCGCGGCGGCGGGCTCGGCGGATCAGCTCGAGCGGATGGTCGCGCTCGAAGAGGAGGCGGCGCGGGCCGTATCTTCCTCGGCCGCGGCATTTATCCCGCTCTCTCTGGGTTCTTCCTACACGGCTTCCTTTAAGGAGCTTTGTCTGTCCCTCCACTAAAGGAGAAGGGCTCACGCCTGCTGGACCTTTTTCTCGGTCCAAAAGAGGGACAGGGTAAGTCCTCCGCCGACGCCTTGGGAGCGGAAAGGTCCTCTCTCCGGCCGTCGACCGCCGGCTTGGTCGACCGCTCGGCTTCGGCCACTGGCCTCACGGTGTCCCCGTCAGGTCAGTTGACCGAGACTCCCACTGATGAAGTCGAGATTTTTCTCGACCCATTGGACGGGCTGTCGCCTTTAGCAGCCGAGATTCCCCTCTCCCCGGTTCCCCCGGGAGGAGTTGAGGATCCCGTGGGCTCGCCTGTGCCTCCGGTTCCGGAGCCCTCGGATGGACCTTCCGAGCCGAAGGGAGTGTCGGTTCCGGCCGACACCTCCCTGCACCGACCCCGGAAATTCCGGGACTCTCGGTCTCGGTCTCGGACCTCTTCGCGGTCCAGCCGTTCCCACCGTCATAGGCGGTCTCGGTCTCGCATCACAGTAAGCGGCGTGCCGCTCCTCGCCCTCCTCCTGATGAGGGAGGCTTCGCGAATTACGCCGACGGCACGAGGACCTTATGTTGCAACAGTTCCTCCTGGCCGGGAATAAGCCGACCGCGCCTTCCCCGGCCATTAAGTGGTTGTCACCGAACGGCCGACACAACCCCTCGACTTGCCCGAGGAGCCTATACCCAGGCCGGTTGTTCGCCAAACCAGCTGCTCCACCGATTGCGGTGGAACCTCCGCCTCCACAGCCACCAATTGGGGCTCCGACCAAGGATTCTCGGTCGGCTAAGGGTTTACCCCATCGGCTGTCAGTTACCCTCACTCCCGACCGACCTCGGCAGGTGAAGGGTGGTTCAGGCCAGAGGCAGCTTTTCGAGGACTCTTCCGAGTCCGAAGATGATTCCTCCTTCTTCTCCAAGCGACTGGACTTGGAGTCTTCAGGAGGTCAGCCAATGGACGATAGCCCGTCGTCCTTCCTAGGACTGCTTCGGCTCATCTCGGAGTCTACCGGGATGGAGCTCGAACCCGTTTCCAAACGGGCCAGGTATCCCCTCACGGAGATTCTGGACCGAGGGGATTCTCCGACGGAGGCCTTTCCGGTGGCCGAGGCCATAGTGGGTCCAGCACTGGAACTTTGGCAGCGCCCTGCTTCCTGCCCTGCGCCTTCGGCCAGGATGGCCAGGAAGTATGCGGTCCCTACCGGTTCCTTGTCCGGTTTTTCGGAACACCCCTCTGCTGAGGGGTTGGTTACCGACAGCGTTTTCCGGCGCGCCGGCAACGCCAGGGATGTGGACAAACCTCCTGACAAGGAGTCCAAGAAATTGGACTATGTCGGGCGAAAAGTCTACGCTATGCCCTCTCTCGTCATTCAGGCCAGTTCGGCCGTCCTCATGGCACATTTTTCTCATGCCCTGTTGGGCTCCTGGATGAGGTCATCCTCATCTTCCCGCCGATCTGCAGACTACGGTTAAGCAGGTGCGGGACCAGGGCAGGCAGTGGCCAAACAGCAGCTCAGACTGCTTTGGATGTAGGGGACTCATGTGCCAGATCGGTGGCGGCCGCAGTGGCTATGCGTCGTCGGGTTGGCTGAGGATATCCACCTTTACTGGATACCCAGCACAAGTTGGCGGATGTTCCTTTTGGGGACTGACCCTTCGCCCTGGGGTGGAAGGTCACCTGCAGAGGATCGAGAAGTCCAATGCCACCTTGGACTCGGTCTCTTCCGCTCAGAAGGACAAAGGCCGCAAACCACAGCCTAAGCCTTTCGTCCTTCTGTGCCTCGCGCGCCTGCCCAGCACGTCAGGGCCAGCAGGCTCGGCCTGGCATCCCAAACCCAAGCCGCCGGCTTCCTCTAACAGGAGGCAGGAGGAAAGGGCCCAGGAGGTCCTCGGCCGGTCCCTCCTCCAAGCCTGCCCAGTGACGGGCTGAGGGTGTCGCCCCATCCCCGCCACCTACTCCTGGGTCCCCTGCGGGGACGGCCCGCACTGGCTCGCCTGGTCCGCTGTTACCACGGACAGGTGGGTCTTGGAGGTGGTGGAAGAGGCCTGCCTCTGGAATTCGAGCAGGCACCACCTTCAGAGCCGCCGCCTCGGGGCTTCGGGATCCCCAGCCTCACTGGCGGCTCGTCGAGCCGACATCGCTCTCCTCCTCCAGAAGGAGGTGGTAAGAGAGGTGGTGGACCCTCCTTCAGACCCAGGGTTTGTGTCCAGGTACTTCCTGGTTCCGAAACGGACGGGGGGCTGGCGCCCCATTCTCGACCTACACGACCTAAACAAGTTCCTAAGGTCTCGAACCTTCAGGATGGTCACTCTGGCTCAGATAATACCATCCTTGGAGCGGCGGTGGTTCTGCTCTCTGGACTTGCAGGACGCTGCTTTTTCACGTCCCTATCCGTCCGTCCTCACCAGAGATTCCTTCGCCTGAAGGAAGGATCTCTTCGAGTTCCAAGCCATGCCCTTCGGCTTGTCTCCAGCTCCCAGGGTCTTCACCAAATGCATGGCAGTGGTGACAGCATCTCATGGGGCGCCGAGGGGTCCGGGGTACCTTACCTGACGACTGGCTGATAGCAGCTCCTCCAGGAAGGAGGCGGAGGGTCCAGAGATCTGGCCCTCCAGGTCTGTTTCTCAACTGGGCCTCCTTATCAACGAGGCCAAGTCGAACTCGAGCCAAGCAGGTGATTTTATTCATCGGGCGCAGCTCGACCTCTTCGAGCCAGAGCTGCTCCCGCGGACAGGGCCGAGGTTCTTCCTCCTTGCCCGATCATTTCTGGTTGGGCAATTGCGCCTGCCCGGGACTTCCTGCGCCTCCTGGGTCTCATGGCGGCCTGTACCAGCGTGGTCCGTTGGGCCCGCTGGAACATCGTCCCCTTCAGTGGGGACTGGCCAGCCAGTGGTCACAGGCAGCTGCGATCCCTTGACCAGCTTGTGTCGGTGACACAGGGATGTGGAACGCTCTCCAGTGGTGGACCGCTCCAGATCATTTGCAGGAGGGCATCCTGCTCGTCCGCCCGAGCCGACGGTCTCTGTCGACCGATGCCTCTCTGATGGGTTGGGGTGCCCATCTGGGGGAACACTGGCTCATGGCCTCTGGTCCCGCGGGAGTCCCGATGCCACATCAACCTGCTGGAGCTCCGAGCGTCCGGCCTAGCTCTCACCGCCTTTGCTCCGCTCCTCCGGGTCAGTGGTCCGAGTCCAGACGGACAATACCAGCACCATGTACTATCTAAACCGCCAGGGCGGGACGCGCCCATGCTTCTATGCAAGGAAGCTCTCCGCATTTGGTCACTTCGTGCGCAGCCTGGAGGCGGATCTCCTAGCCATTCACGTGGCAGGGGCCTCCAACACCCTGGCCGATGCCCTGAGCGGATAGGGGCTGCATCCCACGAGTGGTCTCTCCTGCCGGAGGTAGTACAGCATCTGTTCTCCCTTTGGGGCACACCTCAGGTGGACCTGTTTGCCTCCATGGAGAACGCGAGCTGAGTCTGTTCTCATGCCCGCCCCTCAGCAGGGCTCGCTGCAGGGGATGCCTTCTCGAGGCAATGGACCCCGGGCCTCTTTACGCCTTTCCCCATTTCCCTTGATCCACAAGGTGCTTCTCAAGGCGAGGAGGGACAAGGCGCAGGTGATTCTGATAGCCCCAGACTGGCCTCGCCAGTTCTGGTACCCAGATCTCCTCAGTCTCAGCTCCAGGACTCCGCGGCAGCTTCCAGCTCGCCCGGACCTGCTCTCAGTCAATCAGGGGAAGGTGTTCCATCCGGACCTTCAATCCCTGCACCTGACGGCCTGGTTCCTGAGCGGCTAGAGTTCCAGGCTTTGGGTCTTTCCGACGAGGTCCTCAATGTAGTTGAGGCGTCCCTAAGAGTCGACCAGAAAATGCTATGCCTTCAAATGGAAAAGGTTTTCCATTTGGTGTCAGGGCAAGGGCTTGACCCTTCCTCCTGTTCCTTGGCAAGCATCTTGGACTATTTATGGTCCCTTTCTAGTCAAGGGCTTGGGTCGACGACCTAAGGGTGCACCTGGCAGCCATCTCTGCTTACCGGGCGGGCCGGAAGCAGTCGTGGCGCAGGAGAAGGTGGTCTGGCTTTTTCAAAGGCCTTGATCACATTTCCCCTCCAGTGCGGGAACCCCCACCTCCGTGGGATCTACTGCTGGTACTGGCAAAGCTCATGGGCAAGCCATTCGAACCTATGCACAGGTGTGCTCTCTCTCACCTGTCGTGGAAGACCGCCTTCTTGGTGGCTATCACGTCAGCCAGAAGGATGGGAGAGCTCCAGGCGCTTTCCATCGAGTCTCCTTACCTGGTCTTCCACAGGGACAAGGTTGTCCTGCGCCCCCACCCGAAATTCCTTCCGAAGGTGGTGTCGGAGTTTCACCTTAACCAGGTGTTGACTCTGCCGGTGTTCTACCCCAATCACACCTCGGAGGCCGAATATAGGCTCCATACTCTGATCCTAGAAGGGCGCCGCTATTATAAGGAGCGCACGGCTGAAATTGGGAGAGGTTCGCCAGCTGTTTGTCACCTACGCTGAAGCCGCATCTGGCAGACCTGCAGCCAGCGGACGATAAGCAGGTGGGTAACCTCCTGCATAGATCTCTGCTATAAGTTAGGCGGGCATGGAGCCTCCCAGAGGATAAGAGCTCATTCTACCCGCCATACTGCTGTGACGGTGGCTGCTTCCAGGGACGCCCCTATCCAGGAAATCTGCAGGGCTGCTACCTGGAAGTCAGCAAACACCTTCATTACCCACTACCACATCGACCTTGAGTCACGCCGGGATGCTGGTTTTGGGGCCTCGCTCCAGTCTCTCTTTCCCAAGTAAGTATTGGGGTGTGCGTCTTGCCTCCCTCCTCCCGGAGAACTGCTAGGAGTCTGCCAATGAGTGTGGATGAACAACATATCCATGTCCCTAGAAATACAGGTTACTCACCTGTAACAGGAGTTCTAGGAATGGTATATGTTGTTCATCCACACGATCCACCCGACCTCCCCGGCTTCGACGCACAACCTGAGCTTCCAGCGGGCCAGATCTGGCGTCATGGGGCGGAGCCGAGAGTTATACCACCCGGGTGGGTGGGAGGAGCAAGCTTGAAGACCTTCCGGCAAGATTTAAAGCGGCAAGGATACTGCCAATGAGTGTGGATGAACAACATATACCATTCCTAGAACTCCTGTTACAGGTGAGTAACCTGTATTTTCTGGCCTATTCCCCTGAACACCTCTCTTACAGCAGTACACCTCCCAGGCAAGGACAGTGTCCTGGCAGGTGCTCTCAGCAGGATATCTCAGGGCCATCACGAATGGTCCCTGGATCCCTTGGTTTTGAAGGTGATCTTCTCCAGATGGGGCACCCCAAAGATCTTTTTGCAGCCCCAGACAATCACCAACTTCCCCTCTTTTGCTGCAGGCCCCCAGTGTTGGGCTCAGTCCCCTTGGATGCCGTAGTCCTCAATTGGGAAGGGAAGTTCCTGTATGCCTTTCCCCCCTTCCCTCTCCTGTTCAAGGTGTTTGTCAAAATCAGGTCTCAACCCTGCAAGGTGATTCTGATTGCTCCAGACTGGGCCAGACAGCCCTCGTACCCTCTCCTGTTGTCCTTAGCAGTCCACCTTTCCCTGTTTCTTCCCAGGAATTACAACCTGTTAACCTGTGCTCAGGGGAGGGTTTGGTACCTGAATCTCAAATCTCAAGGCCTGGCTCTTGAAGAGTTAGTTTGCTGATTTACACCTCTCTCAAGGTGTTACGGATATCCTAAAGGGGCTTCTCCGGAAGCCTTCCACCAGAAGCACTTAGAACTCCAAATGGAAAAGATTCTCCATATGGTGCTCTGGGAAGCATGTTTCTCCAGAGTCTGCTGGCCTGCCCACAGTCTTTGACTATATGGTTTATCTTAATAGCTTGGGACTCAGACCAGCTACACTAAGAGTGCATCTGGCAGCTGTCTCTGCTTTCCTTTCAGCAGGTAAGCCTTCTTCCCTTTCAGCTCATCCTGTATTCTCGTAAGTTTTTCAAGGGATTGCTTCATACCAATCCGCCATTCAAGGACTCTGCCCCTGTTTGGGACCTTAATGTTTGCATTGCTCAGCTTATGCAAACCCCCTTTGAGACTTTGTCTTCAGCAGAGCTTAAGTACTTGACTTGGAAAACTGTTTTCTTGGTGGCCATCACTTCTGCCAGGCACATAAGCGAGTTACAAGCCCTGTCAGTGGAGCCTGATTTTATCTCTTTCCATAGAGATAAGGTGGTCCTCAGGACTAATAGGAAGTTTTTACCTAACGTGGTTTCAGACTTCCACCTTAACCAGTCTGTCTCTCTTCCTGTTTTCTTCACTGACCATTCCTCCTCTGGTGAGAGGAGGCTGCACAGCCTGGATGTGAAAAGGTCCCTTAGCTACTACATAGAGAGTACCAAGGGTCACAGGTTTGACTCCCTCCAACTGTTCCTCACTTATGGTGAGGTTGGTAAGGGAAAGCCTGCCACTAAGAGATCCCTTGCCAGGTGGGTTGTCTCTTGCATTCAGTTTTGCTATGAAAAACTAGGCAGGACTCCACCCTCAGGCCTGAGGGCTCACTCTACCAGCGGTACAGCTGCTTCCCTGGCTGCTGCGAGGGATTTTCCTATCTTAGAGATATGTCAAGCAGCTACCTGGAAAACAGTTCACACTTTTACCAAGCATTACTCTGTGGACATCCAGGCTAGGAGTGATGCTCGGTTTGGCACAGCAGTGCTTCAGAGCCTATTTCCTAGGTAGGTTCTGTCCCTCCTCCATGGAGGTACTGCTTGGTAGTCTGCAGTATGTCAGAATACAGCAAGACTTCATGTTGTTTGAAGAAAAAATTACTCACCTTAGTAATGTTGTTTCTTCTAATGGAGTCTTGCTGTATTCTGACCTCACCCCCCATGCCTTCCCCTCTCAGAACCTTTGTTTTGGGATGTGGGTGGGCAGGCAGTAGCAGTGTTGGCACTCAAGTGGTGCCCCACCTTTTATCACCCCCTTTTTCTTTGGGTGAGTGGGTGTTGTGTTTTTCATTTTTGGGTTTCCTGACTTGAGTCTTTGTTTTGGGACCAAAAAATCTGTTTATTATATTTAGTAGCCAATTGGCGAGTTTAGCTTGTAAAGATCTGACGGTTTGAGTTCAAACAGCAACAGACAGAGTCTCAACCGAGCTTGAGCTCACCGTTCCATGCCTGGCATGGAAAGTTAACTCTTTCATCTCCGGGGCAGTTCGAAGGTTGGACCTCACTGCAATTTGTCAGAATACAGCAAGATTCCATTAGAAGAAACAACATTACTAAGGTGAGTAATTTTTTTCTTCAGGTCTCTGTGCCCACCAGACCCATACCAACAGCATCCACACCCAATTCTCAGGACCCAGCTGGTGGGTCATTGACATCTGTGCCGTCGCTCATCTTTTCTCTTCCCCATCGACCTAAATGAAATTCTGGTCAGATTTACCAGTATGATTGTGCAACAGCTCGGTGCCCTTGGGCCCTCCTTGCTGACGCCGTCAACAGCAGTTTAGTCATCGATGCCTACTCATCAGCCACGGGAGACCGCCCCCCCCCCCCGGTAGGCCCTCGGCACAGCCAATTCCAGATCTACAGGGGAGTCTGTGTCGAGGAGGAGTACCATCCAGACCTCATTCTTCTTGAGGATGAGGAGGAAGAAGTCCTTGTCTTTGACAAGGTCTACTGCTTTCCTTGGTCAGCGAGGATTCAGTGAAGCACAAATCTAGATCTTCTCCTGAGATTTTTTCAATGTGATGAAGCAGCCGTTTGGCCCTAATGTCCAGAACATCATTAATGATATTTGCAAGCCTCGGGCAGAGCCCTCAAGTCTGTCCGCTCCCTCACCACTCCCAGCCTAGGGGTAGAGGGAGCCCTCCTTGTTGCAAAAAGAACAATAGGCCCGGGACAGCTCCCTGACCACAAAGGAAGTGCAGAGCCCAGGTTGTCTTGCCTGCCCCCTCTGTTGCCGGAGTGGCGGCCAAGCGCCCCAGAAGTGAGGGACCAGCCCCTGTGGCTGACTCCCCTTCTGCTTGACTCCTTGGTAGACCTCTCTCTTCTGGTCCCGGACCAGGAGTCGGTGGTCAGAGGTTGGTTCTCCCTCCATCTGAATCTGTGGAGAACCTTATTGTTGGATGCATGGATTCTACAGATCATAGAAAAGGTGCACACCTTGGAAATCATCGAGCAGCCTCTAGAAACCCCACCCCGCCCTCCTGTTATCGCTTGGCTCACCTGCCTGCTCTCTGGGAGGAAGTACTGTCCCATCTGCGCAAGCAGGCCATTGCACCAGTGCCCAGGCACCCCAAAAATACTAGTGATCTGAGGCCTAATCTAGATCTCAAGGACATCAATCTATATGTCCAGTACAAAAAATACCATTTGGTAACTTTGCCAGGCCTGATGCCTTTTCTCAAAATGGGACTGGCTCTGGTCACTGAACATGCAGGATGCTTACCTGCACATCTCTGTATTTACTCCTCACAGTAAGTTTCTCCATTTTGTCTTTTAGGGCACGCATTATCAATTCAAAGTGCCACCCTTTGGATTGTCCTTTGCACCGTGAGTCTTTACCAAGTGCTTAGTAGCGGTCAGCAGCTCTCAGAAAGGATGATCTGTATGTTTTCTCTTATCTGGACAAGTGGCTCCTAAAGGTCCCTTCCAGAGAACAGCTGTTGTTCACTCTGGAGTGAACTCTCCAGCTCTTGCATTCCCTGTGCATCACTGTCAGTCTGCTCACGTCGGTTCAGGTACCGTCCCAAAGGCTGCAATATATAGGGGCCTTTCTGGACTCTGCACAGTGGAAGGCCTTCCTGCCGCAAAACAGCGCAGAGTGCCTTACAGCTGAAGCTCAGGAAGTCGTCCAAAGTTGCTACATTCCTGCCAGGGTATACCTCAGATTGCTGGGCCTGATGGCAGCTACCAATACCCACTGTTCTACTGGCTAGACTTCATATTCGCATCCTCCAGTGGACCCTCCGATTGCAGTGGGTCCAGCACATGACGAGTTAGGTCAACCAGTTCTGGTCTCCTCCCCACTGCCCAAGGTGCTACAGTGGTGGATGGACCCCTTGAATCTGCTTCAAGGTGTCCCATTCCAGATCTCCTCCTCGCAGCAGATCCTAACCACAAATGCCTCAGGTCTGGGCTGGGGAGTACATCTGGGTCCCTTCCAGATCCAGGGCTCTTGCTCCCAGTGGGAAACCTCCCTGCATATCAGTGTCCTGGAAATGAGGGCTGTGCTCTATGCCCAGCAGGCTTTTCATGAATACCTCACTCTGGGTCAGCTGCTGGTGCAGTCTGACAATCTAAGCATAGTATACTACATCGGGGGGGGGGTTCATTTGTACTCCTTTTGCAGGGAGGCCATGACAGTGTGGTACTGGGCACTGTATCACAGTCTGACACTCTGTAGTCTGTGTGCCAGGCGTGTTAAACACTCAGGTGGACAGTCTCAACAGGACTGTGTCCAGCATGCACGAACTGGAGCTTCTCTCATCCGTCCCTGAAGGCTTGTTTGACAGATGAGGTTGTCCAGAGTTGGACATTTTTGCATCACTACTCAGTGCAGAACTGCCCAATTTCTGCTTTCTAGATCCAGGGCCTGGAATTTTCTGGTGAGATGTGTTGTCCCGCTCCTGGAGCGACAGGTTTCTTTACGCCTTCTTTTCGTTTCCTCTAGTTCAGAGAATGCTAATCAAGTTGCAGATGGAGGGGGCCAGCATGATTATGGTAGCTCTGTTCTGGCCCCGACAGATTTGGTTCCCTCTGCTCCAGCAGATGGCGAAGGAACCTCAGGTCCCTCTCCCTCTTTGCAGTAATCTGCTGACCCAGGCTCAGGGGACCCTGGTCCATCCCAACCTCAGATCCCTCCATCTGCATGCCTGGCTCTTGAGGACATAGCCATTGCCAGGTTCTGGGTCTCTAACATAGTGGCGAACATCCTAGTGGCCGCTCAGAAGCCTTCCACTCGAGCCACACATGCCATGAAGTGGAAGCGATTTGCCATGTGGCCTGCCACACATAGTTAAGACACTTTCACCTGCCCAGGGAACCATATCCTGGACTACCTGATGTATCTCTCTCTCTCCCCAAGTCAGGTCTCCAGTACCCCTTCCTCAAGGTGCAACTGTTGGCTGTTTCTGCATTTCATGAGACTGTGGGTGACCACACGATTGGTCAGCTGGATGTCTCCCATACCTTCCTAAGGGGCATCCTACATCTGAAACCCCCAGGCCATACTCCTGTCCCCTTGGGACTTGAATTTTGTTTTGGACAAGCTGACCCTGTCTCCCTTTGAGCCAGTCGCGACTTGTGATTTATGCCTCCTCTCTTGGAAAGCGTTATTTTTAGTTACCATTACTTCTGCTTGAAGAATTTCAGAGCTTCAGGCCCTTTGGTGTGAGGAGCCTTATTTGATTTTTTACAGACAGGGTGCCTTTGAACACAAATCCTAAGTTTCTCCCTAAGGTGGATTCGGAGTTTACATTCAACCAGTCTGTCCACCTTCCTGTTTATTTTCCCGGGTGTGCCAATCCACGAGAAGCACTACTCCATATGTTAGATGTGCGCAGAACTTTGAAGTACTACCTGCTTCGGACCAAGGAATGTAGAAAGTCAAAGCAGCTGTAGATAGGGTGTTTTGGTTTCTAAGTAGTGTATAACCAAATGTTTGGCAAATTGCATTGTGTTCTGCTACAATAAGTATGGCAAAGAATTGCCTGGTGCTGTCAATGCTAATTCCACGAGGGGCATGGCTGGGTCTCAGCCGCTAGCGTCTGTGCAGCTGCCACCTGGAGTACTGTCCATACTTTCACCACACAAAAATGAAACTGATATTTTTTGTACAGTAGGACCCCATTATAAATTAGCCGATGCTAAATTGGGTTTTATCCTGTTTCTGATATCAGAAATAAACTTTTCACTACTACTACACACTACAGTCTGGACATTGTCTCAAGAGCCCGCACAGGTTTTGGCAGGGCTGTGCTGCAGGGCCTCCTGTCTTAAGTTCACAGTGAGCTCTCCTCCCAGACTGTCTGTTTGCACCTATTACTGCTTGGGACTCATTCCTATGATGATATGTGATGACTGAGATACCCCCGAAGAAGGTAGAACAGTTATGTAAGAACTTACCGTAACAGTAGATCTTTGAGGGGATCTCAGTCATCAGGTATGCTTTCCCTCCTACCACCCCCCCCCCACCTTCTTGGGGCTCCTGTCTAGGAACTGCCTGTCTGGTGTATCCAGCCTTTCCTTTAGGCCTGAGCAGCGCTCTCTCTCTCTCTACTCGGTCCCCCATGGCATAATCTTGGCTCCCTTAGTCTCCTGGGGAAAGAACTGAGGAGGAAGTGGGGCTGCTTTCACCTTTATAGCGTTGATGATCTCAGTGGACATTGACGGCGTGGGTGGCCCCAGTTGTACTGCTAAAAATCTTCCTTGTGGATTCCCCTTCACCGACGGTGAAGTTCCTACGGTGTTACCGATGACTGAGATCCCCTTGAAGATCTACTGTTATGGTAACGTCATACGTGACTGTTCTTTCTGGCTTGATTCTAAACTAAAAAATGTGCAAAGTTGTCTGTCTTCATCCTATTCCTTTTTTTTTTTTTTTTTTCCTCTCCCCTTCCCCTCTTTAGGCTCATCGTCATGGTTAGAGGTGTTGCAAATTTTTCATTTGCTGAAAGAATTGGTGTGAAGTGGGGGAATTCACAATTCACCAAGCTTTGAAATTCCTGATCTCACGCCAGTTTCACCAGTGTTTTGTTAAAAATTTATTTTAGGGGGGCGCTAGTGAGCAGCTAACTTGAACGGTCACAACTCTCTGGAGCTGCGTACCACAAAGCTTTAAAATCGCCTAAAAATACTTTAAAACACTTATTTCAGTGCCAAAAGCTACCGTCATCAATACTGCAGTGGACGAGTACCTGGCATCGGGGAAATCGTCACGGCATGGTGGCAAAAATGTGAAAAAAAGTCTGCTTCAGAACAAACTGCACCATGTGGCCCAGGCCTCATATCCTTTTCGGACACGGAGCTAACAGTTATTAGTAAGTCTGTCTTCGAACAAATATTGGCAGACCTCATGCCGAAATGGGACAAAGTTGAGAAATCAATCGATAACCTGGCCTCAGAAGTTAAACAACATTCGGGGAAGATACAAGAGGCAGTACAAAGAATATCTGACATTGAAAATTCTACAAGGGGCATGCCTGATAAAATAGCTAAGTTGGAGCAGGAGGTGGAAGATTTAAAAGATGCCCTAGACTACCAGGAGAACTATAGTCGCTGCAGTAATCTTTGTATTGGGTCTCCCTGAAGGTGCAGAGCGAGGTAATCTCCTGGAATTTTGTGCTACCACCCTACCAAAGCTGCTTAAAATTCAAATGAAGGCATGCAAGATTAAAATAGAAAAGGCACATCGGGCATTGGCACCAAAGCCACCTGGTGACCAGCCTCCATGGCAAGTGATCTTCAGAATGCATCATTACTCCGATAGGCAGGCGCTGATGGCGGCCTACAGGAATCCAAAAGAGATCGTATTCGAAGGGCACAAATTAACTCATCAAGACCTCTCTATTAGAATACAGAAAAAATTGCAGCAATTCAACAACCAAATGGATCAACTCTGAGAATGTGGCTTGGAATTCTTTCTGGCATACCCTGTGGTTGTTAAGGTCAGATGGGAAGGCACAACATACTCCTTTTGGGAGTCGGCTAAACTGCAAACCTACATAGAGGAGTGGGATAAAAAGGACAAGTCAGACGGATGAACACCGCAGTGAATACTTTGGGACTTTACTAGTAGTCTTATACACCAGTAACCCTGAAGGATGACTCTACTCTCTCATGATCTTATTCTTAAAGACACATTAAGTTGGGGAGGGGGGTGAGAACGGGTAAGGGGAATATCTGCTCTATGAAGACAGATAGCCCTCTTACGTTGCTAAGAAACGGTCTGGAACCCATTGAATGATGATTATAAGTTGCTGTATTAATATGGATGTATTGGGGGGGGGGTTCTTTTGGCTCCTGGAGACATTCAAATGGCTAGCCATGAGGCACAGGGACCGTGCCTATCATGCCCCGCTGTGTCCCCCATGGGCCTGTTGCGACTCCACTCAGCAGCAAGAACCACATGCCACAGGGACAAGAATTGGAAGTGACTCTTGCATTTCTCGATGGGTTTGGACTAGATGCTAACTGTTGAACTGATCATGAGGGACACTTTTATTTTATTTTTTTTCCCCGATTTGGGGAGGTTTAAATCTTGTATGCATGGTTATCGTGGGGCTAAAAGGAGAGGGGGAAGGAAAAGAGGTGGGAGAGGAAAGGTGGGAAAATTGGCGGTTTTCGGAGATGACTGATTAGGTAGGGTTGGGGGGGAGAGAAATAAACAGTAGGTGATTAACGAGGTGGGGTTTACTTGGTACAAATGGAGACCTGGGAGGATAGACGGTTGTGTTGGAGCAGGGGACAACCGCCATTAGTGGCCTGGCGGGCGATCTTAAACTCCATGCTGTTGTATGGGATCACGAGTAGAGGTGGGGGCCTACTCACAGCGAGGGAAGAGAACATAAGCAGGTTAGACACAGACTGAAGATATGTGGGGAGGAACATACTAAAGATATCTCCATATGTGTCCATGTGGATATATCTGCTAAAGGAAATGAGTACAGAATATATGGGGCGGACAAGAAAAATACATATGTCTGAAATGGTGAAAGTGGGGAGGGGTGGCGTGGAGATGGAAGAAAAAGAATACAGAAATACCAGATTATAAACGGATCAAGATTAACATGTCAGAGGGGAGAGGATAAAATACAAACTAAGACAGAGCGAAGGAGCGGGGAGGTAGTGGAATAGTTATTTCACTAAAGTTAATTATTTCAGTGTTTGGTGAACATGTTGGTGTACACTGCTGTTTACAGTTATTATTGTTCTTTTAACTATTTTCTGTGCTTTGCCAATACTTTTACTACATGCAAACCAATGTGCAGAAGATGAAACCACAAGCGAGAGGGGCTCTTAATGGGATATTTTGGGGCACCATGACTAGGCCTGGACAACAGCCTCATGGTGTCCTGGAATGTAAAAGGATTCTCCTCGCTGACTAAGAGGACAAAGATACTTGCAGCACTTAAACGAAAACAGACAGATGTAGCACTGCTACAGGAGACCCATTTGACATCCAGGGAACACAACAAGTTGGTGGGGGGAATGGGTCGGGGCCTGCCATGCATCCTCGTGTAATTCCCACAAGAGGGGAGTAGCAATCTTAATAAGAGTTTTCCCTTTGTGCATCACTGCATGGTTAAAGACCCTACAGAAGGAAGGTATATTTTTGTGATGGGGGAGATAAAAGGGAAAATGATCACCTTTGGTAACATTTATGCACCCTTTGTCCCGGATCCAGCTTTCTGCCAGAAAATTGCAGACATACTGGTGCGAGAGCAGTTTCCTAACTTGGTTATTTTTTTGGGGGGGGGGGGATTTTTAACTGTTGTGGACCCTGGGTTGGATTATTTGGGAACAAGGCTTAGAGTGGTTCCAGCGGTACAACAATGGCAAACTAGCCTAACAGAGCTGCACTAGTAGATGTTTGGAGGACGACCAACCCGGGGAGCCTGTGAGTACACGTTCTACTCCCACCCACATGCTACCTGGTCTACACTAGACTATATATACATACAGAGAGAGGTATACCCCACGGTTGTTGGAGTGGAGCAAAGCCCTACTGTCTGACCACGCTGTGGTCCAACTCAAACTTGCTGTGGGCGAACAGGGGCCAGGGAGAGGTTGGAAATGTCCCAGTTACTTGCTGTCTAGGGAAAACTTCAGACAGTTTTTGAAAGATCAATGGAATATATACGAGGCCACTAACAAAGGAACGGTGGAGGCAGAGGGAACCTATTGG
This sequence comes from Neoceratodus forsteri, assembly GCA_016271365.2. Lineage (NCBI taxonomy): Eukaryota > Metazoa > Chordata > Ceratodontiformes > Ceratodontidae > Neoceratodus > Neoceratodus forsteri. Next base: position 449,872,292 of record CM057458.1, read on the forward strand.
GAGGTGAGCTAAGCATATATGAGGGGGGTGGTAATTGGCTACACAGTGAAACTCTCAAAAAAGAAAAACTGAAAAAACAAGGGGAGCTAGCAGAAACAATACGATGCCTAGGAAACAAGGTCATTGAAACGGGACAAACAGGCGATGAAGGAACTTCAGGCTGCCAGAGAAGCCTTAAATACATGTTTAACTGAGGAAGCTTGAGCTAAACAGATGTTTGCTCGACAAAAGCTGTATGAGTGGGGCAACAAACCGGGGCCACACTTGTGAACCTAATAAAGGGAGGTAAAACCTCTAAAAGAATTATTACCATAAAAGATAAAAAAAAGGGTAACTTAGAACAGAGTGACTTGCAAATTAAACAGCGTTTTCAAGAATTGTATGCAGCCCTGTACACTGCAGAATGCAGGAGTACAGAACAGCTGGGAGAGGATTTTCTCAAGGATCTCCCGATCCCAACCCCAACCCTCTCGGAGATGCAACAGGCTTTTCTGGGTAGTATAATCTCTCTCCAGGAAGTGATACATGCTATAAATGTCCTTCAAAAGGGTAAAGTTGCTGGGCCAGATAGATTCATGGCAGAGTACTTTAAAGAAATTGGAGTCATGGCAGAACCCATAAGAAATGTCCTAGAGGAGGCGAGGGGGCCTACCAAGGTCATGCTGCGAAGCGCTTATTTCTGTACTCCCCAAGCTGAACAAAGATCCCACTGATTGCTCCTTATACAGACCTATATCACTTTTTAAACTATGATTGTAAAATAACAACAAATGTCTTTGCACTAAGGTTGGATAAATTATTACCCCTCTTAATCAACAGACCAAACTGGCTTCATACAAAATAGAATGTCATATTATAACATGAGAAGACTACTTAATGTAATTTGGTGGGGAAGCAAACATCCGAGACAGGCATGTGTGATATCCATGGATGCTGAAAAAGCCTTCAGTAGAATAGAATGGGAATATTTAATTAATGTTTTGGGGAGGTTTGGGCTGGGAGAAAAGTATATTCAGTTGGCTAAAGCATTTTACACAGCACCCACAGCAAAAATACTAATTTAATGGCTCACCATCAGATGAGTTTCGGCTTGGGAGGGGCATGCGTCAGGGGTATCCCCTTTCCCCGCTCCTGTTTTCTATAGCCATAAGAACCACTGGCAGTCAAGATTAGAGAGGAACCTCGGATTTGAGGTATCTTAGATAAACAAGGAGGACAGCATACTATAACTTTGTACGTGGATGACATCTTACTTTTTTTAACACAGCCTGATAGATCAGTGCCCGCTCTCTTAAAACTGGTGGGAGACTTTGCCAAGTTTTCAGGGTATAAACTTAACCTAAATAAATCAGAAATAATGCATTTAAAGATCATGTGCAATGGTTTTTACATGTTTTTTATAAAAGCTTGAAAAGCTGACATTCAAGTCCCTGTGTCATAATTGTTTCCTGAAAATGTCATGCTGTTTGATTTTGTGGTTTTCTTTAAATCAGCATGTGTTAACTTGCTCTACAGTGGCTGAAAACAGTGAAGTTATTTTTGTCCTCTCAGTCAAACTTGGAGTGCGATGACATCATTTTGGAGTAGCTTACTGTTTGATTCCCAATCGGAGCAGTACTTTGTAGAGTTAATGGTTTGCTGAGCTCTCCAAGTTTCTTACAAACCCAGTCTCTGGGTTGTGATTAGATAGATCAACTTAAAACATATCATTATCTTCTGATAAAATACTGGTCATTTCAGTTTCAACGCTGAATTGAAGTAGTGGAAATCTTTCTCTGTGAGAAATCAGCTTGTCTGTATCACAGTTTTCGGTTCTTTCTAATCAAAAATCTGATTTTTTTTCTAGCTACATAGTACAGGGTTGTTTAATGAATATAAAATAAATTCAAATTTTGTTCATTCACAGAAACGGTCTGTCTCTGATGTAGCCTTCATAAATATGTTCATGCAAGAACATTTTTTTATGTCAGATTGACAGACAGTACATGTGCTTGAAATACTGTAGCAGTGTGTGACAGGCACCCGTCTGAACTCACACATTTCAATTCTTTGGTGGTTTCTGTGTGAAAATATATCATGTACGTGTACAATTCGAAACACTGTGTGGCATCCCGATGCATCGTGTCTTTTCCCCACAGTTGAGGCAGCTGCAGCCTACTGCCACCTGTCCCTACCCCACAAGCCCCCTGCCTTCTGCTCCACATGCGAGACTGCTGCATCCTGCCACCCACTGTCTTCTCCCACACAGTCAGGGATTGTGCACCCTGCTGCCTCCATCCCCTGCCTAAAGAATCGGGTCTGCTGCACCCTGCCACCCGCTGCCCAGACAGTTGGGGATGACGCACCCTGCTGCCCTCTCTCCCTCACCCTCACATTTAGGGAAGCTGCACCTGTTGACCCCTGTTCCTGTCTCCACAGTCAAGGCTGCTGTGCCATGCTAAGCTCTAGTGTGCCAGTTTCCCTGCCTCCACAGCTGGGGCTGATGTACCATGCTGCCCTAGCCACCAGAGGTGGGGCTTTTGCTACATTCTGCTACCCACTTCCATTGCCCCAGATGGGCAGGGCTGCTGCACCATCTGTACCCCATCTCATAGTCAGGGCTGCTGTACCCTGATGCCCCCTGTATTCTGCATCACAGTCAAGACTTCTGCATCATGCAGTCCTCTATCCCTTGTCACCAGAGACAGGGCTACTGCACCTTGCTCCTTTCTACACAGTTGGAGTTGCCATGGCCTGCTGTGCTCTAGTTCCCCATGCCGCTGCAGTTTGGGCTGCTGCATCATGCTGCCACTTGCCACAAGATGCAGGGCATTTGCTGTGCCCTATTGCATTCCTCCACAGTTGAGGCAGTTGCACCCTGCTGTCCCCTGTCACCAGAGTCAGATCCTTTGCTATACCCTGCTGCCCACATCCCTTGTCCCAGACAGGCATGGCTGCTGCACACTGTCCCACAGTTTGGGCTGCTGTATTCTGATGCCACCCCTATTTCCTGCCCGAACATTCAGGGCTGCTACACCTGCTGCCCTCTGTCCCCATGCTCACAGTCAGGGCCATGGCACCCTGTTGCTCCCTGTCTCCACAGTCAAGGCTGCTGTGCTGTGCTATACCCTAGAGTCTCATGCCTGCATCCACATTTGGGGCTGCTGAGCCCTGCTACACATTTCCATTGCCCCAAATGGGCTGGGCTGCTGTACAGTGTATTCCCTGTACCACTGTCAGGGCTGCTGTGTCCTGCCCCACAGTCAAGGCTTCTGCACCATGCTGTCGTTTGTCCCCTGTCACCGTTGTTTCCTGTTGCACCACACAGCCCCTTGCCTCCACAGGCAGGGGACAGGGTACAGCAAATGCCCTTACTCTTGTCCTGCACTCTCCCCAAACAGTTGGGGTTGCTGCACCCTGCTTCTCTCTCTCACTCACACACACACACACACATACAAACACACACACTCACAGTCAAGGACACTGCACATGTTGCCCCCATTCCTGTCTCAGCAGAGTGTAAGCAAAGGATCGTACTCTGGTGGCAGGGGGACAGCAGGGTGCAACTGCCTCAACTGTGGAGGCATGCAACAGGGTGCAGCAAATGCCCTGAAACTTGTGGCAAGTGGCAGCATGGTGCAGCAGCCCTAACTGTAGAGGCATGGGTCTGTAGGGTACAGCAGGCCACAGCAACCCAACTGTGTAGAAAGGAGCAGGGTGCAGCAGCCCTGTCTGTGGTGATAGGTGATAGAAAACAGCATGGTGCAGAAGCCTCAGCTGTGAGGCAGGACACATGGGGTATCAGGGTACAGCAGCCCTGACTGTGAGATGGGGTACACGTGGTGCAGCAGCCCTGCCCATGGAGGCAGGGAACATGGCACTTTAGGGCCTAGCGCAGCACAGCAACCCTGACTGTGGAGACAGGAACAGGGGGCAACAGGTGCAGCTTCCCTAACTGTGAGGGCAGTGGAGATAGGGCAGCAGGGTGAAGCAACCCCAATTGTTTGGGCAGGGAGCAGGAGGGTGCAGTAGTCCTGATTCTTTAGGCAGGGGATGGAGGCAGCAGGGTGCACAATCCATGACACTGTGGGAGAAGATAGTGGGCAGCAGTGTGCAGCAGCCTCGAATGTGGAGCAGAAGTCAGGGGGCTTGTGGGGCAGGGGACTGGTGGCAGTAGACTGCAGCTGCCTCAACTGTGGGGCAGAGACACAGTGCATCAGGATGCCACATAGTGGTTCTACTTGTACACGTACATGATGTATTTTCACACAGAAACCACTAAAGAGCCTAAATGTGTGAGTTCTGACAGTACATGTGCTTAATACTGTAGCAGAGTGTGACAAGCACGTTTGTCAATCTGATATGGAAAAAAAAGGTTTTACATGTTTGTATTTATGAAGGCTACACCAAAGACAAACTGTTTCTGTGAATGAACAAAATTTAGTTTTATTTTATATTCATTAAACAGCCCTGTGTTATATAGTTAAAAAAAAATTGAGGTTTGATTAGAAAACAGAGCTGTAATACAGACAAGCTGATTTCTCACAGAACATATTTCCACTACTTCAGTTCAGCATTGGTACTGAAATGATCAGCTTTGTAAAGGAAGAGAATGATGTATTTTAAGCAGATCTATCTAAACACAAACCAGAGACTGAGTTTGTAAGAAACCTGGGGAGCTCAACAAACCATAAACTCTACAGAGTGCTGCTCTGATTGGGAATCTGAAACAGCAAGCTACTCCAAAATGATGTCATCGCACTCTGTTTGACTGAGAGGACAGAAATAACTCCACTGTTTTCAGGCACTGTAGAGCAAGTTAACAAATGCTGATTTAAAGAAATCCACAAAACCAAACAGCATGCAATTTTCAGGAAATATTAGTCATGACACAAGGACTTGAATTTCAGCTTTTAAAGCTTTTATTAAAAATATGCAAAAACCGTTGCACATGATCTTTAAGAAATGAGCGGGACCAGGAAGACTTGCTGGGGACTTAAATTAGAACAAAGGGCATTCACTTATCTGGGTATTAAGGTGAGCAGTGGCCTGGGGAAGATGTATGATCTAAACTACAAGCCTATGATGGATATGATCTTGAGTGATTTACGGAGATGGTGAGCACTTCCAGTTTCCTGGATAGGTCGAATAAATGTGCTCAGGATGAATATACTCCCCAGATTGAATATCCTTCAAATGATGCCTATTGGCCTTAAAGATAGGGATATTCAAACGCTAGAAAGAGAATTTGGAACCTTCATCTGGCAGGGCAAAAAAACACATCAGTTTGATTATGGCTAAAAGCTACACCAGAAAAAGGAGGCCTTAACCTACCGGATATGAAGGGCTATTATTTAGCCACCTAGTGTAGATATATTCATAACTGGGTCAATAGATGGGAGGCGGGCCACATGGCTAACACTAGAAGAGAGTGGGTGCTCTGGTAGACTCATTACCCTTCTGGGAGTGGAGTGAATGAAATCATATAAAAGGCAGGAGCATCCAAACCCTCTGGTAATTACAGCCTTGGAGGCATGGGCTTGTATCAGACAACGGAGGGGAGCTAACCTAGAAAATACAGTACTGAAACATAGAAACATAGACTTTGACGGCAGATAAGGACTGCTAGGCCCATCTAGTCTGCCCATTTCCCTACCTACAGGATGGGCCGCAGATCCTAGTTAACCAACAGCCTATTTCTTCCTACCCCCACAATAATTGCCTTATGTCTGTCCCATGCATTCTTGAATTCTCCCACAGTTTTAGACCCCACAACCTCCTCAGGAAGGCTGTTCCATGCATCCACTACCCTCTCTGTGAAATAATACTTCCTCACATTGCCCCTGAACCGCCCTCCTTCTATCTTTAAATTGTGTCCCCTTGTTCTTGCACTTCTTTTTCTGAAAGATGCTACCCTCTTGGACTTTGTTGATTCCACTGAGGCACTTAAAAGTTGCTATCACGTCCCCCCTCTCCCTTCTTTCCTCAAGGGTATACATATTAAGCTCCTTTAGTCTCTCCTCATACGGCTTCTCTTGCAGACCCTGCACCATTTTAGTTGCCCTCCTCTGGACTGCCTCTATCCTGTCTATGTCCTTATGGAGATGGGGTCTCCAGAACTGGACACAGTACTCAGATGGGATCTCACCAACTGTCTGTACAGAGGGATAACAACTTCCTGTTTTCTGCTGATGATTCTCTCCCTATACATCCCAGTATACCCCAGCCCTCCCTACTGCCTTTCTCACATTGCTTGCTAACCTTAAGGTCATCTGATATGATTACCCCCAGGTCCCTTTCCTTTTGTTGTTGTTACTACCTCCCAACCATTGTGTATTCTTCCCTGGGTTCTTGTTTCCAGGTGCATTATTTTGCACTTCTTTGCATTGAATCCAAGCTGCCATACTCTGACCATTCCTCCAACCTTGCCAAATCCTTCTCATCCTTTCCACGCCTCCTTGTGTATCAACCCTGTTGCAGATCTTTGTGTCATCTGCAAAAAGGCATACTTTTCCTTCCAGTCCCTCTGCAATGTCACTGATGAAGACATTAAAAAGGACTGGACCCAATACTGAACCCTGCGGTACCCCACTAGTAACCGCCCTTTCTTCAGAGTGGACTCCATTTACAATTACCTTCTGTGTCCTGTTGTCCAGCCAATGTTTTACCCAGGCTACCACCCTGAGACCCACTCCCAGGCTGGTTAATTTGACTAGTAATCTTTTGTGTGGGACTGTGTCAAATGCCTTGCTAAAGTCTAGGTAGGCCATGTCCACAGCCCCTCCATGGTCTACTACTTTGGTCACCCGGTCAAAGAAATCTATTATATTCGTCTGACATGACCTTCCCGCTGTGAACCCATGCTGCCTTGGGTCCTGTGCTCCACTGGCCTCTAGGTACTCAACTATTCTTTCCTTCAGAAGTGACTTCATCACTTTCCCTACCACAGAGGTCAGACTGACAGGTCTGTGGTTTCCTGCCTCTGTTTTGGTCCCACTTTTGTGAAGGGGAATCACATCCGCCTTCCTCCATTCCTCTGGTACCACACCATCCTCCCATGATTTATTAAAAAGAGTAGCCAGTGGTTTCACTAGTTCCTCCCTTAATTCTTTTAGTATTTTGGGGTGAATTCCATTAGGACCCATTGCTTTGTCCACCTTCAGTTTTAGGAGTTCTTGCAGAACCCTTTCTTCTGTGAAAGGACTGGGATCAACCCCCTATCAAGAGTGCTTCTGTTAATTGGGGCACTTCCCCTCCTTTTGTGAATACTGAGGCAGAAATATTCGCTCAGTATTCCTGCTTTTCACTGTTCCCTCTGCCCACCCACACGCTCATTCTATTCAGCCTCACTGTCCTCCCTTTGTCTTTCTACGCTGATGTACCTATAAAAGGTTTTATCCCCTTCTTAACTGAGTTGGCTATCTTTTCCTCAGTTTGGGCCTTTGCTATTCTGACTTCCCTCCCTGCTTCCTTCTGCCTTAACTGGTACAGCTGTCTGTCCTGCTCCTTCTGTGTTTCCTTATACTTCCGGAATGCTGTCTTTTTCTTCCTGACTTTCACAGTCACCTCTTTTGAGAGCCATAGTGGCTTTTTCTTTCATTTTGATTTGTTTATTTGCTTCACACAAAGGCTTGTTGCCTCTGTGACGGCAGTTTTGATTCCCCATTGTTGCTCCACACCTACTCCTAGCCTGTTTGCTAGTGCTTTTCCTGAGGCACTCTCCTTTCTTGCCAAAGTCAGCCCTCTAAAGTCCAGTACCCTCACTTTTGTATGGCTTGACTGTAGTTGAGTTTCTAACGTGAACCACTCTGTTTGATGGTCACTTGTCCCCAGATGGCAACCCACTTCTAGATCTGAGATCCTCTCACTGCCTCCATTTGAGAGCACGAGGTCTAAGATTGCTCCTCACGAGTGGGTTCCAAACTAGCTGTCTAATGCCTGCCACCTGTAGGGCATCAAGAATGGCCCTGCTCTTGGATGTGGCTGCAGCAAATGTGCTCCAGTTAACATCTGGCATATTCAGGTCTCCCATCAGCAGTATCTCCCCTTTCTCTGCCATTCTAAGAATGCCTTCTATCATATCCTTGTCCATTCCTTCCCCCTGACATGGGGGTCTGTACACAACCCCTGTGCGGATTGTGGTGCCCTTTCCAGTCTCCAAGGTGACCCACAGTGCCTCCTCTGCTCCCTGTTTACTCTCTTGTTCAATTGCTTTTATCCCTTCCTTTACATAGAGAGCTCTACTCCTCCCCTCTTCTCCCCTGCCTGTCTCTCCTGTAGGTTATGTACCCTGGTATGTTAACATCCCAGTCATGGTTCTTTGTGTACCATGTTTCTGTGACTCTAGAGATATCCAGGCATCCCTCTTCCATTAAGGCTATCAGCTCAGGGAGCTTGTTGCCCAGACTACGGGCATTGGTACTCATTACCCTCCATTTCCTGATGGCCTTACTCCCTTTGCCCCATCCCTGTCCTTCTTGCCTTTGTCACTTTCTCCATTTACCCCTGCCCTTCTCCCTATCGACACCTCTATGTTGGTGTTTACCGCACTTACTACCATGATTTTTTTGGGGCTAGGATTTTCCTGCTCCTTTCCAGTGCCTCCCCCCTTGGCTAGTTTAAAAGCTTGCCAATGAAGCATTTAAACCTATCACCTAGGATCCTGGTTCCCCTCCCGGACAGATGCAGCCCATCATGCCAGTATAGGCTTGCATCACCCAGGTGGACCCCAGTCCCCAATGAAGCCAATCCTGAGCTCCACACCAGTTTTTCAACCACTGATTGAATCCCATGGTGTGGAACACCCTAGCCTCTTCTATGCCATAGATGGGTAGCACCTCTGAGAAGGTTACCGTGCGTGCTACTTGACTAAGGCCCCTCCCCAATTCCACAAACTCTTCCTGCACTTCTCTAATCCCTTTCTTAGCCAGGTCATTTGTCCGTAGGTGGACAATGACATCCAGCTCCCTCCCCTATGCAGCTGCTCTGGCAATCCTGAGGATTCGCTCCCTGTCCCTCCAAGCCATGGCGCCAGGCAGGCACCTTACCTCCCTCTTCCCTTCCTTCCCCAGTTCTACCTTCCTAACAATGGAGTCCCCCACCAGGAGTTGTTTCCTTCCCCTGCAGGGTCCCCTGCCACCCTCCTGTGGGTCTCCTTTGTGGAGGTTCCCAGTATCCTCCCTGGTCTCCACTGTGGGTGCCTCCATAGAGGAACCACACTTTGCCAGAATGGCATAGGAATTGTGGAGAGGTGCAACTGGCGGGATGCGCCTCTGTTCCACCACCCTCACCTTCCCTGAGCCCACTGTGGTCCAACCGCTCCTCTTTCTTGGCAACCTCTGAGGCAGTGGCAGTGGCACTGGTGGTCCCTGGATGGAAGAGGAGGTCCCACAAATCCTGGCCAACTCAGCCTGGAGATGAGCAGCCTCCTCCCTCAGCCAAGAGAGGTGTCTGCAGATGGGACAACACTGCATCCTCCAGAACATCTCCCGGAAGACTGCTGCTCCACAGCCACTGCACTGCATCACTCCAATCATGTCTTATTTCAGGCCCCTTAACTGTTTGCAATCCTTACTCTTTCCTCTGGTTTTTTTTTTTTCTCTCTCTCTCCCCTTTCTTTCTGCCTGTGTGCCCTTTAAGCTCCTGATTGTCCTGTTCTGAGACAAGAATATCCTATATTTCGCAGTAGACCACTTACTTGCTCAGAGGCAGACCTCCAGCAGCTAGAGGGGTCCGGAGAGCTCCTCTTGCCCTTCTACGATGGTGGGTCCTTGGTGGTTCTGTGATCACTCACTTCCTGCCCCTAAACAGGAAGTTCCTGTTGTCAGTCAAATCCTGTGCCTATAAAAATAGAACTAGCTTTGGGTGGAAGGGAGGGAAGGAGGGTAATATAGTCGCAGCAGAGAAGTTCAGTCACACAGCAGTCCTTTTTCCTGGTGTCTTCTGCCAAGCTATTAGCAGAATCTTTCTAAGGCAGTCTTTAAATGTAGCTTCCTTCTAGCTAGCCTTCCCCTACTTACCAGATCTTTCTACAAGTAATTTAAACCTCACAGCAGTTAAGTCCTTTCAGTCACCTGAGATTTACACCTAGATAACTCTTCAGATACCCATTCAGTTCAGTTAACCCAAACACACACTTTTTTTTTTGTATGTTAGTTTTTTTTTTTTTTTTTTTTTTTTTACCCTAAATTAAAGGTCCAAGTACAAAAGTTCTTCTACTTTAGTCCCAGCAGAGAAGTTCAGTCTCACAGCAGTCCTTTCTCCTGGTGTCTTCTGCCAAGCTACTGGTACCCATGGCTGATGACCCGGTTTTCTTACCAGGGTTAGGGGATGAGGGGTTCAAACAATGGCAGGACAAGGGTATTTGATGTGTAGGGGACCTGACCTCCCGAATGGGAATGCTTTCTCTTCAAGATCTCCAGATGAACATAGGGATCCCAGCTTCATATCTCTTCAGATTTTTCCAGATTCGGAAATATTGGCAGAGTCTGAACAGAAAGACTAATGGGGATTCTGCGCTGGCAGAGGTAGATAGAGAAATCCTTGGAGCCCAAACACAGGAGAAGGGATTGATTTGGCTGGGCAGCCAAATTAGAAGGGTGTATTTTAAAGGGGATCACCAGAGAGTGAAACAGAGATGGGAAAGATACCTTAATATGGTTATTGAAAATAATTCCTGGGAGTTGATACTGACCTCTCACATGGGATTATTACTTCGTAATGAATATAAAGAGTTACAATATAAATTCCTACTTAGATTGTATTATTCTCCAGCTAGTGTACATTGGTTCTATCCTGCAATATCACCCATGTGTGGGAAATGTGGTAAGGCCGAGGTACCTGTATGCATTATTATTGGGAATGCCCTTTAATACATAAATACTGGAGAAGGGTGATTACTGAGTTGAACAAAATAGCAGGATACCGATTGGAAGCACCCCCAGCATCATTATTGCTAGGGGTGGCTGGGCAGGAGAATGGGGAATGGGAATTGCATCCTAGACAGATCAGAATACTCCTGGTAGTAGCCAGACAAGGAATACAAAACCTATAGGTCACTGGGAACTTTCCCACGGTTGAGCAGTGGAAAATCGCGACTCTGAGAGCATTCTCAGTAGACAGATTCAAAGGTGTGTTAAAGGGGCATGAGGAAAGGTTCCTGAATACATGAGCAACATACATGACCACCCTAATATTAGGGGAAGCCACACTCCTTCGGGAGGGATGGACGTCCTAGAGGGTCCCAAATGTATATAATGGAGGGAGAGAGGAAAATATTGAGTGGGTCATTAATGGATGATTAAATATATTATCTGCACTACAGAATTCTTGTATAGACCCTAGTAGAAATAAAATACAGTGAGACATATACAGAATCAAGGCAAAGCACCTTTATCTTTATTCTTTTATTTCCACATGGATCACAGGGTAAAATACCGGTAATGAAGTTGAATATATTCTATCTCCTTATTATTAAGAAGGTAAAGGCGAAGCTTCTTGTGATTCTAGACTCTCTTTACTCTCCATGATATACCATGCAAGTATTAACTTAGTAACAATACAAATGTAAGTGATCGCAGTGTATTTCTTTTTGACATCCCCGCACATGGCGGAGTATATGATATACTGTACCTATAATGTTATATCACAAATTATTATACTTGCATGGTGTATGAAAAACTATAATAAAAATATGATACAAAAAAAAAAATAATTTTAAAAACAAATGCACTCACCCCCTGGGCTATTGACACCCACTTCAGTATGTTATCTAGTTTTTAATCATATCCTCCCCTCACCTGTCCCTACACTAGGACCAAACTTCCCTCCCCATTGTACCCTGCAGAGTTGTCATTCATCAAATCCAAAACCTGACAGTATGCATTTGCCCTCCACTGCCTGCCAAAGGAAGTTCCCCTCATTTCCACCCCAGTCCCTGTTAGTATATCACAGAAACCTCTCTGCCTTTGCTACTATCTTGCTAATAAATCCCCTCTCCCTCCATGCCCCAGATCCCTATTTCCCATTTGTCAGAGTGTAAAGAAAAAAACCATCCTATGGCAGAGTAATTTTACTTTATTGTATTTGGCATCAAGATGAATGGTGAGTGACATTTGTCCTAGTAATAATAATACCAGTTTGGCTGACATTATTGCTAGGATGGATGTCACTCACCATTCATTCAGATTCCAAACACTGAAGAGCAAAGGCACTTAATTTGTGGTGGGATGGTTTTCTTTTTTACAGCTGTTGAGTAATGGGGAAACTGGGGCTTTGGAGCTTGTGGGGTTGGGGGGGCAGGAGGGTGGGCGCAATCCAGGGGTTTCTGTGATAAACTAGCAGGGATGTGAGGGAAAGTGGGGGAACTTCCTTTGTATGGAGTGCAAGTACGTATTGTCAGGCTTGGGGTTTGGCCATTGGGCACGGTGGCGGGTGCAGGCCTGCCAGGAGAATGGATGGGGGATATGATTATAAACCAGATGGCATGCTGTTGGGGCAACCTGGAGATTTTTTTTTTTTAGTGAAAAAATCCTGGTCACGCCACTTCTGTAGTTTTCCTTTGAATCTGTTGGCCCAGGTCTGAGAATCTTATTTATGTATGACGTCAGGTCTCCTACATTTTAATGTAGAACACTACCCCTGGCACCACAAGGCGTGCCTTTTTTTTTTTTTGGGTTAATGTTCGTTGTTAAAAACTGGTGTGTGATGAGACGAAATAAAAAAAAAAAAAAAAAAAGTGTTTATATTGATGTCACCACAAAGTCATTATTGAAATGTCATTGTTTCCTTTGTGCACTCTAGAAACATGGCAAATTAACACCTTGTACAGGGTGTAGAACTCAGTGCAGGTACTTCGACATGACTCAGTGCATAGGATCTAATGGAAGCATGGAGCCGTATTGTTCAACCACATGCATGAACTTGCATAAATCAAAATTTGCCAGGCCACAAAGTAAGTCCAAGATGGTTTTTAAACTATTTATTGAGAGTGAATTTGCGTAGTTTTCCTTGAGATTACAAAGCCCCCCAGTAGCTAAAAAACACTGTGTAGAATCTGCAACTGTTTTCTTTCTGTAGAAGTTGTTTTGTAAATCTGATTCCAATTCTGTTGTCATTCTATCTTTACTGGTCTTTTCGTGTAAACTCGGTAGGTGTTTCTGATTCAGTTTCTAAGTGGTAAGTACAATTTCGTAACTGCATGATGTTTATGTAAGTGATAAGCTGGCTCCTCCCATCCACCCGAGTGGTAACTCCCTCAGCACAACCCCAAGATGTCAGATCTTCCATTCCGCTGGAAGAATGTTCCCTCTTTATTGCTTTGTGCTAAGTAGTCCCTTTGCTTTTCAGAACTTCAATTCGACTAAGTCTTCAAGCGATTTTGAATTATTTAGAATCTCTCATCGTGGACGACTTGAAGTTAGTGCCTAGTTTTAAGGGCTGTGACTGCGGGTGTATGTCCTGGATGGACCCGCACACCATGAGCATCTATTGCCTAGGCCACAAACATGATCCCCAGACTTGTATCCCAGCACTTAGGAGGAACGGCACGCTCAACTCCTTCAAGGGCAACTGGTCTCCTTGGCTGTGGGGTCTGCAGAACAACTCGCATCTTTCGAAGAGGCAGCAGCTCAGGCTGTGGAGCATGCCTCTTTGGCTTCAGCTTTTGTGCCGCTTTCTTTTGGCGCCACTTTTTACGGGGTCGTTTAGGAATTTATGCCACTCTTTTCCCCACCTTTGGTAGGTCCCTCTAAATGGCACGGAATCCTAAAATCTCTCTAAGAAGGAGAGTATAAAAGTCCCAATGATTGTGGGATTACAGTGTTTTTGGGCCTCGGATTCCTGCACTTCCTTGGAGGTTTCGACTATGGTCGATCTTTCGGTACAGGCCACTGGCTTCACGGTCTCCCAGTTGGGCCAGTCAGCTAAGACTTCAGTCAATCAACCTGTCAAGAGTTCTCAAGACTGTCTACATGCTGTTGCAGGATGAGGTGGATATCTCCCTTTCTAGGACTCGGACCCTACCTATTGCGTCTCAGGGAAGGTCAGACCAGCATTTTGATCTGGTCTCTAACCCTCAGGATTCTGTTACCTCTGAGGATCCTTGGCTTTTGCCAGTTCCCTTTCTTTCTTGTCGGGTTCCCTGATGGTCGAGGTTGAGATCCTGTAGTCTGGAGTCAAGCAGCCCTCGCTGACATCTGCGTTCCCACTCTTGGCACTCGGGTGGGTGCTGCTGCCGTTCCTCTTCCTCCGATGACAAGAGGCACTGATGAAAAATGCACCGGCGCTATGAAGAGCTAATCTGGCAGCAGCTCATAGATACATAGACCGTGTCGGCAGATAAGGGCCTATGGCCCACCCAGTCTGCCCATTTGAGCTTGTAAGTTCAGTTTGTTTTCCTAGAAGTCTGTTGCCCCTTACCCCTGACCTCCAGAATTCCTTTATGTCTATCCCATGCATTCTTAAATCCCGTGATTGTTTCAGCCCCCACCACTTCCTCTGGCAGGGTGTTCCACTTGTCCACTACCCATTCTGTGAAGAAATTCTTCCTCATGTTTCCTCTGTATCGTCCTCCCTCCAACTTCATCCCATGCCCTCTAGTTCTGGTACATCTTTTTCGCTTAAAAATAGTGTATTCCTGCACCGTGTTCCTCCCTGTGAGATACTTGTATGTCTCTATCATATCCCCCCTCTCCCTCCTGTCCTCCAGGAAGTACATGTTCAGTTCCTTCAACCTGTCTTCATAGGACTTGTGATGCAATCCATGCACCATCTTTGTTGCCCTCCTCTGAACCTTCTCTACCCTGTCTATGTCCTTACGAGGTATGGTCTCCAGAACTGTACACTGTACTCCAGGTGGGGCCTCACTAGTGTCTTGTATAGCAGAATTATGACCTCCTTTTCCTGCTGGTGATGCCCCTGCCTATACATCCCAGCATCCTATTTGCTTTACCTGCTGCCTTGTCACACTGTTTCCCTACCTTGAGGTCATCAGAGATGGTAACCCCAAGATCCCTTTCCTGTTTGGTGCATGCTATATCCTCACCCCCCAACTAATATATTGTGCCAGGGTTTTTGTGCCCCATATGCATTATCTTGCACTTCTTTGCATTGAATTTCAACTGCCAAACCCCTGACCATTCTTCAGGTTTCTGCAGGTCGCTTTCATTCTGTCTACACCCTCTGGTGTGTCTACTCTGTTACAGAGCTTTGTGTCATCAGCGAACAGTGAAATTCTGCCTTCTAGGTCCTCAAGTGTCACTGATGAAGATGTTGAAAGGACCAGTCCCAGCACTGATCCCTGTGGTACTCCACTGGTCACTCTTCCCTCTGTGGAGTGACAGCCATTTACCACCACCCTCTATGTCCTGCCACCCAGCCAGTTACCTATCCACCACACTGCTGTCCTGCCCACACCCATATTCCCCAGTTTGTGTAGTAGTCTTCTATGTGGCACAGTGTCAGAGGCCTTGCTGAAGTCCAGATAGGCCATGTCTACTGCTCTCCCCTGATCCACCTCCCTAGTCACCCAGTCAGAAAATTCAACGAGGTTGGTCTGACATGACCTCCCCCTGGTGAAACCATGCTGCATTGGGTCCTGTAGTCCATTGACAACCAGATGTTCCACCAATCTCTCCTTCAGTAGTGCTTCCATGATCTTCCCCACTACCGAGGTGAGGCTGACTGGTCTGTAGTTCCCTGCTTCCTCTTTGTTCCCACTTTTGTATAAGGGGACTACATCTGCTGTCCTCCAGTCTTTGGGTACCTCCCTGTTTCAGTGATCGGCTAAACAGGATAGCCAGAGGTTCAGCCACAACCTCTCTTAGTTCTTAGGACCCTAGGGTGCACCCCATCTGGCCCCATTGCTCTATCAACTCTTATTACTTCCAGTTCCTTCAGGACCCTTTCTCGTGTAAAGGGACTTGTGTCCATTTCTGCACCATTCTCACCCCTTGTACTCCCTTCAGACCCAGTACCCTCCTCTTCCTCAGTAAAGACTGAGCAGAAATACCTGTTCAATATGTCAGCTTTACTGTTGTCATCCTCCACGCAGTCCCCATCCTCCCCCTTCAGTCTCACTATCCCTCCCTTTGTCTTTCTTTTTTCACTTATGTACTTGTAAAAGGTTTTGTCTCCTCTACCCACTGACTTTGCAATGTGTTCTTCTGTCTGAGCTTTGGCTTCCCTTACTGACCTCCCTGCCTCCCTTTGCTTCTCCTGGTACTTCTCCCTATCCCCTTCTGCCGGTGTCTTTTTGTATTGCCTGAATGCAATCTTTCTGGCTTTCACTTTCTTTGCTACCTCTTTGGAAAACCATAATGGTCTCCTCTTCCTTTTCCTCTTGCTAACCTGCTTAATGCATAATTCTGTTGTTCTTGTAATCCCCATTTTAAATACTGCCCACTGTTCCTCAACCCCTGCTTCCTGTCCCATTCCCCTTAATGCTTCTTTCAGGTATCTCCCCATTTTTCTAAAGTCTGCCCCCCTAAAATCCAGGATACGTGTTTTTGTGTGGTTTGGTTCTGCTCTTTCTGTGATTTCAAACCACAATGACTGGTGGTCACTGTTCCCCAGGTGCTCCCCCACCTTTCTGGGATTAAGCAGATTCCTGCCCGAGCTCTTCCGTGGCTCCCGCCACCGAGGCCCCAGGCTGCTCTGGGTCGGCTGGCTCTGCCTTTTGTGGCCTCTCTGCTCGTCTAGGTGGAGCCACCTCCTAAGCAGCTGAAGGATGGCCCTCCTCCTAAGGGTGCCCATATCGCTTTCCGGCTTCTTCATTGGTTGTTGGTCACTATTACTCCCAGCAGATCCCGCAGGGTCAGCGGGGACTTGACTTGGGCAGGTGACCACTTTTCGGTGAATCTTAGGAATCTGAGGACTTCTCCCTGCATTTCCATCTGTTGGATGCCGAATCGGGGAGGATTTGAATAACGGAGTATGGTCCAACTTCTTTCAGGGGCTTGCTCTGTTTAATTTTGGAATCTACTCTGATCCAGATGGAGCTTGACCAAAAATGGGCCAAGTATCCCTTGACCGAGCTGACTCCCCTGAGGCTGCCTTCCTGGTCGCCGAGGCCATTCTTAGCCCTGCTCTAGAGCTTTGGCAGCACCCTGCCTCCTGCCCTGTGCCATCAGCCCATATGGCCCAAAAGTACGGGTTCCCTGTCTGGTTTCACAGAGCATCTCTCGGCTGAGGGTCTGGTGGCCGATTTGTCTTTCGGTATACTGGTAATATTGGGGATGTGGACAAGCCTCTAGACTAAGAATCCAAGAAATTGGATCACATGGCCAAAAAGGTCTATGCGACCTCTTCTTTTGGCCTTTGGCAGGTGAGTTCAGCCTTTTTGATGGCCCATTTTGCTCATGCCCTTCTTGGCACGCTCGATGAGGTTATTCCTCAGCTCTCGGCTGACTTCACAGTCAAGTGAGTCTGGGGCCAGGGCTGAGGAATGGCAAAACAGCAGCTCCAGATGGCCATGGACATTGGTGATTCCTGCACCTGGTCCATGGCTACTGAGGTGGCCATGCACCATAGGGCTTGGCAGCAGATTTCTGTCTTTTATGGCAGATACCCAGCATACGTTGGCAGATGTCCCCTTCTTGGGCACTGACCTGTTCAGGCCAGGGTGGTAAGACACCTCACTCAAATTGAAAAGTCCGGTGCCACCCTGGAATGTCACTTTTGCCCAAAGGGATCCCAAGTGCTCCAGGCTTCAGAGGAAGAAGCCCTTTGGCCCCTCTCTGCAACCAAGCTGTCCCAGCCCCCAGGTGGGTAGCAGGCACAAGCTTGGAATCCTCAGCCAAAGTTGATTGCTTCAGTCATTAGCAAACCTGGTGGTCGAGGTCCTGCTGCTTCCTCAGCCTATCCCTCCTCTTCCAAGTCTCCCCAGTGATGGGATTGAGGGTGCCTCCCCCATGCCTGTCCTGTCTCCCCTGGGTCCTCTTGCGGGGGCCAACTCTGCCACTTCCTTTCCACCTAATTTGCTGTCACTATAGAGAAGTGGCTTCTTGAAGTGGTCTGCCTCTAGAGTTCAAGGATTGCACACCTTGCCGAGCCCACGCCCCATGGGAGGACATGGTTTGTGCAGATATGCTGTCAGTCCTTTAGGAAGACATTGCCCAGCTCTTCCAGAAGAAGGTAGTGGCTCAAGTCCTGGACCTTCCAGTAAGCCCAGGGTTTGTCTCTAGGTACTTCCTGGTTCCAAAGTGGATTTGGGGGGGGGAGCTGGTGCCCCATCTTGGATCTACATGACCTGAACAAATTCCTTTGGTCAAGCACCTTCAGGATGGTCACTCTGTCTCTGATCATTCCATCATTGGAGCAGAACATGTGGTTCGGCTCTCTGGATCTTTGGGACACGCTGTTCCACGTTCCCATCTGTCCGTACCAACACCGGTTGCTTCAGTTCCTTGCAGAGGGGAATCCCCACGAGTTCCAGCCTATGCCCTTTAGCCTCTCCTCGGATCCCAGGGTCTTCAAGTGTATTGCAGTGGTGACAGCACACTTGAGACATCAAGGGGTCTGGGCGTACCCCTTTCTGGACAATTGGCTGATAGCAGGTCCCTCCAGGAAGCAGGTGGAGCAGTCCAGGGATGTGGCCCTGAAGGCCTTCCTGTCCCTTGGCCTCCTGGTGAACGAGGCCAAGTTGAAGCTTGTACCTTTGCAGGTGATCCTTTTCATCAGGGTGGAGCTCGACTCCCAGCGGACTGGGTGGAGGGTTCTTATCTCCTTTGCCCGATCATTTCTGGTTGGGCAGTTGTGTCCTGCTGTGGACTTCCTGTGCCTCCTGGGATTCATGGCGGCTTGCACTAGCATGGTCCGTTGGGCCTGCTGGAGAATGTGCTCCCTGCAGTGGTAGTTGGCCCGTCAATGGTCACTGTGACCCAGTCGATGTGAGATGCCCTCCAGTGGTGGTTAGTCTTGGAACATCTGCAGGAAAGAATCTAGTTTGTCGCCTGGAGTTGCGTAGGTCACCATCACAACTGATGCCTCCCTGATGGGCTGTGGTGCTCACCTGGGGGAGCACAGAGTCCACGGACTCTGGACCTCCGAGGAGTCCTGATGCCATATTGACCTGCTGGAGCTTCGGGCAGTTGTCAGATGTTGACATCCTTTGCATATTTGGGGTCGGGTCGTTCAAGTCCAGATGGACAACACCACAACCATGTGCTACCTCAACTAACAGGGCGGGACGTACTCCCTTCCTCTGCGCAGGGAAGCTCTCTGCATCTGGACCCTCGTGCTCAGCCTTAATGACGGTCCCTGGGCCATCCATGTGGCCGACATATCCAACCAGCTGGCGGAGACACTCAGCCAGGTTGGCGAGGCATCTCACAAGTGGTTTCTCCATCAGGAGGTAGTGCATACAGTCTGTTCTTCCGGAGGGGTACCCCTCTGGTGGATCTGTTTGTCTCCAGGGAGAATGCAAAGCTGAGGATGTTTTATGCCTGCCTGTCTCAGCGGGGAACGCTGCAGAGGGATACATTCTCGAGGCCCTGGACCCCAGGCCTTGTGTATGCCTTCCCTCCATTTCCGTTGATCCACAAAGTACTGCTCAAGTCCAGGAGGGACGAGGCATGGATGATCCTGATAGTTTTGGACTGGCCCTGTGAGTTCTGGTACCCTGATCTCCTCAGCCTCAGCTGTAGGCTCCCATGGCTTCTTCCTCTATGACTGGACCTGCTCTCTTTCAGTCTGGGGAAGGTACTCCATCCGGACCTTCAATCTCTGCACCTGACAGCCTGGTTCCTGAGCAGCTAGAGTTCCAGGCTTTGGGTCTCTCCGAAGATGTCCTCACCGTAGTTAAGGCTTTTCGGAAGGAGTCTATCTGAAAATGCTATGCCTTCAAATGGAAGAGGTTCTCCATTTGGTGCCAGGGTGGGTAAGGGACTTGACCCCTTGTCTCTCCTGGTGGCTAACATTCTTGACTACCTTTCATTCCTCTCTGTCGGGCCTTTGGTCGACAACCCTCACGGTGCATCTGGCCGCCATCTCTGCATACTGAGCATAGGTTGGTATGCCATTGACGCAACAGAAGGTGGTCTGGCGCTTTTTCAGAGGCCTTGACCACATTTCCCCTCCGGTGCGTGAACCCACCACCACCTTGGAACTTGTTGCTGGTGTTGATAGAGCTCAAGGGTAAGCCATTCGAACTGATGCCTTCTTGATGGTTATCACATCCGCCAGAAGGATCAGTGAGCTCCAGGCAATCTCGGTGGAGTCTCCTTATATGATCTTCCACAAGGACAAGGTTGTCCTTCGCCCCAGCCCGAAGTTCCTCCCAAAGATTGCCTGAGTTTCACCTTAACCAGATGATGAATCTCTTGGTGTTTACCAATCATGCCTCTGAGGCTGAGCACAGGCTTCATATGTTGGACCTGCGGTGAGCTTTTTCCTATTGTATGGAGCGCACAGCTGGAGTTCAGGGAAGGTTTTGCCAGCTCTTTGTCATCTGTGTTGAAGCAGCACCTGGCAGATCGGCAGCTAAGCGGACAATTGGCAGGTAGATTGTTTCCTGCATTAACCTCTGCTGTACTAGGGAGCCTCCTGTAAGGCTAAGGGCTCATTCCATGTGCCATACTGCGGCCTCTCTGGCTGCTTCCACGGATATCCCTATCCAGGAAATCTGCAGGGCTGCAACCTTGAAGTCAGCACACACCTTCATCTCCCATTACCATGTCAACATTGTGTCGTGCTGGGATACTGGTTTTGGGTCCTCAGTTCTCCAATCTCTGTTCCCTAAATAGGGGGTTTGCGCCTTGCCCCCTCCTCCTGGAGAATTGCTAGGAGTCTGCCAGAAAGTATGGATAGAATATCATATCCACATCCCTAGAAAAATTGGTTCTAGGGACGTGGATATGATGTATCCACACTTCAGGCAGTGTTCCTTTCCCCTGTAAGGCTTGCTGTAATGTCTTCAAGCTGGCTTCTCCCACCCACTTGGGTGGTAACTCACTCGGCACCACCCTGACACATCAGATCTTCCTTTCTGCTGGACGGAGGATACTTTTGTGCTGAGAAGGCACTTTGCTTATTAAACATTGAATTTTCCCAAATTTTTGTGTTTGGGCTACTCCTTCTGGTCTCCGGCATGGACGACGTGAAGTCAGCGCTGGGATTTTGAAAATGTGCCTGCGGGCAGAAGGTGTCTCAGATGGATCCACATACAATGTGCATCTACTGCCTGGGCCACGAGCACGATCCCCAGGTGGCCTGTGTCACAATTTTCATCTGTTTGTTAGAGGATCGCCATGCTTGCTTACTTCTGGGTCATCTGGACGATTGGGATCCACACGTCCACTCTAAGGACGCCTGTCTGTCTCCATGGCTGCGGGATATGCCAAATACCTTGCAGCATTTGAGGAAGCCATGGCCCAGCCTACAGCTCAAGCTTCCTCAGCTTCGGCCTTTTTTCTGCTCTCCTTGGGTGCCTCCTTCACAGGGGCATTTAAAGAGTTGTACCTGGCCCTTCCCACCCATGGGCAGGGTTCCTCAGTCACCAAGCCAAAGTCCAAATCTAAAACTGAGACCAAGAAATGGTTTCGCTGTCGAGCGTGAGCTCGGGAGTGCTCTCGTGCCTCCAAGTCCAATGCTTCTCCAGAGGTTCCAAATTAGGTTGGTTCTGCGGCCCAGACCAGTGGCCCCACGGTCTCCCCGTCGGGCCAGCTGCTCAAGTCGCATGTTGATCTTCGGCTGAGAAATTTCTCAAACCTGTAAACCCTTTGTGCCAGAAGAGGCCAACACCTCTCTGTCTATGACCCCTGTCCTACCACTCATTCGAGGAAGGACGGTTTAGTCCGCTGATCTGGCGCCTCTCATCCAGGAGCTTCCGGACCAGGAGGAGACCCGGCTCTCGGTGGCCCCTGATAGTCGAAGTTGCGGTCCTGGTCTGGGAGTCCTGAGTCGATCAGCCCGTGTCGACATCGATGCCCACACCCTCGACAGTCAGGCAAGCGCCGCTGCCGCTATTCCTTGTCCTCCTCGGGTGAGAGGCTCTGGCACAAGGTGTGTCGGCGCTATGAGGATTTTTTTTTTTTTTACTCTATTTATCGCCACCTTTGCCCAGAACACACTCATGCATCCCCCTCTTGCTCCCACCACATACCACCCACCTGAAGCCACCTGCTGGGGAATTGAGGACAGAAACTCCCCTGCCCACCCGCCCTGGCGGAACCCCACAGCTGTCGGGGTCTAGGCAGACTGGGGGATTGGGAGAGCCAGCAAGGTAAGCCCAGCACTGGTCGTGTTGCAGCGAGGCACTGGAGGCGCCGTCGCCTTTCGGGACATCACCCAGCTCCTCTGCAAGGTGGTCGTGGCTCCTGTCTCGGACCCTTAGGATCACCCAGTGTTTGTCTCCAAGTACTTCCTGGTGCCAGAACGGACAAGGGACTGCTGCCCCCTATTAGATCTGCATGACCTGAACAAGGTTCTCGGTCACGCACCTGCAGCGTGGTCACTCTGTTTCAGATCATACCATCTCTCGAGCAAAACATGTGGATTTGCTCTCTAAATCTTCAGAACATGTTTTTTCACATCCCAATCCATTTGTACCACTGCAGGTTCCTCCAGTCCTGGGTTGAGGGGATCTTCTATGAGTTCTCTGCCATGCCATTAGGCCTGTCCTTCGCCCCCAGGGTCTTCACAAAGTGCATTGCAGTGGTGACAGCTTACCTGAGGTGCTGAGGAGTCTGGGTATACCCCTACCTGGACGACTGACTTATTGCGGGTCCCTCCAGGCAGGAGGTGGAGCGGTCTAGGGATCTGGCCCTCTAGACCTGTGTTTCTCTTGGCTTCCTGGTCAATGAGACCAGGTCGGAACTCGTACCTTTGCAGGTGATCAGCTTCATCGGGGCAGAGCTGGACTCTTGAAGATCCAGCGCTAGACTATTGCAGATCCAGCGCTAGACTACTGGTGTCAGGGTGGAAGCTCTCGCCTCCTTTGCCTGACCAGGTTGGGCAGTTGTGTCCTGCTCGAGACTTCCTGAGCCTACTGGCATACATGGTGGCTTGCACCAGCGTAGGCTGTTGGGCCCGCTAGAGAATACGCTCTGCAGTGGCATCTTGCCCGCCAGTGGTCTCAGCACAGGCACTTTTGAGCAGCTGGTCACTGTGACCCAGCTGATTTGGGACGCCTCAGTGGTGGTTAGTCCTGGAACATCTGCAGGAAGATATCCTGTTTGTCCTCCTGAGCTGACTGTCATCCTGATGACCAATGTCTTCAGGGCAGGGGTTCCCACCTGGGAAACTGAGTCCATGGCTCTGGAACCCGAGGAGTCCCGTGCCATATCAGCTCTGCTGGAGCTCTGGGCAGTTCGGCTGGTGCTGACTGCTTTTGCTTCACATATTCAGGGTCTGGTCGTCTCACGTCCAGACTGACAACACCATGACCATATACTGCCTCAAGAAACAGGGCAGGATGCTCTCCCTCCTCTGTGTAGGGAAGCTCTCAGCCTTTGGAACCTTGTGCACAACCTGGAGGCTGATGATCTGGCTATCCATGTGGTCTGTGTCTCCAGTCAGCTGGCAGGTGCTCTCAGCCCTTGTGGGCGAGTTGTCTTATGAGTGGTCTTTCCACCCAGAGGTAGCAGACAGCCTGTTCTCCCAGTGAGGCACCCTCTGGTGGACTGATTTGCCTCCAGGGAGAATGCAAAGCCGAGGCTGTGCTGTGCTCACCCCTCTCAGCAGGGAACACTGCAGGGAGATGCCTTCTCGAGGCCCTGGACCCTGGGCCTCCTCTGTGCCTTTCCTCCGTTTCCTTGATCCACAAGGTGGTGTTCAAGGCGAGGATGGACAAGACACGTGTGATCCTAGTGGCTCCGGTCACGTCAGTTCTGGTACCCCGATCTCCTCTACCTCAGCTGCTGGTCCCCGAGGCAGCGTCCTCTCCACCCACATGTTCTTGTTCAGTCAGATGAAGGTACTCCATCTGGACCTTCAATCCCTGCACCAGACAGCCTGGTTCCTGAGCAGCTGGAGTTCCAGGCTTTGGGTCTCTCTGAAGATGTCCTTGCTGTAGCCGCGGCATCTAGGAAGAAGTCTACCTGAAAATGCTATGCCTTTAGATGGAAAAGCTTCTCCATTTGGTGCCAGGGCAAGGGGCTAGACTCCTGATCTTGACCAGTGGCTAGCATTCTAGACTACCTCTGGTCCTTCTCCCAGTCGGACCTTTGGTCGACAACCCTTAAGGTGCACAGTCATCTCTACCTACTGGGCATGGGCTGATACGCAGTCAGTGGCACATGAGAAGGTGGTCTGGCACTTTTTCAAAGGCTCCGACCACATTTCCCCTCTGTTGCATCAATCAACACCACCTTGGGATTTGTTGCTGGTTTTGGCAAAGCTCATGGGCAAGCCATTCAAACCAGTGCACAGGTGTAACATTTCTCACCTGTCGTGGAAGACTGCCTTCCTAGTGGCTATCACGCCAGCCAGAAGGATCATTGAGCTCCGCTGTAGGTGAATTGTCCTTACCTGGTCTTCCACAGGGACAAGGTTGTCCTTCGCCCCAACCTGAAGTTCCTTCCGATGATTCTGTCAGATTTTCACCTTAACCAACTGATTAATCTCCCAGTGTAATTCACCAACCACACCTCTGAGGCCGAGCACAGGCTTCATACTTTGGACCTGTAGCGAGCGCTAGTCTACTATGAGGAGCCCACGGCTGTAGTTTGGGGAGAGGTTCTCCAGCTATTTGTCAACTACGCTGAAGACGCATCATGCAGACTGGCAGCTAAGCAGACGATTTTCATGTGGATTTGTATCCTGCATTGACCTTTGCTGTAGGTTGGCTGGTAACGAGCCTCCTGTAGGGCTAATGGATCATTCCACCCGCCATATCGCTGCCTCGGTGGCTGCTTCCAGGGATGCCCCATCCAGGAAATCTGCAGGACTGCTACCAGGAAATCAGCACACACCTTCATTTCCTCCTACCACATCGACCTTGAGTCATGCCGGGATGCTGCTTTTGGACCTCCGTTCTCTGATCTCTTTTCACTAAGTAGGGGGTGTGTGCCTTTTCTCCCTCCTGCCTCCCAGAGAACTGCTAGGAGTCTGTCCAAAGTGTAGATAGAACACCATATTCACGTCCCTAGAAAAACAGATTACTCTCCTCTAACAGTAGTTCTAGGAGTGGAATATGGTGTTTATCCACACTGATCCACCTGACCTCCCCTGGCAAGATGTGGTGTTTCAGGGCAGTGCTGAGGGCATTGCCACCCTGGTGGATGGGAGGAGCCAGCTTGAAGATGTTCCGGCAAGATTTAAAGGGAATGGAATACTGCCTGAAGTGTGAATGTATACCATATGCCACTCCTAGAACTACTGTTACAGGTGAGTAAGTTTTTTTTTTTTTTTTTTTAATTTGTGTGTGTGTGGTCACTGTGCAAAAGTATCTTTTGGGCAGGAATCGAACATTTTCACCTACCGGTTTCATGAGGCGGGGTCATAAGAAGGCTATGCTGAAAATGTGGTTTAAAAAAATTTTGAAATGATCATGTTATGAGTGAACGATAAAATATTTAAATGTTCACTGTCATCGAGGCATGGGTCAGGAAGCATAGGAAAACCAGGAACAGTTTCAAAATTGGCAAATAGCTTTTTATTTTTCAATAACAGCAAAATAAAAATATTTAGTATAACTATTTACAAAGGCAGTACAAACAGAGAAAACCATCCTCCTTCTGAGTTTTCTTAATTTCCAATTTCAGTCTCTGTCTCTCTTGCACAAGCATTGCTGGTCTGTTTATAAGTCTGTGCTTAGGAAACTCTAAGAAAACAGCATGCTTCTCTACGATGTTCTTGTAAGTTTCCAATGTTCTTGCAGGTGCAGCAAAAAGAATATAACGACCTGGACTGGCGTCTTGTTTACAGCATCCCAGAGTTTGCAAACCAGCTTCTCAGGTTAACCCCTTGAGTTCCAAATAGCTTTTACAATAATTTTAACAGTATAACTATATTCAGTTTTAAACAAAGGAATCCTAGTATCGGTGACATTTCCACATAAATATTTATATATATTTTGTACCTGCAGATATGCAAGGGAAGAAAAGACAAATAGCAAAGGAAGGCAGATAGTGAGAGGAGATTCACGAGACCATTGCAGTGATCAGTTCCTAGGTCTCACAGGAAAATTTGGTTGCACAACCAGCCAGACGAGACAGAAAAGGAGAGACTAGAACAGACCCTTGTGTTTAAACTCTTTCTGCATAACAAATGGGGCAGGGCCTTACTCAACCATGTCACATTCACTCATAACTTTGCTAATTTTTAACATTTTTTCAACAAACTTTCAACATGACCTTTTGATAACCCCACCTCATGATTAAAGCTGGTGAACATTTTCAAATCCATCCTGAAAGGTGATTTTGCAGTTACTTCGTGAAATCGTGTTCTGAGCAGAATACAAAAATTTTCACCTACTGGGTTTATGACGTGAGGTCATAAGAAGACGGTGTGGCAAATTTAGTGTAAAAATATGGTACAATGACCAAGTTATGAATGAACATTGAAATATTTTAAAGTTCACTAAATAACTTTGATAATTTTCAGTATTTTGACACAAAACTTTAAACATAGCCATTTTTTCATGCCATCCATATAGCGTAACAGTTATAAATCTCAAAGAGAAGATGTGTTCGCACTTGTGGCGTGAAATGATGATCTTCCTGGACATAGTCTCCACCACTCATGCACACTAATGGGACTACGCCGGAGTGCTATGACTCTGTGGGAGCCAAACATCTTAAGGAGGGCAGGCGAGAGGTAGGACCACGCATGCACAGTGCCGTGAGATAGGCTCGCTGTATAGGCTACCTCGTGTCGACCCCCCAACCACCTCAGTTCTTTTTCCGCGTCATACGCTTCAGTGACAACGTCAGTCTCCCACTGGGAGTCAGATCTTCATGTCTATATACACCGCAGCTTATATTAGTTTAGTGTTTGAATAGATTGTTTTAGTCAGTAAAGTTAAAAGTAAATTTTTCATCTAGAAGTCTTCAGCCCTCCTGACCATGAACGGGACAGGTGACGGTAGGGAGACTTCGCATGAAAGCTGTGTTGTCAGCAGGGCTAGGTCTGGTCCACTGCCCTCTACGGGGGGGGTCATCTGACTACAGGCAGTCCTCCCAAAAGCACAAAAAGAAGCGGTCCCATTCTCTATCTTCGTTGAGGACTCAGCACTATCTGACCTAGAGTTCTTCTTTGGCTTCCTGTTCGAGAAAGAAAAGGTACCGATTAAGGTTGCTTTCTGGTACATCCGTGTGTTGAACTGTTACTGGCGGCAGGGGTTCGACTCGGTCCTTTCCGGGGTCGTCTCTGACTCCTGTTTCTGGTGACTGGCATCCTCGACTCCAGAGCCCCTTCCCGCCCCCTGTGGGGTCCTCCGGTGAGCAGTTTCATCAATGGGCTGCTCTCATGGAGCAGTGGGTTCGGCGGTTGTCCTGTCTGCCTGAGCCAGTGAGTCCGTCACCTGGGCCTTTGGGCCTATCGATTTTGGACCTCTTGGCAGGGCAGTTGGGAATTCCTAGTTGTGCGGTGTCTTCTCTGGTGCTGTCCACACTGCACTATGGTGTTTTCCCCCCCTCATATGACTGTGCGCAGTGGTTAGCACTGGTACCTTATCTCCTGCTGAATTTCTCAGACTTTCCTCCATGGGTTGGGGGTTCCGAACCTGTGGTTCGACGCCGTCTGATGCGGCACTGGTGCTGCCGGTATTCTCGGTGTCACTTTCTGTTTTGGCGCCGTGAGCGCCCTCAGTGCCACGTGGGACACCTGGGTTTTTGACTCCGATTTGCAGAGCTCCTCCTCCTCCTTTTTTACCCTTTCCTATATATTCTGTTCCCCGGGACTAGTAGGAGATGATATTGAGCCTGGTCCTGATCTTTGATTGGGGAGACGACTTTGACAGTTCTTTCCCAGGGGTGTAACTAAATCTTCTCTCACAGCAGAGCCTCTGGTCGAGGACCTTCCTTTAAGTCTCTGTTTAAAATGTGAATACCACTCTCTCCACCCTCTCCCCCACCCCGACTTCAGAGATTGATCCTGGAAATTGCTGCGTCTGCAGTACCTGCACGTTCAGGATATTCCTGTGAAATTGACTCCTCCTGTGCTTCCTCTTTGAGAATCTCTCACAAATGGTATGGGGAATCCGCACTTATTCCCTCTGTGGCCAAGTTCATAGATAGGAAATACACCCTCCCAAGGATGGCCTTGCAAACTTTTGATGATGCCATTGTTGTCCTAGCAGAGAATGACATGGCTCTTCTTCCTCAGGAATCTATGGCTTGTCTAATAAACAAGAAATCTCGCAAAATTGACACTCTGGGAAAGCGAGTCTTTGCTGCTTCCACCCTATGCATGCGTATTGAAAGTTACCAGGGTTATTTGTCTCAGTATGAGTATACACTCTGGCATTCGCTCAAGGCCACGGTAGTAACTCTCCCAGATTTGAAAGTTAACACAGAGCTCTTTCAGACCTTTACTAGAGGCCTAGAATCCAGTAATCAGCAGCTTAAAGCCGTTATGGATACCTTTGAAACTGCTTCCATATATGCACCCGACGCCACTCTTCGTTATGAACGTCTGGATTCACGAATGATGCCCAGCAGAGTTTTAAGAGTTTGCCTTTTGATGGTACATACCAGTTTGGTCCTCGGGTTGAGCAAGTGTTAAAGGCCACACAGAAAAGTAGAACTGCTATCAAAACTGCCAGACTGCCATCCACAGCCTCTCAAAGGGGTGGGAACCGGCCGCAGTTTCATAACAGTCAGTTCTTTCATGGTAAAGACAAAGGGGGCTTCAACAGAAACCAAGCCCCTCAGCCGCAAAAGAAAATTTAGCAGAAGCCACAGGGCTCCAAAGCGCCTAGTGCCGGCCTCTGAGATTTCAGCCAGAGTCCCACCTCAGTTGTCCGAGGGGGACTCTTCCTCGGCAGTAGGAGGGCATCTGACTCAGTTTAACGACCAGTGGAAGTCCGTCACATCAAACACGTGGGTACTCGGGATAATCCACAAGGGGGTACTCTCTAAACCTTTTAGAAACCCTTCCGGATCACCCACCCAAACGACAGCCCAAGCTGTCTGCCTCTCAGTCAGACCTTCTTGCTTCCGAGATTCAAGGCATTCTAAACAGGGCAGTAGTAGTAGTCCCACTTGATCAGTGGAACATAGGTTTCAAACAACATGAAGTCTTGCTATATTATGACAATTGCAGTTTGTCCCACCATTAGAACTGCCCCGGAGGTGAAATAGTTAACTTCCATGCCAGGCATGGAACTTGGAGCGCGAGCTCGGTTAGAGAAGCTCTGTCTGTGTAATTTCAAACTGAAACTGTCAGATTCTTTACTCTGCCTCACTGAACAGTCGCTCCGGAGATTTCTCCTACTGCTCGGTTCATTTCTCGGTTTAAACAGTGTTTTCTCGGTTAAATTCAACCGCAAGTATTATTATTTTAACCGCAAACCGATCAGTTCAAGCTCTGTCTGTGGTATTGTAAGTAATAGATAGATTTATTTCTGTGTGGAACTTGTAAATGTTATCGGTTCGGTTTGAACCGATCAGGTTGTTTTAAACTTTAAAATCAAGCATTTAAAACTTTTAGAGTCACGGTTCCGTTCTTATCGGTTCTAAAAAAAAGCGGATTTCATTACGGTTTTTCACGACTAATAAACGGTTGGGAACCGATAAGGGTGTCTTGCCTGGCACTGCCGTTAAAAGGGCAAGTTTTTGGTTAGGCTGGCATTATGTCTGAGAAACCCAAAAGAAAAAACGGGCCCACTGGGTTTCAACACTGTGGTGTCTGTGGAGAAGCCTTTGCCAAGACTGACCCACACACCACATGTGTATATTGTCTGGCAACCTATAAGAGTGCTCAGGCCAAGGAGCTGCAAGCCACTCCTTAGAGGCAGACTCCCAAGGGTAGAGGTAGGCCTTTTCACAGGCCTTTTTACCAAACCCAGGCCTCCTCTGCTTATGCTCAGAGGGGGTTCTTCAGAGGGAGAGGCAGACGGGGTGCAAGCAGGCCTGCTCCCACCCCTCAGCCTAAAGCACCTGCCAAACAGGCACCCTGATGGGGTGCCCAGGGCCGATTCTCCATTACCTGTAGGGGGCAGGTTGGCTTACTTCGTTCAGAGCTGGGAGTCTCTAACATCAGACAAGTGGGTCCTGGAAGTAGTAAGCCAGGGTCTGGTTCTCAGTTTCAAAAAATTTCCAAAGATGAGAATCAGATCTTCAAACAACATGAAGTCTTGCTATATTATAGACATTAGCAGTTTGATCCAGCTCTAGAACTGCCCCGGAGTGAAATGGTTAAAACCATTCCAAAATAGAATTTTGGCACGAGAGCAGCTCTATCTGTGTCATTTCCTTGAACTGTCAGATTCTTTACTCCGCCTCAGTGAACAGTCGCTCCGGAGATTTCTCCTTCTGCTCGGTTCATTTCTCGGTTTAAAAAGTGTTTTCTCGGTTGGATTTAACCGAGAATAGTTTTATTTTAACCGCAAAACCGTTCGTTCAAGCTCTATCTGTGGTAACCGTAAGTAAATGAAGGTTTTGTCTGTGTGGAACTTGTAAGTTATCGGTTCGGTTTTGAACCGATCAGTGGGTTTAAAACTCATTTAAAACTAAAAGTTACTATTTTAGAGTGCGGTTCCGGTTCTTATCGGTTCTAAAAACAGATTTATTCGTTTTTCCAATACCCGTGACACGGTTAGGAACCGATAAAGGGTGTCTTGCCTGGCACTGCGTTAAAGGAGCAAGTTTTTGGTTAGGCTGGCATTATGTCTGAAACCCAAAGAAGCGGACCCACTGGGTTTCAACACTGTGATGTTTGTGGGAAGTCTTTGTCAAGGCTGACCCACACACCACATGTGTTTTGTCTGGGGTTTGACCACCTCCAGTCAGACTGCCAGGTATGTAAGAATTTCCCTGCAGCCACCCTGGAAAAAAGATTGGGCAGGCTCAGGGAACGAGAGGCAAAAAAGTCCGCTGACCGAATGGCCAGCCGGTTCGGTGCCAACCGAACCGAGGGAGTGCCCTCTGACCAGGGCCAGACTTCCTCGGGCAAAAGAAAAGCTGGTTCTGAGAAACCAATTCCAGTAAAGAAAACAAGAAAATCAGCAGGTCTGGAGTCCAAAATTCCTTCTCCAACTGCTGCAGAGATCGAAAAGCCATACAAATTGTCCAGTCACTGTCTGGGGTCCGTCCGAACCACCACTATCTGGTAAAAGGTCGGTTCGTCCGGTCCCAGTGGTTCAGGATTATGATATTGAGGAATTTTATGAACCAGAGGAGGGAGGAGGATTATGAACAGTATGAATGTGGCTGGGAAGATCTGGGTGTGCCCATTGAACGGACATCTCCCAGACAGACCTTTAGGATCTCCCCATGCTGTCTGAGTCCCCATCTCATTTTATGTTTTATAAAAAGTTGCTGAAACCCTCCAGCTTCCTTTAGAAGAGGCTGTGGATGAGCAAGAGGAGCCTGATTTTGTAGAAATGATGGATATTCCAGAGTCTAGGAGATTGTCTATTCCTTTACATAAGTCTTTTAGAAACAAACAATTAAAATTTTAAAAGCTCCTAATTCTGTGCCTCCTGTAGATAAAAGATGGACAGAAGGTATACATTGTCAGGCCCTGATATAGAATTCCTTTCTCAGCAATGCAGTCATGTTAGTAGTTCAGGCTGCTGCCTGTGATAAAGCTAATATTCCTTGGCTTCACATCCTCCTGACAAGGATTCCAGGAAGATTGATGCCATGGCAAAAACAGTATATGGCAGCCTGTCTGGGACTCAGGCAAGCAAATTATATGGCTTATGTAGCTAGGTATCAGAAATCTAGATGGGATACTGTTATGATTGGCCAAGCAGGCCCATGGCCAGCTGGCTAGTGAACTAGAACAGGTGGCTGCTGATGGCATTGAAGCCTCTAAGGTTCAGTTTCATGCTGCTGTGGATGTTAATGATGTTTCCTCTGGGTCATGGCCACGTCTGTAGCTTTTACGTAGGTTGGCTTGGCTCAGGTGTACTAGTTTGTCACATGATACCCAGACTAAGGCTATGGATTTTCCTGTGGTGGGAAATTCTCTGTTTGGAGAGCAGACAGAGAACTACATGAAGAAGATGGATGAATATGGGACTACTTACAAGAGTGCCCAGGCTAAGGAGCAAGCCACTCCTCAAAGGCATGCCCCAGGGGTAGGGGTAGGCCTTTCACAGGCCTTCTATCAGACTCAGGCCTCCTCTGCCTATGCTCAGAGGGGCTTCTTCAGAGGCAGGGGCAGACGAGGGGTGGGCAGACCTGCTCCCACCCCCAGCCTAAAGCTCCATGAACAGGCACCCTGATGGGGTGCCCAGGCCGATTCTCCTGTACCAGTGGGGGCAGGCTGGCTTACTTCAGTCAGAATGGGCTTCTTTAACCTCAGACAAGTGGGTTCTGGAAGTAGTAAGCCAGGCCTGGTTCTCAGCTTCAAAAAGTTTCCCAAGTTGAGAAGCAGACTTTTCTACCTGCAAGTGCTTAGAGACCCTCGCTCTGGAAACAGAGGTCTCATCCTGTTAGCTGTCAGAGCAGTAGAAAGGGTTCCTCCCTGCATCAGGGCAGGGGTCTGTATTCAGATACTTCCTTACCCCAAAAAGACAGGAGAGTGGCGGCCCATTTTAGATCTCCGATATCTGAACAAGCATCTTTTGAAACCAAAGTTCAAAATGGTAACTCTGGCAATGATTTTACCTTCCCTAAGGCCAGGGTACTGGCTAGCCTCCCTGGACCTCAAAGATGCCTATTTCCATGTCCTAATCAGAAGATTCCATCGAAAGTACCTCAGATTCGAACTGCCCTCAGGTCATTACCAGTTCAGAGCAATGCCCTTCGG
This sequence comes from Neoceratodus forsteri, assembly GCA_016271365.2. Lineage (NCBI taxonomy): Eukaryota > Metazoa > Chordata > Ceratodontiformes > Ceratodontidae > Neoceratodus > Neoceratodus forsteri. The sequence continues at coordinate 449,905,130 of CM057458.1, forward strand.
CCTTACCTCTGCTCCAAGGGTATTCACAAAGTGTCTAGCAGTGGCAGTGGCCCACTTAAGGAGGCAGAGGATTGCTGTTTTCCCTATCTAGACGACTGGCTCATTGTAGGCCAGTCCCCAGAACAGGTAAAATCTCACCTGCAGGTCACCCAGCAGCTTCTCACCTCCTGAGTTTTCTGCTAAACCTACCAAAGTCGGTTCTGGAACCAGTCCAGGTACTCATCTTTATAGGGGCAGGGTGGACACAAAGCTAGCCAGAGCCTTTCTTCCCCCAGAAAGGGTAAGGAATTTAGTGGCTCTGGCCTCTTCCTTCACTCTGCAGGTCTCTCGACCAGCAAGACACTTTCTGCAGCTCCTGGGGCACATGGCTGCATCCCAGCTGTTGTGCAGGGAGCCAGATTTCAGATGAGAGACATTCAGTTTCACTTGAGAACCTTTTGGTCTCAGAGAAGAGACCCCTTTCCAAGTTGGTCCCAGTGACTCGAACCTTGATCCTAGCTCTCAGTGGTGGCAGGATCAGAGCAATTAAAGCGGGGTCCCTTCATTTCCCCTTCTCACGACTTGACTCTCACTACAGATGCTTCCCTTCTGGGTTGTGGGCTACATGACACCTTTCCACTCAGGAGTTTGGTCCCCAGGAATCTCTGCTCCACATCAATTTGCTGGAACTCAGAGCTGTCCTTTTAGCTCTTCAAGCTTTTTTCTGCATCTGTCCACCACAAGGTGATACAAGTCAGAACAGACAACACCACAACAATGTGGTACATCAACAAGCAGGGGGCACTCGGTCTTGGCCTTGTGCACCGAGGCAATGAAGTTGTGGTCTCTGGCCTATTCCCTGAACACTTCCCTCATAGCAGTTCATCTTCCAGGAAGGACAATGTCCTAGCGGATGCCCTCAGTAGGATTTCCCAGGCCATCACGAATGGTCCCTGGATCCTCAAGTGCTGGGATAGTTTTGCCAGGTGGGGCATCCTCAGATAGATCTTTTGCAGCCCCAGACAATCACAAACTTCCTCTGTTCTGTTGCAGGCCTCCAGTGCTGGGCTCAGTTCCCTGGATGCCCTTCTTCTGGATTGGGAGGAAGTTCCTCTATGCTTTCCTCCCCCTTTCCTCTCCTATTCAAAGTACTAGTCAAAATCAGATCTCAGCCTTGCAGGGTGATTCTGATTGCCCTGGATTGGGCCAGGCAGCCCTGGTACCCACTCCTTCTGTCTCTGACAGTCCATCTTCCCCTGTGCCTCCCCAGGAATCACAATCTGTTGACTTGTGCCTAGGGAAGGGTTTGGTATCCGGACCTCAAATCCCTCAACCTCAAGGCCTGGCTCTCATGGAGTTAGAGTTTGCTGATTTACACACCTCTCAGGGTGTTCTTGAGATCCTAAAGGCTTCCAGAAAGCCTTCCACTAGGGCTGCTTATAGTTCTAAATGGAAAAGGTTTTCCATTTGGTGTGCTGGGAAAAATATTTCCCCAGAATCTGCTGAATTGCCCATTTTGTTAGATTACATGGTACATCTTAATTCCTTGGGTCTCGGACCAGCTCACCTGAGAGTTCATTTGGCAGCTGTCTGCTTTTGTGTCAGCAGGAAAGTCATCCTCTTTCCTCTCATCCTGTGTTTTCCAAGTTTTTAAGGGATTACTCCTTACTAATCCTCCCTTTGGAACCGGCCCTGCTTGGGACCTTAATGTTTGCATTGCCCAGTTAATGCAACCCCTTTTGAACCTCTGTCTTCTGCAGAGCTTAAGTACCTAACTTGAAAACTGTTTTCTAGTGGCTATCACTTCTGCCAGACGCATAAGTGAATTGCAAGCCTTGTCCGTGGAGACTGACTTTATTTCTTTCCACAGGGATAAGGTAGTCCTTGGACTAATAGGAAGTTTTGCCTTAGGTGGTTTCAGATTTCCATCTTAATCAATCTATCTCCTTCCAGTATTTTTCACTGATCACTCCTCTTGGGTGAGAGGAGGTTGCACAGCCTGGATGTTAAAAGAGCTCTTAGTTATTATATAGAGCATACCAAAGGTCACAGGTTTGAATCCTCCAACTTTTCCTTACCTATGGTGAAGTTGGGAAAGGCAAACCTGCCACTAAGATCAATAGCCAGGTGGATTGTCTCTTGTATCCAATTTGTTATCAGAAAGTGGGCAGAGCCCCCGGTTTGAGGGCTCATTCTACCAGGGTACAGCTGCGTCTCTAGCTGCTGCCAGAGATATCCTTTATTAGAGATTTGCCAGGCTGCTACTTGGAAAACGGTACACACTTTTACCAAGCATTACTCCCTGGATGTCCAGGCCAGGAGATGCTTCGGTTGGCACAGCTGTTCTTCAGAGCCTATTCCTAAGTAGGTTCTGCCTCCTCCATGGAGGTACTGCTGTGTATTCTGCTAATGTCTATAATATAGCAAGACTTCATGTTGTTTGAAGAAAAAATTACTCACCTTAGTAATGTTGTTTCTTCTAATGGAGTCTTGCTATATTACAGACCTCCCCCCCCCAACCTGCCCCTCTCAGAACCTCTACTTGGTGGGGTGCGGGCACTACTTATGTCCTGTTAGCATTTTGTCCCCTTTGGGACTTTGGGGGTGTGTGTGTGTACGTGTGTGTGTGTTTTATTATACTTATGTTCCATTTTCATATTATTAGAATGGTGTTAGTATTTCTGGTCCCCTGACTTGAGTCTTGGGTGTTGGGACCATCAATGATTGTTATTATTTAGGTAGCCATTTGGCTAGTGTAGGTTACAGCTTCCACACAGACCTTAGTGAGTTTGGCTCGTAAAGATCTGACAGTTCAAGTTTGAAATGACACAGATAGAGCTGCTCTCGTGCCAAAATTCTATTTTGGAATGGTTTTAACCATTTCACTCCGGGGCAGTTCTAGAGCTGGATCAAACTGCTAATGTCTATAATATAGCAAGACTCCATTAGAAGAAACAACATTACTAAGGTGAGTAATTTTTTTCTTTTCCACCTGCAAACCCTCTAGAGACCTTTGCCTTAGAAACAGAAGTCTCAACCCTCCTGGCTCTCAGAGCTGTAGAAAGGGTTTCTCCCCTACACCAGGGCAAGGGTCTGTACTCCAGGTACTTCCTTACCCCAAAGAAGACAGGAGAATGGCGGCCCATCTTGGACCTAAGATATCTAAACAAGCACCTTTTGAAACCAAAATTCAAAATGGTCACTCTGGCAATGATTTTACCTTCTCTAAGGCCAGGGACTGGCTAGCTTCCCTGGACCTCAAGGATGCCTATTTCTGTTCTCATCAGAAGCTCCCACCAAGTACCTCAGATTCGAACTGCCCTCAGGCCATTACCAGGTCAGAGCAATGCCCTTCGGCCTTACCTCTGCCCCAAGGGTATTCACAAAATGTGTAGCAGTAGCAGTTGCTCATTTAAGAAGGGAAAAGATTGCCATCTTTCCCTACCTAGACGACTGGCTCATTGTAGGTCAGTCTCCAGACCAGGTCAAATCACACTTGCTAGTTACCCAGCAGCTGCTCACCTCTCTGGGTTTTCTTCTCAACCTTCCAAAGTCAGTTCTGGAACCTGTCCAGGTACTCACCTTTATAGGTGCAGAATTGGACACAAAGCAGGCCAGAGCCTTCCTGCCCCTAGAAAGGTAAGGAACCTAGTGGCCCTGGCCTCCTCCTTCACTCTGCAGGTCTCTCGACCAGCAAGGCACTTCTTACAGCTGCTAGGGCACATGGCTGCTTCCACAGCTGTAGTGCAAGGAGCGAGGTTTCAGATGAGGGACATTCAGTTTCATTTGAGAGCCTTCTGGTCCCAAAGGAAAGATCCCCTTTCCAAGTTGATCCCAGTGACTCGAACCCTGATCCAGGCCCTTCAGTGGTGGCAGGATCAGAGCAGTTTGAGACTAGTGGTCCCCTTCATCCCCCTATCTCACTCCTTGACCCTTACTACAGATGCGTCCCTTCTGGGTTGGGGAGCTCACATGGGCGACCTCTCCACCCAGGGAGTGTGGTCCCCTCAGGAATCTCTGCTCCACATCAGTTTGCTGGAACTCAGAGCTGTTTTTGTAGCACTTCAGGTATTTTCTGCATCTGTTCAGAACAAAGTGGTACAAGTCGGAACAGACAACACCACTACAATGTGGTACATCAGCAAACAAGGGGGCACTCGGTCTTCGGCCTTGTGCACCGAGGCAATGAAGTTGTGGTCTCTGGCTTATTCCCTGAACACTTCCCTCATAGCAGTTCACCTCCCAGGAAAGGACAGTGTCCTGGCAGATGCCCTCAGCAGGATTTCCCAGGGCCATCACGAATGGTCTCTGGATCCCCAAGTGCTAGGGATAGTTTTTACCAGATGGGGCACCCCTCAGATAGATCTTTACGCAGCCCCAGACAATCACCAACTTCCACTGTTTTGTTGCAGGCCCCCAGTGATGGGCTCAGTCCCCCTGGATGCCTTTCTCCTAGATTGGGAAGGGAAGTTTCTATACGTCTTTCCTCCCTTCCCTCTCCTATTCAAGGTGCTAGTCAAAATCAGATCCCAGCCTTGCAGGATGATTCTGATTGCTCCAGATTGGGCCAGGCAGCCCTGGTACCCACTCCTTCTGTCTTTAGTAGCCCATCTTCCCTGAATCACAACCTGTTAACCTGTGCCCAGGGAGAGTTTGGTATCCAATCTCAATCCCTCAACCTCAAGGCCTGGCTCTTGAGGAGTTAGAATTGCTGACCTACACCTTTCTCAAGGTGTTCTTGAACTCCTGAAGGCTTCTAGAAGCCTTCCACTAGGCTACTTATAACTCCTAAATGGAAAGGTTTTCCATCTGGTGTTCTGGGAAACATATTTCCCGGAATCTGCTGACTTGCCCATTGTTTTGGACCATATGGTCCATCTTAATTCTTTGGGTCTGAGACCAGCTACCCTGAAAGTACATTTTGGCAGCTGTCTCTTCCTTTATTTCAGCAGGAAAGCCTCTTCTCTTTCCGCTCACCCTGTATTTTCCAAGTTTTTTAAAGGATTACTTCATACTAATCCACCTTTCAGGGACCCGCCCTGCCTGGGATCTTAATGTTTGCATTGCTCAGTTGATGCAACCCCTTGAACCTCTGTCTTCTGCAGAGCTTAAGTACTTGACTTGGAAAACTGTTTTCCTAGTAGCTATCACTTCTGCCAGGCGATAAGTGAGTTACAAGCTTTGTCAGTAGAGACTGACTTTATTTCTTTCCACAGGGATAAGGTAGTCCTTAGGACTAAGAGGAAGTTTTGCCTAAGGTGGTTTCAGATTTCCATCTTAATCAATCTATCTCCTTCCAGTGTTCTTACTGACCATTCCTCCTCTGGTAGGAAGGTTGCACAGTTTAGATGTTAAAGGGCCCTAAGTTACTATATAGGCGTACCAGGGTCACAGGTTGAATCCCTCCAACTTTTCTCACTTATGGTGAGGGTTGGGAAAGGAAACCTGCCACTAAGAGATCCATTGCCAGGTGGATTGTCTCTTGTATCCAATTTGTTATCAAAACTGGGGAAAGTTCCCCTTCAGGCCTGAGGCTCACTCTACCAGAGGTACAGCTGTCTCTAGCTGCTGCCAGAGACATCCCTATCTTAGAGATATGTCAAGCAGCTACTTGGAAAGCAGTACATACTTTCACCAAGCATTACTCCCTGGATGTCCAGGCCAGGAGGGATGCTCGGTTTGGCACAGCTGTGCTTCAGAGCCTATTCCCTAAGTAGGTTCTGTCCCTCCTCCATGGAGGTACTGCTGTGTAGTCTGCTAATGTCTATAATATAGCAAGACTTCATGTTGTTTGAAGAAAAAATTACTCATCTTAGTAATGTTGTTTCTTGTAATGGAGTCTTGCTATATTATGACCTCCCCCCCAGCCTGCCCCTCTCAGAACTTCTACTTGGGTATGGGGTGGGCAGTCCAGTGTGGGCACTTGTTTGTGCCCATTTTATGTTTTTTCCACCCCCTTTTTTTTTCTTGGGGGTTTTTGGGGTGTTGTGTTTTGTTTTATCTTTTCTTATCTTATTTTCTGGCCCCTGACTTGAGTCTTTGTGTTGGGACCAGGAATATGTATTAATATTTAGGTAGCCAGTTGGCTAGTGTAGGTTACAGCTTCCACAGAACCTTAGTGAGTTTTGCTCATAAAAAGATCTGACAGTTTCAGTTTGAAATTACACAGACAGAGCTTCTCTAACCGAGCTCGAGCTCCAAGTTCCATGCCTGGCATGGAAGTTAACTATTTCACCTCCGGGGCAGTTCTAATGGTGGGACAAACTGCAATTGTCATAATATAGCAAGACTCCATTAGAAGAAACAACATTACTAAGGTGAGTAATTTTTTCTTCTACTCCATTATTTCCTAGTTCCGAAGAAAACAGACGGCATGCGCCCAATTCTCGATCTGAGGAAGTTAAACAAATTCCTGTACAAGGAAAATTCTAAATATCATCACTTGGTATACTTTCACTTGATGAATCAAAACTATTGACTGGTCTCTATGGACATGCAGGACGCCTATCAGCATGATCTACTTTGAGAAGCGGCTCTTGCAGCAGGTTACACCATTAAGACTGAAGCCAGCAGGCGCAGGACCCTAGGAAATTTTCTAGCTAGCAGTATTCGTCTGGGACCGCCCCCAACATTAGGCATAGTAAATAAGAGGGCGGTCCTCCAGAATCCCGTTATTTTCCCGCCGTCTGCTCACCAGCATCAACCTCACGGTCCTACTCTAGTGCACGATGACTAAGAACTTCTCACAATAGTTTTACCAAACTAATCTCCAACTCCTCCTTCAGAGGACACCTTCCAAGTGTACTCATGCAAAACAGATCCCTTCAAGGATCCTCATTCATCCTGCCCAGGGGCTTAGGCCCGGACCACGACACCAAGGCCTGCTCCTTCTGTTAGGGGTTTAACAGCCGCAGCAGGATCCGCCATCAGAAGGCACTTCAGGGGTACCTTTTGGAAGAATAACTTAGCAGAATGGATAAGGAGCCTTCCTCCAGAGGTGAATCTTCCTCAAAAGCCCACAAACACCGGGACAAGCACTGGGAGAAGACAAGGTCCAGATCCCCTAACCGGGCCTTGTACTCGCGTAGCTCAGGCTCCACTCGCTCTGACCGCTCTCCCTCCAGGGCTTGTTCTCGGCCCCCTCCGGTTACAGGTGGTTCTTCGGCTTCACCCCATAATGACTTCCAGGCCTTCGACTCTCCACTCCCTCCTGGGCCTCTTTGAAGTCTTCTGACCATCACCAGACAAAGTCTTCCTCTTCTGCCCGATCGGTCTCCCAGCCTCCCAGGGGTCCGGATCCCCCACCCAGGAAGACAAAAGACCTGACATCCCTGAAGCGGACATCGGACCCGTTGTCGGCCAAGCACTCAATCGGCCAGGCGTTCGGAGCAGAGGACATAGGCCAAACACCAGAGCGTCAGCCAGGCGTTTGTCAGACCTGAAGACATCGGCAAGCGACCAACGCCTGCCTCACACTCACTGGAGCGAAGACTGACTCCCAACACCGGTGGGCGCGGCAACCGGGACTCCGCGGAGGAGGACACTATTGCCTGAGGACCAGGGAGGCGACACAAAGGACGCTGGGCTTCCAAGGGAACCTTCGCCCATCCCGGAGACGACTGCAGACCCGATGCAGACCCTGGCGACAGACCACCGGCGCCAGGCCCGTCGTCGGGCATGACTATCCAAGAGGTCAAGGATCTCTTCACTTTCTGGTGGGACACAGTCGGGAAAGATGTGATCCCTGTAAAACCTTCACCTCCTTCACCTTCTACTCCCCCCCCCCCACCACCACAGGGGCCAGCAGGACGACCACCAACCCCTAAGGAGCACACTCCACCTCCTAGGGGAAGATCTAAGGAATGGAGAAGGCCTCCCTCAAGATCTCCCTCAGGGACTCCCAGCCCCAGGGACCCAGACATCGCCGTACACTCGTCAGGGAGGATTCTAGATCGGATACATCTGAAATCTCCAGATCTCTTCCCTCGGCATCCCATCATCTGACCCACAAGAACCTTCCAGGTCACCTCTGGATGATCCCTCCTTCTCTGAAGATTATGAGGCACATCCAGGAGAGCATGGATTCTGAAGATCTGCGACCCGAGACAGCGCCTTGCCCGTTAACCTCGGCAGAAAGATCCTAAGCCTGTGGTAGTACCACCCTTGGTGGACACTTTCGTGGATGTCACCAAGGCTGCGTGGAAGCATCCGCACTCCACTCCCGCTGTGCCGAAGAAAGCTGACTGCCTGTACAAGGCCCTGAAAGAGGACTAGTACTTGGCACAACAACTTCTGACTGACTCCCTGGTCATTACGGCCTCATGACCGGTCCCAACGACCGCAGCATATGAGCACACAGCCACCAGACCAGGAATCCAAACAGTTGGATGCCCTGGGAGGCGATTTTCCTGCAGCTACCCTAGAGAAGAGAGTTATAGGCTCAGGGAAAGGGAGGCCAAAACGTCACGCTGACCTGGTGGCTGCTACATGCTCCTTCAGGTCCCTGAACTACCTGTCTCACATGGTTCAGTTTCAGAATGCCTGGGAACAGGGTCAGGACCTTGTTGACAAATTACCAGATGGCGATCGGAGGCGGAGCTCTAAACCACCTCCGCTACGGGGTCTGATGGGAACCTCAGTGCTCGAGCCGCATATGATTCTCATGGACTCGCCTGCCAGAGCTGCAGCTTCGGGCGTTTGTCTCTGGAGACACCCTGGCTCCATGTCCCTGGCTTTACCCTTGACGTCCCATACAATGGCAAAGTCCTGTTTGGTGAACACTGGAGAAGGTTATCACCAAGCTCCAAGATGCCAGGAAGGCAGTTAGATCCGTACAAGCCATGTACAGATCAAGGCCTGGTTCCTTCGTAGGTACCAGAACCGTTTTGCAACCCGACATAGCGGCAGCAGCCATTCCGCCAGCAGCATAGAGGCACTTTCATCATAAAGCCCAGGCTAAGTGTTCTCCGGCAGAGGCCAGCGTTACACCAAACCGCCCAGCCTTCAGGAACCAGTGCTGCCACAGCATGACTCCTTCTGTCGTCCGATCAACAGGCACAAAGGTCGGAGTCGCATCGCTCGCCACTCTTTTCAGGGTGGCAGTCGATTACCACCAACCGGTGGGTTCTTTAAATGGTCAAAGAGGTCACTTCATCAAATTTCTCGACCACCCACCGTCAGGACCCGCCCGCTTTCCCGTTATTCGGTCGGCCGCCCTTCTCATACAGCAGGAGGTGCTCGTGCTTCTGGAAAAGAAGCTATAGAGCATGTACCACAAACCAGAGAGGTGCATGTTATTATTCTAACTTCTTTCTGGTTCCCAAGAAGACAGGGACCTCCATCTAATACTGGATCTCAGTGACCTCAACGCTCGTCCTCTACAAACGCCGTACTGTGACCCTTCCAGGTCTGATAGCCATGCTCAAGCAGGGCGCCTTCCTAGTGTCCTTGGACATGCAGCATGCTTACCTGCACATACCCATCGCCAAGCGCACAGGAAGTTTTTACGCTCTCGAGTTTCAAGGTCACCATTAGCAGTTCTGAGCCCTCCCTTTTGGACTATCATTGGCGCATTGAGTATTCATGAAGTGTATGGCGGTTGTAGCAGCAACTCTGAGAGGCCAGAGGCCACTCGTGTTCCCTACCTGGACGACTGGCTTCTCATGGCACCCTCAGGAGGCCCTGATGTCGCCATTCATTGTACTCAGTCTGTTAGAAGCGTTAGGCATCATTATCAATCAGGAGAGTCACGCCTGGTTCCGTCTCAGATTCTGCAGTTCATAGGTGCAATTCTGGACACTGTCCGGGGAAGGCTTTTCTACCCAGGACCGAACAAGACCACATCAAGATCCCTCATCCAAGGACATTATGGCAAAGAAGACTGTCCCAGCCAGACTAGTCCTTTGCCTGTTCGGACATATGGCTGCAGCCATTGCAACAGTCCCGCTTATCCCATCTCCACGCACGGGTGACCCAGTGGATGTTACGGCCAATGGGATCAGAAGCAAGACCATCTGCAGTTTTCCACTTGATCACAAATGCGTAATCTGGGATTGGCAGTGGTGGCTAGATTCAAAGAACCTATTAGCGAGGCTCCTTCATTGCACCGTCTCCATTGTGACGCTCTCCACAGATGCCTCAGGGCCTGGTGGAGCACACCTCATTTAATGTCAGGTCTCAGGGCCTGTGGACAGCCCAGGAAGCTCATCTCCACATAAATATCCTGGAAATGAGAGCAGTTCTTCAAACAACATGAAGTCTTGCTGTATTCTGACAACAGCGGTGAGTCCCAACCTTCAACTGCCCCGGAGATGAGTTAACTTCCATGCCAGGCATGGAATGCTGAACTCGAGCTCGTTGAAAACTGTCTTTGTTAATCAAACTCAAACTGTCAGATTCTTTACCCGCCCACTGAACAGTCGCCTCCAGAGATTTCTCCTTTGCTCGCTTGAATTTGTCGGTTAAAGTACCGCTTTTCGGTTTTCGACACCGAATTTAAACCGTAATCTGTCAGTTCAGTCTCTGTCTGTATTCTGTGAGTACTAGATAGGTTTATATTGTTTTCTATTCTGTGTGGAACTTGTCAACGTTCATCGGTTCGGTTTGAACCAATCAAGTTGTTGTAAAATCTTTATCTCTACTTTTAGAGTGTGGTTACCAGTTCAGCAACATGAAGTTTTGCTATATTATGACATATGCAGTGAGTCCCAACCTTAGGTGCTCCGGAGGTGAAAAGAGTGAACTTTCCATGCCAGGCATGGAACTTTAGTATGACTCTCGGTTGAAAACTCTGTCTGTTGTTAATCAAACTCAAACTGTCAGATTCTTTACTCCGCCTCACTGAACAGTCGCTCCAGAGATTTCTCCTTCTGCTCGGTTCGCTTTGGTCGGTTAAAGTATTTTTTATCGTTTTTGACCGAAATTAAACTGCAACCGGTCGGTTCAAGCTCTGTCTGTGGTATTGTAAGTAATAGATAGGCTTACATTTATATTTATTCTGTGTGGAACTTGTAAACGCTTTTCGGTTCGGTTTGAACTGATCAGGTTATTTTCAAAATTTACTAGTCCTTATTTAGAGTTCGGTTCCGGTTCTTACCGGTTCTAAAAAAAACGGATTTCATTACGTTTTTTCATGACCAGTGATACGGTTGGAACCGATAAGAGAGTCTTGCTTGCGTAGTTGCCATAAACTGGCAAGTTTGGTTAGGCTGGCACTATGTCTGAGAAACCCAAAGAAAAACCCGGGCCCACTGGGTTTCCAGCACTGTAGTGTTTGTGGGGAAGCCTTTGCTAGAGGCTGACCCACCACTCCCTGTGTGTATTGTCTGGGGTTTGACCACCTCAATGCAGACTGCCAGATTTGTAAGAATTTTCCTGCTGCCACCATAGAAGAGAGTTGTAGGCTCAGAGAAAGGAGGCCAAAAAGTCAGCTGACCCGGATGGCCAGCCGAGTTCGGTTCCAACCAAACCCGGTACCCTCTGACCAGAGTGAGACTTCCTCGGGCAACGAAGAGCCAGCTCTGAGGAGCCGTTCCAACTAAAAGGACTAGAAAGTCAGCTGGTATGGAGCCAAAAGTCTTTCCAATCTCTGAGGAAATAGCTAAAGCAATTAAATTGTCCAGTCACTTTCCCGGTTCCGACCGAACCGACACCATCAGGGAATCGCTTGGTTCGCCAGTTCCACGCGTTCAAGATAATGATTTTGAGGATTTTTATGAACCGGAGGAAGGGGAAGAGGAGTATCAGGAGAGTGAATGTGGTTTTGAAAGTCTGGATGCCTATTGAATCGGACATCTCCAGACAGACCGTCAGGGATTTTTCTCCTCCCAGGCTCTCTGAGTCCCTTCTCATTTTATGTTCTATAAAAAAGTTGCTGAAACTCTACAGCTCCTGTTGAGGAAGCTGTTGATGACCAAGAGGAGCCTGATTATGTAGAAATGATGGATATTCAGAGTCTAGGAGACTGTCTATTCCTTTGCATAAATCTTTTTGAAGCGTGATAAAATTTAAACTCCTCTTACTATACCTCCTGTTGATAAAAGGATGGACAAGAGGTATACATTATCAGGCTCTGATACGGAGTTCCTCACACAGCAGTGCAGCCATGTGGGGGGTAGTGCAGGCTGCAGCCCGTGACAAGGCAACAAATATTCCTCTAGCTCGCACCCCTGAAAAGGACTCCAGGAGGGTTGATGCCATGGCAAAGAAACAGTACATGGCAGCATCTTTGGGACTCAGACAGGCAAATTATATGGTTTATGCTGCTAGGTACCAGAAATCCAGATGGGATACTGTGCTGGCTCTAGCAAAACAGGTCCCTGACCAGCTTGCCAGGGAGCTGGAACAGGTGGCTGCGGATGGTATTGAGGCATCCAAGGTGCAATTTCATGCTGCAGTACTCTCTAATGATGTGTCATCAAGGGTCATGGCTACATATGTGGCACTTCGCAGAATGGCTTGGCTCGGATGTACTACCCTGTCACAGGATACCAGTCTAAGGCCATGGGTTTTTCCTGTTGTGGAGCAGTTCTCTGTTTGGGAGCAGACCGAGAATTACATGAAGAAAATGGATGAATATAGGGTCTACTCTAGGAGTGCACAGGCCAAGGAAGGCAGGCCACTCTTCAAAGGCAGCATCCCAGGGGCAGGGGCAGGCCTTTCATGGCCCTTTCACCAAGCCCAGGCCTCCTCTTCTGCTTATGCCCAGAGGGGTCTTTAGAGGAGAGGGCAGGCGGGGTGCAAAGTGCCTGCTTCCACCCCTCAGCCCAAAGCCTCGCCAAGCAGGCACCCTGATGGGGAGCCTGGGCCGATTCTCCCTCACCCAGGCAGGCTGGCTTACTTTTGTCCAGGACTGGAAGTCTCTAACATCAGACAAGTGGGCCCTTGGAAGTAGAAGCAGGGACTGGTTCTCAGCTCAAAAATTTCCAAAGATGAGAGCCAGGTCCTTTCCACCTGCAAATCCATCAGAGGCACTTGCCCTAGAAACAGAAGTTTCTACCCTCCTGGCTTTCAGAGCTGTGGAAAGGATTCCACCCCACACAGGGCAAGGGTTGTACTCCAGGTACTCCTTACCCCAAAAGACAGAGAGTGGCAGCCCATCCTGGATCTCAGATACCTAAACAAGCACCTTTTAAAACCAAAATTCAAAACGTGACTCTGGGAATTATTTTACCTTCTAAGGCCAGGGACTGGCTAGCGTCCCTGGACCTCAAGGATGCTTACTTCCATGTTCTTATCAGAAATCCCATGAAGTACCTCAGATTCGAACTGCCTCAGGCCATTACCAGTTCAGAGCAATGCCCTTGACCTCACCTCTGCCCGAGGCTATTCACAAAATGCCTGGCAGTAGCAGTTGCCCACTTAAGGCAAAAGGTTGCCATTTTTTTCATTACCTGGACGACTGGCTCATAGTAGGCCAGTCTCCAGAACAAGTCAAACTACACCTTCCAGGTAACTCAGCAACTGCTCACATCTCTAGGTTTCCTTCTCAATCTTCCAAGTAAGTTCCTAGAGCTCAGCTTTTAGCCTTCATAGGTGCAAAACTGAACACAAAAAGGCCAGAGCTTTCCTTCCTCTGGAAAGGCGAGGACCTCTGGTCTCTGGCCTCCTCTTTCACCCTGCAGGTCTCGACCAGCAAGGTATTTTCTGCAGCTCCTGGGGCACATGGCTGCTTCTGCAGCAGTTGTGCAGGGAGCAAGATTTCAGATGAGGGACATCCAGTTCCATTTGAGAGCCTTTTGGTCTCAAAGGAGAGACCTCTGACCAAATTGATCCCAGTGACTTGAACCTAGATCCAAGCCCTTCCAGTGGTGGCAGGACCAGAGCAATCTGAGACAGGGGTCCCTTCCCCTCAGTCTCACTCCTTAATCCTCACTACAGATGCATCCCTCTTGGGGTGGGGAGCTCACATGGGCGATCTCACTACCCAGGGATTGTGGTCCCTTCAGGAATCTCTGCTCCACATCAATCTGTTGGAACTCAGAGCAGTTTTTCTAGCACTTCAAGTTTTTCCACCTCTCTTCAGAACAAAGTTGTACAGATCAGAACAGACAACACCACTAGCAGTTGTGGTACATCAGCAAGCAAGGAGGCCACTGTCTACGGCCTTGTGCATCAAGCTATGAAGTTGTGGTCTCTGGGCGTATTCCCTGAACACCTCCCTTCACGGCAGTTCACCTCCCAGGCAAGGACAATGTCCTGGCAGATGCTGTCAGCAGGATTTCCCAGGGCCATCACGAATGGTCACTGGATCCCCTAGTATTGAGTTAGTATTTGCCGATGGGGCAACCCGCAGATAGATCTTTTGTGCCCCAGACAATCACCAACTTCCCTTTTTGCTGCAGGCCCCAGTGTTGGTCTCAGTCCTCTGGATGCCTTCCTTCTCAGTTGGGAAGGAAGTTTCTCTTCCCTTCCCTCTTCTGTTCAAGGTGCTAGTCAAAATCAGATCTCAACCTGCAAGATGATCCTGATTGCTCCAGATTGGGCCAGACAGCCCTGGTACCTACTCCTTGGTGTCCTAGCAGTCCACCTTCCACTGTGTCTTCCAGGAATCACAACCTTTAACCTGTGCTCAGGGGAGGGTTTGGTACCCAATCTCAAATCTCAATCTCAAGGCTGGCTCTTGAAGAGTTAGAGTTTGTGACCCACACCTTTCCCAAGGTGTATTGATATATTGAAGGCTTCTAGGAAGCCATCCACCAGGGCTATTTATAATTACAAATGGAAGAGATTTTCCATTTGTTGCTCAAGCAACATATTTCCCCAGAATCTGCTGACTTACCCACAGTCCTGGATTATATGGTGCATTTGAATACTTTGGGGCTGGACCAGCTACCTAAAAGTGCACCTGGCAGCCGTGGTTCGCTTTCTTATCAGCAGGTAAACCCTCTTCTCTTTTGGCTCATCCTGTATTCTCAGTTTTCAAGGGGTTGCTTCACACCACCCTCCATTCAGGACCCTGCCCCTGCCTTGGATCTTATCATTTGCATTGCTCAGCTTATGTAACCCCCTTTGAGCCCTTGTTGTCTGCAGCGCTTAGTACTTGACTTGGAATACTGTGTTTTTGTAGCATTCACTTCTGCCAGGCGCACAAGTGAATTCAGGCTAGTGTCAGTGTGGACCTGATTTTTATCTTCATTCATAGAGATAAGGTGGTCCTCAGGACTAACAGAAAGTTCTTGCCTAAGGTGGTTTCAGACTTCCACCTTAATCAATCTGTGTCTCTCCCTGTGTACTTCACTGACCATTCCTCCTCTGGCGAGAGGAGACTGCACAGTTTAGATGTCAAAAGAGCCCTTAGTTACTACATAGAACGTACTAAGGGTCACAGGTTTGAGTCCCTCCAACTGTTTCTCACTTATTCTGAGGTTGGTAAAGGGAAACCTGCCACTAAAAGATCCATTGCCAGGTGGATTGTCTCTTTTATCCAATTTTGCTATGAAAAACTGGGTAAGGTTCCTCCCTCAGGCCTGAGGGCTCACTTCTAGAGGTACAGCTGCGTCTCTGGCTGCTGCCGGGACATCCCTATCTAGAGATATGTCAAAGCAGCTACCTGGAAAGCAGTTCACACTTTTGCAAGCATTACTCCTGGACATCAGGCTGGGAGTGATGCTCGGTTCTAACACAGAGTGTGCTTCAGAGCCTATTTCCGAAGTAGGTTCTGTGCCTCCTCCATGGAGGTACTGCTGTGTAGTTCATATAAGTCATAATATAGCAAGACTTCATGTTGTTTGAAGAAAAAATTACTCACCTTAGTAATGTTGTTTCTTCTAATGGAGTCTTGCTATATTATGATCTCTCCCTCCCCGCCTGCCCCTCTCAGAACCTCTACTTTTGGGATGTGGGTGGGCAGTGCAGTGTTAACTTAGTAGATGCCCACACCTTATTTTCACCCCTCCTTTTGGGGTGTTTGGTTGTTCTGTTTTTAATTTTTTGGGATCCCTGACTTGAGTTTTTGTTTTGGACCAAGAAAAATGTGTTCTTATATTTAGTAGCCAGTTGGCTAGTGTGGGTTTACGGCTTGCACACAGAACCTTGAGTGAGTTTCTTTCGTCAAAGATCTGACAGTTTGAGTTTATTAACAGACAGAGTTTTCAACAGAGCTTGCGCTCAAAGTTCCATGCCTGGCATGGAAAGTTAACTTTCACCTCGGAGCAGTTCGAAGGTTGGGACTCACTGCATATGTCATAATATAGCAAGACTCATTAGAAGACAACATTACTAAGGTGAGTAACTTTTTCTTATGGGTTCAAAAAACGCGATTTTATTACGCTTTTTCCACGACCCGTAACACGGGTCAGGAACCGAGAAGTGTCTTCGCTTGCTGATTGTCATTAAAAGGTAAGTTTTGTTAGGACTGGCACAATGTCTGAGAAACCAAGAAAAACTGGCCCACTGGGTTTCAACACTGTAGTGTGTGTGAGGAAGTCTTGCAAAACTGACCCCACACCACCTGTGTTTATTGTCTGGGGTTTGACCACCTCAGTGCAGACTGCCAGATTTGTAAAAATTTCCTGCAGCTACCTGAGAAGAGAGTTGGTAGGCTCCAGGGAAGGGAGGCCAAAACGTCCGCTGACCTGGATGGCCAGCCGGTTGGTTCAAAAGCGAACCAGGGAGTGCCCGCTGACCAGGCGAAACTTCTTCAGGCAAAAGGAGAACGATTCCGGAGGAGTCGGTTCGCTAAGAAGAACAAGAAAGGAAAAATCAGCTGGTGTGGATCCAAAAGTTTCTTCTCCAACTGCTGAGGAAATGGCCAAGCGATAAAAACTTGTCCAGTCGCTTTCCTGGTTCCGACCGAACTGGCACGATCAGGAAGGCGCTCGGTTCAGCCGGTTCCACCGGTTCAAGATTATGATTTAGAGGAATATTATGAACCGGAGGAGGAGGAAGAGGAGTATGAGGAGAGTGAATGTGGATTTGAGAGTCTGGATGTGCCCACTGACCCGGACATCTCCCCAGACAGTCCTTCAGGAGTGTCTCCTCCTAGGCTTTCTGAGTCCCCCTCCCATTTCATGTTTTATAAGAAAGTGGCCGAAACCCTTCAGCTTCCTATGGAAGAAGCTGTGGATGACCAGGAAGAGCCTGACTAGGTAGAAATGATGGATATCCCAGAGTCTAGGAGGCTGTCTATTCCCTTACACAAATCTTTTGGGAAACAGACATTAAAGATTTTAAAGACTCACTACTATACCTCCTGTGGATAAAAGAATGGACAAGAGGTATACTCTGTCAGGCTCAGATACGGAGTTCCTTACACAACAATGCAGCCATGTTGGGGTAGTGCAGACTGCAGCCTGTGATGAGGCTAATATTCCCTTGGCTTCACACCCCCCAGACAAGGACTCCAGGAGGTTTGATGCCATGGCAAAGAAACAGTACATGGCAGTATCCTTGGGACTGAGGCAGGCCATTTATATGGCCTATACAGCTAGGTATCAGAAATCCAGATGGGACACTGTCATGGCTTTAGCAAAACAGGTCCCTGGCCAGCTTGCCAGGGCTGGGCAGGTGGCTGCTGATGTTATTGAGGCATCCAAGGTGCAATTTTATGCTGCAGTGGATGCCAATGATGTTCATCTAGAGTCATGGCTGCATCTGTGGCACTTCGTGAATGAATTGGCTCAGATGTATAGCCTGTCATGAGATACCCAGACTAAAGGCCATGGATTTTCCTGTTGTGGGTGATTCTGTGTTTGGGGAGCAAACAGAGAATTACATGAAGAAAATGGATGAATACAGGACCACCTAATAGAGTGCCCAGGCCAAGGAAAGGCAAGCCACTCCTCAGAGGCAGCATCCCAGGGGCGCAGGCCTTTTCATAGGCCTTTCTACCAAGCCCAGGCCTCCTCTTCTGCCTGTGCTCATAGGGGGTTCTTTAGAGGAGAGGCAGAAGGGGCAAGCAGACCTGCTTCCACCCCTCAGCCTAAACCCCCTGCCAAACAGGCACCCTAATGGGTTTGCCAGGGCCAGTTCTCCAACACCTGTTGGGGGCAGGCTGGCTTACTTTGTCCAGGACTGGAAGTCTCTGACATCAGACAAATGGGTCCTGGAAGTAGTAAGCCAGGGACTGGTTCTCGGCTTCAAAAAATTTCCAAAGCTGAGAACCAGGTCCTTTCCACCTGCAAATCCCTCAGAGGCACTTGCCCTAAAGGCAGAGGTCTCTTCCCTTCTGGCTCTCAGAGCTGTGGAAAGGGTTCCACCCCTACTCCAAGGCAAAGGATTGTACTCCAGGTACTTCCTTACTCCCAAAAAGACAGGAGAATGGCGTGCCCATCCTGGATCTCAGATACTTAAACATGCACCTTTAAAACCAAAATTCAAAATGGTGATTCTGGAATAATTCTACCTCTCTAAGGCTAGGGGACTGACTAGTCTCCTGGACCTCAAGGATGCCTCATTACATATTCTCATCAGAAGTCCCATCGAAAGTACCTCAGGTTGAGCTGCCCTCAAGCCATTACCAATTCAGAGCAATGCCCTTTGGCCTAACCTCTGCTGCAAGGGTGTTCACAAAATGCCTGGCAGTAGTAGTTGCTTCTAAGAAGGCAAAAGTTGCCATCTTTCATACCTGGACGACTGGCTCATTGTAGGCCGGTCTCCAGACCAAGTCAAGTTACACTACAGATAACTCGGCAACTGCTCACCTTCTAGGTTTCCTCTGAATCTTTCAAAGTCAATTCTAGAGCCTGTTCAGCTCCTCACCTTCATAGGCGCGAGCTAGATACAGGCAGGGTTCCTCAGTCACCAAGCCAAAGTCCAAATCTAAAACTGAGACCAAGAAATGGTTTCGCTGTCGAGCGTGAGCTCGGGAGTGCTCTCGTGCCTCCAAGTCCAATGCTTCTCCAGAGGTTCCAAATTAGGTTGGTTCTGCGGCCCAGACCAGTGGCCCCACGGTCTCCCCGTTGGGCCAGCTGCTCAAGTCGCATGTTGATCTTCGGCTGAGAAATTTCTCAAACCTGTAAACCCTTTGTGCCAGAAGAGGCCAACACCTCTCTGTCTATGACCCCTGTCCTACCACTCATTCGAGGAAGGACGGTTTAGTCCGCTGATCTGGCGCCTCATCCAGGAGCTCGACCGGAGGAGGAGACCGGCTCTCGGTGGCCCCTGATAGTCGAAGTTGCGGTCCTGGTCTGGGAGTCCTGAGTCGATCAGCCCGTGTCGACATCGATGCCCACACCCTCGACAGTCAGGCAAGCGCCGCTGCCGCTATTCCTTGTCCTCCTCGGGTGAGAGGCTCTGGCACAAGGTGTGTCGGCGCTATGAGGATTTTTTTTTTAATTCTATTTATCGCCACCTTGCCCAGAACACACTCATGCATCCCCCTCTTGCTCCCACCACATACCACCCACCTGAAGCCACCTGCTGGGGAATTGAGGACAGAAACTCCCCTGCCCACCCGCCTGGCGGAACCCACAGCTGTCGGGGTCTAGGCAGACTGGGGATTGGGGAGAGCCAGCAAGGTAAGCCCAGCACTGGTCGTGTTGCAGCGAGGCACTGAGGCGCCGTCGCATTTCGGGACATCACCCCAGCTCCTCTGCAAGGTGGTCGTGGCTCCTGTCTCGGACCCTTAGGATCACCCAGTGTTTGTCTCCAAGTACTTCCTGGTGCCAGAACGGACAAGGGACTGCTGCCCCCTATTAGATCTGCATGACCTGAACAAGGTTCTCGGTCACGCACCTGCAGCGTGGTCACTCTGTTTCAGATCATACCATCTCTAGAGCAAAACATGTGGATTTGCTCTCTAAATCTTCAGAACATGTTTTTTCACATCCCAATCCATTTGTACCACTGCAGGTTCCTCCAGTCCTGGGTTGAGGGGATCTTCTATGAGTTCTCTGCCATGCCATTAGGCCTGTCCTTCGCCCCCAGGGTCTTCACAAAGTGCATTGCAGTGGTGACAGCTTACCTGAGGTGCTGAGGAGTCTGGGTATACCCCTACCTGGACGACTGACTTATTGCGGGTCCCTCCAGGCAGGAGGTGGAGCGGTCTAGGGATCTGGCCCTCTAGACCTGTGTTTCTCTTGGCTTCCTGGTCAATGAGACCAGGTCGGAACTCGTGCCTTTGCAGGTGATCAGCTTCATCGGAGCCAGAGCTGGACTCTTGAAGATCCAGCGTAGACTATTGCAGATCCAGCGCTAGACTACTGGTGTCAGGGTGGAAGCTCTCGCCTCCTTTGCCTGACCAGGTTGGGCAGTTGTGTCCTGCTCGAGACTTCCTGAGCCTACTGGCATACATGGTGGCTTGCACCAGCGTAGGCTGTTGGGCCCGCTAGAGAATACGCTCTCTGCAGTGGCATCTTGCCCGCCAGTGGTCTCAGCACAAGGGCCACTTTGAGCAGCTGGTCACTGTGACCCAGCTGATTTGGGACGCCCTCCAGTGGTGGTTAGTCCTGGAACATCTGCAGGAAGATATCCTGTTTGTCCTCCTGGAGCTGACTGTCATCCTGATGACCAATGTCTTTCTCATGGGCAGGGGTTCCCACCTGGGGGAAACTGAGTCCATGGCTCTGGAACCCCGAGGAGTCCCGGTGCCATATCAGCCTGCTGGAGCTCTGGGCAGTTCGGCTGGTGCTGACTGCTTTTGCTTCACATATTCAGGGTCTGGTCGTTCACGTCCAGACTGACAACACCATGACCATATACTGCCTCAAGAAACAGGGCAGGATGCTCTCCCTTCCTCTGTGTAGGGAAGCTCTCAGCCTTTGGAACCTTGTGCACAACCTGGAGGCTGATGATCTGGCTATCCATGTGGTCTGTGTCTCCAGTCAGCTGGCAGGTGCTCTCAGCCGTGTGGGCGAGTTGTCTTATGAGTGGTCTTTCCACCCAGAGGTAGCAGACAGCCTGTTCTCCCAGTGAGGCACCCCTCTGGTGGACTGATTTGCCTCCAGGGAGAATGCAAAGCCGAGGCTGTGCTGTGCTCACCCCTCTCAGCAGGGAACACTGCAGGGAGATGCCTTCTCGAGGCCCTGGACCCTGGGCCTCCTCTGTGCCTTTCCTCCGTTTCCTTGATCCACAAGGTGGTGTTCAAGGCGAGGATGGACAAGACACGTGTGATCCTAGTGGCTCCGGTCACGTCAGTTCTGTACCCGATCTCCTCTACCTCAGCTGCTGGTCCCGAGGGCAGCGTCCTCTCCACCCACATGTTCTTGTTCAGTCAGATGAAGGTACTCCATCTGGACCTTCAATCCCTGCACCAGACAGCCTGGTTCCTGAGCAGCTGGAGTTCCAGGCTTTGGGTCTCTCTGAAGATGTCCTTGCTGTAGCCGCGGCATCTAGGAAGAAGTCTACCTGAAAATGCTATGCCTTTAGATGGAAAAGCTTCTCCATTTGGTGCCAGGGCAAGGGGCTAGACTCCTGATCTTGACCAGTGGCTAGCATTCTAGACTACCTCTGGTCCTTCTCCCAGTCGGACCTTTGGTCGACAACCCTTAAGGTGCACAGTCATCTCTACCTACTGGGCATGGGCTGATACGTGATCAGTGGCACATGAGAAGGTGGTCTGGCACTTTTCAAAGCGACCACATTTCCCCTCTGTTGCATCAATCAACACCACCTTGGGATTTGTTGCTGGTTTTGGCAAAGCTCATGGGCAAGCCATTCAAACCAGTGCACAGGTGTAACATTTCTCACCTGTCGTGGAAGACTGCCTTCCTAGTGGCTATCACGCCAGCCAGAAGGATCATTGAGCTCCGCTGTAGGTGAATTGTCCTTACCTGGTCTTCCACAGGGACAAGGTTGTCCTTCGCCCCAACCTGAAGTTCCTTCCGATGATTCTGTCAGATTTTCACCTTAACCAACTGATTAATCTCCCAGTGTAATTCACCAACCACACCTCTGAGGCCGAGCACAGGCTTCATACTTTTGGACCTGTAGCGGCTAGTCTACTATGAGGGCCACGGCTGTAGTTTGGGGAGAGGTTCTCCAGCTATTTGTCAACTACGCTGAAGGCGCATCATGCAGACTGGCAGCTAAGCAGACGATTTTCATGTGGATTTGTATCCTGCATTGACCTTTGCTGTAGGTTGGCTGGTAACGAGCCTCCTGTAGGGCTAATGGATCATTCCACCCGCCATATCGCTGCCTCGGTGGCTGCTTCCAGGGATGCCCCATCCAGGAAATCTGCAGGACTGCTACCAGGAAATCAGCACACACCTTCATTTCCTCCTACCACATCGACCTTGAGTCATGCCGGGATGCTGCTTTTGGACCTCCGTTCTCTGATCTCTTTTCACTAAGTAGGGGGTGTGTGCCTTTTCTCCCTCCTGCCTCCCAGAGAACTGCTAGGAGTCTGTCCAAAGTGTAGATAGAACACCATATTCACGTCCCTAGAAAAACAGATTACTCTCCTCTAACAGTAGTTCTAGGAGTGGAATATGGTGTTTATCCACACTGATCCACCTGACCTCCCCTGGCAAGATGTGGTGTTTCAGGGCAGTGCTGAGGGCATTGCCACCCTGGTGGATGGGAGGAGCCAGCTTGAAGATGTTCCGGCAAGATTTAAAGGGAATGGAATACTGCCTGAAGTGTGAATGTATACCATATGCCCTCCTAGAACTACTGTTACAGGTGAGTAAGCTTTTTTTTTTTTTTTTAATTTTGTGTGTGTGTGGTCACTGTGCAAAAGTATCTTTTGGGCAGGAATCGAACATTTTCACCTACCGGTTTCATGAGGCGGGGTCATAAGAAGGCTATGCTGAAAATGTGGTTTAAAAAAATTTTGAAATGATCATGTTATGAGTGAACGATAAAATATTTAAATGTTCACTGTCATCGAGGCATGGGTCAGGAAGCATAGGAAAACCAGGAACAGTTTCAAAATTGGCAAATAGCTTTTTTAATTTTTTCAATAACAGCAAAATAAAAATTATTTAGTATAACTATTTACAAAGGCAGTACAAACAGAGAAAACCATCCTCCTTCTGAGTTTTTCTTAATTTCCAATTTCAGTCTCTGTCTCTCTTGCACAAGCATTGCTGGTCTGTTTATAAGTCTGTGCTTGGGAAACTCTAAGAAAACAGCATGCTTCTCACACGATGTTCTTGTAAGTTTCCAATGTTCTTGCAGGTGCAGCAAAAAGAATATAACGACCCTGGACTGGCGTCTTGTTTACAGCATCCCAGAGAGTTTGCAAACCAGCTTCTCAGGTTAACCCCTTGAGTTCCAAATAGCTTTTTACAATAATTTTAACAGTATAACTATATTCAGTTTTAAACAAAGGAATCCCAGTATCGGTGACATTTCCACATAAATATTTATATATATTTTTGTACCTGCAGATATGCAAGGGGGAAGAAAAGACAAATAGCAAAGGAAGGCAGATAGTGAGAGGAGATTCACGAGACCATTGCAGTGATCAGTTCCTAGGTCTCACAGGAAAATTTGGTTGCACAACCAGCCAGACGAGACAGAAAAGGAGAGACTAGAACAGACCCTTGTGTTTAAACTCTTTCTGCATAACAAATGGGGCAGGGCCTTACTCAACCATGTCACATTCACTCATAACTTTGCTAATTTTTAACATTTTTTCAACAAACTTTCAACATGACCTTTTGATAACCCCACCTCATGATTAAAGCTGGTGAACATTTTCAAATCCATCCTGAAAGGTGATTTTGCAGTTACTTCGTGAAATCGTGTTCTGAGCAGAATACAAAATTTTCACCTACTGGGTTTATGACGTGAGGTCATAAGAAGACGGTGTGGCAAATTTAGTGTAAAAATATGGTACAATGACCAAGTTATGAATGAACATTGAAATATTTTAAAGTTCACTAAATAACTTTGATAATTTTCAGTATTTTGACACAAAACTTTAAACATAGCCATTTTTTCACACCACGTCATAAACGTAACAGTTATAAATCTCAGAGAAGATGTGTTTTCGCACTTGTGGCGTGAAATGATGATCTTCCTGGACATAGTCTCCACCACTCATGCACACTAATGGGACTACGCCGGAGGTGCTATGACTCTGTGGGAGCCAAACATCTTAAGGAGGGCAGGCGCAGAGGTAGGACCACGCATGCACAGTGCCGTGAGATAGGCTCGCGCTGTATAGGCTACCTCGTGTCGACCCCCCAACCACCTCAGTTCTTTTTCCCGCGTCAAATGCCTTCAGTGACAACGTCAGTCTCCACTGGAGTCAGATCTTCATGTCTATCGACCGCAGCTTATATTAGTTTAGTGTTTGAATAGATTGTTTTAGTCAGTAAAGTTAAAAGTAAATTTTTCATCTAGAAGTCTTCAGCCCTCCTGACCATGAGCAGGACAGGTAGCGGTGGGAGACTTGCATAAACTGTGTTGTCAGCAGGGCTAGGTCTGGTCCACTGCCCTCACGGGGGGGTCATCTGACTACAGGCAGTCCTCCCAAAAGCACAAAAGAAGCGGTCCCATTCTCTATCTTCGATGGACTCAGCACTATCTGACCTAGAGTTCTTCTTTGGCTTCCTGTTCGAGAAAGAAAAGGTACCATTAAGGTTGCTTTCTGTACATCCGTGTGTTGAACTGTTACTAGCGGCAGGGGACCGACTCGGTCCTTTCCGGGGTCGTCTCTGACTCCTGTTTCTGGTGACTGGCATCCTCGACTCCAGAGCCCCTTCCCGCCCCCTGTGGGGTCCTCCGGTGAGCAGTTTCATCAATGGGCTGCTCTCATGGAGCAGTGGGTTCGGCGGTTGTCCTGTCTGCCTGAGCCAGTGAGTCCGTCACCTGGGCCTTTGGGCCTATCGATTTTGGACCTCTTGGCAGGGCAGTTGAGAATTCCTAGTTGTGCGGTGTCTTCTCTGGTGCTGTCCACACTGCACTATGGTGTTTTCCCTCATATGACTGTGCGCAGTGGTTAGCACTGGTACCTTATCTCCTGCTGAATTTCTCAGACTTTCCTCCATGGGTTGGGGGTTCGAACCTGTGGTTCGGCGCCGTCTGATGCGGCACTGGTGCTGCCGGTATTCTCGGTGTCACTTTCTGTTTTGGCGCCGGGAGCGCCCTCAGTGCCACGTGGGACACCTGGGTTTTTGACTCCGATTTGCAGAGCTCCTCCTCCTCCTTTTTTCACCCTTTCCTATATATTCTGTTCCCCCGGGACTAGTAGGAGATGATATTGAGCCTGGTCCTGATCTTTGATTGGGGGACGACTTTGACAGTTCTTTCCCAGGGGTGGTAAATAAATCTTCTCTCACAGCAGAGCCTCTGGTCGAGGACCTTTCCTTTAAGTCTCTGTTTAAAAATGTGAATACCACTCTCTCCCCACCCCTCCCCCCCACCCCGACTTCAGAGATTGATCCTGGGAAATTGCTGCGTCTGCAGTACCTGCACGTTCAGGATATTCCTGTGAAATTGACTCCTCCTGTGCTTCCCTCTTTTGAGAATCTCTCACAAATGGTATGGGGAAATCCGGCACTTATTCCCTCTGTGGCCAAGTTCATAGATAGGAAATACACCCCTCCCAAGGATGGCCTTGCAAACTTTTGATGATGCCATTGTTGTCCTAGCAGAGAATGACATGGCTCTTCTTCCTCAGGAATCTATGGCTTGTCTAATAAACAAGAAATCTCGCAAAATTGACACTCTGGGAAAGCGAGTCTTTGCTGCTTCCACCCTATGCATGCGTATTGAAAGTTACCAGGGTTATTTGTCTCAGTATGAGTATACACTCTGGCATTCGCTCAAGGCCCGCAGTAGTAACTCTCCCAGATTTGAAAGTTAACACAGAGCTCTTTCAGACCTTTACTAGAGGCCTAGAATCCAGTAATCAGCAGCTTAAAGCCGTTATGGATACCTTTGAAACTGCTTCCATATATGCACCCGACGCCACTCTTCGTTATGAACGTCTGGATTCACGAATGATGCCCAGCAGAGTTTTAAGAGTTTGCCTTTTGATGGTACATACCAGTTTGGTCCTCGGGTTGAGCAAGTGTTAAAGGCCACACAGAAAAGTAGAACTGCTATCAAAACTGCCAGACTGCCATCCACAGCCTCTCAAAGGGGTGGGAACCGGCGGCAGTTTCATAACAGTCAGTTCTTTCATGGTAAAGACAAAGGGGCTTCAACAGAAACCAAGCCCTCAGCCACAAGAAATTGCTTAGAAGCCACAGGGCTCCAAAGCCTAGTGCCGCCCTCTGAGATTTCAGCCAGAGTCCCACCTCAGTTGTCCGAGGGGGACTCTTCCTCGGCAGTAGGAGGGCATCTGACTCAGTTTAACGACCAGTGGAAGTCCGTCACATCAAACACGTGGGTACTCGGGATAATCCACAAGGGGGTACTCTCTAAACCTTTTAGAAACCCTTCCGGATCACCCACCCAAACGACAGCCCAAGCTGTCTGCCTCTCAGTCAGACCTTCTTGCTTCCGAGATTCAAGGCATTCTAAACAGGGCAGTAGTAGTAGTCCCACTTGATCAGTGGAACATAGGTTTCAAACAACATGAAGTCTTGCTATATTATGACAATTGCAGTTTGTCCCACCATTAGAACTGCCCCGGAATTGAGATAGTTAACTTCCATGCCAGGCATGGAACTTGGAGCGAGTCGGTTAGAGAAGCTCTGTCTGTGTAATTCAAACTGAAACTGTCAGATTCTTTTCTGCCTCACTGAACAGTCGCTCGAGATTTCTCCTACTGCTCGTTCATTTCTCGGTTTAAACAGTGTTTTCTCGGTTAAATTCAACCGAAAGTATTATTATTTTAACCGCAAACCGATCAGTTCAAGCTCTGTCTGTGGTATTGTAAGTAATAGATAGATTTATTTCTGTGTGGAACTTGTAAATGTTATCGGTTCGGTTTGAACCGATCAGGTTGTTTTAAAACTTTAAAAATCAAGCATTTAAAAACTTTTAGAGTGCGGTTCCCGGTTCTTATCGGTTCTAAAAAAAAGCGGATTTCATTACGGTTTTCCACGACCCGTGATTACGGTTGGGAACCGATAAGGGTGTCTTGTTTCTGCACCGCTGCTAAAAGGGCAAGTTTTTGGTTAGGCTGGCATTATGTCTGAGAAACCCAAAAGAAAAAACGGGCCCACTGGGTTTCAACACTGTGGTGTCTGTGGAGAAGCCTTTGCCAAGACTGACCCACACACCACATGTGTATATT
Organism: Neoceratodus forsteri; assembly: GCA_016271365.2. Lineage (NCBI taxonomy): Eukaryota > Metazoa > Chordata > Ceratodontiformes > Ceratodontidae > Neoceratodus > Neoceratodus forsteri. The sequence continues at coordinate 449,932,188 of CM057458.1, forward strand.
GTCTGGCAACCTATAAGAGTGCTCAGGCCAAGGAGCGGCAAGCCACTCCTTAGAGGCAGACTCCCAAGGGTAGAGGTAGGCCTTTTCACAGGCCTTTTTAACAAACCCAGGCCTCCTCTGCTTATGCTCAGAGGGGGTTCTTCAGAGGAGGAGGCAGGCGGGTGCAAGCAGGCCTGCTCCCACCCCTCAGCCTAAAGCACCTGCCAAACAGGCACCCTGATGGGGTGCCCAGGGCCGATCTCCATTACCTGTAGGGGGCAGGTTGGCTTACTTCGTTCAGAGCTGGGAGTCTCTAACATCAGACAAGTGGGTCCTGGAAGTAGTAAGCCAGGGTCTGGTTCTCAGTTTCAAAAAATTTCCAAAGATGAGAATCAGATCTTCAAACAACATGAAGTCTTGCTATATTATAGACATTAGCAGTTTGATCCAGCTCTAGAACTGCCCCGGAGTGAAATGGTTAAAACCATTCCAAAATAGAATTTTGGCACGAGAGCAGCTCTATCTGTGTCATTTCAACTTGAACTGTCAGATTCTTTACTCCGCCTCAGTGAACAGTCGCTCCGGAGATTTCTCCTTCTGCTCGGTTCATTTCTCGGTTTAAAAAGTGTTTTCTCGGTTGGATTTAACCGAGAATAGTTTTATTTTAACCGCAAAACCGTTCGGTTCAAGCTCTATCTGTGGTAACCGTAAGTAAATGAAGGTTTTGTCTGTGTGGAACTTGTAAGTTATCGGTTCGGTTTTGAACCGATCAGTGGGTTTAAAACTCATTTAAAACTAAAAGTTACTATTTTAGAGTGCGGTTCCCGGTTCTTATCGGTTCTAAAAAAAACAGATTTATTACGTTTTTTTCCAATACCCGTGACACGGTTAGGAACCGATAAAGGGTGTCTTGCCTGGCACTGCGTTAAAGGAGCAAGTTTTTGGTTAGGCTGGCATTATGTCTGAAACCCAAAGAAGCGGACCCACTGGGTTTCAACACTGTGATGTTTGTGGGAAGTCTTTGTCAAGGCTGACCCACACACCACATGTGTTTATTGTCTGGGGTTTGACCACCTCCAGTCAGACTGCCAGGTATGTAAGAATTTCCCTGCAGCCACCCTGGAAAAAGATTGGGCAGGCTCAGGAGCAGAGAACAAAAAAGTCCGCTGACCGAATGGCCAGCCGGTTCGGTGCCAACCGAACCGGAGGAGATGCCCTCTGACCAGGGCCAGACTTCCTCGGGCAAAAGAAAAGCTGGTTCTGAGAAACCAATTCCAGTAAAGAAAACAAGAAAATCAGCAGGTCTGGAGTCCAAAATTCCTTCTCCAACTGCTGCAGAGATAGCAAAAGCCATACAAATTGTCCAGTCACTGTCTCAGGGTCCGTCCGAACCACCACTATCTGGTAAAAGGTCGGTTCGTCCGGTCCCAGTGGTTCAGGATTATGATATTGAGGAATTTTATGAACCAGAGGAGGGAGGAGGATTATGAACAGTATGAATGTGGCTGGGAAGATCTGGGTGTGCCCATTGAACGGACATCTCCCAGACAGACCTTTAGGATCTCCCCATGCTGTCTGAGTCCCCATCTCATTTTATGTTTTATAAAAAGTTGCTGAAACCCTCCAGCTTCCTTTAGAAGAGGCTGTGGATGAGCAAGAGGAGCCTGATTTTGTAGAAATGATGGATATTCCAGAGTCTAGGAGATTGTCTATTCCTTTACATAAGTCTTTTAGGAAACAAACAATTAAAATTTTAAAAGCTCCTAATTCTGTGCCTCCTGTAGATAAAAAGATGGACAGAAGGTATACATTGTCAGGCCCTGATATAGAATTCCTTTCTCAGCAATGCAGTCATGTTGGGGTAGTTCAGGCTGCTGCCTGTGATAAAGCTAATATTCCCTTGGCTTCACATCCTCCTGACAAGGATTCCAGGAAGATTGATGCCATGGCAAAAAAACAGTATATGGCAGCCTGTCTGGGACTCAGGCAAGCAAATTATATGGCTTATGTAGCTAGGTATCAGAAATCTAGATGGGATACTGTTATGCAATTGGCCAAGCAGGCCCATGGCCAGCTGGCTAGTGAACTAGAACAGGTGGCTGCTGATGGCATTGAAGCCTCTAAGGTTCAGTTTCATGCTGCTGTGGATGTTAATGATGTTTCCTCTAGGGTCATGGCCACGTCTGTAGCTTTTCAGTAGGTTGGCTTGGCTCAGGTGTACTAGTTTGTCACATGATACCCAGACTAAGGCTATGGATTTTCCTGTGGTGGGAAATTCTCTGTTTGGAGAGCAGACAGAAGACTACATGAAGAAGATGGATGAATATGGGACTACTTACAAGAGTGCCCAGGCTAAGGGCGGCAAGCCACTCCTCAAAGGCATGCCCCCAGGGGTAGGGTGAGCCTTTCACAGGCCTTTCTATCAGACTCAGGCCTCCTCTGCCTATGCTCAGGGGGCTTCTTCAGAGGCAGGGGCAGGCGAGGGGTGGGCAGACCTGCTCCCACCCCCAGCCTAAAGCTCCTTGAAACAGGCACCCTGATGGGGTGCCCAGGGCGAGTCTCCTGTACCAGTGGGGGCAGGCTGGCTTACTTCAGTCAGAATTGGGCTTCTTTAACCTCAGACAAGTGGGTTCTGGAAGTAGTAAGCCAGGGCCTGGTTCTCAGCTTCAAAAAGTTTCCCAAGTTGAGAAGCAGACTTTTCTACCTGCAAGTGCTTCAGAGACCCTCGCTCTGGAAACAGAGGTCTCATCCCTGTTAGCTCTCAGAGCAGTAGAAAGGGTTCCTCCCCTGCATCAGGGCAGGGGTCTGTATTCCAGATACTTCCTTACCCCAAAAAAGACAGGAGAGTGGCGGCCCATTTTAGATCTCAGATATCTGAACAAGCATCTTTTGAAACCAAAGTTCAAAATGGTAACTCTGGCAATGATTTTACCTTCCCTAAGGCCAGGGGACTGGCTAGCCTCCCTGGACCTCAAAGATGCCTATTTCCATGTCCTAATCAGAAGATTCCATCGAAAGTACCTCAGATTGAACTGCCCTCAGGTCATTACCAGTTCAGAGCAATGCCCTTGACCTTACCTCTGCTCCAAGGGTATTCACAAAGTGTCTAGCAGTGGCAGTGGCCCACTTAAGGAGGCAGAGGATTGCTGTTTTCCCTATCTAGACGACTGGCTCATTGTAGGCCAGTCCCCAGAACAGGTAAAATCTCACCTGCAGGTCACCCAGCAGCTTCTCACCTCCCTGGGTTTTCTGCTAAACCTACCAAAGTCGGTTCTGGAACCAGTCCAGGTACTCATCTTTATAGGGGCAGAATTGGACACAAAGCTAGCCAGAGCCTTTCTTCCCCCAGAAAGGGTAAGGAATTTAGTGGCTCTGGCCTCTTCCTTCACTCTGCAGGTCTCTCGACCAGCAAGACACTTTCTGCAGCTCCTGGGGCACATGGCTGCATCCAGCTGTTGTGCAGGAGCCAGATTTCAGATGAGAGACATTCAGTTTCACTTGAGAACCTTTTGGTCTCAGAGAAGAGACCCCTTTCAAGTTGGTCCCAGTGACTCGAACCTTGATCCTAGCTCTCCAGTGGTGGCAGGATCAGAGCAATTAGGCGGGGTCCCTTCATTTCCCCTTCTCACGACTTGACTCTCACTACAGATGCTTCCCTTCTGGGTTGTGGGCTACATGGCGACCTTTCCACTCAGGGAGTTTGGTCCCCAGGAATCTCTGCTCCACATCAATTTGCTGGAACTCAGAGCTGTCCTTTTAGCTCTTCAAGCTTTTTCTGCATCTGTCCACGACAAGGTGATACAAGTCAGAACAGACAACACCACAACAATGTGGTACATCAACAAGCAGGGCACTCGGTCTTGGCCTTGTGCACCGAGGCAATGAAGTTGTGGTCTCTGGCCTATTCCTGAACACTTCCCTCATAGCAGTTCATCTTCCAGGAAGGACAATGTCCTAGCGGATGCCCTCAGCAGGATTTCCCAGGGCCATCACGAATGGTCCCTGGATCCTCAAGTGCTGGGGATAGTTTTTGCCAGGTGGGCATCCCTCAGATAGATCTTTTGCAGCCCCAGACAATCACAAACTTCCTCTGTTCTGTTGCAGGCCTCCAGTGCTGGGCTCAGTTCCCTGGATGCCTTCTTCTGGATTGGGAGGAAGTTCCTCTATGCTTTCCTCCCTTTCCTCTCCTATTCAAAGTACTAGTCAAAATCAGATCTCAGCCTTGCAGGGTGATTCTGATTGCCCTGGATTGAGCCAGGCAGCCCTGGTACCCACTCCTTCTGTCTCTGACAGTCCATCTTCCCTGTGCCTCCCCAGGAATCACAATCTGTTGACTTGTGCCTAGGAAGGGTTTGGTATCCGGACCTCAAATCCCTCAACCTCAAGGCCTGGCTCTCAGGAGTTAGAGTTGCTGATTTACACCTCTCAGGGTGTTCTTGAGATCCTAAAGGCTTCCAGAAAGCCTTCCACTAGGAGCTACTTATAGTTCTAAATGGAAAGGTTTTCCATTTGGTGTGCTAGGAAAAATATTTCCCCAGAATCTGCTGAATTGCCCATTTTGTTAGATTACATGGTACATCTTAATTCCTTGGGTCTCAGACCAGCTACCCTGAGAGTTCATTTGGCAGCTGTTCTGCTTTTGTGTCAGCAGGAAAGTCATCCCTCTTTCCTCTCATCCTGTGTTTTCCAAGTTTTTAAGGGATTACTCCATACTAATCCTCCCTTTGGAACCGGCCCTGCTTGGGACCTTAATGTTTGCATTGCCCAGTTAATGCAACCCCTTTGAACCTCTGTCTTCTGCAGAGCTTAAGTACCTAACTTGGAAACTGTTTTCTAGTGGCTATCACTTCTGCCAGACGCATAAGTGAATTGCAAGCCTTGTCAGTGGAGACTGACTTTATTTCTTTCCACAGGGATAAGGTAGTCCTTAGGACTAATAGGAAGTTTTGCCTAAGGTGGTTTCAGATTTCCATCTTAATCAATCTATCTCCTTCCAGTATTTTCACTGATCACTCCTCTTCGGTGAGAGGAGGTTGCACAGCCTGGATGTTAAAAGAGCTCTTAGTTTATATAGAGCATACCAAAGGTCACAGGTTTGAATCCTCCAACTTTTCCTTACCTATGGTGAAGTTGGGAAGGCAAACCTGCCACTAAGAGATCAATAGCCAGGTGGATTGTCTCTTGTATCCAATTTTGTTATCAGAAAGTGGGCAGAGCCCCCGGTTTGAGGGCTCATTCTACCAGGGGTACAGCTGCGTCTCTAGCTGCTGCCAGAGATATCCCTTTATTAGAGATTTGCCAGGCTGCTACTTGGAAAACGGTACACACTTTTACCAAGCATTACTCCCTGGATGTCCAGGCCAGGAGAGATGCTCGGTTTGGCACAGCTGTTCTTCAGAGCCTATTCCCTAAGTAGGTTCTGCCCCTCCTCCATGGAGGTACTGCTGTGTATTCTGCTAATGTCTATAATATAGCAAGACTTCATGTTGTTTGAAGAAAAATTACTCACCTTAGTAATGTTGTTTCTTCTAATGGAGTCTTGCTATATTACTGACCTCCCCAACCTGCCCCTCTCAGAACCTCTACTTGGTGGGTGCGGGCACCACTTATGTCCTGTTAGCATTTTGTCCCCTTTGGGACTTTGGGGTGTGTGTGTGTACGCGTGTGTGTGTTTTATTATACTTATGTTCCATTTTCATATTATTAGAATGGTGTTAGTATTTCTGGTCCCCTGACTTGAGTCTTGGGTGTTGGGACCATCAATGTTGTTATTATTTAGGTAGCCATTTGGCTAGTGTAGGTTACAGCTTCCACACAGACCTTAGTGAGTTTGGCTCAGTAAGATCTGACAGTTCAAGTTTGAAATGACACAGATAGAGCTGCTCTCGTGCCAAAATTCTATTTTGGAATGGTTTTAACCATTTCACTCGGGGGCAGTTCTAGAGCTGGATCAAACTGCTAATGTCTATAATATAGCAAGACTCCATTAGAAGAAACAACATTACTAAGGTGAGTAATTTTTTCTTTTCACCTGCAAACCCTCTAGAGACCTTTGCCTTAGAAACAGAAGTCTCAACCCTCCTGGCTCTCAGAGCTGTAGAAAGGGTTTCTCCCCTACACCAGGGCAAGGGTCTGTACTCCAGGTACTTCCTTACCCCAAAGAAGACAGGAGAATGGCGGCCCATCTTGGACCTAAGATATCTAAACAAGCACCTTTTGAAACCAAAATTCAAAATGGTCACTCTGGCAATGATTTTACCTTCTCTAAGGCCAGGGGACTGGCTAGCTTCCCTGGACCTCAAGGATGCCTATTTCCATGTTCTCATCAGAAGCTCCCACAGAAAGTACCTCAGATTCGAACTGCCCTCAGGCCATTACCAGTTCAGAGCAATGCCCTTCGGCCTTACCTCTGCCCCAAGGGTATTCACAAAATGTCTAGCAGTAGCAGTTGCTCATTTAAGAAGGCAAAAGATTGCCATCTTTCCCTACCTAGACGACTGGCTCATTGTGGTCAGTCTCCAGACCAGGTCAAATCACACTGCAGTTACCCAGCAGCTGCTCACCTCTCTGGGTTTTCTTCTCAACCTTCCAAAGTCAGTTCTGGAACCTGTCCAGGTACTCACCTTTATAGGTGCAGAATTGGACACAAAGCAGGCCAGAGCCTTCCTGCCCCTAGAAGGGTAAGGAACCTGGTGGCCCTGGCCTCCTCCTTCACTCTGCAGGTCTCTCGACCAGCAAGGCACTTCTTACAGCTGCTAGGGCACATGGCTGCTTCCACAGCTGTAGTGCAAGGAGCGAGGTTTCAGATGAGGGACATTCAGTTTCATTTGAGAGCCTTCTGGTCCCAAAGGAAAGATCCCCTTTCCAAGTTGATCCCAGTGACTCGAACCCTGATCCAGGCCCTTCAGTGGTGGCAGGATCAGAGCAGTTTGAGACTAGTGGTCCCCTTCATCCCCCTATCTCACTCCTTGACCCTTACTACAGATGCGTCCCTTCTGGGTTGGGGAGCTCACATGGGCGACCTCTCCACCCAGGGAGTGTGGTCCCCTCAGGAATCTCTGCTCCACATCAGTTTGCTGGAACTCAGAGCTGTTTTGTAGCACTTCAGTATTTTCTGCATCTGTTCAGAACAAAGTGGTACAAGTCAGAACAGACAACACCACTACAATGTGGTACATCAACAAACAAGGGGCACTCGGTCTTCGGCCTTGTGCACCGAGGCAATGAAGTTGTGGTCTCTGGCTTATTCCTGAACACTTCCCTCATAGCAGTTCACCTCCCAGGAAAGGACAATGTCTGGCAGATGCTCTCAGCAGGATTTCCCAGGGCCATCACGAATGGTCTCTGGATCCCCAAATCTGGGGATAGTTTTGCCAGATGGGGCACCCTCAGATAGATCTTTTGCAGCCCCAGACAATCACCAACTTCCACTGTTTTGTTGCAGGCCCCCAGTGATGGGCTCAGTCCCCCTGGATGCCTTTCTCCTAGATTGGGAAGGGAAGTTTCTATACGTCCTTCCTCCCTTCCCTCTCCTATTCAAGGTGCTAGTCAAAATCAGATCCCAGCCTTGCAGGATGATTCTGATTGCTCCAGATTGGGCCAGGCAGCCCTGGTACCCACTCCTTCTGTCTTTAGCAGCCCATCTTCCCCTGGAATCACAACCTGTTAACCTGTGCCCAGGGGAGAGTTTGGTATCCGAATCTCAAATCCCTCAACCTCAAGGCCTGGCTCTTGAGGAGTTAGAATTTGCTGACCTACACCTTTCTCAAGGTGTTCTTGAAATCCTGAAGGCTTCTAGGAAGCCTTCCACTAGGGCTACTTATAACTCTAAATGGAAAAGGTTTTCCATCTGGTGTTCTGGGAAACATATTTCCCCGGAATCTGCTGACTTGCCCATTGTTTTGGACTATATGGTCCATCTTAATTCTTTGGGTCTGAGACCAGCTACCCTGAAAGTACATTTGGCAGCTGTCTCTTCCTTTTATTTCAGCAGGAAAGCCCTCTTCTCTTTCCGCTCACCCTGTATTTTCCAAGTTTTTTAAAGGATTACTTCATACTAATCCACCTTTCAGGGACCCGGCCCCTGCCTGGGATCTTAATGTTTGCATTGCTCAGTTGATGCAACCCCCCTTTGAACCTCTGTCTTCTGCAGAGCTTAAGTACTTGACTTGGAAAACTGTTTTCCTAGTAGCTATCACTTCTGCCAGGCGCATAAGTGAGTTACAAGCTTTGTCAGTAGAGACTGACTTTATTTCCTTCCACAGGGATAAGGTAGTCCTTAGGACTAAGAGGAAGTTTTGCCTAAGGTGGTTTCAGATTTCCATCTTAATCAATCTATCTCCTTCCAGTGTTCTTCACTGACCATTCCTCCTCTGGTGAGAGGAGGTTGCACAGTTTAGATGTTAAGAGGCCCTAAGTTACTATATAGGCGTACCAAGGGTCACAGGTTGAATCCCTCCAACTTTTCTCACTTATGGTGAGGTTGGAAAAGAAACCTGCCACTAAGAGATCCATTGCCAGGTGGATTGTCTCTTGTATCCAATTTTGTTATCAAAAACTGGGAAAGTTCCCCCTTCAGGCCTGAGGGCTCACTCTACCAGAGGTACAGCTGCGTCTCTAGCTGCTGCCAGAGACATCCCTATCTTAGAGATATGTCAAGCAGCTACTTGGAAAACAGTACACACTTTCACCAAGCATTACTCCCTGGATGTCCAGGCCAGGAGGGATGCTCGGTTTGGCACAGCAATGTGCTTCAGAGCCTATTCCTAAGTAGGTTCTGTCCCTCCTCCATGGAGGTACTGCTGTGTAGTCTGCTAATTGTCTATAATATAGCAAGACTTCATGTTGTTTGAAGAAAAATTACTCATCTTAGTAATGTTGTTTCTTCTAATGGAGTCTTGCTATATTATGACCCCCAACCTGCCCCTCTCAGAACTTCTACTTGGGTATGGGGTGGGCAGTCCAGTAGGCACTTGTTTGTGCCCATTTTATGTTTTCCACCCCTTTTTTTTCTTGGGGTTTTGGGGTGTTGTGTTTTGTTTTATCTTTCTTTCTTATTTTCTGCCCTGACTTGAGTCTTTGTGTTGGGACCAGGAATATGTGTTAATATTTAGGTAGCCAGTTGGCTAGTGTAGGTTACAGCTTCCACAGAACCTTAGTGAGTTTTGCTCATAAAGATCTGACAGTTTCAGTTTGAAATTAACAGACAGAGCTTCTCTAACCGACTCGCTCTAAGTTCCATGCCTGGCATGGAAGTTAACTCTTTCACCTCCGGGCAGTTCTAATGGTGGGACAAACTGCAATTGTCATAATATAGCAAGACTCCATTAGAAGAAACAACATTACTAAGGTGAGTAATTTTTTCTTCTACTCCATTATTTCCTAGTTCCGAAGAAAACAGACGGCATGCGCCCAATTCTCGATCTGAGGAAGTTAAACAAATTCCTGTACAAGGAAAATTCTAAATATCATCACTTGGTATACTTTCACTCTGATGAATCAAAACTATTGACTGGCCTCTATGGACATGCAGGACGCCTATCAGCATGATCTTACTTTGAGAAACGGCTCTTGCAGCAGGTTACACCATTAAGACTGAAGCCGTCAGGCGGCATGACCCCACGGAAATTTTCTAGCTAGCAGTATTCGTCTGGGACCGCCCCCAACATTAGGCATAGTAAATAAGAGGGCGGTCCTCCAGAATCCCGTTATTTTCCCGCCGTCTGCTCACCAGCATCAACCTCACGGTCCTACTCTAGTGCACGATGACTAAGAACTTCTCACAATAGTTTTACCAAACTAATCTCCAACTCCTCCTTCAGAGGGACACCCTTCCAAGTGTACCTTCGGCAAACAGATCCCCTTCAAGGATCCTCATTCATCCTGCCCAGGGGCTTAGGCCCGGACCACGACACCAAGGCCTGCTCCTTCTGTTAGGGGTTTAACAGCCGCAGCAGGATCCGCCATCAGAAGGCACTTCAGGGGTACCTTTTGGAAGAATAACTTAGCAGAATGGATAAGGAGCCTTCCTCCAGAGGTGAATCTTCCTCAAAAGCCCACAAACACCGGGACAAGCACTGGGAGAAGACAAGGTCCAGATCCCCTAACCGGGCCTTGTACTCGCGTAGCTCAGGCTCCACTCGCTCTGACCGCTCTCCCTCCAGGGCTTGTTCTCGGCCCCCTCCGGTTACAGGTGGTTCTTCGGCTTCGCTTCACCCCATAATGACTTCCAGGCCTTCGACTTCCTCCACTCCCTCCTGGGCCTCTTTGAAGTCTTCTGACCATCACCAGACAAAGTCTTCCTCTTCTGCCCGATCGGTCTCCCAGCCTCCCAGGGGTCCGGATCCCCCACCCAGGAAGACAAAAGACCTGACATCCCTGAAGCGGACATCGGACCCGTTGTCGGCCAAGCACTCAGTCGGCCAGGCGTTCGGAGCAGAGGACATAGGCCAAACACCAGACGTCAGCCAGACGTTTGTCAGACCTGAAGACATCGGCCAAACGACCAACGTCTGCCTCACACTCACTGGAGCCGAAGACTGACTCCCAACACCGGTGGACGCCGGCAACCGGGACTCCACGGAGGAGGACACGACATTGCCTGAGGACCAGGGAGGCGACACAAAGGACGCTGGGCTTCCAAGGGAACCTTCGCCCATCCCGGAGACGACTGCAGACCCGATGCAGACCCTGGCGACAGACCACCGGCGCCAGGCCCGTCGTCGGGCATGACTATCCAAGAGGTCAAGGATCTCTTCACTTCTGGTGGGACACAGTCGGGAAAGATGTGATCCCTGTAAACCTTCACCTCCTCACCTTCTCCCCCCACCACCACAGGGGCCAGCAGGGCACCACCAACCCCTAAGGAGCACACTCCACCTCCTAGGGGAAGATCTAAGGAATGGAGAAGGCCTCCCTCAAGATCTCCCTCAGGGACTCCCAGCCCCAAGGGACCCAGACATCGTCGATACACTCCGTCAGGGGAGGATTCTAGATCGGATACATCTGAAATCTCCAGATCTCTTCCACTCGGCATCCCATCATCTGACCCACAAGACCTTCCAGGTCACCTCTGGATGATCCCTCCTTCTCTGAGATTATGAGGCACATCCAGGAGAACATGGGATTCTGAAGATCTCGACCCCGAGAGACAGCGCCTTGCCCGTTAACTTCGGCAGAAAGATCCTAAGCCTGTGGTAGTACCACCCTTGGTGGACACTTTCGTGGATGTCACCAAGGCTGCGTGGAAGCATCCGCACTCCACTCCCGCTGTGCCGGAGAAAGCTGACTGCCTGTACAAGGCCCTGAAAGAGGACTAGTACTTGGCACAACAACTTCTGACTGACTCCCTGGTCATTACGGCCTCATGACCGGTCCCAACGACCGCAGCATATGAGCACACAGCCACCAGACCAGGAATCCAAACAGTTGGATGCCCTGGGGAGGCGCATTTTCCTGCAGCTACCCTAGAGAAGAGAGTTAGTAGGCTCAGGGAAAGGGAGGCCAAAACGTCCGCTGACCTGGTGGCTGCTACATGCTCCTTCAGGTCCCTGAACTACCTGTCTCACATGGTTCAGTTTCAGAATGCCCTGTGGGAACAGGGTCAGGACCTTGTTGACAAATTACCAGATGGCGATCGGAAGGCGGAGCTCCTAAACCACCTCCGCACAGGGTCTGATGTGGGAACCCAAGTGCTACGAGCCGCATATGATTCTGCGGACTCGTCTGCCAGAGCTGCAGCTTCGGGCGTTTGTCTCTGGAGACACTCCTGGCTCCATGTCCCTGGCTTTACCCTTGACGTCCCATACAATGGCAAAGTCCTGTTTGGTGAACACTCGGAGAAGGTTATCACCAAGCTCCAAGATGCCAGGAAGGCAGTTAGATCCGTACAAGCCATGTACAGATCAAGGCCTGGTTCCTTTCGTAGGTACCAGAACCGTTTTTGCAGCCGGCAACAACGGCAGCAGCCACATTCCGGCCAGCAGCATAGAGGCACTTTCCATCATAAAGCCCAGGCTAAGTGTTCTCCGGGCAGAGGCCAGCGTTACACCAAACCGGCCCAGCCTTCAGGAACCAGTGCTGCCACAGCATGACTCCTTTCTGCGTGCCCCCCCCCCGATCAACAGGCACAAAAGGTCGGGAGTCGCATCGCTCGCCACTTTTCAGGGTGGCAGTCGATTACCACCAACCGGTGGGTTCTTTAAATGGTCAAGAGAGGTCACTTCATCAAATTTCTCGACCACCCACCGTCAGGACCCGCCCCGCTTTCCCGTTATTCGGGTCGGCACGCCCTTCTCATACAGCAGGAGGTGCTCGTGCTTCTTGGAAAAGAAGCTATAGAGCATGTACCGTGAAACCAGAGAGGTGCATGTTATTATTCTAACTTCTTTCTGGTTCCCAAGAAGACAGGGGACCTCCATCTAATACTGGATCTCAGTGACCTCAACGCTTCGGTCCTCTACAAACGCTTCCACGTCGTGACCCTTCCAGGTCTGATAGCCATGCTCAAGCAGGGCGCCTTCCTAGTGTCCTTGGACATGCAGCATGCTTACCTGCACATACCCATCGCCCAAGCGCACAGGAAGTTTTTTACGCTTCGAGTTTCAAGGTCACCATTAGCAGTTCTGAGCCCTCCCTTTTGGACTATCATTGGCGCATTGAGTATTCATGAAGTGTATGGCGGTTGTAGCAGCAACTCTGAGGAGACGAGGCCACTACGTGTTCCCCTACCTGGACGACTGGCTTCTCATGGCACCCTCTCGGGAGGCCCTGATGTCGCCATTCATTGTACTCAGTCTCTGTTAGAAACGTTAGGCATCATTATCAATCAGGAGAAGTCACGCCTGGTTCCGTCTCAGATTCTGCAGTTCATAGGTGCAATTCTGGACACTGTCCCGGGGAAGGCTTTTCTACCCCGGGACCGAGCAGAATACATCAGATCCCTCATCCAAGGACATTATGGCAAAGAAGACTGTCCCAGCCAGACTAGTCCTTTGCCTGTTCGGACATATGGCTGCAGCCATTGCAACAGTCCCGTTATCCCATCTCCACGTGCGGGTGACCCAGTGGATGTTACGGGCCCAATGGGATCAGAAGCAAGACCATCTGCAGTTTTCCAATCCGGATCACAAATGCCGTAATCTGGGATTGGCAGTGGTGGCTAGATTCAAAGAACCTATTAGCGGGGGTCTCCTTCATTGCACCGTCTCCGATTGTGACGCTCTCCACAGATGCCTCAGGGCTCTGGTGGGGAGCACACCTCGACAATGTCAGGTCTCAGGGCCTGTGGACAGCCCAGGAAGCTCATCTCCACATAAATATCCTGGAAATGAGAGCAGTTCTTTCAAACAACATGAAGTCTTGCTGTATTCTGACAACAGCGGTGAGTCCCAACCTTCGAACTGCCCCGGAGATGAGTTAACTTTCCATGCCAGGCATGGAATGCTGAGCTCGAGCTCGGTTGAAAACTGTCTGTTGTTAATCAAACTCAAACTGTCAGATTCTTTACTCCGCCTCACTGAACAGTCGCTCCAGAGATTTCTCCTTTGCTCGTTTGAATTTGTCGGTTAAAGTACCGCTTTTCTCGGTTTTCGACCGAATTTAAACCGTAATCTGTCAGTTCAGTCTCTGTCTGTGGTATTCGTGAGTACTAGATAGGTTTATATTGTTTTCTATTCTGTGTGGAACTTGTCAACGGTTCATCGGTTCGGTTTGAACCAATCAAGTTGTTGTAAAATCTTTATCTCTACTTTTAGAGTGTGGTTACCAGTTCAGCAACATGAAGTTTTGCTATATTATGACATATGCAGTGAGTCCCAACCTTCGAACTGCTCCGGAGGTGAAAGAGTGAACTTTCCATGCCAGGCATGGAACTTTGAGCGCGAGCTCGGTTGAAAACTCTGTCTGTTGTTAATCAAACTCAAACTGTCAGATTCTTTACTCCGCCTCACTGAACAGTCGCTCCAGAGATTTCTCCTTCTGCTCGGTTCGCTTTGTCGGTTAAAGTATTTTTTATCGTTTTTGACCGAATTAAACTGCACAGTCGGTTCAAGCTCTGTCTGTGGTATTGTAAGTAATAGATAAGCACATTTATATTTATTCTGTGTGGAACTTGTAAGCGCTTTCCGGTTCGGTTTGAACTGATCAGGTTATTTTCAAATTTACTAGTCCTTATTTAGAGTTGTGGTTCCGGTTCTTACTCGGTTCTAAAAAAGCAGTTTCATTACGTTTTCCACGACCAATGATACGGTTGGGAACCGATAAGAGAGTCTTGCTTGGCAGATTGCCATAAACTGGGCAAGTTTGGTTAGGCTGGCACTATGTCTGAGAAACCCAAAAGAAAAACCGGGCCCACTGGGTTTCAGCACTGTAGTGTTTGTGGGGAAGCCTTTGCTAAGGCTGACCCACACACCACCTGTGTGTATTGTCTGGGGTTTGACCACCTCAATGCAGACTGCCAGATTTGTAAGAATTTTCCTGCTGCCACCATAGAAGAGAGTTGGTAGGCTCAGAGAAAGGGAGGCCAAAAAGTCCGCTGACCCGGATGGCCAGCCCGGTTCGGTTCCAACCAAACCGGAGGGAGTGCCCTCTGACCAGGGCGAGACTTCCTCGGGCAAACGAAGAGCCAGCTCTGAGGAGCCGGTTCCAACTAAAAGGACTAGAAAGTCAGCTGGTATGGAGCCAAAAGTTCTCTCCAACCGCTGAGGAAATAGCTAAAGCAATTCAAATTGTCCAGTCACTTTCCCCGGTTCCGACCGAACCGACACCATCAGGGAAGCGCTCGGTTCGGCCGGTTCCACCGGTTCAAGATTATGATTTTGAGGATTTTTATGAACCGGAGGAAGGGGAAGAGGAGTATGAGGAGAGTGAATGTGGTTTTGAAAGTCTGGATGTGCCCATTGAACCGGACATCTCTCCAGACAGACCGTCAGGGGTTTCTCCTCCCAGGCTCTCTGAGTCCCCTTCTCATTTTATGTTCTATAAAAAAGTTGCTGAAACTCTCCAGCTCCCTGTTGAGGAAGCTGTTGATGACCAAGAGGAGCCTGATTATGTAGAAATGATGGATATTCCAGAGTCTAGGAGACTGTCTATTCCTTTGCATAAATCTTTTTGGAAACGCAGTAAAAATTCTAAACTCCTCTTACTATACCTCCTGTTGATAAAAGGATGGACAAGAGGTATACATTATCAGGCTCTGATACGGAGTTCCTCACACAGCAGTGCAGCCATGTGGGGGTAGTGCAGGCTGCAGCCTGTGACAAGGCAAATATTCCTCTAGCTTCGCACCCCCCTGAAAAGGACTCCAGGAGGATTGATGCCATGGCAAAGAAACAGTACATGGCAGCATCTTTGGGACTCAGACAGGCAAATTATATGGCTTATGCTGCTAGGTACCAGAAATCCAGATGGGATACTGTGCTGGCTCTAGCAAAACAGGTCCCTGACCAGCTTGCCAGGGAGCTGGAACAGGTGGCTGCGGATGGTATTGAGGCATCCAAGGTGCAATTTCATGCTGCAGTAGACTCTAATGATGTGTCATCAAGAGTCATGGCTACATCTGTGGCACTTCGCAGAATGGCTTGGCTCAGATGTACTACCCTGTCACAGGATACCCAGTCTAAGGCCATGGGTTTTCCTGTTGTGGGCAGTTCTCTGTTTGGGGAGCAGACCGAGAATTACATGAAGAAAATGGATGAATATAGGACGACCTATAGGAGTGCACAGGCCAAGGAAAGGCAGGCCACTCTTCAAAGGCAGCATCCCAGGGGCAGGGGCAGGCCTTTTCATAGGCCTTTCTACCAAGCCCAGGCCTCCTCTTCTGCTTATGCCCAGAGGGGGTTCTTTAGAGGGAGAGGCAGACGGGGTGCAAGCAAGCCTGCTTCCACCCCTCAGCCCAAAGCCCCTGCCAAGCAGGCACCCTGATGGGGTAGCCTGGGCCGATTCTCCTCTACCTGTAGGGGGCAGGCTGGCTTACTTTGTCCAGGACTGGAAGTCTCTAACATCAGACAAGTGGGCCCTGGAAGTAGTAAGCCAGGGACTGGTTCTCAGCTTCAAAAAATTTCCAAAGATGAGAGCCAGGTCCTTTCCACCTGCAAATCCATCAGAGGCACTTGCCCTAGAAACAGAAGTTTCTACCCTCCTGGCTTTCAGAGCTGTGGAAAGGATTCCACCCCTACACAGGGCAAAGGGTTGTACTCCAGGTACTTCCTTACCCCAAAAAAGACAGGAGAGTGGCAGCCCATCCTGGATCTCAGATACCTAAACAAGCACCTTTTAAAACCAAAATTCAAACTGGTGACTCTGGGAATTATTTTACCCTCTCTAAGGCCAGGGGACTGGCTAGCGTCCCTGGACCTCAGGATGCCTACTTCCATGTTCTTATCAGAAGCTCCCATCAAAGTACCTCAGATTCGAACTGCCCTCAGGCCATTACCAGTTCAGAGCAATGCCCTTGGCCTCACCTCTGCCCCAGGCTATTCACAAAATGCCTGGCAGTAGCAGTTGCCCACTAAGAGGCAAAAATTGCCATTTTCCTTACCTGGACGACTGGCTCATAGTAGGCCAGTCTCCAGACACAAGTCAAACTACACCTTCAGGTAACTCAGCAACTGCTCACATCTCTAGGTTTCCTTCTCAATCTTCCAAAGTAAGTTCTAGAGCCTGTCCAGCTTTTAGCCTTCATAGGTGCAAAACTGAACACAAAAGAGGCCAGAGCTTTCCTTCCTCTGGAAAGAGCGAGGACCCTGGTCTCTGGCCTCCTCTTTCACCCTGCAGGTCTCGACCAGCAAGGCATTTTCTGCAGCTCCTGGGGCACATGGCTGCTTCTACAGCAGTTGTGCAGGGAGCAAGATTTCAGATGAGGGACATCCAGTTCCATTTGAGAGCCTTTTGGTCTCAAAGGAGAGACCCTCTGACCAAATTGATCCCAGTGACTTGAACCCTGATCCAAGCCCTTCAGTGGTGGCAGGACCAGAGCAATCTGAGACAGGGGGTTCCCTTCACCCCTCAGTCTCACTCCTTAATCCTCACTACAGATGCATCCCTCTTGGGGTGGGGAGCTCACATGGGCGATCTCACTACCCAGGGATTGTGGTCCCTTCAGGAATCTCTGCTCCACATCAATCTGTTGGAACTCAGAGCAGTTTTTCTAGCACTTCAAGTTTTTTCCACCTCTCTTCAGAACAAAGTTGTACAGATCAGAACAGACAACACCACTACAGTGTGGTACATCAGCAAGCAAGGAGGCACTCTGTCTACGGCCTTGTGCACCGAAGCTATGAAGTTGTGGTCTCTGGCGTATTCCCTGAACACCTCCCTTACGGCAGTTCACCTCCCAGGCAAGGACAATGTCCTGGCAGATGCTGTCAGCAGGATTTCCCAGGGCCATCACGAATGGTCACTGGATCCCCTAGTATTGGAGTTAGTATTTGCCAGATGGGGCACCCCGCAGATAGATCTTTTTGCAGCCCCAGACAATCACCAACTTCCCCTTTTTTGCTGCAGGCCCCCAGTGTTGGGCTCAGTCCCTCTGGATGCCTTCCTTCTCAGTTGGGAAGGGAAGTTTCTCTATGCTTCCCCCTTCCCTCTTCTGTTCAAGGTGCTAGTCAAAATCAGATCTCAACCCTGCAAGATGATCCTGATTGCTCCAGATTGGCCAGACAGCCCTGGTACCTACTCCTTATGTCCTTAGCAGTCCACCTTCCACTGTGTCTTCCCAGGAATCACAACCTGTTAACCTGTGCTCAGGGGAGGGTTTGGTACCCGAATCTCAAATCTCTCAATCTCAAGGCCTGGCTCTTGAAGAGTTAGAGTTTGCTGACCTACACCTTTCCCAAGGTGTATTGGATATATTGAAGGCTTCTAGGAAGCCATCCACCAGGGCTACTTATAATTACAAATGGAAGAGATTTTCCATTTGGTGCTCTGGCAAGCATATTTCCCCAGAATCTGCTGACTTACCCACAGTCCTGGATTATATGGTGCATTTGAATACTTTGGGGCTGAGACCAGCTACCCTAAAAGTGCACCTGGCAGCCGTGTCTGCTTTCTTATCAGCAGGTAAACCCTCTTCTCTTTTGGCTCATCCTGTATTCTCCAAGTTTTTCAAGGGGTTGCTTCACACCAACCCTCCATTCAGGGACCCTGCCCCTGCCTTGGATCTTAATATTTGCATTGCTCAGCTTATGTAACCCCCTTTTGAGCCCTTGTCTTCAGCAGAGCTTAAGTACTTGACTTGGAATACTGTGTTTTTGGTAGCATTCACTTCTGCCAGGCGCATAAGTGAATTACAAGCATTGTCAGTGGGACCTGATTTTTATCTTCATTCATAGAGATAAGGTGGTCCTCAGGACTAACAGAAAGTTCTTGCCTAAGGTGGTTTCAGACTTCCACCTTAATCAATCTATGTCTCTCCTGTCTTCACTGACCATTCCTCCTCTGGCGAGAGGAGACTGCACAGTTTAGATGTCAAAAGAGCCCTTAGTTACTACATAGAACGTACCAAGGGTCACAGGTTTGAGTCCCTCCAACTGTTTCTCACTTATGGTGAGGTTGGTAAAGGGAAACCTGCCACTAAAAGATCCATTGCCAGGTGGATTGTCTCTTTTATCCAATTTTGCTATGAAAAACTGGGTAAGGTTCCTCCCTCAGGCCTGAGGGCTCACTCTACCAGAGGTACAGCTGCGTCTCTGGCTGCTGCCAGGGACATCCCTATCCTAGAGATATGTCAAGCAGCTACCTGGAAAACAGTTCACACTTTTACAAGCATTACTCCTGGACATCCAGGCTAGGAGTGATGCTCGGTTTAACACAGGCTGTGCTTCAGAGCCTATTTCCTAAGTAGGTTCTGTCCTCCTCCATGGAGGTACTGCTGTGTAGTCTGCATATGTCATAATATAGCAAGACTTCATGTTGTTTGAAGAAAAATTACTCACCTTAGTAATGTTGTTTCTTCTAATGAGTCTTGCTATATTATGACCTCCCCTGCCTGCCCCTCTCAGAACCTCTACTTTTGGGATGTGGGTGGGCAGTGCAGTGTTGGCACTTAGTAGATGCCCACCTTATTTTTTCACCCCTCCTTTTTGGGGTGTTTGGGTGTTATGTTTTTAATTTTTTTGGATCCCCTGACTTGAGTTTTTGTTTTGGGACCAAGAAAAATGTGTTCTTATATTTAGTAGCCAGTTGGCTAGTGTAGGTTTACGGCTTGCACACAGAACCTTAGTGAGTTTTGCTCGTAAAGATCTGACAGTTTGAGTTTATTAACAGACAGAGTTTTCAACAGAGCTTGCGCTCAAAGTTCCATGCCTGGCATGGAAAGTTAACTTTCACCTCCGGAGCAGTTCGAAGGTTGGGACTCACTGCATATGTCATAATATAGCAAGACTCCATTAGAAGAAACAACATTACTAAGGTGAGTAACTTTTTCTTATCGGTTCTAAAAAAACTGGATTTTATTACGTTTTTTTCCACGACCCGTAACACGGTCAGGAACCGATAAGTGTCTTGCCTGGCGGATTGTCATTAAAAGGGTAAGTTTTGTTAGGACTGGCACAATGTCTGAGAAACCCAAAAGAAAAACTGGGCCCACTGGGTTTCAACACTGTAGTGTGTGTGAGGAAGTCTTTGCTAAAACTGACCCCCACACCACCTGTGTTTATTGTCTGGGGTTTGACCACCTCAGTGCAGACTGCCAGATTTGTAAAAATTTTCCTGCAGCTACCCTAGAGAAGAGAGTTGGTAGGCTCAGGGAAAGGGAGGCCAAAACGTCCGCTGACCTGGATGGCCAGCCCGGTTCGGTTCAAAGCGAACCAGAAGGAGTGCCCGCTGACCAGGGCGAAACTTCTTCAGGCAAAAGGGAGAACCGATTCCGAGGAGTCGGTTCCGGCTAAGAGAACAAGAAAGGAAAAATCAGCTGGTGTGGATCCAAAAGTTTCTTCTCCAACCGCTGAGGAAATGGCCAAAGCGATAAAAATTGTCCAGTCGCTTTCCCCGGTTCCGACCGAACTGGCACCATCAGGAAGGCGCTCGGTTCGGCCGGTTCCACGGTTCAAGATTATGATTTAGAGGAATATTATGAACCGGAGGAGGAGGAGAGGAGTATGAGGAGAGTGAATGTGGATTTGAAAGTCTGGATGTGCCCATTGACCGGACATCTCCCCAGACAGACCTTCAGGAGTGTCTCCTCCTAGGCTTTCTGAGTCCCCCTCCCATTTCATGTTTTATAAGAAAGTGGCCGAAACCCTTCAGCTTCCTATGGAAGAAGCTGTGGATGACCAGGAAGAGCCTGACTATGTAGAAATGATGGATATCCCAGAGTCTAGGAGGCTGTCTATTCCCTTACACAAATCTTTTGGGAAACAGACATTAAAGATTTTAAAGACTCCTAATACTATACCTCCTGTGGATAAAAGAATGGACAAGAGGTATACTCTGTCAGGCTCAGATACGGAGTTCCTTACACAACAATGCAGCCATGTTGGGGTAGTGCAGGCTGCAGCCTGTGATGAGGCTAATATTCCCTTGGCTTCACACCCCCCAGACAAGGACTCCAGGAGGATTGATGCCATGGCAAAGAAACAGTACATGGCAGCATCCTTGGGACTCAGGCAGGCCAATTATATGGCCTATACAGCTAGGTATCAGAAATCCAGATGGGACACTGTCATGGCTTTAGCAAAACAGGTCCCTGGCCAGCTTGCCAAGGAGCTGGAGCAGGTGGCTGCTGATGGTATTGAGGCATCCAAGGTGCAATTTCATGCTGCAGTGGAGCCAATGATGTTTCATCTAGAGTCATGGCTACATCTGTGGCACTTCGTGAATGGCTTGGCTCAGATGTACTAGCCTGTCTGAGATACCCAGACTAAGGCCATGGATTTTCCTGTTGTGGGTGATTCTGTGTTTGGGGAGCAAACAGAGAATTACATGAAGAAAATGGATGAATACAGGACCACCTAATAGAGTGCCCAGGCCAAGGAAAGGCAAGCCACTCCTCAGAGGCAGCATCCCAGGGGCGCAGGCCTTTTCATAGGCCTTTCTACCAAGCCCAGGCCTCCTCTTCTGCCTGTGCTCATAGGGGGTTCTTTAGAGGGAGAGGCAGAAGGGGTACAAGCAGACCTGCTTCCACCCCTCAGCCTAAACCCCCTGCCAAACAGGCACCCTAATGGGTTTGCCAGGGCCAGTTCTCCAACACCTGTTGGGGGCAGGCTGGCTTACTTTGTCCAGGACTGGAAGTCTCTGACATCAGACAAATGGGTCCTGGAAGTAGTAAGCCAGGGACTGGTTCTCGGCTTCAAAAAATTTCCAAAGCTGAGAACCAGATCCTTTCCACCTGCAAATCCTCAGAGGCACTTGCCTAAAGGCAGAGGTCTCTTCCCTTCTGGCTCTCAGAGCTGTGGAAAGGGTTCCACCCCTACTCCAAGGCAAAGGATTGTACTCCAGGTACTTCCTTACTCCCAAAAAGACAGGAGAATGGCGGCCCATCCTGGATCTCAGATACTTAAACATGCACCTTTTAAAACCAAAATTCAAAATGGTGATTCTGGGAATAATTCTACCCTCTCTAAGGCCAGGGGACTGGCTAGTCTCCCTGGACCTCAAGGATGCCTATTTACATATTCTCATCAGAAGCTCCCATCGAAAGTACCTCAGGTTCGAGCTGCCCTCAAGCCATTACCAATTCAGAGCAATGCCCTTTGGCCTAACCTCTGCTCCAAGGGTGTTCACAAAATGCCTGGCAGTAGTAGTTGCTTCCCTAAGAAGGCAAAGGATTGCCATCTTTCCATACCTGGACGACTGGCTCATAGTAGGCCAGTCTCCAGACCAAGTCAAGTTACACCTACAGATAACTCAGCAACTGCTCACCTCTCTAGGTTTCCTTCTGAATCTTTCAAAGTCAGTTCTAGAGCCTGTTCAGCTCCTCACCTTCATAGGCGCAGAGCTAGATACAGAAAAGGCCAAAGCCTTCCTTCCCCTGGACAGGGCAAGGACCCTTATCACACTGGCCTCTTCATTCACCCTACAGGTGTCTCGACCAGCAAGGCATTTTCTGCAGCTCCTGGGGCACATGGCTGCTTCTACAGCAGTGGTGCAGGGAGCAAGATTTCAGATGAGGGACATTCAGTTCCTCTTGAGAGCCTTTTGGTTCCAGAAAAAGGACCCTCTGACCAAACTGATACAAGTGACTCGAACCCTGATCCAGGCCTTGCAGTGGTGGCAGGATCAGAACAATCTAAGACAGGGAGTTCCTTTTGTCACTCAGTCTTACTCTTTAATCCTTACTACAGATGCCTCCCTCTTGGGGTGGGGGGCCCACTTGAGACCTGACCACCCAAGGGTTGTGGTCGCCTCAGAAGTCTCTGCTTCACATCAATCTGTTGGAACTCAGAGCAGTGTTTCTAGCACTTCAAGCCTTTTCCAAGTCGGTTCAGAACAAAGTTGTTCAGATCAGAACAGACAATACCACAACAATGTGGTATATCAACAAGCAAGGGGGCACTCTGTCTACGGCCTTGTGCACAGAAACAATGAAGTTGTCATCTCTGGCCTATTCCCTGAACACCTCCCTCACAGCAGTACACCTCCCAGACAAGGACAATGTCCTGACAGATGCTCTCAGCAGGATATCTCAGGGCCATCACGAATGGTCACTGGATCCACTGGTTTTGAAGGTGATATTCTCCAGTTGGGGCACCCCACAGATAGATCTTTTTGCAGCCCCAGATAATCACCAACTTCCCCTGTTTTGCTGCAGGCCCCCAGTGTTGGGCTCAGTCCCCCTGGATGCCTTGGTTCTCAGTTGGGAAGGGAAGTTCCTGTATGCTTTTCCCCCCTTCCCTCTCCTGTTCAAAGTGCTACTCAAAATCAGGTCTCAACCCTGCAAGGTGATCCTGATTGCTCCAGACCGGGCCAGACAGCCCTGGTACCCTCTCCTGTTGTCCTTAGCAGTCCACCTTCCCCTGTCTCTTCCCAGGAATTACAACCTGTTAACCTGTGCTCAGGGGGGGGGTTGGTACGGAATCTCTCAATCTCAAGGCCTGGCTCTTGAAGAGTTAGTTTGCTGATTTACACCTCTCCCAAGGTGTTATGGATATTCTAAAGGCTTCCAGGAAGCCTTCCACCAGAACGACTTATAATTCTAAGTGGAAAAGATTTTCCATATGGTGCTCTGGGAAGCATATTTCCCCTGTGTCTGCTGATCTGCCCACAGTCCTTGATTATATGGTCTATCTGAATAGCTTGGGACTCATACCAGCTACACTAAATGTGCATCTGGCTGCTGTCTCTGCTTTTGTTTCAGCAGGTAAGCCCTCTTCTCTTTCAGCTCACCCTGTGTTCTCCAAGTTTTTCAAGGGATTACTTCATACCAATCCGCCATTCAGGGATCCTGCCCCTGCTTGGGACCTTGCTGTTTGCATTGCTCAGCTTATGCAACCCCCTTTGAGCCTTTGTCCTCAGCAGAGCTTAAGTACTTGACTTGGAAAACTGTGTTCCTGGTGGCCATCACTTCTGCCAGGCGCATAAGTGAGTTACAAGCCCTGTCAGTGGAGCCTGATTTTATCTCTTTCCATAGAGATAAGGTGGTCCTCAGGACTAACAGGAAGTTTTTACCTAAGGTGGTTTCAGACTTCCACCTTAACCAATCTATGTCTCTTCCTGTACTTCACTGACCATTCCTCCTCTGGTGAGGAGGCTGCACAGTTAGATGTGAAGAGCCCTTAGCTACTACATAGAGCGTACCAAGGGTCACAGGTTTGACTCCCTCCAACTGTTCCTCACTTATGGTGAGGTTGGTAAAGGAAAACCTGCCACTAAAAGATCCATTGCCAGGTGGATTGTCTCTTGCATTCAATTTTGCTATGAAAAACTAGGTAAGGTTCCACCCTCAGGCCTGAGGGCTCACTCTACCAGAGGTACAGCTGCTTCCCTGGCTGCTGCCAGGGATATTCCTATTTTAGAGATATGTCAAGCAGCTACCTGGAAAACAGTTCACACTTTTACCAAGCATTACTCTCTGGATATCCAGGCTAGGAGTGATGCTCGGTTTGGCACAGCTGTGTTTCAGAGCCTATTTCCTAAGTAGGTTCTGTCCCTCCTCCATGGCAGTACTGCTTGGTAGTCTGCTATTGTCAGAATACAGCAAGACTTCATGTTGTTTGAAGAAAAAATTACCCACCTTAGTAATGTTGTTTCTTCTAATGGAGTCTTGCTGTATTCTGACCTCCCTCTGCCTTCCCTCCTCAGAACCTTTGTTTTTGGGATGTGGGTAGGCAGTAGCAGTGTTGGCACTTAGGAGGTGCCCAACTTTTTATTATCACCCTCTTTCTTTGGGTGAGTGGGTGTTGTGTTTATTTCATTTTTGGGTTTCCTGACTTGAGTCTTTGTTTTGGGACCAAAAATTGTTTGTGTTTAGTAGCCAGTTGGCTATGTGTAGGTTTACAGCTTCCACACAGGACCTCAGTGAGTTTAGCTTGTAAAGATCTGACGGTTTGAGTTCAAACAGCAACAGACAGAGTCTCAACCGGAGCTCGAGCTCTGCGTTCCATGCCTGGCATGGAAAGTTAACTCTTTCATTTCTGGGGCAGTTCGAAGGTTGGGACTCTCTGCTATTGTCAGAATACAGCAAGACTCCATTAGAAGAAACAACATTACTAAGGTGAGTAATTTTTTCTTACGCCCTGCAGGCTTTCTAGTCTGAGATTCCACCGGGTACTCTTCTGTTAGACAATTTCGCGGTGATGTATTATCTCAACAAACAAGGAGGCACCCATTCCTACCCACTTTGCAGGGAGGCCATGAAGGTGTGGGATTGAGTTCTATAACATGGCGCAAACCTCATTGCTGTTGATGTCCCAGGAGTGGACAACATCATTGCAGACAGCCTTAGTCGCTCTCAGGCCAGAGTCTACGAGTGGGAACTACTCCAGGAGGTAGTAGAGGATCTGTTCCACAGATGGGGTACACCAGAGTTAGACCTCTTTGCATCCCCCATACAACGCAAAACTTCCCAATTGTTTGCTCGTTAGATCCAGGGCCTGGTGTTTTCTGGTGAGACCCGTTGTCCCTCTCCTGGGTGGGCAGATTCCTCTGTGCCTTCCTTCTTCCCGTTGATCCAGAGGGTCCTTTTGAAACTTGGCAGAGAGCAAGCGACGCCGATACTTACTGCGCCGTTTTGGCCCAGACAGATCTGGTTCCCTCTATTACATCAGCTGTCCCAGGAATCTCCAATGCCTCTGCCAGTCGTCTCTCACTGTCTCAGGAGGTGGGCTCCTTGGTCCATCCAGGCCTTCGTTTGCTGAACCTGCACGCCTGGCTCCTAGAGACATGGCCATTATGCGATATGGGGTCTCGCAAGAGGTAGCAGATGTTCTAGCGGCCGCTAGAAAACCGGCCTCTCATTCTACTTACGCCATGAAATGGTGCAGATTTTGCCTCTGGGCTGAGGCGCGGGGGTTTTTGCCAATAGATTGTCCAGAAAGGACGGTCCTGGACTACCTCCTGTCTCTCTTTGACAGGCTTGGCCTACTCCTCGATAAAAGTACACCCCGTCCCATCTCAGCCTATGACACTCCTATAGGCCAACGTCCCATATCTCAGTTGGACACGGCACGAGCCTTCCTGAGAGGTGTTCTCCACCTTAGACCTCCGATTAAGGATCCTATTCTTCCATGGGATTTACCCTTTGTTCTAGAGCAGCTTACGCTGCTACCTTTTGAACCAGTCGCGTATTGCAAGCTAAGTCTCCTTACATGGAAGACGTTGTTTTTAGTTGCCATTACTTTGGCCAGAAGAATTTTGGAACTTCACACACTGATGTGCAAAGAACCTTATTTGGTTTTTCACCAGGACGGTATCCCTATGGACTAATGCGAAGTTTCTACCTAAGATATTCTCAGCTCTCATTCTTAATCAGGTCATCTATCTACCAGTGTACTTTTCTAAATATTCTAATCGAGGAGAGGCCTTGTTGCCCGCCCTAGATGTGCATAGGTGTCTTCGATACTACCTGACCATGACCAAACACCACCAAAAATCTGACCAGCTTTTTTTCTCCTTCCCCCACGGGATGATGGGAGTTCCCATTTCCAAACAGTCACTGTCCAGGTGGCTCAAACACTGTATCACGTTCTGTTACCAAAAGCGTAACAAACCCTTACTGGGCTCGGTTAAGGGTCATTCCACAAGGGTGGGTGGCTACCTCCTTTGCAGCCTTAAAGAACGTGTCCACCTCAGCCACCTGTGCAGCAGCTACCTGGAGCTCTGTGCACACCTTTATCAGGCATTATAGCCTGGACGTCGCATCGAGACGAAGAGTAGGTTTTGGTCTAGCAGTCCTTGAAGGACCCCTGTCCTAGTCTTCGGTTCTACTATTGATTTCTACCTTCCCTCCCTCCAATGGTGAGGGATTTCCAGTATTGCTTGGGAGTCGGTCCTAATGGTGTAACCTGCTGCAAGAGCTGTTTCTCGAAGTAAGATAGTACAGTTATGTAAGAACTTATCGTAACAGTAGATATTCGAGACCAGCTCTTGCAGCAAGTACTCTCCAATCCCTGCTGGAGGTAGATTTGTTCCGATATCCTTCTTCTAGGATCAGGTGTTCTCAAAACCACTCTTATCATTTAATGGCATTTTCTCAGTCTCCTTTTCTGATGTCGTAAAGTGGCCAGGAGTCTCCGGCGGAAGAACTGGGGATTCTGGGGGACCGCCCCTTATGTACTGTGCCTGATGTCAGGGGTGGTCCCCGCTGAATACTGCTAGCTATAAAATTTCCATGGGGTCCTGGCGCCTGTCTGCTTCAGTTGTAATGGTGTACCTGCTGCAAGAGCTGTTCTCGAAGATCTACTGTTATGGTAAGTTGTTACGTAACTGTACTTTCTCATACACCCAGATCACCACAATTTCCTCAGATTTGTGGCATTGGGTCAACACTCCCGGTTCAGAGTCCTGCCCTTTGGGCTGTCCTCTGCGCCGTGAGTCTTCATGAAGTGCTTTGCAGTTCTTGCAGTGCATCTCAGCAAGCTCAGAATTCAGGTATTCCCGTATCTGGACGATTGGCTCCTAGCAAGTCCCTCCAGACAAGAGACTTGGGAAGCCGTGGCTACAGTTTCAAAATTCCGCATGTCCATTGGAGTCTTGCTGAATTTGGAACATCAGAGCTACAGCCCTCCCAACGGCTCCTTTTCATAGGAGCCCTTCTAGATACCTGCAGTGCAAAAGCCTTCCTTCTGGAGGACAGACAGAACGACATCCTTCTGATGGCCCGCTTCATCATGGAGAATGACTCTGTTCGTGCTCTCTTGATGCAGCAGATGCTGGATCTCATGGCATCCTCAGTGTTCACCGTGCCCCTGGCTCATCTTCACATGAGGACTACTCATTGGATGCTCAGCACTCAGTGGTCACTGACCACACACCCACAGTCCTTTCACATCAAGGTGACTGAGCCCCTGAAACGGTCACTCACATGGTGGACTCGGGAAGACCACTTTCTGGAAGGTTATCCAGTCACCCTTCTAGAGTCTGAGATCTCCATCACCACGGATACATCCCTACTCAGATGGGGAGCTCACAGCCAGGATCTCCACACCCAAGGTCGATGGAATCAGGAGGAGTCTCAGCTCCACATAAATGTTCTAGAAATGAGAGCCGTCCTATATGCAGTTCGAGCCTTAAAGGACGCACTCTTGTCACGGGATCATTCTCTTTCAAACAGACAACAAAGCAGTGATGTACTACATCAACAAGCAGGGCAGAGCACACTCTTACCCCTTATGTAGGGAAGTGATGAGAGTCTGGGAGTGGTGCCTGGAGCACAAAGGACTGATCCAGGTGATATACCTGCTGGAGGTGCAGAAAGAGCAGGTGGATCGTCTCAGAAGAACAGAAATGGACCCTCCCGCTGGCCTGCCAGTGCACCGGTTGGATTTCCGCTTGCAGCGCTGGCGACCTGGGTTCTAGAATGGACCAGAGTCGCTGGAGGGCCGGCCAGGGGAGAAGGATGGAACGTCCCAGGGAATACTCTGCTTCTCTGGTGGGAGGGTGGGGACAGTGCCTGGCACTTAATGGACCCCTGGTGGCGGCTGGAGTACCGCAGCTACCGGCGCTTTGCAGACATCAGTTGGCAGGGCGGATGCAGAACCTGATTGCATGTCCCTGCCTCCTGCGCACAAAAAAAGGGCAAGAAAAACCCTTCGCCTGCTGCCTTGATGACGCCCGCTTCGGCTGCATTGGCTCTCAGGCAGACTCCCGCCTTTCCCATGTTCGTGGTGCCCTTGCCCTTGGGCGCCATGACCCTGCCCTGGGGGGCAAGCTAGGGGGTCCAGGGAAGGCGGCTAATATGAGTAGCCGCAGCCAGAGTCCGTGACCGGGAAGATGGTCCCAGCGGTAGAAAACAGGACAAAAATACAGAATAATAATAAAAAAAAAAAGACCCTCACGAGTGGTATCGTGACACAAACGTCATGCAGTCGTTCTTCGAAGAGCGGGGAACTCCAGACCTGGATCTTTTTGCGTTCCACTCAACGGAAAACTGCCTCTATTCTGCTCCAGAAATCCAGAACCTGGCATTTTCGGTCAAGATGCAGTCAGACTGCGGTGGACAAAATGCTTTCTTTACATGTTTCCTCCTTTTCCCTTAGTTCAGAGGGTGCTGCTGAAGCTGGAGGTGCAGAGGAGCAGAATGATCCTCATCGCCCCATTCTGGCCTCGTCATATCTTGTTTGCATTAATCAACAGATAATCGGAAACTTCTCCGAGACAGCTTCCACTCCAAACGAATATGCTGACCCAGGGCCCTGTGTCCTTCCCAACCTGAAATCCCATCACCTTCATGCCTGGCTCCTGAAGAGATAGAGGTGAATAGGTGTAACGTTTCTCGTAGGGTCTCAGATATTCTGTTAGCTGCACGCAAGTCAGCTACTAGAAAAACCTACCTGGCTACAGTGCCTTCAGAAAGTATTCACCCCGCTTGGATTTTGTCACATTTTTTTGTGTTACTACCAGAAATTTTAATGCATTGAAATGATTTTTTCCCCCCTTGATTCACACAGCATACTCAACCACTTAAAGGGGCAAAAATATTTTTATTGTGTAACAAACATTTATGAAACATTAAAAACTGAAATATCTTGTTTACTTAAGTATTCACCCCCGAGTCAATACTTTGTAGAAGCAACTTTGGCAGCAGTTACATCTTTGAGTCTTCTTGGGTATGTCTGTATCAGCTTTGCACATCTGGATATGGGGATTGTCGCCCATTCTTCCTTGCAGATTTGCTCAAGCTCTGTCAAGTTGGATGGGGAGCATAGGTGAACCGCAGTCTTTAAGTCTTTCCACAGATTCCCAATGGGATTCAAGTCTGGGCTTTGGCTGGGCCACTCAAGGACATTCACCTTCTTGTTCTGAAGCCACTCCAGTGTTGCTTTGGCTGTATGCTTGGGGTTGTTGTCCTGTTGGAACGTAAATCTTCGCCCCAGTCCAAGGTCTATTGCAGACTGATGCAGGTTCTCCTCAAGGATGTGCCTGTATTTGGCTCCATTCATTGTTCCCTCTATCCTGACAAGTGCCCCAGTCACTGCCGCTGAAAAGCATCCCCATAACATGATGCTGCCACCACCATGCTTCATGGTAGGGATGGTGTTACACGGGTGATGAGCTGTGTTCGGTTTGCACCAGGCATAGTGCTTTGCATTCATGCCAAAGAGTTCAATTTTTGTTTCATCAGGCCAGAGAATCTTTTGCCACATGGTCTCAGTCTGCCACGTGCCTTCTTGCAAACTCCAGGCGTGCTATTATGTGGCCTTTTCTCAGGAGTGGCTTCTGCCTGGCCAATCTCCCATAGAGGCTACATCTGTGAAGTGCTGCAGAGATTGTTGTCCTCTGGACAGGTTCTCCCATCTCAGCCATGGAACTCTGTAGTTCTGTCAGGGTGGTCATTGGGTTCTTGGTCACTTCCCTGACCAAGGTCCTTCTTGCTCGGTTGCCCAGTTTGGGAGGACGGCCTGCTCTAGGAAGAGTCTGGGTGGTTCTGTAATCTTTCCATTTCCTAATGATGGACTTGACTGTGCTCCTGGGAACTTTCAACACCCTAGAAATGTTTTTAT
Source organism: Neoceratodus forsteri (assembly GCA_016271365.2). Lineage (NCBI taxonomy): Eukaryota > Metazoa > Chordata > Ceratodontiformes > Ceratodontidae > Neoceratodus > Neoceratodus forsteri. The sequence continues at coordinate 449,962,262 of CM057458.1, forward strand.
ACCCCTCCCCAGATCTATGCCTCCTCACAATTCCATCACTGAGTTCTACGGACAGCTCTTTGGTCTTCATGGTAGAGTTTCTGCTCTGACATGCACCGTCAACAGTGGGACCTTATATAGACAGGTGTATTTCCTCTGAAATCTTGTCAACCATTTGAACTGACCACAGGTGGACTCCATTCAAGTTTGAGTGATCTCACAAGGAAATTGGATGCATCTGAGCTCAATTTGGAGTGTCCTAGCAAAGGGGGTGAATATTTATCAAATCGACATTTCAGGTTTTTGTTTTAAATTACATGTACAAAATTCCAGAAGTTTCATTCCACTTTGACATTATAGAGTAATTTGTGTAGATACGTGACAAAAAAATCCCATATAATTGTATCTTAATTTGAGTTTGCAACATCACAAAATGTGACAAAATCTAAGGGGGGGTGAATACTTTCTGAAGGCACTGTAAGTGGAAGCGGTTCTCCATCTTGTGTGCAAAATCCTCTTGGGATCCTTTTTCCTCCCCACCAAACAAAGTCCTAGAGTATCTTCAAGGTCTGTAAAATACAGGCCTGCAATATTCAACCGTGAAGGTTCACCTTTGCGCGATCTCACCGTGCCACGAGCTCATACACTCCTTGTCTCTGGCTGTTACCTTTGGTAAAGTGGTTCCTTAATGGCATACTGTATACTAGGTCACCGGTCAGATGACCAGTAGCCGCCAGGGACATTAATCTTGTGCTAGACATGCTCACCCGTAAACCTTTAGCGCCCCTAGCCACTTGTGAGATGAAATTTCTGACTTGGAAGACCGCCTTCCTTGTTGCCATTATCCCCGCTTGCAGGGTGTCTGAAATACGTGCTTTGGTCACAGACCCCCGTATACTGTGTTTCACAAAGACAAGGTGGTTCTTAGAACTCACCCTAGGTTTTTCCCCAAGGTTGTCTCAGAATTCCATCTGAATCGGCCCTTGGTCCTCCCAACCTACTTTGCGAACTTCCAGAATGAAGAGGAATGTACCCCGCACTCTCTGGATGTTGAGAGCCTTGAGGTTCTATTTAGACAGAACTAAAGAAATCTGCAGGTCAAAACAACTGTTTTTCCTTCAGCACGGTCCGGCTGGATCATCCTGTTGCTATCAGATGCATTTCAGCATAGTTAGTGGCATGTCTTCGCCAATGCTACTCCATGGCACAGGTTAAGCTGGAAGGCAGAGTATATGCACATTCTGCCAGTGCAGTCGTGGCATCTCTGGCAGAAATTTGAAATGTGCCCATTGTGGACATGTGCAGTGCGGCCACTTGGAGATCCAGTCACACTTTCGTAAAGCACTACGCTTTGGATATCCATGCCAGGCAGCATCAGTCCTTTGGCAGGACAATCATTAATGGGCTTCTGTCCTAAGTGAACGCCTCTCTCCTGCCGCCTGTCTCTGGATTATTTTAGCTTGGTCCTCTCCCATGAGTGATGGAAACTTTGTCAAGGAAGATGTATAAATTACGTACCTACTGTAATTCTTGATCTTCTTGGACGAAGCCTCCACCACTCATTCACTTGCCCACCGAACATCCCCCGAGCTCATGCATCCTGTTTTTGGCCTCCCCCCCCCCCTTCGTTGTTTGGGCTGTGAAGACACTGTTGAGTTGACCCTTCTTACATGGGTCATGCGGACTATTTAAGTCTGGAATAGATAAGGTTAGTTTACGCTGCACCTCCTTGGTGTGGAAAAAAAAAAAAAAGGTACTGAGGCGGTTGGAGGGTTAACGCCGAGGTAGCCTCTACGGCGCGAGTCAGTTTCTCGTCACTGTGCATGCATGATCCCATCTTGGCTCTCCTGAAGATTTTTGGCTCCTGCACCCAGCACCTCCGTTGTAGTCCCATTAGTGTGAATGAGTGGTTGAGACTTTGTCCAAGAAGATCAAGAATTACGGAAGGTACGTAATTTACATTCTAGGGACATGGATATGTTGTTAATCCACACTGTCTGGCAGGTTCCTTGCCGCTTTAAATCTTGCCGGAAGATCTTCAAGCTGACTCCTCCCACCCACCCGGGTGATAAAACTCTCGGCTCCGCCCCATGACGCCAGATCTTCCTTACCGCTTGGAAGCTCAGGTTCCCTCTTTAATGCTCGGCGTGATGGACTGGATCCTAATTCTTCGGTTCGTCCGAAACTCGTTTTAAAGTTTTCAAGACTTCGGTCTTCCTTTTCCCTTGCGGCTGCGATGGACAAATCGACTCCCGGTTTTTGGCGATGCCCTTGTGGGCAGATGATGTCCAGGAAGGATCCGCACTCCACGTGCGTCTACTGCCTCGGCCTAGAACACGACCCGCAGGCCTGCGAGTCTTGCTGTTCGTTCTCTGCCAACGTCTTGGAGGACCACGATGCCCGGTTGAAGCTTGGGCGCCCCGAGAAGTGCTACCTGCCGGTAAAGTCGAAAGAGGCCCGTTGGGCGGTTACCGCGGCGGCTGGCTCGGCTGAGCAGCTCGAGCAGATGATCGCCCTCGAGGAGGAGGCAGCCCAGGCCGCATCTTCCTCTTCCTTGGTCGCAGCCTTTATCCCGCTCTCTTTGGGTACCTCGTATTCTACTTCGTTCAAGGAGCTTTGCCATTCCCTTTCCACGAAGGGAGAGGGGCCATCGGGACATTCCTCTCGGTCCAAAAAGAAGGATCCCAAGGGTAAGTCCCATTGTCGGCGTTCGTGGGAGCGGGAGAGGTCCTCTTCCCCGGACAGCCGACTGTCAATTTTGGTTGAGGTTGCGGCTAAGGCTGCTGGCTTCACGACGTCCCCGTCAGGTCAGCCGGCCGAGACAGCCGTTGATGTGGTCGAGATTTTTCTCGACCCGTCGGATGGTTTGTCGACTGGTGAAACAGACAACCCTTCTTGACCGGTTCCCCCAGTGGAAACCGAGGATTTGCCTGCGCCATCGGTGCAGCAGTCCCCGGTTAAGGCGTCGAGCCGAGGAGGCCGGGTGTCCCGCTCCTCAGCCCCGCCCATGGACACACGAGTCTCAGTCTTGCACCTCTTCTTGGTCAGCGGTCCGCCACGCCGGTCTATCTCGGCACCGAGGTAAGTGGCTACGCTGCTCCTCCTCGAATGAGGAGAGGCTTCGGCGCAGAGTGCGTTGATGCTACAAGGAGCTGATGTGGCAGCAGTTACTTTTGTCCGGGACTAAGTCGACATCGACGCCTTCCCCGGCCATCAAGTGGTTGTCACCCGAACGGCTGAAACAGCCTCTCGCTGCAGTCGAGATGCCCAAGCCTGGGCCGGTTGTTCGGCTGAAACCTCCTGCCCCACCAATTGTGGTGGAACCTCCGCCTCCACCACCGAAATCGGGGGGACCGACCAAGGATTCTCGGTCGGCTCAAGGGCTGCCCCACAGGTTGTTGGTCACCCTCACTCCCGACCGTCCTTGGCAGGTGGAGGGTAGCTCACGTCCTAGGCAGCTCTTCGCGGACTCTTCGGAGTCCGACTCCTCCCTGTTCTCCAGGCAGGTTGACCTGGAGTCCTCCGGGGGCCAGTCACTGGACGAAAGCCCATCGTCCTTTATGGGTCTGCTTCGGCTCATCTCGGAGTCCACCGGGATGCAGCCCGAGCCCGTTTCCAAGCAGGTCAAGTATCCTCTGGCAGGAGACACTGGACCGAGGGATTCACCCACGGAGGCCTTTCCTGTGGCTGAGGCCATTGTTGGCCCAGCCTTGGCTTCTGGCAGTGGCCTGCTTCCTGTCCTCGCCCTCGGCCAGGATGGCCAGGAAGTATCCGGTCCCCTACCGGCTCTTTGCCGGGTTTCAGAGCACCCCTCTGCTGAGGGTTGGTCACCGACAGCGTTTTCTGGCGTTCCGGGGCAGCTAGGGCGTGGACAAGCCCCCGACAAGGGTCAAAAAGCTGGACTCGCTGGGCGCGAGGTGTGCAGCTGCGTCCTCCCTTGGCCTCCACCAGGCCAGCTTGGCCGTGCTGATAGCACACTTCTCCCATGCCCTCATGGGCTCCCTGCATGAGGTGATCCCTCATCTCCTGGCCGACCTCCAGACCACGGTCTGGCAGGTCCGGGACCAGGGTAGGGCGGTGGCGAAGCAGCAGCTCCAAACAGCTTTGGACATAGGGGACTCCTGTGCCAGATCGGTTGTGGCCGCAGTGGCCATGCGCCACAGAGCATGATTGAGGATATTCACCTTTACGGTGGATACCCAGCACAAGTTGGTGGATGTCCCCTTCTTGGGGACCGACCTTTTCGGCCCTTTAGTGGAAGGTCACATCCAGCGGATTGAAAACTCCAATGCCACCCTGGACTTGGTCACCTCCGCCCAGAAGGACAAAGGCCGCTGTCAGCAGCAGCAGCACAAGCCCTTTCGTCCTTCTGCGCCTGCGGCACGTCCAGCCCAACAGCACCAGCATCAGGGCCAGCAGGCTCGCGCTTGGCATCCCAAACCCAAGCCCGCGGCTTCCTCCAACAGGAAGCAGGGAGGTAAAGGCCCAGGAGGTCCCTTGGCTGGTCCCTCCTTCAAGCCTGCCCAGGGATGGGTTGAGGGGTGTCGCCCCCAGCCTCGTCACTCCCCCCTGGGTTCCTCCCGTTGGAGGATGGCGCCGCCACTTCCTTTCCGCCTGGTCCACTATCACCACAGACTGCTGGGTGTTGGAGGTGGTAGGAAAGGGCCTGCCTCTGGAGTTCGAGCAGAGCCCACCTTTTTGAGCCATCACCCCTCGGGGGCTACAGTGGCCGCAGCCTCGCTGTCCATCCGTCGACCGATATTGCCCTGCTCCTCGAAAAAGAGGTGATCAGGAAGGTGGCGGTTCCTCCTCCAGACCCGGGGTTTGTGTCCAGGTATTTCCTGGTCCCAAAACAGGCGGGGGGCTCGGCGCCCATTCTCGACTTGCACGACCTGAACAGGTTCCTAAGGTCTTGGACCTTCAGGATGGTGTCACTGGCTCAGATAATACCATCCTTGGAACGAGGCATGTGGTTCTGTTCCCTGGACCTCCAGGACGCGTTCTTTCACGTCCCAATCCATCCGTCTCATCGGAGATTCCTCCACTTCAGGGCGGAGGGATCCCTTTACGAGTTCCAGGCCATGCCCTTCGGCCTCTCCCTAGCTCCCAGGGTCTTCAGCAAATGCATGGCAGTGGTGACAGCATTCCTGTGGCGCCGAAGGGTCCGGGTGTGCCCTACCTGGATGACTGTCTGATTGCAGCCTCCTCCAGAGCGGAGGTGGAGCGGTCCAGAGATCTGGCCCCCAAGGTTTGCTTTCAGATTGGCCTCCTCATCAATGAGGCCAAGTCGGTACTCATGCCAAAGCAGGGGATACTTTTCATCGGGGCAGGGCTCGACAATCTTCGAGCCACAGCATGGCTTCCGGCAGACAGGGCCGAGGTTCTTTCCTCCTTTGCCCAATCATTTCTGGTTGGGCAATCGTGCCCTGACCGGGACTTCTGGGCCTCATGGCGGCCTGCACCAGCATGATCCATTGGGCCTGCTGGTACATGCGTCCCCTTCAGTGGGGACTGGCCAGCCAGTGGTCACAGCGCTTCGATCCGTTGGATCAGCTAGTGACAGTGACCCAGGGGATGTGGAACGCTCTCCAGTGGTGGACCGTTACGGCACATCTGCAGGAGGGGCATCCCGTTTGTCCGCCCCGAGCCGACAGTCTCTCTATCGACCGATGCCTCTCTGATGGGTTGGGGTGCCCATCTGGGGGAGCACAGAGTGCACGGCCTCTGGTCCCCTCGGGAGTCCCGATGCCACATCAACCTGCTGGAGCTTCGAGCGGTTCGTCTAGCCCTCTCTGCCTTCGCTCCGTTTCTACGGGGTCAAGTGGTTCAGGTCCAGACAGACAATACCACGGCCATGTACTGTCTAAACCGCCAGGGCGGGGACGCGCTCCATGCCTCTGTGCAGGGAAGCTCTCCGCATTTGGTCACTTGTGCGCAGCCTGGAGGCGGATCTCCTTGCCATTCATGTGGCAGGAGCCTCCAACACCCTGGCCGATGCTCTAATCCGGGTAGGGGCTGCGTCACACGAGTGGTCTTTCCTGACGGAGGTAGTACAAGATCTCTTCTCCCACTGGGGCACGCCTCAGGTGGACCTTTTTGCCTCCAGGGAGAATGTGAAGCTGAGACTGTTTCATGCCTGCCCCCCTCAGCAGGGCTCGCTGCAGGGGGATGCCTTCTCGAGTCCATGGACCCCAGGCCTCTTCTACGCCTTTCCCCCATTTCCCTTGATCCACAAGGTGCTTCTCAAGGTGAGGAGGGACAAGGCGCAGGTGATTCTGGTAGCCCCAGACTGGCCCGCCAGTTCTGGTATCCAGATCTCCTCAGTCTCAGCTCCAGGCTCCCGAGGCGCTTCCAGCCCGCCGGACCTGATCTCAGTCAATCAGGGAAGGTATTTCATCCGGACCTTCAATCCCTGCACCTGACGGCTTGGTTCCTGGCTAGAGTTCCAGGCCTTGGGTCTTTCCGACAAGGTCCTAAGCGTCGTTGAGGCGTCCTGTAAGGAGTCGACCAGAAAATGCTACGCCTTCAAATGGAAGAGATTCTCCATTTGGTGTCAGGGCAAGGGTCTGGACCCTTCCTCCTGTTCCTTGGCAAGCATTCTGGACTACCTGTGGTCCCTTTCTCAGCAAGGGCTTCAGTCGACGACCCTTAAGGTGCACCTGGCAGCCATCTCTGCTTACCAGGCGCGGGCCGGGAAGCAGTCGGTGGCGCAGGAGAAGGTGGTCGGTCGCTTTTTCAAAGGCCTTGATCACATATCCCCTTCGGTGCAAGAACCTCCACCTCTGTGGGATCTACTGCTGGTATTGGCCAAGCTCATGGGCAGGCCTTCCGAACCAGTGCACAGTTGCGATATCTCCCACCTGTCGTGGAAGACCGCCTTCTTGGTGGCTATCACGTCAGCCAGAAGGATGGGAGAGCTTCAGGCGCTTTCCATCGAGTCTCCTTATCTGGTCTTCCACAGGGACAAGGTTGTCCTGCGCCCCCACCCGAAATTCCTTCCGAAGGTGGTGTCGGAGTTTCACCTTAACCAGGTGTTGACTCTGCCGGTGTTCTACCCCAATCACACCTCGGAGGCCGAATATAGGCTCCATACTCTGGACCCTAGAAGAGCGCTCGCTAATTATAAGGAGCGGAAGGCTGAAGTTCGGGGAGAGGTTCGCCAGCTGTTTGTCACTTACGCTGAAGCCGCACCTGGCAGACCTGCAGCCAAGCGGACGATAGGCAGGTGGGTCATCTCCTGCATAGATCTCTGCTATAGGTTGGCGGGCATGGAGGCTCCCAAAGGGATAAGAACTCATTCTACCAGCCATACCGCTGCATCGGTAGCTGCTTCCAGGGATGTCCCTATCCAGGAAATCTACAGGGCTGCTACCTGGAAGTCAGCACACACCTTCATCACCCATTACCACATCGACCTTGAGTCACGCGGGATGCTGGTTTTGGGGCCTCGGTTCTCAGTCTTTATTCCTAATGAGAGGTGTGCGCCTTGCCTCCTCCTCCCGGAGAACTGCTAGGAGTCTGCCAGACAGTGTGGATGAACAACATATCCATGTCTCTAAAATACAGGTTACTCTCACATCAACAGGAGTTCTAGGAATGGTATATGTTGTTCATCCACCACACTACAAACCTCCGGCCGGCGCACAGCCTGGCTTCAGCGGGCTAGATCTGGCGTCATGGGGTGGAGCCGAGAGTTTTGCCACCCGGGTGGGTGGGAGGAGCCAGCTTGGGGACCTTCCGGTGGGATTTGGAGCAGCTGGGAACCTGCCAGACAGTGTGGATGAACAACATATACCATTCCTAGAACTCCTGTTACAGGTGAGTAACCTGTATTTTTTTGGCCAACATAGTATAAATGCCTTGTGTCATGTTTGTAAGCAGAGTCATAAAATTACTATATTGAAAATTTTAGGTCAAAGTTTAAAATAAATGAGTAAGAAACTGTGTTGTGCCAGCCTTTACCTCAGTGCGTAGTGCTTTGTGATCCCATGCCTGTGAGCTGAGTTTGGGGTGAACTCGGTGAGCCAGCTGGATGGAGCTAGACTAGGGTGGATGGTTCTGTTATGTGACACCCACCTCCTGTAAGGGAAAGAAAGGTGCAGTGTTGTCCACGTGGTCCCAGGTACCATATAGCGAAATGAACTGATCTTACTTCAAGGATAGCTCTTGCAGCAGGTTACACCAGGACTGAAACCAGCAGGTGCTAGGACCCAACGGAAAACTTATAGCTAGCAGTCTATGGCTGGGGATGTCCCCTGATGTTGGCCCGACTCAGACGTCGACAGTGGTATAAAAGAGGCGGTCCCCCAGCCCTACCTCTGATCTTTTCCCGCTGTTGACCCGCACACATTGGCTCCACGGGCATCTTTTTGCTTTAGTTGACTGCCATTTTACCTTGATCTACCCGTGTTTTTTTTTGTTTTGTTTTGTTTTGATTTCTAATCTAATATTTCAACCTTTTCTTGCAGGTTTCCTTTTCCATCCTCCTCTACATAGAAACATAGAGGTTGATGGCAGATAAGGACCACAAGGCCCATCCAGTCTGCCCACTTCATTTCCTATCTTATGGATGTGCCATCGGCCTTTGCTCTGTCGATGACCTATCTATTATACTCATCTATATTGCTCCCTTATGCCTATCCCATGCCTCTTTGAAGCCCTGCACTGTATTCATATCCACCACTCCTGAGGTAGGCCATTCCATGCATCCACCACCCTTTGTGTGAAAAAGAACTTCCCTTTATGTAAAGGAAGGGATCAAAGCAACAGAACTAGAGAGTAAATATGGAGCAGATGAGACACTCTGGGTCACCCTGGAGACAGGAAATGGCACCACAATCCGCATGGGGGTTGTATACAGAGCCCCATCTCAGGGGGAAGGAATGGACAAGGAAATGATAGGCTTCCTTAGAATGGCAGAAAAAGGGGAGATATTGTTGATGGGGGACCTGAACATGCCAGATGTTAACTGGAGCACCTTTGCTGCAGGCACATCCAAGAGCAGAGTCATTCTTGATACCCTACAGGGGGCATGCCTCAGACAGCTAGTATTGGAACCCGCTCGGGAGGGAGCAATCTTAGACCTGGTACTCTCAAATGGGGATGGAGAAAGAATCTCAGATTTAGAAGTGGGTAGCCAGCTGGGAACAAGCGACCACCAAACAGTGTGGTTCACGATAAACACAGCCATACAGTCAAGCCATACAAAAGCAAGAGTATTGGACTTTAGGAGAGCTGACTTTGGGAAAATGAGAGTGCCTCAGAAAAGCACTAGCAAACAGGCAAGAAGGAGTGGTGGAGGAACAATGGAGAGTAATCAAAACAGCCATCACAGAGGCAACAAGCCTTTGTGTAAAGCAAATCAACAAAACAACGAAGGAAAAAACCGCTATGGTTCTCAAAAGAGGTGGCAGGGAAGGTTAAGGAGAAAAGGATAGCATTCAGGAAATATAAGGAAACACAGAAGAAGGACAGAGAACTTTATCAGTTAAAGCACAAAGAGGCTGGGAAGGCAGTCAGAATAGCAAAGGCCCAAACCGAGGAAAGTATAGCCAGCTCTGTTAAGAAGGGGGATAAGACCTTTTATAGGTACATTAGGGAGTGAAGAAAGACCAAGGAGGGATACTGAGGCTTAATAAAGGGAGGAATGTGGGTAGAGGTGACAATGAAAAGCAGGGATACTGAGCGAATATTTCTGCTCAGTATTCACAAAGGAAGGAGGGGAGGTACCTAAACCAAACAAGAGAAACACTCTGAAGATGAGGGTCGATACCAGTCCATTTACAGAAGAAAGGGTTCTGAAAGAACTAATAAAATTGAAGGTGGCAAAGCAATGGGGCCTGATGGGATTCACCCAAGAATTCTAAAGGAACTAAGGGTAGAACTAATGACACCGCTGACTACTCTCTTTAACAAATCATAGGAGGATGGGGTGGTACCTGAGGACTGGAGGAGGGCGGATGCGATTCCTCTTCACAAAAGTGGGAGCAGGACAGAGGCAGGAAACCACAGACCAGTTAGTTTGACCTCAGTGGTAGGTAAAATGATGGAATCACTTCTGAAGGAAAGAATTGTTGAGTTCTTAGAGACCAGTGGGGCACAGGACCCAAGGCAGCATGGATTCACGATGGGAGGGTCGTGTCAGACGAATCTAATAGATTTCTTTGACTGGGTGACCAAAGTAGTAAACCAGGGAGGGGCTGTGGACATGGATTACCTAGATTTTAGCAAGGCATTTGATTCAGTCCCACACAAAAGATTAATACACAAGTTAGCCAGCCTTGGAGTGGGTCCCAAGGTGGTAGCCTGGATAAAAAATTAGCTAGACAACAGGATGCAAAGGGTAGTAGTAAATGGAGTCCACAGTGAAGAAAGGAGGGTTACTAGCGGGGTACCGCAGGGTTCAGTACTGGGAGCGGTCCTTTTTAATGTCTTTTTAAGTGACATTGCAGAGGAACTGTAAGGAGAAGTATGTCTCTTTGCAGACGACACAAAGATCTGCAACAGGGTTGATGCACCAGATGGAGTGGAAAGGATGAGAAGGGACTTGGCAAGGTTGGAAGAATGGTCAAATGTATTGCAGCTCAGATTTAATGCAAAGAAGTGCAAGGTAATGCACCTGGGAAACAAAAACCCAGGGCAAGAGTACACAATGGGGGGGTGAGATACTGACAACAGTAAAAATGGAAAGGGACCTGGGGGTAATTATAGCAGATGACCTAAAGGTGGGCAAGCAATGTGAGAAGGCAGTAAGGAAGGCTGGGGGGATACTGGGATGCATAGGGAGAGGCATCAATAGTAGAAAACAGGAAGTTATTCCTCTGTACAGACAGTTGGTGAGATCCCATCTGGAGTACTGTGTGCAATTCTGGAGACCCCATCTCCGCAAAGACAGACAGAGTGGAGACTGTCCAGAGGAGGGCAACCAAAATGGTGCAGGGTCTGCACCAGAAGACATATGAAGAAAGACTAAAGGGGCTTAATATGTATACCCTTGAGGAAAGGAGGGAGAGGGACATGATAGAAACTTTCAAGTACCTCAAGGGAATCAACAAAGTCGAAGAGGGTGGCATCTTTCAGAAAAAGAGATGTGCAAGAACAAGGGGGCACAAGAAGATAGATGGGGAAAGCTCAGAGGTATTGAAGTTTTTTTTCACAGAGGGGGTTGAGGATGCATGGAACAGCCTCCCTGAGGAGGTCGTGGAGTCAAGAACAGTGGGGGAATTCAAGAATGCATGGGACAGACATAAGGCAGTCCTAGTGGAGGGTAGGAGGAAGTAAGCTGTTGGTTTATTAGGATCTGCAGCTTATCTGTTAGGTAGGAAAATGGGCAGACTAGGTGGGCCAAGCAGTCCTTATCTGCCGTCAAATTCTATGTTTCTAAGACACCTGTAAGCCTCCTTACAGCTTGCTGGTCTCCAAAAGCAACACTTATTCAAAGCTGAGACCTCTGACTGAGCAGTGCCACAGACGCCTTCCTCCTGTGGTGGGGGAGCACATCTGGACAGTGCCTAGACTCTCCAAGAGTCACAGTTACACACAAATCTTTTGGAACTCTGAGCATTCTTTCTAGCTCTCAAAGCGTTTGCTCCTGTCATAAGGACAGACTGTACAATGTTGAACAGTCACCACTGCAATGCTTTTCACAATTGAGCAGTGGGGGCCAGATCAGGAATATTCTGTTTGCAGACTCCATAAATCTGATCTCTCGCCTTCTCCCTGGGAGTCTGCCTTTCAGCTATTCACCTCCCAAGCAAACACAGTACTCTTTCAGATGCTCTGTCATATCAGTGAAGGCCGGAGTGAATGGACTCTGAACAAACAAGTACTAGCCACAGTGTTCAGGCGGTGAGGCACACCGGAAGTGGATCGGTTTGCCTCTCACCTCAACTTCCAGCTTCCTCAATACTGTTGCAGGCCCCCAGTCCCGGAACACTTCCCCTAGATGCCTTGATCCTGAACTGGTCCGGGAGGTTCCTGTATGCATTCCCTTCCTCCCTTTCCCCTAATACTCAGGGTATTTGCTGAAACTCAGACAACAGCCTGCATCAGTGATTCTTGTGGTTCTGGACTCCTGGTGGCTCCGGACTTGCCCAGGCAAGCCTGGTACCCTCTCCTTCTCTCAATGTCCTGCAGCAGGCCCATTCGTCTGCCTCCAACTTACTCCTTGCTTACCCTTCCTAAGACAGGAGTGCAGTATCCAGACCTACACTCTGTTCACCTTATGGCCTGGTACTTGCGGAGTTAGTTTCATCCTCACAGTACTCCGAACAAGTTTTTCAGATACTGAGGATGGCTAAAAAACTGAACACTAGAAAAACTTATGCAGCCAAGTGGAAAAGGTTTTGTCTCTGGTGCAAGAGCAAAAAGGTCAAACCCCTTTCAGCTTCAAACCCTCAGCTGCTAGATTATCTGGTACACTTACAGGCGTCAGGCTTGAAACCATCTTCCCTCAAGCTTCACCTTGCTGCAATTTCGTCCCACCTTTCGGAGGGAAAGAAAAAATCATTTTTTTCCCACGCCATATTTATTTATTAAATTTAAATTTTGATAATCGGGTGAGCCCGCTGGGACCCGAAGGTCCCTTTTTCAGGGGCGACCCGAGGGTTACATACATAACATGGGATTGACTTGACAAGATACAACAGGTTTTCAAAGGCCTCTTGCACCTTCAGCCTCCAATCAGGGAGCCTGTTCCTCCTTGGACCCGAACTTTTGCATAAACAGGCTCATGAAGCCACCCTTCGAGCCTATGTCCACGGCTTGCAAAAATTTTGTAACATGGTAGGTAGTGGACATTAGTTTATTTTCTGTGTGTGGAAATTGTAAAACTTTTCAATCGGTACTGCTGGAACCGGTTGTTTTTTCTTTCTTCTGTAAGTCTTTGGTTTATTTGTGTTAGTGTGCAGTACCGGTCCCTATCGGTTTAAAAAAACTGTATTTGTAGACGTTTTTTCCACAGCCCATAACACTGTTGGTAACCGATTTGGGAAGGGGGGGGAGGGGGTCTTGCCTGGCATTAAAGCTGCTAAAGGGTAAGTAGATAGGATGGCTACGTCTGAGAAACCCCCCAAAAAAACTGGGCGTACTGGGTTTCAGCACTGTAGTGAGTGTGGGGATGTCTTTGCTAAGGCAGACCCTTACACCACCTGTGTGTATTGTCTGGGGTTTGACCACCTCGATTCGGACTGCCAAATATGTTAGAATTTCCTGAAGGCCAGCCTGGACAAGAGATTGGGCAGGCTTAGGGAAAAGGAGGCAGAGAAGTCCGCTGAACTGGATGGCCAGCCTGGTTTGGTTCCGGTCGAACCTAAGGGAGTGCCCACTGACCTGGGCGATACTCCCTTGGGCAAAAGGAGAGCCGATCTGGAGGGGTTGGTTCCGTCTAAGAGAAAAAAGAAATTTGCCGATTCGCATCCAGAACTGTCATGTCCAACCGCCGAACAGATTGCCAGGGCAATTAGCATTGTAGAATTGCTCCATTCAGTTCCGGCTGATCCGGCGCCTCCCAGTAGGCGCTCAATTCGTCCAGTTCCGGAATATTGTCCGGATGATTACTATGAACCAGATTTGGAAGGGGATGATGATGATGATGGCGGCGGCCTGGATGAGCCCATTGAACTGGACATCTCCCCAGACAGGCCTTCCAATGTTTCCCCTCCTAGGCTTTGAGCCCCCTTTCTACTATTTGTTTTACAAAAAAGTGGCAGAGACCCTCCAGCTCCCTTGGGTTGAAGCTGTTGAGGAACAAGAGGAGCCTGACTGTGTAGAGATGATGGACATCCCACAGTCCAAAAGGCTGTCTATTCCCCTCCATAAATCTTTTGGGAAATGGACACAAAAAATTCTTCAGACACCAAATTCATTACCTCCTGTAGACAAGAGAATGGACAGGAGGTATATGCTGTCAGGTTCCGGCACAGAGTACTTGTTCGAACAATGCAGCCATGTTGGGGTCATGCAGGCTGCAGTCTGTGACAAGGCTAATGTACCTTTGGCTTCACACACCCCAGATAGACTCTAGGAAGGTGGATGCTGTGGCCAAGAAACAGTACTTTGCATCCTCCTTTGGACTCAACCAGGCAAACTATATGGCCTACAGAGCCAGATACCAAAAGTCCTCATGTGATACTGTTCTGGAGCTGGCTAAACAGGCTTCCCCTCCAGCTAGCCAAAGAGCTGGAGGAGGTGGCTGCTGATGGGATTGAGGCATCCAAAGTCCAGTTTCATGCTGCTGTGGACTCCAGTGATGTTTCATCACGAGTCATGGCTACATCTATGCCTCTTAGGAGATTTGCTTGGCTCAGATGTACTAGCCTCTCACAGGACACCCAGGCTAAGGCCAGGGATTTCCCTGTGGTGGGTAGTTCTCTGTTTGGGGAGCAGACAGAGAATTACATGAAAGACGAGTATAGGACCACCAATAGGAGTGCACAGGCCAAGAAAAGGCAGGCAACTCCTCAGAAGCAGCAATCTAGGGGCAGACCTTTTCACAGGCCTCCTCTCCTTTTCCTCGGAGGGGGTTCTTCAGAGGGAGAGGCCAAAGGGATATGAGCAGGGCTGCATCCTCCTCTGTCCAAGGCTTCTGCCAAGCAGATACCCTGATGTGTCAACCCGGGTCGACTTCCCCCTTTAAAGTAAGAGACAGGCTAGCTTACTACTTCCAGGCCTGGAAGTCTGTTACCTCAGACAAGTGGGCCCTGGAGGTAGTAAGCCAGGGATGTCAAGGACATCACCGACTTGCAAGAGAAGGGGACGGCCCTGAAATCTGTGGATTCCATATAACATCCCCATCCCAGCGCTGTCCTTTTGCAGGCGCTGCCCGGCCTCAAGTGAAACCCCAAGGGAGGCAGGCACCAAACGCGGACCCCACAGCTGCCAGGCCCCGCCACCCAAAAAGCAGCTGCTGCCCACCACCTGACTCTTTCCCTCTCCCACCGCCTCCGGACTCCCCGGAGGAATCAGTAGGAGGGAGGTTCTCCCTCCACCTTCCGGGTTGGGAGAGGATAACATCGGATTCATGGGTGCTTCAGATTATCGCAGAAGGGCACCCCCCTCTGAAGTCCACTTACTCAAGGGACCATCATCCTTTGGTCAGGGAAGAAATATCTGCTCTCCTTGCGAAGCAGGCCATAGAACCTGTCCCCCCTCACCTTCACGGGACGGGTTACCATTCCCATTTCTTCCTTGTACCAAAGAAGACTGGAGATCTCAGACCCATTCTCGATCTCAGCTCCCTGAACTTCTATGTAGAATACAAGAAGTTCAGGATGCTCTCCCTTCAAACCCTTCTGCCCCTTCTTCGGCCGGGCCAATGTCTTTGTGCACTGGATATGCAGGATGCATACCTGCACATCCCCATTCGATCCCTCTTTTGAAAAGTACCTCGGTTTGCTTTCCAGGGGACCATACCAATTCGGGCACTCCTTTTGGTCTTTTCTCGCTCCCAAGTTTTTACCAAATGCCTGGCGGTGGTAGCAGCCCACCTCGTACTTTGGGAGTTCAGGTGTTTCCCTACCTGGACGACTGGCTCCTGGCGGCCTCATCCAGGAGGAACTCCTGCATTTCTCTCCCTCACCCAACAGGTTTCACTTGTCTGGGTATCACCATCAACCATTCCAAGTCTCATCTGGACCCTTCCCAGAGACTCCAGTTCATGGAGGCAATCCTCGTCGACAGTGTGCAAGGCCTTCCTGCCTTCGGACAGAGGCCTCCCTCAAATCACAATTTCCCTACTTGGGACGCGGAAGGTTCAGCTGAATAGTGCTCCGTCTTTTAGGGCTTATGGCGGCTGCCATCCCGACGGTTCTGCGCACGCGACTCCACATGAGGATCTCTCAGTGGACTCTTCGCTCTCAGTGGGATAAACTTGTAGACGACCTAGATCATCTGGTGCTGATCTCCTCACCGATGACAAGAGACTTGCAATGGTGGGTGGTTCGAGAGAACCTGTTCCGGGGGGGGTCTTCTTCTTTCATCCCCCCCCCCCCAGACTCTTACCACGGACACATCAGGCGAAGGTTGGGGAGCCCATCTGGGTCCTCACCGAACCCAGGGTTTATGGTCCAGATTGGAGTTAGCTCTCCACATCAGTGTGCTCGAGCTACGAGCAGTACTATATGCTCTCCAAGCCCTTCACCAGTACATCCTTCCCGGTCACCTAGCTGTCCAAACGGACAACATGTGCATGGTGTGGTACATCAACAAGCAGGGAGGGACTCGGTCCTACCCGCTGTGCAGGTAAGCAGTGAGGGTTTGGGAATGGGCAGTGCTTCACAACCTTCACCTCATGGCGATCCATGTTCCAGGAGTCGACAATATCCTGGCAGACTAGCTAAGTCATTCCTTGGCTCTGCGACGCGAGTGGGAACTGTACCAAAAGGTTCTAAACGGCATCTTCCAGCTTTCGGGGACTCCACAGGTAGACCTGTTCGCCTCTTCCCAAAACGCAAAACTTCCCACCTTTTGCTCGCTCGCTCCAGAGCGAGGCACTTTCTGGAGCGACGCTCTGTCTGTAAGCTGGAAGGACAGATTCGTCTATGCTTTTCCCCCAATTCCTCTGGTCCCTCGTGCGGTGCAGAAACTTGCATTGGAAGGAGCGAGAATGATTCTGATCGCTCCTTTCTGGCCCAGGCAAATCTGGTTCTCTCTTCTACAACAATACTCAGAGGTTCCTCCTCTTCCTTTATCTCGAGATTGCCGACCCAGGATCAGGGACCCTGGTCCATCCGGGACTCAAGTCTCTCCAACTTCATGCATGGCTCCTGCAGACCTAGCCCAATCTCGTTTTGGCGTCTCTCCTAAGGTGGCCGAGATTCTGGTGGAGGCTAGAAAACCCTCCAGTAGGTCCACCTACACTATGAAATGGAAGCGATTTTCCATGTGGCGCCTTTCTCCTGTCCTGTGGCCGTTCTGCTCGATTATTTGCATCATCTTTTCGACCTGGGTCTCAGTCACACCTCTTTGAAGGTTCACATGGCTGCTGTTTCAACCTACCATGTTCCTTTTGCTGATAAAGCCTTTGCCCAATTAGAAGTATCCAATACCTTTCTTCATCTCAGACCCCCTGTTCGGACTCCTGCTCCCCCTTGGGATTTGAACTTTGTTCTCGAGAAACTTACCCTTCCTCTTTTTGAGCCTGCGGCTTCCGCAGACTTGAAGTTCTTATCGTGGAAGACGCTCTTCTTGGTGGCCATTACTTCTGCTCGCAGAATTTCCGAGCTCCAGGCCCTTATGTGTAAAGTCCCCTATCTGATTTTTCACAAAGAGCAGGTAGCTCTTCATACGAACCCTAAGTTTCTTCAAGTGGTAGCGGAGTCTACATTAAATCAGTCTATTGAGTTACCTGCTTTTTCACAGTACTCAACCAGGAGAATACTTGCTCCATACCATGGATGTCCACAGGATTCTGAGATACTACACCGATAGGATGAAGGATCTCAGAAAGACTGATCAGTTGTTCGTCTCTTTTGCTCACAAAAGGGAAGGCAATGCTGTCTCCAAGCAACGCCTGTCAAAGTGGTTGGCTCATTGCATCACTTTCTGTTATGACAAGTACAACAAGACGCTTCTGGGTCAAATCAGAGGTCACTCCACTCGTGGAGTAGCGGCCTCTGTGGCTTGTTTCAAGAATGTGTCTGCGACAGACATCTGTGCTGCTGCCACCTGGACTTCTGTCCATACCTTTAAGAAACATTACAGTTTGGACATTGCCTGTCGCCGTAGAGCAGACTTCGGGTTAGCTGTCTTGCAAGGCCTCTTATCTTGAGGTTTGCAAGGGCTTTTGCTACTTCTTGGAGTAGTTCCTCCTGGTGCCTTTCATTTGTTCCAGACTGCTTGGGATTCTGTCCTATGTGTAATTACCTACTGCAAGAGCCCTCTCGAAGTAAGATAGTACAGTTACATATGAACTTACCGTTACAGTAGATCTTCGAGAGAGGCTCTTGCAGGAGGTAATACTTTCCCGCCCTCCATCCCCCTAGGCTTTTTCAGCTTCTTTTCCATTAAGAGAAATATCCGCTTCTCTCTCGTCCGGGGCGTCCGGGACCACCCCTTTATACCGGCGTCTTCTGACGCTGGTCACCTGACGTGGGGCGGTCCCTCACCAGGGACTGCTAGCTAGAAATTTTTCCGTGGGGTCCTGCCGACGTCAGTCCTATATGTAATTACCTACTGCAAGAGCCTCTCTCGAAGATCTACTGTTACCGTAAGTTCTTACATAACTGTACTTTCCTACTCTACACAAGGGCAAGGCTCTGTACTTCAGATGCTTCCTTATCTCCCCACCACCAAAAAAAAAAAAACAGGAGTGGCAGCCCATCCTAGATCTAAGATACTTAAACAAGCACCTATCAAGCCAAATTTCAAAATGGTGACTCTGGGAATAATTCTTCCCTCTCTGAGGCCAGGGGATTGGTTAGCCTCCCTGGAACCTCAAGGATGCTTATTTTCACATTCCCATCAGGTGCTCCCACAGAAAGTACCTCAGGTTCGAACTGCCTTCAGGCCATTATCAGTTCAGAGCAGCGCCCTTCGGACTAACATCAGCACCAAGGGTGTTCACAAAATGCTTAGCAGTAGTAATGGCCTTTCTAAGGAGACAAAACATTTCCATATTTCCATACGTGGACGACTGGCTCATTACTGGGCAGTCTCCTGGCCAAATCAGGTCATACCTGCAAGTGACCCAGCAGTTGCTCACTTATCTGGGATTCCTCCTCAATCTTCCAAAGTCGGTTCTTGAACCAGTGCAACTCCTGACCTTCATGGGGTAGAGTTGGACACTGTCCAAGCCAGAGCTTTTCTTCCTCTGGCAAGGGTAAAGGCCCTTACAGACCTGACTTCTTCTTTTCACTTTCTGTTGTCTCGACCAGCAAGGCATTTTCTTCAACTGCTGGGCCACATGGCAGCTTCCACTGCAGTGGTACAAGGGGCCAGATGTCAGATGAGGGACATCCAGTTCCACTTGAGGGCTTTTTGGTCTCAGAAAAAAAGATCCTCTAGCCAAATTGGTTCCAGTGACTCAGACTCTGATCTAGGCTTTCCAATGGTGGTTGGATCAGGACAACCTCAGACAAGGAGTCCCATTCATCACCCAGACTCATTCTGTGGTACTAACCACAGATGCTTCTCTCCTGGGGTGGGGAGCTCACTTGGGAGTTCTCACAGCACAGGGAGTGTGCTCCCCTCAGGAGTCTTTACTTCATATCAATCTTATGGAGCTCAGGGCAGTGTACCTCGCTCTGCAGGGTGGTTCAGGACAGACACCACCACCATGTGGTATGTCAACAAGCAGGTAGGCACTCTGTCTACGGCCTTGTGCACGGAAGCCATGAAATTATGGTCCCTGGCTTATTACATAGAAATAGACTTTGATGGCAGATAAGGATCACTTGGCCCACCTAGTCTGCCCATTTCCCTACCTAGAGGATAAGCTGCAGATCCTATTCAACCAGCAGCCTATTTCTTCCTACCCCCCACAAAAATTGCCTTATGTCTGTCCCATGCATTCTTGAATTCTCCCACAGTTTTAGACCCCACAACCTCCTCAGGAAGGCTGTTCCATGCATCAACCACCCTCTCTGTGGAAAAAAATACTTCCTCATATTGCCCCTGAGCCATCCCTCCTCTATCTTCAAATTGTGCCCCCTTGTTCTTGCACATCTCTTTTTCTGAAAGGTGTTACCCTCTTGGACTTTGTTGATTCCACTGAGGTACTTCAAAGGTTCTATCATGTCCCCCCTCTCCTCAAGGGTATACATATTAAGCTCCTTTAGTCTCTCCTCGTATGGCTTCTCTTGCAGACCTTGCACCATTTTAGTTGCCCTTCTCTGAACTGCCTCCATCCTGTCTATGTCCTTGCGGAGATGGGGTCTCCAGAACTGGACGCAGTACTCCAGATGGGGTCTAACCAACTGTCTGTACAGGGGGATAACAACTTCTGTTTTCAACTGGTGATACCTCTCCCTATACATCCCAGTATACCCCCAGCCCTCCCTACTGCCTTCTCACATTGTTTGCCAAACTTAAGGTCATTTGATCTGATTACCCCCAGGTCCCTTTCCATTTTTTTTTTTGTTTATTACCCCCCTGTTGTAATCTTCCCTAGTTTTGTTTCCCAGGTGCATTACTTTTACTTCTTTGCATTGAATTCAAGCTGCCATACTTCTGACCATTCCTCTAACCTTGCCAAGTCCCTTCTCATCCTTTCCACGCCTCCTTGTGTATCAACCCTATTGCAGATCTTTGTGTCATCTGCAAAGAGGCATACTTTTCCTTCCAGTCCCTCTGCAATGTCACATAGAGACATTAAAAAGGACTGGACCCAGTACTGAACCCTGCGGTACCCCACTAGTAACCCCTCTTTCTTCAAAGTGGACTCCATTTATAATTACCTTCTGTGTCTTGTTATTCAGCCAATGTTTTACCCAGGCTACCACCCTGGGACCCACTCCCAGGCTGGTTAATTTGACTACTTATCTTTTGTGTGGGACTGTGTCAAATGCCTCGCTAAAGTCTAGGTAGGCCACGTCCACAGCCCCTCTCTGGTGTACTGCTTTGGTCACCCAGTCAAAGAAATCAATTAGATTCGTCTGACATGACCTTCCCGCTGTAAACCCATTCTGCCTTGGGTCCTGTGCCCCACTGGTCTCTAGATAGTCACCAGTTCTTTCCTTCCGAAGTGATTCCATCACTTTCCCTACCACAGAGGTCAGACTGACAGGTCTGTAGTTTCCTGCCTCTGTCTTGGTCCCACTTTTGTGAAGGGGAATCGCATCTGCCTTCTTCCAGTCCTCAGGTACCACACCATCCTCCCATGATTTGTTAAAAAGGGTAGTCAGTGGTGTCACTAGTTCTCTGCTTATTTCTTTTAGAATTCTGGGGTGAATTCCATCAGGCCCCATTGCTTTGTCCACCTTCAGTTTTAGGAGTTCTTTCAGAACCCTTTCTTATGTGAAAGGGCTGGGATCGAACCCCTCTCCGGAGTGCTTCTGTTAATTGGATTAGGCACCTCCCCCACTTCCTCTTTTGTGAATACTGAACAGAAGTATTCATTCAGTATCCCTGTTTTTTTCACTGTCACTCTGTTCACCCAGTATCCATTCTGTTTAGCCTCACTATCCCTCCCATTGTCTTTCTATGCTTCCTGATATACCCATAAAAGGTTTTATCCCCCTTCTTAACCGAGTTAGCTATCTTTTCCTCAGTTTGCGCCTTTGCTATTCTGATTACCCTCCCTGCTTCCTTCTGCCTTAACTGGTACAGTTCTCTGTCCTGCTCCTTCTGTCTTTCCTTATACTCCCTAAATGCTATCTTTTTCTCCCTAACCTTCACCGCCACCTCTTTTGAGAACCATAGTGGCTTTTTCTTTCGTTTTGATTTGTTTAGTTGCTTCACACAAAGGCTTGTTGCCTCTGTGTTGGCAGTTTTGATATTTCCCCATTGCTGCGCCACCCCTCCTTCTAGCCTGTTTACTAGTGTTTTTCTAAGGCACTCTCCCATCTTGCCAAAGTCGGCCCTCCTGAAGTCCAGAACCCTCACTTTTGTATGGCTTGACTTCTGTAGCTGAGTTTATCGTGAACCACACTGTTTGGTGGTCACTTGTTCCCAGATGGCTATCCACTTCTAGATCTGAGATCCTCTCACTGTCCCCATTTGAGAGTACGAGGTCTAAGATTGCTCCTCACGAGTAGGTTCCAAAACTAGCTGTTTGAGGCATGCCACCTGAAGGGCATCAAGAATGGCCCTGCTTTTGGATGTGGCTGCCCAAAGGTGCTCAGTTAACATCTGGCATGTAAGGTCCACCATCAACAGTATCTTCCCTTTCTCTGCCATCCTAAGTATGCCTTCTGTCATATCCTTGTCCCATTCCCTCCGCCTGACATGGGGGTCTATATACAACCCCTTTGCGGATTGTGGTGCCATTTCCAGTCTCTAAGGTGATCCACAGTGCCTCCTCTCCTCCCTGTTTACTCTTTTGTTCAATTGCCTTTATCCCTTCCCTTACATAGAGGGTTACTCCCCCATCCCACCTTCTGCTCTCCCTGTCTCTCCTGTAGGTTGTGTACCCTGGTATGTTAACATACCAGTCATGGTTCTCTGTGTACCATGTTTCTGTGACTGCTACGATATCCAGGCATCCCTCTTCCATCAAGGCCACCAGTTCAGGGAGCTTGATGCCTAGACTACGGGCATTGGTTCTCATTACCCTCCATTTCCTGATGGCCTTACCCCTTTTTGCCCCATCTCTGTCCTTATTGCATTTGTCACTTTCTCCATTTACCCCTGCACTTCTCACTATCGACATCTCTTGTTGGTGTCTACCTCACTTAGTACTCTGATATTTTTTGGAGAGGCTAGTATTTCCCTGCTCCTTTCCAGTTCCTCCCCGCTAGTTTAAATGCTTGTCAATGAAGTATTTAAACCTATCACCTAGGATCCTGGTTCCCCTCCTGGACAGATGCAGACCATCATGCCAGTATAGGCTTGCATCCCTCTAGGTGGACTCCCAATCCCCAGTGAAGCCAAATCCCTGAGCTCTGCACCAGTTTTTCAACCACTGACTGAATCCCGTGGTGTGGAGCACCCTAGCCTCACTCGTGCCCTAGACAGGCAGTATCTCCGAGAAGGTTACCATGTGTGTTATTTGTCTAAGGCCCCTTCCCGTCTCCGCAAACTCTTCTTGCACTGCTCTGATCCCTTTCTTAGGTGGACAATGACATCCAGCTCCCTCCCCTGTGCAGCTGCTCCGGCGATCCTGAGGATTCGCTCCCTGTCCCTCCAAGCCATGGCGCCAGGCAGGCACCTCACCTCCTTCTCCCCTTCCTCCCCCAGTTCTGCCTTCCTAACAATGGAGTCCACCACCAGGAGTTGTTTCTTTCCTCTGTGGGGTCCCATGCCACCCTCCTGTGGGTCTCCTTTGTGGAGATTCCCAGCATCCTCCTTAGTCTCCACTGTAGGTGCCTCCATAGAGGAACCACACTTTTCCAGAATGGCATAGAAATTGTGGAGAGGTACAGCTGGAGGGATGCGACTCTATTCCACCACCCTCACCCTCCCTGAGCCCACTGTGGTTCAACCACTCCTCTTTCTTGGCAACCTCTGAGGCAACGGCAGTGACCCTAGTGGTCCCTGGGTGGGAGAAGAGGTCCCACAAATCCTGGCCAACTCTGCCTGGAGATGAGCAACCTTCTTCCTCAGCCCAGAGAGGTGTCTGCAGATGGGACAACACTGCATCCTCCAGAACATCTCCCGGAAGACTGCTGCTCCACAGCATCTGCACTGCACCACTCTCATCATGTATTTTTTCTGGCCCCCTAACAGTTATTTGGAATACTTACTCTTTCCTCTGTTTATTTCTTTTTTTTTTCTTCTCTCCCTACTTACTTACTGCCTCTGCACCCTTTTAGCTCCTGATGTTCCTGTTCTGAGACAAGAAGTTCCTATATTTCTCAGTAGTCTCCTTACTTGCTCAGAGTCAGACCTCCAGCAGCTGGGGGATGGAGAGCTACTCTTGCCCTTCTAGGATGGTGAGTCTTTGGTGGCTTTGTGATCACTCACTTCCTGCTCCCAAACAGGAAGTTCCTGTTGTCAGTTAAAATCCTGTGCCTATAAAAGTAGAACTGGTTTAGGGTGGAGGGGAAGGAAGGAGAGCAATATAGTCACAATAGAGAAGTTATAGTTATACCAGTAGCTCCTTCCTCCTGCTGTTCTGTCTGTTCTCTGGCAGAAGCTATCTAGGGCAGTGTTTATATCTGGTCTTAACCTGGCTGCTCCTAGCTGTATTCCCTACAGACATCTCTGGTAGCAGTCCACCTTCCAGGGAAGGACAGTGTGCTAGCAGATGCTCTGAGCAGGATATCTCGGGGGGCCATTGCGAATGGTCCCTGGATCCCCTAGTGTTAAGTGATTTTTTTTTCAAGATGGTGCACTCCTGAGATAGATTTCTTTGCAGCCCCTGACAATCACCAACTTCCTCTCTTCTGTTGCAGACCACCAGTCTTGGGCTCAGTCCTCCTGGATGCTCTACTTCTGGATTGGGAGGGGAAGTTTCTTTATGCCTTCCTCCCTTTCCTCTGTTGTTCAATGTTCTGGTCAAGATAAAGTCACAAGCTTGCAAAGTGATCCTGATTGCTCCAGACTGGACCAGGCAGCCCTGGTATCCTCTCTTGCTGTCCCTAGCAGTCCATCTTCCCCCATCTCTTCCCAAGAATCACAATCTGTTAACCTCCTCTCAGGGGAGGATTTGGTACCCCAACTTTCGGTGTCTCAACCTCAAGGTGTGGCTCTTAAAGAGTTAGAATATGCAAGCCTGCATATGTCTCTGGGTTCTGGATATTCTCAAAGCCTCTTGAAACCTACCACCAGAATAATTTATAATTCCAAATGGAAAAGATTTAGCATTTGGTGTTCCAGTAGGCAGATGTCTCCAGATACTGCTGATTTGGCTATAGTTCTGGATTATATGGTTCATCTTAATAGCTTTGGCCTCAGACCAGCTGCTCTGAAAGTACACTTGGCAGCTGTTTCTGCATTTCTGTCAGTGGGGAAGGTTTCCTCACTGGCATCTCATCCTGATTTCTGTAAATTCTTTAAAGGATTGCTCCATACCAATCCTCCTTTTAAGCACCCTTCTCCTGCTTGGGATCTTAATGTTTGCATTGCTCAGCTTATGCAATCCCGGTTTTGAGCCTTTGGCCTCAGCAGAATTTAAGTACTTGACTTGGAAAGCTGTGTTCCTGGTAGCTATTACCTCTGCCAGGCATATCAGTGAATTACAACCTATGTCAGTGTAGCCTGATTTTATCTCATTCCATAGAGATAAAGGTGGTCCTTAGAACTAACAGGAGGTGCTTACTCAAAGTGGTTTCAGATATTCATCTGAACCAGTCCATGTCTCTTCCTGTGTTCTTCACTGATCATTCTTCTTTAGGGGAAAGAAGGTTACACAGCTTCTATGTTAAGAGGGCACTTAGCTACTACATTGAGTGCACTAAGGCACTTAGGTTTGACTGTCCTCGGTTGTTTCTCACTTATGGTGAAGTGGGAAAGGGCAAACCTGCTACTAAGAGGACTGTTGCCAGATGGATTGTCTCTTGTATACGATTCTGCTATGAGAAGCTAGGCAAAATACCCCCCTTAGGCCTGAGGGTTCATTCGATTAGAGGTACAGCGGCTTCTCTGGCTGCTGCCAGAGATATATATCATTACTAGAAATATGCAAAGCAGCCACCTGAAAAACAGTCCATACATTCACCAGGCATTATTCTCTGGATATTCAGGCTAGGAGTGATGCTAGGTTTGGTACAGCAGTACTGCAGAGCCTATTCCCAAAATAGGTTCGGCCCCTCCTCCATGGAGATACTGCTTGGTAGTCTGCATAATCAAGACTTCATGTTGTTTGAAGAAACAATTACTCACCTTCGTAATTGTGTTTCTTGTAATGGAGTCATGCTGTATTCTGACCTCCCTCCCTGCCTCCCCTCTCAGAACCTTGTTTTGGGGAAGTGGGTTGGCAGGTACAGTGCTGTACCTCAGGGGTGCACTTAACACCCCACCCTCCCCCAGTGTAGAGAGGGGAGTAGGTTATGTTTATGTTGTTTTTTTTGTAGTTATGATGTTCGCTACCTAATTTCTGTTTTGGAGTTATCGACTTGAGTCTTCTGGGACCCAAAACATTTGGTTGCCATTTGGCTTGTTAATTTGCAAATTTCCACCTAGCTGGTGTAGTTAGTATTAGCTTGTAAGAATCTGACAGTTACACTTTGAAGTGCAGCAGACAGAGGTTTGAACGAGCTTGAGCACAACGTTCTATGCTCTGGTATAGAGTTAACTCTTTCCTCTCCAGAGCAGTTCAAGTGCTGGGGCTAACTGCATAATGTCAGAATACAGCAAGACTCCATTAGAAGAAACACAATTACTAAGGTGAGTAATTTTTCTAGGGACATGGATATGTTCATCCACACTGTCTGGCAGGTTCCTTGCCGCTTTAAATCTTGCCGGAAGGTCTTCAAGCTGGCTCCTCCCACCCACCCGGGTGCTAAAACTCTCTGCTCCGCCCCATGACCCCAGATCTTCCTTACCGCTTGGAAGCTCGGGTTCCCTGCTTAGCGTTCTGTGTTTTCGACTGGTTCCTGATTCTTCGGTTCATCCGAATTTAGTTTTGAAGTTTTCTAAACTTTGGTCTTGTTTTCCTTCGTTGCTGCGGTGGACAATTAGTTTCCCGGCTCTCGGAGGTGCCCTGGCAGGCAGAATTTATACAGGACTGATCCGCACTCCACGTGCGTATACTGCCTCGACTTAGACCACGACCCGCAGGTCTGCAAGTTGTGCCGCGCTTTTTCGCCCAACGTCCTGGAGGATCGTGCTGCCCTACGGAAACTCAGGCACTCCGAGGAGTTTTCCCCGCCGGTAAAACCCAAAGAGACTTGTTGGGCGGTGTCCGGCGGCTGGCTTGACTGAGCAGCTCGAGCACTCGATCGCCCTCGAGGAGGAGGCGGTCCAGTCCGCATCTCCCTCCTCCTCGGTCGCGGCATTTATCCTGCTGTCTCTGAGTTCCTATCATTCGGCTTCGTTCAGGGAGCTTCGCCAGTCCCTTTCTGTGTAGGGAGAGGGGCCATCGAGACTTTCCTCTCGGCCCAAGACGAGGGAGTCGAAGGGTAAGTCCCATCGTCGGCGTTTGTGGGAGCGGGAGAGGTCTCCTTCCCCGGACAGCCAACTGTCTACTTCTGTTGAGGTTGCGGCTCAGGCCGCTGGCTTAATGGTGTCCCCGTCAGGCCAGCCTGCCCCGACTCCCGTTGACATAGTTGTTATCTCTTGACCCGTCAGCCGGGTGGTTGACTGGTAGAGCCGTCAACCCCTCTCCGCCGGTTCCCCCGGTGGAGACCGAGGATCTGCCCGAGCCTGCGGGGCGGCAGTCCCTGGTCAGTGTCCGGGCCGAGGGAAGAGCGGGTGTCCCCCGCCTCTTCCCAGATCCACCCTCGGTTTCACTGAGGGTCTCGGTCTCGGACTTCTTCTCGGTCAAGTCGCTCCTGCTGACTTCGGCGGTCTCGGTCTGGGCACCGAATTAAGTGGCAACACCGTTCCTCCTCGTCATCCTCCTCGGATGAGGAGACTTCGACGCAGATTGCGTCGATGTTACGAGGAGCTTATGTGGCAGCAGTTGCAGTTGCCGGGGAGTCAGTCGACTCAGATTCATTCCCCGGCTATCAAGTGGCTGCCGCCCGAAAGGCCGAAGCAACCGCTCGCCGCAGTCGAGATGCCCATTTCTGGGCCGGTTGCTTGGCCAAATCTAGCTGCCCCACCGATTGTGGTGGAACCTCGGTCGGGTCACGGCCTGCCCAGCAGGTCGTCAGTCACCCTCACTCCCGGCCGCCCCCAGCAGGTGAAGGGTGGCTCAGGCCTGAGGCAGCTCTTTGCAGACTCTTCAGAGTCTGAGGACGGCTCCTCCGTGTTCCCCAGGCGGGTTGGCCTGGAGTCCTCCCAGGGCCAGTCTCTGGACGGTAGCCCATTGTCCTTCTTGGGTCTGCTTAGGCTCATTTCGGAGTTTACCAGGATGCAGCTCGAACCCGTATCCAAACTGGCCTATTATCCCCTTACGGAGATTCTAGACCGAGGGGATTCACCCACGGAGGCCTTCCCTGTGGCTGAGGCCATTGTCTGCCCAGCCTTGGAGTTTTGGCAGCGGCCTGCTTCCTGTCCTGTGCCCTCGGCCAGGAAGTATGCGGTCCCTACCGGCTCTTTGCCCGGTTTCTCGGAGCACCCCTCTGCTGAGGGGTTAGTCACCGATAACGTCTTCCAGCGTTCCGGATATGCTCGAGACATGGACAGGCCCCCCGACAAGGAGTCCAAAAGGCTGGACTATGTCAGGCGCAAGGTATCGCCATGCCTCCTCGACCTCAGCAGGCCAGCTCGGCCGCGCTGATGGCACACTTTTCCCATGCCCTCATGGGCTCCCTAGATGAGGTGATCTCTCATCTCCCGGCCGACCTGCGGACCACGGCCCGGCAGGTGCGGGACCAGGGAAAGGTGGTGGCTAAGCAGCAGGTTCAGACTGCTCTGGATATAGGTGATTCCTGTGCCAGGTCGGTAGCGGCTGCAGTGGCCATGCGCCGCAGGGCGTGGCTGAGGATATCCACCTTCTCGGCGGATACCCAGCACAAGTTGGCGGACATCCCCTTCCTGGGGACTGACCTCTTCGGCCCTGGAGTGGAGGGTCACCTACAGTGGATCGAAAAGTCCAACGCCACTCTGGACTCGGTCACCTGTGCCCAGAGGGACAAGGGCCGCCGGCAACATCAGCTTAAGACCTTTCGTCCTTCGGCACGACCGGCCCATCAGCACCAACAAGAGGGCCAGCAGGCTTGTGCTTGGCATCCCAAACCCAAGCCGGCGGCTTCCTCTAATGGGAAGCAAGGAGGTAAAGGCCCAGGAGCTCCCTCGGCTGGTTCCCTCCTCCAAGCCTGCCCAGTGACGGGTTGAGGGGCATCGCCCCCAACCTCGCCACCCTTCCCTGGCCCCCCCGTGGGGGGGGGACGGCTCCGCCACTCCCTTCCGCCAGGTCTGCTATCTCCATGGACTGTTGGGTGTGGGAGGTAGTAGGTAAGGGCCTACCTCTGGTTTCGAGCAGGCCCTTCCCTTTCGAGCCGTCGCCCCCCGGAGGGGCACGGGGTCCGAAGCCTCGCCATCGGCCTGCCGAGCTGATATTGCCCTGCACCTTGAAAAAGGGGTGATCAGAAAGGTGGCGGATCCTCCTCCGGACCCAGGGTCTGTGTCCAGGATATCCTGGCCCCAAAACGGACG
Organism: Neoceratodus forsteri; assembly: GCA_016271365.2. NCBI lineage: Eukaryota > Metazoa > Chordata > Ceratodontiformes > Ceratodontidae > Neoceratodus > Neoceratodus forsteri. Next base: position 449,991,041 of record CM057458.1, read on the forward strand.
GGGAGGCTGGCGCCCCATTCTCGACCTGCGCGACTTGAGTAGGTCCCCAAGGTCTTGGACCTTCAGGATGGTCATGGTCAATTAGGGCATGTGGTTCTGTTCCCTGGACCTCCAGGACGTGTTCTTCTCATCCTGATCCGTCCGTTTCGTCAGAATTTCCCCGCTTCAGAGCGAAGAGATCTCTTATGAGTTCCGGGCCATGCCCTTTGGCCTCTCTATCTCCCAGGGTCCTCACCAATGCATGGCAGTGGTGTCTGCATTCCTGCGGCGCCGAAGGGTCCAGGTGTACCCCTACCTGGGTGACTGGCTTTCGGCACCCCCTTCCAGAGCGGAAGTGGAGTGGTCCAGAGATCTGGCCCTCCAGGCTTGTTCTCAGATTGGCCTCCTCATCAACGAGGCCGAGCTGGAACTCGTGCCAAAGCAGGTGATGCCCTTCATTGGGACAGAGCTGGACTCTCTTCAGAGCCTGAACTCGGCTCCCGGCGGACAGGGCTGGAAATTTTCCTCTCTGCCCAATCATTCCTGGTTGGGCAATTGTGCCCTACCCGGGACTCCTGCGTCTCCTGGGCCCTACGGCGGCCTGCACCAGCGTGGTCCGTTGGGCCTGTTGGTACGTGTCCCCTTCATCGGGGACGGGTCAGTCAGCGGTCACAATGCTCGATCCTTGGATCAGCGGGTGACTGCGACCCAAGAAATGTGGAACGCTCTCCAGTGGTGGCCTGTTCCAGCACATTTGCAGGAGGGCATCCCATTCATCCGCCCTGGGCCGACGGTCTCTTTACTGACCGACACATTTCTGATGGGTTGGGGTGCCCATCGGGGGAGCACAGAGCGCATGGCCTCTGGTCCACTCCGGAGTCCCGGTGCTGTATCAACCTGCTGGAGCTCCGTGCGGTCTGCCTAGCTCTTACCGCCTTCGCTCCGTTTCTACGGGGTCAAGTGGTTCAGCTACAGACGGACAATACCACGACCACGTGCTACCTAAACCGCCAGGGCCGGACACGCTCCTTGTCCTTATGCAAGGAGGCTCTCCGCATATGGTCTCATGCACAGCCTGGAGGGGATCTCCTAGCCATTCAGGTGGCAGGAGCCTCCATCACCCTGGCCGATGCCCTAAGCCGGGTAGGGGCTGTGTCTCACGAGGGGTTCTCTCCTGCCGGAGGTAACACAAGTTCTGTTCTCCCACTGGGTCACACCTCAGCTGGACATTTTTTGCCTCCAGGGAGAACGCGAAGCTGAGACTGTTTCATGCCCGCCCCCCTCAGCAGGGTTCACTGCAGGGGGGTGCCTTTTCGAGGCCGTGGACCCCGGGCCTCTTTTACACCTTTCCCACATTCCCTTGATCCACAAGGTGTTTCTCAAGGCGAGGAGGAACAAGGCGCAGGTGATTCTGGTAACCCCAGTATCCAGTTCTCCTCAGTCTCGGCTCCAGGCTCCCGAGGCGGCTTCCGGCCGCCTGGACCTGATCTCTGTCGCCAGGGGAAGGTATTCCATCCGGACCTTCAATCCCTGCACCTGACGGCCTGGTTCCTGAGCGGTTAGATTCCAGGCCTTGGGTCTTTTGACGTGGTCCTCAACGTTGTTGAGGCGTCCCGTAAAGGAGTCGACCAGATAATGCTATGCCTTCAAATGGAAGAGATCTTCCATTTGGTGTCAGGGAAAGGGCCTGGACCCTTCCGCCTGTTCCTTGGCAAGCATTCCGGACTACCTGTGGTCCTTTTCTCAGCAAGGGCTTTGGTTGATGACCCTTAAGGTGCACCTGGCAGCCATCTCTGTCCTCCAGGTGTGGGCCGGAAAGCAGTCAGTGGCGCAGGAGAAGGTGGTCTGACGCTTTCTAAGGCCTTGATCGCATTTCCCCTCTGGTGTGAGAACCTCCACCTCTGTGGGATCTACTGCTGGTATTGGCCAAGCTCATGGGCAAGCCATTCGAACCAATGCACAGGTGTGATATCTCCCACCTGTTGTGGAAGACCGCCTTCTTGGTGGCTATCACGTCTACCAGGAGGACGGGAGAGCTCCAGGCGCTTCCTTTGAGTCTCCCTGTCTGGTCTTCCACAGGGACAGGGTTGTCCTGTGCCCCACCCGAAGTTCCTTCCGAAGGTGGTGTCGGAGCTTCACCTTAACCAGGTGTTGACTCCGCCGGTGTTCTACCCCAATCACACCTCGGTGGCGTATAGGCTCCATATTGGACCCTAGTTGAGCGCTCGCTTTCTTAAGGAGCGTACGGCTGAAGTTCGGGGAGAGGTTCGCCAGCTGTTTGTCACCTACGCTGAAGCCGCACCTGGCAGACCTGCAGCCAAGCGGACGATAAGCAGGTGGGTCACCTCCTGCATAGATCTCTGCTGTAGGTTGGTGGGCATGGAGCCTCCCAGAGGGATAAGAGCTCATTTTACCCGCCATACCGCTGCATCGGTAGCTGCTTCCAGGGATGTCCCTATCCAGGATATCTCGCAGGGCTGCTACCTGGAAATCGGCACATACCTTTTTACCCACTACCACATCGACCTTGAGTCACGCCGGGATGCTGGTTTTGGGGCCTCTGTTCTCCAGTCTTATTCCCTAAGTAGGGGGTGTGCGCCTTGCCTCCCTCCTCCCGGAGAACTGCTAGGAGTCTGCCAGACAGTGTGGATGAACAACATATCCATGTCCCTAGAAGTACAGGTTACTCTTCTGTAACAGGAGTTCTAGGAGTGGTATATGTTGTTAATCCACATAACCCACCCGACCTCCCCGGCTTCGACGCACAACCTGGCTTCCAGCGGGCTAGATCTGGCGTCATGGGGCGGAGCCGAGAGTTTTACCACCCGGGTGGGTGGGAGGAGCCAGCTTGAAGACCTCCTGGCAAGATTTAAAGCGGCAAGAAACCTGCCAGACAGTGTGGATGAACAACATATACCATTCCTAGAACTCCTGTTACAGGTGAGTAACCTGTATTTTTTTCCCGTTGGTTTGTCTCTTGTATTAGATTCTTCTGTGAGAAAGCTGGTCACCAACCTCTAGTGGGGCTCAGGGCTGACTCCACCAGGGGCACTGCAGCCTTGCTTGCAGAAGCTAGGGTTATTCCCCTCCTGGATGTCTGCAAAGCAGCTACCTGGAAATCTGTGCACACCTTTGTGAAACACTACCGTTTAGATGTGCAGACCAGATCTGATGCGAAATTTGGCAGGGTGGTTCTGCAGAGTCTTTCCTAAGTAGGTTTTCTGCCCACCTCCCACTAGGTACTGCTCAATAGTCTGCTAAAGTTACTGATGGTAAAGGACTTCTTTTTCTTCCAAGGGGTCTTTTAACATCAGTAAGCTCCCACCTTTCCTCCCTGGTTCACCTGTTTGAGAAGGGCTCTTTATCACATCTCTTAACCAAATGTGGAGTTTATTATTCAGGAGTATTTAACTCTTGTTGTTTCTATTTCCACCTTTTGTGAACATTTGCATGTTTTTTGAATACTGTTGATTCTTTTTTGGGGCATGTGGCCTCATTTTCCTTTGAAAAGATTCTGAAGCTTTCTGGGAGCTCTCACTCTGCTCACTCCCCCTCCTGTATTTTGATTGGCTTTGGCCCTAAGGCTTAAGCTCATTTAAATAAAAATTATCTTAAAGGCATAGCTCTGGGGCAGTTGCACCTAGCCAGCCAACTGCTAAAGTTACTGATGCTAAAGAACCCCTTGGAAGAAAGAAGATTACTGCGGTGAGTGTGTTTTTCTTATGGTGGCTGCCATTCCAACAGTCTTGTTGGCCAGATTGCATATGAGGGTGACCCAGTGGACCCTCAGGGTCCAATGGGACCAGCGATCGGACAACATGGACCTCAAGGTCTTAGTCTCCGGCAGCATGAAAGAGGAATCTCCTCTGGTGGAAGGAACGCTCCAACCTCTCTTTGGGGATTCCTTTCATCCCCTGTCTCCTACCATGACCCTCACGACAGATGCCTCGGGTCAGGGTTGGGGAGCCCACCTGGGAAGACCATTGGATTCAGGGGACATGGTCTCCGCAAGAGGAGCATCTGCATATAAACATTCTGGAGATGAGAGCTGTGCTTTACACTCTTACACTCTCCAAGCCGTCTAATTCCTCTTCCTACTGGGAATACTACTAATCCAGACCGACAACACTGCCACGGTCTGGTACATCAGCAGACAGGGAGGCACCCAATCATACTCCCTCTGCAGGTTGGCGATGCAGCTGTGATATGGGGCAGTCCAGCACGGCTTGTCTTTGATAGCAGTCCATGTTCCAGGAGTCCACAACGTCCTGGCGGACAGTCTCAGCCACACTGTTGTGCAGGCTCACGAGTGGGAACTAAAGCTGGATGTAGTAGAAGACCTTTTCGATCAAGGGTAGACCAGAGATGGACCTCTTTGCCTCCCCATCTAATGCAGAACTTCCCAGCTTTTGCTCACTCATTCCTGGGTGTGGGTTTTTTTGGCGAGATGCGCTGTCTCTGTCTTGGATGGAGATTTCTGTATGCTTTGACTACCTGTCCAGTTCTTCAGAAGATTCTACTGAAGCTTCAGGCAGAGGGTGCGCACATGATCCTGATGGCTCCTCTCTGGCCTCTGCAGATTTGGTTCCCTCTGCTGCAGTAGCTGGCGTTGGAATCCTCGGTATCACTTCCTCTGTCCCACGGCCTTCTGTCACAGGAACGTGGCAGTCTGGTGCGTCCGAGCCTCTGGTCTCTTCACCTGCATGCGTGCGTGGCACCTCTGGACATAGCAGTCTTGTGGTTTGGTGTCTCTTCTCAAGTCGCCCAAGTTCTAGTAGAGTGAAGGAAACCCTCCACTAGATCTACGTATGCCATGAAGTGGAAGAGATTCTCTATCTGGGCCACGGGCTTGGACCCATTCTCTTGCTCGGCATCCCAGGTCCTTGAGTACCTCTTGCACCTGACTGATTCCGGCCTCGGCTACTCTTCTCTGAAGGTCCACCTTTCTGCGGTTTCTGACTACCACCTTCTGGTGGAGGACAAAACTCTCACGCAGTTGCAGGTTTCCAGAACCTTTCTTAAAGGGATCCCCCACCTCGAGCCTCTGTTCTGTAATCCGGTTCCCCCTGGGACTTAAATTTTGTTTTAGAGAAACTTTCTTTGTCCCCTTTTGAGACGGGAGCAAGTTGCGAAAAGTGCTGTTTGTCCTGAAAAGCGCTGCTCTTAGTCGTCGTCACTTCAGCTCGAAAGATTTCATAGCTTCAGGCCCTCATTTGCAAGGAGTCTTACTTAATTTTCGGCAGAGAACAGATGGCTCTGTGGACTAACCCTTTCCTTCGGAAAGTAGTCTTGTAATTTATTTTGAACCAAGATGTTCAATTGCCGGTTTTATTTTCCAGAGTATTCCAACATGGGGAATATCTCTTGCACACATTGGACATGCACATGATTTTGAGATACTGTATCTCTCTGAACAAGGAGGCGCATAAATCTGACCAGTTGTTTGTGGCTTTCGTACCCAGATGACAGGGTATCGCCATTTCAGAACAGGGTTTGTCTAAATGGTTGGCTAATTGCATCTCGTACATTTACCAAAAATATGAGAAACCCCTTCGGGGGTGGGGGGGTGAAAGGCCATTCGACCCACGGTATGGCTGCTTCGATGGTGGTCTTGCAGAATGTGTCCGCCTCAGATATTTGTGCTGTGTCCACTTGGTCTTCTGTCCATACGTTCACCAAGCATTACAGTCTGGACATCACTCTAGGCGTAGGGCTGGGTTTGATCTCACTGTTCTGCAAGGCCTCTTGTCCTAAGCAGCTTAATAGTTGGCAGACATTTCCTCCTCATGGAACCATGTCTCCGACTTTTTTCTTGACTGCTTGGTATTCAGTCCTATATGTGAAGACCTACTGCAGGAACCATCTCGAAGTAAGATATTAGTTACCTAAGAACTTTCAGTAACAGTAGATCTTAGAGAGAGAGGTTTCTGCAGTAGGTCTCATTTTCCCTTCCACCTTCTCTCAGCCCCTGTTTTTTCTTTCCTTTCCTGTCCCAGGGCTTCGTTTTCTTTAGCTCTGGGCTGAAGGAGTTGTTTCTCCTTTCTTCCGTTTTCCTCTTTCGGGGTCTTCCAGCGGGAGAGCTGGAGGGCGGGGGTGGGGACCGCTTCCTATATACTGTCATGCCGACGTCTGTCATGTGACACCGGGGGCAGTCCCCTGCTATGTATTGCTAGCCAGAAGTTTGCTGTGTGGTTCTGATGCCAGGGGGTGCAGTCCGTTATGTGAAGACCTACTGCAGGAACCTCTCTCTAAGATCTACTGTTATGGGAAGTTCTTATATAACTGAAATTTCTGTGGGGTCTATGCGCAGGCATTTGGGAGTTGCAGGCGCTAGTTTCCCTTTCAGTGCACCAGATTTTGGCATGGTGGCTGAACCCTTCCAGTCTACTCGATGTGGTGTGCTTCTGGATGGAGTCCCCTCGCTGGGTTCTTATTATGGATGTGGCTGGCCAGGGCTGGGGCGCCCATCTGGCAGCTCTTCAGGCTTAGGGGATCTAGTCCCAACAGCAGTAACATCTCCACTTATGTGTGTTGGAGATGAGGGCGATCATTTATGCCCTACAGGCCTTTCGAGCAGTTCTGCTTCCTTGCCCGACCTTAGTCCAGACGGACAGTATCCCAGTGGTTGGCTGCATACTTTGGCCGAGGAGAGAGACATTCTCTTAACCCCTCTGCAGAGAGAGGCCATGAGACTTTGGTATGGGACCTTTGAGCACCACCTGGAACTGACTGCCATCATTGTTCTAGGCATCCAAACCACCTTGGCTGACAGTCTAGCTGGTCTCATCCCTGGGCTGACGAGTGGGAACTTCTTTCCTCAGTAGTCGAAGATCTCTTCAACAGGTGAGGCATTCCTAAGTTAGACCTTTTTCTATACCCACTCAATGCAAAACTGCTCTGTTTTTGTTCGTTAGACACAGAGCCTGGTGTTTTCTGGCGGGATGCGTTGTCCCTCTCCTGGACAGGGAAGTTTCTGTAGGCTTTCCCTCCCTTTCCATTATTTCAGAGGGTTGTTCTCCAACTGCAGTTGGAGGGCATTGAAATGCTTTTGATGCCTCCCTGTTGGTTATGCTCAGTTTGGTTTCCTTTTCTACAGCAGCTGGCAGTGGAATTCTGTATACCTCTGCCCCTGGGCTCAGTATTGCTCCTCCAGGAGCTGGGCACTCTGGTCCACCCAGACCTCAAGTCTCTGCATATTCATGCATGGCCCCTGCTGATTTAGCATTTGCCCACCTCGTGGTCTCCCCTTGGGTGGTAGAGGTCCTAGTGGCTGCCAGGAAGCCTTCAGCCAGAGCCACTTATGCCATGAAGTGGCAGCAGTTCTGTACTTGGCTACCGCTTGGCTCTTGGATCCCCTTCCCTGTTCAGTGTCTCTTTCTGGAGTACCCTCTTTGCTTATTGGACTCAGGTTTGGGATATTCATTTGGAGAGGTGCATCTTTCTGCCATCCCAGTGCACCATGTACCTGCCGAAGGCTAGACTCTTACCCTACTGTACGTTCTCCGCACTTTTGAGCGAGGTATTCTCCATCGAAATCCTGTCATTAAGGACCCGTTTCCTCCTTGTTATCTTTATCAGTTTTGGGAAAGCTTGCTTTGCCTCCCTTTGAGCCAGTCGCAAGCTGTGAGCTACGCTTCCAGTTGTGGGAATCATTATTTTTTAGTTCATAATTCTGCCGCTCGAAGAATTTCTGAGCTTCAGGCTCTGATGTCTCAGGAGCCTTGATTGGTTTTCCTCTAGACAGTGTGTACTTGAGGTCTCTTCCTAGGGTCTTGCCTGAGGTGATGTCTGAGCTTACCCTGTGCCATCCATTCACCTTCCAGAGTATTCAAACCAAGGGGACGCCTTCTTCATACTCTGGATGGTCACAGGGTGCTACGTTATTATTGAGATCGCAGCCGTGCTACATGAACTTCCGATAAGTCAGTGCTTTTATTTGCCGGAGATCTCAAGGGGCTCCTGTTTCAACACAGTGTTGGTCTAAGTGGTTAGCCAGCTGTGTTGTTCATTGGTACCGGAGTTACGACAAGTCTTTACCTGTATCGGTTAAAGTTCAAGAGGCATGGTTGCCTCATTTGTCTCCTTTGCTTCTCTCAGGAATGTGCCTGCGGCAAGCCTTTGCGCAGCAGCCTCTTGGCATTCTGTCCGTACTTTTATCTGACACTACAGTTTGGACCTTGTCTTTAGATTTAGAGCGGGCATTGGACTAGCTGTCCTGTAGGCCTCATCTATTGAGTTCCTCCTGCTCATCGGCCTCCTCCCTGCTCTCTGAGGTCACCGTGGACACTACTTGGGACTAGGTCCTTATGGTGTAGCCTACTGCAAGAGTTATCCTCGAAATAAGATAGAACGGTTATGTAAGAACCTAAAGTAACAGCTCTTCGGGAGAAGCTCTTGCAGCAGGCACTGCTTTCCCACCCACCTTCCCCTTAGGAGCTGTTTCTTTTTCTCCTTTATACGATTGTTTTCCTTTAGATTGAGATATGCTTAGGTTCTCAGATACCTGTGTTTTCTGGGGTCTCCAGTGGGAGAACTTGGGTAGGGCTGGGGATCGCTCCTTTTATGCTATAGTAGGCGTCGGGCGGGATGATATCGGGGTGGTCCCCAGCCATAGACTGTTAGCTAAAAGTTTTCTGTGGGGTCCTGGTGGCCTGCCTTATGGCGTAGCCTGCTGCAAGAGCTTCTTTTGAAGATCTACTGTTACAGTAAGTTCTTATGTAACTGTACTTTCTCATGGCATAGGGTTGTGCATCTCTGCACCTCTCGGTGGAAGAGGGCCCTGTGCAGTGGCCGAGAGATGGACTCTTACCCTTTGCATCAGTATCTGAGGCGATATGGGAGTGCAGCCCACCAGACAGCCCTATGAATTCTTGACATCTGTTGCTGCGTGGAAGTGCAAGGTCCACAGGGCCCTACAGATTCATAGGTGAAAGGAGTTTTCTGTTGGTGCAGGGCCCGGAAGGCCTTGCACATTTGCAGCTGTTAACTCTGGTACCAAAGGTACTTACTTCAGTGAGGATACAATTCCACTATCTCAAAGAGAAAGGAAATTGTTTGAAGAGAATGGGTAACCAACTATGTTAATGCAACAAAAAGTAGGGAAATGTGGCATTGTGGTTTCCAACCCTAACTCCTCACCCCTGCCACCAAACATCAAAAGGAAAAAAAAATATTAGGGTTTTGGGTATCTGGAGTCTTCACGAATCAGTGTTGGGTTCTTCCTTTGGGTTGTCGGCCCTAATGCTCACCACCTCCCCTTCGCAAACTAGGTCAGATGTGATCCCTACGTGAAGAAAGCTAGAACAGATTTTGTTGTCCACATGTGGCAAGACATACTTCTCTACCTTTTAAGACTGTATCACTATGAGGCACTGGCTTGGAACTGTAACTTGTGCTTCAGAAAAAAGGCTATGGGCTGGGGAGGGGAGGTGTAAATATTAGTGTTGACAACCCCTAGGAAGATCCCATCACTGATTCGCCAAGACTCTGGAGACCAAATTCCTAATGTTTTTCCTTTTGCTGCCTTTTTTTGGGTTTCCTGTTTTGTTGCGTTAAGTTGAACCCTAACTGGTACATAAATGTAGTTCTTTGCAAAGATGCATAATTATGTTCTCCTGTATATCTATATCTAACGTAAAAACAGCAGCTACATGTATGCAGTGCATTTTTGTTTGCTTGCACGCATGTGCAAGAAACATAGTGCCATCATCCGAGTTTTTGGAGGTGTGTCACCCCCTCCTCCAATTCAGTCAGTGTGTTGGCAGGCGCGGCCCCTGTCCGCCAACGCATGTTGGAGCTGTCTGTGAGCTCAAAATGCAGTGGCATAAAGTTGAAAGGGGAGCTACGCTTGAGTGAGCAGTGATGATATCGCTTGCCTGTGCAGCTTTCCTGCCGCACACACACGCACACGCATACCGCGTGCCCCCACGCACACACTCTATAGCTGACGGGATGCTGCGCTGCCCCCAAAGCCTTCCAGATGCCACGCTGGGTGCCCACCCCAGTGTGGCAACTCAGTGTTATTGCCGATGGGGTGCCCAATCCCTGTCGGCTTCACTGTCTCTCCCAGTACAGGGTGCCACGCTGGGAGCCCACCCCAGCTGGCAACAATCTCATATTGTGGGGTGCCCAATCCCCATCGGCTCCGCCCCCCACCCCAGCGTGGCAAGCGTCCCATGTCGTCTTTTTTTTTTTTTTACACCTGTAAATTAAAAATGCTCCCAGGCGCTTCTCCCTGCCCCCCCACCCACTTCCACCTGTCTCCCCCACACCTCACCCCATACTCTCCAGAGCTCGGCGACGATCTTCGTGGACGGGAACACGTCTGCACCCTTCAAAGCCGACCGCGAACTGAGGAAATGCTGGTAAGCTGTATAATGGGCTAGATAGGGATTTTTCAACTTTGTTGCATATCTCAGGCATTTTTTGGAATTTTTGCACCAAATTTTCAACATGGGGTTTTTGGGACCCTTTCTCATCAATGCTGTCACTGTCATGGCGTTATTCGGGCCCGAAGGGTGATTTCGCAGTCACTCCGCGAAATCATCTTTTGGGACCGATTAACGAAACGACACTGCCAGTGTTCATAAGGTTGGCTCTCAAGAAACCTATTTTGAAAATTTGGTGGAAAAATTCCAAAAAATGACTGTTCTACGAGCGTGCGTTGCTCAGTTCCTACGCACGCTTGCAAGTTTGTGAATTTTCAGTATTTTCACTCCAGATTTTCAACATTGCCATTTTATCACACCTTCATGAGTAGTACAGCTGTCATTTTTCACATCTCATCCAAAACGTGTTTCCGCCATGAAGCGCACAGTGGCGCAGCCAGTGTCGAAATCAATGTACGGGACAAATTAATAAAATCACAGTGACACTGTTCGCGAGCAGAGGTCTTAGAATGGCTATGTTGAAAATTTAGTGAAAAAATTCCTAACAATGACTGTTTTACAAGCGTGCGTTGCGCAGTTCCTACGCATGCTTGTAAGTTCTCGAATTTTCAATATTTTCACTCCAGATTTTCAACATTGCCGTTTTACCACACCTTCTTGTGAGTAGTACAGCTGTCATTTTTCACATCTCACCCAAAATGTGTTTCCGCCCATGTAGCGCACAATGGCGCAATCAGTGTGTGAAATCAATGTACAGGCCAAATTAAGAAAATCACAGTGACACTGTTCATGAGCAGAGGTCTTTAAAATGGCTATGTTGAAAATTTGGTGACAAAAGTCCATAAAATGACTGTTACGAGTGAGCATTGCGCAGTTTCCACGCACCCTCGTAAGTTCATGACTTTGTAATATTTTAAGTCCAGATTTTCACCAGTGGCATTTTTCCGCACTTTCTTATTTACAGTACAGCTGTCATTTTTTCACAACATGGCCGAAGTGTGTTTTCACACTTTCAGCGCAGAGATGCGTGGTCGCTGTGGGAAATCCTTGTTTGGGACAGATAAAGAAAATCACAGTGTTACTGTTCATGATCGGAAGCACCAAAATGCCTGAGTTGACAATCTGCTGTAAAAAAAATCCCCAACCTAATTATATTACGGGTGTGCGTTGCACAGTTTCTATGTACGCTCGTGACTTCAACATGTTTTTAAATATTTTTACTGCAGATTTGCAACATTGCCATTTTTTTACACCTCCCCATAAACAGCACAGCTGTCATTTTTTACATCCTGTTCGGAATGTTTTTGCACCTGTGGTGCTAAATGCCGTGGTCGCTGTGCATAAGCAGCTTTCGGCTAACAAACTGATATTCCCCCTGTTCATGAGGTGGGGTCACAAAAAACATGTTGAACATTTGGAGTGAAAATACCAACGAATGCCTGAGGTATTAGGGTTTCCAACCATAACGCCCAACCCTGTAGAGAATGACAGGCGTCAGGGGTGTGACTTGGGATTCTTGCCTGTAATGCTTATACCATTCCACACCCTGCAGCCAGTGAGAGGCATCGAGGTATGACTTACTCTTCAGCCCCAAAGTTCACCCCATTCTCCTATATCGCACCCATCTCACTGTATTTCCTAATGGAATGGGTGCGCATAAGGGTCAAAGACCTCAGTGAACACCGTGACACTTGTCAGTGTCTCAGGGTGGGGTGTGGTGAAATGGCGTGGCCGTTATGCCTGACGACCCAAAGGCACACCCCAGTACCTGTCACTTTCTGCAGGGTGGTGGTGGGGTTGGCTTCAGTTCAATACTTCACTGCCATTCCTATTATGCAGCTCTGTAACTTCTACACTACCACTGCCAATGCCAGCAAGCAAACATTCGACATTGACAAATGCTTGTTTATTTGTGCAGTTATTCATCTAGTGCTTTCACATTTCTGTGAAGTTAGAGGCATGTGAGCTCCATGGTCAGTTGTTTCATAGATAGCCTGCACTCCCTTCCCCCTTTCATTGTGGCACTAGTAGCCCATTCCATGTGTTCCTTTACTGTTGAAGACTTGTGTTCTTCTCCTAAAACTGGCAGTGTGAACCTATACGTAAACTTGTCCTCCGAGCCAGTAAATGTAAAACTGGAAACCTGTCATGGGTTTGTCTAATTAGTATAGGTTGGGTGAGTAGGCTGCCAGTGGAAGCCAGGGCCAGCTAGATAGAAAAAGTATTTACAGTGTACATCAGTGCCTACCTGTTATTAAATAAACCTTTAAAAAAGATGGAAATTCATTGCAAAAAAAAAAACTAAGATATAATTTAGAGTTAAAGTATAAAGTCTCAGAAGTAGGGAGTTGAATGAAACATTAGGGTTAAAAACTCCCCTACCTGTTTTGTGGTATGGTATTCAGGTTTTGAAGAATTGCTAGAAACAGCGTTGGCTTTGGCATGCTATGCTATATTGTGAATATAAAACAGTTGCCTCCAGTGTCAGCTTCCTAAAACCACCTGGATCATCATACTTGCCTGAAGAAAACTAGTTTTGTTTTATTTTTTAAAACATACAAAAAAGGTGCTGTAGTTTCTGTGTTTTAAGTAAGAGATGGCACTAAATAAGTATGCCTATTTTTACAAGCTCTGTTTTAATTATTGTATTTTCTCTTTTTAGTGGTTGGAATAATGTGCCACTTTTGTAAAAGAAACTCTTTACCTCAGTTTCAAGCCACTATGCCTGATGGGAAATTGTACAACTTCTGCAGCTCCAATTGTGTGGCTAAATTTCAGGTTTGAATAACATTTTAATTTTTGTTAGAAATGTTATTGATTCCAAGTTGTTTCAATGGCAGAAATTTGCATAAAGGGCCTCCTGTCAGGTTTCTGACCTTTTTAGGCTATGTCCTGCACTGCTGCAAAGACTATGTAAAGATATGTGACCAATTATGTATCTCGTGTAGGTTTTACATTGAGTGGTCTATTTTGTGGTGGTACATTTAAAATTCAGAGTTTCAGAATTTGAACTGCTCACACTCCCAGATAGGATCTCATTCCAAGAGTTCATTAGCCAAATTTCTTAAGTAGCTACTGCTGCATGCTGCACGTGTAGGCAGACAGGTTTAACTTGAACCTTATTATTGAAAGGATTTCAGCATATAAAATACAGAGGAACAACAAAACAGAAAAGGAGTGATAAACATGCAGCCTTTCAAAAGCAGAACAAATTGAATGTACAGTTTATTTTCTCAGAAGAAGAAAGAAGGGGAAGGAAGGAAACATATTCAATTCAGTGCTTTAGAGTAACTGGTAATTGCTATTTTTCTTTTTTAAACTTAGATTGTGGGCTTTTAGTGACACTATACTTTCTTTGTTGTCTTTACTTATAATTGTTTTTGGGCTGTTGAAAATTTAAAACATAGTGGTGGTGTAATTCTGTGCTGTCTTTAATTGCTGCAAATTTTGTCTTGGCTTGTCTGACTGCCCTGTAGTTGGGTGAAGGGTGTTAATTGTCTGGCCTCTGACCTCAGCTACGTGATAACTGGAGGTGGGGCTTAGTCAGAGTTGAAGTAGCAAGCAGAGTTTTATTTTCTCAGAAGGGGAAGGAACGAAACATATTCAATTCAGTGCTTTAGAGTAACTGGTAATTGCTATTTTTCTTTTAAACTTAGATTGTGGGCTTTTAGCGACACTATACTTTCTCTGTTGTCTTTACTTATAATTGTTTTTGGGCTGTTGAAAATTTAAAACATAGTGGTGGTGTAATTCTGTGCTGTCTTTAATTGCTGCAATTTTCGCCCCCTTCCCAACTCTTAATTATATGCCCTGTTAAATCTGATTGACAGGAGCTAAACACAGGATATAGTAAGGGTGTGAAGTAGGAGGGCATAAGGGGGAAGAAGCCCACCCTCAGCATGACAAGTGTTTTGACTCATTTATTTATTTATTGGTTTCCTTTTCTTTTAAAAAAAAAAAAAAAAAATTATCTGAGGATCAGTGGAAGGATTTTTAGTACAGTAAATTAATAAAAAGGGAACTGGAGAGCTTCAGTAGCAGACAAGTAGTGGAATTGCAGTATAATGTGGGGAGTGGTGCAATGCAGTGGCTGTGGGGCAGCCATATTCAGGCAGACCTTCTGAACACTGAATTGCTGCCCTATCTGCATGCATCTCTCTGGACTGCGGGATGAGGTAGCCAGACTCAGAGCGGAAGTAAACTGGGTCAGGAGTACCATCACCCCTATCCAGGGACCACCCAGTCCAATGCAACTGCCTCAAAGGATGCCGAGAACGAGGAGCACTTGGATGACAGTTGGCTCAGGGAGGGTTAGAGCAGTCAGGCGGAGGCACATCCCGGATCCTATTCCACTCAAGAACTCATATGCCACACTGGCAAATGAGGACAACCAAATAGAGGTACCCAGAGAAGTGGAAGGAAAGGATGTGGAGGTTAGCCAAGGAGGTGACCTCAGCGGGAAAGCAGTGGACCCCAGAGGAGGAGGAAGAATCCTGGTGGGGGCTCCATCATAAGAGGGATCCAGCTAGGAACACAGGAGGGAGGACAGGGAGGTGAGGTGCCTACCAGGTGCCATGGCATGGAGGATGGAAGGAAGATCCTGGGGATCACTGGGAAGGCAAGGCAGGGAGGTGAGCTGGATGTCATTATCCACCTAGGTACTAATGACCTGGCAAATGGGAGCCAAAGGAAGTTCAGGAAGAGTTTAGGAAACTGGGAGGGGTCTCAAGCAAGTAGCTACTTCTGTCACTTTCTCAGAAGTACTACCTGTGAGAGCAAGGGAGAAACATAGAGTGCATGCACAGGAACTTTAACTCATGGTTGAAGAACTGGTGCTGTGAGGAAGGGTTTGGATTCATTGGTGACTGGGGACCCACCAGGAGGGATGGAGGTTTGTTCAAGCCTGACAGCCTGCATCCATCCTGGAGGGAATCCAAGCACTCAATGATAAGTTTAAATGCTACTATAAGCATTTAAACTAGCAAAGGGGGTGGCAGGCCAGCAAGGACGGTACCCACTTGCTCACCCCCCACAGCTAGCAGTGGAACCAGTGAACCAGAGGAGTGGCTGTCTCTGCAAAGCAGTGTGCAAAAGATGGAGATTAGTGTCCAAGAGGTGGATAAGCAGAAAAG
This sequence comes from Neoceratodus forsteri, assembly GCA_016271365.2. Taxonomy (NCBI): domain Eukaryota; kingdom Metazoa; phylum Chordata; order Ceratodontiformes; family Ceratodontidae; genus Neoceratodus; species Neoceratodus forsteri. Next base: position 450,006,540 of record CM057458.1, read on the forward strand.
GGGCAAAATTCTGCAGAAGGGCAGACAGCAAGAAGAACCAGGGATAAATGACAACCAAGGAAGGGGCTGGAGTAGAACAGTGAAACAGTCTAGGGAGGTCAAATCATGGAAAGCCATGTGTGCAAATGCCAGGAGCCTTAGCAACAAGATGGAAGATCTGAGGCTGCCATGGTACAGTCAGACCTGGACATTGTGGCCATCACTGAAACCTGGTGTAATGATAACCACAACTGGGAGATGGCCATACCTGGCTACAACATATTCAGAAGAGACGAGCAGGCAGGAAGGGAGGAGGAGTGGCACTGTATGTGAAAAATGACATAAGGGCCACAGAGATCCAGGAGGAACAAAATGGGGGAGAGATACTGTGGGTTAAGCTGGAAAGGAAAATGGGGACAGCCATCTGCACAGGTGTGGTCTATAGACCACCAGCCCAGGAGGAAGAAACAGATAGGGAGCTGATTCTAGCCATCCAAAGGATGGCAGACAAGGGTGAGTAGTACTGGTTGGAGACTTCAATAATCCAGGCGTGGACTGGAGCATCCCAGCAGCAGCATCAACTAGGAGCAGATTTATCCTGGACTCCTTCAGGGTGCCTTCCTCAAGCAACTGGTCATGGAACCAACTTGCAGAAGGCAATACTGGACCTTGTGCTCACAAACAGGGACAGTGTGATGGGGTAACAGTGGGGAGCACCTGGGAAACAGTGACCACCGGTCATTGTGGTTCAAATCACAGAAAGAGCAGAACCAAACCACAGAAAACACGATCCTGGATTTTAGGGGGCAGACTTTGGGAAATGGGGAGATACTTGAAAGAGGCATTAAGGGAATGGGACAGGAATCGGGTTGAGGAACAGTGGGCAGTATTTAAAATGGGGATTACAAGAACAGAATTATGCATTAAGCAGGTTAGCAAGAGAAAAGGAAGAGGAGACCATTATGGTTTTCCAAAGAGCAGTAAAGAAAGTGAAAGCCAAAAAGATTGCATTCAGGTAATACAAAAAGACACAGGTAGAAGGAATAGGGAGAAGTACCAGGAGAAGCAAGGGAGACAGGGATGTCAGTAAGGAAGCCAAAGCTCAGACAGAAGAACACATTGCAAAATCAGTGGGTGGGGGACAAAACCTTTTACAGGTACATAAGTGAAAAAGAAAAGACAAAGGAGGGATAGTGAGACTGAAGGGGAGGATGGGGGCGTGGAGGATGACAACAGTAAAGCTGACATATTGAACAGATATTTCTGCTCAGTCTTTACTGAGGAAGAGGAGGGTAATGGGTCATGGGTCTGAAGGGAGTACAAGGGGTGAGAATGGTGTAGAAATGGACACAAGTCCCTTTACACGAGAAAGGGTCCTGAAGGAACTGGAAGTAATAAGAGTTGATAAAGCAATGGGGCCAGATGGGTGCACCCCAGGGTCCTTAAAGAACTAAGAGAGGTGGTGGCTGAACCTCTGGCTGTCCTGTTTAGCCGATCACTGGAAACGGGAGGTACCCAAAGACTGGAGGACAGCAGATGTAGTCCCCTTTATACAAAAGTGGGAACAAAGAGGATCAGGGAACTACAGACCAGTCAGCCTCACCTTGATAGTGGGAGAAGATCATGGAAGCACTACTGAAGGAGAGATTGGTGGAACATCTAGTTGTCAATGGACTACAGGACCCAAGGCAGCATGGTTTCACCAGGGAGGTCATGTCAGACCAACCTCATTGAATTTTTGACTGGGTGACTAGGGAGGTGGATCAGGGAGGCAGTGGACCTGGCCTATCTGGACTTCAGCAGGCCTTTGACACTGTGCCACATAGAAGACTATTACACAAACTGGGGAATATGGGTGTGGGCAGGACAGTAGTGTGGTGGGTAGGTAACTGGCTGGGTGGCAGGACACAGAGGTGGTGGTAAATGGCTGTCACTCCACAGAGGAAGAGTGACCAGTGGGGTACCACAGGGATCAGTGCTGGGACCCGGTCCTATTCAACATCTTCATCAGTGACATTGCTCAGGACCTAGAAGACAGAATTTCACTGTTCGCTGATGACACAAAGCTCTGTAACAGAGTAGACACACCAGAGGGTGTAGACAGAATGAGAAGCAACCTGCAGAAACTTGAAGAATGGTCAGGGTTTGGCAGTTGAAATTCAATGCAAAGAAGTGCAAGATAATGCATATGGGGCACAAAACCCTGGCACAATATATCAGTTGGGGGTGAGGATATAGCATGCACCAAGCAGGAAAGGGATCTTGGGGTTGTCATCTCTGGTGACCTCAAGGTAGGGAAACTGTGTGATAAGGCAGCAGGTAAAGCAAATAGGATGCTGGTATGTATAGGCAGGGGCATCACCAGCAGGAAGAGGGAGGTCATAATTCCGCTATACAAGACACTAGTGAGGCCCCACCTGGAGTACAGTGTACAGTTCTGGAGACCATACCTACGTAAGGACATAGACAGGGTAGAGAAGGTTCAGAGGAGGGCATCAAAGATGGTGCATGGATTGCATCACAAGTCCTATGAAGACAGGTTGAAGGAACTGAACATGTACTCCCTGGAGGAGAGGAGGGAGAGAGGGGATATGATAGAGACATACAAGTATCTTACAGGGAGGAACAGGGTGCAGGAAAACACTATTTTTAAGCGAAAAAGATGTTCCAGGACTAGAGGGCATTGGATGAAGTTGGAGGGAGGACGATTCAGAGGAAACATGAGAAAGAATTTCTTCACAGAATGGGTGGTGGACAAGTGGAACACCCTGCCAGAGGAAGTGGTGGGGGCTGAAACAATCACGGGGTTTAACAATGCATGGGAAAGACATAAAGGAATTCTGGAGGTCAGGGGTAAGGGGCAACAGACTTCTAGGAAAACAAACTGAACTTACAAGCTCAAATGGGCAGACTGGGTGGGCCATAGGCCCTTATCTGCCGACACTGTCTATATATCTATGTAATTAAGCAAACAATCCAGAGGTGGTTACAGCAACGACATAATGTATCTGAATTATGCAGGTTCAATAAAAAGAGAAGAAACATAACCTGACTTAAGGAAGGTGGGCAGACAGATTGACCAAAAATAGCAGTGTCCCACAGATTATACTAGTGTGCCGTTGGTGAAGATGTTTGGTTTAGCATGAAATTACCTCAAAATCGGGCTGTGTGTCTGCTCCTTCAGGCCGTCAGTTGGTATAGGCTGTCCTCCCCTGCCAGCTTAGAGAGGATGAAACAATTAGAGAAGTTTTTTGACACTATCCTTCCCATACTCCCTCAGCCTTTTTCATACTGTTCTAGGCAACGGACCACTTCTTGCTCTGCAGGAATTCTCCACAAAGGTATTTGATTTCCCTACAATTTCTGCAGCATATTTAGTTTTGGTGCTGTTCCACCTTAAAGCAGCAGCGGCAAAGAAGGATTTGTAAAGCAGTTGCTTTTCTTTGCAGGGGCTCAGTCTGCAGGTTGAGAACCCTAGGCTGCAGTGCCTTGTAGGGCTGCTCATAGCACACAAACTCTGCGGTGCCTTGTAAGGCTGGGTTCTGCCTTCCCCACAAGACAAGGTAGGATCTGGGGCATAAGGGTGAAGTGAGTCCCCCCCGCCCTTTTTTTTTTTCTTTCTTACCTGATATGGAGCACAGTAAGGAGCATGTGTGATTAAGGAGTTCCTGTGCTGTACGTCTGTGTATGCACAAGAGTCATCTTGGTTGGCCAGAAACTGCAACTCAACCAGACAGAGGACATATTGGTATAGTTCACGCATACATAGTAAGTGTGGCAGCCATTTTGATAAGTCCATACATGCCCATTGAAGTGCAGTGGCCATACTGGAGAGACTAGAGTTGCACTAACTTAGAACGATCAAAAAAAAAACCTCTCTCAACACACAAGAGTCTTTTCAATCCTGAGGCTTGTGGTCGCTGGTATCGTCCAGTGGCCCAGGCCCAGGTCATATCCCAAGTACCTGCACAGCATTGCATGCTGGGATCCTCAAACACAACATCACAGTCACAACAGATGCCAGTCTCTGACTGAGGAGCAGTCCTGCAAACCTTGTCAGTAGAAAGAGTTCAGATCCTAAGACAAACATAAACTTCCAGTCGATATCCTGGAGCTCTAAGCAGGTTTGTGAACATTGCTGATGTTTACAGCCTTCCTGATCCTTCAGTACATTTCAGTTGCTCGTCCAGTCAGGGTGGCATCCGTAAAAAGGTAAGGAGGCACAAGGACTGCAGGAATGCAGCCATGTTGGGGTAGTGCAGGCTGCTGCCTGTGATAAGGCAAATATCCCCTTGGCATCACACCCCCCAGATTCAACAAAATCAGGCTCCTCCTGATCCTCTACTGCTTCTTCCATAGGAAGCTGGAGGGTTTCAGCCACTTTTTTTGTAAAACATACAGTGAGAAGGGGACTCGGAAAGCCTAGGAGGAGAAACACCTGAAGGTCTGTCTGGGGAGACGTCCGGGTCAATAGGCACATCCAGACTTTCATAATCACCATCATCATCCTCATACTCTCCTTCCTCCTCATCCGGTTCATAAAATTCTTCCAAGGTGTAATCCAGAACCGGGGGAACCGACCAAACCCCTGCCAGATGGTGCCGGTTCGGCTGGAACTGAAGTAAGCAACTGCACTATTCTTATCGCCTTGGCTATCACATTGGCGGTCGGAGTATGAATTTCTGGGTCAGAACCGGACAATTTATGTTCTTTTTCTTTTTACCAGAACAGACTTCTCAGAATTGGCTCTCCTTTTGCCCGAAAAGTATCACCCTGGTCAGAGGGCACTCCTTCTGGTTCGGTCGGAACTGAACCGGGCTGGCCATCTGGGTCACCAGTCTTCTCGGCCTCCCTTTCCCTCAGTCTACCTAATCTCTTTTCCAGGGTAGATTTGGGAAAATTCTTACAAATTTGGCAGTCTGAATCGAGGTGGTCAAACCCCAGACAATAAACACAGGTGGTGTGGGGATCAGCCTTGGCAAAGACTTCCCCACACACACTGCAGTGTTGAAACCCAGTGGGCCCATTTTTTTCTTGGGTTTCTCAGACATGGCCAATCCTAGCCAAAACTTACCCTTTTCAGCAATCCACCAGGCAAGACTCCTGTCGGTTCCTGACTCGTGTCACGGTCTTGGGGAAAAAAAAAGGTAATAAAATCCATTTTTTTCAGAACCGATACGGACCGGTTACCACACTAAGTAAATAGCAAAGTTTTTTTTTTAACTGAAACTGATCGGTTCAGCCAAACCGATCTACAATTTACAAGTTCCACACAGAAATTATAAAGAAAACCTATCTAGTACTCACGGTACCACAGACAGAGACTTAAACCAACAGATCGGTAGCAGCAATTCGGTAGAAACAGAGCGAAAAACAACACTTTTACTTTTTTGAACCGAGCAAAGGAGAAATCTCCGGAGCTACTGTTCAGTGAGGCGGAGTAAAGACTCTGACTGTTGGAGTTTAAACAGCAGCAGACGGGGGCTTCAGCCGAGCTTGCGGTGAACATTCCATGCTGGCCATGGAAAGTTTAACTCTTTGTTCTCTGGGGCAGTTGAAAGGCAGGACCTAACTGCATATGTCAGAATATAGCAAGACTCCGTTAGAAGAAACAACATTACTAAGGTGAGTAATTTTTTCTTCTGGACTTCAAGCAGGCCCCGCCTCAGCAGGAGCCGGTTTGTTTGGTCACAGCTTGGCCCCTGCCGACCTCCCTGCTGATTCTGATGTAGCTGCCGCCCAAACAGCCGCCCGCTGGTGCCCTGACTGACGCCTGATGGGGCAAAGGATTGTTCCATCAGCTGTCTCCCCAGACCGCGCTCGATGGGTGAGTGGGGACTCGAGCGGGTGACTGCTTTTCCATGTTTCTTCAGAATCTGAGGGGTCCTCCTGCCCGCTGGATGTGGAGTCAGTCTGGGACTTGCTGATGGATCAGGGTCCCACCTCCTTCATGGGCCTGCTCCGTTTGATCTGAGTCAACCGGTCTCAAGCTGGAGCCTGTCTAAACGTGGGAGTGGTACATTCTTACCGAGATACTCAACTGGGGGGAGGGGGGATACCCCTATGGAGGCCTTCACAGTCCAGGATGCCATTCTCGGTCCTGCCCTGGAGCTGCGGCAGCATCTGGCGTCTTAACGGAGCCCTGGTTGGACACGACCTGCAAGTATGTGGTCGCTACTGGATCCCTGTTGGGATTCATGGAACATCCCTCGCTGAGGGTCTCGTGAGCCAGCTCTGTTTTCCCGCACACAGGCAACATTGGGAACGTGGACAACTTCTCGACGGAGTCTAAGAGGTTGGACCATATAGTGAAAAATGTGTATATTGCCTTTTGCTCTGCCTTTGGCAGGTGAGCTAGCCCTCTCGCGCTGAGGCACAGGTCAGGAAGCATAGGAAAACCAGGAGCAGTTGTAAAATTTGCAACAAGATTTTTTTTTTTTATTAACAACAGTAAAATAAAAAAAAAAATTGTTCAGTATAACTGTTTACAAAGGCAGTATAAATGGAGAAAATACATCTGGGTTTCTCCTCAATTTTCAGTTTTAGTTCCTGTGTATCTCTTTTGCAAGAAATTGCAGCTCTATTTTTATAAGTCTTTGCAACCTCTGCTCGTTAAGAAAACAGCATGCTTCTCACACAGTGTTCTTGTATGTTTCAACAAGTGCAGGTAAAAGAACATTGTGATCCAGAACTGACCTCTTGCTTACAGCTTCTCGGAGAGTTTGCAGACTAGCTTCTCAGGTTAACCCTTTGAGTTCCAAATAGCGCTTTGCAACCATTTCAACAGCATAGCTATATACATTTCAACAGTAAAATTATATACACTTCTAAACAAAAGGGATCCCAGTATCAGTTACATTTCCACGTAATGATTCCCGTATATTTTTATACCAGCAGATATGCAGGGAGGGAGGGAGAAAAGAGAGAACAGCAAGAGAAGGTAGAGAGAGGCAGAGAATTGCAAGACCGTCAAGGTGATCAAGTCCTTGGTCCCATGAGAAAATGTTATTGCGCAACCAGACCAAGAAGAGACAGAAAAGGAAAGAATTGAACAGATCCTTGCATTTAAAGTCTTTCTGCAGAACAACTGGGACAGGGCCCTATTTAACCCTGTCACACCCTCCTGATGGCCCATTTCTTGCATGCTCTCCTGTGGTCACCAGGAATAGGTGCTCCCCCCACCTACCCACTGACCTACAAACCACCAACTAGCAGGGCCGCGACGTTGCAAAACTACAGTTCCAAACGGCCATGGATCTTGGGAACTCGTGCGCCTGGTCCATGGCCGCGGCAGTTGCCATGCGCTGCAGGGCTTGGCAGCGCATCTCCACCTTCACAGCAGATAGGCAGCACAAGTTGGCAGATGTGCCCTTCTTGGGTACCGACCTGTTCCAGCCCACCGTGGAGGGGGCACCTCACCAGACTAAAATGTCCAGCAGCACCTTGGACTCTGTGACTTCTACCCAGAAGGACTCCAAGGGCTCTAAACCCTCTAAGAAGAAGCCCTTTTGGTGTGCCTCTGCCCCTGCAGTCAAACCTGCCCAGCCCCAGGCTGGCCAGCTGCAAGCCTGGTGCCCGCAACCCAAGTCTGTAGCCTTTGTTGTCAGGAAGCTTGGAGGTCGTGGTCCTTCAGCCAGGCCCTCCTCTGCTTCCAAGCCTGCCCAGTGACAGGATGAGGAGTGCCCTTCCTACTCCCGTCCTGAATCCCCTTGGTCCTGCCATGGGGGGCCCCATGGCCAGCTCCTCCTCTTCCTTTCCACCTGATACGCTGTTACCATGGACAGGTGAGTTCTCGAGGTGGTCGGACAGGGTCTGTTTCTGGAGTTCGAGGCTTACCCACCCAGGCGAGCCCGCGCCTCATGGGAGGACATTGTGTCAGTTGACGTTAATTCAGCCCTTCAGGGTGATGTTGCCCAGCTCCTGCGCAAGGAGGTAGTGGCCCATTCTGGACCGTCCACCTCAACCAGGGTTCATCTCCAGGTACTTCCTGGTTCTGAAACGGATGGGGAGACTGGCGCCCCACCTTAGATGTAAACAAATTCCTCCGGTCCTGCGCCTTCAGGATGGTAACTCTGTCCTAGATCATACCATCTCGCGAGCAAAACGTGGTTTTGCACCCTGGATCTCCTGGACGTGTTCTTCCATGTCTCTATCCATCCGACTCACTGGCGGTTCCTCTGCTTTTGAGCAGAGGGAACTCTGTACGAGTTACAAACCATGCTATTCGGCCTGTCCTCAGCCCCCAGGGTCTTCACCAAATGTGTAGCAGTGGTGGCTGCCCATCTGAGGAGGCAGGAAGTCTGGATATGCCCCTCGCTGGATGACTGGCTTATCGCGGTTCCCTCCAGGCAGGAGGTGAAGCAGTCCAGGGACCTGGCCCTCCAGACCTGTGTGTTTCTTGGCCTCCTGGTCAATGAGGCCAACTCATAACTTGTGCCCTCGCAGGTGGTTTACTTTTCATTGGGGCAGAGCTTAACTCCCGTTGGACAGGGCGGAGGTTCTTACCTCCTTTGCCCGATCATTTCGGGGTTGGGCAGTTGCGCCCTGCACCAAACCTTTGCATCTATTGGGATACATGGCAGCCTGCACCAGTGTGGTTAATTGGGCTTGCTGGAGAATTTACTTCCTGCAGTGTGAGCTGGCCAGTCAGTGGTCTCATGCATGGGTCACTTCGACCAGCTTAGTCACTGTGAACCAGCGGATGTGGAATGCACGCTAGTGGTTTAGTCCTTGAGCATCTGCTGGAAGGTATTCAGTTTGTCTGCTCAAAGCAGACGGTCATCCTGATGACAGATGCACCTCTCATGGGCTGGGGTTCCCACCTGGAGGAACACAGAGTCCAGGGGTTCTGGACCCCTTGGGAGTCCCAATGCCACATCAACCTGCTGGAGCTCAGGGTGGTTTGGCTGGCGCCGACCACTTTTGCTCCACATCTCAGGGGTCAGGTGGTTCAGGTCCAGATGGACAACACCACAACCATGTACTACCTCAACAATCAGGATGGCATGCACTCCCTTCTGTTGTGCAGGGAAGCTTTCCACACCTGGACCCTTGTGCCCAGTGTGGAGGCCGATGATCTGGCCATCCACGTGGCTGGTGTCTCCAGCCAGCTGGTGGATGCTCTGTCGTGTGGGCGTGGTATGTCACGAGTGATCTCTCCATCACGAGATAGTGCACTGTCTGTCATCCCAATGGGGCACCCCCTTGGTGGACCTGTTTGTCTCCAGGTAGAACGCAAAGATGAGGCTGTATTGTGCCCACCGCCCTCGGCAGGGAACGCTGAAAGGGGATACCTTCTCAAGACCCTGGGCCCGGGCCTCCTCTGTTTCATCTCTCCATTTCCCTTGATCCACAGAGAGTTGCTCAAGGCGAGGAGGGACAAGTCACAGGTGATCCTAGTGGCTCCGGACTTGCCATGCCAGTTCTGGTACTCTGATCTCCTCAGCCTCAGCAGCAGGCTCCCAAGGCATCTTCCTCTATTCCCGGAGCTGCTCTCAATCCATCACGGGAAAGTACTCCACCCGGACCTTCAATCACTGCACCTGACAGCCTGGTTCCTGAATGGCTAGAGTACCAGGCTTTGGGTGTCTCTGAAGATGTCCTCAATGTTGTCGAGGCATCTTGGAAGGAGTCGGCCAGAAAGTATTATGCCTTCAAATGGTTGAGGTTCTCCATTTGGTGCCAGGACAAGGGGTTGGACCCCTTGTCCTGTCCGCTGGCTAGCATCCTTGTCCATCTTTGGTCTCTCTGTCTGGCCTTCGGTCAGCGACCCTTAAGGTGCACCTGGCAGCCATTTCTGCCTACTGGGTGTGGGCCAGTCAGCAGTAGATGGCACAGAAGGTGGTCTGGTGCTTTTTTAAAGGCCTCAACCACATTTCCCCTCCAGTGTGCGACCCACTACTACCTTGGGATCTGTTGCAGGTTTTGGCAAAACTCATGGGCACACCATTCGAACTGATGCACAGGTGTGAGATGTCACGTGTGTCATGGAAGATCACCCTCCTGGTGGCTGTCATGTCAGCCAGAAGGATCAGTGAGCTCCTGGTGCTCTCAGTGGAGTCTCCTTACCTGGCCTTCAACAGGAACAAGGTTGTCCTTCGCCCCAGCCACAGTTCCTCCCAAAGGTTGTCGGATTTTCATCTTAATCAGGTGATTAATCTCCCGGTGTACTTCACCCACCACACCTTTGAGGCCGAGCACGGGCACCGTATTTTGTACCTGCGGTGAGCGCTAGCCTGTTATAAGGAGCGCACGGCTGGAGTTCAGGGAGAGGTTTGACAGCTGTTTGTCACCTATGCTGAAACTGCAACTGGCAGACCGGCATCCAAGCAGAAGATTGGCAGGTGGATTGTATCCTGCATCGACCGCTGCTGTAGGTTGGGTAGGGAGCCTCCTGTAGGCCTAAGGGCTCATTGCACCCATCATACTGCTGCTTCCAGGGACGTCCCCATCCAGGAAATCTGTTGGTCTGCTACCTGGAAGTCAGCACACACCTTCATTTCCCACTACCACATCGACCTTCAGTCACGTCGGGATGCTGGTTTTGGGGCCTCAGTTCTCCAATCCTTATTTCCTAAGTAGGGTGTGTGTACCTTGACTCCCTCCTCCCGGATAACTGCTATGAATCTGCCAAGACGTGGATATGTGCACCATATCCACGTCCCTAGAAAAGTGGGTTACTCACTTGTTACAGTAGATCTTCCATGGGATGGTCTCTTGCAGCAGTTAATACACTTGGGTCATCGCCAGAGATTGCTGTGGTGCACGGCAGTCTTTCACCAGAGGCCACCCACTGATGACACTATCATCCTGTTCCTATATGAGTGGGTGGTTCCTGGTATCCTCGGTTCATTTTCTAGCCATCTTCAGCTAGCACGCAGCAGCTAGTGAAAAGTGCAAGCAGTCATCTACGAGAAACTGAGCAAAGGAAACTCCCCCCCCCCCCCATTCTCTTTCCTTCTGGATGTCAGAAGGATCTTCAAGCAAATCACCTTTATTTTGTTCCTGTCAATGCGGTAGAAAGATCTACCGTTTCGACAGTCGTACAGTCTGTGCCCAGTGTTTGGGACCCACACACGACTCATCCTGCTGTGAACTTTGTTAGGAGTTTTATCCGGCAACTCGTCAACGACAATTGCTTGATATTCAGGCTTACCTCGTAGAACAAAAAGCCGTTGTCTTAGAGAAGCAGGGGGGGTTTGTCCTAAGAACCCCTCAGCCAGTGCTTCACATAAGAACCACAGACATGACAGGGATGCTCCTGCTTCAGCATCCTGCTCCAAATGTTCATCGGCGACGACCACTTCAGGTCTTTTCTCATTGATGATGCCCTCAAAAATTGCCTCCTTGTCGACAGGAGTTTACTCTCTCTCTCGTCGATGGCGCTTTCTAGTGCATTATCGGCAATTTCAACGGAATCCTATACTACTGCCATTGGTGCCTCATCAACGACAGTGGCTGTCAAACATGTAAAATCTTCATCTCTTCCCGTCTTGTTGACGGTGGTCCAGGACGTAGTGGGTAAACACCATGGATTTCACTTTTTCAGCTGCCCTCCTCCTTCAAGGCCTTTTGTGCATTGGGGCCAGCCTGAGTGGGACCGGAACCCCGGATTATATCATCAGTGTTCCAGACCAGCTTATATTTTATGTTCTCTCTCTCTATCATGCCCTTGGTTTCACAGAAGCGCCCCAACTGCTACTTTAATGGACGTGGCCACAGTAGTATAGCAGGTTCTGGAAGTAATGAGGCATTCACAGCCTGGTGATTTTTTTTGGGGGGGGGAGGGGAGGGTCATCCATCCCGGTTTCCCACACCACCACCTTAAACGTTTTTTGGGTGAGGGGCTAAGTGCTCCACCTGTTTTCTCATCTGACTATGAGGAAGAACATTATTCTTAGAATCTAGAATTCCCGTAAGGCATCCCAGATGACCTGGAGAATATTGAGCTCCAAGAATGGGACTCCTGTCCCCCCTCTCCATTGTCATCTCTGCACGAAGAACCTTCCCACCATGCAGCAGCCTCTCTCCCTGATGACCCATCATTTCATGACACGACGGTCCAGATTAAAAAAATTATTGGTTTCTCTACCACTGAACATGATGAGCAGAGAGAAGACATGGCAGACTACCTTGAACTGCTGGAGTACCTGGTAGTTGTGGTACCTCCACTCATCCAAACTTACCAAATGCAGTACTGGCCACCTGGGATCAGCCTTTGGCTGTTCCGGCTGTTCCTCGGAAGGTGGATCGCCTTTACCAGGCTCCCCCGATCACCGCTTCTTCTCCTCTAACCTTGAGGCAGATTCAGTGATCATTGCCGCCACTCATGATAGTACTAAACATCCCTGATACATGAGCTCCTTACCTCCAGATAAGGAATGCTGCCGCCTAGACTGCTTATGGAAGAAAGCCTTCCAGGTGGGCACACTGAATCTGAGAATCTGAAACTATACGGGACATATGGTGAAATACCAACATACCCTCTGGTCTTCTGCTGTTGATTCTAGCCAGTGTCAGTGGCTCAGTAGGTAGCACACTCACCTCTGAGGCCAGGAGATCAGAGGGCTATGGGTTCAGTTCCCACATCTGGCACTTGGGTTAATATCCCAGTACTGACACTGTAGTGCAGCATGAGAGGGGTGCTGCACTTCTGAGGTGCTGTCTTTCGGATGAGACGTTAAACCGAGGTCCCATCTGCCTGGATTGGTGGTAGTTCAGGTGGATGTTAAAGATCCCATGGCACTTATCGAAAAGAGTAGGGGTAAATTGCTTCTTTATTGAAATAAAGCATGAGAAAAGACATCAAGAAATAACAAAAGCAACAATAAACACAAAAGCATATACAAATAAACAAATGAAATGAACAAAAGGCAGTTGATACACAGTTATCTTTTAACATAGCATAAAAGAAAAGAAGCGAATCGTCATTTAAATTTTATCATATGCTGAAACCCCTTCCACCAGATTTGAACTTTCCTAATCCCATGAATCTGAGCATCTTTTTGATATACTTTATTCAATTCACAAATAACATATTGACTGAAACCTAAAAAAGTCGGCCTTTTCTGATACAAAACCCACTGGCATCTAACTTGCCATAAACAAAATCTAAGGCATGCTAAAAAAATCTGTACAGTCGAGGTGTGAAATTTAGCAAGACATGGGGGTAAAGATCCCAACACTAACAATTCATAAGTAATATATTTCAACCATGGAAGTGCCAGATAGTAGCCAAATACACCCATAGTCTAGAGGCAAAGAACAATGTATAAAAAATGTTCCATAGTTTCTTCCTGTACTGTACACTCTAAATAGGACAAAACCGTTCTTCTTTCATTTTGTACTTAGCTGTCCTCTAATCTTGTAATCGACTATACATTATCAGCCATTGCGCCTCCCACATGTAAGGTAAACGGGATCATTTAGTTGTTCTAATACAAGATGAGTCATATCGCCAGGGCAGTTTTTAAAAGCGGGGGAAAGAGGGTAGATTTGAGAAATAATATTGGAATAAAGTTTTTTTTGGGAGTCAATAATTTGAGACTTTGACAATTGCCACATATATAATTTTCGAACTATCGGTTTAAAGAAAAGGGGAGTAGAAAAGGAAACATTAGGTTCTAGGGACATGGATATGTTGTTCATCCACACTCATTGGCAGTATCCTTGCCGCTTTAAATCTTGCCGGAAGGTCTTCAAGCTTGCTCCTCCCACCCACCCGGGTGGTATAACTCTCGGCTCCGCCCCATGACGCCAGATCTTCCTTACCGCTTGGAAGCTCAGGTTCCCTCCTTAACGCTCTGCGTTTGTGACTGGTTCCTATTTCTCCGTTTGCGGATTTAAAATAATATTTTGCAAAAGACTTAGTCTTGATCCCTCGCGCTGCGATGGATAATCGACCCCGATTTGGAGATGCCCATGCGGGCGAGAAGATGTCTCGGACGGATCCACACTCCACGTGTGTCTACTGCTTAGGCCTTGAGCACGACCCGCAGGCTTGCGACCTGGCTCATCTTACCGGCCTAATCCTTGAAGACCGTGCTGCCGGTGCAACTGGGCGTCCGAGAAGCGTTCCCTCCGTGAAGTCCAAGGAGGCCCGGTTGGCGGTGTCCGCGGCGGCGGGCTCGGCGGATCAGCTCGAGCGGATGGTAGCCCTCGAAGAGGAGGCGGCGCGGGCCGTATCTTCCTCGGCCGCGGCATTTATCCCGCTCTCTCTGGGTTCTTCCTACACGGCTTCCTTTAAGGAGCTTTGTCTGTCCCTCTCCACTAAAGGAGAAGGGCCTGCGTCTGCTGGACCTTATTCTCGGTCCAAAAAGAGGGACAAGGGTAAGTCCCTCCGTCGGCGGCTCTTGGGAGCGGGGAAAGGTCCCTCTCCCGGACGTCGACCGTCGGCTTCGATCGACCCGCTCGGCCGACCCTGGCCTCACGGTGTCCCCGTCAGGTCAGTTGACCGAGACTCCACTGATGAAGTCGAGATTTTTCTGGAACCCATTGACGGCTGTAGCCTTTGCTGGCGAGATTCCCTCTCCCCGGTTCCCCCGGGAGGAGTTGAGGATCCCGTGGGCTCGCCTGTGCCTCCGGTTCCGGAGCCCTCGGATGGACCTTCCGAGCCGAAGGGAGTGTCGGTTCCGGCCGACACCTCCCTGCACCGACCCCGGAAATTCCGGGACTCTCGGTCTCGGTCTCGGACCTCTTCGCGGTCCAGCCGTTCCCGCCGACATAGGCGGTCTCGGTCTCGGCACCGCGGTAAGCGGCGTCGCCGCCGTCCCGTCCTCCTCCTCGGATGAGGAGGCTCGCGAAATTACGTCGACGGTAATGGGACCTTATGTTGCAACAGCTCCTCCTGGCGGGGAATAAGCCGACTCCGGCGCCTTCCCGACCATTAAGTAACTGTCCTGACCGGAGCGGCCGACACAACCCCTCGACTTGCCCGAGGAGCCTATACCCAGGCCGGTTGTTCGGCCAAAACCAGCTGCTCCACCGATTGCGGTGGAACCTCCGCCTCCACAGCCACCAATTGGGGCTCCGACCAAGGATTCTCGGTCGGCTAAGGGTTTACCCCATCGGCTGTCAGTTACCCTCACTCCCGACCGACCTCGGCTGGTGAAGGGTGGTTCAGGCCAGAGGCAGCTCTTCGAGGACTCTTCCGAGTCCGAAGATGATTCCTCCTTCTTCTCCAAGCGACTGGACTTGGAGTCTTCAGGAGGTCAGCCAATGGACGATAGCCCGTCGTCCTTCCTAGGACTGCTTCGGCTCATCTCGGAGTCTACCGGGATGGAGCTCGAACCCGGTTCCAAACGGGCCAGGTATCCCCTCACGGAGATTCTGGACCGAGGGATTCTCCGCACGGAGCCTTTCCGATGGCGAGGCCATAGTGGGTCCAGCACTGGAACTTTGGCAGCGCCCTGCTTCCTGCCCTGCGCCTTCGGCCAGGATGGCCAGGAAGTATGCGGTCCCCACCGGTTCCTTGTCGGTTTTGGAACACCCCTCTGCTGAGGGTTGGTTACCGACAAGCGTTTTCCGGCCCGCGCCCGCATAGCGCAAGGATGTGGA
Source organism: Neoceratodus forsteri (assembly GCA_016271365.2). NCBI lineage: Eukaryota > Metazoa > Chordata > Ceratodontiformes > Ceratodontidae > Neoceratodus > Neoceratodus forsteri. The sequence goes on from CM057458.1 coordinate 450,022,074, forward strand.
CAAACCTCCTGACAAGGAGTCCAAGAAATGGACTATGTCGGGCGAAAAGTCTCGCTCAAGTCCTCTCGGCCTTCGTCAGGCCAGTTCGGCCGTCCTCATGGCACATTTTCTCATGCCCTGTTGGGCTCCCTGGATGAGGTCATCCCTCATCTTCCGCCCGATCTGCAGACTACGGTTAAGCAGGTGCGGGACCAGAGGCAGGGCAGTGGCCAAACAGCAGCTCCAGACTGCTTTGGATGGGGGACTCATGTGCCAGATCGGTGGCGGCCCAGTGGCTATCGTCGCGAGCTTGGCTGAGGATATCCACCTTGCCCGGATACCCAGCACAAGTTGGCGGATGTTCCTTTTGGGGACTGACCTCTTGACCCTGGGGTGGAAGGTCACCTGCAGAGGATCGAGAAGTCCAATGCCACCTTGGACTCGGTCTCTTCGCTCTCAGAAGGACAAGGCCGCAAACCACAGCCTAAGCCCTTTGTCCTTCTGTGCCCCAGCGCCCTTACCCAGCAACGTCAGGGCCAGCAGGCTCGGCCTCTGGCATCCCAAACCCAAGCCGCCGGCTTCCTCTAACAGGAGGCAGGGAGGAAGGGCCCAGGAGGTCCCTCGGCGGTCCCTCCTCCAAGCCTGCCCAGTGACGGGCTGAGGGTGTCGCCCCCCATCCCGTCACCTTACCCCTGGTCCCCCGTAGAGGGCAGCTCCAGCACTCCGTTCCGCCTGGTCCGCTGTTACCACGGACAGGTGGGTCTTGGAGGTGGTGGGAAGAGGCCTGCCTCTGGAATTCGAGCAGGCACCACCCTTCAGAGCCGTCGCCCTCGGGGAGGCCGAGATCCCCAGCCTCACTGGCGGCTCGTCGAGGCCGACGCAGCTCTCCTCCTCCAGAAGGAGGTGGTAAGAGGTGGTGGACCCTCTTTCAGACCCAGGGTTTGTGTCCAGGTACTTCCTGGTTCCGAAGCAGACGGGGCTGGCGCCCATTCTCGACCTACACGACCTAAACAAGTTCCTAAGGTCTCGAACCTTCAGGATGGTCACTCTGGCTCAGATAATACCATCCTTGGAGCAGCGTGTGGTTCTGCTCTCTGGACTTGCAGGACCCAGTTTTCCACGCCCTATCCGTCCGTCTCACCAGAGATTCCTTCGCTTCGGCGGAAGGATCTCTCTTGGGATTCAAGCCATGCCCTTGGCTTGTCTCCAGCTCCCAGGGTCTTCACCAAATGCATGGCAGTGGTGACAGCATTCCCTGCGGCGCCGAGGGGTCGGGTGTACCCTTACCTGGACGACTGGCTGATAGCAGCTCCCTCCAGGAAGGAGGCGGGTGGTCCAGAGATCTGGCCCTCCAGGTCTGCTCTCAACTGGGCCTCCTTATCAACGAGGCCAAGTCGGAACTCGGGCGAAGCAGGTGATTTTATTCATCGGGCGCGGCTCGACTCTCTTGCAGCCAGCGCGGCTCCAGCGGACAGGGCAGGGAGGTTCTTTCCTCCTTTGCCCGATCATTTCTGGTTGGGCAATTGCTCCCTGCCCGGGACTTCCTGCGCCTCCTGGGTCTCATGGCGGCCTGCACCAGCGTGGTCCGTTGGGCCCGCTGGAACATCGTCCCTTCAGTGGGGACTGGCCAGCCAGTGGTCTAGCCTGCGATCCCTTGGACCAGCTTGTGTCGGTGACACAGGGGATGTGGAACGCTCTCCAGTGGTGGACCGTTCCAGATCATTTGCAGGAGGGCATCCCGTTCGTCCGCCCCGAGCCGACGGTCTCTCTGTCGACCGATGCCTCTCTGATGGGTTGGGGTGCCCATCTGGGGAACACGGGCTCATGGCCTCTGGTCCCCGGGGAGTCGATGCCACATCAACCTGCTGGAGCTCGGCGGTCCGCCTAGCTCTCACCGCCTTTGCTCCGTTCCTGGGGTCAAGTGGTCCGAGTCCAGACGGACAATACCACGACCATGTACTATCTAAACCGCCAGGGCGGACGCGCTCCATGCTTCTATGCAAGGAAGCTCTCCGCATTTGGTCACTCGTGGCGCAGCCTGGAGGCGGATCTCCTAGCCATTCACGTGGCAGGAGCCTCCAACACCCTGGCCGATGCCCTGAGCCGGATAGGGGCTGCATCCCACGAGTGGTCTCTCCTGCCGGAGGTAGTACAGCATCTGTTCTCCCTTTGGGGCACACCTCAGGTGGACCTGTTTGCCTCCATGGAGAACGCGAAGCTGAGTCTGTTTCATGCCCGCCCCCCTCAGCAGGGCTCGCTGCAGGGGGATGCCTTCTCGAGGCAATGGACCCCGGGCCTCTTTTACGCCTTTCCCCCATTTCCCTTGATCCACAAGGTGCTTCTCAAGGCGAGGAGGGACAAGGCGCAGGTGATTCTGATAGCCCCAGACTGGCCCGCCAGTTCTGGTACCCAGATCTCCTCAGTCTCAGCTCCAGGACTCATGGCAGCTTCCAGCTCGCCGGACCTGCTCTCAGTCAATCAGGAAGGTGTTCCATCCGGACCTTCAATCCCTGCACCTGACGCCTGGTTCCTGGCTCCAGAGTTCCAGGCTTTAGGTCTTTCCGAGAGGTCTCAATGTAGCTGAGCGTCCGTAAGAGTCGACCAGAAAATGCTATGCCTTCAAATGGAAAAGGTTTTCCATTTGGTGTCAGACAGGGGCTTGGACCCTTCCTCCTGTTCCTTGGCAAGCATCTTGGACTATTTATGGTCCCTTTCTAGTCAAGGGCTTAGGTCGGCGACCCTAAGGGTGCACCTGGCAGCCATCTCTCGCTTACAGGGCGGCGGGAAGCAGTCGATGGCGCAGGAGAAGGTGGTCTGGCGCTTTTCAAAGGCCTTGATCACATTTCCTCCAGTCAGTGGGAACCCCACCTCCGTGGGATCTACTGCTGAGTACTGGCAAAGCTCATGGGCAAGCCATTCGAACCTATGCACAGGTGTGATCTCTCTCACCTGTCGTGGAAGACCGCCTTCTTGGTGGCTATCACGTCAGCCAGAAGGATGGGAGAGCTCCAAGCGCTTTCCATCGAGTCTCCCCACCTGGTCTTCCACAGGGACAAGGTTGTCCTGCGCCCCCACCCGAAATTCCTTCCGAAGGTGGTGTCGGAGTTTCACCTTAACCAGGTGTTGACTCTGCGGTGTTCTACCCCAATCACACCTCGGAGGGCCAATATGGCTCCATACTCTGGACCCTAGAAGGGCGCCGCTTATTATAAGGAGCGCCACGGCTGAAATTGGGAGAGGTTCGCCAGCTGTTTGTCACCTACGCTGAAGCCGCATCTGGCAGACCTGCAGCCAAGCGGACTGATAAGCAGGTGGGTAACCTCCTGCATAGATCTCTGCTATAAGTTGGCGGGCATGGAGCCTCCCAGAGGGATAAGAGCTCATTCTACCCGCCCATACTGCTGCAACGGTGGCTGCTTCCAGGGACGTCCCTATCCAGGAAATCTGCAGGGCTGCTACCTGAAGTCAGCAAACACCTTCATTACCCACTACCACACGACCTTGAGTCACGCCTGGGATGCTGGTTTGGGGCCCTCGGTTCTCAGTCTCTTTCCCAAGTAAGTATATGGGGTGTAGTCTGCCTCCCTCCTCCCGGAGAACTGCTAGAGTCTGCCAATGAGTGTGGATGAACAACATATCCATGTCCCTAGAAATACAGGTTACTCACCTGTAACAGGAGTTCTAGAGATGGGCATATGTTGTTCATCTGCTCTCATTCTCCGGCCTCGGCACGCACAACCTGAGCTTCCAGCGGGCCAGATCTGGCGTCATGGGGCGGAGCCGAGAGTTATACCACCCGGGTGGGTGGGAGGAGCAAGCTTGAAGACCTTCCGGCAAGATTTAAAGCGGCAAGGATACTGCCAATGAGTGTGGATGAACAACATATACCATTCCTAGAACTCCTGTTACAGGTGAGTAACCTGTATTTTTGGAGCCGTTCCAATCCATTTCGATAAATAATTGGATAGTAAAAATCTCAACCAACTAAATTCTGGGATATTGGGGGCTAAAGTACAATTCCAAAGAGAAAAGGCAAGAAAAAGGGAAGTACAGAAAACAGAATCTATCATCCCTACCCCTCCTTTAGCTTTATCCAGATAAGTATAATACCTTTTAATGGGATTTAACCTGTTTCCCCCCAAAAATTGAAAACTAATACTGTACAATTTTACTTCTAGGTTAGTTGGGACGGGATACAGAAATGCCAAATATTGCAGACAAGGTAACAAGAATTGTTTAAAAATCTGAACTCTCTTCAGTTTCGAGAACTTACAGTGTTTTCACCTCTGGACTTTCCCATCCATTTTTTTTTAATACTGTAAGCCAATTCTGCTCTAGCAAATTTTGTGAACCAAAAAGAATCCCTAAAATGGAAATGGGTGTTGAGGTGAATTAAATAGTTCTGTGCACAAAGGGAGTTAATGTATTTGCTCCTATTAACAACCCTTTAGATTTTTGAAAATTAATTTTGGCATTCGATAAGGTCGCATATCTGTGAAATAACTGAAAAAAAACTTCAAGCTGATCCTGCTGTTTAAAAAATAAACAGATATCATCAGCATAAACTTGTATATTCATAAAGGAGTTGGAAAAGGGAATATTTGGACCCTCCCAACCAGAAACCGACCGTAAATGTCTAATAAGAGGCTCTAAGGAGCAAATATATAATAAAGGGCTCAGCAGGCAGCCTTGCCTGACACCAACTATAACGTCCAACCTTCCCAATTTTCCTTTTAATAACTGGACAAATTACGAATTAGAATATAAGTTTTGTAATATTGTAAGAATCCCAGGGGGCATTCCTAAGAAGGCTAGGGTTTGGAAAAGGAAGGAATGACTAACCCTATCAAAAGCTTTTTCTAAGTCTAATGATAATAGAATACCAGTCTGTTTACTATGATGTAATATTTCAATAAAATCTCTAATATAACAAAGCACAGATTGTATTCGTCTTTGAGGAACACCACAGAACTGAACTGGAGAAATCACTAAACTAGCCCAAGATTTAAGTCTGCTATTAAGTAGCATCGCAAACATTTTATAGTCTGAATTCAACAGAGTGATAGGTCTCCAGTTTTTGATCTCATTTTTGTCTCCTGTTTTTTAAAATATAAACTTGTAATCCTTTTGTAAATGCAGGATAAATCTTTCCTCCAGAAAGAAAGGAATTAAAAAACTCCAACTAAACAGGGAACTAGCTCATTTACAAAAGTTTTATAAAAGGCATTAGATAACCCATCCGCCCCAGGAGACACATTAAGCTTCAGTTTAGAAATGACATCCATGATTTCTTGTAAAGAAAAAGGTTCAGAAATAACTGCTGTCATTGAGGCATCAATGATGGGACCTGTCACATCCTTCAAAAAATCTTGAAAGGCTACAGGTTGCAATTCTATATGAGGGCCCAAGTTTTGGAAATATCGAAATATAATATAACTAATGTCCGAAGGGTCAGTATAATGCTTTGAGTTACTAACTAAACATTCCAAAGTAGAATTATCTCGTACAGTTTTTACACAAACTAAAAGGATCACCTATCACCGTTTTGGATGTATAGTTGTTTGTTAAGGCCTGCAGGGATCTGGCTCGATCATATTGAAACTTCCTCATCTATAATTTAATTTGTTTAATTAAAGGAGATAAATCGTCCGAAGAAGTGTTAGCTCTTGTTAATAGTGACTGTAATTTTGAACGTAATGTGAGATAATTAAGAAAGTTGTCGTTCTGCATTTTTTGCCCATAAGTTTTAAACCAAGCCATACAGTCTAGTTTGGTTTCTTCCCACCAGGTCCCTAAGTCCGAATATAAACATTGTACCGACAAGCGGGCAGTTAAAATTTTAACTATAGAATGTCTAACAAAGTCGTTCTGTAAAGATGAGGTATTTAGTCTCCATCTACTTTTGTAGGGCTTATAATTAACCGGGATTTCTATTGCAGTTTTAAGTAGGAGATGGTCTGAAAATTCAAAAGGCTGTCTAGAGAACTGCGAAATATTTATATTTTTTAGAAGTAAAAAGGTAGTCAATACAGGTACCGTTCTTCCCTTTATAAAATGTATTTTTAGGGGGATTGGATTCTAAAGTATTGCAGACCCTAAGGTCTGCCTCTCTAATGATAGATTGTAAAAAATTAGAATCACAATACATTTTTTTTCCGCAAGATCTCTTATCAGTAAGAGAACAATTGAAATCCCCACCCCATAGAACTGGCCTTGTGGTAAGCAGAAAAGGTTGTATGGTTTTCATACACATGATTCTAGCTGTTTTCACCTGCGGATTATAAACATTAATAAATCTATATAGGACAGACTCAAGAAAACAGTCCACAATCAAAACCCTGCCAGGAATGCAATCTATTAATTTATGAAGTTTAAACTGAAAGGAAGAAAAAAAGAATACCAATACCATCTGCTTTATCCTGTCCAAATGACCAATATGAAGGGCCCCAAGGCCAATCCTTTTTAAAGGCAGTAACATGTTCTTTAGAGAACATCCAGGTTTCTTGTAAAAAGCAAATAGAAATTCTAGAGTCATGCAACATATGGAAAATAGCCTTTCGTTTAGCTCCATTTAAAATACTGTGTACATTCAAAGAAGCTCACAGAAAGTCCATTATAGTACCAAAAAAAAGAGATTTATTTATTTTTCCTTCTTTTCTTTTCTTTCTTATAAGGACCTTGAGAGGGTTCCATGGGATCTTGAGTAGAAATTTGGGAATCGAGTCTGCAACATCCATTTCTGTATCCCCAAGAAGAAAGAAGAAGGAGAAAAGGATTAGTAGTTTCCACTGAATCTGTAACTGTATCAGGGACTGATTTTACATTCCTTGTGGACCTTCTAGGGGCAGAGAGAAAGAGGTCGATTTGGGGGGTCTATGCTCTGATCTGATTTCTTAGCAATACAACCAGTTTTCACACTTGGGACAAGCAGAGAGTCCTGCAAAGCAGAACTACTAGGCTGTACAGGCCTCAACGATGATGGAGGAGGGGGGAGGGCTGAATCTAATGTCGAAGGAGGGACAGGTTGTCTTACATCTAGAGGGGTTCCCAGGAGGAGTGGGAGACGAATGAGAGAGTAGGTCTTCCTGTGCTTTCTGTAAAAACTGTTCAGTACAATTCCCTGATACTTTGTTTTTTGCAGCCCATGGGCATGTGTTAAATGTATGAGAACTACCTTCACATAAATCACATTTCGTTGGGTTAGAACATTGAATAAGTGAATGCCCAATTTACCACAATTGTCACATCTAGGACTATCACAAACATTGGACAAATGCGTCTGTGAGCCACATTTATAGCAGGCCCTTGGCTGACCACTATAAAACAAACACCTCTATCACGGCCTAACAAAAGGAATTTGGGATATGCACAAAACCATGTTCATTTTGCCTTAATTTGACCTTGTATTTCCATCCGCCTGTCCAAAAGCCCTCTGAATCTAAAATGGGCTCTGTATCCCCCTGTATATCACATTTATTGGACAACCAGTATGTAATATCATCAACCGACACACCTTCATTTCGAAACATTACTGTAACAAACTTAATAGCTGGTTGAGAGAGGGGAATAATCATAAATGGGGACCAAAGGGGAGAAAACTTTACCTGGTTATATCTAAACTAGAATAACTCTAACAAGGCAGCTGATCTAAAACTGACATCGTAATTATCCTCTCCCGAAATATTAATGATGGCAAATACATCTCTGGGAGAAAAATGCAAGGACTCCTTAATTAAATGTCTCCCAACATAATTTCTATCAGGCCTATCAGCCATACCCCCTTTATATCTAATGCGCACCGCATTCCGTCTAGGGGCTGATTCACATTTAATTTTTGCAAATAACTCAGATAGTAAAGGTCTTTTATCAGTTACAGCACTATGAGACTCTGAAGAAACATGACTGACAGAAACATGAGAAATATTATGAACTAAATCCCTAGAATCCGAGCGCCCCTTTTCAACATATTGGACAGGCTTTTCTGGGTTCCATTTAGGGGAATGGGAATTTAAGTCAGATGAAGAATCCCAGGTCAAGTCAGCAGCCCATTCTCCTGAAGGAGCTTGTTTCCACCCTGCTGCCATTAAAGCTGAAGCAGGAGTCCAGTCACTCTCATGGTTAGAGGAGGAAGATAAATTGTCAGAGTTAGGCATAATGGGCTGAGGAACAGTACTTTTAGAATGCTGCCGAGATGTAGAAGCGTTCCCCATATTTCGGTCTCCAAAAGAAAAAACAGTTGCTTCTTCCTGCTCATTCGGCTGCTTTTGGTAAATTATATGAGCAGCGGGAGAAGAAAAAACAACAACCCCCGCTTGTTTTGTTAATTTGGGAGCATTTCCTACCACGTAAGGCTCCCTGGTGACAACTTCCTTATTTATATTGCTGCAGTCCGCTTCCCCGCTCCCAACAAGTCCCCCAAACAGTCCGAACGGGGCGATCAGCGCTGGGCAGGAGACCCCTAACTGACCTGTTTCTAGTCCTGAAGTGGAAATTCTTCGTCCTTTGAACTGCCATCACTCCTGCTCATACTGAAACACACCTTTCTTGCTGAATCCCTTCCGTGTCGGTGGTGCGTCATCCACAGGCAGTGCAGTCGCCAAAGGGCAACAACATCTGAAGGCTCTGAACAAGAATGTAGTTGAACAAGCTTTAAAGGCAGCGCTTTAACATTCTCAGGCTCTGAAAGGCTTACAGGGACTTGTGGCTCTTCAGAAGAAGATAAGGCATCCATAAACAACTCCGCATCTTCTAACTCTGCTGAAGGAAAATGAACCTGTGTAGAATCCTTGGCTACGGTCTCCTTCACATCTGCAGACTGAACATGCTGTAGCTCCTCTACAGCGTCCATCTTGGAAGGCTGACCAGCACTCCTGCTGGCGGCCATGCACCAGCAGAGTAGGGGAATTTCCCCGGTGTCCTGGCCAAATTTCCCTCATTCACTAAAAAAAATACCACCAACAGCTTAATCTGGTTCAAGGTCAGTTGGCATTCATCTGTATCCCCTTCCCCCGGGTCATGCCTGAAAATAGGCAGGACTTGTCTAGTGCACTTACCCGGTCAACAAAAGCTAATAAAAATAAATAAAATGTAGTTAAACTTCTTTCATCACAGGAGAAAGACCAATTACTGGCTATATCTACAGGAAATTCTATTTCCCGACCTCTGCTGTGCTCAGGATATGATGCGGTGGATACCTCAGCTCTGGCAATGGCTACGGGGGTCACCCTCCACCATCATGCCTGGCTGGATGTCTCGGGTCTACAACCAGATATACAACATAAACTTGTCAATGCCCCCATTTAATGGCTCTAAGCTTTTTGGCCCAGACACTCAGATGTTCTTGGATGATCTCCAAGTGTCAGGCCGCACTCTTTGTACTGTGCATGGTATGTACCACACACCACAGCCCTCATACTAGTTCCATTCTCAGACTTCTCAAGCTAAATGGAGAGGTAAGAATAGAGGAATCTATCGAGGTGGCTCCTGCGGACATTCCCAAACAACCTCCTGGACTGCTACCCCCAACCTCAAAGGGTCCCTGTTCCCAGGCCAACCCCCGGCCCAGTGACCCGTTAGGACTTGCCCCCCGCCTAGTTGTTCAGGCCTAGGAAGCTGTGGAGGGCCGCCTTTTCCTTCATCTGGAGGCCTGGAAAGCCATTACTTTGGACAAGTGGGTACTCCAAAATCATACATACAGGGTACATGCTGGAACTTGCATCTCAACCTCTACTGCACCCACCCCGCTCAATCCATTATCCATCCGACCATATACCCATCCTTCAAGAGGAACTTCAGGCACTTCTACACAAAAAGGCCATTTATCCTGTTCCTCCTTTGGAGTTGCATCAGGGATTCTACTCCCATTTCTTTTTGGTCCCCAAACGTACGGGGGACCTCAGACCGATATTAGGGATAAGACAACTGAATTTACACATTCAGTACAAAAGGTTCTGGATGGTCATGCTAACATCCATACTACTGATGTTAAAAAAGGGGGATTGGTTATGCGCCCTGGACATGAAAGATGCATACCTGCATATCCCTAGCCTAGGGTGCTGGTTATCAGCAGGTAACGCGGTCATCGTCGGAGGCCCATCCTGCTCGAGCGGTGTTGTGCAACACTAGGTCTATTAAAAACAAGATGGCCATTATAGCCGATCTTGTTGGGTCAGCTGACCTAGCGTGCATCACCGAGACCTGGCTGGATGGAAATGCTGGGCCAGTATTAGCTGCAGCGGTTCTGGCCGGGTACTCGGTGATACACCGCCCGAGGCAGGATTGTAGGGGCCGGGGCATTGCCATCTGTTTTAAATCAGAATTGGGCCTGGTGGAGGTACCGGTTGGAGTCACCAGATCCTTTGAGTGTGTTTTAGGCGAGGGTGTGGGGTGCAGGATACTTCTCGTATACCGTCCACCAGGTGACGGGAATGCTTTCCTGCAGGAAGTTGCAGATTTCATTGTCGACCTGACATTGGGGTCCCCCAGATGGTTGGTTCTGGGGGACTTCAATGCCTGGGTTGACTATGAACTCTCACGCTTTGGTCAAGACTTCCTCCAGTTGATGTTATCACTGGGCTTCACACAGGTAGTTTCCTCCTCGACCCATATTGGTGGGTACTCATTGGATCTGGTGTTCCTTCTGGGGATGGGGATATCTGATTTGGTGGTGGAACCACTCGGATGGTCTGACCATCACTCCATTAGGTTCAATTTTGAGGCCGCCCCTATTAGGTCAGCCCCTTTGGAGATGGTCCGGTACCGCCCATTAAGGGGTGTGTCCCCGGATGACCTGATGGCGGTGCCGGACCTATCGGATTTCCAATAGATTGCTTGGATCCAGGTGACCTAGTACAGGCCTATAATAGGGGGCGATTCACGGGGCCCTAGATTCTGTTGCACCTGTTCGTGTTCGTCTGCTCACTTTTCGCCCCAGGTCTCCATGGTTTGATGAGATCATGAGGGAGTTGAGGAGGGTTGGACGAAGACTGGAGAGGCGTTGGCAGAAGTCCGGTCTGGATGATGACAGACTTAGTTTGATGGACCATTATATGGCCTATCAATCCGCAATCTCTCGTAAGAAGGCAGAGTTCCTGTCCAGGGAGATTGCGGCTGCACAGAATAGACCAGCCCAGCTCTTTCAGACTGTGGACAGACTGTGCAATCCAGTCTGTCTTCAGCCCGGGAGGGCCTTTTCCACAGAACGGTGTGATGAGTTTGCTCTTTTCTTTGCAGATAAGGTTGCCAAAATCAGATCAGACGTCCACTCTTCCCTCTCCAATGGGAGCGGTGATGGTCGGCCGGAGATGTCAAACACCCAGTTTGCATGGTCTGACTTCAGCCTCCCCAAAATCAATGATATTGTGATGGTCATCAGAGTGCTGCGACCAGCCAGCTGTGATTTGGACCCTGGCCCCACATGCCTCTTAGTGGATTGTGTGGATAAAATCTGACTAGTCCTGGCTTTGATAGTCTGGAAGTCTTTGGAGAGGGGGATCTTTCCAGATCCCCTTAAAGAGGCTATAGTTAGGCCTCTTTTAAAGAAGTCCTCCTTAGACCCAGATTGTCTAGCAAATTACAGACCAGTCTCTAACCTACCCTTGTGGGTAAGGCTATTGAGAAGGTGGTCGAGTGCAATTGGAGGATCATCTGACCAACAACAATATCTACGATTCTCTCCAATCTGGATTTAGGAAAAGGCATAGTACCGAGACAGCACTTGTTCGGGTGCTAAATGACCTCCTAATAGCGAGAGATCGTAGGACCTGTTCTATCTTAGTACTTCTTGATCTCTCTGCAGCATTTGACACTGTTGATCATGGTGTGCTGTTAGAGCGTCTGCGGTCCATCTGTGGATTATCTGGTATGGTCCTCAGGTGGTTTAGATCTTACCTCGAAGGTAGGACTCAGAGGGTGGTGTCGGGAAGTTTTTCCTCGGCATCAGTCTCCCTATCTTGTGGAGTACCGCAGGGCTCTGTTCTAGCGCCTGTTATTCGCGGTGTACATGCTGCCGTTGGGAGCGATTTATAAGATCGATACGTCTGGGTTTTCATTGCTATGCCGATGACACCCAGCTGTATATAGTCTTTGTGCCCGGTCAGGATGCTGCCTTGTCAGTATTTAATAACTGCCTTGCAGAAATCCAAGATTGGATGAATGGGAGTTGGTTGAGGTTAAACCCGGAGAAAACTGAGGTGTTGGTTGTGGACAAAGGTCGCTGTGAGGTGGGTTTGCCAGCTGGATCGCACTCAGGCTTATGGCTTGCAGGCGTTCCGCTGACGACCTCAGATCAGGTGTGGAACCTTGGTGTAATAATTGGCGACCACTTGACGCTTAAAGCTCAGGTGTCAGCGGCGGTCAAAACTTCCTTTTTCCATCTGAGGAATATCGCCAGGGTGAAGCACCTGGTTCCTCCAGAAGATCTTCCAACATTGATCCACGCCTTTGGTACCTCCCGCCTTGACTATTGCAACTCCCTGTACCTAGGGCTATCGGGGGTTGAGCTTCGCCATCTGCAGCTAGTGCAGAATGCAGCGGCCAGGTTGTTGACTGGTTCTTCTAGATCCAGCCATATAACGCCTGTGCTCCGTGGACTGCACTGGCTGCCAGTATTTTGGCAAATCACCTTCAAGGTCGATTTGCTGACCTATAAAGCCTTACATGACCAGGGACCTACTTATTTGAAAGAGCTCCTTGCCCTCGTACTGTCCCTCCTGCCCTCCGATCCACTGATGAGGATTGCTGGAGATTCCCAGGTCCGTTTGAAAACCTCAGGGCTAGATCATTTAGTTTATGGCTCACCCCTGTGGAATTCTACCCTGGCCAGGTGGAAATAGTCCGACTGTCCTGAGCTTGTAGGAGCCTTGAAGACCCACCTTTTAGTATAGCTTTTAATGATTTATAATAGTTTTACATTCTGTTTATTTATTGTTTTATGATATTGTGCAGGTGCTTTGGATCTGAGAAAAGCGCCTTTTATAAATAAAAGTTTGATTGATTGATTTGATTGATAGCCACCCCAACCACCACCGGTTCCTGCGCTTTCACTTGCTAGGACACCACTACCAATTTCGAGCACTTCCTTTCAGAGACTCGTCCGCTCCAAGAGTCTTCACCAAGTGCCTTGCCATAGTGGCAGCGGCCCTGAGAAGAGACAGACATTTTGTCTTCCCATACCTAGATGATTGTCTTGAGAAAAGCAAATTCCAAAGAGGCTGTGCTTCTCTCCTTCCAGGCCACCCTTACCCTATTCCAAAATCTGGGCATTACCATCAACTGGCCCAAGTCCAACTCGAAGCCTTCCCAGTCACTCCAGTATATAGGAGTGATTCTGGACACTGACTCCGCCAGGGCTTACCTCCCTGTCGACAGACGAGACGAACTCCCCTCTCTGGCTTCGCTTCGCACACCCGAACCCAGCAGTACATAATAGCCAGAAGTTTCTTGTTTCTTCTGGGGTATATGGCAGCTGCCATCCCCACAGTGGCATACACCCATCTATGTACGAGACTAGTACAGTGGGCACTTCAGAATCGATGGCACCAGTGGTCGGGCGACTTCGACAATATCAGTCACCCCCTCCCTATGCTCTGCCCTGGTGGACACGTCAACACCACCTATCAAGGGCATGCCCTTCCAGGCTTCTCCTCTCCAGCAAATGTTGACCGTGGATGGCTGGGGAGCTGACCTCTGCCCTTATGGGGCACAAGACAAATGGCCCCAATTCGCCATTTTGCCACACACAGATCTGTTGGAAATGAGGGTGGCTCGCTTTGCCCTTTGGGTTTTTCCCCCCCACCTTCGTCCTGGACCCTTACTGATCCAGTCAGACAACACCTCTGTGGTGTTCTGTCTGAACAAACAAGGGGGCACCAGATCTCTCGCTGCAGGAAGGCGCTGTGGGTGTGGCAATAAGTGACACTACAACATCTCATACCAATTGCCGTCCATCTACCAGGACACCACAATACTCTGGTAGACATTCAGTCACCAGTCCTCCACGCATGAGTGGACTCTTAATCACAAAATTCTTCAGATGATCTTCCGATTATGGGGGACCCCACAACTGGACCTGTTTGCATCCCTTGACAGTCATCGACTTCCCAAATACTTTTCCATTACCCCGAACAGAAGGGGACTGTCTACTGATGCCCTGTCCCGACCATGGACATGTCTCTTCTTAAATGCTTACCCCTGTCCTGCTTCTGCACTGAACTCTAGTGAAACTACAACTGGAACTGCCATGATAATCCTCATTGCCCCTTGTAGCCCAGGCAGGTATCAGACCAGATCTCCTGACTCAGGATCTCCTGACTCAGGAGTGGGGCACCTTCCTTCACCCCAACCTGAAGTCGCTAAATCTTCATGCTTGGCTTCTGAGGACACTTTCATAGCACGTCTTCAAGTCTCCTCACCTGTGGCTGACATTCTCTTGGCCTCACGAAAACCATCAACCAGGGAAACATATAACGGTAAATGGAAACGCTTTTCCACATGGGCTGCTTCTGTTTCTCTGAATCCATTTTCATGTCCTTTACTCAAAGTTTTGGATTACTTGGCTTCACTTGCCAAGAAGGGCCTTAGCTATTCCTCTATCAAAGTTCATCTGACCTCTATTTTAGCATTTCACGAACCCTGAGAAGGCAAATTACTGTACCAACATCATCTTGCCAAGATGTCCTTGAGAGGCATGCTTCATATCAAACCTCCTATTAGGCGCCCCGATCTGAATTTCATATTAGAGAAACTTGCCTTAGTGCCCTTTGAACCAGCAGTTACCGCTGATCTCTGCTTCCTCTCTTGGAAGACTGTTTCTAGTAGCCGTCACTTCGACTCGCTGATTATCCGAGCTTCAGGCTCTGATATGCCGAGAGCCTTACCTAATTTTCCACAAAAGTAGAGTGGTTCTCTGCACCAATTCCTCCTTTCTGCCGAAAGTGGTTTCAGAACATACCTTAAGCCAGACCATGGAATTGCCCATCTACCACCCCGAGCAGTCTAATCTAGGAGAACATCTCTTACACACTTTAGATGTTCATCGTATAGTAAGGTACGATATAAACCATAACAAATCCTTGAGAAAAAAAACTCATTTTGCCACCTTTGCCTCCATGACGGAAGGTTCCCCGGTTGCCAAGAAAACAACTTCCAGTAGGTTCGCAAAATGCAGTGCGTTTTGTTACACGAAATACAACAAGCTGCTGTCGGGAACAGTACAGGCCCATTCCACTAGAGCCCAGGCCTCCACGGCGACCTGCTTCAAGGGGGCCTTGATCACTGATATCTGCAATGCAGCCACGTGGTCCATCATTCACTTTCACGAAGCATTACAACCTGGATGTTGCTTCCCACTGTAGGACGGCCTTTGGCCGCGCAGTCCTATAGGGTCTCTTATCCTAATTCCACCCTCTTTTGGGTACACTGCTTGGGGAAACCTCCTAAGTGTATTACCTGCTGCAAGAGACCATCTCGTGAAAGATGGTACAGTTACGTGAAGAACTTACTGCAATAGTAGATCTTGAGGGATGCTCCTGCAGGCATGTCTCTCCTCTGTCTCTCCCCCCCTCTAAGAGAATGACTTTGTTCCACTTAGCACATGGAAAGGGACACCTATGGTATTTTGGATCCCCTCTGTCCTCGCTTAGCGAGCTGAATCCGGCAGGGAACTGAGGATACCAGTGACTGCCCACTCATATAGGAACAGAATGATGATGCATTGGTGGACGGACCCTGGTGAAAGACTGCTAGAAGAGCTGCCGTGCACCACAGTGAACTCTGGCGACGACCCAAGTGTATTACCTGCTGCAAGAGACATCCCTCAAAGATCTACTGTTACAGTAAGTTTCTACGTAACTATACTTTCCAAGAGTGGTATATGGTTTACATCCACACAGACCTGCCCGACCTCCCCTGGCAGTGGCGCACAGTACTGCTTCCAGCAGGCAAGAACTGGCATCAGAGGGCGGTGTTAGGGAAGTTACTATGTGTGTGGGTGCGAGTAGCCTGCTTAAAGACTGACCGTCTGCTCTTAAACTGGAAAGGACACTGCCAAGATGTGTAGATGTACACCATATACCACTCCTAGAACTACTACAGGTGAGTAACCTGTTTATATTGATTCTAAATTGCAGATAGAAACTTGGACCAGAGCCTAAGAAATCTGGTTTTTCATGTCCGCCTATATACTGTGCTGAAGTACTACTTGTGCTGGAAAGAATATCTCTCTGGTCTCCGGTGACCAGAGTTGCTGAGCCCATGGTCAGTCCTGGGCTCCTGATCGCTCTGTATTTACTAAATGTAGGCTACTCAGTGCAACTTATTCAGACTCAGAATTAAACTGGCAAGCCTTACCACGGGGGTCAGGGGAGCCTATAAGAATGGTACTGCCCACTGAATGTCAGGCCCTTTACTTCCTTTTTCTCTACATTCCTTGAATCTCTTCCACAGCAGTTAAACAAGAGACCGGAGGTCTCCTCCCTCTGGGACCCCAATAGCTTCCCCCTCTATGGTATGAGGGTCATCTTGGCCATTATTCCCTATCTCCTCCATTATGGCATATGACAGTCTTCCCCTCTGACGCATTGTTTCCCACTGGCTCCAGATTGTCCTGAAGTCTCCAGTGGAATCCCAGTTCAAGTAGCCTCTTGTTTCTCTCCCTGAAGGTTTTCCACTGTTTGGTCTGCTGCTTGTGGTCTCCCACTGACATCTTTATCTGAAGGATTTTCTTCCTGGTTGCTGTGTTTGTCCACCAGGGACTGGGTGGAGTTAAGAGACTGTCAGTTTCAACGTCCATTGAGTTGGTAGCCAAGGCTTGGGTCATGTTACATGCTCATTAGCAAACTGGCTCTGCAAAGCCATGTAGGTGACACATGTCTCCAGAGGTCTTTCAGATCTTACAGTAGTTGAGGCTTATGCTGCTGGTACTGCAAACGCATTTTATGCTGGGAAAGCCCCCCGCAACCCTATGTCTTAGGGAAGAAGACACTTGGGCTACCTTACTTTCTTTTCAAACATTACTTTGGTCCTTGTCCGTTTCTGTAGATGCTTCCAGCAGGTAGCTCTGACCACATAGTCTAGCACTGGCACTCCCTCCCACTGTGATACTGCTTCTTAGGGTCCATATCATTATTACAGACTGCCCATAGGAGCCAACACACAAAACAAAATTGTTTACCTACCGCTAATTCCGATGGTGTGTAGGCTTCGTCCATGGGCAGTTGGGCCCTCCTGAGTGTTCAGCCCTCTACAGTGATGCATAAATCACCTTTGCCCACCATAGTGTACATAGTGTTGCTGGTGGGGATCTGATTATGCTTGTATGGAGCATATTGCTACTGTGAATGGGACTTGGATTCCTTTTTCCATTTATAGTTTAATTTCTTTTTGTTTTCACAGATTTGGAGCAAGCGTATGACTAAGATCCTGAGAAAGGACATGTCCTGTGAGATCTCGGACTGTTCTAATCTGTCCCAACTAGTTGGGGGAAAGAACATCCCATATCATCATAACTAGCTGGCCATGGACGAAGCCTACACATAACCGGAATTGCTGGTACAGTGGCGCCCACCTGGATCAGACACCTGATGCTGCAGAATTTTGTTTAATCGTGCAGAGTTCTGCAGAAAATCGTGCAATTCAATGTCGATTGTTATGCAGGAAACTGACACTGCTTCTGATCCTGGCAGACACCAGTGTAACTCCCCTTTCTAGTTCTTCTTACTCCTCCAGTTTATCTGAAAATTGGGTAGAAAATTTGTATTCCTTGATAGAAAAGAAAAAAAAATTCCCGCATCTGCTACTTAGGTTGGCAGCAGGTGACACTTATTTCAAACAACATGAAGTCTTGCTGTATTCTGACAGTCTGCAGTTAGCTCCAGTCTTTAAACTACCCTGGAGAGTATAGGGTTAATTTTCTATGCAGTGCATAGAACGTTGAGCTCGAGTTCGGTTAAGGTCTCTGTCTGCAGCACTTTGAAACCCGACCATCAGACTCTTTACTCTACCTCACTGAACAGTCGCTCCGCAGATTTCTCCTTCAGCTCGGTTGAAGTGTTGGTTAAATCCGAAATTATTTCTGCATTGTTGGTTCAGGCTCTCTCTGCGGTACCGTGAGTACTTAGATAGTTTTCTGTTTTACTTCGTGGAAATTGTGAAACTTGTTTGATCGGTTCGGCTGAACTGATCCAATGGTTGAATTCTTGTATTTTTCTTTAATGTGTGGTTACCAGTCCTTATCGGTTTAAAAAAAAAAAAAAAAAGTGTTTTAAATGTGTTTTTTTTTTCCCCCAATACCCGTGACATGGTTAGGAACCGATAAGGGAGTCTTGCCTGGCAGTTGCTGAAAAAAGGGCAAGTTTGGGTAGGTTGGCCATGTCTGAGAAACCCAAGGAAAAAAAACCGGCCCACTGGGTTTCAACACTGCAGTGAGTGTGTTGAGGTCTTTGCTAAGGCCGATCCCCACGCCACTTGTGTTTATTGTCTGGGGTTTGATCACCTTGATACAGACTGCCAAATTTGTAAAAACTGTCTTAAGTCTACCCTGGAGAAAAGATTAGGTAGACATAGGGAAAAGGAGTCCGAGAAGTCCGCTGACCCAGATGGCCAGCCCGGTTCAGTTCCGCCCGAACCAGGAGGAGTGCCCTCTGACCATGGTGATACTTCTTCGGGCAAGAGGAGAGCTGATCCTGAAGGATCGGTTCCTACGAAAAGGAAAAGAAAAGACAAATCAGCAGGTTCGGATCCAGAGGTTCATGTTCCGACCACTGATGAGATTGCCCAAGTGATTCAGATTGTTGAATCGCTTCGCCCGGTTCCGTCCGATCTGGCTCCGTTAGCTAGAGGTTTGGTTCGGTCGGTTCCACCAGTTCAGGATTATGCCCCTGAAGATTTTTATGAACCGGAATTTGAGGAGGAGGGGGATTATGAACAAGATAACTATGATGGAGCAGAAAGTCTGGATGCGCCTTTGGAACCGGACATCTCCCCAGACAGACCTTCAGGTGTATCCCCTCCTAGGCTTTCTGAGTCCCCTTCCCACTTTATGTTCTACTGAAAGGTGGGTGAGACCCTCCAGCTTCCTATGGAAGAGTCAATGGAGGATCAGGAGGAGCCTGATTATGAAGAACTGATGGACGTCCAGGAGACTGTCTATTCCCCTCCACAAATCTTTTGGGAAACAGACACAAAAAATTCTGAAGTCTCCCAATTCTATACCTCCTGTGGACAGAAGAATGGACAAGAGGTATACACACTCAGGCTCAGACATGGAGTTCTTATATCAGCAATGCCGCCATGTTGGGGTTGTGCAGACTGCTGCCTGTGATAAGGCATAAAGTAATTCCCCCCTACCCACCTGACAAAGACTCTAGGAAGGTTGATGCCATGCCAAAAAAGTTGCACATGGCATCTTCCCTGGGACTTAGGTGAATTATACGGCCTATACAGCTAGGTACCAGAAGTCCAGGTGGGGCACTGTACTGGCACTGGCTAAACAGGCCTCCCCCCAGCTAGCCAAGGAGCTGGAGGCAGTGGCTGCAGATGGGATTGAGGCATCTAAAGTTCAGTTTCATGCTGCTGTGGACTCTGATGATGTCATCAAGAGTCATGGCTACATCTGTGGCTCTTTGGAGAATGGCTTGGCTCAGATCTACTAGCCTCTCGCAGGATACCCAGGCTAAGGCCATGGATTTTCCTGTAGTGGGTAATTATTGTTTGGGGAGCAGACAGAGAATTACATGAAGAAAATGAATGAGTACAGGAATGCTAAGGCCAAGGAGAGGCAGGCAGCTCCTCAAAGGCAGCAGTCTAGGGGCAGGACTTTTCAAAGGCCCTTTTACCAAGCACAGGCCTCTACTTCCTTTTCTCGGGTGGGCTCTTCAGAGGGGAGAGGCAGAAGGGGTATGAGCAGGGCTGCATCCACTCCTCAGCCTAAAGCCCCTGCCAAGCAGACACCCTGATGGGCCTGCCCGGGTCGACTGTCCTATTCCAGTAGGGGGCAGGCTGGCTTACTTTGTCCAGGACTGGATGTCTATTACATCAGACAAGTGGGTCCTGGAAGTAGTAAGCCAGGGACTGGTTCTCAGCTTCAGAAAATTTCCAAAGATGAGAGCTAGATCTTTTCCACCTGCAAATCTCTTGGAAACCCTTGCCCTAGAGGCAGAGGTTTCTTCTCTTCTAGCCTTAAGAGCCATAGAGAGAGTACCTACCCTACACTGGGGCAAAGGGCTGTACTCCAGGTACTTCCTGACTCCAAAAAAGACAGTGGAGTGGCGACCCATCCTAGACCTAAGATATCTAAACAAACATCTTTTAACACCAAAGTTCAAGATGGTAACTCTGGGAATAATACTTTCCTCTCTAAGGCCAGGGGACTGTTAGCCTCCCTGGACCTCAAAGATGCCTACTTTTCACATTCCCATCAGGTGCTCCCACAGAAAGTACCTCAGGTTCGAGTTGCCCTCAGGCCACTATCAGTTCAGAGCAATGCCCTTTGGCCTAACCTCAGCCCCAAGGGTTTTCACAAAGTGCCTGGCAGTAGTAGTTGCCTTTCTAAGAAGGCAAAAGATTTCCATTTTTCCATATCTGGACGATTGGCTAATAGTAGGCAAGTCTCACCTGCAAGTGACCCAGCAAGTGCTCACTTCTCTAGGATTTCTTCTCAACCTTCCCAAGTCAGTTCTTGAATCAGTCCAGCTTCTTACCTTCATAGGGGCAGAACTGGATACACTCAGAGCAAGAGCCTTTCTTCCTCTAGAAAGGGCAAGGGTTCTTATGGAATTAGCCTCTTTCTTCAGCCTTTGGGTATCTCGACCAGCAAGGCATTTCCTCCAGCTCTTGGGCCACATGGCAGCTTCAACAGCAGTAGTCCAAGGAGCAAGATTCCAGATGAGGGATATTCAGTTCCATCTGAGAGCTTTTTGGTCTCGGAGGAAGGCTTCCCTTACCAAACTGATCCCAGTGACTCTGACCTTGATCCAAGCCCTCCAATGGTGGCAGGAGCAGGACAATTTAAGATGAGGTGTTCCTTTTACCACTCAACCTTGTTCAGTGGTCCTGACCACGGACGCTTTTATTCTGGGCTGGGGAGCCCATCTGGGGGCCCTTACTGCCCAGGGGCTGTGGTTCCCCCAAGAATCCCTTCTCCATATCGGTCTCCTAGAGCTCAGGGCAGTTTTTCTGGCCCTGAAAGCTTTCTCTGTCAGTACAGAACAAGGTGGTTCAGGTCAGAACGGACACCACCACCACCACCATGTGGTACATCAACAAGCAGGGAGGCACTCAGTCCACGGCCTTGTGCATGGAAGTCATGAAATTTTGGTCCCTGGCATATTCCCTGCAAACCTCTCTGGTAGCAGTTGACCTTCCAGGGAAGGACAATGTGTTAGCAGATGCACTGAGCAGGATCTCTCAGGGCCATCACGAATGGTCCCTGGACCCTCAGGTGTTGAAAGTGATTTTTTTCCAGGTGGGGCACTCCAGAGATAGATCTCTTTGCAGCCCCAGACAATCACCAACTCCCTCTCTTTTGTTGCAGACCTCCAGTCTTGGGCTCAGCGCCCCCCCCGGATGTCCTGATTCTGAATTGGGAAGGGAAGTTTCTGTATGCCTTCCCCCTCTTCCCACTCCTGTTCAAAGTTTGTCAAAATAAGGTCTCAACCTTGCAAAGTGATTCTGATTGCTCCAGACAGCCCTGGTACCCCCTGTTGCTGTCCCTAGCAGTCCATCTTTCCCTGTCTCTTCCCAGGAATTACAACCTGTTAACATCCTCTCGGGAGGATTTGGTACCCCAATATTCAGTCTCTCAATCTCAAGGCATGGCTCTTGAAGAGTTAGAGTTTGCAGATCTGCATCTTTCCCAAGGGGTTCTGGATATTCTCAAAGCTTCTCGAAAGCCCTCCACCAGAAAGACTTATAACTCAAATTGGAAGAGATTCAGCATTTGGTGTTCTAAGAAGCATATTTCTCCAAATACTGCTGGATTGCCTACAGTTTCTGGATTATATGGTCCATCTTAATGGCCTAGGCCTCAGACCAGGTACTCTCAAGGTACACTTGTCAGCTGTTTCTGCGTTTCTATCTGTGGGGAAGTCTTCCTCACTATCTTCTCATCCTGTGTTCTGTAAATTTTTTAAAGGATTGTTTCACACCAGTCCTCCTTTTAGGGACCCTGCCCCTGCCTGGGATTTAAATATTTGCATTGCTCAACTTAAGCAACCCCCTTTTGAGCTGATGTCTTCAGCAGAGCTTGGGTACTTGACTTGGAAAACTGTGTTCTTGGTAGCCATTACCTCTTCTAGGCGTATCAGTGAATTGCAAGCCCTGTCAGTGGAACCTGATTTTATCTCCTTTCACAGGGATAAACTGGTCCTTAGAACCAATGGAAGGTTCTTGCCCAAAGTGGTTTCAGACTTCCATTTAAACCAGTGTGTGTCTCTTCCTGTCTTCTTCACTGATCATGCTTCCTCAGGAGAGAGGAGGCTACACAGTTTAGATGTTAAAAGAGCCCTTGGCTAATATATAGAGCGTACCAAGGGTCACAGGTTTGACTCCGTCCAGTTGTTCCTCACTTATGGAGAAGTGGGAAAGGGCAAACCTGCCACCAAGAGATCCATTGCCAGGTGGATCATGTCTTGTATACAATTCTGCTATGAAAAACTGGGAAAAATTCTACCCTCAGGCCTGAGGGCTCATTCCACAAGAGGTACAGCTGCTGCCAGGGATATCCTTCTCTTAGAAATGTGTCAAGCAGTCACCTGGAAAACAGTCCTTTCCTTTACCAAGCATTACTCTGTGGATATCCAGGCTAGGAGTGATGCTTTGTTTGGCACAGCAGTACTTCAGAGCCTGTTCCCAAAGTAGATTCGGTCCCTCCTCCTTGGAGGTACTGCTTGGCAGTCTGCAGATTGTCAGAATACAGCAAGACTTCATGTTGTTTGAAGAAAAAATTACTCACCTTAGTAATTGTGTTTCTTCTAATGGAGTCTTGCTGTATTCTGACCTCCCTCCCTGCCTTTCCTCTCAGAACCTGTTTTTGGGAAGTGGGTGGGCAGGTGCAGTGTTGCACCCCAGGGATGTCTTCAGCACACCCTCCTTTTTACTTGGGTGCTTATATTATAATCTTATTTGAACAGGTTTTGGGTTTTGGGTTTCCTGACTTGAGTCTTCCTTTGGGAATCCAAACTTTTGTTCCCTAGTTGAAAATTTTACAATTTCCACATAGTATAATTAGTGTTTGCTCGTAAGAATCTGATGGTTGGGTTTCAAGGTGCTGCCGACAGAGACCTCAACCGAGCTTGAGCTCAGAAGTTCTATACACGGCACAGAAAATGAACCCTATACTCTCTGGGGCTGTTTAAAGGCTGGAGCTAACTGCAGATGGTCAGAATACAGCAAGACTCCATTAGAAGAAACAAAATTACTAAGGCGAGTAATTTTTTCTTTTACCTTTTCAACAGCAGTACTGCTAGCACTATTCACTTTAAAGGAAATCTGCCTCCTTGTGAGAAGCATAAAATAAGTACTTGTCTGATTTTTCTCTTTGCCGACTTATTTCAGACTCTTAGTGTACAGTCTTCTACAAATGGTCAGCTCGTGCCCCCAAGTGACGTTCAGTTGAAATGCAACTACTGCAAGAATACATTTTGCTCAAAACCAGAGGTGCTGGAGTGGGAGGTAAGGCGCATCCTTGACTGTATTAAGGAAATGATCATTATGCGACACTAAGTTTTGCTGATTTGTAACCTACTTCACTTTGCCTCATCTTTCAAGACCTTGTGGGTTAAGTGACCATTCTTAAAATAGTTTTCTGCAGAGTTTTCATAGTAACTTTAGTTACTAATTTTCCTGTTTAGATGTTCAGTTTTTTTTTTAATTGTCTGGACCTGTGATATTTTGGTATGCTAAACGTTTACATGAATGTTTGTATAGCCACATTTGTGTTTCTTTTTGCATTTCATAGAACAAGGTTTATCAGTTCTGCAGCAAAATTTGCTGTGATGACTATAAGAAGCTGCACTGCATAGTTACTTACTGTGAATACTGCCAGGAAGAGAAAACTCTACATGAAGCAGTGAAATTCTCAGGTGTTAAAAGGCCGTTCTGTAGTGAAGGTGCGTGTGATATTAAGTATTTGACAATTGGTGTCCAATATATTTTGAGCATTTTCTACAGTTTAGTTGACTGAAAGGGGTAGCTGGGTGGCCTTTGTCTAGTCATTCAGTTGTATTAATTTGAAGGGGTGGGGAATGAATATAATTGCAGCGCTAGCCAAACTAACTTGTGATGTACTGTATGCTGCTTACATGGGAAATCAGTGCTACCTTGCGTCTTTTTTTTTTTCTTATTTATTTATGAGTAACTTGCCTTGGAATATACTGTATCTGTCAGCAATTTTCTAATTGAGCAGCCAACTCTGCTAATTTGGCAGTCCATTTTTTTTTAGAGGTAGATTTCATTAGCTTGTTAAGAACATATCATTGCAACCTTTATGTTTCAGTTGGTTGGCCCTCACTGACTAAAAGAAAGCTAAATATTTTGTACGTGCAGTATTACAAGGCACTTTGAAATGCAATACCACACTACATATTGTCCTTTCTTTTTGTTTTGGAGGTCCACTAGCCTATACACATTGAGGAATGATTTCATCCTACTGGAGGTACCCAGATATGTCTTAAAATATGGCAAAATGACATTTGGTTGGCTTGCTCCGATGTCCTGGAACATATTACGTGCTTCTCCAAATAAATTGTGATCAGACTCCATTCAAAATATTGTTGGAAAGGCATTGTGTAGATAAATGCCCTTGTTGATAGGACTCCTTGATCTTCGAAGGATCAGTTTTACTGTTCATTTCCACTTATGCACCAGAGAAGTACTAGTTCGCCACAGGAGCAAAGCCTTTTGCAGTTCACAGCTTAGGGGCCGGTGTTGGTGCCACCCACAAGCAGATGAATGACGCACTTGTGGGTTGGCCAGTAAACCGACGCCAGCCCCTTACCTTCCTTAAGTCTGTTTTTGCTGCTGATTGCACACTGTGGTAGTGCTAGTCATGTGTTACTGCATTGCAACTCCTTCCTCGCTTTGTTTGTCTCCATACCCTTGGCATTGTTCTCTTTCTGTGCTGTTTTACTTATTTTACTGTTCTAGTGCAGCACCGAACCTTTCAAGAAAGTCTCCAAGCAGAAGTAGTAACATGACAGTACCTCCATGCATCTGTGCTCCTGTGGGGGGACACATCACCATCTGGGACCAGCATGACGTGTTGGACCTGCCACAGCGCTGACCACAACATGGATAAGTGTGACACCTGCTTCTCTATGGACTACCACACCGTAGTAATATTTGTGTTGAAGTGGGGTTGCGAACTTCCCAGTTTCGGAGGCAAGGATTGCACCAGTGACACCAGGGTGAAGTCTGTGGGCTCTTGCTTACATGTACTGAGAAAGACCTGGCCTCTCCACGAGCTCGTCCTGCCCAGATGTTGGCAGACCTAGTGGGAGGGGTCTGGTGGACAGTCAGTTTCACTGTGGGGGAGGCAGCTGAGCACCTCTCCCGATCCGGCCCTTCAGGACAGGGGATGCCCTTGGTGGTGAGTCTAAAGCTATATGCTGGGCCTACATCGGTGAGCACCTTGGTGTTATGGCCTGCTTCCGCCTCTGCTCCTGGCACAGAGGCCAGTACTGGTGAGCGAGGTGATGCTGACTGCAGGACCTGGTCCTTTTCCAGCACTTTTCGCGGTGCAGGGAGAGGTAAGACCTCCAGAACCAGTTCGCCTGGGGCCCTTGTTGTTGTATCCTATCCTGAGCAGTTGGATGACCCGGAAGAGGAACTTGAAGACCTTGGGCCTGTAGAGGGAACTGTTGAGGAATGGGGCCTTCCTGGGTGTGGTTTCTGGCAGAGCTCAGGCCTAGGAGCTTCTGAGGGGGTGGTGCTTGTGGTTGGCATTGAGGCTGGTGCAGGGTCTGGTTCGGACACTCGCGGCTCTGGAGGCTCCGGCCTGGGGCCTGGCCCAAGGAAAAGGTTGGCTCTGGTGAGGGGAGGATCTTGGAGTCTGGGCCTATGGCTCACTCCCTGCTTAAAGTAGGTGGTAACTCTTGCAGGAACAGCAGTGCTGGTTCGTACCCATCTTTCTCCTCGTAATTGACTGTCACACTTGGGACGTACACGGCTCTGCTTTCCCCACCTGGAACCCCCCCACACCATGTGCATTATCTTGGCCGGTCTGCTGCTGTTGATAGTTTGCTGATAGGTGAGTTTCCTAGACTCTCATTCGAGGAGAGATTCCCTTAGCACTTTTCACTGATCTGGCAGAGGACCTGGTCTGGTCTCCCATGACCTTACTGTTATTCTCCTGTCACCACCATCTCCCCTCCAAGGCATTTTTAGTCCTCCTGGGATCAGTTCAAGATGATGGCTGGTGTATTTTCACAGTACCACCTCAGAGCTGACCAAGGGCATCTTATAGGCCTGAAGCCCTTGCACCACTGCCTCATGACTCCAGCTCCTTCTCCTCTCCCACTTTCTCCTCAACTCTGATGCCAAGTACACCCGGTACCAGCATATCTTACTTCGACAGGGTTCCTGCAGTAGGTCATAACATGTAGGACTGCACCCTCTGGCGTCAGAACTGTATAGCAGACTTTTGCTAACAATGTCTGGCAGGGGACCGCCCACCCGATGTCACATGACTTACGTCAGCATGACCATATACCTGGGCGGTCCCCACGCCTACCTTCCAGTTGTTTCCCACCATCAGCCTGCGCAAGGACCTCACGGTAAACATTGCTCCAGTCAAACACCATTTTGATAAGTATAATTCTGCAGTTTAAAGATCGTTCTTATTTTTTATGTCTTCTCCATCGGACCCTCCGAAGACCAAGGAGAAGTGTGGCTCGCAGATCCCTCATAAGGACAGCTACAAGCTCTGCCTCTTTTGCCTAGGTCCGGCCCACGACATTGGGGCCTGTCCGGATTGCAAGCCCTTCAACCAGGCCACACGCAAACGCAGGCAGCAGGCCCTAGAAGCCCATCTTTTAAAATCTAGGATAGCCTCTTTAGAAAAAGAAATGCAGAAGCTGAGGGACTCCGCTTCTTCCCCTTTTTTGGAGGTTAAGAAGAAAAAGAAAGAAAAACAGAAGCACCAGGAGCAGGAGTGTCTGGAGGACCGAGAGCGGCCCTCTACTTGCAAGGTTGCGGTACTTAAGCCTACAGACAAGATCACGCCTCTGCCGCCTCCCTTGGGGACTGTCCAGGCCTCATCGTCCAGTTCCTCTTCTTCTCAAGCCCATCAAGACGGGTTCCAAGACTGGGTCCTCGACTGGTAAGTCACCCGCGGGAGCCTGCAGCGGACGCCCGATCAGTACCAGTAAGTTGGACTCTGGTCCTTCCGGAGAATGCCCGGTTGTCGATAAGTCAGGTTCCTGCCCGACATCTGCTAAGCCGGTTGGGGGCTTCTCCCGCATCCATCCAGCTTTTCTTCCTTCGACCAATAAGTCTGACGCTAGCGACTCTGGCTCCTGCCCTTTGGAGGTTCACCCATTGGGGGCTGACGCCGACACACCCAACGTCTGGTTGAGCACGCTGACCTCCCAAGGTCAGCCCTCCTGTCAGGGAGCTTCCCCCTCCACCTTTACTGGAGGAACCTCCTGTGCCCGACACTTTACCTGGGACAGAGGAGGAAGTGGGTCACCTGGAAGTGTTTCTTTCCTCACCCACTCCAGCATTGGGAATCCTCCAGACCCCCACGGGTGATCCTCCAGGGGCTCTTATGTCGGAGTTGGTACTTACCGTCTCCTAGGGACCTTCCTACCCCGTTGGGCCCTTCCTCAGCCCCGACGCTAGGGATCTCTACATCGGGCTATGACCTTCTGACGTCGGGTTCATTGGCCCAACTTCTGTCGGAGCCTCCGGCAGCCCCCCCCCCCCCACCACCAGCCTTTAAGACACCTGAGAACCAGACACTAGGCTTCCTGCAAGGTCTACGGTGCTAGTGAAACTGACACCAGGGCTCCCGATGCCGGATAACCTCCCGGGTCCCTCTGTTCTGCCTTCTCAGAGGCCCTCCGGGACACCCTGCGACAATCTGGGTATTCACCATGGGCCAACCTCATTATCCAGGCCTGCCGACGTCAGGCTACCTGACATCAACTCAATTTTCCCATGGTTTTTACCATGGATATCAGATGCCAGGTTATGGGGCCCCTTTCCAGGCTCCAGATTACCTGGGGCAGGTTACCAATACTACCAACCTCCGCCTCAGCCAGACTTTCAGGCCATGTTCCAGACCTGGTGGAAGGAGGCCAGATCTGAGTTAGTAGCGAATTTGGACAAGAGTCTTCCGGCCCGGTTAGTCCCCACCCACGTCTTTTGTCACCTCTGGGTTCTCACAGGTCTGGCCATTTCATGGCATATATTTCTGGGGGCGATACTTCAGAGGTTCCTCTAACCGAGACAAAGGCCTCTGAGAAGAGAGAATCCTCTGACTCAGAGGCTGATTCCTCTGGCTTTTCCTCTGAAAACCTTTCGGAAATCACATTTTTTAAGGGTAAGGAGTCCCCTAAGTCTCGCCCCAAAGACCCTTCCTTCACAGAACTCCTCCACATCCTTCAGCAAGCTAATGGTTGGAATGTAGAGGAACAGGACCTAAAATGCAAGCGCCTTGCAGAACATTTGGACCTCGCTGAGACATCACTCATACTGATCCTCCTGTGGACAGAGCCACACTAGGATCTCACCTCCACTATTTGGCAGATGCCTCACTCCATCCAAGCCGTCCATAAGAAAACGGACTCTGCTTACCATTCACCTGAGAGCGCTCCTTATCTGTGGTCCCACCCGAAGGCAGACTCCATTGTAATCGCTGCAGCTCACTACCAGACTGCAAAACCTAAACATATGAGCACCTCCCCTCCTGACAAGGAGTCGGCAGTTGGATCAACTTGGCCATAAGAGCCACTCCTTTTCTACATGTGCTTTACATTCCTTGAACTATGTGGCAGACATGATTTCATACTAGAAAGCTACCATGGCTCGGCTCGAGACCAGGCTAGAAAAGGTGGCGGATACTGACCTTAAGTCGGAGCTCACTAAAGCCCTGAGGCTGTCTAAAGTTTCTTGTAGGCATGCATTAGGGCTACCTACAGCTCTGTTGATTCCATGGCTCGCTCTTCAGCTACAGCAGTCTGCTTCAGGCACCACGCCTGGCTCTGCATTTCCGGTCTCTAAAGATGTTCAGGCAGCCGTACAGGACGCCCCCTGCCGAGGATCCGTCCTCTTCGGTGGCAGTACCAAAGATATCATCATGGGCCTCCAGGATAGTGGGCAGGCCCTGAGATCAGTAAAGTTCATGTACAAAGCAGGCTTTAAGCCTAAGCAGCCCTTTCGGCGCCAGCAAAAGTGACAAGGCAAGCAGCTGTTAAACAGGCATCAAAATAAGAGGAGAGCAGCGGGACCTGCCATTAACCCCCCCCCCCCCAAGAATCCTCTCCTCCTTCACCTCCAAACAGGGTGGAGCCAGTGGGGGGAAGATTTGCCTTCCACCTAGCAGAGTGGGCAGGGCATCACATCTGATTCCTGGGTCATTCGGGTCATAGCAAGATGGCACACCATCGAATTTCTGGAAAACCTCCAGTCTCTCTAAGATGATCTCATTATCCCTCGGACCACGTAACTCCGGAAAGGGATAAGATCAAGGCTTTACTCAAAAAATCTGCTATAGAGCCATTTCCCTGCACACAGAGGGGATAAGGGTATTACTCCTATTTCTTCCTTGTCCCCAAAAAGACGAGTGACCTCAGGCCCATCTTAGATCTCAGCCATCTGAACCTTTATGTAGAATACAAAAGGTTCCTCATGCAGACACTCCAGGGACTCCTGCCCATGCTTCAGACAGACCATTGGCTCTGTGAACTGGATATGTAGGACGCGTACCTGCACATGCCGGTTTTCCCAGGCCATCACCACTTCTTGCGATTTTCGTTCCAAGGGGAGCACTTCCAATTCAAAGCCCTCCCCTTTGGCCTTTCTTCGGCACCCAGAGTCTTTACCAGGTGCCTAGTGGTGGTAGCAGAGGCACTTCTTCGCCAGGAAATTTGTGTTCCCGTATCTGGATGATTGGCTCATAGCAGCTCCACCCAGGAGCAGCCTGAAGGATTCCCCATCCTCCACCCTGGACCTCTTTTCACGACTGGGTAGTACCATCAGCTACCCCAAGTTGTCTCTGGTCCCGTCTCAACGCCTCCAATTTATTGGGGCGATTCTGGACATGGTGCAGGGCAAGGTCTTCTTCCTGGAGGACAGAGTGGATACTTTGCAGGAGCAGGCCAAACAGGTAGCCTCCTCCAGCCATGCCCCAGCCAGGATGTTTTTACCCCTCCCCGGCCTGATGGCTGTGGCCATTCCGACTGTACCTCTGGCTAGGCTTCTCATGAGTCACCCAGTGGACCTGATGAGTCCAATGGGATCAGGGTACTGACGACCTGGATCATCCTATTCTGGTGTCCAGTGCACTCAGAAAGGACTTCTTATGGCAGGACCCTCCGAACTTGTCTTGACGGACACCGTTCAGACCCTCCCCGCCCTCTTGGACCCTCAGCAGATATGTCGGGTCTGGGTTGGGGAGGTCATCTCGGAGACCACCAAACCTAGGGAAAATGGTCCCGGTTAGAATCCTCACTCCGCATAAACATTCTGGAGATGAGGGCGGTCCTGTATGCCCTTCTGACAGCGGGAACAGTGTTGATGCAGACCGACAACATGTCAGTGGTTTGGTACATCAGCAAGCAAGGAGGTACCCGATTGTATCCCTTGTGCAGGGAAGCAGTGCGGGTCTGGTACTGGGCAGTCCAGCACGACATAACATCTCACGGCTGTGCACGTTCCAGGAGTGCACGACATGCTGGCAGACAGCCTCAGCCATTCTTTGGCTCTAACTCACGAATGAGAACTACACTAGGAAGTGGCGGAAAATCTGTTATGCTGCTGGGGGCGTCCAGAGTTGGATCTGTTTGCCTCCCTGTTCAACGCAAAGCTTCCCAAGCTCTTCCCGTTCAAGGGCCTGGTGTCATCTGTCTAGACGCGTTCTCTCTGTTGGACAGGGAGATACTTGTACGCCTTCCTTCCCTTTCCCATTCTGCAGAAGGTTCTGCTGAAACTTCAAGCAGAGGGGGCACAACTGTTGCTGATTGCCCCTCTCTGGCCCAGGCAAATTTGGTTCCCACTCCTACAGCAGTTGGCTGTGGAACCCCTGGTAGCTCAGCCTTTTTGATGCGATCTGTTGAGGCAGGATCAGGGCAGACTGATGCATCCAGGCCTCAGGTCCCTACACCTCCGTGCATGGTTCCTCCGGACATAATCGCTAACCATTTTGGAGTCTCTGACAGGGTTTCCCAAGTTCTGGTGGAGGCTAGAAAGCCTTCCACTAGAGCTACTTACACTATGAAATGGAAACTGTTTTCCATTTGGGCAGCCTATAAAGAGAGGGACCCTTTTTCTTGCCCGGTGCCGCAGGTGATTGAGTACCTCTTACACCTGTATGACTCAGGACTCTGCTACTCTTCACTAAAAGTCCACCTTTCAGCTATCTTCACCTGCCACTCCTTGGTAGACGGGAAGACGATTTCTCAGTTGGAGGTATCCAAAACATTTCTGAGTGGGATCCTCCACCTGAAACCACCAGTACGTAAACCCACCCCACCCCACCTTGGGATTTGAATTTTATGCTGGAAAAGTTTACTTTACCTCCCTTTGAATGAGCAATAAGCTGTAAGATGCGCTACCTCTCTTGGAAGGTGCTCTTTTAGTTGCCATTACTTCTGCTTGATGGATCTCCCAGCTCCAGGCCCTGATGTTTAAGGAGCCTTATCTGATTTTCCACAGAGACCAAGTGGCTCTGTGTACAAATCCTGCATTTCTTTCCAGGGTGATTTCTGAGTTCACTTTGAACCAAACTGTCGAACTCCCTGTTCATTGTCCGGCTTCCTCTTAACAGGGATGAGGCGGTCCTGCACACTCTAGATGTGCACAGAATTTTGTGCTATGACATCAATGGGGACCAAGGACGTTCGAAAAGATGATCAACGTTTTGTTTCCTTTGCCCCCAAGACTATGGGGTCGGCAGTCTGTAAGCAGTGCTTGTCCAAATGGTTGGCCAGCTGCATCCATTTCTGTTACCAGAAGTATAACAAACCTCTTCTGGGACAGGTCAAAGATCATTCCACCAGGGGCGTGGCTGCCTCTGTTGCCTTTTTAGGGCTGTGGGTGGAGCCTACAGCCCTATTGGGATCAGATTGTAGCTCTAAAAACTGCTGATCATGGAACTCCCGTTTTGGATATTTGGAAGTATTCCTCCACAGCTTCAAAATAGTGCACTCCCCCCTGATGTTTGCTATTTGCTGTTCTATGTTAAAGGCATCTGAAGGGAGGGGGATGCTACTGTATTGTACCTACAAACTTCTCAGGATATTAACAAAAAAAACCTTTTGAAACTGCTGTATCTTCCTGGACATAAAGCCTCCACCACTCATTCACACTAATGGGAACTACACTGGAGGCACTAGGACCCAGCGGGAGCCAAAAATCTTCAGGGGGGCAGGCACGGAGGTAGGACCGCGCATGCACGGTGCCATGAGACTGGCTGTCGCTGTATAGGCTATCTTGGCGTTGACCCTTCAGCTGCTTCAGTTCCTTTTTTCCCCCCACTGTCGAGTGCGCTTCAGTGACTACGTTGCTCGCCCACCAGGAGTCGAATCTTTACATCTGTATGACAGTAGCTGTAGTCATTCAGTATTGTTAGTTTTTATTTATTGTAGTAATTCCATTTGAAAAAAAAAAGTCAATTTTCGTCAACTAAGAAGTCTTCAGCCCACCTTTGACGGAGTTGACCATGAACGGGGACGGTGATGGTAGGGAGAGTTCGCATGGATGCTGTATTTTCAGTGGGTCTGGTCTGCCGCCTCTACAGAGTGGTGGTCTGACTACGGGGAGGAAGAGATGTGCCCCCTTTGAGAAGCACAAAGAAGCGGTCCCATTCGTGATATTCTTCGAAGACTCTGCAGTGCTAGAGTTCTTCTTCAGCCTCCCGGTCGAAGAAGAAATGGTGCTGCTCGAGGTCGCCCTCTGGTATGTCTGTACATTGGTGGCGAGGGGCAGAGGTTCGACTCAAGACTCCTCCGGGGTACCCTATGGCCTCTGTTCTTGGTGACTGACATCCCCAACTCGAGAGTCCCTCCCCGCCCCGGGGGGGGGGGGTCTTCCGGTGAGCAGTTGCATCATTGGGCCTCTCTTATGGAGCAATGGATTTGGCGGTTGTCCCACCTGCGGGTCTGTCTCCAGGGCCTTTGGGCCTAACAGTTTCGAACTTGCGAGCAGCGCAGTTGGGATTTCCTGGTCGTGTGGCGCCTTCTCCGGTGCCGTCAACGCCATGCTCTGGTGCTTTTCCCCCTAATATGGCTGTGGCACAGGGGCCAGCACAGGTGCCATTTTCTCCTACTAATTTTCTCAGATCTTCCTCCCTGACTCAGAGGATGGGGTTTGGACCCTCTGGTGTTTTTGCGGCGCCTAGGGCAGTGCCGACTTCGATTCTTGTCTTAATGGTGTTGCGCCCAGTGCCACTTCCTGGGCCTGCACCGTCCTCTCTTTCCGTGCGCACCCTGTGCTGGTGCAGTCTGCGCATTCGGTGCCAGGGTTTTTGACTCAGATTCGCGGCCCGCCTCCTCCTCTTTTCCCTCCTTTTCCTATTTATACTATTCCTCCAGGGCTAGCAGGGGACGATATTGAGCCTGATCCTGATCTTCGATTAGAAGATGACTTTGATGATGATTCTTCTCTTGGAGTGGCAAATAAACCCTCTCCTTCAGCAGAGCCTCCGGCCAAGGACCTTTCCATTAAGTGTCTGCTAAAGAACATGAATTCTCCTCTCTCTCTCTTTCTCTCCAGACTTCAGAGATTGCACCAGGGAAATTACTGCGTCTGTAGCATCTGCACGTTTCTGGATATTCCTGTGGAATTAACTCCTTCAGTGCAGCCCTCTTTTGAGACAGTCTCACAAATCGTGTGGGATAACCTGGTGCTTATTCCTTCCGTGGCTAAATCCATAGACTGAAAGTATGCTCCTCACTCCCAAAAGGATCAACGTATCGTGGCCTCTCAAGCCTTTGCTGATGCCATAGTTGTCTTGGTAGAGAATGACAAAGCAGTCTTTACTCAGGAATCTACAGCATGCCCAGTAAACAAGGAACCTCGTAAGATTGACACCTTGGGGAAGCGAGTTTTTGTTGCCTCTACCCTGGGTATGTGTATTCCTAGCTATCGGGGTTATTTCTCTAAGTATGAGTGTACCCTCTGGCATTCGCTCAAAGCCACCGTGGAAGCTCTTCCGGAGTCTGACGTTGGCTCAGATCTTCTCAAGACAGTAACTAGACATTGGGTCCAACAGTCTGGAACTAAAAGCTGCTATGGATGCCTTTGACAGTGCTTCCAGGGCAGCAGCAGCAACTGGTATTTACACCCAACGCCACTCGTGGTTACGAACATTGGGATTCACAAATGATGCCCAACAGAGAGTTATGAGTTTACCATTTGATGTGACTTAACTGTTTGCCCCTTAGGTCAAGCAGGCTGTAGAGGCCACACAGAAAACTAGAACGGCTATCAAAACGGCCAGGCCGCCCTCTACTGCCCCTCAACGGGGCGGGAACTGGCAGCAGTTTCATAACCGTTGGTCCTTTAGTGGCAAAGGCAGAGGGGGCTTCAATAAAAAGAAGCCCCCCAGCCACAGAAGAAAATGCAGCAGAAGGCACAGGGCCCAAAGGCGCCTAGTGCCACCCTCTGAGATTCCGGCCCAAGTCCCACCTCAGCTGTCAGAGAGGGACTCTTCCTCTGCAGTAGGAGGGCATCTGACTGTTACAACCAGTGGAAGTCAGTCACATCAGACAAATGGGTGCTCAGAATAATCTGTGAGGGTTACTTTCTAAATCTTTCAGAAACCCCTCCGGATCATCCACCCAAATGACAGCCCAAGCTGTCTCTCTCTGTCAGACCTTGCTTCCGAGATTCAAGGCCTTCTGAACAACATAGAAACATAGAATTTGACGGCAGATAAGGACCGCAAGGCCCATCCAGTCTGCCCATGAACGGGCAGTAGAAGTAGTTCCGATGGATCAATGAAATACAGGTTTCCACTCCCACTACTTCCTAGTTCCAAAGAAAGCAGGCGGCATGCAGCCTATCAATCTAAGGAAGTTGAACAAGTTCCTTTTACAAGGAGAAATTCAGGATGATATCACTTTGCACTTCTTTACCTCTGATTCATCAGAACAATTGGCTGGCCTCCTTGGACATGCAGGAAGCCCACCAACATGTTCCCATACACCCAAACAACCACAAATATTTATGATTTGTCCCGTTGGGCCAGCTCTACCAATTCAGGGTCCTGCCCTTTGGGCTACCTCGGCACCTCAGGTCTTTACAAAGTGCTTCGCAGTTCTTGCAGGGCATCTCGGGAAGCTCGGCATTCAAATGTTCCCATATCTGGACAACTGGTTACTAACAAGCCCCTCCAGACAAGAGACTCAGGAAGCCATGGCTGCAGCTTCCAAGTTCCTCATGTCCACGGGAGTTCCGTTGAATTTAGGAAAATCGTAACTTCAGCCCTCCCAACGGCTCCTTTTCATAGGTCTGGATGCCCCCAACGCAAAAGCCTTTCTTCCAGAGGACAGGAGGAATGACATCCTTCAGATGGCCCACTTCATCAGAGAGAACGACTCAGTTCAAGCCCTCTCGATGCAGCAGATGCTGGGTCTCATGGCATCCTCAGTGTTCACTGTACCTCTGGCTCATATTCACATGAGAACTACTCAGTGGATGCTTGGCACTCTGTGATCGCCGACCACACATCCCCAGTCCTTTCACATCAAGGTGACAGAGCCTCCAAAACGGTCACTCACCTGGTGGACCTGAGGACAACCTTCTGAAAGGGTTTCCCTTTGCCCCATTCGAATCTCAGATCTCCATCACCATGGATGCATCACTTCTCGGATGGGAAGCTCACTGTCAAAATCTCCACACCCAAGATCGAGGGAATCCAAAGCAAAGTCTCAACTCCACATAAATATCTTAGAAATGAGAGCTGTCCTGTATGCAGTCAGAGCTCTGAAGGACATTCTCTGTCACAAGATCATTCTCCTTCAAACGGACAACAAAGCAGTGATGTACTACACCAACAAACAGAGTGGAGCACACTCTTACTCCTTGTGAAGGGAAGCGATGAGAGTGTGGGAGTGGTGCATGGAGCATAAAGCCCTGATCCAAGCGGTTTACCTTCCAGGAGTGCAGAATGATCTATCAGATCATCTCAGCAGAATGGAATCTGATCCTCATGAGTGGTCCCTCAACACAAGCGTCGTGCAGTCGCTCTCCCAAGAGTAGGGAATGCTGGACCTGGACCTTTTTGCGTCCCCACTCAATGCAAAACTGCCTCTGTTCTGCTCCAGAAATCCATAACCTGGTGCTTTCTATCAGCATGCATTCAGACTGCAGTGGACAAAACGCTTTCTGTATGCATTTCCTCCTCTTCCCTTAGTTCAGAGGGTACTGCTCAAGCTGGAGGCTCGGGGAGAATGATCCTCATCGCCCCATTCTGGCCTCAGCAGATCTGATTTCCATTAATCAGCAGATTATCGGAAACTTCACTGAGACAGCATCTGCTTCAAACAAACCTGCTGCCTCAGGGCCCAGTGGTCCATCCCAACCTGAGATCCCTCCACCTCCACACTTGGCTCCTGAGGAGATAGAAGTTGGTAGGTTTGACGTGGGGTCTCCGACATTCTCCTAGTGGCATGCAAGCTGGCTACTAGGAAAACGTACACAGCAAAGTGGAAGCGGTTCTCCATCTGGTATGCGGATTCCTTCCTGGACCCCTTCTCCTGCCCATCTAACAAAGTCCTGGAGTATCTTCTGGACCTGTCTAATACAGGACTGCAATACTCTACCATGAAGGTTCACCTCTGCTCGATCTCGGCATACCACGAGCTCGTACACTCCATGTCCCTGGCTCAGTTACCTTTAGTCAAGAGATTCCTTAAAGGAATACTTCGGACTAGGCTGCCAGTCAGACGACCGGTAGCCGCCTGGGACATTAACCTTGTGCTAGACATGCTCACCCATAAACCTTTCGAGCCCCTAACAGCTTGTGAGCTGAAGTTCCTGATCTGGAAGACTGCCTTCCTTGTAGCCATTACCTCTGCTCACAGTGTGTCTGAAATACGTACACTAGTCACCCCCTGTATACTGTATTTCACAAAGACAAGGTGCTTCTTCTAACTCACTCTGTTTCTCCCTAAAGTAGTCTCTGAATTCCATCTGAACCAGCCCTTGGTTCTTCAGACCTGCTTTGCGAACTTCCAGAATGAGGGCGAGTGTACCCTACATTCTCTGGATGTTAAATGAGTTCTGCGGTTCTACATAAACAGAACTAGAGATCCGCAAATCTAAACAACTTTTTGTCTCTTTCAGCATGGCACGGCTGGGTCAGCCTATTGCTGTCAGATGTATTTCGGAGTGGCTAGTGGCATGTCTTCACCAGTGCTGCTCCATGGCACAGGTTAAACTGGAAGGCAAAGTGTACGCTCATTCTACTAGGGCAGTCGCGGCATCCCTGACAGAAATTCAAAACGTGCCCATTGCAGACATCTGCAGTGCTGGTACTTGGAGCTCCGTGCACACTTTTGTGAAACACTGCGCTTTGGATGTCCATGCCAGGCAGCATCAAAGCTTTGGCAGGAGAATCCTTAATGGACTCCTGTCCTAAGTGAGCGCCTCTCTCCTGCCGCCCTTCTCGGGGATTATTTTAGCTCGGTACTCTCCCATTAGTGTGAATGAGTGGTGGAGGCTTTATGTCCAGGTAGATATGAAAATTACGTACCTGCTGTAATTCTTGATCTTCTTGGATGAACTCTCCACCACTCATTCACACGCCCACCCTCCATCCCCTGAGCTTACTTATCTGTTTTTGGTCTTCACTCCCACGATGGCCGGGCTGGGAAGACTCTGCTGTGTTGACTCTTCTTATAC
The DNA here is from genome assembly GCA_016271365.2 of Neoceratodus forsteri. Taxonomy (NCBI): domain Eukaryota; kingdom Metazoa; phylum Chordata; order Ceratodontiformes; family Ceratodontidae; genus Neoceratodus; species Neoceratodus forsteri. The sequence continues at coordinate 450,060,114 of CM057458.1, forward strand.
AGGTTATTTGGACCATCTTCTGACCGACAGAGGTTAGTTTCAGTAGGTTAGTTAACCCTGCACCACCTCGGTTAAAAAGGCACTGAGGTGGTTGGAGGGTCGATGCTGAGACAGCCTATTCGGCGCGAGCCAGTCTTGCGGTGCCGCACATGTTCGGTCCTACCTCGGCGCTGGTCCTCCTGAAATTTTTTTGCTCCCGCTCAGTCCTAGTGCCTCCAGCATAGTTCCCATTAGTGTGAAGTGGTGGAGACTTCGTCCAAGAAGATCGAGAATTATGGAAGGTACGTCATTTTCATTTATAGCCCCTCAGTTGAACTTTTGCAGGGATGCAGATTGAGCATCTGTCCTCAGTCTAATTGATTTATTCTGTTTCTTTCAGCAAACTAGGGGTTAACTCATTATCTGTTGTACTGGAATTTATTGAAGCTCTGAAACAGTCGGGCAGACTACAGTGTCAGGTTAGACAGTCCAGCTGCAGCTTTGTTAGCTCTCTTGGGGGGACTGCCCACTTATACAGTCACGCTGACGTCAGTCATGTGACGGGTGGGTGGTCTCCTGCCAGACATTGCTAGCAAAAGTTTGCCTTGCGGTCCTGATGTCAGAAGGCGCAGTCCTACATGTTAGGACCTACTGCAGGAACCTGTCTTGAAGATCTGCTGTTACGGTAAGTTCTTAATGTAACTACTTTCTGAGAGAGATGATGTAAGAGCTGAGCCTTCAGCATTTCGCTGTTTGCAGTACTGCTACTTTGGTGCTGTCATTCTTTTGGGAGTACAGCAGAGAAACTACTCTCATCTTTCCATTGCCTTAACCTTTCAGAGGCATCCAGGAATTTCTGGCTCTCTCCCTCCTCCCCCGTCCATCCCAGAGGGTCATCCAGCACAGATATTGTGCTGCCATGGGCTCTCCGAGGTCCATCCATGCCTCATCCTTTGGGGATTTATGGTATCACAGCCCTCTTCTCGGTTTAGATTCCAGGTGCATGACTGCCCTTCTGACACACTGTGTAGAGTTTGATTCCTGGGGCAGAAGGGTTTTGCGGCAGCATGCACCATGATGTGCATTTCTGCACATCAGGCACACCATGCGGCTTATGGCAAGCACCTTTGGGTGATGCTGAGCCAGCTCTTAACGTCTTTGGCAGATAGTGAGACAACCAAGCAAGCCGTACACCTTCCAGGCCAGAGCCTGGAGATGACAAGGCACCAAGTAAGAGCATCTTATGAAGTCAGCGAGGTATCTTCCATGCTGGGGGAACCTCAGTCTGCATTTGGAAGAGTGCATGGATTCGCCTTTCCAGATTGGCACCCCTTGCCTGGCGGGTGCTCAGTTTATGCTATCAAGGGACTTGTTTTTTTCCCCCACAAGATCGAGTGTGAATTGTTGGGGTGCCCTGCTGCTTCCAGGCCATGTGTGCCTCAGTCTACCCCTGAGCAGTCTCATGTCCCGCTGGACCTGTGAGAGTCCTTGACCTCCTGTGGTTATGCCCCACAGTGGGCTGAGGGAACTTCCATTTGAGCCAGCTGTGCCATTTTGGGTGGAAAGCTTGGTATAGTACTCTGACCCATAAGTGGGAATGAATGGTGAAGATTGATTCTTAGAAAATATGAAAATTAAATACTGACTGTAATTCTTGATTTTACAAAATATCTTCACCATTCATTCCACACCCCCCCGCTCAGGTAAGAGCCAGGACCTTTGTGCAGATCATCATGTGTCTCTCCTTATCCTCTTGCCACTTTCTTGTAATTGTAGCATACCCTTCTTCACTTTTCTGCCCCTGTTGCTATCCCTTCCCATAAAACAAAGTATTTTTGGTCCTTGTTGATTTTCATTCCCCCCGTCCTTCAGCTTTTTGTTCTAGGTGGTGTACTTCTTGGAGTCTAGCACAAGCTTAACCAGATACTCTGCTCACCAAGTGCACAGGCAGTTTAGACAGTCTTTCCTTTTCAACCTCTGTCTCCTTCAGTTTTAGCCTACTTAAGCACAACCAGCCTTAACCTGGAGGAGACTAATCCCAGGAATACCGTTGTTTGCCTTTCTTCTTTTTTCCCTTGCAGAAGTTGCAGGAGGATATCTATTGTTATGTCTTTTCCTATACCGTCTATCCTCTTGTATCCTTTTACTTGACATACAAGGCTCATCTTTCTTCCCCCACCCACATGAGATTCTGTTTGGTCTCTCCATTAGACAGAACTCCATACCAGGGCTTGCTGCCCTTCACCTTCCTATCCAGGTGGATTGGTAAGCTATAGAAACAGACTTTGACGGCAGATAAAGACCGCTTGGCCCACCTAGTCTGCCCATTTCCCTACCTACGGGATAGGCCGCAGATCCTAGTTAACCAACAGCCTATTTCTCCCTACCCCCCACAAGAATTGCCTTATGTCTGTCCCATGCATTCTTGAATTCTCCCACAGATTTAGACCCCACAACCTCCTCCGGAAGGCTGTTCCATGCATCCACTACCCTCTCTGTGAAAAAATACTTCCTCACATTGCCCTGGAACCGCCCCTCCCTCCATCTTTAAATTGTGTCCCCTGTTCTTGCACATCTCTTTTTCTGAAAGATGCTACCCTCTTGGACTTTGTTGATTCCACTGAGGTACTTAAGTTTCTATCATGTCCCCCCCTCTCCCTTCTTTCTTCAAGGGTATACATATTAAGCTCCTTTAGTCTTTCCTAGTACGGCTTCTCTTGCAGACCCTGCACCATTTTAGTTGCCTTCCTCTGGACTGCCTCTATCCTGTCTGTCCTTACGGAGATAGGGTCTCCAGAACTGGACGCAGTACTCCAGATGGGATCTCACCAACTGTCTGTACAGAGGGATATCAACTTCCTGTTTTCTGCTGGTGATGCCTCTCCCTGTGCATCCCAGTATACCCCCAGCCCTCCCTACTGCCTTCTCACATTGCTTACTAAACTTAAGGTCATCTGATATGATTACCCCCAGGTCCCTTTTACTTTTTTGTTGTTGTTACTACCTACCCCCATTGTGTAATGTTCCCCTGGGTTCTTGTTTCCCAGGTGCATTATTTTGCACTTCTTTGCATTGAATCCTAGCTGCCATACTTCTTACCATTCCTCCAACCTTGCCAAGTCCCTTCTCATCCTTTCCACGCCTCCTTGTGTATCAACCCTGTTGCAAATCTTTGTGTCATCTGCAAAGAGGCATACTTTTCCTTCCAGTCCCTCTGCAGTGTCACTTATAAGACATTAAAAAGGACTGGACCCAGTACTGAACCCTGCGGTACCCCACTAGTAACCCCTCTTTCTTCAGAGTGGACTCCATTTTCAATTACCTTCTGTGTCCTGTTGTCCAGCCAATGTTTTACCCAGGCTACCACCCTGGGACCCACTCCCAGGCTGGTTAATTTGACTATTAATCTTTTGTGTGGGACTGTGTCAGATGCCTTGCTAAAGTCTAGGCAGGCCGTGTCCACAGTCCCTTCCTGGTCTACTACTTTGGTCACCCAGTCAAAGAAATCTGTTAGATTCGTCTGATATGACCTTCCTGCTGTGAACCCATGCTGCCTTGGGTCCTTTGCCCCAGTGGCCTCTAGGTACTCAACTGTTCTTTCCTTCAGGAGTGACTCCATCACTTTCCCTACCACAGAGGTCAAACTGACAGGTCTGTAGTTTCCTGCCTCTGTCTTGGTCCCACTTTTGTGAAGGGGAATCACATCTGCCTTCCTCCAGTCCTCGGGTACCACACCATCCTCCCATGATTTATTAAAAAGAGTAGTCAGTGGTTTCACTAGTTTCCCCCCTTAATTCTTCTAGAATTCTGGGGTGAATTCCATCAGGCCCCATTGCTTTGTCCACCTTCAGTTTTAGGAGTTCTTGCAGAACCTTTCTTCTGTAAAGGGCTGGGATCGCCACCGCCCCCATCATGAGTGCTTCTGTTAATTGGATTAGGCACTTCCTCCTCCTCTTTTGTGAATACTGAGCAGAAATATTTGTTCAGTATCCTGCTTTTTCATTGTCCCCTCTGTCCACCCACCATTCATTCTGTTCGCCTCGCTATCCTCCCTTTGTCTTTCTGTGCTCTCTGATGTACCTATAAAAGGTTTTATCCCCCTTCTTAACAGAGTTGGCTATCTTTTCCTCAGTTTGGGCCTTTGCTATTATGACTTCCCTCCCTGCTTCCTTCTGCCTTAACTGGTACCGCTGTCTGTCCTGCTCCTTCTGTGTTTCCTTATACTTCCTGAGTGCTGTCTTTTTCTCCCTGACTTTCCCAGCCACCTCTTTTGAGAACCATAGTGGCTTTTTCTTTCATTTTGACTTGTTTATTTGCTTCACACAAAGGCTCGTTGCCTCTGTGATGGCAGTTTTGATGATTCCCCATTGTTGCTTCACCCCTCCTTCTAGCCTGTTAGCTAGTGCTTTTCTGAGGCACTCTTCCCATCTTGCCAAAGTCAGCCCTCCTGAAGTCCAGTATCCTCACTTTTGTATGGCTTGACTTCTGTAGCTGTTTATCGTGAACCACACTGATGGTCACTTGTTCCCAGATGGGAACCCACTTCTGGATTTGAGATCCTCTCACTGCCCCCATTTGAGAGTACGATGTCTAAGATTGCTCCCTCACGAGTGGGTTCTGAAACTAGCTGTCTGAGGCCTGCCACCTGTAGGGCATTGAGAATGGCCCTGCTCTTGGATGTGGCTGCAGCAAATGTGCTCCAGTTAACATCTGGCATATTCAGGTCTCCCATCAACAGTATCTCCCCTTTCTCTGCAATCCTAAGAATGCCTTCTATTATATCCTTGTCCATTCCCTTCCCCTGACACGGGGGTCTGTACACAACCCCTGTGTGGATTGCTGTGCCCTTTCCAGTCTCCAAGGTGACCCACAGTGCCTTCTCTCCTCCCTGTTTGATTCCTTTTACCTGTACCTCTGTACCACGTCGGCCTACTTCTCAGTTTTCTTTACGTTGATAGTTTGGTTTTATTCATTTTATGATTTTATATCCTGTATCCTTTTCCTGTCACTTTAGGCTAGGATTCTTAGTCCCTCTCTCTGTCTTTTCAAACAACATGGAGTCTTGCTGCATTCATACATAATGCAGTTAGTCCCAGCATTTGGACTGCCCTGGAGAGGAAAGAGTTAACCCTATGCAGAAGCATAGAACGTTGAGCTCGAGCTCGGTTTTCAAACCTCTGTCTTTGTTACTTCCCAGTGTAAGCGTCAGATTCTTTACTCCGCCTAACAGTGAAGTCGCTCCAGAGATTTCCTCTGCTTGGTTCAGTAAAAGTAAAGCGTTAGGTTTAAACCGTATAATTTTTTAATTTTGAATTTCCAGCCTCTGTCTACGGTACAGGTAGTGTGTAGATAGGTAGTGGCTGTGTTTTATTTCTGTCAAAAAGTTGGAAATTGTTTTTTCCTCGGTTTCTTTCTGGTCGGTCCGGTTTGGAACCGACCCATTCTGTTTAATTTTATTTCTGGGATTAGAGTGGTCCGGTACCGATCGGTTTCAAAAGAACTGGGCTTTTTTGCTGGTTCTTCTAAAAAGCCTGTGGTACGGTTTGTAACCGATCGGTTATTGTATTACCTGGCTTGAAAGCTGCAATAGGGTAATTTGTTAGGTTGGTCATATCCGAGAAACCGAAGAAGAAAACTGGTCCCACTGGGTTTCAACACTGTACTGAGTGTGGGGAGGCCTTAACTAAGGCTGACCTCCACCTCATCTGTGTATGTCTGGGGTTTGACCACCTCAAGTCAGACTGCCAAATCTGTAAAAACTTTCCTAAATCCATTCTAGATAAGACTGGGTAGGCTGAAGGAAAGGGAGGCCGAGAAGTCTGTAGATCTGGATGGCCAGCCCGGTTCGGTTGCGGCCGAACCTGAGGAGGTGCCTACTGACCTGGGCGATACCTCCTCTGGCAAAGGAGAGCCGACCTGAGGTCGGTTGCCATCAAAAATTAATGAGTCTGCCGGGTTCGATCCGGTATCGCACTCTCCAACTCATGGGATGAAATCAGCCAAAGCGATTAGCAGCATTGTTCTAGTTGCTTAGGCTGGTTTCGTTTCGAACGCACCGCCGTTAGTTGAATCAGTTCTCGATTGTGATGCAGACGCTTATTATGATGAGTGGGAGGGAGACGAAGACTATCCTGATGATGATGATGTGGATGTGCCCATTCAAGCGGACATCTCCCCAGTCAGGCCCTCAGGTGTCTCTCCTTCTAGGCTCTCTGAGTCCCCTTCACATTTTTTGTTCTATAAAAAGGTGGCAGAAACCCTGCAGCTTCCCTTGGTTGAAGCTGCAGAGGAGGATGAGCCTGATTTTGTGGAACTGATGGACATCCCAGAGTGCAAAAGACTGTCTTTCTTCATAAATCCTTGGGGAAACAGACACACAAAATTTTACAAACCTCTAATTCAGTACCTCCTGTGGATAAGAGAATGTACAGGAGGTATTTATCATGCTCAGCTGCAGAGTTCCTTTATAGTCATTGCAGCCATATTGGGGTAATGCAGGCTGCAGCCTGTGACAGGGCTAACATTCCTTGGCTTCACCCCCCGGATAAGGACTCCCAAGAAAGTGGATGCCATGGCCAAAAAACAGTATTTGGCGTCCTCTTTGGGACTCAGGCAGGCTACTTATATGGCCTGCACAGCCAGGTACCAGAAATCCAGATGGGATACAGTTCTGAAACTGGCTAAACAGGCCTCTCCCCTGCTAGCAGAATTCAGGCATCCAAAATGCAATTTCATGCTGCTTTGGACTCCAGTGATGTGGCATCTAGAGTCATGGCTACATCTATGTCTCTCAGAAGACATGCTTGGCTCAGATGTACTAGCCTTTCACAGGATACCCAGACTAAGGCTATGGATTTTCCTGTAGTAAGGAACTCTCTGTCTGGGGAGCAGACAGAGGCTTACATGAAGAAAAATGGATGAATACAGGACCACGTGACAGGAGTGCACAGGCCAGAGAAAGGCAAGCTACCTCAAGACAAGCAGCAGTCTAGGCAGGCCCTTCAAAGGCCTTTTACCAAGCCTAGGCCTCCTCTCCCTTCCCACAGAGGGGGTTCTTCAGAGGGAGGGGCAGGAGGGGATGAGCAGAGCTACTCCTCCTCTGTCTAAAGCTTCTGCCAAGCAGACACCCTGATGTGTCAGCCCGGTCGACTCCCATTTCAGTAGGAGGCAGGCTGGCTTACTACTTCCAGGCCTGGAAGTCTGTGACCTCAGACAAGTGGGTCCTGGAAGTAGTAAGCCAGGGACTGGCCCTCGGCTTCAAAATATTTCCAAAAAAGAGGGCCAAGTTTTTTCCACCTGCATCACTGTCAGAAACCATTGCCCTAGAGAGGCAGAGGTTTCCTCTCTTCTAGCTCTCAGAGCTATAGAGAAGGTTCCTACTCAGCACAGGGGAAAAGGACTGTACTCCAGGTACTTTCTTACCCCAGAGAAAACAGGGGAGTGGTGACCCATTCTGGACCTAAGGTATTTGAACAAACACATTTCAAAGCCCAAATTCAAAATGGTAACTCTGGGAATAATCCTTCCCTCTCTAAGGCCTGGGGATTGGCTAGCATCTCTGGACCTCAAGGATGCCTACTTCCATATTCCTATCAGGTGCTCCCACAAAAAATACCTCGGGTTCGAGTTGCCTTCAGGCCATTACCAATTCAGAGCTATGCCATTCAGCCTAACATCAGCTCCAAGGGTGTTCACAAAGTGTCTTGCAGTAGTGGTGGCTTACCTCAGAAGACAGGGTATCACCATTTTCCCGTATCTGGACGACTGGCTCTTAGTGGGTTAGTCACCTTTACAGGTCAAGTCAGCTCTTCAAACTGCCCAGGACCTACTCAGCTGCTTGGTGTTTCTTCTCAGTCTTCCAAAGTCTGTCCTCGAACCAGTTCAACCTCTCACCTTTATAGGCATAGAGTTGGACACTGTACAAGCAAAAGCCTTCCTTCCCCTGGCAAGGGTGAAGGCCCTAGTGGATCTCGCTTCCTCCTTTCGACCTCAGGTCTCCCACCCAACAAGACAGTTCCTCTAGCTCCTGGGCCACATGGCAGTTTCCACGGCAGTGGTGCAGGGAGCAAGGTTCCAGATGAGGGACATTCAGTTTCATCTAAGGTCTTTTTGGTCTCAAAAGAAGGATTCACTTACCATACTGATCCCAGTGACTCACTCTGGTCCAAGCTCTCCAGTGGTGGCTGGACCAGGACAACCTCAGACAAGGGGTTCCATTTCTCCCTCAAGTCCCATCAGTAGTTGTAATTAAGGTTGCTTCTCTCCTAGGGCGGGGAGCCCACCTGGGATCCCTGACAGCTCAAGGGGTCTGGGCTCCACAAGAGTGTCTTATCAGTCTCCTGGAACTCAAGGCAGTTTTCCTAGCCTCGAATTCAGTCAAGGGCAAGGTGGTCAAAGTCAGGACAGACAGCACCACCACAATATGGTACATCAGCAAACAGGGAGGCACTCGGTCCTTGGCCTTGTGCACAGAGGCCATGAAGCTGTGGTCTCTGACCTATTCTCTTCAGACTTCTCTGGTAGAAGTTCACCTTCCAGGGTAGGACAACATACTAGCAGATGCTCTGATCAGAATCTCACAGGGACATCACCAATGGTCCCTGGATCCTCACATCCTGAAGGTAATGTTCTCCAGTTGGGGCACTCCAGAGATGGATCTCTTTGCAGCACCGGACAATCATCGACTTCCTCTGTTTTGTTGCAGACATCCAGTTCTGGAGACGGTTCCCCAGGATGCTGTCATTTTGGACTGGAAGGGCAGGTTTCTCTATGCCTTCCCTCCCTTCCCTCTGCTGTTCAGAGTTCTGATCAAGATCAGGACTCAACCCTGCACAGTGATACTGGTGGCTCCAGATTGGGCCAGACAGCCATGGTATCCTCTGCAGCTGTCCTTGTCAGTGTCATATCCCCTGACTCTGCCCAGGACATACAATCTTCTGTCCTCCTACCAGGGGTGGATCTGGTACCCCGATCTCCAGTCTCTCAATCTTGAGGCCTGGCTCTTGAAGAGTTAGAATATGCAGCACTACATCTCTCTCTGGGAGTGCTGGATATTTTGAAGGTCTGCAGTAAACTTTCCACTAGAAAAACTTACAACTCAAAATGGAAAAGGTTCAGTATTTGGTGCTCTCAGAAAGGCATCCTGGCTGATTCTGCAGGCATTTCCACAACCTTAAGACTATCTAGTTCATCTGAATGGCCTAGGCCTTAGGCCTGTCACTCTGAAGGTTCATCTAGCAGCTGTCTCTGCAGTCCTCTCAGCAGGGAAGGTCTCTTCCTTGGCATCTCATCCTGTCTTCTGAAAGTTTTTCAAGGGCCTTGTTCACATTAACCCTTCCTTTAGGGAGCCCACTCCACCTTGGGATCTTAATGTCTGCATTGCTCAGCTTATTCAGCCGCCCTTTGAACCTCTGGCTTCATCCGAATTGAAGTACTTGACCTGGAAAACTGTGTTCCTGGTAGCTGTTACTTCTACCAGGTGGATTAGGGAGTTACAGGCTCTCAGTTGAACCTGACTTCCATCTCCTTCCATAGGGACAAAGTGGTCCTAAGAACCAGTAGGAGGTTCTTGCCCAAAGTGGTATCAGATTTTCATCTGAACCAGTCTATATCTCTCCCTGTGTTTTTCACTGATCATTCTACTTCAGGTGAAAGAAGGTTGCACAGTCTGGATGTTGAGAGGGCCCTTAGCTACTACATTGAGCATACTAAGGCACATAGAAATGACTGTCTTCAATTGTTTCTCACTTATGGTGAAGTGGGGAAAGGTAAGCCTGCCACTAAAAGAACTGTTGCCAGGTGGATTGTTTCTTCTATACAATTCTGTTATGACAAGTTTGGTAGAACGCCCCCTTCAGGCCTGAGAGCTCATTCGACTAGGGGTACAGCTGCTTCTCTAGCTGCGGCCAGAGATGTACCTTTGTTAGAAATCTGTAAAGCAGCCACCTGGAAAACAGTACATATTTTTACCAAACATTACTCACTGGACATCCAGGCTAGGAGTGATGCTAGGTTTGGCACAGCAGTGCTGCTGAGCCTTTTCCCAAAGTAGGTTCTGCATTCCCTCCTCCATAGGGAACTGCTTGGTAGTCTGCATTATGTCTGAATACAGCAAGACTTCATGTTGTTTGAAGAAAGAATTACTCACCATAGTAATGTTGTTTCTTCTAATGGAGTCTTGCTGTATTCAGACCTCCCCCCGCCTCCCCTCTCAGAACCTGGTTTTTGGGAAGTGGGCTGGCAGGTACAATGTTGCACCTCAGGGGTGTACCTTGTACCCTCCCTCTTGGGTGGGGTAGATGTTGTTGTTCTGGTGTTTTATACTTTTTTTGCAATTTTCCTATATGTTGATCAATTTCCATACTATAGTATGTTAGTGTGCTCGTAAGAATCTGACTGTTACACTGGGAAGTACCACAGACAGAGGTTTGAAAACAGAGCTCAAGCTCAATGTTCTGTGCTTCTGTGTAGAGTGAACTCTTTCCTGTCAAGGGCAGTTCAAGTGTTGGGGCTAACTGCATTTTGTCTGAATACAGCAAGACTCCCATTAGAAGAAACATTACTATGGTGAGTAATTTTTTCTTCTCTCCCACTGATTTCGCTCCTGGCAAACAGATCTGAGGAAGGTAGGGGGCCAGCATCCATTACAGTGAGCTTCGTGGACAGCACTGACATTGGCACCCTAAGCTGTAGACTGCAGAAGACTTTGCTCCCTTTGGTTCCTAGTGCCTCTGACACAGACCCATAAGCGATAATGAGCGGTGAAGTTAGTCTGGAATAACAAGACTTGCAATGAGAACATCATTTTCATTTTTTGTTTTGTACTCCTTGCTGTTTTTATTAACTGCTCATTTTAGCGCCTCTTCATTTTGTACCTTGATTCTGCATTTCATCCTTGTATATTTGTGTAACTATTGCTTCTATTACTCTCTTTTTTTTTATGTAAAAATCTGTTATGTCATACCATGTTTTTTTTGTACTTTTATCTGTCCCTAACCGGGACTTTTATTGCAAAGGAGCACTACTCAGTGCAGCTTTTTCCTGGTAAAACAAAAGTAAAAATAAAGCACATTTCAAACACCATATACTGGTTTCAGTCAGTGGTGCACAAATCCAGTTGCCCCTGTTTGGGCCAAAAAAAGTTCCTTGAAGGAAGAGAGCTGATTTCCTTGTAAAGAATGGGGGCAAGTGCAGATTCATCTGGTTGGATAAGTTCTGTAAGTTTTAACAGTCTTGGTTTCATACGGCCAACGAAAATTGCCAGCAGAAATGGGCCGTAGTGGTCTATCAAGTCTGCTCAAGTGTGCAGCCCAGTCTGTTTTACTGGAGCTGCCCCCAACCCCAAAGTTTTCCTCCCTTACCCTTGCTTCCTCATCCCATTCCTCCCTCCTCTTGCCACTCTCCTTTTAAAACTTCCCATTATTTTCAATGATGCCACCTTCTCCTGCAGTTCTTTCCACTTTGACACCACCCTCTTCGTGAAACAGTGCTTTCTCGTTTCCTTTTTAAATGTACCCCCCACAAGTTTGACTGTGCCCCCTTGTGGTCCCCTTCCTTTGGATCTGTGGAGTCTGAGATATGCTGTGGAGGCAGTGTGTTCAGATTCTGAGAAGAGGCACTGAGATGTGCGATGCAGCATTGTCTTCTGTGGCAGATGTGTGTGTGCCTCCATTTAGCATACGTGATAAATGCTGTAGGACTGATCTTGCATTGAGGAGTAACACTGGAGGCATCTCCCAAAGCTGGGGATGTGAGATGGGCTTTCACAAAGAACAGGGTTCAAGGTTGCACAAATGTCTTGGATGTATAAGGATCACAGTGGTCTAGTGGCTAAAGTGCCAACTTGGGAACCAGGACATCATGAGTTCAAACCCCACCAGAACCAAATATGCAATGTGTGTCCTTTGATAAGTCGCGTAACTCCAGCTCTCTCACCTGATGAAGTGCGTGGAAGCAGGGCCCCACTAGAAATGAGATGTTGCATCTCGGCTGGGTTATCTTGAGTGAGTGAGTGCGTAGGTAAGCAAATTGGTAACTAAATTAATAATGAATTCCACTCCTCCCAAAGACCTCCAGCTCCCCCATGTCAAGTGGGACTCTGACAGCTGTGGACCTCCTCCCAGAATTTGTGAAGTCGGACACAGTGGGCCTCCCTAGTGGCAGCATGCCCCCCCCCCGGCCCTTCTGTTCTGGGGTAAATCGTAGGCAGCCTCTGACAAAGTAGGACTTCAGAGTATCTGAGAGAGGATCCTAGGGGTCTGTGGAGTATCCAGAGGGGCACGGGGGTCATTCCTGCAAATGGCCCTAATTCTGTTCACCTCTTGTGATTTGGATTAGGACAGGTCGTCCAGTCTGTTGACGTTGTGTAAACCAGAAAGCAGTCAGCCAACGGGAAAGGATCAGGCTCCAGTGCCGTCATGGATCAAATGTCCATGGTTCTAGACACTCCACTGGAAAAGGTCCAGAAGAAGTAAAGTGACCCACTGATGGATATTCTCAAATGAGATTACTCCCTTGGGGGGGTTGCCTTCTCTATTGGCCTGGCTGTTCTTGGCCCATTTCTTAGTGTATGGCAGTGTCACCAAAAGTATGCAGTCCAGCTGGAAGAATTTCTGGATTCTTAGAACATCTGTTGCTAGAGGGGTTATTGGCAGATGTAGTGTAGCACACGGAGAAGCTGTAGGGTAGGTCTGATGAGCCGCTTTATGAGGAGTCCCAAGAAGCAGGACTTCCTTGGCCCAAAGATCTATGCAGCAGTGTCCTGTGGCATACACCAAACCAGCTGTACGGCATTGATGACAAGATTTGGCCCTGAGCTATTTGAGAGGCTCTCTGACTTGCAGAACTCAAGAGAGTCAGCTGGATCTGTGGGAGGTCTGCGATCTGGGGCTTTCTGTTGGTCTAGTGTTAGTTGGAGGTGGCCTTGGTCTCTGCCAGTGTGTCAGCACATGTGGTGGCTGTGGCTGTTTCTGTCCGTCCGCATGCCTGGCTAAGTCTTTTTGCCATTTACTAAGGAAATAACAGTGGATGGTGGACCCGCCCTTAAGAGATGGGCGAAGTTGTCAAAATTCGCTCTGCGAATATACGGAACGATCTGTGAAGTGTTAAGTTTCTCCACAAAGTGGGGAATTTTGCCTGTGAAATGCAGAATTTCTTAGGCAAAATTTCGCAGTTCGTGGTGAAAACTTTGCGATTTGGGCAAAGTTGCCAAGGTCTGGGAAAACTTTGTGAAGCTCCGTCAATGAGAATTTTCGCCACTTTGCTGGCGAATTAAAACTTTGCTATATCTCTACTGCCCCTTAAAAAGGCTGATTTTTTTTTTTTTTTTTTTGGTTATATGGTAAAGGACCATTCCGTTAATATCAAGAAGTCCAACATGACTATTTACTCTGTGACCTTGGTCACTCATCTCAAGCTGAGACTGCAGGTCTCTGTTTCTTTTCAGAGGCTCTATCAGTGCACACATTCAGTTGCAGCAAGCTTAGTAATTGAGGGAGGAGTTTAAGTAATAACACCACGCCAAGTCTGTCAACAAGTTGGGAGGAAAAGGCCAATACAAAGATGGCAACTGTTCCTCCTGAGGTCAGTCCGCAGGATCCACCTACAGGGGTAAAAAATGATTGGTTGAAGGAGACCGATCCCCCTCACCATCATCAACCCCACTGCAGCTCCCAGTCTGAGGCCTTCTTACCCACTTTCTGCCACAGTGGTCCGGTGTCACCTCGTACAGGTGGATTCTGGGGGCTTGATTCTCAAATGAGATGGAATCCAGCAAACCCCCGGGGGCACTGAACACACGGCGCTTGGGGCTTGTGCCATTCCCTGGCAGACAGTTGGGATTCTCGATTCCATGTGCCACAAGGTGCGAATTAGAGCAGCTTTTGCTATTCTAACTTCGCAAACCTTTTTATGGGGTTTGCGCCAAATATTTGGCGCCAGCCAGTGTAAAGAGGGTGAAGTGCTGCAAATGTGCATGACCTTTGAGAATCAGGCACATGGTGCAGCAGTGTGTTTAGGGCAGTGCAGGGTTTGATGCAGGGCATGTGCAAGCCCTGCATCAGCCTTTGAGAATCGAGCCCTGGAAGTAATAAAATTGGAGTGGTCTCTGGAATTTGTGACTTTACCCCTCTTGTCTGTCCCACGTTACAGGAGGACGACTTAGTGTCACTGTAGTCTCTTCCACACTGGAGTGAAGTTACTCCGCTTAGTGAGCAGTTTGCGATTGAGCCTGTTGCAAAAGACCAGGTTCAGCAGTGGTCTGTATCTAGGTATATCTTCCTAGAGGATATTTCCTCCATTGAACCACGTCATGGAACTATAAGCTGTCGGCATTAGGACCACACAGAACTTTTTTGTTGTTTTTACAGGATGGGGCCACCAATGTAGATTGTCAGCCTATATAATGAAGGTATCCTAAGCATGCCTCTTTTTTTTTCTGCATTCACCCGCTTGTTGATCCACTGCTGTTGAAGAATGCCGTCATACTTTGAAAGCTGGTACTCATTCTTTCATGCCACTGCCGACAGAAAAAGAAGCGTTGTTCTGCTATCGCTGCCTTGACGATGTTAAGATTCATAAAGACTATGACCACTATGTATCCGTTGGCTTGGTACAGAGCATGACGTTAATGCCTGCTCAGTATGCCAGAGGTGTAACCAGGAGACATTTCAAGAAAGCACTGGAAGTGCATCTAAAGCTAAAGAAAATGGAGAAACGGATTGTGGCGAAGGTGGATGCACAGACGTCAGTTGCTTATGTTCCTGGTTTCCTGTCGGCCTACTTTCCCCGAGGTCGACAGTGTCCCTTGCTGACTCAAAGAATACGGGAAGGTCCTCAAAAGTCTGTGGAGAAACACTGCCGCTCTGAGAAGAAGTGGTGTAAAGATAAGGCTGCTTCATGTTGGGGTCTAGCACTTGCTCATCTTCCCACCAGGGGATTCACAGCCAGTACTGCAGTCAGGTTCCCCAGAAGAAGGCCTTGTAGTGAATCACTGGTGTGGGTTTGTGTGGCTTTCGGAGTCCCGGGGCAAACTTGAAATACTTTTATTAAAGCTTGATGCTACTTTGAATGTGGACATTGTACTGATGTTATGCACTCCCCCCCCCCCTTTGCACAATCTGAGTATTTTGCACTTTTTTTTTTTTTTTTTAAACCAGTGAAACAAGATGCAGCAAAGCTGGTAATTTTGCAGCTTATGCGATAATACATTACATACTATATCCATCAGGCAGGCAGTCATACACGTACATTCGCTTATCAAGTAAGCTATACATTTTAACAGTAGATCTTACTTCGAGAGGGCTCTTGCAGTAGGTAATTACATATAGGACTGACGCTGGCTGGCGGCAGGACCTGGAAAAATTTCTATGCTAGCAGTCCCTGAGCGGGACTTCCAAATCAGGTGACTGGCGTCAAAGCGGCGTCGGTATAAAGGGCGGTCCCGGACGCCCGCTTCCAGTTCTTTCCCCCACAGTCGCGTAGCTCGCCAGTTAAGTTCTTATCGCCAGTCCTGTTACTTCATCAGTTTTTCCGAATAGTTTCAGAATTTTATTCCACTTCGTCAGGTGAGCGTCAGTATATGTCGTCCCCTTCAAAGAATAAGTGCGACTCGTGCGGTAACTGCCTCACAAAGGCGGTCACTCTCTGCCTAGGCCCGACCACGCGGTCAACAAGTGTCCGCACTGCCTCCGGTTCAACGCGCCACCCGCAGATACGCCAGCAGTCCCTCAAAGCCCATCTCCTCAAAAAGAAGACGCCTCTGCGATGGAGAAAGAGCTGAGAAAACTTCGGCAGGCGTCGACTTCCCTGAAGGGCACAAGAAGCGGGACAAGGAAAGGCACCAGGAGAAGGCCTCCTCTTCCACGACTCCGGCCGGAGTCGTGGGCAAGGTAACATCCCCTCCGGGGGATCGCCCGACGGCAGCCTCCAAGGCTTTGGAGGAGGCGCCGCCTGCCCAACGGGTTCGAGTCTGGGCCCACCGGGCATCTCCAGGCAAAGGAGACTCCAGCCCCAGTACTGCTATAGGCCTCGGGCACCTCCCGTAAGCCGACGCGGCTTCTCCAGACGTCGCCAGGAAAAGCCTCTAAGGCGCTCGACCCTTCAGGTGGTCGGCAGTGTCCCCTGGACCTCGCCCTCTCTTTCTCGGCCTGTCTCTGACGAGGAACTCGAGCGACGCGGCTCCTCTGGCATCCGCCGGGACTCGGCCTATAAGCCACGTCGGCTCCTCCGATGTCCGGGCTTCCGAGCCATCTGGCGGAACCTGCTGTTTCTGTCGTTCCAGGCTCCCGCAGCTTCGCTGCTGTCAGAAACCCCAGTCCCCTGCCTGACCCGAGGATTTTCTCCTCTGTCCCCGGGACGAGACTCGAGACCCTGGGCTACCGTCCGATCCTCTTCCTGAAGAACGGTTCTGGCGCGGTTCCCCGACACCTGACTCCGATGCGGCGCGGTTCAGACACGGCCCCTCCGGCGCGGAGTTTCTTCCTCGCCGCCCTCCACCCAATGGGCCTATCCCGACTGATCCGCCGTGCGAGTACCCAGTTGGGCCGTCTGCTCCAGCAGCTCCTCCAGTGCCTGGATATCCGGCGTCGGTTTCCCAGGTCCGCAGTATCCTGCGCTGCCGTGCCCGTGCCGACTCCTTGACACCGTAGTACCCGACTCGGGATACCTGCAGCGGATTACGGATACCCCCTCCCAGTTTCCTCTGTACCAACTATCCCCTCCTCCTCCTCCCCTGGGCGCGGTGGATCTCCAGGAGACTCTTGCCTCTTGGTGGGCTGAGGCCAAGGCTCAGCTCACCAAGAAAGTCGAGAGCCGTCTTACGGCGATGGTGCCACACCCGGCTCCCGTACGCCCTAGACGGCACTCTCCCTCCTCCTCCTCCGGATTCCCGGGTTTTGTCCTCGGGATCCAGAGAGGGGCAGGACACACGTTCTGGGATCCTTCCCAAGGAACCCGTTCCTCCCCCTAGACGGTTAGGGAGTCTTACTCTGCTTCAGATTCTTCCTCTCCTTCTCTCTCAGACTCCTCGGATGCTTCCGATGGATATTCCGAGAAAGACGACGAGCCACGCTCTCCGTCCAAGCCCCGGCCGAGGACTCCTCCGAGGTCTCCTCCGGAGGATCTTTCCTTCACGGAGTTGCTCAGGAAGATCCAGGAAGTCCATCAGTGGCATTCCTTAGAACCAGATCCTCAGCAGGTAAAACTCGAACATCTGGACTTGCCCCTTACGGCTCCTACCTTAGTGCCACCCTGGATCGAGCCTCACGCCCACCTCGTTTCCACTATTTGGAAACAACCGTCGGCTTTAGCCCCACTTCCCAGGAAGTCGAACAGGCTATACCAGGCTCCGGAGGGTGTAGCCTTTTTAGACTCTCACCCCCGTGCAGACTCTGTTGTAATTAGCGCCGCTCACGGCCGGTCAGCACACCCGAAACACTTGAGCTCGTCTCCCCCGGATAAGGAATCTCGCCTTCTGGATCAGTATGGAAGGAAGATCTATGCTTCTTCCACTCTGGGGATTAGGGCCCTGAACTATGTAGCACATATGGGGGATTACCAGAGGGCCGTCCTTACCCAGGCAGAATCCAAGATCGACTCTCTGCCTGACTCTCAAGTCAAGCAGGAGTTGGCCGACCTGGTCCGTTCTGCTCGTTCGGCCAGTCGTCACATTCTGAGGATGACCTACGACGCAGTGGACACCGCAGGACGGCGATATGCGTTCGCTGTAAGTCTTCGGGGTCACGCATGGCTCCGTGTGTCAGGTCTGGTCCCGGAGGTGCAGTCAGCCATCCAAGAAGCACCTTTCAGGGGTTCTGTGCTTTTCGGTGGTGATGTCAAGGACATCATCACTGATCTGCAGGAGAAGGGGACGGCCCTTAAATCCGTTGATTCAATGTACCGTCCCCATCCCCCACAGCGCCGTCCCTTTTGCAGACGCAGGCGGCCTCAAGCGAAACCTCAGGGAAGGTGGGCCACTAAACATTGGGCCCCCACAGCTGCCAGGCCCCTCCATACAAAAAAGCAACGGGTGCCCCAGCTGCGGCGCTGCCTCACACCACCTGACTCCTTTCCTCTCCCACCACCTCTGGACGTCCCAGAGTAACCGGTAGGAGGGAGGTTCTCCCTCCACCTTCCAGGTTGGGAGAGGATAACTTCGGATTCATGGGTGCTTCAGATCATAGCAGAGGGGCACGCCATAGAGTTTCTACAGAAACCTCCACGTCACCCCCCTCTGAATTCCCCTTACTCAAGGGACCATCTTCCTTTGGTCAGGGAAGAAATCTCTGCGCTCCTTGCGAAACGGGCTGTAGAGCCCGTCCCTCCTCACCTCTACGGGATGGGGTACTATTCCCACTTCTTCCTTGTACCAAAGAAGATGGGAGATCTCAGACCCATTCTCGATCTCAGCTCCCTGAACCTGTATGTGGAATACAAGAGGTTCAGGATGCTTTCCCTTCAATCCCTTTTGCCCCTTCTTCGGCCGGGCCAATGGCTTTGTGCACTAGATATGCAGGATGCATACCTGCACATCCCCATTCGCCTTCTCACCGAAAGTACTTCAGGTTTCAGGTCCAGGGGTCCACTACCAATTCCGCGCCTCCCATTTGGTCTTTCCTGACCTCCTCTGAGTCTTTACCAAATGCCTGGCGGTGGTGGCGCCCACCTCGTTCTTTGGGAGCTCAGGTTTTTCCCTACCTGGATGACTGGCTCCTGGCGGCCCCATCAGGGAGGAACTCCTGCATTTTCTCTCCCTCCAGCAGGTCTTCACGGCCTGGGTATTACCATCAACCATTCCAAGTCTCACCTGGATCCTTCACAGAGGCTCCAGTTCATCGGGCAATTCTCGACACAACTTTGTGCAAGGCCTTTCTGCCTCCGGACAGGGGCCTCCTCCAGTCACAGATCTCCTCCTATTGGATCACAGGAGGGTCCCGGCGAGGTCAGTGCTCCATCTACTGGGGCTTATGGCGGCGGCCATCCCGACGGTTCCACGCGTACGCCTCCACACGAGAATCTCTCAGTGGACTCTTCCATCTCAGTGGGATCAACGAGCAGATGACCTACATCATCTGGTTCTGATCTCGTTGCCGATGGTTAGAGACTTGCAGTGGTGGATGGTTCGAGAGAACCTCTTCCGGGGGGTTCCCTTTTTTCTTCCTCCCCCCGCTCAGGCTCTGACCACGGACGCTCAAGGCGAAGGTTGGGGAGCCCATCTGGGTCCTCACCGAACCCAGGGCCTTTGGTCAAAATTGGAGATAGTTCTCCACATCAATGTGCTCGAACTTCGAGCAGTGCTGTATGCGCTCCAGGCCCTTCACCGATACATCCTTCCCAGTCACCTAGCTGTCCAAACGGACAACACGTGCATGGTGTGGTACATCAACAAGCAGGGAGGAACTCTGTCCTACCCACTGTGCAGGGAAACAATGAGGGTTTGGGATTGGGCAACACTTCACAACCTTCACCTCACAGCGATCCGTGTTCCGGGAGTCGACAATGTCCTGGCAGACAGACTAAGTGGCTGATAGCGGCTTTCCTGCAGTGGGAATTGGAAAAAGTTCTAAAGCATCTTCCAGATTTGGGGACTCTTCAGATAGACCCGTTCGCTTCCTCCCAAAACGCAAAGCTTCCAATCTTTTGCTCGCTCGCTCCAGAGCGAGGCGCTTTCTGGAGCAATGCTCTGTCTCTAAGCTGGAAGGACAGATTCGTCTATGCTTTTCGCCCAATTCCTCTGGTCCCTCGTGTGCTACAGAAGCTTGCTTTAGAAGGAGCGAGAGTGATTCTGATCGCTCCTTTCTGGCCCAGGCAAATCTGCTTCTCTCTTCTACAGCAATATTCAGAGGTTCCTCCTCCTCCTCTTCTTCCTCTTCCTTTATCTCCAGGATTGCTGACCTAGGATCAAGGGACCCTGGTCCATCCGGGACTCAAGTCCCTTCACCTTCACGCATGGCTCCTGCAGACCTAGCTCAAGCTCGTTTTGGCGTGTCTCCTAAGGTGGCCGAGATTCTGGTGGAGGCTAGAAAGCCCTCCACTAGGGCCACCTATGCCATGAAATGGAAAAGATTTTCTATCTGGGCTGCGTCCAGGAACGTGGAGCCCTTTTCCTGCCCTGTGACCATTCTGCTTGAGTACATGCGTCATCTTTTCGACCTGGGTCTGTCACTCCTCTCTGAAAGTCCATATGGCAGCTATTTCAGCCTACCATGTCCCTTTCACTGATAAGGCTTTTGCCCAGCTGGAGGTATCTAAAACTTTCCTCAGAGGGGTCCTTCATCTCAGGCCCCCTGTCCGGGCTCCAGCTCCGCCTTGGGACTTAAACTTTGTCCTCGAGAAACTTACCCTTCCTTCCTTTGAGCCTGCGGCTTCTGCAGACTTGAAGTTTTTATCGTGGAAGACTCTCTTCTTGGTGGCCATTACTTCTGCTCGCAGAATTTCCGAGCTTCCAGGCCCTCATGTGCAAAATCCCTTATTTGATTTTCCACAAGGATCGAGTAGCTCTTCGCACGAATCCTAAGTTTCTTCCGAAGGTGGTAGCGGAATCTACCTTGAATCAGTCTGTTGAATTACCTGCTTTCTTCACACAGTACTCCAATCAAGGAGACTACCTGCTCCATACCATGGATGTTCACAGGATTCTGAGATACTACACCAATAGGACCAAGGATCTCAGAAAGACGGATCAGTTGTTCGTCTCTTTCGCTCACAAAAGAGAAGGCAATGCTGTCTCTAAGCAATGCCTGTCAAAATGGTTGGCCCATTGCATCACTTTCTGTTATGACAAGTACAAGGCAGCCCTCCGGGTCAAGTCAGAAGTCCTCCACTCGTGGAGTTGCCGCCTCTAAGCTGTACTGGAAACGTGTCTCGGCAGACATCTGTGCTGCCGCCACTTGGACTTCTGTCCATACCTTTACTAAACACTACAGTTTGGACATTGCCTCTCGCCGTAGAGCAGGCTTTGGGTTAGCTGTCTTGCAAGGCCTCCTTTCTTGAGACCTGCTAGATTATTTACTACTTTTAGGAGTAGTTCCTCCTCCCGGTGCCTTTCATTTGTTCCAAACTGCTTGGGATTCTGTCCTGTATGTAATTACCTGCTGCAAGAGCCCTCTCGAAGTAAGATAGTACAGTTACGTAAGAACTTACCGTAACAGTAGATCTTCGAGAGAGGCTCTTGCAGTAGGTAATACCTTCCCGCCCTCCATCCCCCTAGGTTTTTTCAGCTCCTTTTCCATTGAGGAAAATATCTGCTTCTCTCTTGTCCAGGATCGCCCTTTATACCGACGCCGCTTGGACGCCGGCCTCACCTGATCGGAGCTGGGTCCGCCAGGACTGCTAGCTAGAAATTTTTGTGTGGGGTCCTGCCACCGGCCGGCGTCAGTCCTATATGTAATTACCTACTGCAAGAGTCTCTCTCTAAGATCTACTGTTATGGTAAGTTCTTACGTAACTGTACTTTATCTCAGCACCCCTGCTTATGTTACCTCACTTGGGGGTTCGCTAGATTGTTTCTACATAATAAAATTAATTGAACACATCTACTCATTTAAAGTTGGCTGTTAAAAACAGCAGTCCAAGCTGGCCTAGTGGTGCTGAGGATTGAGGTGCTGGACGCCACACCTCGCGCTACTCCGGCGACCTGGGTTCAGGAATGAGCCAGGGTCGTCGGAGGCTGGCGGGGGAGGGAGAGGATGTGAGAAAGTTGTCGGCTGGCAGCACTCTGCCTCAGGAGGAGGAATCCAGCTCTCTCTGAGCTTGGTCACCCTCTGGGGCAGGCCGGAGGGATGGCGCCACATAGAGAGCTTAGACACAGGTCGTTGGGAGGTTGAGGGGACCCAGTCCGGAGCTGCGGTGCGCAAGTGCGCCTCCACGCGCATACATCACCGCTTCTGCAGGTCCTGGGGTAGTTCAAGGAGAAAACGGAGGAAACTTGTGGGAGCAGACGTGGATGATGCCCCTGGACCGACTCTGGGGATCTGCCAGGGTGTGCATGGTGCTAGAAGCCCCCGAAAGACCCCGAGCTCGGTAGGCTCGGTGGATGCTGAGGTCGACCTGCCACATGGAAGATAAAAATAATATACAAAAAAACAAAAGAACAGCAGTCTGTATAAAAGTCCCAAGTTGACCACTGCATTCATGTGCTAGGATATCACAAATTGACCCACTAGTATTGCGCACCCTATCAGAGTTAATATCCCTCAACCTAAACATTGGGATATGACAAACATTCATAACCCCCTGCACATATAAGAGCAATATGCAGTTTATATTGACAAGTAGAAAGAAAAATAAAACAGTAGTATGTTGCTAATAAGTGAATACTTGTATTTCTATTTAAAACAGCACTGTAAGAACTAATGTCCCTAAATGAATTATAGTTCTCCTGTACTAATGTTACCTTCATAAAACTTAAAATGTTAACCACCACTCTTTAGTGGCCAATCCAGCGAATGTTCGAGAGGGAAGCTGGAGTGGGGGTGGGGAGGGGGAATGGACACATCACACCCAACCCCATGGTACCTATGTTCCTAGAACGTAGCTCAATCAAGAAAAGCTCAAAAAGGGGAACAATCTGCATGGTACCTGTTGTCAGGGTTAAAGCTACTCACTCCCCCACCCCGTGAAATACATTTTTAGCCAAAGTCTCACAATCAGTCCCATTACTTTCCATTTTCTTTCAAGTTGTAATGTCCCATGTTTTAATTAATTCAATCAGGTTTCCTGTTCACCTTCTGAGTCAGAAGAGTCCCCCTCTAGCTGAGAACTGTTTTTCTATCTTTTCCAGCAATTTTGCCGCTTATGTCACCTCCGAAAACTGGTAGGCTTTGCTGCCATAGAGAATGCGCAGGCTTGCAGGCATTAACATAACATGGTGCACCCCCAACGTACGGAGTCACGCCCGGACTCCCATTGAAGCTTTTTCTCCTCGACCTTGTAGCATAACTTAACTCCAGAAACAAATGCACCCGTGCATCTTGCCAAGTAAGGGGACTTCAGTTCTTTGCTCTTTGTAGAATTATGTCCCTCTGAGCCAGTGTTTGAAGTTCCACCATGAGCGTGCGAGGAGCAAAAATCTCCAGTTGCGGTCTTACGCCTACCACCTCGTGGTGTAACCTGGTAGGCTTTCAATATGGTGAAAGTGTCCTCCAACTGAAGCAAGTCCTGTAGCCAGTCTTGCAGAAAAGGTATTGGGCTCTCACCCTCCGTCTTCTCCGGCAATCCGAGCACCGATATGCATAGATCTTATGGCATTTTCTACATTCTCCAGGTGCTGCTGAAGTAGATTTTCTTTAGTCAGACCAGATGCTACAGTCAGACCAGACGCTATAGTAGGAGCCCTGTCTGCCATTTTGGCTGTTGATCCCTCTGCCAGCATCTCCAGTTTATTATGTACAAGTTTCAACTCCGTTTGGAAGTCTTCCATTTTATGATCCAAGCCCTGAATCGCATGTAACAAAGCAGCATTTGTTGGTTGAGATCCCTCCTGATCTCCCGTACGAGAATGGCTTTCCTTACTGCTGCCTGCCTTTGAGTCTTTCGACCGTGCACCCTACACATTGGCAATCTCCTTGTTGCACACCATTGTAAATGTTCTCTTGTCTGCCCCGGTACAAATTTAGGCTGTTCAACAGCTGATGAACTACTCTTTCTGGTGGTATTCAAGAACAAACTTTTTTTAGTCAAAAATTGGAGGTTTTTGTCAATAAACCGTGGTTGCCTAAGGAGCTGTGCTGGAAAGCTGTTCACAGCTCTGCTGCTGGCCACGCCCCTCTGCAGCCTATTTAAAGTGTGGCATTTTGTGCTTTTGGTGTAAGATGAACTGTGAAAAATAGTTCACTTAGTCCTTCTTTTTTTGTTTTCTTGGTTTACCCTGGGCTTAGTCCTCACTGTTTAGTGTAGTACCTTGGACTCTGCCATCAACAGGACTCTCTTTGGGGCCAGTTGACGCACAGCTTCTGTACCAGGCAATGTCTCGACTGTGCCGTTGTCGACTTTACCTTCAACCTTTCAGTTTTTCATCCCCTCTGTGATGCTGGGCCTCCTTTGATGGGTGACTTCTCCTCCATTGTTTCCTTGTCCCATTGACCCTCAGCCATTGACAGTTGACATTAACAATGAACTGGAATATAATCCAGAGTATATGGAAGAAGAGGATGCCATTGATGAAGAAAAGGAAGCAATAGGGTCAAGCTCAAAAGAGAGTGGGAAAAACACTCCTAGGTCTCCACCTGAGGGTGCCTCATTTCAGGCCTTCTTTTAACTGGCACATATGGGGTTTCAAGCAGAGGAGGAGGTGGATTCCTGCAAAATAAAATGTTAAGTTCTTGGATGTCTGTCCCTCACTGTTACTTCTAATGTGCATTCTGAATTGTAGGATGCCACTTTGGTTGCCTGGCATAGGCCAGCTCAGTTGCCTACTGATCTTACTTCAAGAGGGCTCTTGCAGTAGGTAATAACCTTGAGGACTGCACCCCTGGCGTCAGGACCACACAAACTTTAGCAGTGTCTGATGGGGGACCGCCCACCTGACGTCAAGTGATGGACATCAGCGTGACAGTATATAGTGCGCAGTCCCCACGCCTGCCTTCCAGTTATTTCCCGCGATCAACCTATGCACGTTGGACCTCGCATAGATCGTCGCTGCAGTTCGACCGCCATTTATTGGATGAGTATCCGTTTTTTCATTACTTTGCAGTTAATTCTCGAGTTTTTGCATGTCTTCTCCATGGTCCGCTGAGTTGCATCAAAACAAGTGCAGTTCTTGTGGCACGCAGCTCCTGCACAAGGATTCCCATTCTCTTTGCCACTTCTGCTTGGGCCCGGAGCATAACACCGAGGACTGTGTGGCCTGCCGAGAATTCAACCAGGCCACACTGAAGCGCCACCAGCAGGCCCTTGAACCCATCTCCTAAAGAAGAAAATGGCATCTATGGAAAAAGAGCTGCAAAAGTTGAGTGCGTCTTCCTCGCCCACTGACTGTCACAAATACAAGAAGAGGAGGGACAAAGAGAAGCACCAGGGCCAGGATCGGCCCTTCTCTTACCTGCAGCTGCCCTCGGGTGAACTGCAGCCCTCTGCCTCGGGGAAGACTGCTGCTGCTACCAAGTTGGCCCCATCTTCCCAGAAGCAGCCCTTGGTCCTCTCGCCACCACTGGTTATGGTGGCTGTGGGCGCCTTGGCAGAGTCCGAGGCTTCCGCCACCCTTAGGCCCATCTCCGCCACCGTGTCTCAGAAGGCTGGTGAGGCCGATAAGTTGCTCGTCGGGCCCTCCTGATGCCTTCTTCCGCATCCACCAGCCCTGGGCACTCCTGTGGGGTGTTAGTTCCACAACCTTGCTTCCACCTAGTCTGCCATACTTCGGACAGGTGGGTTCTCGAGGTGGTTGACCGCAGTCTGCCTCTGGAGTTCAAGGCTCTTCTGCCCAGCTGAGCCCATGTTGCTCCACAGAAGGACGCGGTGCCCTTAGACATGTTGTTCACCCTATGGGAGGATGACTGTCTCCTCCAAAAGGAGGCGGTGGTTCAGGTCCAGGACACTATGCCCAGCCCAGGGTTCATCTCCAGTTATTTTCTGGTTACGAGGTGTAAGGGGGTGCCTCATTCTAGATTTGCATGACCTTAATCGGTTTCTGAGGCTGTGCAACTTCCGTATAGTCATTCTGAACCAGATCATTCAGTCCCTGGAGCAGGACATGTGGTTCTGCTCCCTAGACCTTCAGGATGCTTTCACTCTTGTCCTCATTCCACCGGCGGTTCCTCCGGTTCCACTCGGAACAGACTCTGTATTAATTACAGGCCATGCTGTTCAGCCTCTCCTTAGTGCCCAGGGTCTTCAGCAAGTGCATTACAGTGATGGCGGCCTTCCTGTGTCCCTACCTGGACGACTGGCTGATCGCGGGTCCCTCCAGGTTGGAGATGGAGAGATCCAGGGATCTGACCCTCCAGACGTGCTTGACTCTCAGCCTCCTGGTCAGAGGCCAAATCAGAACTCATTCCATCTCAGGTGATTCAGTTAATCAGTGCAGAGCTAGACTCCTGCTGGGCTGCAGCCCAGTTGCTGGCAGATTGGGCAGAGGCTCTTACCTTCTTTGCCTGCTCATTTTGGGTTGGACTATTGCGCCCTGCCCAGGGCTTCATGCACCTCCTGAACCTTATGACCGCATGCACCAGCATGGTCCGTTGGGCCTGCTGGCAAATGTGCTCCCTGCAATGGGGGCTGGCCCGGAAATGGTCTCAACACCACTGTCACCTTGACCAGTCAGTCTCTGTGACCCAGCAGATGTGGAGTTTCGTCCAGTGGTGGCTAGTCCCGTAACATCTACTGGAAGGGATCCCCTCCTTTGTTTGCCCAGGGCCGACGGTTACTCAAACGACCGATGCCTCCATGCTAGGCAGGGGGCGCCCATTTGGGGGTCCACAGAGTCCACTGGCTCTGGAACCCGTAGGAGTCTCACTGTCCCATCACCCTGCTGGAGCTGCACCAGTGCTCCTGACCCTGACAGTGTTCGTGCTACATATTCGGGTTTAGGTCATCCAGGTCCAGACGAACATGACAACCATGTTTTACGTCAACAAGTGGGGCGGGATGCATTCCCTTCCTCTGTGTCGGGAGACTATCCACATCTGGACCCTCGTTCATAGCCTGGATGCTGACCTCCTGATGATTCGTGTGGCTGGCATCTCAAACCAGCTGGCAGATGCCCTCAGTCAAGTGGGTGAGGCGTCACACGAATGGTCTCTTCACCAGGAGGTAGTCAACCATCTGTTTACCCAGTGGGGCACCCCCCCAGGTCGACCTGTTTGCCGCCAGGGAGAACACAAAGTTGAGGCTGTTTTGTGCTTGCCCCCCTCAGTGCGGGACACTGCAGGGGATGCTGTCGTGAGGTCCTGGACCTCGGGCCTTGTGTACAGCTTCCCTCCCTTTCCCCTGATCCACAGGGTGCTGCTCAAGGTGAGGAGGGACAAGGCGCAGGTGATCCTGGTGGCTCCAGACTGGCTGTGCCCATTCTGGTACCCAGATCTCCTCAGCCTCAGCAGCAGGTTTCCATGGTGTCTTCCTCGCTGATTGCACCTGCTTTCATGCTGCCAGGGGAGGGTTCTCCACCCGGATAGTCAGTCCCTGCACTTGACCACCTGGTTCCTGAGTGGCTAGAGATCTTCCCTTGTCAATCTTCACCATTCATTACTTCCTGGGTGTAAGCCGGAGGCGCGCACCCGTCATAAAACCTTTTTTTAAAAACTTTGGCTATGGCACCGCCCTCGAGAGTGAGCGTCATCTTGGCGGCGGCCGTTAGTAGCGACCGACTCCTCAACTCAGTTCTGTTTCTCCGCCCGTCGAGCAGCACCTGTGCGAGTGGCGGTCATTTTAGTGCGTGTTTGCCGACTCCTGTTTTTCTTCACACGGCGCCCGATCGGTAAGACTGTTCCTTTTCTATCTGGCGCGGTGTGTTTCTTGCTGTGTTTTAGCCTTGTTATTTTGGCGTTATGTCCGGTTGAGGGAGCTAGCGCTTTTCAAGACTGGCTGCGCCCCTATCGCGTCGGTGCTCCTGTGGCGGCATTTCTCCGTCCTCGGACCGGCTGAGCGTTTGCCTTCGTGCCTGGGACCCAACCATGATATGGATTAAGTGCGACGCCTGTTTCTCGATGGACCCGTCGGCGTCCTCGAAATCCAGGCGTTTAAGCTCGGCAAGGCCCGCCCGTTTCGAGGGGCAGCGTACGCTCTCGGGATTCTCGGGCAAGGTCATTAGGCCCCTCTCGGGTCCCTCCGGGCCTCTCTGATCCGAGGAGGAGGGGTCTCCTCGTCTTTTCTTGCCGAGGGAGGCCCTCCGCGGTGTTGGGGAAGCGTCGTAGTCCCTTCCGGGGCCGCGATGCCGACACCGCCTCGGCAGTCACCTCTTCGGAGGTGCAGGCTCCCCCCGTGTTGAGGCCCTTGGATTTTGGGCCTGGCTGGGTGGACCCTCGGCGCGCCTTCCGGGCGCGTTTTGGATCGGCGCGTTCGCGGCGCCGGATCAAGCGCAGCTTTGGATCCTGGTGCCGTTCGGCGGCGCCGGTGGTCGAAGCGGCGTCATTGGCGGTGCCGCTTTGGGCATCGGCGCCCGTTCCGCAGCCGATGGACCTGGCGGTGCCGCCTGCCTCCCGACGCCGCGCCGGGCGCGCTCGAGGCCTTGTCCTTCCTCCTAGCGGTGCCGAGCCTGTCTGCGCCGTCAGGGGTTTGGAGTTGGGCCTGGCTGCTACCGGTGTGGGGGGCGAGCGGCGTCACCCTTGGTACTGGGGCCGTTCGCGGCTCCGTGGCCTCAGGGACCCCTGGGGTGGCCAGCATCGAGGTCCAGCTGGTCTCTTCCTCCTCGGAGGGCGATGACTCGGACGTGGACCCATCCTGGCACCCCCACTCTTCGGGGTCTGGGTCCCCTGTGGCTACAGGTACCAGGCGGCGCAGCGGGCCCCTCCCTCTGTCCCCCCTTCCGTCGTCTCCTGAGGGTTCCCCGGCTGGGGGTGGCCGGGAGCCCCGGGGGGCAGGCGTGGGGGTGACGGAGGAGGCTCCCTCTCTGGAGGGCAGTGACAGCTACCCCCAGGTGCTGTTGCCCCTCTGAGGGACAGGGGCGCTGTGGTCGAGGAGGAGGGCCCTCTCGAGTCCGAGGGTTGAGGGCAGGGGTCTGCCACTCGGTCTTCTTTGGCCACCTCAGGGGGTGGCCAGGAGCCGTGTGCAGACCTCGCCCTCCCTCCAGGGTTCTAGGGTGTCCTCCGGCGGCGTTTGTGCGGACTGCCCTTCTGGATCCATGCAGTCCCGGTGTCGTCACAGGGGAGGTTCTTCCCCAGGGCTCTTCCAGGTTCCGCTTCCCCAGAGTTCCGTTCTGCGGCCTGGTCTGATATCCGGGATCCCTCCTACTAGGGCTCCTTTCCCAGATTCCAGAGCCCTCACAGAAACAGTTGCCTCCTTGGGTGCCCCTCTCCCATCTCTCTGCCTTCTCCACCCCGCTCCCAGGCCATGTCGGTCCCACTGGGTCCGTTATCCTGGGAGCAGTTCAGGGTTCTGCGGTGGCCTTCCCTCATCGTTAGATACATGCATGGCGGGTCTTCGACTCTCCACCGCCGCAGGAATCCTCTGGACATTCCAGCTCCCATCATCCTCGTCTCCCTCCTCTGAGGGAGAGGAACCCCCTGCTCATCTTTCCTCCGATGCTGATTTCACGGAATATCAGCGTTTCCTCTCGAGGATGGTGAGGGATCTTGATTTCCTATATTGGAGAGACAATACAGAGCGGAGGCGAGAATTCCTTGGTGAATTCAGTGCCCAGCATTTGGTGGTACCTTCCTGGCCTGTCCCCTTCCAGGAGGCGTCTATCCGGTCCTGGCAGTCTCCAGCCGCTTCTTCTCCAGCCCCGGCTGACTGTCAGCGTAGGTATTGTGCCCCCTCAGAGTCTCTAGGTTCCCTTCCCAACCCGCCCTCTGGTTTGGTTTACCTAGTACTCCTTCTGGGCGCCGCCCTGGCACCCGCCCACGGATCCGGACTCTCTCCAGTTCGACCGTTGGGAAGAGTGTTCTCTTCTTCTCGTCAGTGCCAGTATTGCATCTCATCAGGCTCACCACGCTGCCTACAACCGCATTTGTGATGCGATGATGTCCCAGCTGTTGGCATCAATGCCTGACACGGAGCAAACCAGACAAGCCATTGCCCTCTCATGGTAGGCCTGGAGCTGGCAAGACACGCAACAAGGGCATCTTACGGCGTAATGAGGTGGCTTCCAGGCTTGCGGGGACAGCGAACTGCATCAGGCGGGCCGGCATGGCTTCGTTTTCCAGTTGTGTCACCCTGGCCCGGTAGGGTGATTCGCTCCCGCCTTCGGGGACCGTCTTTTCTCTCTAGAGCTGGGAGACTTTACAGGGGCTCCTCCGTCTCCCTCGTCCTCGGGAGGCACCTCCTAGCTCTTCCCCACTAGGCTTTCTGAATGAGCCAGGGTCTTCTCCTTCTGTTTCTCACCAGCAGAAGGCTGGGGTCTTGTTCCCTCAGGGTATGGCCTCTTCCCCTTCCTGGGGAAAGAGGAGCTGTCTCACCAGGAGTAATAGAATGGTGAGATTGACAAGGGAAGATATGAAAATTCACGCACTCACCGTAATTCTGATCTTCTCTTGTATCTTCACCATTCATTACTTACACCTCCCTCCATCCCTCAGTGGCCTCTTCCTGTGGCTTCTCCACCTCCCGTCCTCCTTCCTCTCTCTGCAATATAAAAAAAAAAAAAATTATAAAAATGGGAAGAATTGCTCAATTTTTCCAAAAAAAATATAATCTATTTCTTGGGGATGTTCTTATTCTCCAGAAAAATTATTTACTCTAAGATTCTTGGGCCATCTAGTGGATTTGCTTTGGCGATCAAACTGCACAACTATCTCTTGCCATCCCTCGGGCAGATACCTCTGGGTTTTAGCCTGGCTCAGGCTATTCAGTTTTGATCCTGCAATCCCGTGCTCCAGCTGTTAAGCCCTAGAATCAAAACCCTCCCTTCCCTAATTCTTGCCTTGCAGAGAGGAGGAACGGCACGTCTGTTTTTGTTTAAAAAAAAAGCAAAGCTGAGGGAACTCTTCGACTGCCATAGGCATTCTTGGTATTCAGGTCACGCCCTAGCCTGCAAGTGATTATCTGAAGAAAAAAAAAAGAGAAAACAAACAAGAAGTAAGATGAGAGGGCAGACTACCCTTCTGCAGATTTTGATAATAGGTGTTTTCCTTTCTAGTGTCCTCAGACAGTTTACAGACAAGCAGTGCTGACCATAACCAATCCCAGCCAGCCTAAGCCTCTGGCCTGCCTTGGCAGTCAGGCTGAGTCCCACTTCTGTCTTATAAACTCCTGAAGGCTTACAGTTTCATTTCCAAACCCCTGAGCAGTGCTCTCATACTGCCGGGGTTTATTCTTCCCTCCTCGGGTGTCCTCCAGTTAAAGGCCTTCCATGGCCAGGGGCCAAGTGGTTATCAAAACAATGGCATGTTGAGGATGAGGACTATGCCCTCTGAGTCTGTCTAGCGGGTTTGGTGAACCTTCTCTTCAGCTCTATCTCCGAGTTCTTGCTTCCCTGTTAAGTCGAGCCTTCAACTATCTAAGCTAATTAGGCTCCTTGGGCATTCTGGTCCCTCAACATCCCATCTCTCTCTCTCTTCTTCTCTTCTTCGTCTTCTTTCTCATTTCCTCCTTCTCTCTCCTCCTAGAGTCGCTCAGGTAAGGAGGCCCTGCAGTCCCTAGGTTGGGATACTCTTATCTCCTCTGTCCTTCCTCCATCGACTTATTCCTTTTCAGTTCATTCTTCCTTGCTTTGCCATCCTTGGCTATCTTGCCCTATCTTTATTCTCTGCTTTCGCTTTTGCCTCTCAGCTCACAGAACTGAGTTGGAGGAGGAGTCTGTCGCTACTAACAGCCCCTCCGCGCTGAGCGTCCTCTCGAGGGCGGTGCCGTTAAGCCAAAGTTAAAAAAAAAAAAAAAAACTCACGTGGCGGACGCTGGCGCGCTCCGGTTTACACCCAGTAAGTAATGAATGGTGAAGATACAAGAGAAGATCAAGAATTACGGTAGGTACGTAATTTTCATTTCCAGGCTCTGGGTTTCTCCGAAAAGGTTTTCCATGTAGTTGAGGCCTCTCTGAAGGAGTCGACTCGTCGGTGCTGTGCCTTCAAATGGAAGAGATTCTCCAGTTGGAACCAGGGTAAGGAGCTTGACCCCCCCTATACTGTTCTGTGGCTAGCATCCTTGATTACTTGTGGTCCCTCTCTGTTGGGTCTTCGGTTGATGACCCTCAAGGTGCACCTGGCAGCCATCTCTACATACCAGGTGTTCGTTAACCGGGTGTGGGCTGGTGTGCTGACGGTGGTGGAAGAGAAGGTGGTTGGGCACTTCTTTAAGGGCCTTGACCACATTTCCCCCTCTGGTGCATGAACCTCCACCACCTTGGGACTTGCTGCCGGTGTTGGCAGTGCTCATGGGCAAGCCATTCGAACCCAGTGCACAGGTGTGAGATGTCACATCTGCCGTGGAAGACTGCCTTCTTGGTGGCCACCACATCCGCTGGAAGGATCGGTGAGTTCCAGGTGCTCTCAGTGAAGTCTCCTTACCTGGTCTTCCACAAGGACAAGGTCGTCCTTTGCTCTAACCCAAAGCTCCTTCCAAAGGTTGTTTAGACCGCTGCTGCTAACCAGGTGATGAATCTCCCGGTATATTTTACCAGTCCAACCTCGGAGGCTGAGTGCCAACTCCATATGTTGGACGTGAGGCATGTGCTTGCTTATTACAAGGAGTGCACGATGGGAGTTTGGGGAGAGGTTCGCTAGCTCTTCCTCACCTACTCTGAAGTCGTACCTGGCAGACTGGCATCTAAGCAGACGATTGGCAGATGGAGAGTCTTCTGCATCGACCTTTGCTATAGGTTGGCTGGTAGGGAACCCCACCCCCCACCCATAGGGCTTGGGGCTCATTCTGCCAGACATACCGCTGCCTCAGCTGTTTGCAGGGATGTCCCTATCCAGGAAATCTGCAGGGCTGCTACCTGGAAGTCAGCACACACCTTCCTCCCCCATTACCACATCAACCTTGAGTCATGCTGGTATGCTGGTTTTGGGGCCTCCGTTCTCCAGTCACTTTTCCCCAAGTAGGGGGTGTGTGCCTTCCTCCCTCCTCCCAGGAGAACTGCTAGGAGTCTGCTTGAGTGTGGGTTAGTACACCATATCCACGTCTCTAGAAAAACAAGTTACTCACCTGTAACTGTATCTAGTAATATGGTGTATATCCACACAACCCACCCAACCTCACCTGGCATGTGGCACACTTTCTTGCTTTCATCGTGTAAGATCTGACGTCACAAGGCAGTGCCAAGGAGGATACCATCTGGGTGGGTGGGGGGAGCCAGCTTGAAGACCTGGCAAGATTTAAAGGGGAAAAGATTCTGCTTGAGTGTGGATGTACACCATATACCAATCCTAAAAGTACAGTTACGGGTGAGTAACTTGTTTTTTTGGACCTGACAATTATTCTTCCAACTGGGTACTATAGGTCAAGGAAGTGAAGTATGTCCTTACCCCTGCCAGAAGCTCCAGTATGTAGGATCTCTTCTGGACACAGGTTTGGGCCGGACATTTCTGCCCTCTGACGATTCTGTAGCACTGGTGGCTCAGGCATTGCTGGTATCATCCAGCGATTATGTCTTAGCCAGATACTTTTTAAGGTTAATTGGCCTAACGGTATCCACCATACTAACAGTCTCACTGGTTCGCCTCCATATGAGGATCCCGCCGTAGTTCCTCAAGGCGCAGTGGGCACAGCATTCAGATGACTTGGAGTGTCTCATAAAATTAACTTCTCTTTTGCGTTGCTCCCTGCTCTGGTAGTTGGACTGCTCCAACCTAGAGAATGGGATTCCCATTCCTCAGACCATCTCTGCTCCTAGTGATGACCTCAGATGCCTCGAGTTTGGGATGGGGTGCCCATCTGGGCCTACGGACCCCTCTGGATACGACATTTTGGAATTGTATGCTCTGGTTGCAGGAGCCTCCTTTTATATTTTTCACAAGGATAGGGTTACATTATGCACTTAACTTTTGTTGTCTTCCAAGGGTCATATCTGAAAGAACACTAAAACAGACTGTTGATTGTCTTGGATATATTTAGTCTCCCACGGATAGTGGGGAACCTTGTTTACATACGTTGAACATCTTGAGGTCGCTGCATTGGTACTTTTTTTTTTGAAGTGGCTCAGAGAGTAGGTGCTTAAATCATCGTTACTACTTGTGAAGACTTGTGTTACATCATTGCCTCTACATCCATAGACCAAATTGCTACGCAGCCAAATTAGCCGAATTGGCCAAGTTAAATAATAATGGGGTCCAAATAGACTATTTTTTTTTTATAATAGTCTCCAAAACATAGATTGCTGTCAGTTCTTCCATGGTCCAACGTTTTCTCTCTCCACTCAAAATATGTTGGAGCTTCTATATTGTTTCAATGTTGCAAGATTATCTTGCTGGCCACCAGAATACCGGTGTTCCAGAGAGACTTTTGACTACCCAGAGGATCCACTGAGTCTACTGGGACGCTGAACAAGTGTAATTCCTGGATCAAATGGAAAACTGTACCCCAAAATCTTACATAACACAGACCATATAGATGTCCAAAAATTTCTAAACTTTTCACATCTTACTATCATATGAAACAGAGTTCCCTTTTCACTATGACATCTTTGGCAGAGCTCGGGTATTTATGCAACCTTGTGCGTAAGGTATGCTTTTTGCAGAATATTGAAGTGAATCTGCAGTAGTCTGTTATGAACCCTAACCTTTTCCAAGTCCCTGATATTGGCCCAGTCCGCCTTGGGAGTTGAGAATTAAGATCTCTTTTTCCAGGCAGACTTGGTCTCAGTCAGTGGAGTGGAAGTCTCTTGCAGTAGGGTATGATATAATCTGGAAATCAGATGCGTATTAGTTTCCAGGTCCTCAGTTTTTCCAGAGGGTTATTTATCAGAGTAAAGGAAGTACCATTCTTTTTGAACACATTTTTAACCTGCATGTACTGCCATCTTTGTATAGATGGTATACCATACATGGCTTGGAATTACTCAAATTGCATGAAACTATCCCATATATAGAAATCTCGAAGAGACTGAATATTTTTATAAAAGTACCGATTTTTGAATGTTTTATCTTCTAAAGATGGTTAGAAATATTTATTATTAAAAATCTGAGTCATTTTGGATAGTCCTACTGGGGCTTTAAGCACCCTAAATGCATGTGCTCAAGGCTTCTAAATGTACTTTCCCCTTACCTGATTTATGACGCGCTAAAAAGTTGGAGGGCGCTATTCCCTTAAGTTTTTCTATTTCCATACAGCTTCCTGCTATTGTGGTGTTCTGAGGTTCATGAAACCAGTAATATACTATTTCAAGTTGTGCCACAAGGTAGTACAACCAGAAATGTGGGCATCCCATCCTTCCTCCTTCTTTGCTTTGGTAAAGCTTATGCAGTGCAATCCTGGACTGGCCCCCCTGCCAAAGAAAATCTCTCATCACTCTATCCAGAATCACAAAAGACTGTTTTGGAAGGCTAATAGGAACAGACGTGAAAAGAAATAACAGTCTAGATAAAATATCAATTGTAAGAATGTTAATTCTCCCTAGTAATACTATAGGATGATGTTGCTATTTTGCTAGATCAGTCTTTATCTTAAACATCAGTGGGTCGTAGTTAAGTTGGTAAGCTCTTTTTATATCCGCAGCCAGTGTGACACTCAAATATTTGATTCTATCTCTCCTTATTCCGGACAATAAGGAATCCCCTAGATGCAAGAGTTCACTCTTCCTCCAGTTGACCTTGTATCCCGAAAGAGAGCTGAACACTTCCACAATACTGCATACAATAAAATAGGATATGTTAAGATTTTTCAGAGCTAGTAATGTATCATCTGCATAAAGGATAGTCAGAACTGAACCAGTGCTCTAATACACCCCCAACTCATGCGCCAGAGATCATAACTTTGTGGCTAATGGTTCCAGAAACAGTGCAGATAGTAATGGGGACTGGGGACACCCCTGTCTAGTACCCTTTGCTAAATGGAGAATATCTTCCATTGATTTTTAATCTAGGTAAAGGCATACAGTATATCAGTTCAGTCCATTTTAGAAAGTTCCCTTCAATCCCATATCCTCTCAAGACCTCCAAGAGGAAGGGCCACTGCACACTGTCAAAGGCCTTTTCTACGTCCATTGACAGAAGTGCAGTGTCTGTCCCCAAGAAGGCTTGTATAACATTAAAGGCCTTTCTAGTGTTATGTTGAAGACTTCTACCTTTTATGAACCCCACTTGGTCCTGATGGACCAAGTCTGGAATAATTTTAGCCAATCTTTCGGCCAGAATCTTTGTGAATATTTTATATTCATTATTTAAAAGTGAAATAGGCCTATATGATCCACAGTCTTTTGGGGGCTTATTTTTTTTAAGTAACAATATAATGGCCTCGCTAAAAGATTGGGTCATCTTCCCTTCCTTCAAAAATGTATTGTATAGATCCATCAACAGAGGGGTCCAGACATCCGGGAGTTTTTTTTTTTTTATGCATTTCAAAAGATAACCCATATGGACCGGGGTTTCTGCCATTTATTTATTTTATATTGCAATCAGTTTACAACCTTTGAGCCAGAGGCTCATTTCCAAAGGTACCTCGTCAAGAGAAGAGAAAATAGTACAAGTAAAAATACATAATATAAGAGAACAAACACAGAAAGATGCAGGCATACATGGATCCAGGGTACAGGTTACATTGATAGTATTATAAGGTGCAGATTCAGGTATTGTAGACAAAGGGTTGGTTACAGGGTTTAGCTGCATAAATGTATGACATCTGCAAAAACTAAACAGTTGATCAAGTTACATGGTATTAGTTACAGAGTTAGCAAACATGTGACAAGGACAACACAGTAGGTAGTTTGATTTGGTAACAGTAGTGCATACTAGTAGGACAATTTAGAAGCAGTATATTAAGACCCTATCATACATGGTAACGTTCTTGACAGTTGAGAGAAGGTAGGCAGTAGGATATGGCGAACGTATGGTAGGAATAAGGCGGCACGGAGAGGGTGCAGCCCAGTCGGCATTGTCAGGGCAAAGGATGTATGAACACCGTTATCATATAGCAGCAGCTGTTGAATAGCTTGCTTTTGAGCACAGTTTTGAATTTGGAGACAGTGGGGATTTCTGAGATGGAGAGAGGAGCGTGTTGTACCAGGAAGGGCTCTGTAGGAAGGACCTCTGTCCATGTGAGGTTCTAGATTGAGGAACCAGGAAGGTGGTCTTGCAGGAGGTCCGAGTGCTGACTAGAGGTTGGGCTAGGAGGAGGAGGATGTCAGCCGGGTGGAGAGAGTCCTAGCAGGGGTTTTTTAGCTATAAGAGCAAGTTTGGTATTGCAGCCATTAGTCAAGGTTTAGCACTGTTGCCATGTCATAAAGCTGGCACGTATGTGGAGCCTAGGGCCCCTGTGATTAGCCTGCAGGACTTATTTAGGACGAGGTGGATTTTGTTTAGGGCAGTCGGGTTGGCAGCACTGTAGTCAGGTAGCCCATAGTCAACTAGGGATAATATAGAGGATGTAACTGCAAGCGGAGGGCATTGGGGAGACAGTTTTGTAGCGGTACAAGATACCAAGTCAGATATTGGTAGCAGAGGCAAGTGCTCATGTGGGTGTGGTAGGTGAGGGCTGAGTCAAAGGAGACCCCTAGGTACTTACAGGAGTGGACTTGCTCTAGTTGCTGTTTGGAGTAGGAGAGGATACGGAGGGGAGTTGTAAGCTTTGTTTTGGGTGGGCAAGAGCATGGTTTTAGATTTTTAAGATTTAAGACCAGTCTATGCTCTTTAAACCAGGTTTCAGTGTCACTATAGGAACGCTGCAGGAAACCTGGAGGAGGTGGGCTACGGTCGGCGAAGATGACGGCGTCCTCTGCATACAGCAGAATTTTCCCAGTGCATGCACTGGGCAGGGTGTTGAGGTATAGCGAGAAGAGTAAGGGTCCCAGGATGGAGCCCTGTGGAACCCCAGAGAGGATAGGACGTGGATTGGAAAGTGTCCCACCAATATTGACACGTTGGGAGTGTGCGGATAGGTAGCTGGAGCACCAGGCAAGTGGTTCAGTGGCAAAGCCAGAGAGACAGAGGGCATCCAGCAGGAGGGGCTGTGAGACCGTGTCGAAGGCCTTTGATAGGTCAAGGAACACGGCCCCGGCTAGGGAGCCAGTGTCCATGGAGGAGTGTAGGAAGGATGCGAATCCAACAAGCGCTGTGCTAGTACTGTGTTGTGCACGGAATCCGTGCCGTTCAGGGCAGAGGATGTTGTGTTGGTCAGGTATTCAGTGATTTGCGTGGCAACCAGTTTTTCCAGGGCTTTGGAAAGGGGTGGGAGTATGGAGATAGGTCGGTAGTTCCTAGCTAAGGACCTGTCACCCCTTTATGGATAGGGAGTAACAGGCAGTTTTCCATGTAGTGGGAATTGTCCCAGGCAGAGGGATTTGTTGAGAAGGCTGGTGAGTGGGTAAGGACCTGATCCAATACCAGCGGAGAATTCTGTGGTCCAGGGTGTTGTCACTGGGACTGTTGCCTTTAGTGCATGGGTCAGGTGCGGTCCTGGCTTCCTGGGCAGTTACCCTCACGCAGGTAGAAGCTAGGCGATGGAGGGCAGGGGCAGGTTTGGAGGGTGGTTGGTCAAAGAAGTTACTGGGGAGGATAGGGGCTAAGGTCAGTAAAGGAGGTGTTGAGGAGGTTTGCAATGTCAGCAGGGTCGCAACGGTGGTGTTGTCGGTAGTGAATCTGGGAAGGAGGAGGGGAGCGAGTGTTCCCATTTAATTGTTTGACGTTGTCCCAGAAGGTACGGGAGCACCCCCAGGAGGCGGTGAGGGTGGCCTGATAGTGGTCGGCCTTGGCTTTCCTGATTGCCCATGTGCACTTATTCCGCACAGCGTTGTAGGCCTGTCTGTCTGCTGGTCGCCCGGTTTCTATGGCAAGGTGCCAAAGATTATCCCTGTGCCCGAGCAGCTGTAAAAGGGCAGGGATAATCCAGGGCAGGTTATGTTTTGTGGATCGGACGGCTGAGAGGGGAGCAGAGAGGTCACAGACTTTACTAAAGGTTTGGGTAAAGAAGGCAAGGGCAGTGTCAATATCAGGAGCGTGGTGAATGGGGGACCAGTCTTGCTGGTCAAGGTATTGTTTAAGGTTTTTCAGACCACACTGTTTGAAGCGCCGGCGGGTTGGGCAGTGGGTCGGGGTGAGGTGGCCATCCAGTGGAACAGCAATGGGGAATGGTCACTGAGTGAATCAGGGAGGACTTGGATGTTCAGGATTTTTTGTGGGTGGTTTGTGATGATGACATCTAGGAGGGTGCTGGTACCTCTCTTGGGGTTTACTCTTGTGGGTTGGGAGACTAGTGTTAGATCCAGGGCTGTGAATGAGTCCCGGGTGGGGATGGAGGAGGGGCTCAGCCAATTCACGTTAAGGTCCCCCACAATGACTTGTTCTGCACTTAGAGGGAGGGTTGCAAGATAGTCAGTTAGTGATAATAGTGCTGGGTTTTTGGTTCCTGGGCGGTATATAGGCAGCGGTGAGATAAAGTGGTGCCCTGGCGGGGTCCGGGGCAAGCTTGATGGTAAGGGCCTGAGCCCCACTTACAAAGTCCGGAGCAGGGAGGGCGAGACCAGTGAGAGAGTCCCTGGTGTAGATAGCACAGCCACCCCCATGTTTGGTTACTCGATCCTCATGGTATAGGGTGTAGCCGGGGAGGGTGACAAAAGTGTCAGGGGTGGATTTAGATAGCCATGTTTCCACCAGTGCAATGACGTCAGGTTTGTGCAGTGTGACCCAGCATTGGAGGGAGTCGAATTTTTTCAAGATGCTTCATATATTCATGGAGACAATCAACAGACCGGGGCGCCCACCTGCTGGGCAGGTCAGGGTGGGGCCAGGGTTAGGATGGATATTGCCAGTTAAAAGTAGTAGGAGGACAACAGCTCTGGCCAGGGCGCGGTGATAGATTTTGCCTGCGGCTAAGATGAGATAGAGGTGGGACCATTGGGGAGCAGGGATGGATAGGGATTGCAAGGTAGGGAGGGCGGCGTTGATGGGCTGCCGGGTGGGCTGGAGGAGGAGGGAGTGGCCAGGCGATGGATGCTGCAGGGCCAGTGTACATGGGAATTGTAGGGTGAGTGCAAACTATGTCGGCGGGGATTAATGGTGCAGTTTCCAGTGACCCGGGGGAGATGTCTGGCTGGAGGGATGAGGGTACCAGAAGGAGGGTGAAGGGGAGGGAGTTTAGGAGGAGGTGAACTAGCATGGTTTATTGGCGGTAGTGGGGTAGGAGGTTGAAGTATCTGGGTTATCTTCTAGAAAGTGTGGCTTCCACTATGGATTAGTGGTAGTGACACGGACTCTGGTGGACAGGGTACAGGGTTCAAGTCTCTGCCAGGGCAGTAAAAAAAAGTGCCTGGGAGAGGGCAGAGACCCACGTTGTAGGGGTCCGAAGCAGGCTTGGATTGGGCCTCAGCAGGGTGAGATGTAGCGACTCCTAGTGGTCACTGGGTGTTGGTACAGAGGAGGAGAGGTGGGTCAGGAGGTGGATTGGTACAGAGAAGGGGGGAGCAGGTGAGGGTGTGGGCAGAGGTGGGTATGTTGGAGGAGAGGAGTGGGAAAAGGCGATAGGAGGGATTCCAGGAAGAAGGTAGGCAGAGAACAGGAAGCGGACCTGAGGTGGATAGGTATGTGTCCCTCTGGTGGCTGGCAGGTATAACCTGCAAATGGGAAAGTGGGGAGGTAAATTGACAGAGGGAAGTGATGTCATAGTCAAGCCATATGGGTAGTATTGACCCAGGGTGGGTGGAGGGGCGGGCGGGCAGTTGACACGCGAAGTGTGTCGACGGGCTAACCCCCCTCACAAAGGTGCTGGTATAGAGGTAGTTTAATTACCTCTTAACGGCCTGCGGTGAGTGTCCATCGCTCCCAGGGAGAGCTGAAGATCTGGGCAGGGTGGGAGAGCAGCGCGGCCTATATTGAGGGAGAACAAAGGGCCAATTAATATGCAGCGGGAGTCGAGGGTTACAATCACTATGTCCCGATTGAGAAAACGCTTCAGGTAAGACTAAACAGCTAACAGCAGGAATACATATATACAGCAGCGTTTGAGCAAAATGCTGGCAGGTCTAAGCAGTACACAGTTAGAGAACACAGTTTTAGTGGTAAAGTCAGGAAATCATACCCCCAACAAACAGTAGACCCACAAACAGTAGTCCCACAGGAGCAGCAGGCTGATTCGATGTCAATAGATCTCTGTGTGCTATTCTCTGTTAACCCCTCACAAAGGTGCTGGTATAGAGGTACTTTAATTACCTCTTAACGGCCCGCGGTGAATGTCCGTCGCTCCCGGGGAGAGCTGAAGATCTGGGCAGGGTGGGAGAGCAGCGGCCTCTTAACGGCCCACGGTGAATGTCCGTCGCTCCCGGGGAGAGCTGAAGATCTGGGCAGGGTGGGAGAGCAGCGCGACCTCTTAACGGCCCGCGGTGAATGTCCGTCGCTCCCAGGGAGAGCTGAAGATCTGGGCAGGGTGGGAGAGCAGCCCTAGACAGATATAATCCATTAATGTAATCTGAGATTAACCCTTTCTCTGAATTTCTCTCAGGGGTGTACAGTTTTTTATAAAATGTCTGAAAAGTTGCTATAATTTCTTCCTCTTCTGAGGATATTACCCCATCTTACCTACTTACGGCATGAATTGTATTTCTGTTTCACACTGAATCTGATATGCCAGTAATTTACCAGGTGTTTCACTACAGAAGTAGTATTTAGCCCTAGCTTTATACATCTATTTTTCAGCTTTTTCTTGAATAATTTGCTCCACCCTATGTCTTGCTAACATTAATTTTACCTCCGATTGTGTTCTCTGGGTCGCTATATGTTCAGCCTCAGCTGAGGAGAGTTCCGTTTCTAAATTTTCCCATTTACTGTCAAATATCCTTTTTCTTAACCCCACCTGAGACATGATCCAACCTCTCAAACAGGCTTTCATTGCATCCCGTAATACATATTTTTTTATATTCTAATCAGAGTTGTGTATCCAAAGCCAGTGTATTTCTTCTTGAATCCGTTCCTTGAAACCTGTGAAATACCACAGTGAGTTATCTAACCTCCAAGAAGACTTACCCAGATATTTGACCCCGGATATCACAAAGCCCACCTCCAAAACAACCGGCACATGATCCGATACCCTTATCGGTTCATAAGAAATGTTCTTATTTTATAAACACAATTCCTGAGAAATAAAAAAACAGTCTTATCTGGAAAAAATCTTATGATTTCGAGTAGTGAGAATATCTCTTCAGACTTGGATATAAATACCTAAACGAGTCCTTGTAGTTAATTTGTTTCACCACGTTCACAGCTTTTTTCTTTTCCGACACTGGTGGATCTTACTTCAAGATACAGCTCTTGCAGCAGGTAACACCATTAGGACTGAAGCCGGCAGGCATCAGGACCCCACGGAAATCTTCTAGCTAGCAGTCTTCAGCGGGGACTGCCTCCAACGTCGGTCCCGCCCCCGACGTCAGGTGTAGTACATAAGGAGGTGGTCCCGCCAGAATCCCCAGTTCTTTCCCGCCGTCAACTTGCATGTTTCGACCCTTCGGTCCGTTTCTAGCGCGCGACGCCTGGTAAAGTTCTTCCATTTGGAAAAGTTCGTTTTTTCTTCGAAGTCTGCTGTCTGATGTCCTCTCCAACCTCCGTGCAAGGCCATCCATCGAAGTGCGCCCGTGGGAAGCAAATCCCTTTTAAAGACCCACATTTGGCCTGCGTTCGGTGCCTAGGCCCAGATCACGATACCCGGGCCTGTATCTTCTGTCAGGGATTCAATAGCCGGACTCGTATCCGTCGCCAGAAGGCCTTGCAAGCGTTCCTTCTCGAGGAAAAAGTTAAGGCCATGGATTCAGCCTCCAAGGGGGAATCATTGGAAAAAGCCCGGAGACACCTCGAAAAGCATAGGGAAGGTGAGATCAAGTCCCTCTAGGCCTCCGACTCCCGTGAGCTCCGGCCCCGGTCCCACTGCTCTCCTTCCTGGGCTCCGCTCGGCCTCCCCGCTGCGTGAAGACTTCTTCGGTTCTTCGCCTCTCTCCGGCCAAGACCCTCCAGGCCCTCTCTTCTTCGGCTTCCAAGGCCTTGCCGAGGTCAGGGGACCGCCAGCACCACCACAAGTCCGGATCTCGTCACCCGGACCCCGACGCCCGGTCAGTCCCCTGCCCTCCTCCCAGCGGAAGACCAAAGAGCTGACTTCGCTCAAGAGGACATTGGATCCGACGTCGGCCAAGCACCACCGGTCCCGAGAACCGACGACCTCCAGACACTCATCGCCGGTTAGGCCCTCGCCACCACGGACGCCGGCTGGGGGACTGACGCCCATTCCTGCAGAGAGGAGAACCCCTACGCCTCCCACCGATGTCGGTCAGGAGGTACCTACAGAGGAGGAGCTGACCCAGCCAGAGGACCAGACAGGCGAACCCGGTCCTGTCGCACTTCGGGAACCCGAGACCCCTGGGAGTCAACGCTGGAACCCGATGACCGGCGCCCGGTCCGTCGTCGGGCCTCAGCATTTCAGAGGTTAAGGAGCTGTTCACCTACTGGTGGGATACCATAAAGAAAGATGTGGTTCCCACACCACCTCCTCTTCTCTTCCACCCATGACTCCACCGGCCCCAGCGCCCCCCACTCCATCCGGGGCTGCAGGCCGAGTACCTTCCCCCAAGGAGCCTGAGGAACCTTCTAGGGGTTGACCAGACAAGAGGAGACCTCCGTCCAGATCTTCTTCAGGGTCACCCAGCCCCAAGAGACCCAGAAGACGCCGCCATTCGTCTTCGACTGAGGACACGGGGTCGGACTTCTCGGACGGATCCAGATCCCCCTCTCCAATCAGCGTCCCTTCTCCGGACCCACGTGAGCTCCCAAGATCTCCTCCAGATGACCCATCATTCTCTGAGATTGAGGCATATCCAGGAGAACATGGGCTGGGACGCAGAGGAACTCGACCCCGAGAAACTACGCCTTGCCAGATATCTTCGGCAAAAAGATCCAAAGTCTGTGGTGGTGCCACCCGTGGACGTCACCAAGGCAGCGTGGAAATGTCCACACTCGCTCCTGACGATGCTGAAGAAGGCTGACTGCCTGTACAAGGGCCCTAGGGAGGACCAGTGCTTGGCATCACATCCTCTGGCCGATTCTCTGGTCATTACAGCCTCACATGACCGGTCCCAGAGGCCGCAACATTTGAGCACCCTGCTACCGGACCCAGAATCCAAGCAGCTGGACGCTATGGGCAGGCGCACATATGCATCCGCTACCTGCGCCATCAGGTCCCTCAACTATTTAACCCACATGGTCCAGTTTCAGAATGCCTTGTGGGAGCAGGGACTGGATCTGGTGGAAAAGATGCCAGAAGGTGAGCAGAAGGAGGAGTTGCTGCAACTCCTTCCTGCGAGTTCAGGCGTGGGAACCCAGGTGCTGCGAGCAGCGCTACGATCCAGCTGGACTCCTCGGCCAGGAGGCAGCCTCAGGCGTATGCCTCCGGAGACACTCTTGGCTCCGTGTTCAGATTTACCGGACGTCCAGAAGAACATTCTGGATGCTTCTGGCCCACGGAGAAGTTCTTTTCGGTGAGTCCTCGGAGAAGGTCCTCACCAAACTTCAAGAGCCGGGAAGCGGTGTGGTCTGTCCAAGCCATGTACAGACCCAAGCTCAGTTCCTTCGCAGGGAACCAAAGCCGTTTCGAGGCGGATGCAGAGACAGCAGTCCAAGACTGGTCTCAGCAACAGAGGCTCTTCTCCTGCAGAGAGCCCAGGGAAGTCGTCGCGGGGCCAAGGCCAACGCCTGCAAAGTCGGCCCAGCCTGCAGGACCCTCAGCCGCCACAGCATGACTCCTTCCGCCCGCCCCTCAGGATCAGCGGGTCACCAAGGTCGGGGGTCGTATTGCGGACCACTTGCCAGGGTAGCAGTCTATAACCACCGACAGGTGGGTTCTTCAGTTGGTCAAACAAGGCCACTTTATAGAATTCGTGAACAAGCCACCCACAAGGCCTCCTCTGCTCTCCCGTTACTCGGGTTGGCACAGATCGCTCATCAGACAAGAGGTACTTGCGCTCCTTCAAAAGGGAGCGGTGGGGTACGTCCCGGAGAACCAGACAGGATCCGGATACTATTCCCACTTCTTTCTGGTTCCGAAGAAAACAGGGGACCTCCGTCCAATACTGGACCCGAGAGACCTCAACATGTTGGTCGCCTACAAACGTTTTCGCATGGTGACCCTCCAAGATCTCATTCCCATGCTGAAAAAGGACGCCTTCCTAGCGTCCCTGGACATGCAGGACGCCTACCTGCACATCCCCGTAGCTCGAGCGCACAGGAGGTTCCTGCGCTTCGAGTTTCTCAGCCACCATTTTCAGTT
This sequence comes from Neoceratodus forsteri, assembly GCA_016271365.2. NCBI lineage: Eukaryota > Metazoa > Chordata > Ceratodontiformes > Ceratodontidae > Neoceratodus > Neoceratodus forsteri. The sequence goes on from CM057458.1 coordinate 450,105,066, forward strand.
CCAGGCTCTTCCTTTCGGACTGTCATCTGCCCCCAGGGTCTTTACCAAGTGTATGGCAGTTGTGGCAGCGTCTCTAAGGAGACAGGGCCACTGTGTTCCCGTACCTGGACTGGCTTCTCATGGCCGCCTCCAAAGAGGCACTGTTGCTAGCTATTCAGAACACCCAGGATCTGTTCCAGTCTTTGGGCATTCTTATCAACTACGAGGAGCCTCTCCTCATACCATCCCAGAAGCTGCAGTTCATAGGCGCAGCTCTGGACACCGTCCAAGGGAAAGCATTTCTTCCCGAGGAAAGAGCGGAACACATCAGATCCCTCATCAGGGATCTCTCAGCGAAGAGACTGTCCCCGCCAGGTTGGTCCTTCGCCTGCTTGGACACATGGCTGTGGCCATTCCAACCATCCCTTTGGCAAGGCTCCACATGCGGGTAACTCAGTGGATGCTCAAAGTGCAGTGGGACCAAAGGCAAGATCACATGCAGCATCTGGTCAGAATCACGAATGCCGTGATTCGAGACTGGCAATGGTGGCAAGACCCAGGGACACTCTCTGCGGGTGTTCCGTTTACAGAGCTGTCCCCGGAGGTAATCCTCTCCACAGATGCCTCAGGGCTGGGGTGGGGAGCACACCTAAACGGGTGAGGTCCCAGGGAACATGGACCCCTCAGGAAGCTCACCTCTACATCAGCGTTCTGGAGATGAGGGCGGTCCTTTATGCTCTACAGGCCTTTCACTCAGAAATCTTGTCGAGTACTCTTCTGCTTCAGACAGACAATACGGCGGTGATGTATTGCCTCAACAAACAAGGAGGCGCACACTCTTACCCCCTTTGCAGGGAAGCTATGAGAGTGTGGGATTGGGTAATTCTACACGGCGTGAGCCTGATTGCAGTTCATGTTCCCGGCGTGGGCAACACAATCGCAGATGGCCTGAGTCGTTCCCAGGCCAGAGTCCACGAATTGGAACTCCTTCAGGAGGTAGCGGAGGATCTGTTTCTTCGATGGGGAACTCCAGAGTTTGACTTGTTCACTTCCCCATCCAACGCAAAACTGCCCAATTTTTGCTCGCTAGATCCAGGGCCTGGTGTTTTCTGGTGAGACGCGTTGTCCCTCTCTTGTGCGGACAGATTCCTCTACGCTTTCCCTCCCTTCCTGTTGATCCAGAGAGTTCTTATCAAACTATGCAGGGAGCACGCAACAATGATCCTGGTAGCGCCTTTCTGGCCCAGGCAGATCTGGTTCCCCATGCTGACGCAGTTGTCCCAGGAACCTCCAGTTCCGTTGCCTTTCAGCTCCCATCTACTGTCTCAGGAGGAAGGTTCTCTAGTCCACCCGGACTTGCGCTCGCTGAACCTGCATGCTTGGCTCCTCGAGACATAGCCATCATGCGACACGGGGTCTCACAAGAGGTGGCGGAAGTTCTCTCCGCTGCCAGAAAGCCAGCAATGCATGCGACGTACGCCATGAAATGGCGCCGATTTTGCCTGTGGTCTCAGGCACGTGGCCTCTCCCCTTTAGAATGCTCAGTGAAATCGGTTCTGGAATACCTGCTTTACCTCTTCCACTCAGGTCTCGACTACTCCTCTATTAAAGTTCACCTCTGTGCGATTTCGGCCTACCGCTTCCCAGTAGGCCAGCGCACAGTGGCACAACTCGATGCCTCTCGGGACTTCCTGAGGGGGTTGTTACACCTTAGGCCACCCATCAAGGATCCCGTCCCTCCTTGGGACCTACTCTTCATCTTGGAACAGCTCACGCTTCCCCCCTTTGAACCTGCCGCAGATTGCTAGCTGCGTTTTCTGTCGTGGAAAACGTTATTTTTAGTTGCTGTCACGTCAGCAAGGAGAATTTCCGAGCTTCATGCTCTTATGTGTAAGGAACCTTATTTGATTTTCCACCAGGACAGAGTGTCTTTGAGGACGAATCCTAAATTCCTTCCTAAGGTGGTCTCTGCCCTTACTCTTAACCAGGACATCGATCTGCTTGTGTACTTTCCCAAGTACTCTAATAGAGGAGAGGCATTGCTTCACACCCTCGATGTTCACCGCTCCTTAAGGTACTACTTGAACAGGACTAAACAGCTCCGCACGTCTGAGCAGCAGTTTATATCCTTCGCTGAGAGGATGCTGGGCCAACCAGTCTCAAAGCAGACTCTTTCTCTCTGGCTTGTCCAGTGTATTTCTTTTTGCTACAACAGTAAACAGAAGTCCCTTCCGGGCACAGTCCGGGGCCACTCGACAAGGGGGGGTGGCTACCTCCTTTGCAGCACTGAGCAATGTCTCCACCTCGGCCATTTGCACCGCGGCTACTTGGAGCTCAGTGCACACATTTATTAGGCACTATAGCCTGGATATTACTTCACGGCGGAGAGCTAGTTTCGGCCTTGCTGTTCTACAGGGTCTCCTGTCCTAGAGTCAGGACTTGCTCAAGATCTCTCCAATTTACCTCCTCCCAGAATGCTTAGAGGCGCTATTGCTTGGGAATCAGTCCTAATGGTGTTACCTGCTGCAAGAGGTGTATCTCAAAGTAAGATAGTACAGTTACGTAAGAACTTACCATAACAGTAGATCTTCGAGAACAGCTCTTGCAGCACGTACCTTCCCGCCCACCATTCCCCCTTGGAGGAGGTATGGCCTACCAGCAGGGACCCTGGTTTTCCATTTTTACCGGTAACACCGGTAACAATCACGGAATCCTCCTTGATTTGCGGATTTTGAATTCTTGTACCGGTGCTTCACGGAAATTGCATGTCACTGCACAGAATCTCTAAGATTTCAGCATCTTTTAAAAAAAAAAAATTTATTTTCTCTTTCTGTGTCCCCTTCTCACAGCATCAGTCTCCACTTTTCAGGGATCCCTAGGCTGGCTATCCCTTAGCTTCATCCCAGCTAATGCTTAGGAGCTCCTGTGGTCCTGCCCTATCCTGCCTGGATTGTAACCCCCCAGGTGGGAAGGAGGGGACCCCAGGTCACCCCTCCACACTCCCTTAGTGTGTGTCGGGCAGCTCAGTGGGTCCCTCATGGAGCCTGGTTATGAAGTCTAGAGCACCTGAGTCCCTTCTGCCAGTGGCCAATGTGGGGTGATTGTTCCTGGTTTTGTGGTCTTTGTCCCTGAGAGTACTGGCACTACAGGAGATCCAAGGAGGTAGGTCACATAGAAACATGCCACTGCTCCAGATCCTGGCTAGCGTCGTCCCTTTCTGATCACTTTGCAGCACCATTGCATCACCACCCGTGATCACACAGGTGGTGGTAAAGCAGCAGGACCTGCAACACACCCTCCCTGGAGGAGGAGAGCAGTCCCCCAGGTGCTCAATCCTACTCCCCAGGCCAGACCTCCAGCAACTCGAGTTTGCTTCTGACCCTGGGTCGCTGGCATTGCAAGCAGTAGTGCTACCACTGCACCAGTGGGCTGGCCCAGATTTCAGCATCTTAAAATGAATGCTGCTGTGCTTTGTATTCTTTCTGCTTTGCTGTGTATAGAAACAGTAAGGAAATAACCCACACTGCTTTGTTGTAATCAGCCATTCAGTTTAACCACCCATGCCTAGTGGTTAGAGTAACAAACAGTGAATGAGCTGGGTACATCCAGCAGACCTGGGTTTGATTCCCACAACCTCCGCTTGCATACTGTGCGACTCTAAGCAAGTCACTTAACCTCCCCAGTGCTTCTAGGTCACTCCTAAAAACAGACAGTTCTGCCTAGTGGGCCTTACCTGCTTTACAAAGAATATGAAAAAAATACTAATATATGTTTATTACATCACAGAAAAGTAGTCAGGGTACTATGTAATTTACCTGAGTTTTACTTGGGCTGCAATGATTTTGTATAGGTAAAGATAAATGTTCAGATACATTTTATGTGTTTTATACGCTTGTTTTTAGATTTTAGTCAGGTTTTTGTTGTAGTCTTTGCATATAAGCATCTAGGTTGTAGATTGCTAAACGCAGGCTCACTGTTACCAACTAGTTTATTCAAGTTTATAATCAGTAGGGCCATCCAAAATCCTCAGTTGTTTGAATGAAAACTAGTCTGAATGAAAGTATGTTCACAAAGAAACTGCCTTACTACTTATGAAAAGACTTCACAGTTAGCACCCCATTTAGGTGAATTGGATAATTTGCACCTTTTCTACCACCTGCTGTTTCAGTCTTTGTGACACCAAAAAGTTTTCTGATAGACTGCTTCAACAAAAAGCAAATGTTAAGTATTTAAGTATACTTATGTTTGGCCAGTGGAATTTGAAAGCACAGTCAATGACGTACAGAAGGTAAGACCCCCAGGGGCAGTATGATCCTGGTGGGCAGAATAGTGCTCAATTCACATCTGAACAAAGACATGAAAACCGGGAGACACCCTTTTCATGGACACCAAGTAAAAAAAAAAAAGCATCCACGTCTGGGAGATGCATAAATCCATTTGAACGTCCTCCACTAATCACTTATGGATTTTTTTTGGTGAATACACTATATTTCAAAGAAGCAAATTCAAGCAGGTTTTTTTTTTTTCCTCCTCCTACCCCCTGGCCATTCACTCCTTCAGGCCTGCCAAGGCCCCCTACCACCGCTGCTGCTGAGTCCCAACCACCATCCACAGCCCCTTACTGCTGTGCTACCAGGTAACCTAAAGTAACCCTTCATTGAGTGGACCCCTACCCCTGTGGGAGGCTACCAGGGAGGAGAATTGCCCTAAAGAGCTTCCTATGTATCCTAGGCATGGCAGGGTCAGAACAGACACATGTCTGGGGCTTCCGGCTTATGGAGGGACCAACAGCTGTCCTTCGGTTGGTCAGCAGGTGTTTTCCCATTTTCTTGGGAGTGTGACAGGCCACATGATGTCAAGGCACAAGCTGACATCCATCACGCTCCCTCCTGCAGTGAGGGCTGACATGTTGTCATGCCTCTGGTCTCTATCAGGGGCCAGCAAATGCTGAGCTGTGAACCCACCCTCCCTCCCAGGAGAAGGTGAGTGGTCATTGGACACTCACGCCTTCACCCACCAGCTGGCTCTCCAACATCCAAGTCTGTTCCCTAAATCTGGTCAGCGGTGTCACAGGCAGAAACCCAATTCAGGCAGTTAAATTATAGATAGGAAAAACAAAGGTAGCCCACCTTAGTGGTGATGGTTCCAATTAATTCACATCTGAGTTCTACAAGCAAAGAGACCAAGTCATTGGTAACTTGTGCATGTCGGGTGTGGTGTTGAAGAAAGGGATCATAGTGCTGTCACTACTGCCATCACCCCAGAGGGATGTGGATTGCATTGTTGCTACTGCAATTACACCAAAGGGGTGGGGGCTGTAGTGCTTCTGCCATCACCACTGATGGATGGGGAATGTAGTACTGCTGCCATCACACCTAAGGGATGAGGGCCACAGTGCTGCTATTTCTGTCACACCTGAGGGAGGGAGGTCATAGTGCTGTTGCTGCTGCCATCACACCAGAGGGATGGGGGCCGTAGTGCTGTTGGTGCTGCCATCGCACCTGAGGGATGGGGTCGTAATGCTGCTTCTATCACACCTTAGGGATGGGGGCTATAGTGTTGCTGCTGCCATCACATCTTGTACCTAAACTAACTTTAAATTGGTACAAGGATGGAAGGATGTGTAATAGTGGAGGTCAAAATTGCTAAAATGCATGTTAGCAAAGTTAAAAATTGCTAAATAAAGTACGCAAAACCAAACACCAGTAAAACCGGATTTTGGCTTAACAGACACCTGTGACAATACCGATTTTTACAATGTGCAAAACGGAATATGCCCTCTCTCAATCCCGGTAAACCAGTGTCCCTGCCTACCAGGCCTTGGCAGGAGCTAACGCTCTTTCTTCTTTTTTCTTCTGATGGCGGATCCTCTTGTCTCCCCTTCTGATGTCATCCAGCGGCCGGGAGTCTTTGGCGGGAGAACTGGGGATTCTGGCGGGACCGCCTCCTTATGTACTACGCCTGACATTGGGGGCGGGACCGACGTCGGAGGCGGTCCCCGCTGAAGACTGCTAGCTAGAAGATTTCCGTGGGGTCCTGATGCCTGCCGGCTTCAGTCCTAATGGTGTTACCTGATGCAAGAGCTGTTCTCGAAGATTTACTGTTATGGTAAGTTTTTACATAACTGTACTTTCCCTATCTATTATTCCAAATGTTAAGTTAGTCTCATCCAACTACCATGGTTGCCCCAAAATGTGCGAGCTCTAGAAACACATTTGTAAAAAAGGCCATATTGTCCTGATTTGGACCATATATAGATAATAATGTAATGGGGTAATAATAGATGATTTAGGGAGATTTGTTATAATATTTATCCATAATTACTTTGTAATATATGGATAAACTTCAATAATACTATACTCAGTTATACAAAAATTTCCCAGTAATACATCACCACTCTCAATAATACTATCTTGAAAAGGGATACTATTATTTTTGCTGATAATACTACAGTTCAAAGGTCATCTCCACTTCTTGTATTGTCGCTGGATCCATATATTACAAAAAATAACAAAGTTAAGTGTTTTACAAGGCAGTAATACCATCTCGAGGTTTTAAGGACTTTAGGATACCTCGAGCTTCGCTCTTTATGTCCCCAAAACCTCTCTGGTATTACTGCCTTGTAATACTTGTCTATTATTCTATTTATCTACTCTATGCCCTAACTGCATTCTAATAAAAATGACTGTGCCCTTTGGAGCATCTGAGAAATTGGAAAAATAGCCTTCTGTCCCCAGCAGATTCCGAAAGAATGAAGCATCCCCCCCCATTAAAGTGTGTTTCCTCCAGAAAAAGGCAGTCAGTATTTTTCATTTTTTTGCAATTTTACCACTTTTCTTATTTTAATGCTCTCCTTACACCCGTTCAGGTTCCATGTCATTATTTTTAATGTATCCATTTAAATGTAACTTCCTCCACTTGATGTCTCCCCCATCGAGGTTTGCCAAAGATATTTTTGCTAAATTTTAAACAAAAACCAAAAACCCACCAAGGCTGTATTCCTAGCTTCCTCAAGAATCCCCATTCTTTGTAGTTTGTCATATGGTGAATATGAGCACCCAAGCTTTTTTTGAGTCCACATTTTGTATAACCTCTACAATTTCTTTTCTTTTTTTATGCTCAAGCCCCCCCCCCACCACCACCCATACTAATCTAACCTTATGTTTAGCACCTACCTTAATAAAATCTAGGAGGCTACGTGATTTTATACAAATCCCATTCTCCTGAATGTCCTAGCAACAAACTTGACACTCCCCTCCCCAGGTTGCAGAACCTCTGCTAAACACAAGAGTCGTTAGTGTTGAGGATAGTCTTGCATGACCTACCCAGTATTCTCCTCAGGTCAAAAATGCTACACAATACCCCTTTATAGATGCTAGTTTGTGGAATAAGAGAGACCCTCAAGAAAAGAATGGAAGAGAAAGAGGACCACTGCTTGTAATAGAAATTTTACCACAATTCCTTGAGATTGGTTTAATCTGAATAATCCCCAGAGACTACTGACTAAAGAACAGGTGCCCAAAGGGCAATCCTGTAATTGTAAGACGGACACTTTTTTTATTTTGTACTTATTCCTTGCTATTTGAAGGGCTTCCGCAGTTCCCTTATGATCAGGGTTGTCTGAGGTGGATTTCTGTTTTTTTAATGCTTCATCCACTACTATTGGGGAGTGAAAGAATAGTTTTTCCCTCCAGGTACACCCTACGTTTAGCAGGATAGAGCATGGCAAACTGAATACCTTCCCTTCTCAGCTTGTCTTGCACCTGATCAAAGCTCTTGCGCTTTGCTAATATGGAAGGTGGCATATCAGGATAAACTTGTAGCTTCATCCCATTGAAATGTAAACCTTCTCAGTTCTTGCCTTTAAAATGTTCTCTTTGTCCTGATACTGCAGCGGTTTCACAAACATGAACCTGGGTCTGCCATGGGTGTCTCTAGTACCAAATGCTCTGTGTGCTCTGTCCACCTCAACTTTCTTTCCAGGGAAGGGGAGGCCCACAATTTTTATTAGCATTTCTTCACAGAAACTTTGAGGATCGTTGCCCTCGATACCCTCAGGGAGTTTGCCAATTTTTAGATTTATCCTCTTGGACCTTGATTCTAGGTCTTCTACTTTTGATTTCAGGTCTTCCAGCTCTCTATTGCTTTTTGCTGATGTATCAGATATTTAGGAAGGGTATCTTCAATTTTACTAACTCTGTCCTCACACTCTCTAACTCTTACAGCCAGAGCATCCAATGTTTCAACTACATCAGAAAGTTTGAGTGAGGGTAGTAACTGCCAAATTTAATGCCTCAAAGCCTTGCCTTATTTCAAAATTTCTTTCTGGAGTCCTTTGCATATTCTTCCCCTTCCTCTGACGACTCCTCGAGTTGCCTTCATTCTTCTTTTTCCTTTCTTTCACCCCCCTTCTCCTTTTCAGGATTTTTATTTTCCCTGGATTTTGAGGCCATTTTCTCCACCTGTAAATCCTATTCCCCTTTTTCCTTTTATGATGATGTCGTTGGAGTTGTTGTTCTTGTGTTTTTTTTTTGGTTTTTTTTTAAGTGAAGATGTCATAGTTGCAGACTGGAGGGGGTTGGCCTGTCTTGGATTGTTCTTTCCCTTCTTTTGTATAGTGCCTCCTTTATAATGTTTTCCTGCCTCCACTGAAGCTCCGGAGGTACTGGGTGTTTTTCTTTTGTTCCTTTTGTCCTGTAAGGGCTTTACCTCCTGCTGTGGATTGCTGTTTTGAGGGGTGGGGTGGTGAGCTTCTCAAGGTATCTTCCCCCCCGGTTATGTCAAACTTTTCTCCTACAGGCTCTCCCTTATATGTGCCAAAAACACCCCCCCTCACCTGGCTTTCCCAGATGAAGGGGTTACCTGAGGGGCTTTGCGCAGATTAACCGGAGTAAGTGGCCGCTTGTTATTGAGTGTTGCTCAGCCAAGTGTCAGAGGGCCGCTGAGTGCTGGAGTCTCCTTCCAGTGATGGCCCCTCCAGTCCTTCCACTTGAGAGTTAGCCGTGGCATTCACTTCAGCTGGAGGTCTGCCCCTTCCATCGCCCTTACTGCCTGGAAGCTTAACTAATGCCTCTTCGAATGGAAGATGGACAATCTCATGGATGCACCTAAACAGCCCTGACATGGCACATTGAGATCCATGGGAGCATAAATGCTAGCCCCAAAACACTGCGGATACCCCAAGTAACCTGCAGAACTAAAAACGACACAAAATGGAGCAATTAAACTACTCACGACTATATGATGGAGAGCCGCTCGGTCTACGTTCTTCTTCCGACCGAAGTTCCAGCATTCTTGTTTTTTTTTTTTTTTTTGCCAGTTCAGCAGGACATCTCAGCAGCGAGAGAGGAGCGGGTGGTCAGTGTTCTCCCAGCGTGTTGCAGGTTGCGTGCAGCACTACATTTTGACATGCGCAGAATGCCATCTCCACTGCACTGGTACTTGGATCCTACAAAGGATTGTAGTAAATCCTCACAACTTTTAGTAGGCTTTGGGCCCTAGGATGGCAGGGCTCTATGATTTCCAAACAGGGCCTGTCCAAATGGCTGGCCTTTTGTATTACTTTTTTGTTAGAAAAGCACGGTAAGCAACTTTCTGGTCCTGTATGTTTCTATGTCTGTGCTCACTCCATGTGTGGAGTGGCTACTTCAGTGGCTTGTTTTAAAAACATGTCCACTGCTGACACATGTGCTGATGCCACTTGGAGTATGGTTCATACATTTAACAAACATTGCAGTCTGGACATCATCTCTCGTAGACATGGTGGCTTTGGTCTCAGTGTTCTGCAAGGCCTCCTTTCTCATGATAATTAAGTTCTGCCATCCTCCCTCTGTACTTAGTACTGCTTGGGAATCGTTCCATGATGTGGCTCAATGGAGGGAGGTAATCCTCAAGGAGGATAGAGTAGTTATCTACTGTAACAGTAGATCTGGAAGAGACTCTCCTCCACCGAGTCAGAGCTCTCCCTCCTGTCTTCCCCACTTGTTGGTTGATGGGTGACAATACTGCCTGCTCTTGCAAGCTGCTTCTCCTGTGCTGCGCTATATATTATGTATACTCAGGTTTCCATGTCCATATCCTGTCCTGTGTGTCTGGTTTGATCCTGATCTCTCTTGCATCTTCCTGTGCAGTGAGCCTCCAAGCTCATCTCCAGTGGGGAACTGAGGCATGCTGGGGACGCCCACTTTATATAGGCACCAAAGAGGTGCATCGACATGGGTGGCCCCAGCCATCAAATATTTCTGGGTGGTCCTGACGCTGATGGCTTGCAGTTCCATGGTGTTGTTCAATGGAGGAGATTCTCTAGAAGTTCTAATAACAGTTGGTAACCATTTCATATAAATAGGTCCAGTAGTGAGCCAGTACAATCCCAACTCAACCTCCCCTTCTGTAACCTAATCAGTAAAAGGTCCCTTATGTAACATGTGTTTTCAGGTACTCATTTTCTGCCTAAACATTTCTAATAGTTACACAGTTTATATTAATAATTATTTAGAATTTTTTTTAACTTAAAAATTTCTATTACAAGTCTGCTTAATGGGGTGTTTAGGTTTTAGCTTAAGCACTGTACTGTAAACAAGATAGCACTGCTCCCTTCTGCTCTTAGGCACAAATCTGATGGAACACTGGAGGGAACAAGGGAGCATCAGTACACATCAACTTTTGAATGGAGTTCTGATTCGATCACCACCATATTCAATTCTGCAAGTCGACATCTCAGACTGGAGATGATGCAGTTTTTGTATTGGCTCTTTCTAGGGACATGGATATGTTGTTCATCCACACTGTCTGGCAGGTATCCTTGCCGCTTTAAATCTTGTCGGAAGGTCATCAAGCTGGCTCCTCCCACCCACCCACCGGGTAGTAAAACTCAGCTCCGCCCCATGCGCAGATCTTCCTTACTGCTTGGAAGCTCAGGTTCCCTCCTTAACGCTCTGCGTATAAGACTGGTTCCTAATTCTTCGATTTTCCAAATTTAAAAGTTTTTTGCTTAATAGACTTCGGTCTTCTATCCCTCGTGGCTGCGATGGACAAATCGACTCCTGGTTTTCGGCGGTGCCCTTGCGGGCAGAAGATGTCTCGGACGGATCCGCACTCCACGTGTGTGTACTGTTTAGGCCTTGAGCACGACCCGCAGGCTTGCGACCTGTGCTCTTCCTTCTCAGCCTACGTCCTCGAAGACCGTGCCGCCCGTTTACAACTAGGGCGCCCCGAGAAGCCGTTCCTCGATAAAATCCAAAAGAGGCGGTCGGCCGGTCTCCACGGGCGGATGGGCTCGTGGACTGGGGCTAGGAGCAGATGATCGCCTCCAAGAGGAGGCAGCGCTGGTCAAGATCTTTCCTAATCGCTGCATTTATTCCGCCTCCCTGGGTTCCTCTTGCACAGCTTCCTTTAAGGAGTTTTGTCTGTCCCTCTCCACTAGGGAGAGACCAACGTCTGCTGGACCACCTTCTCGGTCCAAGAAGAAAGACAAGGGTAAGTCTCTTCGTCGACGCTCTTGGGAGCGGGAAAGGTCCCTCTCCCCGAGTTGTTGGCCATCGACTTCGGTTGATCGTTTGGCTTCGGCCACTGGTGTCACGGTGTCCCCGTCAGGTCAGTTGACCGAGACTCCCGTCAACGCAGTCGAGATCTTTCTCGACCCGTTGGGCGGGTTGTCGATCGGGGCGAAATCCCCTTCCAGGTTCCCCGGTGGGAGTTGAGGATACTGTGGGCTTGCCAGTGCCTCCGGTTCCGGAGCCCTTGGGTGTTCCCTCTGAGCCGAGGGAGGAGCCGGTTCCACCCGTCCCCTTCCCGCACCATCCACGGAAAAGCCGAGGTTCTCGGTCTCTGACTTCTTCGCTGTCCAGCCGATCCCGCCATCATAGGCAGTCTCGGCGCCGCCGCTCGTCCTCTTCCTCCTCCTCGGATGAGGGGAGGCTTCGGCGCAAGTTGCGTCGACGATACGAGGACCTCATGTGGCAACAGCTCCTTCTGACCGGAACAGGCAGACGCGCCGCCTTCCCGGCCATTAAGTGGCTGTCACTGGAGCGGCGAAGCTGTTTTACCGAGGAGCCTGTTATCAGGCGGTTGTTGCGCAAAACCAGCTGCCCACGATTCCGGTGGAACCTCCGCCTCCACAGCCATGGTTTGGGGCTCCGACCAGAATTCTTGGTGGCTCAGGTCTGCCCATAGGCTGTGGGTCCCCTCATTCCGATCGCCCTCGGCAGGTGGAGGTGGCTCAGGCCGAGGTAGCTCTTTGCAGACTCTCTCTGGTCCGACGATTCCTCCTTTTTCTCCAAGCGAGTGGACTTGGAGTCCTCTGGAGGTCAGTCGCTGGACGACAGCCCTTCGTCCTTCCTGGGGCTGCTCAGACTCATCTCGGAATCCACCGGGATGCAGCTCGAGCCCGTATCCAAGCGGGCCAAGTATCCCCTCACGGAGATATTGGACCGAGGGGATTCCCCTACGGAGGCCTTCCCTGTGGCTGAGGCCATTGTGGGCCCGGCCTTGGAGCTCTGGCAGCGCCCTGCTTCCTGCCCTGCGCCTTCGGCCAGGATGGCCAGGAAGTATGCGGTCCCTACCGGTTCCCTGTCCGGTTTCTCGGAACATCCCTCAGCCGAGGGGTTAGTTACCAACAGCATTTTCCGGCGTGCGAAGCGCTGAGGGCGATGGACAAACCTCCCGACAAGGAGTCCAAGAAATTGGACTATGCCGGGCGAAAAGTCTACGCGGCCCCCCTCCTTGGCCTTGGCCGGGCCAGCTCGGCCGCTACTGATGGCACATTTTCTCACGCCTGTTGGGCCCTGGCGGGTGGTTCCTCATCTCCGGCTGACCTGCAGACCACGGTTAAGCAGGTGCGGGACCAGGCAGGGCAGTGGCCACAGCAACTTCAGACTGCTTTGGACATCGGTGATTCATGCGCCAGGTCAGTAGCGGCTACAGTGGCTATGCGTCGTCGGGCATGGCTGAGGATATCCACCTTCACAGCGGATACCCAGCACAAATTGGCGGATGTCCCCTTCCTGGGGACCGACCTCTTTGGCCCTGGAGTGGAAGGCCACTTCCCGAGGATCGAAAAGTCCAATGCCTCCTTGGACTCGGTCTCATCCGCTCAGAGGGACAAAGGCCGCAGACCTCAACCCAAGCCCTTTCGTCCGTCTGCGCCCCCGGCACGCCCGGCCCAGCAACACCAGGGCCAGCAGGCTCGCGCTTGGCGTCCCAAACCCAAGCCTGCAGCTTCCTCCTCCAGGAAGCAGGTAATGCCCAGGTGGTCCTCGGCCGTCCCTCCTCCATGCCTGCACAGTGACGGGTTGAGGGGTGTCGCCTCAACCTCGCCACCTCACCCCAGGTTCCTCTGTGGGGACGGCTCCGGCATTTCCTTTCCGCCTGGTCTGCTATTACCACAGACAGGTGGGTGTTGGAGGTGGTAGGAAAGGGCCTGCCTCTGGAGTTTGAGCAGGCCCCACCCTTCAGAGCCGTCGCACTTCGGGGTCCGAAGCCTCGCTGTCAGCTCGCCAAGCCGACATCGCTCTCCTCCTCGAGAAGGAGGTGATAAGAGAGGTGGCGGACCCTCCCTCAAACCCGGGGTTCGTGTCCAGGTACTTCCTGGTTCCGAAACGGACGGGGGGCTGGCGCCCCATTCTCGACCTACACGACCTAAACAAGTTCCTAAGGTCTCGAACCTTCAGGATGGTAACTCTGGCTCAGATAATACCATCCTTGGAACACGGCGTGTGGTTCTGCTCTCTGGTCCTTCAGGACGCGTTCTTTCACGTTCCTATCCGTCCGTCCCATCAAAGGTTCCTTCGCTTTCGAGCGGAGGGTTCCCTTTTCGAGTTCCAAGCCATGCCCTTCGGCTTATCTCCAGCTCCCAGGGTCTTCACCAAATGCATGGCAGTGGTAACAGCATTCCTGCGGTGCCGAGGAGTCCGGGTTTAGTTTACCCTTACCTGGACGATTGGCTGATAGCAGCCCCCTCCAGACAGGAGGTGGAGCGGTCCAGAGATCTGGCCCTCCAGGTTTGCTCTCAGGTCGGCCTCCTCATCAACGAGGCCAAGTCAGAACTCGAGCCGAAGCAGGTGATTCTTTTCATCGGGGCAGAGCTCGACTCTCTTCGAGCCAGAGCACGGCTCCCGGCAGACAGGGCCGAGGTTCTTTCCTCCCTTGCCCAATCATTTCTGGTTGGGCAATTGCGCCCTGCCCAGGACTTCCTGCGCCTCCTGGGTCTCATGGCGGCCTGTACCAGCGTGGTCTGTTGGGCCCGCTGGAACATGTGCCCTCTTCAGTAGGGGCTGGCCGGCCAGTGGTCCCAACGCTGCGATCCATTGGACCAGCTAGTGACGGTGACCCAGGGGATGTGGAACGCTCTCCAGTGGTGGACCATTCCAGTTCATCTGCAGGAGGGCATCCGTTTATCCGCCCGAGCAGCGGTCTCTCTCGACCGATGCCTCTCTGATGGGTTGGGGTGCCATCTGGGGGAACACCGGCGCCGGCCTCTGGTCCCTGCGGGAGTCCTGATGCGCATCAACCTGCTGGAGCTCGAGGCGGTCCGCCTAGCTCTCACCGCCTTTGCTCCGTTTCTTCGGGGTCAAGTGGTCCGGGTTCAGACGGACAATACCACGACCATGTACTATCTAAACCGCCAGGGGGACGCGCTCCATGCTCCTGTGCAAGGAAGCTCTCCGCATCTGGTCACTCGTGCGCAGCCTGGAGGCGGATCTCCTAGCCATTCATGTGGCAGGCGCAGGAGCCTCCAACACCCTGGCCGATGCCCTAAGCCGGATAGGGGCTGCGTCCCACGAGTGGTCTCTCCTGCCGGAGGTAATACAAGATCTATTCTCCCATTGGGGCACACCTCAGGTGGACCTGTTTGCCTCCAGGGAGAATGCGAAGTTGAGGCTGTTCCATGCCCGCCCCCCTCAGCAGGGCTCTCTGCAGGGGGATGCCTTCTCGAGGCCGTGGATCCCGAGCCTCTTCTACGCCTTTCCCCCGTTCCCCTTGATGCACAAGGTGCTGCTCAAAGCAAGGAGAGACAAGGCGCAGGTGATTCTGGTAGCCCCAGACTGGCCCCACCAGTACTGGTACCCAGATCTCCTCAGCCTCAGCTCCAGGCTTCCGAGGCAGCTTTCAGCTCGCCCGGACCTGCTCTCAGTCAATCAGGGGAAGGTATTCCATCCGGACCTTCAATCCCTGCACCTGATGGCCTGGTTCCTGAGCGGCTAGAGTTCCAGGCCTTGGGTCTTTCTGACGAGGTCCTCAGCGTAGTTGAGGTGTCCCGTAAGGAGTCGACCAGAAAATGCTACGCCTTCAGATGGAAAAGGTTTTCCATTTGGTGTCAGGGCAAGGGCCTGGACCCTTCCTCCTGCTCCTTGGCGAGCATATTGGACTACCTGTGGTACCTTTCTCAGCAAGGGCTTAGGTCGACGACCCTTAAGGTGCACCTGGCAGCCATCTCTGCTTACTGGGTGTGTGCCAGGAAGCAGTCGGTGGCGCAGGAGAAGGTGGTCTGGCGCTTTTTCAAAGGCCTTGATCACATTTCCCCTCCGGTGCGAGAACCTCCACCTCCGTGGGATCTACTGCTGGTACTGGAAAAGCTCATGGGCAAACCATTCGAACCAATGCACAGGTGTCAACTCTCTCACCTGTCGTGGAAGACCGCCTTCTTGGTGGCTGTCACGTCAGCCAGAAGGATGGGAGAGCTCCAGGCACTCTGCATTGAGTCTCCTTACCTGGTCTTCCACAGGGACAAGGTTGTCCTGTGCCCCCAACCGAAATTCCTTCCGAAGGTGGTGTCGGAGTTTCACCTTAACCAGGTGTTGACTCTGCCGGTGTTCTACCCCAATCACACTCGAGAGGTCGAATATAGGCTCCATACTTGGACCCTAGAAGGTCATTACTATAAGAGCGCACGGCTGAAATTTGGGGAGAGGTTCGCCAGCTGTTTGTCACCACGCTGAAGCCGCATCTGGCAGACTCCAGCAGCGGACGATAGGCAGGTGGGTCACCTCCTGCATAGATCTGTGCTATAAGTTGGCGGGCATGGAGCCTCCTAGAGGATAAGAACTCATTCTACCATGCCATACTGCTGCATCGGTGGCTGCTTCCAGGGACGTCCCTATCCAGGAAATCTGCAGGGCTGCTACCTGGAAGTCCAGCACACCTTCATCACCCATTACCACATCGACCTTGAGTCACGCCGGGATGCTGGTTTTGGGGCCTCGGTTCTCCAGTCTTTATTCCTAAGTAGGGGGTGTGCGCCTTGCCTCCCTCCTCCCGGAGAACTGCTAGGAGTCTGCCAGACAGTGTGGATGAACAACATATCCATGTCCCTAGAAATACAGGATACTCACCTGTAACAGGAGTTCTAGGAATGGTATATGTTGTTCATCCACACGACCCACCCGACCTCCCCGGCTTCGACGCACAACCTGAGCTTCCAACAGGCCAGATCTGGCGTCATGGGGCGGAGCCGAGAGTTTTACCACCCGGGTGGGTGGGAGGAGCCAGCTTGAAGACCTTCCGGCAAGATTTAAAGCGGCAAGGATCCCTGCCAGACAGTGTGGATGAACAACATATACCATTCCTAGAACTCCTGTTACAGGTGAGTAACCTGTATTTATTGGACTCATTAGAAGAAATACAATTGCCACAGTGAGTCATTTTTTCATATCCCCTGTACTCATATGTCTCAGTGTTATCCTAATATTAGGTAGAAATATTGGGTAGAACGGACTGCATTTGTTTGGTAAACTGTTTCATAGACTTTTTTTTTAACAAAATCTCAAAATGACAAGAAATGACTGATATTCAAAGTATAAAAGATTTTTATGTTTTTGTGTTCTACAGGCTGCAAGCTGCTGTTTAAACAGGACTTTGCAAGACGTTTGGGTCTGAAATGCGTTACTTGTAATTACTGCACTCAGATGTGCAAGAAGGGAGCAACTAGAGAAATTGATGGTGTTGTGAGAGATTTTTGTAGTGAAGACTGTGCTAAAAAGTTTAAGGATTGGTACTATAAGGTAAAACCTTTATCCTGCATTTCTGATGTATTCTTACTGGTGTACAACTATTGGAAGGAACAGCATTCTAAATAAGATGATAGTGAGCATCTGTTGTATCTTTCAGATATTGACGTTAATATGTACTGCATTCAGACCTTTTCAGAGATGTTTTGTGCAGAAAAGTACAAAAACAGCTGCTCCCTGCCTGACATGGCATCACTTGGACAGCTGCGAGTGCTTGTGGGCGCGCGCCAGGGAGGGCACTTATAAAATGCCGGTGGGGAGGGCGCAGGATCAACCAGATACAATTTAAAATAAAATAAGCCACAGTAAGTTCTTAAAATACTTTCATTTTTTAAACTGCTAGTCGGGCATGCTTCACACAGACGTGGGGCCCGATATGAGGTGGATGTTTCGCTTTAAGTTGGAGATACCCTCAGACGAAGGAGTTTTTCTCTGTATTGCCTTTGTAAATAGTTATAGTGAACAAATTTATTTTTATTTTACTGTTATTGATAATATAACCAGGGCCTTGATTTGTCTGCGGCAGTTTGGGTCTAAATTCTGCTGCAAGTCCCCCGTTGCCGCAGAATTTCTGTGGCATTAGTTTCCTATTTCTGCTGAAATTCACTGGCAGTTGGGAGCTTCGGTAGCAGTCAGCAACCCCTTCCATGCACCCAGGTAGATCAAAAATTTTAGTTCTTGGGCTGTGACCTTCAAACCAGAGAATGCTGTCAATTAACTCCTGAGTTCTTAGTATTAGAAAGTAAAAAATCAACCCCATCCATCTCAGCCCCAATACCCTCCCCACCCCAGCCTGACGGTGCCCAGGGCCACCACATTTGAATGAGTAATATTTTTAGTGGCTACCACACTGCACAGTGATCCTCATCCTTCTGGTTTTACTACTAGGCCAGAATGCCTGCTTCTCATTCCAGCAGTGCTTTGTGCAGCTGTGCTCAAAGCACTTCCGGGACAAGAAACTGGAATTTGGACCTGGTGGTAAAATTTGAAGGATGAGGATTGCTGCAATGTATGGACCTGATAAAACTATTTCTACCTCAAATAAAGGGACTCAAAGAGGTTCTTGGGGGTGAGGTAGGGAGGATGGTGGGCTGAGCTGGATGATGAAGCTTACCTGTTTTGACGTTTAAGGTAAAGCCCTAGCAGACAAACTAATGGGCAGGGACTGTTCCAAAATGCTTTTCAGATTTTTATTTTTAAATTCCACAGAAATCCAAAAAGCATTCTGCAGAATTTAATATAAACTGTGAAATAGTTTTCCAGGGTTTATATGATCCATGGAATTACCACAGTTTATATAATCCGTGGAATAATTTTCCTTGGTCAGAGTCTATGTAAATTGCAGATTTGTTTCACTCACAGTTTATACTGACCCTTCATTTTTGTTTTTATTTATTGTTCTTTATCTACTCATCGCTGGCCCCGATCGATCCGATCTACACACACTCTGCCCAGCGCCACACCCCAGGACTTGCCTCACTCCCGAACACCCCTGGCTTACCCCAGGGCAGGGCTGTCTGGGGGCCTTCCCGACTGAGACTGAACAGTAGAATGGGAGTGAGAGCCCGGTCGGTTGGACGAGGTCTGCTTCATGGGGCAGACGTCATTGAGCTGCAGTGGAACCTCCGTTTTTCCCATTTTCTCCCGGGGAGGTGTGTCGTGCAGTGACGTTGGGGTGGCACGGCAGATGTCTGACATGCATCCCAAACGTAGTCAGTCCCGGCTGTCATACCCCAGACTACCACAAGGGGTTACCCGACACTGGCAACTTCCCCACCCTTCCCCACGGAGGAGGAGGAGTAGAATAGTCCATAGGACGCTCGATCCTCCTCCCAGAGGCAGGCCCTCCAACTTCCCAGGCTCGTTTCCGAACCTAGGTCATCAGCATCACCAGCAGTAGCCGTACCTCTGCATCGGCGGGCCAGTTAAATACTGATTCTTCAGTATAAGTTGTGGAATAACATTCTGCATTTCATGTAAACCAGTTCCTGTAAATTGCAGAATACTATTTCGCAGTTCCTGTACATTGCGGAATACTGTTCCGCAGTTACTGTAAACCACGTAATACTGTTCCGCAGTTCACATAAACCACAGAATACTATTCTGCAGTGAATTCCGAGGTTTATATTAAATTCCATGGTCTCGGAATTTCTAAATAATCAGGGCCTTGAATATAATGCTACTTGTGAATTTTATAACTGTTCCTGGTTTTCCTATGCTTCCTGACCTGTGCCTTGACGAGAGCGGGTGTCAGACTAAGTGGGGTTTACGCCATGCATAATCTAAGCCAGGAGTTTTGTGTGTGGGGACTAGACCTGGTACAAGGGAAGCATAGAAGAAAATTATGGATACTGCAACAGCAAGCCCAGAAGTGATTACCAGAAGAAGGGCAGCCAAACTAGAAGCAAAAACAAAGTCTAAACTGAGACTGTACAAGCGGAACCAATGATGGAAGAACAGGAGGGACAGAACCTGAAAGCCTGTCTGTCTTCTTCAAATGGTGTGCTATACAACAAAGACAGAGACAGAGAAGCAGAGAAAAGAAGAGTTGCAGTGACAGTAGCAGCAAAGACTAGAAGAGATGCAGCAACAGGAGCAGCAGAAAAGAGAAGAGGCAGTGATGGCTGGATGCCATGCTAGCTAGCAAAGCTGCAAGATCTGGCACAGGTCCAGCAGAGCAACAAAACTTGAACAACTGAAAAGATATTAAACTTACAAAGTTGTGTCCCTTGGGTGATGCTGAGTCATACCGGACAACTTTTAAAAGAGTTAACGCAGCCTGCCAGAGGCCGAAGCAGCAGTGGGCAGTCAGGTTGGTACCTTACCTGACTGGTAAAGCCCAACTTGCTTAAAGTAGTATGGACACTGCACAGTCCGAAAATTATTACCTTGTAAAAAGGGAAATTGTGAAGAGAGATGACATCTTGGGAGAGACCTGCAGGCAAAGATGAGACGTACAGGCAAAGATTTCGGTCCCTGAAGTACCACTCAGTCGACAATCCTCAAGAAGCTTTCACCCAACTCGGAGAACTCCTCATTAAATGGCTCCAACCAGAGGGCAAAACACTCCCACAGATAGACATATTTGCAGAGGAACAATTCATCAACATCTTGCCTACAGACATGCAGCTTTGGGTAAAAGAACACCAACCAGAAAGTGGTGAAAAGGACGTTTCTCCAGCTGAGAACTGTCAGATGGCCAGACAAGACACCGCAGCAGCAAAGTAACAGCCAAGTAATGGTAAGACCCTCTCTTTCCCAGTTTAACTCCAGGTCAGATGAGAACTCTTGTGGGGATAACGAATCTGCACTCAGACTTTATTTCTTATAACTGTAAGAAGTCTGGCCGTATCGCAAGAAACTGCTATAAATTTGAGAATTCCGAAGGTTGAAACAAAGTGTGAATTTAAACTTCACTGTTTGCTGTACTATTGTTTTGGAAAAAGAGAAACTGAATAAGAGCATAACTGTAAAAGGTTATAAGGTAATGTTAAAAGAAAATTAATAGAAAGTTTTTAAAAACAAGTTCCATTTTAAAGAGGTGGGGGGGGGGTATGTGACTGGTGTCATAGTGGAACCCCTCCTTCCTCCTATGTTACTTTTCTTTCAAGACTACTGCAGTAGCATCTATAATTGTCTTTCATTTTCTCTAGCTTCTTCTTTTTTTTTTTTAAACAGTATTTCACTTTTCTACTGGAAGGCCACCTGTAGAAAGTCCTCAACTTTCTCTTTTTTATTCTGTTCCTGGTTCTGGAGGAGGTTTTATGTCCACTACACTCCCCACTGTCTTGCTGGTAATGAAAGTAAGGTGCCCCTGTAGATAGCGAGGTGGTATGCTTTAAAACCTCCATGTAAACATACAAAAAACAGTAAAGGCAAGGTTGTGCTAGGTTTTGTCGCAACTCGCAAATCCAGAAGGGTACAATGAAAAGAAAATGCGAGTCTGCATTGTTTTTGCTGCAGCTCGCATCCCCAGAAATGTAAATAAGTATGTAAATAGCCCGGTCAGAAAGCAGATTGTAAAGCTGTACCTGAGCGAGCACTATTTTCCTTCGTAAATGTATTCAGTACCTGTTAATGCTCTCAATACACTTGCAAGGCAGACAGGTTGTTAAAAATAAAAGTAAATATCTCCTGAATCTCACGGACTGATCTGGAACATGCTGCGTTAGCCGTCTATGCACTACGTGCCTCCGTCTGGTCCATGTGATTCTTTGAAGGAATAAAATTGTAAACCCCCATTGTTTGTACATAAGCATAACTAAGGAGAGACTGGCCAAGTAAAGTATGGTACACACTGCGAGGAGACAGACTGCTTGTGAGTTGCAACTTGCGGTTTGTGTTTTAAACCACAACTTCTCGCCTCTCTGTCCCTCACTACCCTGTTTGAATCGCATGCTGAAACACTCGTGCTTCTGAATACATTTGCTCCAGTATGGAAAACAAGCAGGCTTAATTTGAAACTAAAAGCAGTTCATTTGAAATTAACCAGCCTGCTGAAAATATAAGCTGCTCAGCATTGAATTCCCCTCTTAGTATTACTATTGGTTAGGCATGCTGTGCAAAATAAAAGGCTTGTAATTTTCATGCTGTGAAATATGATGTACTGCAGGTTCTTAAAGGAATAGTTAGTAAAATGCAAACACTCTGCTAAAATGTTTAGGCCTCAGAACACAGGTAGACTAAATACAGGAATGTTTGCAAATGTTTTTCTTTTCATTTTTTCACAGAACACAGTAAGAATGAATGAATAAAAATGTTATGCTGTTTTACTGCTGTTTCTTTTATAATTATGCAATTCACTTCCCAAAGGCTTAGAGTGGTGTCTCAGAGTACTACCCCAGTGCTGCTCAGTTTGTTTCTAAAGAGCTGGCCGGCCATTTTTTTTCCCTATTTTTATGCACGGACGGCTTGAGGGAGGAGCCTGTGTGAGCTACTTTCTGGAAATGTTTGTACATAAATGTTGTTTTTATTTTATGAACCTCAGTATAACACTGCTATCACAAGCATATGCCACAGTAATGTTTCAATGACAATAGTGTTGTGTTTAAGGAATGTTTTAAGTTAAATTAGGAAGAGGGTGGAGTTTAGGGTGGTCATCTGACAAACACCAGGTATATAAGGGATGTTTTCAGATGTTCTAGTTAGATGAGTTGGAGGTTGAGTAGTGCTGAGCCTATGAGGTCTGCAGCAGCATTCAGACCATGAAGTAACAAGTGGGTATCTACCTATTCTGTGCTATTATAGCCTATTTCAGAAGCTCAACAGTGATTGGAACTGTGATATTGCTATGAGCTACATCTGGAAATTTTTTTTGTTTTTTTGAATATAAGTCTGCTTATTAAGTAATAAAAATAACTTGACCCACTATCTTGGGTCTTGTGGAACCTTTAATTTGTGTCTGTGTCCTTCCTTTACCACACCTCTTACAACGGGGTTGAATAAAGCCCTTTCCCGTTTGTTATGCAGAGAGAGTTAAATGCAAGGATCTGTTCTATCCTCTCCTTTCTAGGGACATGGATCTGTTGTTAAATCCACACTGTCTGGCAGGTTCCTTGCTGCTTTAAATCTTGCCGGAAGGTCTTAAAGCTGGCTCCTCCCACACACCCGGGTGGTAGAACCCTCAGCTCCGCCCCATGATGCCAGATTTTCTTTACCACTTGGAAGCTCAGGTTCCCTCCGTAGCACTCTGCGTTTGTAGGCCTGGATCCTAATCCTTCGGAATTTCCGAAAATAATTTTCAAGTTTACGAGACTTAAGTCTTCATCTTCCCCTCGCGGCTGCGATGGATACTAAACTACTCCAGCTTCCGTTGGTGCCCTTGTGGGCAGAAGGTCTCAGACCGACCCGCATGCCACGTGTAAGCATACTCCTGGGACTTGCTATGTTCCGCAGGCCTGCGATCTATGCAAGTCCTTTGCCCCACTTCAACTGGGGCGCCCTGAGAAACAGTTTCTGTCGGTGAAGTCGGAGGAGGCCTGTTGGGCGGTGTCTGCGGCTGCGGGCTCCGCGGAGCAGCTGAAGCAGTTGATCGCCCTCAAGGAGGAAGCGTTCCAGGTCACACATTCTTCCTTGTCGGCGTATATCCTGCTCTCCTTGAGATCCTCCTACACTGCTTCTTTTAAGGAGCTTTGTCAGTCCCTCTCCACCAAAGGAGAAGGGCCCTCGGGGGACTCTCACGAGTAGGTAGAAGAAAAAGGAACCAAAATGTAAGCCCCACCGTCGATGTTCGTGGGAGTGGGAGAGATCCCCTTCCCTGGACCGTCTGCTTTCGACTTCGGTCGAGGTTGCGGCTAAGGCTGCTGGTTTCACAGTGTCCTGACAGGTCAGCTGGCCGAGACACCCGGCGATGCGGTCGAGATTTTTCTCGACCCGTTAGGTTGTCAAATGGAGAAGCAGACAACCCTTCACCGGTTCCCCAGGACTTGCCCGTGCCTCCTGTGTCAAAGTCACCGGTCAAGGACCCTGAACCAAGGGATGAGCAGGTTTCCTCCGCCCACTTTTCGACCCACCATCAGCTACCCTGAAGGTCTTGGTCCTTCTCCATGTCTGGTAGTCCTGCCGACATTGGCAGTCTCTGTCCTGGCATCACGGAAAGCGGCATTGCCACTCGTCCTCTTCAGAGGATAGGCCTCATGCAAGTTGCGTCGGCGCTATGAGGACATGATGTGGCAGCAACTTTTGCTAGCTGGTAATAAGCCGGCTCCGTCGCCTTCATCGGCCATTAAGTGGCTGTCGCCCGAACAACTGAAGCAACCCCTCGCTGTTGTCGAGGAGCAGACTACGGCACTGATTGCTCAGCCGAAACCGGCTGCTCCACCCATTGTGGTGGAACCACTGCCTTCACAAACTAAGACTGGGGCTCCGACCAAGGATTCTCAGGTCGGGTCAGGACTTGCCCCACAGGTTGTCGGTCACCCTCACCCCCTGTCGGCCTCGGCAAATGGAGGGTGGCTTGGGCGCTCGGCAGCTGTTCGTGAACTCCTCGGAGTCAGACTCCTTGTATTCCAGGCCCCTTGACCTGGAATCTTCCAGGGTCGGTTGGTGGACGAGAGGCCATCCTCATTCCTGGGAATCCTTCAGCTCATCTCAGAGTCCACTAGGATGCAGCTCGAACCCATACAAAAACGGGCCAGATATCCCCTCACGGAGATTCTGGACCAAGGGGATCCCCCCATGGACGCCTTCCCTGTGGCCAAGGCTATCGTTTGTCCGGCCCTGGAGCTGTGGCAGTGGCCTGCATCCTGTCCTGCGCCTTTAGCCAGGATGGCTCGCAAGTACGCAGTCTCCACTGGTTCCCTCTCTGGTTTTTCGGAGCACCCCTCTGCTAAGGGGCTGGTAACCGATAGCATCTTCCGGCGCTCCGGAAACACTAGGGACGTAGAAAAGCCCCTTGACAAGGAATCCAAGAAGCCGGACTACTCGGGGCGTAAAGTTTACGCTGTCTTCTCCCTAGGTCTTCGACAGGCTTTATTTTTTTTAGTCTTTGGTAACCGGGTAAGGCCCACTAGGCACAAGTGCCTGTTTTCAAGGGTGAGTTCAGCCGTGCTGATGGCACATTTTTTCACACTCCCTTATGGGTTCCCTGGATGAGGTGCTTCCTCATCTCCCTGCAGACTTTCAGATGACTGTCAAGCAGGTGCGGGATCAGGGAAGGGCGGTGGCCAAACAGCTCCAAACTGCCTTGGACATTGGAGACTCTTGTGCCTGGTCAGTAGCGGCCACAGTAGCCATGTGCCACAGAGCTTGGCTGCGGATCTCCACCTTCACGGCGGATACCCAGCACAGGCTAGCAGACGTTCCCTTCCTGGGCACCGAGGATTGAGAAGTCCAATGCCATCTTGGACTCGGTCACATCTGCCCAGAAGGACAGAGGACGCCAGCAGCAGCGTAAGCCCTTTCGCCCCCTGCGGTACGTTTGGCCTAGCAACAGGGCCGGCAGGCTCACGCTTGGCGCCCCAAGGCCAAGTCTGCTGCTTCCTCCAATAGAAAGCCTGGAGAGAAGGGTCCAGGCGGCCCTCGGCCATCCCTTCCTCCAAGCCTGCCCAGTGACATGTTGAGGCGCCGCCTAACCCACTCCTCCTCCTGGTTCCCACCCATGGGGAGGGGTAGGGATGGCTCCGCCACTTCCTTTCTGCTTGGTCCGCTGTCACCACGGACCGCTGGTGCTGGAAGTGGTCAGCAGGGTCTGTTTTGGAATTTGAGCAGTATCCTCCCTATCGAGCCGCCGTCCAGGGGCTACAGGCTCCGATAGCCTTTTGATAAGGCTCATCGAGCCGACATTGCTCTACTCCTCCTGAAGGTGGTAATCAGCGAGGTGGCGGATCCTCCTCCAAACCCGGGGTTTGTGTCCAGGTACTTTCTGGTCCCAAAGTGGACGGGGGGCTGGTGCCCCATTCTCGATCTGCTCAACCTGAATAAGTTCCTAAGGCCGCACATCTTCAGGATGGTCACTCTGGCTCAGATTATTCCATCCTTGGAACTAGGCGTGTGGTTCTGGTCTTTGG
Organism: Neoceratodus forsteri; assembly: GCA_016271365.2. NCBI lineage: Eukaryota > Metazoa > Chordata > Ceratodontiformes > Ceratodontidae > Neoceratodus > Neoceratodus forsteri. Next base: position 450,130,555 of record CM057458.1, read on the forward strand.
ATCTCAGGGCCGCGTTTTCACATCCCAATCTGTTTATCTCATCAGCAGTTCCTCCACTTCAGAGCAGAGGGATCACTTTACGAGTTTCGGGCCATGCACTTTGGCCTTCCTCCAGCTCCCAGGATCTTCACCAAATGCATGGCAGTGGTGACAGCATTCCTGCGACGCCGAGGGGTCCGGGAGTACCTTTACCTGGATGACTGGCTGATTGCTACCCACTCCAGGTTGCAGGTGGAGCGGTCCAGGGATCTGGCCCTCCAGGTCTGCTCTCAAATTGTCCTCCTGATCAATTAGGCTAAATCGGAACTCGTGCCGTAGCAGGTGATTCAGTTCATCGGGGCCGAGCTCGACTCTCTTCAAGCCAGAGCTCAGCTCATGGCAGACAGGGCCGAGGTCCTTTCCTGCATTGCCCAATCATTTCTGGTTGGGCAATTACGCCCTGCCCGGGACTTCCTGTGCCTTCTGGGCCTCATGGCAGCCTGCACCAGCGTGGTCTGTTGTGCCCACTGGCATATGCGCCACCTGCAATGGGGGCTGGCCCGCCACTGATCACAGCGCTCCGGTCCTTTGGACCAGCCGGTGACCGTGACCCAGAAGATGTGGGATGGCCTGCAGTGGTGGCTCGTCCCAGCTCATCTGCATGAGGGTATCCCGTTTGTCCGCCTGAGCCAGCGATCACTCTTACGACCAGTGCCTCTTTGATGAGTTGGGGTGCCCATCTGGGGGAACTCTGGGCCCATGGCCTCTGGTCCCCTCAGGAGTCTCGATGCCACATCAACCTGCTGGAGCTTCGGGTGATTCGACTAGCCCTCACCGCCTTCGCTCCGTTTGTATGGGGTCAGGTGGTTTAGGTCCAGACGGACAACACCATGACCATGTACTATCTAAAACATTCAGGGCAGGACGCACTCTTTGCCTCTGTGCAAGGAAGCTCTCTGCATTTGGTCTCTCGTGATCAGCCTGGAGGCGGATCTCCTAACCATCCATGTGGCAGGCACCTCAAACAGTCTGGCTGATGCCCTCAGCTGGATAGGCGCTGTATCTCGAGTGGTCTCTCCTGCCAGAAGTAGTGCAAGACCTGTTCTCCCATTGGGGCACCCCTCAGGTGGACCTGTTCGCCTCCAGGCAGAACGCGAAGCTGAGGCTGTTTCACGCCCGCCCCCCCCTCAGCAGGGCTCACTGCAGGGGGATTCCTTCTTGAGGCCGTGGACCCCGGGCCTTTCAAACACCATGAAGTCTTGCTATATTATGACATATAGCAGTTAGCCACAGCACTTGAACTGCCCCGGAGAGGAAGGAGTTAACTCAGGCTGACTGGAGTTCAAGCCTTGCGCCTTTGCTGAAAGTTCTGTCTGGCCAGTTTCAAATTGAAACTGTCAGATTCTTTACTCCGTTCACTGAACAGTCGCCCGAGATCTCTCCTTGAACTGGGTTCATTTCTCGGTTCAAACGAGTGTTTCTTTAGTTCATTTTAACCGGCAAAGTAATTATTTTACCGCATTTTGGTTCAAAGCTCTATCTGGTAAACCGTAAGTACAGGATTTTAAAGTCTGTGTGGAAATTCATTATTGGTTCGGTTTTGAACGATCGGTTTCAAAAATACTATTTTAAACAATAAATTGGGCTTTTTAGAATCGGTTCCGGTTCTTATCGGTTCTAAAAACCTGACTTTTAAATTGGGTTTTCAAATACCGGACACGATTTAGAACCGATAAGGGTGTCTTGCCTGGCACTGCCATAAAAGGGCAGGTTTTTGGATAGGCTGGCATTATGTCTGAGAAACCCAAAAGAAAAACCGGGCCCACTGGGTTTCAACACTGTGATGTTTGTGGGGAAGCCTTTGCCACGGCTGACCCACACACCACATGTGTTTATTGTCTGGGGGCTGACCACCTCCTGTCAGACTGCCAGGTGTGTAATAATTTCCCTGCAGCCACCCTGGAGAAAAGATTGGTCCGGCTCAGGGAACGAGAGGCCAAAAAGTCCGCTGACCCGGATGGCCAGCCCGGTCCAGCACCCACTGGACCAGAGGAGTACCCTCTGACCAGGCGAGACTTTCTCGGGCAAAGGAAGGCTGGTTCTGAGGAACCGGTCCCAGTAAAAAATCTAAGAAATCAGCAGGTCTGGAGTGCAAGATTGCCTCTCCAACTGCTGCAGAGATAACTAAAGCCATACAGATTGTCAGTCACTGTCTCAGGGACCGGCCGACCACCAACAGCTGGCAAAAGTTGGTTCGTTCGGTTCCAGTGGTTCAAGAGTATGATGTTGAGGAATTTTATGAACCACAGGAGGGAGGAAGATTTTGATCATTATGTATGTGGCTGGGAGGGTCTGGACGTGCCCATTGAACCGGACATTTCTCCAGACAGACCATTAGAATCTCCTATGCTGTCTAGTCCCTTCTCATTTTATGTTTTACAAAAGGTTGCAGAAACCCTCCAGCTTCCTTGGAAGAGGCTGTGGATGAGCAAGAGGAGCCTGATTATGTTGAGATGATGGATATCCCAGAGTCTAGGAGGTTGTCTATTCCTTTGCATAAGTCATTTAGGAAGCAGACAACAAAAATTTTAAAAAATCCTCATTCTGTCCCTCCTGTAGATAAAAAAATGGATAGAAGGTATACTTTATCAGGCCCTGATACAGACTTCCTCACTGAGCAGTGTAGTCATGTAGGTGTGGTACAAGCTGCGACCTGTGACAGGCTAATATCCCCCTGGCCTCACATCCTCTGATAAGGATTCCAGGAAGATTGATGCCATGGCGAAAAAAACAGTATATGAGCAGCTTCTTTGCGACTCAGGCAGGCAAATTATATGGCTTATGTGGCTAGATATCAGAAATCTAGATGGGATACAGTGTTGCAGTTAGCCAAACAGGGCCCATGGCCAGCTGGCTAGTGAATGGAACAGGTGGCTGCTGATGGCATTGAAGCGTCTAAGGTTCAATTTCATACTGCTGTAGATGTTAATGATGTTTCCTCTAGGGTCATGGCCACTTCTGTAGCTTTCCGTGGGTTGGCATGGCTCAGGTGCACTAATCTGTCACAGGATACTCAGTCAAAGGCTATGGATTTTCCTGTGGTGGGAAATTCTCTGTTTGGAAGCAAGCGAGAAAATTATATGAAAAGATGGATGAATACAGAACTACCTACAAAAGTGCCCAGGCCAAGGAGCGGCATGCCACTCCACAGAGGCACACCCCAGAGGTAGGGGCAGGCCTTTCCACAGGCCTTTTATCAATCCCAAGCCTCCTCTGCTTTTGCACAGAGGTTTTTCAAGCAAGGAGTGGAAGCCAGGCGAGGTAAACCGTCCCCCACCCCCTCAGCCTAAGGCTGCTGCCAAGCAAGGCACCCTGATGGGATGCCCAGGGCGATTCTCTCGTACCAGTTGGAGCAGGTTGGCTTATTTCAGCCAGAACTGGGTGTCCCTAACTTCGGACAAATGGGTTCTGGAGGTAGTAAGCCAGGGTCTGGTTCTCAGCTTCAAACAGTTTCCAAAGATGAGAGCCAGACATTTTCCACCTGCAAGCCCCTTAGAGGCCCTTGCTTTGGAAGCAGAGGTCTCTTCCCTCCTAGACTGCAAAGCAGTGGAAAGGGTTCCTCCTTGTCACCAGGGCAAGGGGCTGTACTCCAGATACTTCCTTACCCCAAAAAAGACAGGAGAATGGCGGCCCATTCTAGACTTAAGGTACCTGAACAAGCATCTTTTGAAACCAAAGTTCAGAATGTTAACTCTGGCAATGATTTTGCCCTCCCTCAGGCCAGAGGACTGGCTAGCCTCCCTGGACCTCAAGGATGCCTATTTTCATGTCCTGATCAGGCCTTCTCACGAAAATACCTCAGGTTGAACTGCCCTCAGGTCACTACCAGTTCAAAGCAACGCCTTCAGTCTTACCTCTGCTCCAAGGGTATTCACAAAATGTCTAGCTGTGGTAGTGGCTCACTTAAGAGAGCCAAGGGGTTGCTGTGTTTCCCTACCTGAATGACTGGCTCATTGTGGGTCAGTCCCAGATCAGGTAAAATCCCACTTGCAAGTCACCCAGCAGCTTCTCACTTCCTGGGATTCCTGCTGAATTTACCAAAGTCAATTCTAAGAACCAGTTCAGGTACTAACTTTCATAGAGTGGAATTGGACACAAAGTTGGCCAGGGCATTTCTCCCTCGGAAAGGGTAGAGAAGCTGATTGCCCTGGCATCCTCTTTCACCCTCACGGGTCTCTCGACCAGCAAGGCACTTTCTGCAACTTCTAGGGCACATGGCTGCCTCCCACAGCTGTAGTGCAAGGAGCAAGATTCCAGATGAGAGACATTCAGTTTCATTTGAGGGCCTATTGGTCCCAAAGGAGGACCCCTTACCAAATTGGTCCCAGTGACCCAAACTCTGATTCTAGCTCTTCAGTGGTGGCAGGATCAGAGCAATCTAAGACTAGGGGTCCCTTCATTCCCATTTCTCATTCCCTCACCTCACCACGGATGCCTCCTTGCTGGGGTGGGGGCGCGCATGGCGACCTTTCCACTCGGGAGTGTGGTCCCCCAGGAATCTCTGCTCCACATCAACCTGTTGGAACTCAGGCTGTCTTTTTAGCTCTTCAGGTTTTCTCAGCATCTGTCCAGAACAAAGTAGTTCAGGTCAGGACAGACAATACCACAACAATGTGGTACATCAACAAAGCAGGGGCACTCGGTCATCAGCCTTGTGCACGAAGCAATGAAGTTGTGGTCTCTGGCTTACTCCCTGAACACCTCCTAGTAGCAGTTCACCTTCAGGAAGGACAATGTCCTGCGGATGCCCTCAGCAGGATTTCTCAGGGTCATCACGAATGGTCTTTGAATCCCCTAGTGCTGGGGTCAGTTTTGCCAGATGGGGCACTCCTCAGATAGATCTTTTGCAGCCCCAGACAACCACCAACTTCCTCTGTTCTGTTGCAGGCCTCCAGTAATGGGCTCAGTCCCCTGGACACCTTTTTGTTGGATTGGGAAGGGAAGTTCCTGTATGCCTTTCCCCCCTTCCCCCTTCTCTTCAGGGTGTTAGTAAAAATCAGATCCCAGCCCTGCAAAGTGATTCTGATTGCACCAGACTGGGCCAGGCAACCCTGGCACCCACTGCTTCTGTCCCTGTCAGTCCACCCTCCCCTGGGCCTTCCCAGGGTCCACAACCTGCTGACTTGTGCCCAGGGGAGAGTTTGGTATCCGGACCTCAAATCCCTCCACCTCAAGGCTTGGCTCTTGAGGAGTTAGAATTGCTGAATTACACCTTTCTCAAGGTGTCCTTGATATTTTAAAGGCCTCTAGGAAGCCTTCCACTAGGGCCACTTATAATTCCAAATGGAAGAGGTTCTCCATCTGGTGTTCTGGGAAGCAAATTGTCCCAGAATCTGCTGATTTGCCCATTTTGCTGGACTACTTGGTCCATCTTAATTCCTTAGGCCTCAGGCCAGCTACCTTAAAGGTTCATCTGGCAGCTGTCTCTGCTTTTGTATCAGCAGGAAAGCCTGCCTCCCTCTCTTCTCACCCTGTGTTTTCCAAGTTTTTAAGGGGTTACTTCACTAACCCTCTTTTTGGGACCAACCCCTGCCTGGGACATAATGTTACATTGCTCAGTTAATGCAACCCCCTGAACGTTTGTCTTCAGCAGACCTTAAGTTCCTAACTTGGAAAACTGTTTTCCTAGTGGCCATCACTTCTGCCAGACGCATAAGTGAGTTACAAGCCCTGTCAGTGAAAAAGGATTTTATTTCTTTTCACAGAGATAAGGTAGTCCTCAGGACTAACAGAAAGTTTTTACCTAAAGTGGTTTCAGATTTCCATCTTAACCAATCCATCTCCTTCCAGTATTTTTCACTGAGCATTCTTCCTCAGTGAGAGGAGATTGCACAGTTTGACGTTAAAGAGCTTTAAGCTACTATTTGGAACGTACCAAGGGTCACAGGTTCGAATCCCTCCAACTCTTCCTTACCTATGGCGAGGTTGGCAAAGGGAAACCTGCCACTAAGAGGACAGTTGCCAGGTGGATTGTCTCTTGTATCCAATTTTGCTACCAAAAACTAGGTAGAGAACCCCACTCAGGACTGAGGGCCCATTCCACCAGGGATACAGCTGCATCTCTAGCGGCTGCTAGAGATATTCCCATTCTGGAAATCTGTCAAGCTGCTACCTGGAAAACAGTTCACACCTTCACCAAGCATTACTCCTGGATGTCCAGTCCAGGAGATGCTCGTTTAGCACAGCCGTGCTTCAGAGCCTATTTCCTAGTAGGTTCTGACCCTCCTCCATGGAGGTACTGCTGTGTAATCTGCTATGTGTTCATAATATAGCAAGACTTCATGGTGTTTGAAGAAAAATTACTCACCTTAGTAATTGCTTTTCTTCTCATGGAGTCTTGCTATATTATAACCACCTAACCTGCCCCTCTCAGAACTTCTACTTGGGTAAGGGGTTGTGAAATTGGTGCAAACACTGTGTCATGCCATTATAGTTCTTTTCCTTTTTCCCTTTTCTTTAGGATTAGGAAAACTAGGTATTTCTGTTTTACTTGTAGGTTTGGCCCTCCTGGACTTGAGTCTTTGGGGAGGGGGGCTCATTATGCTTGTCAGGGTGATGTTGTTGTTGTTGTTTCTGTTATTGTTATTTCTACTAGTAGGTAGCCATTTGGCTAGTGTAGAGTTTTTTCCACACAGACTTTTGCTTAGTGTTGGCTCCGTAAAGATCTGACAGTTTCAGTTTGAAACTAGCCAGATAGAGCTTTCAGCAAGGCGCTCGCGCTTGGAACTCCAGTCAGCCTGGAGTTAACTCCTTCCTCTCCGGGGCAGTTCAAGTGCTGTGGCTAACTGCTATATGTCATAATATAGCAAGACTCCATGAGAAGAAAAGCAATTACTAAGGTGAGTAATTTTTTCTTTCTGCACCTTCCCTCCATTTCCCCTTGATCCACAAGGTGCTTCTCAAGGCAAAGAGGGACAAGGCCCATGTGATTTTTGGTAGCCCCAGACTGGCTTTGCCACTCTGGTACCCAGATCTCCTCAGCCTCAGCTCCAGGCTCCCGAGGTGGCTTCCAGCCAGCCTGGACCTGATCTCGGTCAACAAGGGGAAGGTTCTCCATCTGGACCTTCAATCCCTGCACCTCACGGCCTAGTTCCTGAACGGCTAGAGTTCCAGGCCTTGGGTCTTTCCGATGAGGTCCTCAACGTTGTTGACGCGTCCTGTAAGGAGTCGACCAGAAAATGCTATGCCTTCAAATGGAAGAGATTCTGCGTTTGGTGTCAGGACAAAGGGTTGGACCCCTCTTCATGTCCATTGGCTAGTATTTTGGACTACCTGTGGTCCCTTTCTCAGCTAGGGCTTCAGTCGACTACCCTTAAGGTGCACCTGGCAGCCATCTCTGTGGGCCGGCAAGCAGTCGGTGGCACAGGAGAAGGTGGTTGGGCGCTTTTTCAAAGGCCTAGACCACATATCCCCTTCGGTGCGAGAACTTCACGTCCGTGGGATCTACTGCTGGTATTGGCTAAGCTCATGGGCAAACCATTGAACCAATGCACAGGTGTGACATCTCTCACCTGTCGTGGAAGACTGCCTTCTTGGTGGCTGTTACATCAGCCAGAAGGATGGGAGAGCTCCAGGCGCTTTCCATCGAGTCTCCCTACCTGGACTTCCACAGGGACAAAGTTGTCCTTCACCCCCTACCCGAAGTTCCTTCCGAAGGTGGTGTCGGAGTTTCACTTTAACCAGGTATTGACTCTGCCAGTGTTCTACCCTAATCACACCTCAGAGGCCGAATATAGGCTCCATACTTCAGACCCTAGAAGAGCGCTCACCTGGCAGACCTGCAGCCAAGCATGCGATAAGCAGGTGGTTCACTTCCTGCATAGATCTCTGCTATAGGTTGGTGGGCATGGTGCCTCCCAAAGTGATAAGAGCTCATTCTACCTGCCATACCGCTGCTTCAGTGGCTGCTTCCAGGGACGTCCCTATTCAGGAAATCTGCAGGGCTGCTACCTGGAAGTCGGCACATACTTTTCCCATTACCACATTGACCTTGAGTCACGCCGGGATGCTGGTTTTGGGACCTCGGTTCTCCAGTCCTTATTTCCCAAATAAAAAAAAGGGGGGGGGGGTGCGCGCTTTGCCTCCTCCACTGCTAGGAGTCTGCCAGACATAGTGGATTGAACAACATATCCACGTCCCTAGAAATACAGGTTACTCGCCTGTAACAGGAGTTCTAGGAATGGTATATGTTCATCCACACGACCCACCCGACCTCCCCAGCTTCGCGCAGTGTGTCATGGGGCGCAACCGAGGGTTTTACCACCTGGGTGGGAGGAGCCAGCTTGAAGACCTTCCAGCAAGATTTAAAGCAGCAAGGAACCTGCCAGACAGTGTGGATGAACTATGTATACCACTCCTAGAACTCCTGTGACAGGTGAGTAATCTGTATTTTCTGTCTCTTGTCTGACGAGAACATTTTGTTGGAAACAGGATGTCTCCTTAACAAGCGCAGGATGAAGAAGTTAATTACCTGGCAAAGGCTTGTTGTGAAAAGAGGAGCAATATTTTTGCTAGGGAGATTGATTCTTGGTGTTAGAAATACCCTCAGATGAAGGACTTTGTTTTCTCTGTACTGCCCTCGTAAGTAGTTATACTGAACAAGCTTTATTTTTTATTTTGCTGCTGTTGATGGGGATAAAACTCTACTTGTGAATTTTATAACTGCCCTTGGTTTTCCTATGCTTCCTGACCACGCGCTTTAGCGACGACCAGGTGGAGTGTGCTTTGCACATTAATGGTCTGGAAATTACAGTGGTCTTATACGGACTCTAGGCCTTTCAGAACCACTTGTTCCCCAGTCCTCTGTTAATACAAACTGAGAACTTCCGTGTGATGCATTACATCAACAGACTGGGGGGGGGGTGGGGAATGACAACTCATTCTTGCCTGTTGTGCAGATAGCAATGAGAGTTTGGTGTTCAGCTCAAGAACACAGTCTAGAACTATTAGCAGTCCATGTTCCAGGTGTCCAGAACGTCTTGTCAAACAAACTAAGCAGGTCACAGTCCAGGATGCACGAGTGGGAACTGCTAACCTTGATGGTAGACAATCTCTTCGAAAGATGGTTCATTTAGAGTTAGATATTTTTGCATCCCCACACAATGCAAAACTGCCATATTTCTGCTCACTCCAGGGCTTGGCGTTTTCTGGTGAGATGCGTTGTCCCTATCCTGGAAAGCGAGATTTCTGTGCGCCTTTCTTCCCTTTTCCGCTAATTCTGATAGTATTTTTCAAGCTGTAGATGGAAGGAGCGACTCTAATACCCATTGCTTCCCTATGGCCTTGACAGATATAGTATTCCCTGCTGCAGCAACTAACAGTGGGAACCCACACTACCTCTGCCCTGTGCAAGAGTTTACTGTCCCAGAAACAGAACTCTTTTTTTTTTTTTTTTTAAAGAAAAAATTTTATTTCTTTTCCAACACCAACAAGACATACAGACATAAAGAACCCGGAGAACCGGGAGCACAATCCCAAACTGGCTGTGCAAACTATGTACAACCCCTATGTACACACACACTGGAAAACCACCCCGCCCAAGAACCACCCATCACAAGAAAGCTATTGAGAGCCACTGTTGATTGAAACAACTCCTTCTCTCATGCTCTCGACTCCCCAATATGCCACTCACAGCATTTGACATCCCAGGATCTCGATTAAGCCTGGCCAACCAGGGCGGATATCCAGTGTGACCCCTGAAAGAGAGAGAGTCCCGCTCCGGTGAAACCCCATCAACCTCAAGTATTCACCCCTTGTCAAACCTATATCCCGTTCGAATCAATTTAAAACTCCAACACTAACTAACATAAGAAACCATCCATGCTATGGGGGAGAAACAGGGAACTCTTGTCCACCTGCACTTGAATTGAAGTCCTTGCCTTTGCATACATGACTCCTGAAGACATAGCTGTAGCTGTTTAGGGTGTCGCAGAAAGTGGCAGATGTTCTGGTGGCTGCTAGAAAACTGTCCACCAGACATGCTTGGAAATGGAAGAGGGTTGCTTTATGGGCCGCTTCCCATAACCTGGATCCATTTACCTGCCTAGTGAGTCATGTTCTAGAGTACCTGCTGTCCTTATTGGATTCAGGCCTGCAGTATTCCTCCATCAGAGGATCTGCTATATGAGCTTTCCAGGGGTGGCTGCAACTGCGGTGAGTATGTCATTGGTCTTGGCACTGCTACCAGCTGGGGACAGCATCAGAGGGTCTTTCATGGAAGATTTTCATGAAATGTGCCGGCCCCTCTAGACCTTTGGGAAGAGCCTTGTTTACCAGTGTAGTAAGCGTACGTGCCACTGGTGCAGGTCGTGGGGCTGGGGGAGACTGCAAATCTCCCGTTTCCTCAACTCACCCAACTGTCAGACATTGGTTGAGTGCTCGACTGCGTGTGAGCTGCCTTTAGTTGACGGCCTGGGTGAGAGCTCCTTGGTACCTACATCAGGCTTGTCGATCTCGACGCCAGTCAAGCAAGAAGTCGGGATCTTTCTGGAGCCTGATCGACTGGCTGTCTGAGGATTTCAAGGAGTCAAGCTTCTAGATCCCATTGCTCCCAGTCCTCACTCAGAAGGACGTGGCTTGGTCGGTGTTTCCGATCATGTCACTTTGGAACCAGTCTTAGCTGGTGGTTGTGCCTCTGAAGCCAGTGCTCCTTAACATCGCTGGGCACGTGATCTGCTATGACCCTCCAGAGGGCGTCTCCTTGACCTTGGCCGTTGGGTCGAGGTTGAGATGCTGCTCTTTGTCTTATTGTGCTGCAAGGTGGCACTATGAGGAGCTGCTGTGGCAGCAGTACGTGGCAGAGTAGGACTCTGACCCTTGGACCTTTGTTCAACTAGCAACCACCAGTCATGCCTGTATCAGTCCATCCACGACATATGTCCCCAGCATCTGCTTCTGCACCCCTGATGGTGGAGCTGCCACTTCCGCAGCCCATGGTGGGAGCTCCTAAGAAGGAGTTTGTGCTGCTACTGGCTTGTCAGGCTGGCTCTCGGAAATCACCCAGAGGACACACGTATAGTTCACGGCAACAGATGTACAAGTGCTATCTCTGCAATAAAAATCACAGAATTATTTCCCCTTCCATCATTTGGGATACAGTTAAAACCGTTCTGAGAGGAGGATTTATAGCTTACTCTTCCTGGAAAAAAAAGGGAAAGGATGTGTTGGCGAGCTTCAAATTAAACTCAGCACTGCAATCCTTCCTACAGGGAGACCAGTCTGTCTGCCTACAGATTCAGCAGGTGAAGCAGGACCTGCAAAAAAAATACTTGATTCCAAGGTAAAGCAAGCCTTGCTGTACCTTAGACACTACCAATAAGAAGGGGTCCACGGGGAGCTCGAAACCTGGTGAAGAAACTCCGGGCACACAAAAAAAAAGGGCATGTATTCCCCAAATGTTTCTTTGGTACTGGTCTTTTCGCCAAACACCCCTACGCAGTACAATCTGTTTTGGCCACATTCTGTAAATGGCTATGCTCCGCGGATCCAGCGGTGTCATCCCAACAGCTGCTTAATTATCTGCCTTGTATCCCCATGCCCAAATTTGATGAAACAGAAGCCCTTAGTTTGGAGGCACCCGTAACGACTGAGGAGCTACATCGCACCCTCTAAGAAGCTAGTTTTAGAAAGTCACCAGGTCTTGGAGGGTATTGGCTGAATTTTATAAGACATTGAGGCTGGTACTGGTCCCCTTTCTCCTCCATGTTTATAATGCTACCCAGCAAGGTGACCCTCTCCTGCCATTGTGGTACTACACAGTTGTTTCGGCTCTTACCCAAACCTAATAAAGACCCATGATATGCCCTCTCATGTAGAGTGAGTTCCCTATTAAACTGTCCTAAAATATATAGGTTTATATTGGCCCATAGGTTAGAGACCTTACTGTCTCATTTGATAGATCCGGACGAAGTGGGTTTCATCCACAATCGTCTCGTGCATGACAGTATAAGGCAAACTGTTATGCTAGAGGACTACGCTGCCACCCACAAAATCCCATTCGTCCTATTAAGCCTTGATACTAAAAAGGCTTTTGATCGGGTGGCATGGCCTTTGGGCAGTATTGACAACTTTTGGCTTCTCAGATACCTTCCTAGTCTCCCTGCAGAATATTTATTATTATTCCCAGGCATTTGTATGTTTATATGTCTCCCTGTCGGATTATTTTTCATTACGGAAAGGGATGCGACAGGGATGACCCCTATCCCCCCGTTATTTGCATTATATTTAGAGCCCTTAGCCAGTCACATCCACCAAACCCCCCTCAATCACTGGGTTATCACTGGAAGGCAGGGAATATAAGCGATCTTTGTTCGCCGATGACCTGCTTCTCACGGTTACTTCGCCCAAGACCTCTATTCCTGCAGTGTGGGACATATTCCGGAGTTTTGCACAGATAGGCTACAAACTTAACTTGAAAACAGAAGTCCTTATTCTCCATCACTGCCCCTCAAGCGAGCTTTCCCCTTTAAATGGCACAAAACAGCCTTAGGTATATGGGAATCAAAATTAGTAAAAACCTGGACCAGCTTGAGTTATTAAACCTGGAGCCCCTAAGACAGCAAATAGCAGAAGATCCTTCTAATTGGTGGCAGTTACATTTAGGCTTCTTCCAGTGCATAGAAACCATCTGTCAAAATATGCTCCCACAATATTGTATTATCTCCAAACTCTCCCTCTTATGCTTGATAAAACCTACTTCAGAGCTTGGCATGAATTAATATCTCATTTTATTTGGAATGGACCCCCCTTCCGAATTAGATTCAGTTTTACAACTCCCAAAAGGAAGGTAGGGGTAAATCTTCCCAACCTGACTCACTATACATTGGCAACAAATACATGTACTATTTTGATCTGAATTGCCCCCACCTTCTATCTGTACTGGAAGCAAATTTAATTTGTGCTGAATGACCTGCACAATTATGATCCATATTTATTTGGGACCCCGTCTTACCTAAACTAATTTCCACCAATACATGACCACCACATTTAAACAATGGCTTGTGATAAACCACTCTCTCCTCCCAATACCTACAGGAGGTTTTATTTAAGAGCCATGGCATATGACTCTACTTAAGGACTGAATCATTGGGTTGGAGCCCTCAGGAATGGGGCCAAGTTGGGACTCTGCCGTATATACCAGGTACTCGATGTCTCAGGAACCATACCCTTTGGTACCCTGCAAACTGGATATAATCTTCGTTTGGCAGACCATTTCCGATATTTACAGCTAAGATTCTACATTGGAGGTAAATCCCAAGAATACCACAGCTTACCACATAGGCTCCCTGCCCTTCCCCAATTTATAATTTTCATATCCTTAAAGGCCATACTCAAGATCACATTATTGGGCGTACATATTAAGCTTTACAAGAAACGTCCCCGGAAACCACATTCTCTGTTCTACAAAGGTGGAAATCTGAACTTGGTATGTTAAACACTCTTGAGACTGGGACCAAATTTGCCCCCACACCTATCGCCTCACATCCTCAACATACTGGAGAAAGTTCTCATGGAAGTGTCGTAACCGATATTCTAGGATTGTGGATATGTTGTTAATCCACACTTATTGGCATGTCCCTTTCCCCCTTTAAGGATCGCCGGAAGTCTTCAAACTAGCTCCTCCCACCCACCCGGGTGATATAACCCTCGGCTCCACCCCATGATGCCAGATCTTCCTTTACACTGGAAGATTCAGGTTGCCTCTTTCATGCTTCCACATCTTGTAGGCCCTGGCTTCAAAACCTTCCATTATTCCGAAAATTCGTCTAGTTCACATTAGCGATCAGGACTGCTTATCTTTGATTATGGAAGACCAGTCTAGCCCCGGATGTTACTGATGTTTGTGCGGCCAGAAAATGTCTCGCACCGATCCCCACACTGCTTGCTTCTATTGCTTGGGTGTCTACCATGACACCTCGAAGTGTGATTTGTGTCTTGCATTTCACCCTAACGTCCTCGACGACTGTCTCTCACCCTGAAGTTTGGGAGGCTGGAAAAACTAAACCCTCCGGTGAAATCAAAGGAGGCTCGGTGGGTGGTTTCCGTAGCTGCGGGATCTGCTGAGCAGTTGGAACGCATGCAAGCCTTCGAGGAGGAAGCAGCTCGTGCCGGGGAATCTTCCTCCTGGAGCTTCTTCGTTCTGCTCAACCTGGGCGCCACCTTCTCGGGTTCCTTCCGAGAGTTGTGCCAGTCTCTCCCGACTGAGGGAGAGAGTCCTGTGGGTTCGCACTCTGCTCGGTCCCGTAAGCGGGAAAAGGACCCGGGATCATCTTTGTCTCGGCGAAGACGTTCTTGGGATCGGGAGAGTTATTGGCCCCAGGAACTGGCATTCTCGACATTGGTTGAAATTGCCTCTTCGGCCGCTGACTTCTCGGCTTTGCCATCTGGCCAGTTGACTGAAGTGTCGATCGAGGTTGAAATAATCATCGACCCTTTCTTTCCCCGATGAGGAGACCCAGCCCGCTGGGAATGCCATCGAGGAAGTGGTCATAGAAACATAGGTCCCCGACCATGGGAAATCACCGGTCTCGCCGGTGTCTACTGAGCGACTGAATCGGCCCATCCGATCTCGATCGAGGTCTAGGACCCCATCGACCAACAGGCCGAGGAAGACCCACAAGCACTAAAAAAAGAGGCGACGCTATTGGTCGTCCTCATCCTCCTTGGATAAAGAGAGGCTGTGGCAGAAACTCTGGCACTATGAGGAACTCATGTGGCAACAGGTGATTCTGTTCGGGTACAAGCTGATCCCGGCTTCTACCCTGGCCATTACTTGGCTTTCACCTCCCAGGCCAAAGCCGACTCCAGAGCCGATTGTTGGCTCCCCTGCCCATGGAGCTGGCAAAATCTCCGGTTCGGCCTAAACCGGTCTCTCCACCGATCGTGGTGGAACCACTGCCCAAGAAGCCTGTGGGAAGGGCTTCTTCTAAGGAAGATAGACCAGACACCGGGCTTCCCCGGAGTCTTTCGGTCACTGTCAGCCCGGACCACCCTCGGCAGGTCAAAGGTGACCTGGGCGATTGACCGTTGTATCCGGATTCCTCTGATTCGGATGAGACTGGCCTGTATTCTCATCCCGGGGATGACAATTAGGCTTGTGGGATAGAGACAGGGGAAGGTCCTTCATCCTTTCAGGGCATTCTTCTCATCTGAGTCTATAGGGATGCCCCTGGAACCTACCCAGAAAAAAGCGGAGTACCCTGTCATGGACATCCTCAATAGAGGGGATATCCCGATGGAGGCCTTTTCTGTGGTTTTGGCCCGACCTTAGAACTTTGGCAGTGCGCTGTCTCCTATTCTGCTCCATCTGTCCGCATGGCCCGCAAGTATGTGGTACGAATGGGATCCCTTGTGGGGTTCACGGAGCAGCCTTCGGCCGAGAGCCTGGTGACCGCCTCTGTATTCAGGCATACTGGCAGTTCTGCTGACACTGACCTCCCGAAAAAAAAGCCAATCTCCTGGATCATTCAGCTCGAAAGGTCTATGCAGCCTCATCTTTAGGCCTTCGTCAGGCAAGTTCGGCCATCATCATGGCACACTTCTCCCATGACCCCTTGGGGTCTTTGGATGAAGTCTTCACACACCTCCCCACGGACATGCAGATCACGGTCAAGCAGGTCCGGGATCGGGGCAGTGCTGTTGCCAAACAGCAGCTTCAGACGGCCCTGGACATTGGGGATTCTTGTGCCTGCTCGATGGCAGCCGCAGTTGCCTCTCGTCACAGGGCTTGGCTGAGACTCCCCTCTTTTCCAGCAGATATTCTGCACAAACTAGCTGATGTGCCTTTCCTGGACACTGACCTTTTCGGCCAAGGTGTGGCTGGTCACCTTCAGCGTATTGAGCAGTACAATGCCACCTTGGATGCTACTTCTGCTAAAGGTTCTTCAGGCAAGAAACAGCAGAAGAAGCCTTTTCAGCACTCTTCCCCTGTGACACAGCAACCCTCCTTTCAAGGAGGACAGCAGGCTCAAGCTTGGCACCCCGGCCTAAGCCCGGGCCCTCCCAGGCCCGTGAAGGAGGCAGAGGTTCAGGTCCTGGATCCTCCTCCTCCTCCAAGCCTGCTCAGTGACTGTGCGGAGGCCGTCAGCTCCGCCACTTTCTTTCCGCCTGGTCCGTTGTCACCCCAGACAGGTGGGCTTTGGAAGTGGTTGGTCCTGGACTGCCTCTGGAATTTGAGCGGCACCCTCCAAGCCGAGCCCGCACCCCTTGGGAGGAAAAAGTATCCGTCCATACTCAGTCGGCTGTCCGAGACATCTCTCAGCTCCTCCTCAAGGAGGCAGTAGCTCCGGTGGTGGATTCTTCAGCAGACCCAGGCTTTGTCTCCAGGTACTTACTGGTGCCCAAGCAGACAGAGAGGCTGGCACCCCATTCTAGATCTGCACAACCTGAGTCAGTATCTCAGGTCACGCACCTTTCGGATGGTCACTCTGTCCCAGATCATACCATCCTTGGAGTGAAACGTGGTTCTGTTCACTGGATCTGCAGGATGCATTCTTTCATGTCCCAATCCTCAGTCTCATTGGCGGTTCCTCCGCTTCAGAGCTGTAGGGACCCTATACGAGTTCCGAGCCATGCTGTTTGGCCTCTCATCGGCCCCACAGGTCTTCACCAAGTGCATTTCAGTGGTGGCAGCCCATCTCAGGTTTGGGGGGGTGTCAGAATTTACCCCTACCTTGACAATTGGCTCTTAGCAGGTCCCACTCAGCAGGAGGTGGAGAGGTCCAGGGACCTGGCCCTGCAGACCTGCTCCCAACTGAGCCTCTTGATCAACAAGGCCATGTTGGGACTCGTGTCTTCTCAGGTGATGTGCTTCATCGGGGCAGAGCTAGACTCTCATCAAGCCAGAGTTCAACTCCCGGCAGAAAGGGTGGAGGTTCTCTCTTCCTTTGCACAATCATTTCTGGTTGGGTTATTGAGCTCTGCTTGGGACTTTTTGCGCCTTCTGGGTTACGTGGCGGCGTGCACCTCCATGGTCTGTTGGGCCCGGTGACACATGCGCCCCTTCAATTGGAGCTGGTCACCCAGTGGACTCAGCGCCACGGTCATTTCGACCAGCTGATCACTGTAACCCAGAAGTTGTGGGACGCTCTCCAATGGTGGACCGCCCCAGACTGGTTGCAGGAAGGGATCCTGTTTGATGGCTGTCCTCACGACTGATGAGAGAGACATTGGCTGGGGAGCCCACGTGGGGGACGAAAGGACCCATGGCTTCTGGACCCCGGAGGAGCCCCAATACCACATCAGCTTGATGGAGCTCAGAGCAGTCAGGCTGGCACTGTCAGCTTTCGCTCCTCTGCTCCGGGGTCAAGTGGTTGAAGTCCAGACGGACAGTACCATGACCATGTTCTACCTCAACAAACTGGGTGGCATGCACTCTTGTCTGCTTTGCAGGGAGGTGCTCCACATCTGGACCGTCGTCAGCTGTCTGGAGGCAGATCTCATAGCCATTCATGTGGCAGGAGCCTCAAACCATCTGGCGGATGCTCTCAGCCACTTAGATGAGACATCCTGTGAGTGGTCTCTTCATCCAGCGGTAGCTTACAGCCTGTTCTCCCACTGGGGCCGACCAATGGTGGACCTGTTTGCCTCCAGGGAAAACACTAAGCTGAGGCTGTTTCATGCCCGCTCCCCTCAGCAGGGCTTGCTGCAGGGGGATGCCTTCTCGAGGCCGTGGATCCCAGGTCTCTTCTACACCTTCCCTCCATTTCCCTTGATCCACAGGGTGCTCCTTAAGGTGAGGAGTGACAAGGCGAAGGTGATTCTGGTAGCCCCAGACTGGCCGTGCCAGTTCTGGTATCCAGATCTCCTCTGCCTCAGCCACAGGACCCGGAGCGGCTTCCAGCACGCCCGGACCTGATCTCTCTGTCAGGGGAAGGTGTGCCATCCGGACCTTCAATCCCTGTGTCTCTCAGCCTGGTACCAAAGCGGCTAGTGTTCCAGGCTTTGGCTCTTTCCGAGGATGTCCTCACCATGGTGGAGGCATCCAGAAAGGAATCGACCAGGAAATGTTATGCCTTCAAATGGAAAAGGTTTTCCATTTGTTGTCAGGGCATGGGCCTGGACCCTCTGTCCTGTCCAGTGGCTAACATTCTTGACTACTTTTGGTCTCTGTCCAAAATGGGTCTTATGTCATCGACCCTTAGGGTGTACCTGGCAGCCATCTCTGCTTACCAGGTTTGGGCCGGTTAGCTGATGTTGGCGCAGGAGACAGTGGTCGGGCGCTTTTTCAAATGCCTGGATCACATATCCCCTCTAGTACATGAACCTCCACCTCTGTGGGATCTACTGCTGGTACTGGCAAAGCTCGTGGGCAAGCCATTTGAACCAATGCACAAGTGTGCATTGTCACACTTGTGGAAGACAGCCTTCCTGGTGGCTGTCGCGTCTGCCAGAAGGACAGGGGAGCTCCAGACGCTTTCGGTGGACTCCCCTTATCTGGTCTTCCACAGGGACAAGGTTGTCCTATGCCTCCACCCGAAATTCCTTCTGAAGGTGGTGTCAGAGTTTCACCTTAACCAGGTGTTAACTCTCCCAGCATGCTACTCTAATTACACTTCGAAGGCAGAGTACAAGCTCTATACTTTGGAACTGAGACGAGCTCTCTCCTTTTATGAGGCGAGGACGGTGGAAATTCAGGGAGAGATTCGCCAGCTGTTTGTCACATACAGTGAAGTCGCTTCTGGCAGACCTGCAGCAAAACTGACTATTGCAAGGTGTATTACAACTTGCATAAGTCTGTGCTATTATCTGCATCAGTGGCTGCTTCCAGGGACATCCCTATCCAGGAAATCTGTCGGGCTGCTACCTGGAAGTAAGCAAACACCGTCATTACCCATTACCACATTGACCTCGAGTCACACTGGGATGCTGGGTTTGGGGCCTCAGTTCTCCAATCTCTATTTCCGAAGTGCGTATCGGTGGGGGTGTGCACCTTGCCTCACTCCTCCTGGAGGACTGCTAAGAGTCTGACAATAAGTGTGGATGAACAACATATCCTAGAAAAACAGGTTACTCACCTGTAACGGTAGTTCTAGGAGTGGAATATGTTGTTCATCCACCTGCCTCATTTCTTCGACTCTGGCGCTAAAGATCTGGCGATGTAGAGGGCCGAGGTTATACCACCTGGGTGAGTGGGAGGAGCTAGCTTGAGATCTTCTGGCCATCCTCAAAGGGGAAAGGGGCATGCTAATAAATGTGGATGAACAACTTATACCACTCCTAGAACTACTGTTACAGGTGAGTAACCTGTTATTTCTGCTCCCTAGATATAGTAGCTAAAGTCACAGATCAGACCAGGGCGGTATGGTGGAGGGGGTGCTGCCATCGCTTGGCAACCATAGCGCATATTTTCTGGGATTGTTCACATATCCAACCATTTTGGCAAGAAATAGGAAAGCAATTGGAGGATGTGTTTGATTTCCCTTGGGAGGTTACTCTGTCCCTGCTGCTGTTAGCCAATCCATCAGATAGTACCAGCTTACTCCTCATAGCGGCCATAGCCACCAAAAAGGCAATTACTCGACTTTGGCACATTGCCAAAACCCCCACACTTGAAGCTTGGAGAGCCATTATGATTTATTTATTTATTTAGTTAAACATCAGTTTAGAAACCTTTGAGCCAGAGACTCATTTACAAAGGTACCTCGTCACAAAGAGGACATCAGAACAGTAGTACAAGGGACACAGTACTTACAAACAAAAAAGTTACAGTTCAATTACAATTTTGTTTCAATAGAATACAATCTCCAACGAAGCAAAAGATAACAAAAGGTGCAAAACTTATGGTCGGGGGAGAGCTGGTGGGAGTAGAAGGGAGGGAGATTGGGGAGGAGGAATTAGTAGGGAAAGGAAGGGGGGCGCTCAGTGAGCATTGTCAAACAGAGTGTATATATATATATATATATATATATATATATATATATATATATATATTTTACACTAGGCTAGCCGGCAGTTGCATTTGCGAGAGCTAAGCAGGAAGTTTCTGAGCCTGGGCTTAAAGCAAGCTAAGGTTAGTGAGTTTTGAGACACTGGCAGGGAGGAGGGAGTTATACCAGTGGGGCGCACGGTGGGGAATGCCCTCTGACCTGAGAGGTCCTGGCTCAGAATAACTAGGGTAGCTCTTGACGCAGGCTGCGCGGATCAGGCTTTCCAGCACGGCGAATGGAGTTGGATAGGCCTGTTGGGGGATAGGGCTACTGAGGGTTTTAAAGGTGAGCTGGCATGTCTGATACATGAGTCGCTTCTTCCAGGTTGAGTAGGGTAGCTAAGGTGTACAGCTCACATGTGAGTGAGTCTGGGAGCACCAGTGATAAGTCTGCAGGCCTTATTAACTGTGAGGCGAACCTTGTTGAGGGCAGTCTGATCTGCTGAGCCATAGACCGGAAGGCCATAGTCAATGAGACATGACAGAGGAAGTGACAGCCAGGCGGGGGCATCAGGAGGGAGGCATTTCTTGTGCCGTAAAGAATGCCTAATGTGAGTTGGCTTACAGAATTTAGTGATATATGTCCGTGGAATGAAAGTGCAGGTCAAAGGTTATATCAAGATATTTATAGGGCTGCACCTGGTCAATGACGAGATTGGTGTGGAGGACAGCTAAGGGAAACTTGCTGTACTTATTTTGGGGGTGGGAGAAGAGCATCGTTTTTGTTTTCTTAAGGTTGATAAGTCGGTGCTCAGTGAACCAGGTAGCTGCAGAGTCAAAGACTAGTTGGAGGGAGTTCTGTAGCAGCATGGGGTCATTGTGGGAGGCAACGAGAACAGCATGATAGAGATATACAGCATGATAAGAGATATACAGCACAGAGCGAATGATGTTTAGGTCCTTGGGCAAACTCCCTTATTTTAAAGATAGATTGCAGAAATGGGTGCTATATCAGTTAGCTCACCATCATAATTTTGTGCCATAGAGGGATGGACCCCAGCCAACCACTTTCACACTCAAATTTTTTCCTGGATTATATGTACTATTCTTCATCTGTATCTCTCTTCTCCTTCTCATTCTTCTTCTTTCTTTGCAGGAAGCCTAATATTAGGGTGAAATCGAAATCACAAATATGGCAGGGGAAAACCTGTATACAAAGCACCCTCTATATTGGTGCCTTTCAGTGTTTGTCCGCTTCTCCAGTTACTTCCTTTCTCTGGCCTTTTTCTTTTTTTTCTCTTCTTGCCATCCCAAATACCAATTTTTTTTTTTAAACTGTTTGGGTTTACAATTAACCAGAAACTAGATGGTAAGTCTGTGTATTAATTAACCCACCAATTCTGAGACTTTGAATGTGATTCAGCAAACCTTTTTTTTCCACCATATAACGCATGGGTGATCTGTGTCTCTGTTAATAACCATGAACTGAAATTGCCGTATGCTTATGGCCCTCCTGAAACAGTTACAGAATTTTGAAAGTAATAGAGATACTTAAACATTCTTTGGACTTGTACTACAGTCTATACTTTGTAAGGGAGAATTTCAGTACAAGTCGTTATGCAATATTACAGCTGTATAAGATTTTCTCACATAATTATTATTATGACTGATCAACATTGGAATGCAGCTATGATGTACACATGCATTTACTATTGTTTCAATGAAAACAGACCAGGTTTAAAATACAAAAAACAGAAAACCCAGAATTGGCTGTGCTGCACACTGAGCTGGGTGCCGGGTGAAAACAGAGCCTAAATGCAAATACAGAAACTAGCACTCAGTGTACATAATGATAGTAACTTTTATTGCAAAAAAAAAGGGCAGCTCCAACAGCATCCCCTTGAGGAAGAGGGTATGCCTTAAAAGCGCCTGGGTTTTCTCATGGTGGCTAGTCCCAGATATGTCCACTCACTATTTTGTACCATCCTTTAGATAATTGCTCTTTTTCCCAGTGGATGTTCTGAGTGCTGTTTTTTTGCAGTACAAGTTACTATCTGTATGTGGGTTGAGTGCCAGTTTCTGTGTTTGCATTTATACCATTACTGCAGCAGGGCATTTGGTTCTGCTTCCTGGAACTGCAAGACTTGTTCAACATCCCAATCTGTCTGTCCTTCTGGCTGTACCTATGGTTCGACACAGAGGGTGTTCTCTATCATTTTCAGGTCATTCTCTTTGGCCTGTCTGCGCCCAGGGTGTTTAATGAGTGCATGGCAATGCAGGCATTATTCTTGCAGCGCAGTGATGTGAGAGTGTATCCCTACCTGGACTACTGGCTGATTGCTGTGCCCTCCTGGGAAGCTGTACAGTGGCCCAGAGATCTGGTCCTCCAGATCTGCAGAGACTGGGGGGCCTGTTGGTCAACCCGGACAAGTTCGAACTGAACCCTTCATAGGTGATAAAGTTTGGGGTAGAACTAGACTCACTGTGGGCTAAGGCCTGTCTATCTCTGGACCAGACTCAGGAATTTACCTACTTTGCCTGGCTGATCACCAGACCGAAGGTACGCTGCAGAAACTGGACTGTCCAGAACCATCGACTCTGCCTGCTGACGGGCTGCTGCAGTTCTTTAATTTTTTGCTGCTGCCGTTTCCTCTCTGAACCTTAAGCTAATGTTATGTTCTGATTGTGGTACTTAAGTCTCTCCAAATTGTCTTGTAAATCCTAACTTAAACGTGAACCTAAGCCTGCTTACAGCAATTTTGCACTCCAAGGGTAGTTTGAAGTGCAAGTTCATTTAGGCGGCAGGTTTGTAGATTGTAAAATATTACAGCTCTTTTTGTTTTAAGGTCCAGTGGTAAGCTACCCTGGATCAGAAACTAAGTTTAAAGTGATAGTTTTTTCTGTTTAGACCAGATTCCATTTGGGTCACAGTTGTAAGCTTTGCCTTGCAAATAATTCAATTTCTCTGTCACTTTCTGCCCTTCTATCTCCTTTCTGCTTGAATGTTTACACCCACTCTGCCATCCCCTACCTCCAGCCTTTATTAAATACTCTCCCTCCCCCCTCGGCACCACCCCTAGCAATGTTCATCCTCCCCTCTCATTAATATTGCAACTCCTCTTAAAGATACAGAGTGCAGCTATTAGGCCTAACACTTTTCCGGTCTTCCCTTTAAAGAGATCTTCCTATATTCACCATCTGCTTGCCTATCAGCTTTGCTTAGTGCCTGCTATGCTATCTACTGTGCAGTTCCATACCTGGGCTTCCTCTCTTGCTACCCCGAGTATTTTTCAAGTTGCCTTGGTACCCCCTGTTCTAGCTAATAACATCCTATCTTAACCTACATTTTATATCTTAGAATAGATCCACTGTGCCTGATCGTGCTCCCAGTGAGCAGCGCGGCTAATCCTGCTAGCTGCCCGTACCTCTATCCTCCTGACGAACAGGACACCTTCAAATCTGGTTAAGTGTCCGGGCTAGCACTGTGTGGGTTTGATAGGTGGCCACCTGCTGCCACCCTCCTCTAATTGGACTGCTGCTCTCTGCTCGGCCACTGTTTGGCCCTGCCTTTTCTCTGTTGGATTATCAGTCTCTGGGCTTGGCGCCCTCTGCTTTGCATTGACTCTTGCCAAACACTACTGCTATCTGTCTAGTCTCCCATTGGTTCCTTATAAAATTCCGCCACTAGGGGTGCCGTCTAACATATCTTGAATAGGTCTTCATTTCCTCACTGTAATCTTTTCCACAAGTAGAGCCTCTGGCTGGTCTGCTTTCCTAATTAACCTTTGTGGGGCTTTACTTTCTGCTTCTCTGATCCACTTCTAAATAATTACGCTAGCAGGAAACTCTTTGTTGTTTTTGCTCTCTCTCTCTCATTTCGGCCAAGGGTTAAAACGGTGGAACACGGTCACCCTTGGCAGTCTTAATTTTACACACACTATCTCTTTATCCCTAAGAGCTAATCCTCTGTCTTAGTATACCACTAGCCTTCCTACCCAAGTCAAATAGTAACACTGTGGCGAAGTATAGTCTGCTATGGGCACTCTTGTCATTTGTCCTTTTACTCAGCCTGGACACTGCCACATGGGCTCTCCCATGTAACCAAATGACAGAAGACTCCTCCAAGGCTTACCACAACTATATTTTCTCTAACTTGATTGTAGAGACAAAGCCTGATCTGCAACCTTACCCTATCCTCTTTGTTAGCGGCAGCATCTATTACCTTCTACATGCCAGGAGGAAGCTGCCATGGAGATGTGCTTTCACCCTAACCTGTCACTGTGCAAGGCTTTGGTTCCTAGCCATTATCATTATTCTGCTGTCTGGGGACGTCGGACTAAATCCAGGTCCACCTACCTGTTTCTTTTCCCCAAATGAGTTATCTGGCATGTCCAAGAAAGGATTATTAATTGCCCATATCAATATCAGAAGTCTTACCTGTCACCATGCGGAACTCGAGGCCTGGGTGAAACTCTACAATCCTGATGTACTCTGTCTCACAGAAACTTGGCTAAAACCTGGAATACCTGATGACGTATGCTCTTTGCCTAACTATTCCCTGTTCCGGGGGATAGATCCTCATCCAAGCGTGGAGGTGGAGTTGCCCTATTCTTCAAAAACCACCTCAACATCTCTATTGTCCTGGCATCTGCCTCTCCCGCAGTGTGCGAATTCATACAGGCAACTATTGTATTGGGGGGAAAAGAAGTTTCATATTATCTGTGCCTATAATCCCCCTGCTGGGGGAATAGTAGGCCTTCAAGAATTCGACGACATCACCTCCCAGACTGTAAATCATAATGAGGCTATCATCCTAGGTGATCTTAACCTCAGTTGGTTAGGGTCAGCTCAAATGCCCTTGCAATCACTCACGCTTAGTTATAATTTTCACCAGTTGATCTCTGAAGCAGCTAGAGCCACGTCATCCCATCAGACGGGTACACTCCTAGACTGGGTGATGGTTAACCGTATGGAACATGTGTCAAAAGCAGGAATCCTTGCAGATGCACTAACAGACCACTCACCCACTTTTTGTATCCTATCTATGGTTGCGCCTCCATCAAGACTAATCACGTTTACAAATCTAGCTCATATTGACCAGGATGCATTTCTTTATGATGTCTCCAATATCGACTGGGCAGGTATCTATCAAACAAAGGATGTGGAGGTTGCTCTACAGATATTCATAAATAAATTTCTTACCATTCAATATAAACATGCCCCCAAGACTACTGGGAGGGTCAGAGGAAAACAGACGAGGTGGCTGCATAAAGACCTCCTTGCTAATCTGCGCCAGAGGGACAGGCTTTGGATTCGCTACAAACAAACTGGCCTACAGTCAGATCTTATTGTCTATCGTGAACTAAGGAACAGATGTAAGAGACAAGTTAGAGTTGCTAAAAGCAAATACTGCAAGGACCTTCTACAAAACTCAGCCTGCGACCCGAGGAAATTCTGGGCCCATGTCAAAACATTTCTCGGTACTCCGCAGTCGGTCACTCCTGATGAAATTATCATAAATGGGGCACATTGTAATGACCCTAGGACCATCTCAAACAGTGTTAACAATCCTTTCTCTGATCTCTCATACTATACCTTGGCTTTACAACCTAGTGAATCGCACTCCAATCTACCTACCACACTACCATCAGACAACCATACTGCCCTATCATATGATGCTCCTCCAGCGCCACCATTCTATTTCAAGGCTATATCGAGCGGAAGTTCTGAAATTACTGAGATCCATATCTGCTAGTACCAGCTCTGGTTCTGACTCACTGGAACTTCGTCTTCTTAAGCTGGGTGCTCCGCTCATTGCCTCTCTGATTGCCAGAATTTACACCTTATCCCTTATCCATAGCACTGTGCCAGACCTATGGAAATCTGCAATAGTAATGCCTGTCTTTAAAAAAGGTGACCCAAAGGACATGGCCAATTAGACTTATAGCAGTTCTCTCTGTCCTTAACAAGATCCTAGAGAAAATAGTTGCATCACAGACCATTGACTACCTTACACGCTACAATCTCCTCTGACACTCAACATGGTTTCAGAAAAGGACATAGCACCACCACGGCTCTTCTTCAACTAACTACTGATATTCTGTCCAACATGGACTCTGGAAAACTCACAGGTGCCATCTTCATTGACCTCACTAAGGCTTTTGACCTTGCAGACCATCGCCTTCTTCTCTCCACTCTCCATAAATTCCATTTCTCTACCCTTGTGGACTGGTTCTGTAGCTACCTGTCAAACAGGTCGTAAGCTGTCAAATTTAACTCCTTCCTGTCCAACACATCTACTATCAACCTTGGGGTCCCCCAATGCTCTATCCTTGGGCCCTTTCTGTTCTCAGTTTTTATCATAATGCAGCTGAGGTCCTGGAATCCTGCTCAGCTATTCTGTACGCTGATGACTTGATCATCTATACTAATTCTTCTAGTATTGCCTGCATAAACACATCACTTACTTCAGACTTCAATAAGGTCTTAGACTGGCTACTAGACCGTGGCTTGTACTAAATGAAAAGCAGCCATGCTTCTGGGTTCTGCACGAAGATTAAGACCTGTTCTAGTTTGCTGGAGGTTCTTCACTCAGGAGGATTTCCACTTGAAATTGTTACTTCTTTCAAGTACCTTGGGATCCTTCTGGACCAGTCCCTGGATTTTAATTCGCAGATTCAGTCCTCGTGCAAAGCTGTAAACCGGAACTAGAGTAGCTTACAAACGAAGCAAGACAGCCACACCCTCGCCAAATTAGCAATTGCGCGAGGTATTCTGCTCTCAGCCCTTACTTATGGTGCCTCTATTCTTGCCTCTGCCTATAAAACCTCCCTACTAAAATGGGACGTAACTTATAACTTAACAATATATGCCGATTTGCCTCTTCGTCGCCTCGACTCAAACATCACTGCCTTCTTTATAAGGATCTGAACTGGCTCTTACCCTTTGCCAGTAGACAATACTACCTTGGATCACTAATGGACTCGATCATCCTGGAAAAAAACCCATCCCAGCTGGTGGTGTTGCTGGTCCCTCAGCCATCCTCCCGTGGCCTGCGATCAGCTGACAAATCCTTGCTCTGTGTTCCGACATGTCGGACGACTAAAGGCACAGGGACCTTCCAGTTCTCTGCTCCCAGGCTATGGAATGCTCTTCCACTCGACCTCTGGCTGTCTCAGTCTCACTTTGGATTTAAAAGTGAATATTGTCGTTGTCTATCCTTACCTGATGCTTGTACATGCTTTGACCCAACCTGAAGCTCCTGAGACTTACCAGTAATGTCACCCCTGCTCTAATCCAGCTCCAAGACTGTCTTCTCTTCCCCTCCCCATATTTGTCCTTCTCTTTGTAAATAATTTCTTGACTACTAGCTCTCTTCCTTCTCGAACCTTGTTGCTGACCATCCACTGTTGTTTTGCCAGTTACCACCCCTGACCTTCCTTCTGTCAGTCTTTCTTGTTATGTTTGAACATTCCTCACATTTCTCTCTATATAACTTTACTATCTTATTAACCCTTTCACTCCACAGGTTGGGTCCATGGTTTCTGCACTTATTATATATCTTACTGCCATTATCTGTATAATGCTTGCCATTATTTTTTGTTGTTTCTACCCATTGTATTTTTGAAGCACTGCTGTACTGTTCCTCTATTTGTATTATTATACCCATGTTGCTGTTGTTCAACTGTTCTCCTTTTGTTGTACTCTCCCAGGTCGTGCCTGAAAATAGTCATTTTATGGCTAGTGCACCTACCCGGTTAACAAAAACTAAATAAATAAATGTGAGGTTTGGAGGTGGTGCCTTATGTGGGATGTCATCCACTGGTGGCTGGTCCCTCAACGTCTGGAAGAAGGAATCCTGTTTGTCTGCCTAGAAGTGAGTCATACTCATGATGGACATGTCTGTGATTGGACGGGAACACACCTGGAAGACCACAAAGCCGACTGTTTCTGATCACTCCGGGAGTTCTGTCACCACATCAGCCTGCTGGAGTTTCATGCAGTATGGCTAGCCGTATCGGCATTTGGTTCTCTGATCAAGGGTCAGGTGGTGCAGGTCCAGACTTACAATACCACGACCATGTTCTACCTGAACAGGCAATTTGGAACTCACTACCTTCCCTTGTGTTGGGAGGCCTTCCGCACCTGGACTCTAATGCACAGCCTGGGTGCAGATCTCCTGACAATCCTTGTCATGGGAGTTCACAGACATCTGGCAGAAGCCATCAGCAGGGTGGGAGAGACACTGCATGAGTGGTACCTGCATCAGGAGGTGGTAAGCTACTTGTTCTTCCAGTGGGTCACCGCTCTGGTGGACATGTTCGCTTTCTCTGGAGAACAGAATGCTGAGGCTGTTTTGTGCCTGTCCCCCACTGTCCATGACACTGTTGGGGGGGGGGGTGCCTTTGCAAGACCGTAGACCCCAGGCCTCATGTACACCTTCCCATTGATCCATATGGTGGTGGTCAAGGTCCAGGAGGATAAGGCATACATGAGCCTGATGGCTACAGATGGTCCTGGTACCTGTATCTTCTCTGACTCAGTAGGAGGCCTCCGTTTCAATTGTCTGTTTCTCAGGCCCTGCTTACCAGACAACAGGGGAAGGTCCTTCACCCATACCTTCAGTTCCTGCACCTCTCGGACCAATTTCTGAACGGCTAGAGTTGCAGGCTTTGGGTGTCTCAGAAGATGAGTTCCACATTCTGGAGGCCTTCCAAAAGGAGTCGGCTTGCAAATGCTACCCATTTAAGCAGAAGAGGTTCTCGATCTGATCCCAGGGCAAGGAACTTGATCCTCTTGCTTGCCTTGAGGCGAGACTCATGGTATTCCTCTTGTCCCTCTCACAGTTGGGACTATGAGTGACCACCCTGGCAGCCATCTCTGCTTACTAGGTGCAGACTGGCAAGCCAGTGGTAGCCCAGGAGAAGGTGGTCACCTCCAGTGCGCGAACCACTGCCACCATAATAGCTACTGCTGTGCTCACGAGCAAGCTATTTGAGCCTGTGCAGAGGTATGAGATGTCACACCTGTAGTGGAAAACTGCTGTCTTGGTGGCTGTCATGTTGGCTAAAGGGATTGGTGAGCTTCAGTCGCTCTCGATGGAGTCTCCTTATGTTGTCTTACAAAAGGTCATCCTTCGGTGCTACAAAGTTCTTTCCGAAAGTGATACTGGAGTTTCTCCTTTACCAGGTGATAAACTTTCTGATATACTTAACCCTTCTTTGGAGGCTAACAGCAGGCTCTATACTTTGGACCTGCAGAGGGAACTCACTTGTTGTAAGGCGTTCACGGCTGGAGTTCAAGGTGAGGCTCACCTTGTTCATGACTGTGACAGGGTTGAATAGGACCCTATCGCAGTTGTTATGGAGCGTTTGAATGCAGGGATTTATGATGTTCTTTCCTTTCCTGTCTCTTGACTGTCTGATTGCGCAACCAGATTTTCCTGTGAGAGCCTAGGACTTGATCTCCCCGACAGTCTCGCAATTCTGTGCCTCTCGCTATCTTTCAGTCTTCCCTTGCTGTTTCTGTCTTTTCCTCCTTTGCATATCTGCTGGTGTAAATATAAATATATGCAAATCATTATGTGGAAATGCAGCTGATATTGGGATCCCTTTGTTTAGAAATTATACAGTGTTACTGTTGAAATGTATGTAATTATAGTTTGAGATGATTGCAAAAAGCTGTTGGGAACAAGGGGTTAACCTGATACCAGTTTTTAAGCTCTCTTTCAGAAGCTGTGGAAAAGGGACCTCAGTTCTGGGATATTGTGTTCTAGCTGCACCTGCCTGATATTTACAAGAACATTTTAGAAAAAAAAACAGGATGATTGTCAAGAAGGGGGGTTGCAGGGACTTGTAAAAACAAAGCTGCAATTTCTTGCAGGAGACGCACAGATTGAAGGAAAGCTCTGATCTAATCTGTTTATTCTGCCTTTGTAAATAGTTATTCTGAACAATTTTATTCATAATAAAACTTTTTGCGAACTTTAAAACTGCTGCTGGTTTTTCCTATGCTTCCTGACCTGTGCCTCGATGACAGTGACGTATGCTGAAGCCATGCCTGCCTGGCAGACTGGCAGCAAAGCGGATGATTGGCAGGTGGATAACATCCTGCATCGACCTCTGCTATAGGTTGGCTGGTAAGGTGCTTCCCAGGGGGCTCAAGGCTCATTCCACCAGACATCCTGCTGCCTTGGTTGGCTGCCTCTAGGGACATCCCCATGCATAAGATCTGTAGGGCTGCCATCTGGAGGAAAGCACACACCTTCATCTCCCATTAGAGCGTTGTTTATCGTCTTGTCGAGATGCTGTTTTTGAGGCTTTGGTTCTCCCGTCTGTTTGCCAAGTAGGGGTGCACACCTTGCCACACCGTCCCCGAGAACTACTAGGAGTCTGCTGCAGTTTGGACAGTGAATTGGATCCAAGCCCTTAGATATGTAGGTTACTCACCTGTAACCATGAATCTTCCACAGGTAATCTCTTGCAGTAGGTAATACACTTGGGTTATCGCCAGAGGGCGCTATGGTCATGGCAGCTCTTCTGGCAGTCTTTTTCCAGGGGCCGTCCACACGTCTTCCTGCTTCCTGTACAAGAGTGGGCAGTTCCTGGTATCCTTAATTCATTTTCTCTCGTCGTCTTCAGCTTGCACCCAGCAGCTAGTGCAGAGAGCAGCAGTCAGTGACAAGAATCTGAGCTTGAAGCAGAATCTGTTCGTTTCACTTACTACATCGACGAATGTCCAAAGAATCTACAAGCAAGTCAGTGTTATTTCGCTCATGTCTTTAGCAGTAGGAAGATCTACCATTTCGACAACCACACTGTTTGTGTTAGGTGTCTGGGACCCACACACGACACCATCTCCTGCAGTCTTTGCCAGGAATTTAACCAGGAAACCTGTTGACGATGGCTGCAGGAGATAGAATCCTACCTCATGAAGCAGAAATTGTCACTACTAGAGAACCAGGGGGCCCGTCCCAAGGACCCTCTTTCAACTGCTTCACATAAGAAGCACAAAAGGGAGGAGGAGAAGCCCTTCTCAACTCTCTCGGGCAGACACCCATCAATGGCCACAGTCACAGGTGCTCCACCGTCGACAGTGCCCTCTAAAACTGCTTCCTCATCGACGGGGGGGTTTTCACCCTCTTGTCGACGGTGCTTTCAGGTGCTCTTCCTGCAGTTCTGGAAGAACTCTTTGATGGGTCCGTCACCGTCCCATCGACGGGGATAGCTTCCCGTCGACAACTTTTTGTTGACCGGGTAAGTGCACTAGACAAATCCTGCCTATTTTCAGGCACGACCTGGGGGATGGGGATACAGATGAATGCCAACTGACCTTGAACCAGATTAAACTGTTGGTGGTATTTTTAGTGAATGAGGGAAATTTGGCCAGGACACCGGGGAAATTCCTCTACTCTTTTTCGATAACTGCCATGGAATCTTTAACATCCATCTGAACTACCACCAATTCAGACAGATGGGACCTCAGTTTAACGTCTCATCTGAAAGACAAATTCAATACTGATGACAATTTTTCATTCAAATGTACATCCTTCACAGGCATTCTCTCATAGGGGCCAAGCGGACAGAGATCAGGACCCTGGGCTTTACCACCCGGGTGCTAGACCTGCTTACACTGCACAATCCATTTCCTTCACTGTTCCCCTGGTTTCTCAGAAACCTCCTCTCCCTCCTTCTGTGGACATAGCTTCCATGGTTCAGCAGGTTCTCCAAGCCATTAGGCACTCTCAGCCTCCCCCTCCGGGAGAGCTGACCTATCATTCCTGTTCTGCCCCTCCACCAAAATGCTTTCAGGGTGACAGGGACCATTCTGCAGCCTGTTCACCCCCTCATATGAGGAGGATTACCTATCAGATGAGGCAGAATTTCCAGCTGATTTCACTGGACATTTGGAAGATGTGGACTTACAGGACTTGGACTCCCATCCCCATTCCCCTCTTTGTACTATTTCCTCATTAAACGAGGATCTCTCCTGCCAGGTGACTGCCTCTCTTCCAGATGACCCGTGTCTTCACGAAATGATGATATAAATCCAAAAGGTCATGAGGTTTTCATCTACTGAACATGATAAACAAAGAAAGGACATGGCAGATTATCTACAACTGCCAGAGGAGCCAGTAATAGTGGTACCACAACTTAAACTTACCAAAACGCTATGCTGGCGGCCTGGAATCGGCCTTAGGCTTTCCCGACCATTCCCAGGAAAGCGGATTGCCTTTATCAGGCTTCTCTTGATCATCCTTTTCTTTCTACTACCCCAAAGCAGATTTGATAGTGATGACTACGGCTCATGATCGTACTAAATGACCAAAACATACAAGCTACTTACCCCCTGATAAGGATTCCTGTGGGGATTAATTACCTAGGGAAAAGGGTATTCCAAGGAGGTACCATGAATCTTAGGATTCTAAACTGTATGGGGCTCATGGCCAAGTACCAGTGTACTCCGGTCCTCTGCTATAGAACTAGTCAATAAACTCCCTCCTTCTCAGGAGAAGGATCAAGTGTTGGCTACTATATCTACTGGCAACTCCATATCCTGACACCTACTTCGTTAATGATGTGGTCAATACTTCGGCTTATTTGTCAGCTACAGGGATTACCCTCAGAAGCCATGCTTGGCTTCACGTCTCGGGTTCACTACAGATGTGCAACATAAAGTTGTTAATGTCCCCTTTAATGGGACCAAGCTTTTTGGTCCAGGTACCCAAACACTTTTAGATGATCTTCACTTTTCAGGATGAACCCTACATACGGTACATGGCATGTACCATACCGCACAACCATCGTACTGTCCCCAATCCTCTCTTCATACAAAGAGAGGTGGTAAATACAGAGACTCGTACAGAGGCGGATCCTGCAGTCATTCCCAGCCCTCTTCCAGGACCGCCACTTCTGCCGCCAAGGGCTCCCGCTCTCACTCTCCAGGTGGAACTGACCAGCCCGCTTCCCAGTGACCAACTAGGGCATTGCCTAGGCTTCCTGACCAGGCCTCAGAAGCCATGGTTGGTCATTTTGCCCTCCATTTAGAGGCCTGGCAAATGATCACTTTGGACGAGTGGGTACTTCAGATCATTCAGAGGGATCATACACTGGAACTTACCTCATTGTCTCCCTTTCATCCCCCTCTGCTGTCTTCGTTACCCACCTGAACACATTCCTATTCTCCAGGAGGAACACCAGACTCTTCTGTTCAAGAAGGCCGTCTACCCAGTCCCTCCGTCAGAGCACCAACAGGGATTTTATTCCCACTTCTTCCTGGTGCTCAAACGAACTGGAGGTCAGACCTATGCTAGACCTCAGACAACTGAATCTACACATTCACTACAAAAGATTTCGGATGGTCATCTTAACATCAATAATGCCGATGTTAAAACAAGGGGATTGGCTATGCGCATTAGACAAGAAAGATACCTACCTACATATCCCCATCCACCCCTCCCACCACCGGTTCCTTTGTTTTTACCTGCTAGGACAGCATTAATTCGGGGCACTTTCCATTCTGTCTTTCATCCACCCCGAGAGTGTTTACCAAGTGCCTAGCAGTAGTGCGGCAGCCCTGCGATGGGAAGGACACTTGTCTACCCATATCTGGATGTCCAGAACTTCATTTCTTTCCTCCCTTCAAGCAACCCTTAGTCTGTTTCACTCCCTAGTGATTACGGTCAGCTGGCCAAAATCCAAACCAACCCCTACCCAGCCGCTACAGTATATAGGAGTGGTCCTAGATACTGCCTCTGCCAGGGCTTTACCTCCTTGCCACCCGGCAAGACAAGCTTCTATTTCTGGCTTCCCAGATACAAACTTAAAATGTTATCACAGCCAGATGACTTTTATGCCTACTAGGGCACATGACTGCTGCCATCCCTACAGTAGTGTTTGCCCGTCTACATACTAGACCAGTCCAATGGACTCTCCAAAATCAATGGTATCAGAGAACTGGAGACTTAGAAGACAAAATCAGTCACTCTCGCTCTGCGGTCGGCCCTGTCTTGGTGGACCCAACGTGTCAACCTCTCTCAAGGCATGCCATTCCAGTCACTGATCATGGATGCTTCCCTCGAAGGATGGGGGTGCACTTGTCCCTATGGGACACAGGGCAGGTGGTCCCGAACTTCCACTCTCCCACATATTAATCTCCTAAAAATGAGGGTGGTCCGCCTAGCCCTTCAGGCCTTTCATCCCCACTTTTCCCCCCGGACCTCTGCTGATCCAATCAGACAGCACCTCAGTAGTATTTTACCTCAACAAACGAGGTACGAAGTCCCGCACTCTCTGCAGAGTGGTGATGGTGGTTTGGCAGGAAGCAATATGGCAACACTTGCCGTTAACAGTCGTTCATCTGCCGGGATGCCACAATTCCCTGGCTGACATTCTCAGTCACCAGGCCTCCACGCACGAATGGACACTTCATCACGAAGTTCTTTAGAGAATCTTTCACTTGTGGGGGACCCCGCATCTGGACCTATTTGCCTCCCCCATCAGTCACAGTCTCGCCAGATACTATTCTGTTATCCCGGGCAAAAAGGGACAGTCTACCGATGCCCTGTCTCAGCCATGGACAGGACTCTTCTTATATGACCCCCCCCGTTCCACTCCTACCACAGACTGTGCTGAAACTACAACTTGCACCTGCCACCATGATCCTCATAGCCCCTCTGTGGCCTCGGCAGGTGTGGTTTCCCCTACTTCAACAGCTGTCAGTGGCGGAACCCATTCCGTTACCAATCAGGTCAGACCTGTTGACTCAGGATCAGGGATCCTGCCTTCATCCCAATCTGAGATCACTACACCTTCACGCTTGGCTCTTGAGGATGCTTTTATAGCCTGTCTCCAGGTCTCCTCACCAGTTGCCAATATTCTGTCAGCCTCACATAAACCAGTAACCAGGGAAACTTCTAATGCTAAATGTAAATGCTTTTCCATTTGGGCCGCTTACCGGTCGTTGGATCCTTACTCATGTCCACTGACCACTGTCTTGGATTACCTGGTCTCCCTTGCCGAGTCAGGGTTGAGCTGTTCCTCTGTTAAGGTCCATTTGGCCTCTATTTTGGCCTTCCATGAACCTCTGGATGGAAGATTACTGTACCAACGTTATCTTGCCAAAATGTTCCTTAGGAGAATGTTGCATATCAAACCTCCCATTAGACGAGCCACTCCCCCGTGGGATCTGAATTTTTCTTTTAGAAAAGCTGACCCTTGAACCTTCTGAACTGGCGGCCTCCGCTTTCTCTCTTGGAAGACACCTCTAGAAGCCGGCACTTCAGCTCGGCGTATCTCTGAGCTTCATGCCCTCATGTGTAAAGAGCCTTACCTAATCTTTCACAGAGTGGCACTTTGGACAAATCCCTCCTTTTTACCTAATGTGGTCTCAGAACACACCTTAAATCAGTCCATAGAGATGCCAGTATATTAACCCTGAACACTCCAATAGAGGAGAATACCTCCTACATACCTTAGATGTCTATCGTATGTTACGATATTATACTAATCGTACCAAATCGCTTAGAAAGACCTCTCAACTTTTTGTCACCTTAGCCTCCACCAGGGAAGGTCTCCCGGTCACTAAACTGACCCACTCCATTTGGATAGCACACTGTTATCTTATTTTGTTATAATAAATATGAGAAACCATTGCCTGGACCTGTCCAAGCCCATTAGACCAGAGCAGTGGCCACCACAGTGGCCTGCTTCAGAGGGGCTTCTATCGCAGAGATCTGCAACGCTGCTACATGGTCCACAATACATACCTTCACGAAGCACTACAACTTGGATGTTGCTTCATGCCATAGGACAGCCTTTGGTCGAGCTGTCCTACAAGGCCTTCTGTCATAATTCCACCCTTCTTGGTTTCACTGCTTGGGAATCATCCCAAGTGTATTACCTGCAGCAAGAGATCACGCTGTGGAAGATAGTCCAGCTATGTAAAAACTTAACCGTAACAGTAGATCTTTGAGGGATATCTCTTGCAGCAGGTACAATCCCTCAGCTCCATCTCCCTCCTTCTCTAGGAGAATAACTTCTGATCCAATTATTTATGGGATGGGATACCTATGGTACCTCAGATCTCCCTTGGTCCTCGCTTAGCGAGCTGAATCCGGAGGGGAAACTGAGGATACCAGGGGCTGCCCACTCTTTTATATAGGAAACGGGAAGATGATGTCATGTGTGGGTGGCCCCTGGAAAAAGACTGCTAGAAGAGCTGCCGTGCACCACAGTGCCCTCTGGCGATGATCAAGTATATTACCTGCTGCAAGAGATATCCCTCAAAGATCTATTGTTATGGTAAGTTCTTACGTAACTGTACATCTTATTTAGAGAAAAAGCTCCTGCAGCAGGCTATACCATAAGGACTATGCCGTCAGGCACTAGGACTCCATGGAAAACGTCTGGCCAGCAGTACACAGGGCCCGCCCCTTACGTCGGTCCTCCCATTGACCTCACCAGCTGTATAAAGGGGGCGGTCCCCAGCCCCACCTCAGTTCTTTTTCTGCTGTCGACCCGTGCACTTCAGCTCCTCTGACGCCTCGTTGCATTTTTCAACCTCCATTTTTCTTCAGTCAAAAGTACCTGTTTTTTCGTATAAATATCGAATGAAAGTTAATGTTGTCTCCGTCCTGTTCAGCATCGTGACGGAAATCTAAGTGTCTGTGTGGGCAGCGGATTCCTGCCAAAGACTGTCATTCGCAGTGCCTCTTTTGTTTGTGGCCTACCCACAACGTCAGAGCCTGCCCAGACTGCAGCAAGCTCAATCAACGGACCCGGACCCGCCGCCACAAGAGACTCCAGGTCTACATTATGGAGGAGCAGCCCGCCGCCCTTAAGCGCCCATCGAAGGCCAGCTCTTCAGCCTTCTGGTCGCAGACTTCCCACAAGGAGAAACACTCAGGAGGGAAGCACCAACAGCAGGACAAGGAACACAGTAGGACAGAGTCCAGATCTAAGTCTCCCTCATAAGGAGAAGCCCTCTCATTCGCGCTCTGGAGAGAGAGAGTGGACTGAGCCCCTCAGTCAGTCCTAGTCATCGGCCTGCTGTCGACGAAGACTCCCACCCTTGCTGTCTCAATGGGCGGCAGCTCTTTAAGGCAAGGGGCTGAGGGCCCATCCCTTAGCCTTAGGCCCTTCCAGCAATCCTCGGGGCCTAAGAGGAGAACTGCAGCCGATACGGTTGCAGCGTCTTTCAGAGCCCTACAGCCTGTTGGCCTCGGACAACAGACACGGACGTCGGGAGCATTCCCCCAGGGCAAGTCGCCAGTAGCTTAGGCTAAGACCCTGACACATGTTCCAGACGAATGGCCTTCCGACAAACTGAAGGACCAGAGACAGACATCTAAAGGTAAGACACCAGGCACCCAGACGTCTGCTATGACCACTACGAGCTGAATATCTCTGGAACAGATGCCTCAGAAGCCGACGTCCGCTGCGACAATACAACAGCCTGACAACAGGCCACCTGTCGGCAGGTCGCCAGATAAAATCCTTCGGTACCTGACAACAGGGGACCCGATGACAGGTGACCAGACAGACCATGCTACCCCAGAGTCCTCAGGTACCCCATGAGGAGACTCCAGGACCGAGCAACCCTATCACCACTCCTGCGGAACCCAGCGGTACGCCACCACAAGTGTCGATGAATCCCCTGGGAGACATGGGAAAACTCTTTACTTTGTGGTGGAACACAGTAAAGGGAGATTTATTAAAAAAAGGATGATCTCCCTCCTCCACTGCCTCCACAACCACCTACGCTGGTTCTGGACAACGTACCAGTCCCAGACTCCCAGCCAGTGTCACCCCACATGTCCAGGAGCCTGATTCCAAAAAGATCAGACTTCGAGCATACCTGGCGTAGGGGTAGACGTCATCACTCCTCCTCCAGGTCTTCCTCAGATAACAGGAGCAGACGGCACGGATGTAAATGCTCACGGTCATTATCTTCGGACTCTTCCAGAAACCGTCCTCACTCCTCAGCCTCCTCTTCAGAGGTTATTCTCCGGAGCCAGAGGGACCCTGTAATTCTCCCAGGCCCCACCCAGATGACCCAGCGTTCTTGGATGTGATGTGTCATATCCAGTTCCTGAATCAATGGGACACTGAGGAATTGGACCCAGCGAGGTAAAGGCTTCATACATTTTTGTGAATGAGTGACCCGAGACCCTTGGTCATCCCTTCTCTGGTCCCTCCATTCCAGGATTTAACCAGGCTGTAATGGGACCATCCTTCCTCTTTTTCAGACATTCCGAAGAAGGCAGACAAGACTATATAAACCCAAGAGCAGACTCTGTGGTCCTGACCGCAGCTCACGGCAGAACAAAACAACCTAAACATATGAGCTCTCAGCCTCCCGACAAGGAATCTAAGAAATTAGACCGGTTTGGTAGGAGAGTCTAGGCATCTTCCACCTGCTCCATTCGATCCCTAAATTTTTTGGCTCATATGGTACAGTACCAAATATCATTATGGAAGAAAGCCATAGAGTTGGCCCAAAAGCAGCCTGATAATCCTGCACGCACTGAACGTTTGGACATACTCCAGTCTGGCCTGGACATAGGAAACATGTATTAAGGGCATCTTACGACTCGGCGGACACAGCAGCCAGAGCAACGGCCACTGAGGTGTGTCTCCGTCAACACTCCTGGCTGAGAGTGTCCGGTTTCTGGCAAGATCTCCAAGATTCTCTCCTAAATGCCCAATTCCATGGGTCTGTCCTCTTTGGAGAGGAGGTACAAAAGATAACAGAATTGCAAGACTCTGACAAAGCAGTCCAGTCAGTTCACTGCATGTACCGTGCAGAGCCTCAACAACCTAGGCGCAAGCCATTTCAGTGCCAAGGTGCCAACAGACAGAAAAACCAACAGCCCCGAGGTCCTTTCAAACTTG
Organism: Neoceratodus forsteri; assembly: GCA_016271365.2. Taxonomy (NCBI): domain Eukaryota; kingdom Metazoa; phylum Chordata; order Ceratodontiformes; family Ceratodontidae; genus Neoceratodus; species Neoceratodus forsteri. The sequence continues at coordinate 450,169,351 of CM057458.1, forward strand.
AGGCTCCCTTACAACAAGCAGGGAACAGAGGACCTAGGAATCCGAAATCTTCCCAAGCTTCCCTGCCCACCCCAGGTGCACACGCATGACTTCCTGCCAAACCCTCTCCTCCGGCGGTGTTGATGGGGGAAGCAGTAGGTTGTTGGTTCTCCTTCTACCTAGACAGGTGGACCAAAATTACAACAGTTTTTTATAGGTGAAGGACATTATAGAAAAGGGTTACACACTGGAGTTTACCGAATTTCCTCCGGACTAACGTCCAGCCCCATCTTGATACTCTACCAACCACATAGCCCTCATCAGAGAAGAAATGCAGACCTTGGAGTCAAAAAGAGTGATAGAGCCGGTTCCTCACTCCCAACTGGGAACCGGCTATTATTCCCATTTCTTCTTGGTTCCCAAGAAGACGGGGGACTTCAGACCCATTTTGGACCAGTCTCCCCAGAACCAGTACATCGAATACAAAAGGTTCAGAATAGTAACCTTACCATGGCTAATACCTATGCTGTGCCAGTGGGACTGGCTGTGCTCTCCGAACATGCAAGATGCATACTTACACATACCGGTGTTTCCAGCTCACAAGGCATCTTTGGTTCACCTTTAAAGGGTATCTTTACCAATTCTGGGCTTTGCCTTTTGGTCTCTCCTTGGCCCCAAGGGTGTTCACCAAATGCTTAGCAGTAGTGGCAGCTGCTCTTCGCAGACAGGGTCATTTCGTCTACCCTTACATAGATGATTGGCTCCTAATTGTCCCCACCAGGTCGCAGTTAATCTACACCCTCTCGGACACTTTTCAAATGTTCCAACAGCTGTGGATAACAATCAGTCTCCTACAGTCCTGTCCTTGGCCCTGCCAGCGCCTACAGTACATAGGGGCCATCCTGGATATAATAACAGGGATGGGCCTTTCTCCCACTTGACAGAGCCACTCGACTGAGAGACCAGGTCTTCAGAGTAGCTGTAGCCAATACAGTCTCAGCAAGAACCATGTTACGGCTCTTAAGACATATGGCAGCGGCCATATTCATGGTACCATTAGCACGCTTGCATACGAGTTCGTCAATGGAACTTAAGGGTGCAGTGGGACCAGACGCTCGAAAATCTTGAACACCCAATAAAGGTGTCGAGCTGTCTAGCAAACGCTGTCATGGTGGCTGACTTTGCCCAAACTGTATTCAGGAGTTCCTTTCCAAACAGACTCACAGAGCCAAATCCTTATTACGGATACATCGGGTCTAGCATGGGGAGCTCATTTTCAGAATAATCATACTCTGGGCACATGGTCAGACATGGAAGTATCCCTGCACATCAACATCCTAGAGATGACGGCGATTATGTATGCCATGCAAGCCTTTCAGACTCTCCTTTCCCAGGATCCCCGGTTTAGCCAGACCAACATGTCAGTGGTCCATTTTATCAGCAAACAGGGAGAGCTGGCCCAGTGGCGCTGAGGGTTGAGGTGCTGGATGCCACACCTCGCGCCACGCTGGTGACCCTGGTTCGGGAACGAGCTTGAGTGCCATAGGTCAGCAGGGAGTGAAGGGATTGAGCGTCCCCAGGACTGCTCTCCTTTCCCGGGGGGGGGATGGGGGTATCTGGTGTCCCAGTGACCCCAGGTGGAGACCAGGGGTACTGCAGGATCTCGGACTGGCAACGGGGGGAGTGTGGCAGACGCTGGTGGGGTTGCTGTGTGCCATGGCGTCACCACATGTCATGTTCAGGGGGATCGGGGAAGCATCCGAAAAAACCCTGAGGGCCAGATAAGTGACAGCATCCCAGTGCCTTGACCGCCACACGCCCAACACTGGGCCTCTGCCCCCACCCCTTGACCTCCTCGCGGGTTTGGGTTGGGGGCCTGCGAATGTCTTTGAGGGGGCAGATGGTCTCAGTGGGCAGTAGAGCAGCAGATGAGTGGACTGCCTGAGAGAGTTCCGGTCCTCAGGAGACATAAATAGATTTGAGAGAGAGAGAAAAAAAAATCAGGAAGGGACGCACACCTACCCTCTGTGCAGAGAAGCCATGAGAGCATCATGGACTCGCACTGACAGTGGTTCATGTTCCAGGAGTCCAAAATGTCCTGGTAGACTAACTCAGCCGCTTGCGATCCAGAAACCACGAGTGGGAGCTGCTTGAAGTGGTGGATGACCTATTTGAAAGATGGGGGTATCCAGAGATGGACCTGTTCGCATCCCTGTGCAATGCAAAACTGCCCAATTTTTGCTCACTAGATCCTGTGCATGGTGTTTTCTGGTGAGACGCATTACCCCTCTGCTGGATAGGTAGGTTTCTTTATGCTTTCCTTTCCCCTTCTACAGAGGGTATTACTCAAATTACTGACAGATCGTGCCACGATGATCCTGGTAGCTCCTCTCTGGTCATGTCAAATATGGTTCCCTCTTTTGCAGCAATTAGCAGTGGAACCTCCTTTTCAGCTACCAGTTTTACCCAGCTTGCTATCTCAAGACATGGGAACCTTACTCCACCCGGACCTTCGGTCCCTACACCTCCATGCATGGCTCCTACAGACTTAGCCATTACCAGTCATGGGGTTTCCAAAAGGGTGGCAGAAGTCCTAGTAGAAGTGAGTAAACCTTCTACGAGGGCAACATATGCCATGAAATGAAAATGTTTTTGTATATGGGCAACTGCACGTTCCTTGGACCCACTGTCTTGTTCAGTGAAATCAGTCCTGGAATATCTCCTATCGTTGTCAGATGCGGGGCTGAGATGCTCTTCCATGAAGGTGCATCTCTGTGCCATTTCTGCTTATCATACACCTGTGGAGGGTAGAGATATTGCCCAACTGGACCTTGCCCGTACATTCCTTCGGGGCATACTTCATTTGAAGCCTCCTGTTAGGGATCCTGGTCCTCCATGGGGCGTACCTTTTGTTATAGAAATTAACATTGCCTCCCTTGAACCCGACTCAAGTTGACCTACGTTTTCTCTCGAAGGCGTTGATCTTCTTTCGAGAGGGCTCTTGCAGAAGGTATTCAGGAATAGGACTAAGCCGTCGGGCGTCGGGACCCCATGGGAAAATCTTCTAGCCAGCAGTCTGTGGCGGAGACCGTCCCCACATCAGCTGACCAGCGTCAGCCCGCATCAGTATAAAGGGACGGTTCCCACGCCCGCCTTCCATTTCTTTCCTGCAGTTGGCATGTGAAAGTACCTCGCAGAAGAACAGCACTACTAGCATCACCATTTTGGATGAGTATTTACTCCCATTCCTATTTCTTCAAAGTTTCTTTATTTAGATTTTCTAGTTTAATCGGCTGTGTATGTTGTCCCTGATGCGCTCCGACTCGCATAAAAACAAGTGCAACTCTTGCGGATCCCAGCTGTCACATAAGGAAGGCTATTCCCTGCGCATCTTCTGTCTAGGCCCGGACCACCGCATGGAGGAGTGCGACCATTGCCTGAAATTGTTCAGTCACCCGTAAAAGGCAGCATCAGTCCCTGGAAGTCCATATTCTAAAGAAAAAGATGGTCTCCATAGAAAAAGAATTGAAAAAAACCCGGGCAGATGTCGACCTCTCCCGAAGGCCACCATAAGAAGAAATGGGACAAGGAGAAGCATAGGGACAGGGATTCTTCAACCACAGCCCCATCGACTTGGGCTGGAGTCACAGCCTTACAGGTATCTTCCCTTCTGGGGGGGCCATTCTACGATGGCTGCTTTGGTGGTGTCCAAGCATGCGTTGGCCCCCACGTCGCGCTCGGGGCCCTGCGGGGCAAAGGAGGTCTCCAGTCCCAGTACACCCGCTTCTTCCACAAGGCATACTGGTGTGAGTGGGTCCGATAAATCTGGCTCCGTCTCTGCCGCATCCCACCCGGACAAGGCTGATAAGTTGTCTGTCGGCCAGTCTGATGAACGCCCAGCTTGCGATCCCCCGTCAGGTCCTGACGCTACACCTGACGTTCGGGGGTCGCCGCAGCTGACACCTGACCAACTGCCTTCGGATGCTCCTCTGTCCCCGCCACCTCCTCTCGGGGAGTTGACCCTCTTTCCCCGGCTGGGGATGAGGACCAAGGGCCGCTTCCACCGTCAGTGGTGCACCCCCCCAACGCCAGAGTCTCCAACTCCAGATCCGCCTACAGACTCTCCGCTGTCTCCTTCTGGCTTGCCGTTGTCCAATGACTGACCTTCTGCTCCGCTGTCTGGGCCAGCAGGGCCAGTTTTTCCGGACCCTCCTACAGGGCCTTCACCCGTCGGGGCCTCCGGTGGGTCCTCCGTCAGGACCGTTGGCCACTTTGGGTCCTCCAGCACCGGGATACCCTACACCAGTACCTGATGCCAGAATCCTCTAGCACAGGCTTCCCGCCATTGAGTTTCGGGTACCAATACTACGGGTTCCCAAATTACAGGTTGTCCTCCTCCTCCTCAGCCGCAGCTGCAGGTGGACTTGAAGTCTATACTGTCAACTTGGTGGGCTGAAGCCAAATCCTAGCTCACCTTGGAACTGGATAAACATCAGCAGACGCCGGGTCTCGCACGTCAGCCAGAGGAGACCTCTCTGACTTTACCGGACGCCAGACCAGAACCTTCAACTTGCTCTAGGGCATTCTCCTGGCTTCTGGATGTCTCCAGATGGATTGAACTTCCACTACCTCCAGTAGTTACTTCATCCTTTCCGGAGTCCTCGGAACCCGATAGTGATTTTGAGCCCTCTGACCCAGGAGACTAGCCTCATACTCCAGAGACTCCCAAACCGAAGGATTCTCCTAAATCCCCTCTGGAGGCTCTTTCCTTTCTGGAGTTATTAAAGAAAATCCAGACAGCTTATGACTGGGAAATGGTGGAGCAAGATACCCAATGGCAGAGGTTAGCCGTACATGTGGCTTTGACCAAGTCCTCACCAACCCTGATTCCACCCTGGATTTAACCTGATGAGGATCTCGTTTCCACTATTTGGAAGCAGCCTTCCTCCTTGGCTCCCCTCCCTTGCAAGGCAGATCAGCTCTACCAATCTTCAGAAGGCAAAGATTTTCTTAGCTTTCACCCTAAGGCGGATTCGGTCATAATCGATACTGCCCACGACAGAACTGCTAATCCTAAACATTTGAGCTCTTCACCCCCTGACAAGGAATCTTAAGTTTCTGGACCTATTTGGGAAGAAGGTCTTCGCCTTCTCTACCCTGGGCATTAGGGCCCTCAATTACATGGTCCACGTGGGGGATTTCCAGAAGTCCATTCTCAGTCAGGTAGAATCTAAATTGGATTCTCTTCCAGATTCTGAGACCAAACAGGAACTGGGAGACCTTGTCTGGTTGGCTAGGTTGGCCTGTAGACATATGCTCCGTGCCACCTACAGTGCGGTGGATATAGCTGGTAGAAGTTCAACCTTCACTGTCTGGTTGTGACGCCATACCTGGCTTCGCATTTCAGACCTGCGCCCAAGGTGCAGACTGCCATCCAGGACGCCCCCTTCCGGGGGTCGGTACTCTTGGGTGGTGATGTGAAAGGCATTGTCACCAACCTACAAGAGAAAGGCAAGCCCTGAGGTCGGTTCAGGTTGTGTATAAACCTCCCCAAGGACACACATGTCCCTTTCTAACCCCAGGAATCACTCTTTATGATTGAACTGATGCAGTTAGCCTCCTGTGTCGAACTGCCCGGAGAGATGGAATTATTAAAATGATGGAACTCTCAATTGGCTCATGCCACTTTCAAACTGCTGCCCTAGCAACTGCTGCACTCTGAGTGCTTCAGATTGTTTACTCTGCCTGCCTAGTAAGGACGTCCCGGAGAGCTCTCCTTGAACTGTCTTCAGACTAAAGTTCATCTGTAGATAAGTACTCATTTTTAGTTTAATTTTAAATTGCTGCCTTAGAAACATTGTTTAGTATAGTTAGTGTTATAGTAGTTTATTTATATTCGCGTTCCTCACGGCTCTTTGGAACAGAGGGTTCCGCATCTATTATAGGGTTTACCTCAGTTTTATTTATAATATATATATTTAGCAGTTGGTTCCTTGAATTGCTTTAGTTTTGTTTAAATTTAGTACATTTCTCGGTTCCCTATTCTTTTGCGCTCGGTTCCAGGAACTGTTAGCGGTAGTTATTTAAAAAGAAACCTCCGGTTCCGAGGTATTTTGAATAGCGGTTTTGTGAAGTAATCTTTTTGTCCAGCTTCAATGTCGGAGGTCCATTTGGATAAACCTAAAAAACGCACAGGACCCATGGGTTTTAAATGTTGAGTCTTGTGGGCAACTAGTAGTAAAAGCAGATAGACACTATCTGTATTTCTTGTTTGGGTACAAGTCATATCTTTCCCAATTGTGATATCTGTAAGACCTTTTGCCCTAAAACATTAAAGAAAAGGTCTTAGATTTTAGAAGAGATGGCTTCTGCCTCTAGTGTGAATAATTTTGCTTCTTCCTCTTCCCATAAAAAGAATGGAGGTAAAGCCAAGGATCCTGACAGGAGTTCAGAAAAATCTGAACAAGGTAAAACAAAAAGGGCTGTGGAAATGGGCTCTGAACCTGTTCCAGTAAAGAAAAAATGTAAAGAAAAACATGTCGCTGCGCCTCTGGCCGAGAATGCTAAGAAGCTGTCAGCAGACAAGCATACTATGCCCTTGGCTGAGGACATTGCTAAAGCATTACAGGTTTTACAAGCCCTACAGGGTGCAATCCCGGTTTCTACACTGGCTGCCTCAGTTCCTCCTCCAGCTCCTGCAAGACAGGAATTGCTGGAAGTGTATGGTGAGGAAGATGAGGATGACTTTGAAGGGGAAGCTATAGATCCAGTAGTCTTCCCCAGAGCAAATGTTTGGGTCTCCTCCTAGGGGTCCTGAAGAATATTCTTCCCACTATGCCTTTAAGAGCATGGTGGAAACCGTTAACCTTCCTCCTCAGGAAACAGAAGAGGATATGGAGGAGGCAGACTTTTTGGAGATGATGGGGTTAACCCCACGAAACGTCTGCTTCTGCCCATGCATAAGTCCTTAAAAAAAAAAGGCTGCATTACAGATTTTTAAAACTCCAACTTCTATCTCTGGTGTGGATAAGAAAGCTGACAAGAAATACCAGCTGGATGAAACTAAAGCTGACTTTATTTACTCATCCTGATCCTGAAAGAGTAGTCCAAGCTGCTGCCAGTGACAAGCCAGGATCCCTTTGGCTACCCATCCACCAGACAAAGACTGAAGGAAAATGGATGCCATAGGAAAGAAAGGGTTATATGGCTGCCTCTTTATTAGTTAGGCAGGCCAGTTACATGGCATAATCAGTGCAGTACCAGAAAGATCTCTGGAACACTGTTCTAGCTGTGCCTGAAAAAAGTCCCAGGTGAAGTGGCTGTAGATTTGCATGATACAGCAAGGGCTGCACTTGATGATACCAAGTACCAGTTTCATATGGCAGTGGATGCCAATGATACTGCACCAGGTTTATGGCTTTAACACTTTCACTTAGGTTTGCGTGGCTTAGAGTCGCTAACCTGACTTTAGACATCCAGGCCAAAGCAATGGATTTTCCCCTTGAGAACAACTCCTTGTTTGGAGAGAAGACTGAAGCATACATGAAGAAGGTAGAGAAATATAAATGCACCTATCGGAGCAGTTCCAAAGATAGGCCTTCCACCTCTTATAGACCCCAGAGTAGGGGAGGCAGGGGTAGGGTTTGCCCCAAACTTTTCTTTCAAGCGCAGGCCTCTCAGCCTCAACAGCATGCCAGTGGTTACTTCAGAGGAAGGGGCAGGAGAGCCATGAGAAGAGCGGCTCGTGCATCACAAGACAAGTTCAGGCATAGCCCACACGGAATCCCTGATGGGTTAGTGCAGGTTGCATCCCCTATTGCAGAACCTCCAGTGGGTGGCAGGCTGGCTTACTACCTTCATGCTTGGCATTCCATCACCACAGACAGGTGGGTGTTGAAAGTAGTGAGCCAGGGCCTGGCACTCTGCTTCAAATCATTCCCAAAGCTGAGAACAAGAACCTTTGCTCAGTAACATCTGCAGACAGGATTCTGTTGGAAGCAGAGGTAAAGCATCTGCTGGCAATCAAAGCAGTGGAGAAAAACGGGGATTGGCGACCTATTTTGGATCTAAGACTTCTGAACAAGCACATTTTGAAACCAAGGTTCAAAATGGTCACTCTTGCAATAATCATTCCATCATTACAAAAGGGAGACTGGCTAGCCTCCCTAGATCTAATGGATGCTTATTTTCACATTCCCATCAGACCATCTCACAGAAAATTCTTGAGATTCAGGCTGGCTTCAGGCCATTATCAGTTTGCAGCTCTCCCCTTTTGGACTTTCTTCAGCACCAAGGGTTTTTACAAAGTGCCTATCAGTGGTGGTAGAGTTTTTGAGAAAACAAGGTGTAACAGTCTTCCCCTACCTGGACGACTGGTTAGTAGGACAGTCTCTGCAGCATGCAGTGCAGTCGCTGGCACTAACAAAATCTACACTGGAATCCCTGGGATTTCTTATAAATGAAGATAAATCTCAGCAGGTGCCATTTCAGGTGCTGGAGTTTATTGGAGCAGAACTAAACACCAGACAGGGCAGAGCCCTTTTGCCGCAAGACAGGGTGACAGACATTCTGCAGATTGCAAGATCCTTTGTGTCAGGGAGAGACAAAGCAGCCAGAGAATTTCTCAGGCTACTGGGCCACATGGCATCTGCCACTGCAGTGGTAATGGCTCCAGGTTTCAAATAAGAATAAGAGCTATTCAGTTCCACCTCAGACAGTACTGGTCTCAATGGATGGATCTTAAGTTCAAACTGGTTCCAGTCACAAAGAGCTTAGTCCAGGCATTGCAGTGGTGGCTGAACGAGCACAACCTCAGAGTGGGTGTACCTTTTATAAGGGAGGAGCCCTCAGTAATCCTAACAGATGCGCCTCTTCTGGGTTGGGGGACACATGTTGGAGCACACAGTAAGTGGCACATGACCCCCCAAGAGTCTCTGTTGCACATAAATCTTTTGGAGCTCAGGGTTGTTTACCTGGCTCTAAAGACCTATGCTCCTTACCTTCAAAACAAGGTGGTGAAAGTCAGAGCAAGACAACACCACAGCCATGTATTACATCAACAAGCAAGGGGGTACCAGGTCAATCCTACTGTGTACAGATGCAGTGAGACTGTGGTTGACAGGTATACTCCATGGGAGTATCCTTTTCAACTATACATCTTCCAGGGAAGGACAGTGTACTGGCAGACTCTCTCAGCAGGATAAGTCAGGACCACCACGAGTGGTGCCTGAATACTCCGGTACTCGGTACAATTTTCAGGAGATGCGGCATTCCATAGGTGGATCTCTTTGCCTCCACAGAAAACCACCAGTTAGCAATGTACTGTTGCAGGCCTCCGCTAAGGGACAATTCCCTTGGATGCGATGGCCCTGGACTGGACAGGGAAATTTCTGTATACATTCCCTCCCTTTCGTGTGATATTCAGGACCCTGCTGAAATTGAGGTCCCAATCAGCAACAGTGATACTAGTGGCTCTGGATTGGGCGAGACAGCACTGGTATTCTCTTCTGCTGACTTTGTCAGTAGTTTCCCCAATCCATCTGCCCAGGAGGCACAACCTGCTAACCTCATCTCAGGGCAGGGTTCTGTACCCCAATCTCAGATCACTGAGGCTCAAGGTGTGTGGCCATTGAGGACTTGGAATTTGTGAACCTTAAGCTATCAGAGCAGGTGCTGACAGTGCTTAGGGTTTCCAGGAAGCCTTCTACTAAGAAAACATATTCTAAGTGGAAGAGGTTTTCTGTATGGTGTACAGGCAGGAGTGTGAACCCCTCCAGGGCTGATTTGGTTATTCTCCTAGATTACCTTACACACTTACATTCCTTAGGCTTGAAGCCTTCGACCCTCAAGGTCCACTTGGCTTCCTTCTCTGCTTATCTGTCTGTTGGTAAAGAGAGATCCATGGCCTCTCATCCAGTATTCAGAAAAATATTTTAAAGGCCTTAACCTTCTGCACTCTCTCCGAGGGAACTGGTCCCGGCCTGGAATTTAAATATCTGCATTGCTAAGCTCATGGATGCACCATTCGAACCTATGGCAACTGCAGATTTGAAGTACATCACTTGGAAAACTGTTTTTCTGGTTGATATTACTTCAGCCAGAAGGATCAGTGAATTACAAGCCCTGTGTACAGATGTGGACTGTATCTCCTTCCACAGGGATAAGGTGGTCCCCGGACCAATAGAAAATTCCTTCCCAAAGTGGTATCTGACTTTCACTTAAATCAGTTTATCACTCTACCTGTCTTCTTTTACAGAGAACTCCAGTTCTCCAGAAAGGAGGCTTCATTCCCTTGATGTCAAAAGGGCACTTAGCCACTACATTGACAGAACTAAGTCTTACAGAGTAAGTCAATCACAGCTCTTTCTCACCTGTGGTGAAGTTGGTAAGGGCATGTATACAGTTTTGTTATAGTAAGGTGGGTAAACGGGTACCTCTGGGCTTGAGAGCACACTCCACCTGGGGCACAGCTGCTTCAGTGGCAGCTTCAAGAGAAGTTCCACTACTGGAAATCTGCAAAGCAGCTACATGGAAAACGGTACACACCTTCACAAAGCATTACAGCCTGGATTTGCAATCCAGAGGTGATGCTAGGTTTGGTACCGCAGTACTGCAGAGCCCTTTTCCAAAATAGGTTCTCTGCCCAGCCTCCAAAGGTACTGCTTGGTAGTCTGCATCAGTTTAATCATAATGAGTGATTCCTGGAGTTAGAAGAAAGTTATTCGCCATAGTAATCTTGTTTCTTCAAAGGGATCACTCATCATGATTAAAGACCCTTCCTGCCTCCCTTACTAGAACCTATAGAAGTTGCTCTACATCTCTGCATTAAAGGGTTTTCTCCTATATAGGTTAAGGTAGAGACTCATTTTTTTAACCAGTTGGTGTCCAGGTGATCTCGAGTTTCTTAGGTTTGTTGGTTAAGGATGTTTTGACATGAATGGACAACAATAATATTTTTAACGTTATTAGTTTTAGCTAGTGGGTCTTTTACCCAGTTAGGCTCTATAAGAATCTGAAGCACTCAGAGTGCAACAGTTGCTAGGGCAGCAGTTTGAAAGTGGCATGAGCCAGTTGAGAGTTTCATCATTTGCATATAATTCCATCTCTCCCGGCAGTTCAACTCAGGAGGCTGACTGCATCAGTTTAATCATAATGAGTGATCCCTTTGAAGAAACACGATTACTATGGTGAGAAATTTTTTCTTTGGTGCCGAAAACCACCGTAAGCGGGCGCAGGCGCGATGCCCAAACAAATGTAGAACCACTTCAGCGTCAAACCCCCGCAGAGAACAAGTCCCATAAGGTTTCTGGAGCTGCCCTCTGCCTCCTGACTCCCTGCCTCTCCCCCTCTTTCTCTGGACAATCCAGAGGAGCCAGTGGGGGGAAGGTTTTCCTTCCACCTGTCGGAATGGGAGAGGATAACCTCAGACTCCTGGGTGCTCCAAGTAGTTTCAGAAGGGCACTCCATAAAGTTCACTCAAACCCCCCAAGACCTTCCCACTGTCATCCTACCCCCGCACATTCCTCTGGTGCAGGAGGAGATAAACTCCTTTCTCAGGAAGGTGGCAATAGAACCAGTCTCCCCTTTACCCTTTACCAGGGGACTGGTTACTATTCTCATTTCTTCCTAGTGCCAAAGAAAATGGGCGATCTGAGACCCATTCTGGATCTCGGCACGCTTAACCTGTATGTGGAGTACAAGAGGTTCAGAATGCTCTCTCTGCAGAGCCTTCTTCCCCTGCTCAGGTTGGAACTTTGGCTATGCACCTTGGACGTGCAGGATGCCTTTCTGCATATCCCCATACACCCTTCCCACCGGAAGTTTCTCCTTTGTCGTTTCCAAGGGGAACACTGCCAGTTGAAGACCCTCCCCTTTGGTCTATCCTCTGCTCTCTGAGTGTTTACCAAATGCCTGGCGGTAGTGGCAGCTTTCCTATGTACCAAGGGGGTCCAGGTATTTCCCTACCTGGATGATTGGCTTTTAGCAGCCCCCTTCAGGGAGGATCTTCAGCTTTCCTTCTCCCTTACCCTGGACATTTTTTCCAGTTTTGCCATTACTTGTCAGTCAGGCAAAGTCTCATTTGGTTCCTTTCCAATGGCTGCAGTTCATCGGGGCCGTTTTGGACACGACCCTGGGCAGGGCTTTCCTCCCTCCAGACAGGATAGCGACTCTGCAACTCCAGGCTTGGCTCCTGTCCTCTCTAAAATGTTTCTCGGCCCGGAAGGTCCTTCACCTTCTAGGTCTTATGGCAGCCACCATTCTGACTGTCCCTCTGGTGTGGCTCCACATGCGGGTCTCGCAGTGGACCCTCAGAACTTAATGGAATTAATCCCAAGATGATCTGGATCATGAGGTCCTCATTTCGGACCTGATGATCAGGGATCTGCAATTGTGGGTGGTTCAGGAGAACCTCAGTCTAGGGGTTCCATTCTGCTCCGCCCACCCCACCCAGATTCTGGCAACGGACGCCTCAGGCGCCGGTTGGGGAGCCCACCTCGGGTCACACAAGACCCAGAGGATTTGGTCCCACTCGAGAAGCAGTTGCACATCAACATTCTCGAGCTGAGGGCGGTTCTGTATGCTCTTCAGGCTCTCCATCCTTCCCGGCTACCTTCTGGTACAGTCTGACAACATGTGTGTTGTCTGGTAGCTCAACAAACAGGGAGGAACTTGTTCCTATCCCCTGTGCCGGGAGGTGATGGAGAGTGTGGTATTGGGCATCTCAGCACAACCTACACCTGAGAGCGGTCCACATGCCGGGAGTACAAAACATTCAGGCAGACGCGTCCAGTCGCTCATCGGACAGATACCACGAGTGGGAAATCTAGCAGGATGTGGTAAATGATGTCTTTGTTCACTGAGGGACTCCACAGGTAGACCTGTTTGCCTCCCCTGACAATGCCAAGCTTCCCACCTTTTGCTCGCTCGCTCTTGGGCGAGGTATTTTCTGGCAGGACTCTCTGCTCTGTGTTGGAGGAGAGATTAGTTTATGCTGTCCCTCCAATACCTTTGATCTCGAGAGTTCTGAACAAGCTCTGGGCAGAAGGGGCGCATGATTCTAATTGCTCCTTTCTGGCAGAGGCAAGTTTGGTTCTTTCTTCTGCAACAGTTATCAGAAGAGCCTCCTATTCCTCTTCCACTGTTACAGGACATGCTGACCCAGGATCAGGGGATCCTCATCCATCCAGGTCTCAGATCTCTTTCTCTGCATGCATGGCTCCTGCAGACGTAGCCACTGCTCGCTTTGGCATTTCTCCTCAGGTTGCTGACATCCTGGTGGAGGTCAGAATGCCTTCCACCAGGTCTACTTATGCCATGAAGTGGAAGCGTTTTTCCATTTGGGCAGGTTCCAAGGACCTGGAACCCTTTTCCTGCCCTACAACCAGAATCCTGGATTGCCTGAGGTACCTCTACAACTTGGGGCTCTGCAACTCCTCACTGAAAGTACATCTGGCAACCATCTCGCTTCCCGTGGGGGACAAGTCGGTAGCTCGATTGGAAGTCTCCAAGACCTTCTTTAGAAGGGTTCTTCACTTATAGCCCCTATCTGTAGCCTGGTCTCCCCGACCTTCATTTCATACTGGAAGTTCACGCTGCCCCCCTTTGAGCTGGCAGCTGATGCTGAATTGCGTTTCCTTTCCTGGAAGATGCTTTTTCTTGTGACCATCACTTCTGCACGAAGGATTTCTGAGATACAGGTCCTTGTGTGCAAAATCCCTCATTTGATTTTCCACAGGGACTGGGTGGCCATGCGTACTTAACTCTAAGTTCCTTCCTAAAGTGGTGACTGAGTCCACCCTGAACCAGTCCATCGAGCTCCAGATCTTTTTTCTGGCTCACTCTAACCATGTAGAGTATCTTTTGCATACTCTAGACGTTCGCAGAATTCTGAGATACTGTGCTAACAGAACCAAGGACCTCAGGAAAACAGATCAATTTTTCATTTCTTTTGCTCCCAAGAGGGAAGGCACCACTATTTCCAAGCAGTGCTTCTCTAAGTGGTTAGCTGATTGTATCGCTTTCTGTTATGACAAGTACAACAAGACCCTTTCAGGTCAGGTAAGAGGTCATTCCACCAGAGGAGTGACTACCTCTGCTGCTTGTTTCAGGAATGTGTCAGCTGCAAAAATCTGTGCAGCCACCACATGGACTTCTGTACATACTTTTACGAAGCATTACAGTTTGGAAGTTGCCTCTCATCACAGGGCGGGTTTTGGTTTGGCAGTCTTGCAGGTACTCCTTTCTCGAGTCCCTCGTGTGCCATCCTGTCTGTGGATGATACTTCTCCCTGATTTCAGACTTGTTCCATACTGCTTGGGACTCAGTCCTATTTGTAAATACCAACTGCAAGAGCCGTCTTGAAGTAAGATAGTACAGTTACATAAGAATTTACCATAATAGCAGATCCTTGAGAGAGGCTCTTGCAGTAGGTATTACTTTCCATCCCTTCGTCCCCCTGAGTTTTTTTTCTTCTTTCTAGGGGGCATTTCCTCTTTTCCTGTCATGCCCTTTTGGCCTCCGGGAGAACTGGAAGGCGGGTGTGGGGATCGCCCCTTTATACTGATGCGGGTCAGCTGATGTAGGGCCGGTCCCTGTCAGAGACTGCTGGCTATAATATTTTTCTGTGGGGCCCTGACTGCTTAGTCCTATTGGTGAATACCTACTGTAAGAGCCTCTCTCGAAGATCTACTCTTAGTTCTTACACAACTGTACTTTTTTAGTTGCCATCACTTCAGCTCAGAGGGTTTCTGAACTGCAAGCCTTGATGTGTAAACGACCTTATTTAATTTTTCACAGGGACAGGGTGTCCCTGCGTGCAAATCCTAAATTTCTTCCGAAGGTGGTGTCTGAATTAACCTTGAATCAAGACATCTCCATTCCAGTTTATTATTCCAAGTGTTCGAATAAAGGGGAGGCCTTCTTCACACTTTAGATGTATACAGGATCCTTGGGTATTATTTGAACCGTACAAAACCGACCCTGCAATCAGATCAGTTGATCGTTTCATTTGCCCCCAGGGTTCTGGGGAAGCCAGTTGCATGGCAAACCACGTCGAAATGTTTAACCAGTTGCATTACTTTCATCTACAACAAGTACAAAAAACCCTTACCGGGACTGGTTAAGAGACAGTCAACAAGGGGAATGGCTGCATCCTTTGCAGCCATGACAAATGTATCAACGTCAAAACATAAATGCTGCCGCAACATGGAATTATGTGCATACTTTTGTAAAGCACTATACTCTGGACATTGCTCCAAGGCCTAATTTGATCATTTTTTTTTAAAGCCAATGTTTCAGGAGTTTATATTCTCTGCCTCCCTTTTTCTTCCATGTGGGGACACTGCTTTAGACCCCATCCTTATGGTGTAGCCTGCTGCAGGAGCTCTAACTGAAAGTAAGATAGTACAGTTACGTAAAAACTTACCGTAACAGTAGATCTTTGAGAAGAGCTCCTGCAGCAGGTGCTAATTTCCCTCCCTCCATCTCCCTGTCGTGTTTCTCCCTTTGGGATTTGTTTCGGCACCTGCCTCAGATCTCTCCTGCTAAGTAACCTACGGATCTCCGGTTGGTGAACGGGAGTTGGGGCTGGGGACTGCCCCCTTTATACAGCTGCTAACATCGGTGGGCAGACCGATGTAAAGGGCGGGCCCCAGCTGGGTACTGCAGGCTAGAAGTTTTCCGTGGAGTCCTAGTGACTGACGGAATAGTGTTTATGGTATAGCCTGCTGCAGGAGCTCTTCTCAAAGATCTACTGTTACAGTAAGTTCTTGCGTAACTGTACTTTTTCTAGGAGTGGTATACAGTTTGTGACAGTTCCGAATAAGATCTTACTTCGAGAGTGAGCTCTTGCAGCAGGTATCACCGGTAGGACTGAAACCGTCATGCGCCAAGACCCCACAGAAAACTTATAACTAGCACTATACAGTGGGGGACCACCCCCGACGTCATGTACCCTATAAAAAGGGTGGTCCCCCAGCATCACCTCAGTTCTTTTTCCGCTGTCGACCCACACACATTGGCTCCACAGATGCCTTCTGCTGAGATTGACCGCCATTTTGATCGTGTTTCCAGCGCTTCATTATTTTACCAAAAAAGTTTGTTTCCCCTCTTCCTAATCTGCAGGTCGACTTCTTCATCGTCCATCGGCTGCCACTAATCGAAGTATGCTTGTGGCAAACAGGTACTGTCAAAAGATGGACACTTGGCATGCCTTCTGTGCCTAGGCCCAAACCACGACATCAAGGCCTGCCAACACTGCCAGAAGCTCAATAGCAGGATGAGACGTCGCCGCCAAAAAGCCCTCCAAGCCTTCTTGCTCGAACAACTCGCTGCCATGCAGAAGGACTCCGTCTCATGATGGACCCTCTCACAAAAAATCGTCAGAAGCACCATCATAAACAAAAACTGAGAGACAGGGTAAAAGACAAATCCTCATCAAAATCCAGGTCTTCAGACTCTTGATCTGCCTTCTGGGGGAGTTCGGACTGTACATCCCAGGCAGCATGCTGTCTTACCCAGCTCATGATAGCAAGACCACCTGCCCTGGTATAGGTGTCGGGAGGCAAGAATTCTGGGTCTGGGACCTTTGGCCCAGCCTTGCAGCCACTGAAAGTCCATCCACCCTCTCAGGCTATGGGCCAGCAAGTCAGGCGGCAATGCCGGTTCCACCTTGAGCGACAGATCCTCTGCCACCAGACTGGCGAAAGCATCTTCTAAGTTGGCCACTTCAACTGGTACCGACTCCCTGGACAGACGTGGGGGCTCGGATCACTCTGGGAGGTCCGCTTGTCAGCCCCCGTACAGGCCGAAAGTTTTATAAGCGGTCATCGGCCAAGGACCCGCACAGACCCCAGCACACCCAGGCTACCTCCAAACCAGTGCCCTTGGCTTTGGTGCTTGCCAACTCTACTTCAGCGTCACTGGCCTCACTCCCGCGGCCAGCCGACGAACGCTCTGATCACAGATCACAGCCTACCTTTTTTTTTTTCATATGCTCTTTTTATTCTCCTCCATCAGCCTCTCCTTTGGGCCATCTGTGGATTCCTCGACCGCTCACTTGTGCCCCTTCCCATTGCCACCGTCTGCCACCGCAGATGGCAGCCACCCTTGGGGTAATCCAGTGTTACCCTTCACCGGATGGGTTCTCCGAGGAGAAAGGCACCAGTGGGGGCTGTCCAGTACAACTTCTTTGGCCCCTTTGGTGCTGCTGAGGTGGTCTCTGGGGCCCGACCAGGGCACTCGTGGTGGCGGAGGGACTGGATAGCCATCATCCGGTCGTGCAGTGGAGAGTTCCCCCTTTCCTCCTTGGGAGTGTGGCATGTCCTGATGTGTAGCTTAAGCTGATATCTGCCACACCCCCAGTCAGTTGGTGGTGCACTGCTGTGTCCCTATATCCTAGTCTGTACCAGGAGTCATCAGGCGCCGGACCATGTCCGTCTCCGGCTGGCCCGGCTTGAACCCAGGTTGCCGGGCGCCACAAGCAGAAATCCAACCGCTGCACTGACGGGCCGGCTTTATTTTTTTTGTTTGTTTTTTAATGTTCCGGCATAGGAGGTTATCAAGAGGTCCCTTTCTTCCTTCTTTTTTTTTTCTTCTTCTTTCCTTCCTTCCAGCATATGTTTATTAGATGGCAAATATAAATCAGACATACATTCTTCAGTACATATTTTTCCTCTTTGTACATGTGCCTTACATATTGTATCTTAAACAGCTGTTTATTACATCAGACTTCTACTTCTTCCTGCATATATTATAAATCATTCAAATCTTCTAGGTTGTCTTGACGATCCATTTCTGCCCACTTTGATTTTATAAAAATTAACCACAAAAGTGTTCCCAAAGATTACCCAGGGAATTACAGACCAGTCAGTCTGACCTCCATTGTGGGCAAGCTCATGGAGACCATACTAAAGGAAAGGTTGGTGGAATATCTAGAGGAGCATGCTCTCCAGGATGTGAGGCAGCATGGGTTCATTGGGGTGGGGGTGGGGTGGAAATCGGTCAAATGAATCTGATTGACTCTTTTGACTGTGTCACTAAGACAGTAGACCAAGGCGAAGCGGTAGCCATCCTCTGTCTTGATTTCAGCAAGGCCTTTAACTTTGTGCCCCACAAAAGGTTGATCAGGAAATTGGTGGATCTCAGGGTTGTGGGAAAGATGGCCCAATGGGTGGAAAACTGGCTGAGGGACAGAACCCAGAGGGTGATTGTGGAGGGGAGAGTTATCTGGCACCAGAGAGGTAACCAGTGGAGCCACGCAGGGCTCTGTGCTGGGGCCGGTGTTGTTCAGTGTCTTCATCAGTAACATTGGGAATGGCATTAAGGGCAAAATGTGCCTATGTGCAGATGACATCAAGCTCTGAGGGAGGGTGAACACAGCTGAAAGGTATACAGGACTTATGGGATGATCTGGAAAAGCTGGGGAGGTGGTCCAAGATCTGGCAGCTTGGCTTTAATGCCAAGAAATGCAAAGTCATGCATATTGGAGCCACGAATCCCAGGACAGAGTACTGCTTGGGTGCAGTTCGAGTATCTGCATCAGAGAAGGAGAGGGACCTGGGAGTGAAGATCACTGGTGACTTGAAGTCCTCCACGCGGCGCAAGAAAGCAGCAGCAAAGGCAAACAAGATGCTAGGATTCACATCTAGGGGGATCAGTAGTAGGAGAGAGGCGGTTATACTGCCCTTATACAGGTCACTGGTAAGGCTGCATCTAGAGTATGGAGTTCAGTACTGGTGCCCATACCTCAAAAAGGACATTAACCTGCTGGAGAAGGTCCAGAGGAGGGCTACAAAGATGATAGCTGGTCAGAAGGGTAAGGCATACCAGGAGAAGTTGAGGGCACTTAACATGTACTCCTTGGAAGACGGGAGAGAGGGGACATGACTGGGACCTTCAAATACTTGACAGGGATACATAAGGTTGATAAGGAGAGTTTCTTTAAGCTGAGTGGCAATGATAACATGAGGGGGCACAATCTTAAAGAGCAGGTACCTACTGTCTGGCACCCAGCTGCCCTCAAACATATATAATAGTACATCTGCCCTACTGTTGAGGGGCATTAATAATTCTATACGCTTCCCTCTGGTTAAAAAGTTATAGCACCTCAAATGTGCATCCCCATAAAATCAAAGCCTTGTCTGATACGCCTCCGTTTGTGATGTCAGAAAACGAATACTGAGGGTGCATGTCATTAATCTGTATGTATGCGATATGTCTGTGGCATTCAGTACTATTTAGAGGTGCCATGTAGACAAATCAGAGCAGCTGCTGGAGTAACAGTCCCTGTGTACTGGAGTGGTCACTTTCATTGTTCCAAGTGGCAACTCTAAATAGTACTAAACGTCATTGACAGATGGCACCAATATAGATCTGTGGAGCCAACACAAGCAGCCTTCATTTTCTGACATCACAAAAGGAGGCGTGTCAGACAAGGCTTTGTTTTATGGGGGTGCAAATTTGGGGTGCTATAGCTTTTTAACCAGAGGGAAGCGCATAGAAATTTTAATGCCCCTCAACAGTAGAGCAGATCTACTGTTATATATGTTTGAGGGGAGCTGGGTCCCTGACGGTAGGTACCTGCTCTTTAAGCTGGAGGGTGGGAAGTTTAGGAGGGAGGTTAGGAAGCACTTCTTCACAGAGAGGGTGGTGGACACTTGGAATGCCTTGCCAGAAGAGATCATTTCATTGAAGACAGTGGGCAGCTTTGAGAGAGGTTGGGATAAACATAGGGGGAAGCTAAGGATCATGGGTAGGGAGGATGGGAGGAGCGGGGAAGGAGGGCAGGGACATTAGCTCAAGCTGTGGACCCTGCAATACAAGCAGACTTGATAGACCAAATGGCCTTTTTCTGCTGGCTTTTTCGTATGTTTGTACATCAACTCAATTTATACAACATAACTGCTGCTCGTTACTGTGTCAGTGCTTTAGCGTATACCTTTCTGTGGGGTTACTAACATACTAAAATGCCAGCAGAATAGGCCTAACAGTCTTCATGTCTGCTCGTTTGGTCAGCCCCCACCCTGGGAGCTGACCTTGCTGCCCCCCTCGCCCTCTCTGGCTTCTTCCTTCCCGGTTCCGGATGTTCTTGCTGCACTGGATTTTGCTTCCAGAACCCTTTCCCTGTACCTGTTCTCTTGAACCCCTCCACTGTGTCTGCCTCCACCAGCCCCCGGGCAGCGCATTCCATGGCTCCACCACCCTCTCAGTGAATTAGCACCTCCTCCTTTCTCCCCTGAATCCCCTGAATGGGGTTACCGCACATCTTTAAAGATATGCAAAGGTTTTTGCATATTGTTAATAAAACTTGAATTCAAGTCCCTGTGTCATGATTGGAGTTTCCTGAAAATGTCATGATGTTTGGTTTTGTGGTTTTCTTTAAATCAGCATTTGTTAACTTGCTCTACAGTGGCTGAAAACAGGAGTTATTTCTGTCTTTCAGTCAGGCTTGGAGAGGGTTGACATCATTGTGGAGTACTGTAGCTTGCTGCATCAGATTCCCAAGCACAGCAGGTTATAGACTTAATGGTTTGCCCACCAGGTTTCTTATAAACTGTCTGTGTTTAGATAGATTAATTTAAAATCTATCATTCTCTTATAAAAGTTGATAATTTGAGTTTCAGTGCTGAATTGAAGTAGTGGAATTCTTTCTCTGTGAGAGGTCAGCTAGTCTGTGTCACAGCTCTCCATTTTTCATCAAAACTGATTTTTTCTAACTGTATAGTGCAGGTTTGTTTAATGAATATAAAATCTAAATTTTGTTCATTCATAGAAATAATTTGTCTGTTGTAGTCTTCATAAATGCATTCATTTTTTTTTTCATGTTAGATTGACACACAGGTGCCTGTCGCGCACTATTTCAAACACATGTATTATCTGAACACACGTGTCAGTTCTTTGGTGGTTTCTGTGTGAAAATACGTCATGCATGTATAAATACTTGACACTACATGACATCCTAATGCAACACATCTCCTCTCCACAGTTGAGGCATCTGAACTCTGCTGACACCTTTCCCCTGCCCCACAAGCTGCCTGCCTTCTGCTCCATATTCAAGAGTGCTGCACCCTGTTGCCCACTGTCTTCTCCCACATAGTCGGGGATTGTGCACCCTGCTGCCTCCATCCCCTGCCTAAGAATCAGGATTGCTGCCCCCCGGCCAAACAGTTGAGGTTGCTGCACCCTGCTGACCTCTCTCCCCCACCCTCACAGTCCAGGATGCTGTACCTGTTCCTGTCTCCACAGTCAGGGCTGCTGTGCTCGGCTCAGCCCTAGAGTCCCAGGTCCCTTTGCCTCCACAGTGAGGCCAGCAGCACCATGCCACCCAAGGTGGGACTTTAGCTGCACCCTACTTCACACTTCCATTGCCTCAGATGGGCAGGGCTGCTGCACCCCTCTGTCCATCCCCACAGTTGAGGCTTCTGCACCATGCTGTCCTCTTGTCACCACAGCCAGGGCTGCTGCACCCTGCTGTCTACACAGTTGTTGCTGTGGCCTAGAGCGTAACGCCTCTGCTGTTAGTGCTGCTGCACCATGCTGCCACTTGTCACAAGAGTCGGGGCTTTTGCTGCACCCTGTTGTATGCCTCCACAGTTGAAGTTGCACTCTCTTGCCCCCGGTACCAGAGTCAGATCCTTTGCTGTACACCCTGCTTCTCACAAATGGGCATGGCTGCTACACCCTGTCCCTTATTTTGAACTTCTGTACCCCGATGTCATGCCTATCTCCAATCCGAGCAGTCAGGGCTGCTGCACCCTGCTGCCCTCTGTCCCCACCCCCACAGTCACAGCCATGGCACCTTGTTGCCCCCTGTTCCTGTCTGCACAGTCAGGGCTGCTATGCTGTTACACCCTAGAGTCCTATGCCTTCAAAGCTAGAGCTGCTGAAGCCTGCTACGCACTTCCATTGCCCCAAGTGGGCTGGGCTGCTGCACCATGTGCACCCTCTGCCACAGTTAGGGCTGCTGTACCCTGATGCCCACCTGTCCTGCTCAACATTCAAGGCTTCTGCACTATGCTGTCCTCTTGTCTCCTGCCACCATTGTGCCCTGCTGCACCCTCCTACAGGAGCAGGGGGCAAAAGGGTGCCATGGCCATGACGGGGGGGTGGGGGCAGAAGGCAGCTAGGTGCAGCAGCCCTGACTGTTTGGCCAGAGGATATTGGTGTCATCAGGGTACAGCATCCCAAACTGTGGGACAGGATACAGCAGCCTTGCCTGTTTTTGACAAGAGTTGTGGGCAGCAGGGTGTACCAAAGCATCTGACTCAGGTGGCAGCAGGGTGCAACTGCCTCAACTGTGGAGGCACACAACAGGATGCAGCAAATGCCCTGACTTGTGTGGCAAGTGGCAGCATGATGCAGCAACCCTAACTGTGGAGGCATGGGGCTTGAGGGCACAGCAGGCCACAGCAACCCCAACTGTGTAGACAGGAGTAGGGTGCACCAGCCCTGGCTGTGGTGACGGGACAGATGACATCATGGTGCAGAAGCCTCAACTGTGGGGCAGGACACAGGGGGACATCAGGATGCAGCAGCCCTGACTGTGAAATGGTGTGCATGGTGCAGCAGTCATGCCCATTTGGGGTAGTGGAAGTTGGTAGCAGGGTGCAGCAAAAGCCCCACCTCAGGTGGCCTAGGGCAGCAGCCCCAACTGTGGAGGCAGGGTGACCTAGGACTCTAGGGCTTAGCAGAGCACAGCAGCCCTGACTGTGGAGACAGGAACAGGGGGTAACAGGTGCAGCGTTCCTGACAGTGGGGTGCGGGGAGAGGGTATATCGTCACTACGGCGACAACTGTACCGATACTACAGCGACAGCAGCAGCAGGTCGCTGTAGTGTCGGCGCGGGACCCTGGCACTGCTTTCTGGTGGTATTGCACCCACTCCCCAAAGAAACTCTGACTCGGAGTTGATTAATTTAGTAGCGGGGGTGCGGGGCAGAGCCCGCATGATGGGGTGAGTTTGTGAGGTGAAGCTCCCTAAGAAAAATAGCTCTGAAGTGACCTTTATGCTGACTGCAAATGCTGTCGACATAAGGAGTCACTGTAATGTCGGTTGACAGCGAAATTGTCACTTGACTGTCATAGATCCGGGGGAGAGAGGGCAGCAGGGGTGCAGCAACCCGAACTGTTTGGGCAGGGTGCAGCAGGCCTGATTCTTTAGGCAGGGGATGGAAGCAGTAGGGTGCACAATCCTTGATTGTGTTGGAGAAGATGGTAGACAGCAGGGTGCAGCAGCCTCGAATGTGAAGCAGAAGGCAGGGGGGCTTGTGGAGCAGGGGACAGGTAGTAGCAGTGTGTAGCTGCCTCAGCTGCTGGGAACAGACACGGTGCATTGGGATGCCACTTAGTGGTTCTGTTTATACACATACATGATGTATTTTCACACAGAAACCACCAAAGGACTGAAATTTGTGAGTTCAGACAGGACATGTGCTTGAAATAGTAGAATGTGACAGGCACCTGTTTGTCAATCTAACATAAAAAAAATGATCTTACATGAGTGCATTTATGAAGGCTACATCAAAGACAAACTTTCTATGAATGAACAAAATTTAGATGCCACCCCTCCATCTTGCTGTACCTACGCAGCAGATAATTTCGCCTGCCAGAACTCTGTCCTGTTTCCTCCTCCTTCTTTTTTTTTTTTTTTTTTTGTTGCCTCAATTAACTCATTTTCACAAGTCCTGACCGTGTCTCCAAGTCCATTGTCTCTCCCCCACCCCCCAGGGAGCTGAGAGCTCCTTCCTGGGCTGGGACCCCTCCCACCAATCTGCCCCAGGTGCCAGCCCTGTCCTTACTAAGTAGACACAGTCAGAGTCACGCCCTCAGCCCCCGGCTACCTACTTAACCTGGTCTCTCTCTGTGATTCCTCCCCTAGGCTTTCCTCGCCCGTCGGGCTCTGGTGCTGGTGGAAGCGCAGCTTGGCTACTTGGAAAGCCGTTGCTGCACGCCTACTGACTCTCCCGCCAGCTGATTTAAATTCACCGACCTGCAGGTAAATCTCCTCTGCTCTGGTGCAGAGCGCAACAAATACATTTGAAACTCTGCGCCTCTCTCACCAGGCAATCGCTGGTTTGCTGGCAAAGACAGTGCTGTCCGCTAATTGGGCTATAACAAGCAGCAGCTGCCTATAGAATTTTGGCAGCGGAAACCAGGAGTTTTTCGGTGTGCAGAAAGGCTCCCCGTGCTGTGGCCTGTTAGACGGAGGCTCGGCCATTTAGCGTGTGGACAATTTCAATCACTATTTTTGGCCCCCACCCCCACCACTCATTAAATACACCTCAGACCATGCCCCTGACCACCCACTGTTGCGTAAGGGCCCCCCCTTAAAGCTGTACCTTACCACGTCTCTGACTCCTCCTCTTAAAGCCATACCACACTATAGCAGGCTGCACCTAATTACCTCTTTTGATATGCAGGAGTGAACTTCGTAAGTTTAAAGGACACAAGCTACCCTGGTCAGCATCTATTTCAGCAGTGCACTCACACCTGCTGACTGGTACTACACACCGCAACCACAAGGATGCTCTCCCCACCTAGCTGGCTCGCTATACTTACTCTGGTTGCCCTGATGCTCCCTGTGTCCCTATCCAACAAACATCATAATAGAGTAATGGGGCCCCTTCCAATATATAGAAATGGGCTCCCAAACTCCACATCTGCAAAAGGCGTCTCACTACCAGCCATCCTCCCACTGGCAAGTTCATTAAGCAGGCCCTCATCGGGCATCTGCTACCTACTCCCACCTCCCACAATAACCAAAACACCTGTTGTATGCATGGCTAGAACCCAAATGCACACCCCCTGCTATGCACCGTGCTCTGCTAAACAACTCAAGCTTTATGCATTCAGGGTAGCATTGCTGCTACTGTTGGTGTCGGGCAATGTACACCCTAACCCTGGCCCAAGACACAGTATTGCTGGGGTGCCCGGGAACAGAAGCCTAATCTCCATTGCAACTATTAACATCTGTAGCCTCCTCCCTAAGCTGGACCTGCTGCAAGCCTGGGTGGCTCAGCATAACCCAGATATCCTGTCTGTCACTGAATCATGGCTCACATCTAGGACCATGGACTCAAGTCAGACTCCAAGGGTATACCCATTTCCAGCTAGACAGGCTGTGTAAAAGAGGTGGCGGCTGCATTCTCTACATAAAAAATCACCTTCAGGGGATAGCTCTTCCACAGCTAAACACAGGAAAGAATGTACAGATACTCTCTCGGTGCAGCTAACCCTTCGTGCCCAGGGCAAGGGCCTCACACTTATCTCTGTCTACATAACCCCTCGAGAACAAGCTGAAGGCTTTAGAATACTGCATGAGCACCTGACCTATCTTCGCCTTGACAACAAAATCATAGTCATGGGAGATTTTAACATAATCTGGTTATCACAAGACACTGCTACCATCAAAGATGCAGTCTCCGCCATCAGCTTCCAACAGCTAGTGGACCAGCCCACCCGTATAAATTATAGAACGGGAACCAGTACCCTTCTAGACTGGGTAATAAACCACCCCGAGCAGGTCTCTAGTCTAAAAGTGCTTCCGGAATCCCTGAGCAATCACTCGCCAGTCATTTTCTACTGGTTAAACAAGGCTCCTAAACTTCCGCTAAAGGTCATAATATCCCACATACTAAAAAAGGGCAAGCTTTGGCGCTTTAAGCAGCACCTGAAACAACAGTGCTGGGCCCCAATCCTAACACCAGAGGATGTCGATACAGCACTAACCAATTTCATAGAAATTTTCAACACTGTCTGTGACACCTGTGCCACCATAACCAAAAAAGAAGTTGGGGGTATCCACAAAACCTGGTTCCCCCTCCACCTACTTGCCCTGATGAGCTCCAGGGATGTCCTCTGGCAAAAATACAAAAGCACCCTTGCGGACTGTGTTAAGCAGAACTACAAAGCCACACGGAATAAATACACCCAAGCCATACGTCAGGCCAAAGCCAGTCACTGCAGAACTGAACTAAACACCTCCTGAGGTGATGGCTGAAGATTCTGGGAGAACATTAATGCGGTCATTTGGAAAGCGGGATACCTCCTCACCCGCCCTGCTGTGCTCCGAAGGGTCTACTATACAAGACCTCAAAACTGTCACGGACATTTTCAATAAAACCTTTTCCAACCTCAGTGCCATACTCCCCCCTAACACTCACAGCTCTACACCCACTAAACTCACATCTCACATAGAGCACTGCCAATAAATCTTCCCCCCCCTTTCTACCTTAAGGTAATTTCCAAGGCTAAAGTGAAAAAATACCTTCTAGGAGTGTGAATATGTTGTTCATCCACATTCTCTGGCATGTTCCTTTCCGCTTTAAATCTGGCCGGAAAGTCGGCAAGCTGGCTCCTCCTACCCACCTGGGTGGTAAACACCTCGGCTCCGCCCCATGACGCCAGATCTTCCTTTCCGCTGGAAGATTCAGGTTCCCTCATGCTACTTCTGCAGTTCGTAGGCCCTGGATTCTCAACGACTGCTTTCACCGTAATCGCTTTCTTTAAAACTCAGTAGAGTTTACGATACCGATCCGAGCGCATCGGACATGGAGAACAAGTCGTCCCCCGGATTTCACCGGTGTCCCTGCAGACAGAAAATGTGCACCGATCCCCACCTCTCGTGTGTCTACTGTTTGGGTGTCGTGCATGACACCATGCTTGCACCATCTGTCTGGCCTTCCATCCCAACGTCCTGGACGACCGTAAGGCACGCCTAAAACTGGGGAGACTGGAACTTCGAAATCCACCGGTGAAATCGAAGGATGCAGGGTGGGCGGTTTCCGCCGCTGTGGGATCTGCCGAGCAGCTCGAGATGGCGGCTTTCGAAGAGGAAGCTGCTCAGGCTTTGGCCAGCCGAAGTTTTTTCATGCCTCTTAACCTTGGCTGTACCTTCACGGGGTCCTTTCGGGAGTTGTGCCAGTCTATCCCCACCAGGGGTGAGGTGCCCTCGGGCTCGCACTCCTCCCGCCCTAGGAAAAGGGACAAGGACCCTAAGTCTTCTACATCCTGAAGAAGACACTCCTGGGACCGAGAGAAGTCAGATTCTCAGGATCTAGCCATCTCTACCTTGGTCGAGATCGCTTCTTTGGCCGCCGGCTTCTCGGACCTTCCATCAGGCCAAGGCTGAGGAAACAGCTGAACTGGACGAGAGTTCTCTTGACTCAATCGAGCCGTTGTCGCTGACTCCTGTTGCCGACTCCTTGGAAAGGACACCTGTCCTTTCCTTCACCGACGAGGAGACCCGGCTTTCGGGTGTCCCGATCAAGGGAAAGGTGCCGGAACCTCGGTTTTCCCCGACTCTGGCTTCTCCTGATCTAACGAGCCGACCCAGTCTGTCTCGATCGAGGACCAGGACCCCTTCGGTCGAAAAACTGAAGAAAGGTCACAAGCACTCCAGGAAGAGACGTCACCACCCGATCCTCATTCTCCTCGGACGAGGAGAGACTTCGACGGAAGCTCCGTCAACGTTATGAGGCTCTCATGTGGCAATAGCTGATTCTGACCGGTCGGAAGCCGGCAACACCAGCCATTACTTGGCCCCAGCCTCTTAGGCTGACCCCTCCAGAACCGAAGATCTCGATTCCTCCACCCATAGGGCCGGTATGCATTCCAGCTCGGCCTATTTCGTTCTCCCCACCGATTTTTGGTGGAACCACCGCCTAAGCAGTCTCAGGGAGGGGCTCCCTCGAAAGAGGATCAGACAGACACCAGCCTCCCCCGTCGTCTGGCCATTACTGTGGTTCCCGATCGTCCTCGGCGTATCGAGGGAGACATAGGCGGGAGACCTTTATATCCTGACTCTTCGGACTTGGATGCCACTGGTCTGCACTCGCATCTGGGGGATGACGAGTTATCAGTGACAGGCTTGGAGGAAGGTCCTTCCTCTTTTCAGGGTATCCTCCGCCTGATTTCCAAATAGACCGGAATGCCCTTGGAGCCTATCCAAAAGAAGGCGGAATACCACCTCACGGATATCCTCAAGAGGGGGGATACCCCGAGAGAGAGAGGCCTTTCCAGTGGCTGAAGCCATTGTTGGCCCGGCCCTTGAGCTATGGCAGTGCCCTGCCTCCTGCCTAGGTCCGTCTGCCCTGCAAGTATGCGGTACCCATGGGGTCCCTGGTGGGTTTCACAGAGCATCCCTTGGCTGAGAGCCTTGTGACTGCTTCTGTGTTTAGACGCACGAGTAGCTCAGCTGACACTGACCACCCTCCGGACAAGGAGTCCAAGAATCTTGACCATTCTGCCCGGAAGGTGTATGCGGCTTCATCCTTGGGCCTTCTTCAGGCCAGCTCAGCTGTAATCATGGCACATTTCTCTCATGCCCTCTTGGGGTCACTAGATGAAGTCATCCCTCATCTCCCAGCGGACATGTAGACCATGGTTAAGCAGGTCCATGACCAGGGCCGTGCTGTTGCGAAACAGCAGCTCCAGACAGCCCTGGACATTGGAGATTCCTGTGCCTGCTCCTTAGCAGCTGCAGTGGCCACTTGCCGCAGGGCCTGGCTGAGGTTATTCTCCTTTCTTGCGGATACTCGGCACAAGTTAGCTGATGTGCCCTTCCTTGGCGCCGACCTCTTCATTCCGGGAGTGGCAGGTCACCTCCAGCGAATAGAGCAGTCCAGTGCCACCTTGGATGCTACCTCTGCAAAGGGTTCTTTGGGCAAGAACCAGCAGAAGCGCAAGAAGCCTTTTTGGCACTCTTCCCCTGCAATTAGACAGCCCTCCTATCAGGGAGGTCGGCAGCAATAGCAGGATCAAGATTGGCACCCCAGGCCCAAGCAGGGTCCTCAACAGTCTCGTGAAAGAGGCAGAGGTGCTGGTCCAGGAGCCGCTACCTTCTCTAAGCCTACTCAGTGACGGGTCAGGGGTTGCCACCCCTACGCCCGTCACGCCAGCTCTGGGTCCTCCCCTGGGGGGGTCGGCTCCATCACTTTCTTTTCGTCTGGTCCGGTATCACTCCGGACAGGTGGGTTCTGGAAGTGGTCGGCTAGGGACTGCCTCTAGATTTCGAGCAGTACCCTCCCAGCCGAGCCCGCGCCCTTCGGGAGGAAAGGATCTCAGCTCGCACTCCGTCGGCCCTTCGGGATGACATTGCTCAGCTCCATTGCAAGAAGGCGGTAGCTCCAGTGCCGGATTCTCCTACAGACCCAGGCTTCGTGTCCAGGTACTTCCTGGTGCGCAAGCGGACTGGGGGTTGGTGCCCCATTCTAGATCTTCACAACCTGAATCAATATCTCAGGTCTCGCACCTTCCGGATGGTAACTCTGCATAGATACATAGACAGTGTCGGCAGATAAGGGCCTGTGGCCCACCCAGTCTGCCCATTTGAGCTTGTAAGTTCAGTTTGTTTTCCTAGAAGTCTGTTGCACCTTACCCCTGACCTCCAGAATTCCTTTGTCTATCCCATGCATTCTTAAATCCGTGATTGTTTCAGCCCCACCACTTCCTCTGGCAGGGTGTTCCACTTGTCCACCACCCGTTCTGTGAAGAAATTCTTTCTCATGTTTCCTCTGAATCGTCCTCCCTCCAACTTCATCCCATGCCCTCTGGTCCTGGAACATCTTTTTCGCTTAAAGATAGTGTGTTCCTGCACCCTGTTCCTCACTGTAAGATACTTGTATGTCTCTATCCTATCCTCTCTCTCCTCCTCCTCCAGGGAGTACATGTTCAGTTCCTTCAACCTGTCTTCATAGGACTTGTGATGCAATCCATGCACCATCTTTGTTGCCCTCCTCTGAACCTTCTCTACCCTGTCTGTCTTCGTAGAGTATGGTCTCCAGAACTGTACACTGTACTCCAGGTGGGGCCTCACTAGTGTCTTGTATAGCGGAATTATGACCTCCTTTTCCTGCTGGTAATGCCCCTACCTATACATCCCAGCATCCTATTTGCTTCACCTGCTGCCTTGTCACATGTTTCCTCACTTTGGAGGTCATCAGAGATGATAACCCCAAGATCCCTTTCCTGCTTGCTGCATTCTATATCCTCCCCCAACTGATATATTATTGTCCAGGTTTTTGTGCCCCATATGCATTATCTTGCACTTCTTTGCATTGAATTTCAACTGCCAAACCCTGACCATTCTTCAAGTTTCTGCAGGTACGCCTCATTCTGTCTACCCTCTGGTGTGTCTACTCTATTACAGAGCTTTTGTCATCAGCGAACAGTGAAATTCTGCCTTCTAGGTCCTCATCATGTCACTGATGAAGATGTTGAATAGGACCGGTCCCAGCACTGACCCTGTGGTACCCCACTGGTCACTCTTCCCTCTGTGGAGTGACGGCCATTACCACCACCCTCTGTGTCCTGCCACCCAGCCAGTTACCTACCCACCACACTACTGTCCTGCCCACACCCATATTCCCCAGTTGTAATAGTCTTCTATGTGGCACAGTGTCAAAGGCCTTGCTGAAGTCCAGATGAGCCATGTCCACTGCCTCCCTGATCCCCTCCCTAGTCACCCAGTCAAAAATTCAATGAGGTTGGTCTGACATGACCTCCCCTTGTGAAACCATGCTGCCTTGGGTCCTGTAGTCCATTGACAACCAGATGTTCCACCAGTCTCTCCTTCAGTAGTGCTTCCATGATCTTCCCTACTACCGAGGTGAGGCTGACTGGTCCTGAGTTCCTGCTTCCTCTTTGTTCCCACTTTGTATAAAGGGACTCATCTGCTCTCCTCAGTCTTTGGGTACCTCCCTGTTTCCAGTGATTGGCTAAACAGGATAGCCAGAGGTTCAGCCACCACCTCTCTTAGTTCTTTAAGGACCCTGGGTGCACCCATCTGGCCCCATTGCTTTATCAACTCTGATTACTTCCAGTTCCTTCAGGACCCTTTCTGTGTAAAGGGACTTGTGTCCATTTCTGCACCATTCTCACCTTGTACTCCCTTCAGACCCATTACCCTCCTCTTCCTCATAAGACTGAGCAGAAATACCTGTTCAGTATGTCAGCTTTACTGTTGTCATCCTCCATGGCCCCATCCTCCCCTTCTGTCTCACTATCCCTCCTTTGTTTTTCTTTTTTCACTTATGTACTTGTAAAGGTTTTGTCCCTCTACCCACTGATTTTGCAATGTGTCTTTCTGTCTGAGCTTTGGCTTCCTTACTGACCTACCTGCCTCCCTTTGCTTCTCCTGGTACTTCTCCCTATCCCCTCTGCCTGTGTCTTTTGTATTGCCTGAATGCAGTCTTTTTGGCTTTCACTTTCTTTGCTACCTCTTTGAAAACCATAATGGTCTCCTCTTCCTTTTCCTCTTGCTAACCTGCTTAATACATAATTCTGTTGTTCTTGTAATCCCATTTAAATACTGCCCACTGTTCCTCAACCCCTGATTCCTGTCCCATTCCTTAATGCTCTTTCAGGTATCTCCCATTTTCCCAAAGTCTGCCCCCTAAAATCCAGGATCGTGTTTTTGTGTGGTTTGGTTCTGCTCTTTCTGTGATTTCAAACCACAATGACTGGTGGTCACTGTTTCCAGGTGCTCCCCACTGTTACCCCATCACACTGTCCCTGTTTGTGAGCTACTAGGTCCAGATTGCCTTCTGCCGAGTTGGTTCCATGACCAATTGCTGAGGAAGGCACCCTGAAGGAGTCAGGATAAATCTGCTCCTAGTTGATGCTGCTGCTGGGATGCTCCAGTCCACGTCTGGAATATTGAAGTCTCCAACCAGTACTACCTCACCCTTGTCTGCCATCCTTTGGATGGCTAGCATCAACTCCCCATCTGTTTCTTCCTCCTGGGCTGGTGGTCTATAGACCACACCCAATGGATGGCTGTCCCATTTCCTTTCCAGTTTAACCCACAGTATCTCTCCCCCATTTTGTTCCTCCTGGATCTCTGTGGCCCTTATGTCATTTTTCATATAGACCTCTGAACCAGATCATACCATCTCTGGAGCGAAACATGTGGTTCTGTTCACTGGATCTACAGGACGCATTCTTTCATGTCCGAATCTGTCTGTCCCACCAGCGGTTCCTCTGCTTCAGGGTCGAAGGGTCCCTATACGAGTTCCGAGCCGTGCCGTTCGGCCTGTCAGCGGCCCCTCTGGTCTTCACCAAGTGCATTGCAGTGGTGGCAGCCCATCTTTGGTGTCGAGGAGTTTGGATTTACCCCTATCTTGATGACTGGCTCCTGGCGGGTTCCTGCCTTCTGGAGGTGGAGAGGTCCAGGGATCTGGCCCTCCTAACCTGCTCCCAACTAGGCCTCCTGATCAACGAGGCCAAGTCGGAACTCGTGCCCTCTCAGGTGATGGACTTTATCGGGGCAGAGCTCGACTCTCGTCAAGCCAGAGCTTGTTTCCCGGTGGACAGGGTGGAGGTTCTCCCCTCCTTTGCCCAGTCATTTCTGGTTGGGCACTTGCTCCCTGCCCGGGACTTTCTGCGCCTTTTGGGCTACATGGCAGCGTGCACTAAAGTGTTCCATTGGGCCAGGTGGCACATGCACCCTCTCCAGTGGGAGCTGGCCGCCCAGTGGACTCAGTGATATGGTCACTTCGATCAGCTGATCACTGTAACCCAAAGATGTGGGATGCTGTCCAGTGGTGGACCGTCCCAGACCGATTGCATGAAGGAATCCAGTTTGTCCGCCCCGATCCGACTGTCGTCCTGACGACCAATGCCTCTCGTGCTGGGGAGCCCACATGGGGGACAACAGGGCCTACGGGTTCTGGAACCCCGAGGAGTCCTGATGTCACATTAACCTGTTGGAGCTCAGAGCAGTCAGACTGGCCCTGTCGGCTTTTGCGCTTCAGCTCCGGGGTCAAGTGGTTCAAGTCCAGACGGACAATACCACGACCATGTACTACCTCAACAAACAGGGCGGCACGCACACCCATCTGCTATGTAAGGAGGCGCTCCGAATCTGGACTCTCTTCAGCTGGTTGGAGGCAGATCTCCTTGCCATCCATGTGGCATGAGTCTTGAATCCACTGGCGGATGCTCTCAGCCGTATAGGCCAGACGTCTCATGAGTGGTTTCTCCATCCAGAGGTAGCTCACAGTCTGTTCTCCCGTTGGGGCAGACCGTTGGTGGACCCGTTTGCCTCCAGGGAGAACACCAAGCTGAGACTGTACCATGCCTGCCCCCCTCAGCAGGACTCGCTGCAGGAGGATGCCTTCTCGAGACCATGGACCCCAGGCTTCCTCTACGCCTTCTCTCCATTTCCCTTGATCCACAAGGTGCTTCTCAAGTTGAGGAGGGACAAGGCGAAGGTGATTCTGGTAGCCCCAGATTGGCCCCGCCAGTTCTGGTATCCAAATCTCATCAGCCTCAGCTGCAGGGCCCTGGAGCGGCATTGTACATGCCTGGACCTGATATTGAACCAGGGGAATGTATTCCATCCGGACCTTCAGTCCCTGCACCTCACAGCCTGGCATCTGAGCGGCTAGAGTTCCAGGCTCTGGGTCTTTCCGAGGATGTCTACACTGTGGTGGAGGCATCTCGTAAGAAATTGACCAGGAAATATTATGCCTTCAAATGGAAAAGGTTTTCCATTTGGTGTCAGAGTAAGAGTCTGGACTCCTTATCCTGCCCTGTGGCTAACATTCTTGACTACCTTTGGTCTCTCTCCAGAGGGGGTCTATGGTTCTTGACCCTTAGGGTGCACCTGGCAGCCATTTCTGCTTACTGGGTGCGGGCCGGTCAGCTGACATTGGCACAGGAGGCAGTGGTCGGGCGCTTTTTCCAAGGTCTGGATCACATATCCCATCCGGTGCATGAACCTCCACTTCCGTGGGATCTCTTGCTGGTTTTGGCAAAGCTCATGGGCAAGCCATTCGAACCCATGCACAAGTGTGAGCTCTCACACTTGTGGAAGACGGGCTTCCTGGTGGCTATCACGTCAGCCGGAAGGACAGGGGAGCAGTGGTGGCAGGGTCAGAGCAATCTGAGACAGGGGGTTCCTTTCATCCCTCAATCTCACTCCTTGACCCTTACTACAGATGCATCCCTTTTGGGATGGGGAGCTCACATGGGCGACCTCTCCACCCAGGGATTGTGGTCCCCTCAGGAATCTCTGCTCCACATCAGTCTGTTGGAACTCAGAGCTGTTTTTCTAGCACTTCAGGTTTTTTCTGCTTCTGTTCAGAACAAAGTGGTACAGGTCAGAACAGACAACACCACTACAATGTGGTACATCAACAAACAAGGGGCACTCGGTCTTGACCTTGTGCACCGAGGCAATGAAGTTGTGATCTCTGGCTTATTCCCTGAGCGCCTCCCTCATAGCAGTTCACCTCCCAGGCAAGGACAATGTCCTGGCAGATGCTCTCAGCAGGATTTCCCAGGGCCATCACGAATGGTCACTGGATCCCCTAGTACTGGGGTTAGTTTTTGCCAGGTGGGGCACCCCTCAGATAGATCTTTTTGCAGCCCCAGACAATCACCAACTTCCGCTTTTTTGTTGCAGGCCCCCAGTGTTGGGCTCAGTCCCTCTGGATGCCTTCCTTCTCGATTGGGAAGGGAAGTTACTCTATGCCTTCCCCCCCCCTTCCCTCTCCTGTTCAAGGTGCTAGTCAAAATCAGATCTCAACCTTGCAAAATAATTCTGATTGCTCCAGATTGGGCCAGACAGCCCTGGTATCCACTCCTTCTGTCCTTAGCAGTCCATCTTCCCCTGTGTCTCCCCAGGAACCACAATTTGTTAACCTGTGCCTAGGGGAGAGTTTGGTATCCGAGTCTCAAATCCCTCAACCTCAAGGCCTGGCTCTTGAGGACTTAGAGTTTGCTGACCTACACCTTTCTCAAGGTGTGCTAGAAATCTTGAAAGCTTCTAGGAAGCCTTCCACCAGGGCTACTTATAACTCTAAATGGAAAAGGTTTTCCATATGGTGCTCTGGGAAGCATATTTCCCAGAATCTGCTGATTTGCCACAGTTTTTGGACTATAGGCCCATCTAAATACTTTGGGGCTGAGGCCAGCTACCCTGAAAGTGCATTTGGCAGCTGTCTCTGCTTTTATTTCAGCAGGAAAGCCTCTTCTCTTTCTGCTCACCCTGTATTTTCCAAGTTTTCAAGGATTGCTTCACACAACCCGCCATTCAGGGACCCTGCCCTGCCTGGGATCTTAATGTTTGCATTGCTCAGCTGATGCAACCCTTTGAACCTTTGTCTTCAGCAGAGCTTAAGTACTTGACTTGGAAAACTGTGTTTCTAGTAGCCATCACTTCTGCCAGGCGCATAAGTGAATTACAAGCTTTGTCAGTGGAGACTGATTTTATCTCCTTTCACAGAGATAAGGTAGTCCTCAGGACTAACAGGAAGTTCTTGCCTAAGGTGGTTTCAGATTTCCACCTTAATCAATCTATATCTCTTCCAGTGTACTTCACTGACCATTCCTCCCGTGGCGAGAGGAGGCTGCATAGTTTAGATGTTAAGAGGGCCCTTAGTTACTACATAGACCGTACTAAGGGTCACAGGTTTGACTCCCCCTAACTTTTTCTCACTTATGGTGAGGTTGGGAAAGGGAAACCTGCAACTAAAAGATCCATTGCCAGGTGGATTGTCTCTTGTATCCAATTTTGCTATCAAAACTGGGTAAGGTTCCCCCTTCAGGCCTGAGGGCTCACTCTACCAGAGGTACAGCTGCGTCCCTAGCTGTGGCCAGGGTCATCCCTATCTTAGAGATATGTCAAGCAGCTACTTGGAAAACAGTACACACTTTCACCAAGCATTACTCCCTGGATATCCAGGCCAGGAGGGATGCTCGGTTTGGCACAGCTGTGCTTCAGAGCCTATTTCCTAAGTAGGTTCTGTCCCTCCTACATGGAGGTACTGCTGTGTAGTCTGCATATGTCATAATATAGCAAGACTTCATGTTGTTTGAAGAAAAAATTACTCACCTTAGTAATGTTGTTTCTTCTAATGGAGTCTTGCTATATTATGACCTCCCCCCCCCCCCAGCCTGCCCCTCTCAGAACCTCTACTCTTGGGATGGGGGTGGGCAGTCCAGTGTTGGCACTTATTGATGCCCATCTTGTGTTCTCCACCCCTCTCTTTTTTGGGGGTGTTTGGGTGTTGTATTTTATCTTACCTTCTTTTCTGGATCCCCTGACTTGAGTCTTCGTGTTGGGACCAGAAAAATGTGTTAATATTTTAGTAGCCAGTTGGCTAGTGTAGGTTTACAGCTTCCACACAGAACCTTAGTGAGTTTTGCTCGTAAAGATCTGACAGTTTCAGTTTGAAGATAAACGGACAGAGTTTTTCTAACCGAGCTCGAGCTCCAGATTCCATTCCTGGCATGGAAGTTAACTCTTTCACCTCCGGAGCAGTTCTAAGGCTGGGACAAACTGCATATGTCATAATATAGCAAGACTCCATTAGAAGAAACAACATTACTAAGGTGAGTAATTTTTTCTTCTTGTTCCTATAAAGGACCCCCCCATGTTAATCTCTTCCTTATACCCTCCCTTTAAGGCACTTAAGTTCCGCCATCTACATTATATACATTTCCTTTTGCTTGCACTAGTGGTGTTCTCTGAGTTGTATCTACCCCATTTAAAGTGTCTCCTGTTTCTCAGCTGTATCCCCTAACACTCCCCGCTGCACTGATGTCCGCGATCCCTTCAATTAGAGTGCGCCCCCCTTGGCAGATTGTTCTATATTTCTTTCCCCTCCTAGGCCCCTTTGCACATAGATTTCCCTCTGACACCTGAAAGTTCAAGCCTAATTACAGAGCAAACGGGTATAAATTTTCTCTGTTTAGGCTAGTCTTTATTACTTACTGCAACCCTCAAGCATGGCAACAATCCACGAGGGTCCACAGCTGTCCTTGGGTCTTCTTAGAAGGATCAGTGCTTCTTGAGACTAAAATTATCCCCGTCAGCCTTAACCCATGCTACGGCTGCTGACCCCGGGCTACTGCTTAAGGCACTGACACCGGCGCCAGACCAGACGCCGGCCCCGTTGAGCCGTCCGCTGGACCAGGAACCACAGCTTCAGCTGTCGGAGGTCAAAGATCTCTTTTCCTTTTGTGAAATACAATCAAAGGGTATCTCCTTCCTCCAAAGCCCACCTCTGTGAAGGAACCTATCCCCAGGGGTCATCTCTCCCCCCCCGGGGACAGGGGCCATTCAGGCCATAAACCCCATACATGGAGCCGGAGCTCTTCCCACTGTAGCGAACGGCACAGACGCCAGCACCAGTGTATGAGGTCTCAGTCCTCTTCCTCTGAGGAGTATGACCATTCCTCCTCATCGGAACCCTCCTTGGCAGGGGGCTTCCCTTCACCTGATCCAAAGGGCACTCCCAGGTCCCCACCAGATGACCCCTCCTTTTATGAAGGTCATACGGCACATACTAGCAAATATGGGCTTGGACACAGAGGACCTTGACCCAGAGAGGTGTCTGGCAAAATACTTGCGCCAGAAGGACCCCAAGCCAGTTGTACCACCATTGGTGGACACTTTCCAGGAAGCGACCAAGGCGGCATGGAAGCACCCATCCATATCCTCAGCAATTCCCAAAAAGTCAGATCGCCTCTACAGGGCACCCAGAGAGGAGCCCTTCCTAAGTCAACAACTGACGGCAGATTCAATGGTCATTATGGCTGCCCATGACGGGTCCCAGAGACCATGGCACCTGAGTATGCAGCCATCCGACAGGGAATCCAAGCAGCCGGACAGCATGGGCAGGAAGGTATAATCTTACTTCGAGAGGAAGGTCTTGCAGCAGGTAACACGTATAGGACTGACGCTGGCCGGCGGCAGGGCCCGCGGCAAACTTTTGCTGCGGTGCCAGCGAGGACATAACCCCGTTGGCACCACCCCTGACATACCACGTGATATACAAGAGCGGCAGTCCCCAGTGTGCTCCAGTTCTTTCCCGCCATCGACACGTGAATGTAAGCTCCACGGCCCAGCTTTCCCCAGTTTGATCGATAGTCTTGGTTCTTTTCGACTCCAGATTACCTTTCAATGTTTTTCTTTGTCAGCTTCCCTGCACGTCTACTACCCTGTCTAGGCACACAAATCGGTGCACCTGTGGTAAACAAATTCCCTCCAAGGACAGCCATGTGGTCTGTGTTTTTTGTCTAGGCCCAAACCGTGATGCTCTGTCCTGCCTCCACTGCCAGGCCTTCAACAGTCAGACCTGCATCCGCCAACAGAAGTCCCTTCAGGCCTTTCTGGCACAGCAGAAATTGGCAGCAATGCAGAGGGAGTCCTCCGATGAAGCGCATTCACCCCGCAATTCTCACAAATCCTCAGGAAAACACCTCTCTTCGAAGCCTAAACAGAAGCGCAGAGAACCAGACAGGGAGAGGTCCTAGTCCAGATTTCAATCCTCCGGATCCCACATGGCCTCCAGGTCCGAGACGTCTGTCCACGACTCCCACCTGATGGTAGTGAAGCCCTTGGTTACCTCGGGAGGTTCTGGCACCAAGGAGAAGTCTTCTGGGCCTTCGGCAGCACTTCCGCCCTTGAAGATCAGGCTGCCTCCTGCTCCGTCTGGCTGTTCGTTGGACCCAGGTGAGTCGCATCCTGCCCTCCCCCAGTCGGCCTCTGTATGCAGTGCTGACTCCTGGGAGAAGGCAAAATCTTCTGCCCTGTCGGCGGGGAGGTCTTCTTCCCGCCCACCAAAACATGCCTCAAAATCAGCAGAGAAATGCCAGGCTCCAGCGGAGAAACACCAGACTCTGTTGTTGGACAAGCGCCAGGCTCCATCATCTGATAAGAGCCACTCAGAAAAACACTCTTAAGTTCGTGTCGGACTCCCACCAGTGGCGCACCCAAGACCACCTTGCCTAAGTCTCCGTCGCCCCTGGCATTTTCCCCTCGATCCAACGCCTGGGTGGAGGACATACCGACGCCAGGTGCCAGACACCAGCTCACGGGATCCCTTCTGGACCTGACTGCCCTGACAAGCATGATGCTCTGACATCAGACCCAGTCTGGCCGCTGTCGCCGGAGCACCCCAGCTGTTGCCGGTTCCATCCCCTGGCTCCCCCAAGCTTAACCTGAGCCAGGTCAAAGATCTGTTTTCACACTGGTGGAAAACAATCAAGCCAGATATCCTTCCAGTGAATCCCACCCCGGCCACACCATCAGAACCTGAACCAGCCCCGGTCCCTGGGGAGGGGGTCACACCTCAGCTTACAGAAGAGGTGCTTCTCCACCCCCACTCGGATGAAGACTGGGACAGCCATCCGTCTCCGGAGAGACCATGCAAAAGGGTGGAGAAAAGGCGCAGATCTCGCTCCAGGAGGTCCAGTCCTTCCAGCTCCTTGGACAGACGACACCACAAGCGTAGGGGGCGTAGATCTCCTTAGCTCTCCTCTATGGACTCTTGTCACCCGTTGACTCTTCTTCCAATTCTTTTGAGGTACCTCCTTCGGGAAAGCCAGAGTATCTTCCCAAGTCACCTCCAGATGACCTGTCTCTTATGGAGGTAATGCGGCATATACAGTCCAGCATGGGATGGGACATGGATGACCTGGATCTTCAGCGTATGAGACTTGGCATGTACCTCAGGCAAAAAGACCCCAAGTCTGGCATTATTCTCCTCATGGTGGACACGTTTGAGGACGTTGCACAGTCCACATGACGACGCCCTCACTCCTCCACAGCCGTACCAAAAAAGGCGGACCGATTGTACCGGGCTCCCAAGGAACATCCCTATCTTATCTGTGTCAGTCTTCACCATTCATCAGTAGTGGGTATAGCGCCAGAGCTAGGACCCCACAGAAACTTTTTTTTTCTCCTGTGGGCGGAGTTGATGCAGGGCTGGCGCCGCCCTTGAGGCAGATGTTCCACGTGGCGCTCGAGGGTTGGCAGTTAGCTGCCGTCGACTCCACCCCAGCCCCTGTTCTTTCTCTCCTCTTGTCGAGTGTGGTACCTATTGAGGAGACTGTTGGTTTGCGACCTGGTTCATCGGCCTAGTCTAGAGTTTGTTTCTTGCCTAGAGTTTGTTAGTTACCTCGGTTCTACTCGCCTGCTCAACGTCTTTTCTGACCAGTAAGACCTTTCCTTTTATTTCAAGTGGCGTCGAGTACTGTTTTCTGTTTTATTTACCGTTCAGTCATGTCTCGTCCTGGAGGCAAGAAGACGTTGAAAACAGGGTGGCCCCCTATGCGTTAGTGCCCCTGTATTCTGTGACGGACCAGCATGACCGTTGTCTTTCCTGCCTCGGCCCGACCACGATATGGACAACTGAGACATTTGCTTTTCAGTGGACTGCCGTGTAATTGAGAACTGCGCGTGGAAAGTTGTACGTGCGCTGCTGACGTTCGGAGGATGAATGCACAGTCGGCGGGCCAAGGCCAGGATTCTCGACCCTTCCTCCGGGTCCCCTCTCGGTCCTATACGGCCTGTGGAGAAGGGAATCCCAGCCTCTTTTAGCCTTGCCACAGCAGGGGGTTTCTTCTGCAGTGCACAAGGCCCAGGAGGGCCCTTTCGGGGGTCATTCGGAAGGCACCGCATTGGCAGTGTCCTCCTTGGTGGTGAAGGCTCCCTTGGTGTCATGTTCCGGGCCCTTTGGGTCTGGACCTGCACCATTCTTGGTGCAGTTTTGTGGTGCCGCTCTTGGTCCTGGTACCGTTCGAGACGCTGTGGGCTTTGAGCGTGGTGTCGCTGTTGGTGTTGATCCTCCTCTTGGCGTCGCTGTCTCCTCTGGTGCTGTTTGCAGCGTCAAGGCTTTTGGTGGCGCCAGGGATGGTGTTTTGGCTCTTTCTGGGCCTGGTTCTGGTCCTGGCACCGACCCTGACCTCGGTGGGATGGGGTCGGCGCCGCGATCGTACCCGGCTCTGGCACCAGGGTGTTGTGTGACGCCAAATTTGGGGCCGTGCCTGACTTCAGTGCTGGGGTAGGTGTTGGCGTCACACTCTGGGCCGCGCCCAACTCCGGTGCTGTTTGCGACGCCGAGGTGGGTGTCAGCACTGGGCGTGGGGCTGTGCTTCACTGTGGTGCCGTTTGTGGCGCCGAGTCTCTGGATGCTCCGATTTGTGGTCCAGGAACTGGAGGAGCTCGGGGAGTTTTCTAGCATTGGACTTTGGAGGCAGACTCTGAGTCTGATCCAGACTGACTCCCAGGTTCTTCAGAATCATCGGACCTGTCCATTTCCAGAACCTCGGTCCCCACTCAGCTTCCCTCTAGGGGGTCAATTGTCACTGGTGGACCGTAGGGTCAGGAGGTCCGACCAGCCAGCTGTGGTCCCCATGTCCACTACTGTGCAGCCTTGGATCACTGGTGTTTCTGTTCTTCCAGTTGGGGTACCCCCTTGTTTGGTGTGTTTGGACAGCCCAAGTTTGGGGCAGCCCAAGCAGACCTGGAAGGGGAGGGTACGGTTCCCTGAGTGGACTCCTTGGAGGCCACCCAGAGTTGCCAGCTGCCTAGGCTGGTGGCTACGAGGATGAGGTCCCTCTCTGATTCCGGAGAGTTGAGAGATAGGGGTGTGACACGGTGCACCCTCCCTGGAGCCCAGCCGGGTTCTGGGAGGAGTCGCAGCACAGACCCTCGCCTTTCCCCGGAGGAGTCACCAAGAGGGACTTTAACTTCAGAGGTAAGGGGCCGTCCTTCTGGACTCTCACAGTCCCGGTTACCTCACGGGGGGAATTCTTCCTTTGCGCACAGCTCTGACCATTCCGATCCAGTTGGAACAGCTGTTAGCTGAGGCGGCCTTTGGATCCCCCTCACTGCGAAGGGTTTCCTGTTGGCCCCCCTGCCCTGACAGAGACCATTCTTCTGTTGCTAGGAGCCTGTTCACCGAGCCTCTGTCTCCATTCCCGGTTGTCCCAGGTATTCCCAGTCCTCGGGGGAGGGGGAGGCTTCTCACCTGGGAACAGTTCAGAGGTTCCACTACACATTTACCCACTTACCTCCATGCCCTGGACCAACAGGTGTTTCACCATGCTTCCGTGCAGCTGGACCCTGAACCTGGGAGCTCATCCTCTTCTTCCTCTACGGAGGGAGAGGAACCCTTGGTCCAAATCTCCTCAGTGTCTGATCTGTCCTCTTATCAGCATTTCCTTGTGAGGAGGTTGGATGAGCTCCACCTTACCCCAGTCAGCAGTCCCGAGCATGTGACGCGCGCCTTTTTAGACGAATACAGTGCTGCTTACCTGGTGGCTCCCGTCTGGCCTATTCCTTTTCAGGAAGCATCACATTGGCTCTGGGTATGTCCCTTTTCCGCTGTACCAACCTCAAGGGACCTATGCCAGCGAGATTGCGCTCCCCTGGGTCTCCAGGTTCTCTGCCTCATCTCTCTTCGGGTTTGACCTCCCTGGACACCTCCTCTGGGCCTCGCGCCCCTTACGTGACCGTCCCCCGGATTCGGACTGTGTGGATTTAGATTTCTGGGGAGACTAGTATTCTACTCGGCACTGATCTCTTTCAGTTGCAGCACATCAGGTCCGCTTTGCAGACCACAACAGGTTCTTGTGGTCCAGGCTAGGACAGGTCCTAGCCTCAATGCCTGATTCGGAGGAAACCAGGAAAGCCATTGCCCTCTCTGTGCAGGGCCTGGATTTAGCAAGGCACCAAGCAAAGGCATCTTATGATGCCAAAAAGGTGGCATCCAGAATGATAGGGACAGCGATCTACCTTTGGTGGACAGCATGGCTTTGCCTATCCTAGTTATCACCTCTGGCCCGATGTAGTGTGATTTATTCCGCGTACCAGAGAACCCATCTTTTCTCCCGAAGGGTGAGACTGCGGCTTTCCGGGCACTCCTTCCCCCACTGGGGGATCCCTGTTTCACCCAGACCAGTTGCAGTCCTCCCCAGGCCTGTAAGGGTTCTCCCCTTCAGTGTCTCACCCACTGGATGCTAAGGGACCTAGTCCCTTGGGGTAGTTCATGGCCCCCTTTGGGGGGCTCGGTACTCACTCACTAGCGATGAATGGTAAGGACTGACACAGATAGAATGAAAATTTACGTACCTACCGTGGTGTTGATTCTTCTGTGTATCTTCACCATTCATCACTAAATCCACCTCCCCGTGGCCCTCAGTCTCTGGACTCCCTCCTCCCCGTGTGTCTTCTCTTTCAAACAACATGAAGTCTTGCTATATTATGACTATTGCAGTTTGCCCCAGCCTTAGAACTGCTCCGGAGGTGAAAGAGTTAACTTCCATGCAGAGCATGGAGCTTAGAGCGTGAGCTCGGTTCAGAAGCTCTGTTTGGCTGGTTTCAAACCGAAACCGTCAGATTCTTTACTCCGCCTCACTGAACAGTCGCTCCGGAGATTCCTCCTGTTGCTCGGTTCATTTCTTCGGTTTAAAGCGCTATTTCTCAGTTTAATTTAACCGTGATTTCATCATTTTAACCACAAAACCGATCGGTTCAGGCTCTGTCTATGGTAATCAAAGTAATGGATAGGTTTTTTCTGTGTGGAACTTGTAAAAGTATTATCGGTTCGGTTGAACCCGATCGAGTATGTTAAATATAAGTTTAAAGCCTTTTAGAGCTTTTTAGAAGTCACGGTTCGGTTCTTATCAGTTCTAAAAAAGCGGATTTCATTAGGTTTTCCACGACCCGTGACACGGTTTGGAACCGATAAGGGTGTCTTGCCTGGCACTGCCATCAAAGGGCAAGTTGGTTGGTTAGGCTGGCATCATGTCTGAGAAACCCAAAAGAAAACCGGACACTGGGTTTCAACACTGTAGTGTCTGTGGGGAAGCCTTTGCCAAGGCTGACCCACACACTACATGTGTCTATTGTCTGGGGTTTGACCACCTCAATTCAGACTGCCAGATTTAAAAATTTCCTGCAGCCACCCTGGACAAGAGAGGGCAGGCTCAGGAGCGAGAGGCCAAAAGTCCACTGACCCAGATGGCCAGCTCGGTTCGGATCTAACCGAACCGGAGGAGTGCCCTCTGACCAGGCGAGACTTCTCGGCAACCGAAGAGCTGGCTCTGAGGAGCCAGTTCCAGCAAATAATCTAAAAATCAGCAGGTTTGGAATCCAAAATTCCTTCTCCAACTGCTGCTGAGATAGCCAGGGCAATACAGATTGTCCAGTCCCTGTCCCCAGTTCCTCGAACCGCCACTGTCTGGCAAAAGGTTGGTTCGGTCGGTTCCAGTGGTTCAGGATTATGATATAGAAGAGTTCTATGAACCAGAGGAGGGGGATGAGGATTATGATCAGTGTGAATGTGATTTTGAAAGTCTGGATGTGCCCATTGAACCGGACATCTCCCCAGACAGACCTTCAGGTGAGTCTCACCCTAGGCTTTCTGAGTCCCCTTCTCATTTTTTGTTTTATAAAAAAGTTGCTGAGACCCTCCAGCTTCCCTTAGAGGAGGCTTTGGATGAGCAAGAGGCCTGACTGTGTGGAGATGATGGATATCCCAGAGTCAGGAGGTTGTCCATCCCTTACATAAATCCTTTAGAAAACAAACAGTAACAATTTTAAAAGCTCCTAATTCTGTGCCTCCGTGGATAAAAGATGGACAGGAGGTACACTTTGTCAGGTCCTGATACAGATTTTCTTTCACAGCAATGCAGTCATGTTAGTAGTTCAGGCTGCAGCCTGTGATAAAGCTAATATCCCACTGGCTTCACATCCTCCTGACAAGGATTCCAGGAAGATTGATGCCATGGCCAAAAAACAATACATGGCAGCATCCTTGGGACGCAGACAAGCTAACTATATGGCTTATGTTGCAAGATACCAGAAATCTAGATGGGATACTGTCATGGCCTTAGCCAAACAGGTCCCTGGCCAGCTCGCAAAGGAGCTGGAGCAGGTGGCTCTTGATGGTATTGAGGCATCTAAGGTGCAATTCCATGCTGCAGTGGATTCTAATGATGTATCCTCTAGAGTCATGGCTACATCTGTGGCTTTTCGTAGATTGGCCTGGCTCAGGTGTACTACTTTGTCACAGG
Source organism: Neoceratodus forsteri (assembly GCA_016271365.2). Lineage (NCBI taxonomy): Eukaryota > Metazoa > Chordata > Ceratodontiformes > Ceratodontidae > Neoceratodus > Neoceratodus forsteri. Next base: position 450,214,141 of record CM057458.1, read on the forward strand.
ATACCCAGTCTAAGGCTATGGATTTTCCTGTGGTGGGAAATTCTCTGTTTGGGGAGCAGACAGAGAATTATATGAAGAAATGGATGAATATAGAACCACTTACAGGGTGCACAAGCCAAGGACGGCAAGCCACTCCTCAGAGGCAGCCCCCAGGGGTGGGGTAGGCCTTTCACAGGCCTTTTACCAGACTCAGGCCCCTCCTCTTCAGCCTATGTACAGAGGGGTTCTTCAGAGGAGAGGCAGACGGGGTTCGAGCAGGCCTGCTCCCACCCCTCAGCCTAAAGCCCCTGCCAAACAGGCACCCTGATGGGATGCCCAGGGTCGCTCTCCACTACCTGTGGGGCAGGTTGGCTCACTCTGTCCAGGACTGGCAGTCTTTAACTTCAGACAGGTGGGTCCTGGAAGTAGTGAGCCAGGGTCTGTTCTCAGCTTCAAGAAATTTCCAAAGATGAGAGCCAGATCTTTTCCACCACAAAACCCTTTAGAGACTCTTGCTTTGGAAACAGAAGTCTCAACCTCCTGGCTCTCAGAGCTGTAGAAAGGTTTCTCCCTTCACCAGGGCAAGGGTCTGTACTCCAGATACTTCTTACCCCAAAAGACAGGAGTGGCGGCTATCCTGGATTTAAGATATCTAAACAAGCACCTTTTAAAGCCAAAGTTCAAAATGGTGACACTGGGAATTATTTTACCCTGCCTAAGGACAGGGGACTGGCTAGCCTCCCTGGACCTCAAAGATGCCTACTTCCATGTTCTTATCAGAAGCTCCCATCGAAAGTACCTCAGATTCGAACTGCCCTCAGGCCATTATCGGTTCAGAGCAATGCCCTTCGGCCTCACTTCTGCCCCAAGGGTGTTCACAAAGTGTCTGGCAGTAGCAGTCGCCCACCTAAGAAGGCAAAAGATTGCTGTTTTTCCCTACCTGGACGACTGGCTCATTGTGGGTCAGTCTCCAGACCAGGTCAAATCACACCTGCTAGTTACCCAGCAGCTGCTTACCTCTCTGGGATTTCTTCTCAATCTTCCAGTGTCAGTTTTGGAACCTGTCCAGGTACTCACCTTTATAGGCGCAGAACTGGATACAAAGCAGGCCAGAGCCTTCCTTCCCTTGGAAAGGGTAAGGACCTTAGTGGCCCTGGCCGCCTCCTTCACTCTGCAGGTTTCTCGACCAGCAAGGCATTTCCTGCAGCTCCTAGGGCACATGGCTGCCTCCTCAGCTGTGGTGCAAGGAGCAAGATTTCAGATGAGGGACATTCAGTTCCATTTGAGAGCTTTCTGGTCTCAAAGAAGAGATCCTCTATCCAAGTTAATCCCAGTGACTCGAACCCTGATCCAGGCCCTTCAGTGGTGGCAGGATCAGAGCAGTCTGAGACAGGGGATGCCTTTCATCCCTCTGTCCCATTCCTTGACCCTCACTACAGATGCATCCTCTTGGGATGGGGAGCTCACATGGGCGACTCTCCACCCAGGATTATGGTCCTCAGGAATCTCTGCCCACATCAATCTGTTGGAACTCAGAGCTGTTTGTAGCACTTCAGGTTTTCTCTGCATCTGTTCAGAACAAGGTGGTACAGGTCAGAACAGACAACACCACTACAATGTGGTACATCAACAAACAAGGGGGCACTCGGTCTTTGGCCTTGTGCTCTGAGGCAATGAAGTTCTGGTCTCTGGCTTACTCCCTGAACACTTCCCTCATAGCAGTTCACCTCCCAGGCAAGGACAGTGTCTTGGCAGATGCCCTCAGCAGGATTTCCCAGGGCCATCACGAATGGTCACTGGATCCCCTAGTACTGGGGATAGTGTTTGCCAGATGGGGCACTCCTCAGATAGATCTTTTCGCAGCCCCAGACAATTATCAACTTCCACTATTTTGTTGCAGGCCCCCAGTGTTGGGCTCAGTTCCCCTGGATGCCTTTCTCCTCGATTGGGAAGGGAAGTTTCTTTACGCCTTCCCCTTCCTCTCCTGTTCAAAGTACTAGTCAAAATCAGGTCTCAGCCCTGCAAAATGATCCTGATTGCTCCAGACTGGGCCAGGCAGCCCTGGTACCCACTCCTTCTGTCCTTAGCAGTCCATCTTCCCCTGTGTCTCCCCAGGAACCACAATCTGTTAACCTGTGCTCAGGGGAGAGTTTGGTATCCGAATCTCAAATCCTTCAACCTCAAGGCTTGGCTCTTGAGCAGTTAGAGTTTGCTGATTTGCAACTTTCTCAAAGTGTTCTCGAAATCCTGAAGGCTGCTAGGAAGCCTTCCACCAGGGCTACCTATAACTCCAAGTGGAAAAGGTTTTCCATATGGTGTTCTGGGAAGCATGTTTCCCCAGAATCTGCTGATCTACCTACTGTATTGGACTACATGGTCCATCTTAATTCTTTGGGACTGAGACCAGTCACACTGAAAGTGCACTTGGCTGCTGTCTCTGCCTTCATTTCAGCAGGGAAGCCCTCTTCTCTCTCTGCTCTTCCTGTATTTTCCAAGTTTTTTAAAGGATTGCTTCACCAATTCCCCATTCAGGGACCCTGCCCGGCTTGGGATCTTAATGTATTCATTGCTCAGCTAATGCAACCCCCTTTGAGCCTCTGTCTTGACAGAGCTTAAGTATTGACTTGAAAACTGTATTTCTAGTAGCCATCACTTCTGCCAGGCTGATAAGTGAGTTACAGGCTTTATCAGTAGAAACTGACTTTATTTCCTTTCACAGGGATAAAGTGGTCCTCAGGACTAACAGGAAGTTTTTGCCTAAGGTGGTTTCAGATTTCCACCTTAACCAATCTATTTCACTTCCAGTGTTCTTCACTGACCATTCCTCCTCTGGTGGGAGGCTGCTGCTTAGATGTTAAGAGGGCCCTAAGTTACTACATAGGCGTACCAAGGGTCTGGGTTTGACTCTCTCCAACTGTTTCTCACTTATGGTGAGGTTGGGAAAGGGAGACCTGCCACTAAAAGATCCATTGCCAGGTGGATCGTTTCTTGTGTACAATTTTGCTATCAAAAGCTGGGTAAGGTTCCCCCCTCAGGCCTGAGGGCTCACTCTACCAGAGGTACAGCTGCATCTCTAGCTGCTGCTAGAGACATCCCTATCTTGGAGATATGTCAGGCAGCTACTTGGAAGACAGTACACACTTTCACAAGCATTACTCCCTGGATATTCAGGCCAGGAGGGATGCTCGGTTTAACACAACCGTGCTTCAGAGCCTATTCCTAAGTAGGTTCTGTCCCTCCTCCATGGAGGTACTGCTGTGTAGTCTGCAATAGTCATAATATAGCAAGACTTCATGTTGTAGAGAAAAATTACTCACCTTAGTAATGTTGTTCTTCTAATGGAATCTTGCTATATTATGACCTCCCCCCCAGCCTGCCCCTCTCAGAACTCCTACTTTGGGGTATGGGGTGGGTAGTCCTCTGTTGGCATTTATTGATGCCCTCTTTCATGTTTGGGTGTTGTGTTCATTTAGTTATTTTATCTTAATTTTTCTGGTCCACTGACTTGAGTCTTTGTGTTGGGACCAGTAAAAATGTGTTAATATATTAGTAGCCAGTTGGCTAGTGTAGGTTACAGCTTCCACACAGAACCTTAGTGAGTTTTTGCTCGTAAAGATCTGACGGTTTTGGTTTGAAACCAGCCAAACAGAGCTTCTGAACCGAGCTCGCGCTCTAAGCTCCATGCTCTGCATGGAAGTTAACTCTTTCACCTCCGGAGCAGTTCTAAGGCTGGGGCAAACTGCAATAGTCATAATATAGCAAGACTCCATTAGAAGAAACAAATTTACTAAGGTGAGTAATTTTTTCTTCCCGCTTCTCCCTCTCGACATAGGCGGGGAGGGACTGTGAGACACACAGGGATTGAATCCCTGGGGGTTTAAGGAGATGTATGGGGACGGCCCTTTTCTCTTCTCACTTGTTCTAGGGAGTCTTGGAGTGTTTGGAGGGGGCCCTCTCTCTCAATATTTTTAATTTATGGACTCCGAATCTGAGTTCAGATTTTCTCCCCCATGCCATGTAGGTTGTTTAAAATCCCCCCCCTTTTTGGGAGGAGGGGAGGTTTGAGACACACGCCAACCTGCACTCTCTTGTTGGTTGGTCTACTAGACCTAGGCTGCTTTAAGTTCTGGCTTGGCCTCCTGCAGCTCAACCTTGATAGTGCAGGGCTGGACTATCATTGTCTAAAATCACGATGTGCAGAACTTTGCTTCTGGAGTGTGCTACTCGCCCCCAAAAAAAAATCTCCTTCCATGAGATTGGGGCCCTCCTCCCCAATTTCCTATTTTAATCTCTTCTTCTGTCTCCTCTGTCATTTAGTTCTCCTTTTAGTTTATTATTCCTTTCCTTTTGTCTATCCCTTAGGCTCTCTTGCCTCCAACCCCCCCTCACTTCCTTGCACTCTCCAGCGTTTCAGAACTGGGGCAGAGTCAATGCAGCTAATGCCCAACCCTCCGAGGTCCCATGTGGAATGTCAGCCTTGAGGTGAAACGTCGACTCTGCCCGAAATAAAAAGTCTCCTTGGGGTCCTAGCTCCGGCACCATGCCTAGTAGTGATGAATGGTGAAGATACACAGAAAGATCAACAATTACGGTAGGTACGTAATTTTCATTTTTGGCTGAGCAACCTGCCGCTGATTCGGTGGTTATCTCAGTGGCTCATGACTGTTTGCAGAGACCCAAACATCTGAGCACCCAGCCTCTGGGCAGGGAGTCCAAACAGCTGGATTCCATAGGCAGGAAGGTGTACTCATCTGCCACCTGTAGCATCAGTAGTTTAAATTTTTTGACACACACGGGGTCCAGTTCCAGAACGTTCCTTGGGAACAAGGTCTGGACATCTTGCAGGGTGTGCTGAACTGCCCTCTGAAGGCAGAACTTGTGAAACTTCTTCAAGCTGGGTCAGACATGTGCACGCATGTGCTTCGGTCTGCCTGCGACTCTACATACACATCAGCAAGTGTGGCAGCTATGGGCATGTGTTTACGGTGCCATTCCTTGCTTTGGGTGTCAGGGTTCCTGCAGGATGTTCAATCCAGCATGCTAGACGTGCCCTTCAAGGGCTCCGTCCTCTTCGGAGAAGAGACGGAGTGGATCATCAATAGACTACAGGACTCCTGTAAGGCCGTCTGTACCGTGCAGTCTATGTACCGCCTGAAGCAGAGACCGTTCTGGAGGATTCGCTTTCGTGGCAGAGGGGGACAACTGCCTCAGCAACCTCACGCTCAGTGGAGTGGCTTTAGTCAACGTGGGGGCCCCAGGGAATCTTTGGCTGCCACCTCTCGCCAGGCTAAACCCACCCACTCCGCTTTCCTTCCCCTCCAACAGTATGACTCTCGGAGCAACCCACCTCTCCATGATTCCTTGTTGGGAGAGGAGGTGGGAGGTCACTTCTCTCTTTATCTAGAGACCTGGAGACAAGTGACCTCTGACCAGTGGGTTCACAAGCTCATAGAACATGGGCACTCTATAGAGTTCGTGTGCATCCCTCCACCCCATCCCGTCACTCCGTGGGTCATGCAGGCCTCATCCGCCAGGAGATTCAGGCACTGCTGTCCAAAAATGTCATAGAGCCGGTCCCTCCACACTAGAGGGGCGCTGGGTTCTATTCTCTCTTCTTCCTAGTCCCGAAGAAGTCTGGAGATTTGAGGCCAGTCCTCAACCTCAGTGACCTGAACCTGTCTGTCGTGTACAGGCATTTCAGGATGGTCACCCTTCACAATCTGATTACTATGGTGCATCAGAGAGACTGGCTAACATCCCTGGATATGCAAGATGCATACGTTCACATCCTGATCGCCGAGGGCCACTGGAAATATCTCCGGTTCGCATTCCAGGGCGAGCATTTTCAGTTCAGGGCTCTGCCCTTCGGCCTCTCTTCTGCACCAAGGGTGTTTACAAAGTGCCTGCTGGTGGTGACTGCTGCGCTTTGCAGGATGGGACACTGTTTCCATACCTGGACAACTGGCTGCTTCTAGCACACTCCAGCAGTCGCCTTCAGGCAGCTATCTGGGATACTAACAAATGGTGCCACGCTCCTCAGACCCTAGGTTGGGTGCTGGTTCTGGGCTGCCGACCTAAACTCAGAAACAAATAGTTTGGTGTCATGGACGCTGCTCACTAGCTATTGAAACTGTTGGAAACTTGTTCTAAATAAACTACAAACTTGTGGAATATCCTTTTAGTGGACATCCTTCATTGGAGTTATGACAAAAACTCCTGGCTTTGGACTGCTGGTACATAACTGATTGTTTCTCAGCTATCCGGGATACCTGTAACCTGTTCTGGAGCCTGGGGATTACCATCAACCCAGCCAAGTCGTCCCTCAGCCCCGCACAACTTCTGCCATTCATCGGAGCACTTCTAGACACCGTTCAGGGACAGGCCTTCCTGCCTTAAGACAGGGCAGAGCACATTTGGGCTGTAGCCAGACAGATTTATTCTGTCTCCTCTGTTCCAGCCAGGTTGCTTCTCCAGCTGTTGGGTCACATGGCAGCTGCCATAGTTACCGTTCCCTTCGCAAGACTTGGGATGGGGACAATTCAGTGGACTCTTCGGGTACAATGGGATCAGAAATGGGATGAACTGGACATGCCTGTCTCCATAACAGGGCTGGTTTGCAAGGAACTTCTCTGGTGGATGACGTCTCCCGCTTTGTGGGAGGGAATTCCCTTTCACAAGGAAGCTCCTGGACCGGTCCTGACCACGGATGCTTCAGACTCTGAATTGGGGGCACCTGGGAGTACACAAGACTTGGGGAGGGGTTTGGTCTCTGACTGAGAATCTCTCCATATAAAAGTCCTGGAGATGAGAGCCATTCTGTATGTTCTCCAAGCCCTGGACACTGTGTTCACGCCCGGTCACCTTCTGGTTCAGACGGACAACACGTCAGTGGTCTTCTGCTTCAACAAACAGGGAGGCACACACTCTTACCCCCTGTGCAGGGTGGCTGTGAGAGTGTGGGATTGGGCCATAGCCCGCCAGATGTTTAAAACACACTCTGACACCCTCAGCAGGACAAAGTCTCGAGTACACGAATGGTTGCTCCTGCAGTCTGTGGTCGAGGACCTTTTCACCAGATGGGGACACCTGAGCTGGATCTCTTCACATCCTCCACTAGTGCAAAACTGCCCAGTTTTTGCTTGCTAGATACCGAGCCTGGTGCTTTCTGGCTGCCCCTCTCCTGGTAGGGGAGATTCCTATATGCTTTGACTCCTTTTCCCCTCATTCAGAGTCCTCCTCAAGGCTCAGTCTGAGGGGACCTCCATGATCCTCATAGCACTGCTGTGGTCTTGCCAGATTTGGTTCCCTTTGCTGCAGCAATTGGCAGCGGCTCTACCAGTTTCACTTCCGCTTATGACTCATTTGCTCTCTCGGGACAATGGGACTCTCATTCATCCGAACTTATGGTCCCTTTACCTTCATGCTTAGCTCCTCAAAACTTAGTCAAGCTTAGATTTTGGGTGTTGGACAAGATAGCCGAAGTCCTGGTGGAGGGGAGGAAGTCCTGCACGAGAGCCACTTATGCCATGAAGTGGAAACTGTTCTGCCTCTGGGCCACAGCACGTCGCATAGATCCTTTGGCCTGTTCAGTTAACAGCTTGCTGGAATACCTGTTATCTCTCTTGGAGTCAGGGTTGAGTTACTCCTCCATAAAAGTACACCTGGATGCTCTTTCTGCCTATCACACCCCTGTCCAGGGCAGAACGGTGGCTCAGTTGGAGGTGATCCGGGCCTTTCTCAGAGGCATTCTTCACATAAAGCCCCCTATTCAGGATCATGTTCCCTCTTGGGAACTTCCATTTGTCCTGGAGAAGCTTACCCTCCTACCATTTGAACCCACCACGTATTGCGAGCTATGTTTTCTTTCCTGGAAAACGTTACTTTTAGTTGCTGATACTTCTGCTCAAAGGATTTCTGAGCTTCAGACCCAATTGTGTAAGGAGCCTGATTTGATTTTTCACAAAGACAGGGTAGCGTTACACACCAATCCTAAGTTTCTCCCCTAAGTAGTGTCTGAGATGATGTTGAACCAGGATGTTCAACTCCCAGTCTGCTACCCCAGTTGTGGTGAGGTGCTTCTCCACACACTGGACATTCATCGTATGTTGCCGTTTTATTTGTCTAGGACCAAGGGGACCAGAACATCTGATCAGTTGTTTCCTTTGCCCCACGTTCCTTGGGCAGTCCAGTTTCTAAGCAGACTCTTAAGTGGCTGCTGCACTGCATCACATTCTGCTACCAAAAGCACAACAGACTATCGAGCCCGGTCAGTGGTAATTCTACCAGAGCGGTGGCAGCCTCCTTTGCAGCCGTTAAGAGGGTATCAACCTTGGACATTCGTGCGGCAGGCAGACAGCACTCGGTCCACACTTTCATCAAGCACTATAGCCTAGACATTGCCTCTAGACACAGAGCTGGCTTCGGCCTAGCAGTTCTGCAGGGTCTGATCTCCTGAGGATGTACCTCTTTTCCTTCCTCTGTTTCTCTCCTACCTTCCCAGGCAGTTGTCTTCAATTTATACTGCTTGGGACTCGGTTCTAAATGTGTTACCTGCTGCAAGAGCTCCTCTTGAAGTAAGATTAGTACTGTTACGTAAGAAGTTACCATAACAGTAGATCTTCGAGAGAAGCTCTTGCAGCAGGTATACTTCCCTCCCACTTTCCCCCTGGAGGTCTTGCTCTGCATGTGCCTAGTGCTTTCTGTCTAGCTGCTAGATGAAAAATTGCCTTTCGCTATTTATCCATTTGGATCTCTGCTGTTTCATCTGCCGGTACTGCTGGCGGTACAAGAACTGGAGCATGCTGGGGACCGCCGCCTCTGTTGTATACCCTGTGGTACGTCGTGGGCGGAGGGGTCAGTCCCCACTGGGTACTGCTGGAAAAAGTTTGCCCTGGAGTCCTGCCGCTGGCCGGCGTCAGTCCTATATGTGTTACCTGCTGCAAGAGTGTCTCTCGAAGATCTACTGTTAAGGTAAGATCTTATTTGTGTCAGTCTTCACCATTCATCGCAATTGGGTATGTGGCTGGAGGTTGACCCCGCGGGAGCTTTTTTTTTTTTGCTTGGGCGCAGCTGATGCAGCAACGGCGCTGCCCCTCGAGGCCGATGTACAACATGGCGCTCGCGGGTTGGCCGTTGGTTGCTTCCGGTGCTGCCACCTCGCCAGTTCTTGTCTCCTACCGTAGAGGTTGGACCTCATGTAGCGCTCCTGAGGGAAAACTGTCACAGCTGCAGCCTAGTTCCCAATCGGCCTATAACGTTGAAAAAAGTACTGTCGGTTCTGTTTCGCCATCTACTCGATGCCGCTGACTGGTAAGACCATTCTTTTTATTTATTTTCAGTGTCATCGGGTCTGTTTTTTCTTGTTTTATCGGTAGATCATGTCTGGTACAGGGGGCAAGAAATCGTCGAAGATGGGGCGGCCTCCTGTGCGTCTGTGCCCCATGCATCCGCTGTTGCTCCATTTCCGACCAGCATGATCGATGTCTCACCTGTCTTGGCCTCTTCACGACATGGATTCGTGCAATGCCTGCTTCTTCATGGACCATTGAGTTGTCGAACTTCAGATGAGGAAAGTGGAAATGACATGACTTTCGGGGGCGGGCCCCCTTCGTAAAGGCCAACACGGTCTCTTCCTCGGGTCCCCTCCGGTTCTGTATGGACCATGGAGGAGGGCTTCTGCCTCTTTGAGCCTTACTGCGGTGGGGGCCCCTACTGCGGTGCAGGAGGCCCAGTCCTTTCCTTTTGGGGGGGAGGGCGTGAGGCACCGCTTTGGCAATCACCCCTTCAGGGGCGAAGGCACCCCCAGTGTCGTGTCCTGGGACCCACAGACCTGGGCCGGCACCGGCCTTGACGCTGTCTGGGTGTCGGGCGCAGAGGGCCCAGACTGCTCCATGGTCGGTGCTGGGCCGTCTCTCGGCGTCGTTTCTGCAGTCTGTGCCGTTCATGGAGTCGATAGTGGGAGCAGCACCTTGGGAGTTGTGGCCACTTCTTCTGTGGCTGTTTCTGGTTAGTGCTGAGACTGGAGATGGCGCTGTTCTCAGGTCCGGTGCCGTTTGCGGCACTGTTTGTGGCATTGTTTGTGATCTCGGCACCGTTCACAGCACCAAGGCGGGATCAGCACCGTCTCCGTCTCTGGCACCATTCACGGTGCCATGGGAGGAGACAGTGCAATGTCTTGCACCGATTCCGGCTTAGACGTCGTGGTTGGTGGCTTCTCTGTCTCAGGCATCGTTCGCAGTGCCGAGGAGATGGTCTGTGCCGACCGTGGTGCCACAGCCCAGATTGATTCTTTTCTTAGCCCAGAAAGGAGCAGGGGTCGGCAGGTGGTCTGGCACCGGACCTCGGTCTCCACCTCTTCGGAGGAGGATTCTGGGTCTGATTCAGACTGGCTTCCAGACTCCTCTGAGTCTGCTGATCCCTCTGGGGTCACTTCAGTGGCCCAGACTCAGCCTCCCTCTGGGGAGCGGGCAGTGGTTCCTGATTCTGGGGTCAGTGGCTCTGACCAGCAGGCAGCGGTTCAGGTGGCGGTTGCTGTGCAGCCTGGAGTTTGGGGATCTTCTGCCCCCTCAGTTAGGGTACCCCTCCTGTTGCGTGCCTGCACAGCCTGTTGGGGAGGGTGCTGCACCCTGGGTGGTCTTGGGGACTACCCAGAGTTGTCAGCTGCCTAGGCTGGTCTTTTTGAGGCAGAGGGCTCTTTCAGAGTCCAAGGGGTTGAGGGGCCTGAGTTTGGTGCGGCGGTCTCTCTCTGGGACCTGCCCGGGTTCGGGGAGGAGCCACAGTGTAGACCCTCATCCTTCCCCCTCTTTCTTCGAGAGGGTCCTCCTCTTTGGAGGCCAGGGACCCATCCTTCAGGACTCTCACGGTCCCGGTCGCCTCACAGGGGGGACTCGTCAGGGCACGGTCTAGGCAGTTCCATTGTGGTTGACCGGCTGTTGGGCTTCCCGGAGCTTCACCTCTTTTGGCAGCATCCAGCAGGCTCTCTTGCTTGGGCAGAGAACGTTCCTTCTCCTCTATCGATCTGGCCCCCATTCCTCTGTCGCCATCTCCTTCTCTCCCTGGTATTTTGGGCCCTAGGTGGCCTCTGACCTGGGAGCAGTTCAGGGGTACAGCTGTTCACTTTCCCACTTATGTTAAGTTTATGGACGAGGGGGTTTTCCACCCTCCCCCTGTGCAGCCACCCACTGGATCTCCGAGATCTTCCGCTTACTCATCCCCCTCTTCGGAGGGAGCGGAACCATCCACCCACATCTCCCCTGCCACAGATCTTGCTATGTATCAGCGCTTCCTCACGAGGATGATGGAAGATCTTCACATCAGTACTGGCTCTCAAGGCAATCATGAGCACGTGGCACTCTTCTTTTTAGGAGATTTCAGTGCAGCCACCCTGGTGGTGCCCGTCTGGCCTGTTCCCTTCCGGGAGGCGTCACTGCGCTTCTGGCAATGTCCCTTCTCTAGTGTCCGGACCCTTAGGGAACTGAGCCATAGGTATTGTGCTCCCCTGGAGTCTCCAAGTCGCATGCCTCACTCTCTGTCAGGGTTGATGCAACTGGACCCTCCTGATGGTCTTCGCGCCCTTCACCGTGACCGGCCCCCAGATCAAGACTCTTCAGATTTTAACTTCTTGGGTAGGAGGACCTCCTACTCGGCACAGATTTTACTGTCCATAGCTGCACATCAGGCCCACTATGCTTCCTATGACAGGTTCTTGTGGTCCAGGCTAGGTCAGCTCCTAGCCTCTTTGCTAGATACGGAGGTAACCAGACAAGCCATCGTGCACTCTGCTCGGGGCCTGGAACTAGCAAGGCACCCAGCAAGGGAATCCTATGACTCCAGTGAGGTAGCTTCCAGAGTTGTAGGGACAGCGATCTGCATTAGGTGGACAATGTGGCTGAGTCTTTCTCAGTTGTCACCCTTGGTCCGGCGTAGGGTGCGAACCCATCTTTTCTCCTGCAGAGTGAGGCGGCAAATGTCGGGGCAACTTCCCTCCCCTTCTGGGGGTCTCCGTCTCACTCTCACACTCTTGGATCTTGCCAGGCCCGTGAGAGTTCTCCTCTGTGTCTCCTCACTGGGAGTTAGGGTTTAGATCTCTGCCTCTTCGGGGCGCATTGTACTCACCAACTGTGATGAATGGTGAAGATTGACACAGATAAGATATGAAAATTATGTACCTACCATAATTCTGATCTTTCTGTGTATCTTCGCAAATCCCACCCACCATCCCCTGGGGCCTCAGTCTCTGGGTCCCCCTCCCTCTGTGTGTCTTCTTCCTTCCCTCCCTCCTTCCCATTGGCCAGGAGTGGGGGAACCCTTAAGCACGCAGTTTTTTTTTTTTGCAGCCTTGCAGCTAGGGGCATGGGGATGGGGGTTGTTCATCGCCTTACGGCTTCCACCCCTTCTTAGGGGTGGGATGTTGGTGGCTGCCCCCTCTCTTCTCCCCGTAACCCTTGTCCTTCAGTACTAAGTCTTTTATTGTTCTTTTAGAGGAGGGGTTCACCACCTCTTATTTTTTGTTGGATGGGGGAGAGGACATACCTTGGCTCCTGTTTCCTGCCGAGTATCTGTTCGTCAAATTCTGTGCCTTGAATCTTGACAGCCTTGCCAGGCTTCTAGCTACTCCTTTGCAGTAATTCCATCTAAAATCTGGGAACCAGACTGCGGGCCCTGGTTTTGTCCTCTCCCTTCCCACTTAATTCTTCCTTTCCTTCTCTTCTCTATTTCCAGAGATTGGGGCCCCTCCCAATCCCCTTAGCTTCTCCCTCTCCCTCGTCTGTTTTCTTGGTCGTTTATTCCTCCTTTTGTTTTCTTGTATCTTTTCCTTTGTCTGTCCCTTGGACTTCCTTGTCCCACCCTCCCAACTCTATTTCTTACTCTGTGGCGACTCAGAACTGGTGAGGAGGCAGCACCGACAGCAACTAATGGCCAACCCGTGAGCGCCATGTTGTATGTTGGCCTTGAGGGGCAGTGCCGTTGCTGCGTCGGCTCTGCCCAAGCAACAACAAAAAAAAAAAAAGCTTCCGCGGGGTCATGACTTCTGTCCACATACCCAGCTGTGATTAAAGGTGAAGATACACAGAAAGATCAGAATTACGGTAGGCACGTAATTTTCATTTCTTACGTAACTGTAGTTTCCTCAGTCACCTGCACCATTAGATCATTCAGTTTCCTCACACACGTAGTGCAGTTTCAGAATGCCCTGTGGGAACAAGGGATGGACATGATTGATGACATCCCTGATTGCCCCCAGAAGGCAGAGCTGGAAAAGCTCCTGAAAATAGGCTTGGACATAGGCACCCATGTCCTCTGACTCAGCAGACACGGCAGCCATGGTGGCTGCCACTGGGGTGTGTCACGGGCAACACTCCTGGCATAGTCTCTGGCTTTGCCCAGCATATCCACGCCGGAATCTTAGATGCCCCGTTCAAGAGCTTGGTTCTCTTCAGTGAAGAGTCTGAAAAGATTATTATGAGAATACAGGACACCGGAAAGCAGTCTGTTCAGTCCAGACCATGTACAAGCCAAAACAAAAACTTTTTCTCAGACAGCATTTTCGAGACAAATCAAGCCAGCAGCCCAGAAACCAACTGCAGCAGCAGCAGGGAGGGGTTTACAATCATAAGGGCACCTCTTTAAACTCAGGAGGCTCCGGCTCTAGGGCCGCCAAGCCCTCCCAGGCCACCCTGTCCACCCCTACCAATCGGGTGTAGCCAGGGATTTCAGATCTGCACACCAAGTAGACTCACTGCTACCCCTCCTCCCCATTAGGTGAGCCCCAGGTGTAGCCAGACAATATACAAATGTACACCAGGACCGTGTTTGTTGCCTCATTTGGCACAATAAATACAACTTTTGTACGTCATAACAATGGTTGTTGCCATGCATGGGTTAATACGATTGCCATGCATTGTTCTCTTAAGATACCCACATACCAGCCCAGAGCATTTAAAGTTGTATTGTCTTTGGGATGCAAACAGTATTAATGACCAGTCCTTCTAGTTTTGACTCCTATGAATAAAATTACAGAAAAGTTCAGTATTTTCTTTGTTAGTTTTCATGGAAAAAGGAAGCAGTTCAGAGCCTATTTGCTACCCCCCTTAAATAAAATTGCACACCATGGAGTACTTGGAGTATATCTGGTTACACCCATGCTACCAATGCCTGACTTCTTTCCGAACTCTCCTCTTCCTGCGGAGCAGGCAGGAGAGGCCGTCAGGGGCCATTTTTCCCTTTGTCTAGAGGACTGGAAGATGATCACCTCCAACCAGTGGGTTCTGCAAATTATCCAAAGGGGGCACTCGACAGAGTTCCTGAAGGTAGCTCCGGGCAGGCCTCCATTACACTCTCACTGTTCCCCATCTCTTATCCACGACGAGATCCAGACTGTTCTGGAGAAATGTACCATAGTGTCCATACTAGTCTCTTAGAAGGGGAAAGGGTATTATTCCCACTTACTCTTGGTACCCAAGAAAACGGGACCTATGTCGTATCGTAGACCTCTGTGACTTCAACAGGTTTGTAAAGTACAGGCGCTTCTGGATGGTTGCTCTGCAGGACCTGATGCCCATGCTCCATCCGGGAGATTGGCTGTCCTCCCTGGACATGCAGGATGCATACCTACACATCCACATAGCCAAGCCCCACAGAAGATTCCTGAGGTTCGAATTCTGGGGAAAGCACTTCCAGTTCAGGGCTCTGCTCTTGGGTCTGTCATCTGCATCCCAGGTCTTTACCAAGTGCCTTGCAGTTGTGGCAGCAGCCCTCTGAAGGATGGGCCACTATGTCTTCCCCTATCTGGACGACTGGCTTATCATGGCCCCATCCAGAAGATCTACTCCACACCGTGGAAGACACCTGTTCTCTCTTCAGAGAGTTGGGGATAACCCTAAACCTACCGAAGTCATCCCCCTGGCCAGGCCAGAGACTTCAGTTCATAGGAGCCCTTCTGGTCACCATCCAAGGAAGGGTCTTCCTTCCAGAAGGCAGAGCAGAGCAGACCACTTTCGGGGTCTCGCTCAACGCATTTCGTCCACCAGGACGATCCTCAGACTCCTAGGCCATGTGGCAGCAGCCATCGCTACAGTGCCCTTTGCTCGGCTGCATACGAGGATAATTCAGTGGACCCTGAGGGTCCAGTGGGACCAGCGCTGGGACGTTCTGGATCAACCTGTCTCAGACGCAGTCGGACCTTCCAATGGTGGCTAACGCCATCTCATCTCTCGGAATTGCCCTTCCAGAGGACATCTCCTGACCACAGATGCCTCTGTTATGGGCTGGGGAGCCCATCTTGGACGACAGCAGGACTCTGAGAACATGGTCTACGCTAAAGGAGTCCCTACACATCAATATGTTGGTGATGAGGGCCATCCTCTATGCTCTGCAAGCCCTGAAGACCGATCAGCTACCGGGACACCACCTCATCCAGACTGAGAAAATGGTGGTGGTGTTCTACATCAACAAGCAGGGAGGAATCCTCTTGTACAAACTTTGTCGTGAAGCCATGAGGGTATGGAACTGGGCCGTAGATCACCTTGATATATTGGTAGTCCATGTCCCAGGTGTACAAAACACCTTGGCCAACATGCTCAGCCAGTCAAGGACCAGTGCACACAAGTGTGCACTCCAGCAATCTGTCGTAGACTACCTCTTCGATATGCGGGACCGACCAGAATTGGACCTCTCTGCGTCCTCACTGAATGCAAAGCTGCCCAGTTTTTGCTCGCTAGATCCCAGGCCTGGTGTTTTATGGCGAGACACGTTGTCCCTCTGTTGGACAGGGAGGTTCCTTTACACCTCCCCCCAACCCTCCCATTGATCATAGGGTACCCCTCAAATTGCAGTGAGAAGGAGTGGAGATGATCCTAGTGGCTCCCTTCTGGCCTCTGCAGATATGGTTCCTTCTGCTTCAACAGCTGACGGTAGAACTGTCTCTGCCCTTTAGCTCACGCTTGCTCTCGCAGGACAATAGGACATTAGTCCATCCAGATCTGAGATCGTTGCACCTGTACGAATGGCTCCTACTGACTTAGCGTTTCCTGCTTCGGAGTCTTTGCTAGAGTGGCTGATGTACTGGTGGCCACTAGGAAACCCTCTACTAGGGTCACCTACACCATGAAGTAGAAGCAGTTCTGTCGCTGGGCTACCGTCCACCACTTAGATCCATTTTCCCATCCGGTGAGCTCGGTCCTCGAGTACCTCCTTTCACTTTCAGACTCTGGCCTGAGCTGCTCATCCATAAAGGTGCACCTATCTGCAGTGTCAGCCTATCATGCACCTATACAAGGCAAAACCCTGGCAACAACTGCACTTGTCATGCACCTTCCTGCATGGCATATTACATCTGAAACCTCCCTTTAGGGACCCCCCCGTGAATGGAACCTTCTTTTTGTTTTGGAGAAACACACTTTGCCTCCCTTTGAGCCAGCTGCAGATTGCGAGCTACGCTTTCTCTCTTGGAAGGTGTTATTTTTAGTTGCAGTTACCTCGGCTCTGAGGATTTCTGAGCTTCAGGCTCTGATGTGTAAAGAGCCTTATAGAACACACATTCCAACAAAATGAAGAAAGGCCAGCACTCCCATTAAAAGGCAAAATTCAATTCACATTTATTTTATGAAACCTTATTGAAGCAGCGGCATGGTATGGCAGTAATCCAAAATGTCCAATATGCAGTCTCGGTCACAGAAAATATTTATTCTAGGGACATGGATATGTTGTTCTTCCACACTTATTGGCAGGTTCCTTGCCGCTTCAAATCTTGCCGGAAGGTCTTCAAGCTGGCTTCTCCCACCTGGTTGGTAAAATTCTCGGCTCCGCCCCATGATGCCAGATCTTCCTTACCGCTTGGAAGCTCAGGTTCCCTCCTTAGCGCTCTGCGTTTTCGACTGGTTCCTGATTTTTTTCGGTCTCTCCGAATTTAGTTGGAAGTTTTCAAAACTTCGATCTTCTTCCCTCGCTGCTGCAATGGATCACTCGTTTTTCGGCTCCCAGAGGCACCCAGTTAATTCCTCCAGAAAAGACCTGCACTCCACGTGTGTTTACTGCCTCGACTTGGACCATGATCCGCAAGTTTGCGATTTTTGCTGTGCCCTTTCGACCAGCACCCTGGAGGATCGTGCGGCCCGTTTGGGGCTTGGGCGACCTGAAACCTTTTCCGCGCCGGAAAAATCCTTGGGAGACTCGTTGGACAGTGTCTGCGTCTGCTGTCTCGGCTGAGCAGCTCAATCTCCTTTCCCCCTTGGAGGGGGCGGTGACCAAGTCTCTTCCCTCCTCCCCTCCTCCTCCTCGGTCGCGGTGCTTATCCCGCTCTCCTTGAGTTCTCCTCATTCAAGCTTCGTTCAAGGAGCTTCGCCAGTCCCTTTCCTCGAAGGGAGAGGGACCTTCGGGACTTGCCTCTCATCCCAGGTCAAAGGAGTCGCAGGCTAAGTTTCATCGGCGCTGGCGGGAGAGCTCCCCTTCCCCTGTCGGCCGACTTTCGACTTCGGTAGAGGTTGCGGCTCAGGCCGCTGGCTTCACGGTGTCCCCGTTAGGTCAGCCGGCCAGGACTCCCATCAACGTTGTCGAGTCTCTCGACCCGTCATCTTGGCTGTCTTCTGCTGGAGCTGCCATCCCTTCGCCGGTTCCCCTGGCGGAGGCCGAGGTTCTGCCTGTACCTTTGGGGCGACAGGCCTCTGTCCTTTCGTCCGAGCTGAGGGAAGAGTGGGCGCTCCCCGCTCCTTCCCAGGCCCACCCTCGGTTTCCCTGAGGATTTGGGTCTCGGTCCTCTTCTTGGTCAAGCCGCTCCCGCCAACTTCAATGATCTCAGTCGGGGCACCGAGTTAAGTGGCATTACCGTTCTTCCTCGTCTCCCTCCTCGGATGGGGAGTGGCTTCGATGCAGATGGCGTTGACGTTACGAGGAGTTCATGTGGCAGCAGTTGTTATTGTCCGGGAATCTATCGACACCGATTCATTCCCATTCCAGCAAGCAGCTGCCTCCCGATCGGCCGACACAACCGCTCGCTGCAGTCGAGGTGCCCACTCCAGGGCCAGTTGTTCGTCCGAACCTTGCTGCCCCACCGTCTTCGGTGGAACCTCGGTCGGGTCACGACCTGTCCCGCAGGTTTTCTGTTCCCCTCACTCCCGCCTGCCCTCTGCGGGCGAAGAGTGACTCAGGCCTGAAGCAGCTCTTTGCAGACCCTTCAGAGTCAGACGTCTACTCCTCCATGTTCCCCAGTCGGGAGGACCCGGGGTGCTCTCCGGAACGTTCTGTGGACGACAGCCCATCGTCCTTTATGGGTCTGCTTCAGCTCATCCCGGAGTTCACCGGGATGCAGCTTGAACCCGTGTGCAAACGGGTCTCTTATCCCCTGACGGAGATTCTAGACCGAGGGGGTTCACCCTCTGAGGCCTTCCCGGTAGCCGAGGCCATTGTCGGCCCGGCCTTGGAGCTCTGGTGGCGGCCTACTTCCTGTCCTGCCAGGATGTCCAGGAAGTACTCTCTCCCTGTCGGTTCTTTGCCCGGTTTCTTGGAGCACCCCTCAGCTGAGGGGTTAATTACCGATAATGTTTTCCAGTGTTCTGGGAATGCGCGGGATGTGGATAGGCCCCCCGACAAAGAGTCCAAAAGGATGGACTATGTCGGGCGTAAGGTTTACGCTGCGTCCTCCCTAGGCCTCTGACAGGCCAGCTCGGCTGCACTGATGGCACATTTCTCCCATGCCCTTTTGGGCTCCCTTGACGAGGTGCTCCCTCATCTCCCGGCCGACCTGCGGACCACGGTCCGTCGGGTGCGGGACCAGGGTAGGGTGGTGGCGAAGCAGCAGCTTCAGACTGCTCTGGACTTAGGTGATTCCTGTGCCAGGTTGGTGGCGGCTGCAGTGGCCATGCGCCGCAGGGCGTGGCTGAGGTTATCCTCTTTCTCAACGGAAACCCAGCACAAGTTGGCGGACATCTCCTTCTTGGGGAATGACCTCTTAGGCCCTGGAGTGGAGGGACACCTCCAGGGATCCGAAAAGTCCGATGTCACTCCGGACTCTGTCACCCCGGCCCAGAGGGACAAGGGCCGCCGGCAGCCTTTGCGAAGCCCCTTGGCCTCATGCCTCAAGTAATTATCGTCCATCATCTCCAGCATGAGGGCCAGCAGACTTAAGCTGGGCATCCTGGCCTAAGCCAGCGGCTTCCCTAAGGGAAGCAGGAGGTAAAGGCCCAGGAGGTCCCTCGGCCAATCCCTCCTCCAAGCCTGCTCAGTGACGGGCTGTGGGGTGCTGTCCCCGGCCCCGTTACCCCTACCCGGGTTCCCCCGTGGGGAGAAGGCTCCGCCCCTCCTCCGCCTGGTCTGCTTTCCCGGACTTCTGGGTGTCGGAGATGCTAGGGGAAGGTCCTGCCTTGGGATTGCGAGCAGGCCCCACCCTTTCGAGCCATTGCCCCACGGGGGTCTTGGGGTCTGCAGCCTCATTGTCGGCCCGCCGAGCTGACTTGCCAGGCCCCACGAAACAGAGGTGTTCAGGAAGGTTGCGGATCCTCCTCCAGACCCTGGGTTCGTGTCCAGGTATTCCTGGTCCCTAACGGACAGGGGGCTTGCGCCCCAATTTTGATCCGCATGTCGGGATGGTCTCTCTGTCTCAGATATCCCATCCTCAGAACGAGGCGTGTGGCTCTTTCCCTGGACCTCCAGGGCATACTTACACTTCGTTCTGTCCGTTTCTTGGGAGACTCCTCCATTTCTTAGGCGGGGGATCTCTTTACGAGTTCCAGGCCAGGCCCTTCGGTCTCTGCTCAGCAGCATTCCTGCGGCACTGAGGGGTCCGGGCGTAACCCCACCCGGATGGCGGCCTGACTGCAACCCCTCCAGGGGGATGGTCCAGAGTTCTGGCCTTCTAGGTTGCTCTCAGGCTGGTCTCCCTTTTATTGGATCCACGTCGGAACTTGTCTTAGCGGGTGATCCTTCTTCAGAACGAGGCTAGACTCTTGAGTCCGAGCTCGGCTCCTGGCGGACAGGGCCGAGGTTCTTCCTTCCTTACCTAGTCAGGTCTGACTAGGCAGTTGCGCCCTGCCCGGGACTTCCTGCACTTCCTGGGCCTTGCGGCGGCCTGCACCAGCGTGGTATGTTTTGGATCCGCCAGTTCATGCGTCCCCCTAATGGGGGCTGGCCAGCCAGCAGTCACAGCGCGGCGTTCCTTTGGACCAGTCCGTGACAACAGCCCAGGGGTTAGGGAACGCTCTCCTTTGGACCGTTCCAGCTCATTTGCAGGAGAACATCCCGTTCGTCCGCCCCGAGTCGACGGGCTTCTCTGACCAATGCATCTCGGATGGGTGGGGGTGCCCATCAAGGGGAATACAGAGTGCTCCGCCTCTGGTCCTCTCGGGAATCCCGATGTCTTTCCTACCTGCTGGAGCTCCAGGCGGTCTGCTTAGCTTGCACCGCTCGCTCCGTCTGTGCGGGGTCTAGTGGTTTAGGTCCAGGCGAACGACACCACGACCATGTGCTACCTATCTCGCCAGATCGGATGAGCCCCTTGCCTCTGCATAAGGAGGTTCTCCGCATTGGGTGTTTCGCGCAGCCGGGAGGCGGTCCCTAGCCATTTCAATGGCAGGAGCCTCCATCACCCTGGCCGATGCCCTAAGCCGGATAAGGGCTGCGCCTCACGAGTGGTTTCCCTGCCGGAGGTAGCACAAGATCTTCTCCCTCTAGGTCACACCTCGGGCGGACCTTTGTTTTTCCCTCCATGGAGAACTCGAGGCTGAGACTGTCTCATGCCTGCCCCCTCAGCATGGCTCGCTGTAGGGGATGCCTTTGAGGCCGTGGACCCCGGGCCTCTTCTAAGCCTCTCCCCCATTTCCCTTGATCCTCAGGCAAGGCGAGGAGGGACTAGGCGCAGGTGAATTCTGGTAGCCCTAGACTGGTTTTGCCAGCTCTGGTATCCAGCTCTCCTCAGTCTCAGCCCCAGGCTCCTGAGGCGGCTTCCAGCCTGCCTGGTCCTGTTCTCTGTTTTTAAGGGAAGTTACTCCATCCCTACATCTGATGGCCTGGTCCCTGTGCGGCTAGTGGCTAGGCCTTGGGTCTTCCGGCAAGGTCCTCAACGTTTTTGAGGCGTCCTGCCAGGACTCGACCAGATAAGCTTGCCTTCAAATGGAAGAGTCCTCCATTTGGTGTTGGGATAGGGCCTGGCCCCCTCTCCTATTCCTCGGCGATCATTACGGACTATCTGCGGTCCGTTCTTCTTGAACAAGGGCTTCAGTTGACGACCCTCTAGGTGCTTCTGCAAGCCACTCCTGTCTTCCAGGCGCAGGCCAGAAGGTAGTCGGTAGCGCAGGAAAGGTGGTCTGGCGCTTTCCAAGGCCTTGATCACACCTCCCCTCTGGGGAGAGTATCCCCATTTTGGTGGGATCTTATGCTGGTTTGGGCTTAGCTCACGGGCAAGCCGTTCGAACCTTTGCACAGGTGTGGGTTTCCCCACCTGTTGTGGAAGAACACCTTCTTGGGGCTTCCATGCCAACCAGAAGGTCGGGAGAGTTCCAGGCGCTCCTTTGAATCTCCCTATCTGGTCTTCCACAGGGACAAGGTTGTCCTGCGCCCCACCCGAAGTTCCTTCCGTAGGCGGTGGCGGAGTCCTTTTCCCTAACCGGGTATTGTCTCTGCCGGGGTTCAACCCCATTCACGCCTCAGAGGCCGTATATAGGATCCATTGGGACTCTCTTTAGCGCTCGCCTTCCAAGGGAGCGAGGGGCTGAAGTTCGGAGAGGTTCGCCAGCTGTTTGTCATCTACGCTGAAGCCGCACCTGGCAGACCTGCAGCCAAGCGGATGACAAGCGGGTGGGTCACCTCCTGCATTGATCTCCGTTATAGGTGGGCGGGCATGGAGTCTCCCAGAGGGATAAGTGCTCATTTTGCCCGCCCTTCCGCTGCATCGGTGGCTGCTTCCGAGGATACCCCTGTCCAGGATATCCGCAGGGCTCCTACCTGGAAGCAGGCATATAGCGATTCCCCCTTCCACATCGACCTTTGGTCACGCCGGGATGTTGGTCGGGGCCTCGGTTCTCCAGTCTTTATACCTAAGTAGGGGATGTGCGCCTTGCCTCCCTCCTCCCGGAGAACTGCTAGGAGTCTGCCAATAAGTGTGGATGAACAAAATATCCATGTCCCTAGAAATACAGGTTACTCACCTGTAACAGGAGTTCTAGGAATGGTATGTTGTTCATCCACCTGACTCCACCTGGCCTCCCGGCCTCGGGACGTACAACCTGGCTTCTAGCAGGCTAGATCTGGCCATGGGGGAGCCGAGTTTTACCACCGGTGGGTGGAGGAGCCAGCTTGAACACCTTCCGCAAGATTTAAAGCGGCAAGGAACCTGCCAATAAGTGTGGATGAACAACATATACCATTCCTAGATCTCCTGTTACAGGTGAGTAACCTGTACTTTTTGCCCGCGTACATACAAATGCCGTCAGCTGAGCAAAAAACCACAGAACCATTTACGTTTCAGTGCCGTTACTGGCACCTTCCTCAGAACAGAGCCTTATTTGGTTTTCCACAAGGACCAGGTGTCTTTAGGGACCTGTCTTTAGTTCTTGCCAAAGGCGGTGTCCGAATTTACATTTAATCAGGACATTCACCTACCCGATTATTATCCAGAGCACTCGAACTGAGAGGAGTCTCTCCTTTACACACTGGATATCCACCGGGCTCTCCGTTTTCTGACTCGAACCTAAGGCTTCAGACAATCTGACCAATAGTTTTTCTTTCGCCTCCAGGATGTTAAGGGCACCTGTTTCTAAACAAACATTATCCAAATGGTTGGTTAATTGTATTGGCTGCTGTTACCAGAAATACGATAAGCCTTTACTGGGCCCGGTGAAAGGCCACTCCACAACGGGAGTCGCGGCTTCTTTCGCCTCTTTGAGGAATATGTCTGCTGCAGATATCTGCGCAGCTGTCACCTGGAGTTCAGTCCACACGTTCATTAAGCATTACAGTTTGGACATTGCTTCCAGGCGCAGGACAGGCTTCGATCTCGCTATCTTGCAGGGACACCTTTCATGAGGGATTCAGTTTTTTTCTCCATCTCCTGCGCCCTGAGCTGAGGGGACCTCTGTACTGCTTGGGACTCCATCCTACTGGTGATGCATGCTGCAAGAGCTCACTATTGAAGTAAGATAGTACAGTTGCGTAAGAACTTACCGTAACAGTAGATCTTTGAGAGGAGCTCTTGCAGCAGGTACCGCTTCCCATCCGCCTTCTCCCCTGGGGATTCATTCTGCATTCGCAGCTTGACCTTCTGACCTCCTCTTTTAGAGAAACATCCCATTCTCCATCCAACGTTTCATTTGTCTCCAGTAGGAAAATTGAGGTGATGTTGGGGAATCGCCCCCTTTATAGGGTATGTGACATCTGGGCGGGCCGATGTCAGGGGTGGTTCCCCACTGTATATACTGCTAGCTAGAAGTTTTCCATGGGGTCCTGGCGCCTGCCGGCTTGAGTCCTATGGGTGATACCTGCTGCAAGATCTCCTCTTGAAGATCTACTCTTATGGTAAGTTCTTGCGCAACTGTACTTTCTAGGAGTGGTATGCAGTTCGTGACGGGGCTGAATAAAACCCTGTCCCAGTGGTTATTAATGGTGTACAGTTCACATCCACACAGCCCATCCAGCCTCCCCTTGCAAGTAGCACATGGATCCCTGCTTCCATCATGCAAAGATCTAATGTTACGGCATTGAACCCAGAGAACATCCCTGGGTGGTGGGAGGAACTCTGCTTGGACATCCAATGAATTTGCCTGTTCCATGGAAGTGTCATGGTGTAAATGTGAACTGTATGCCCCTCCTAGAACTATGGTTACAGGTGAGTAACCTGTATATTTTAAGCAGTGAAAATGAACAAGTGCATTTTATTTTGCTGTTGATATTTAAAAAAAATGCTTTTGAATTTATAACAATTTTAAAGAGAACTGGAAGAAACAAGGGTAAAGTAAGAACTAATAGACACACAGAAAAGGGACAGAGCTAATATTGACATTTTGGGGTGCTGTTTAGAAACGGAGATGGTGGTATTGATGTGCAACAGTTAAAAGGAACTGCAAAGTAAACATTTTGAAGTGGGAACAGTTTGTCACTAAAAATACCACCAACAGCTTACCCTGATTCAGCATGTCAGTTTGCATCTTTAACCCCCCCCCCACACACTTTCCAACCAACAAAAACTTACTGTCAGATTACCCTTTTATTTATTTATTTTTTTTACCTTTCAGGCTGCAAGGTGCGACTGTTGTAAAACCCAGGGGAATCTGAGAGAGACAGTTCAATGGCGTGGGATAGTGAAGCATTTTTGTGATCAACATTGTTTGCTTCGTTTCTATTGCCAACAGAATGAACCTAACCTATCAACACACAAGGGACCTGAGAACTTACACTTCGGTATGCAATTTTTATATAGAATTCTTCTCAGCCCAGGGGTCCTTTAACATCACTAACAGTATGCAATAAACTGGCTAGGTTGAGCTGCCTTGGAGGTGGAGTTTATGATAATGAATAAAATGAATTAGCCAATCAGAAGAGAGTTGAGGGATCTTGCCCAGAGGGCACCATCATTTTTTTCTCTAACTGGCTGAGCAATACTGCCTCTGAGGTGCTCTCTAACTCTCTTCTGAAGAGAACTCCTGAGAGGTTTATTCCTGTTTTTACTGTATTTTTGTGCTGAGTTTGAGTATTTTTATTTATTTTAACATATTTTGTGTTTTTCCCGTGGTTCCTGGCAACTGCGTTTGTCCACTTTTTCCTTGGCTCACGTTTTACTTTCTGAGGTAAAAAATGACCGCGTTTATGTGATAATGAAATTTTTTAAATTTTCTTTACATTTTAAAGCATTGCATCTCTCGTGTTTTATGTGGGAACCATGGTTTTTTTCCTCATTTCCCACATCTCTGAAGTCTGTTAAATTGCGGTTCTTTACCGCGACGGAACCCACCACAAATTCGCTATTTGGGAAGCCTTTTACAGGTTTTCTGACAAATTGGTATGTTAGAAAAACCAAGAAAAGTACTGGACCAATAGGTTTTAGAAGTTGCCTAAGTGCTTCTAATTAGTGGCAAAAGCAAACTGCCACAACTGGTGCCTTATGTGTTTAGGTCCAGACCATGTTTGTGTTTTTTGCTCTAAATTTTGTTCAAACCTATTAATAAGAGAGCCAAAGATTGGATACTATGACTTCTCAGTCTGCTTCCCTGTCAACTAAGTTGCGGAAGAGGGGTCCTCTTTTCACATTAAACCAAAAGATGAATCTGAAAAGAAAAATACAGGTGGTAATATATTTCACCAACCTTTGAAGGAAACTTATGAGCAGGTTACTGATGACGTACCTGTTCAAAAGAGAAATGCTGATCAGTTCACTGATGAAGTGCCCGTAAAAAAAAAAAAAAAACACTGCCCCTCCCACGTTGAGGCAAAGGGAGACGCCAGTGACAAAAATATACACCCTCTGCAAAAAAAAAAAAATTTATATATAGGCTGTGATGTTAAAAAGGGGTTGCGCTGGCACAACCCCAGTAATCTGCCCGGGGCAATATTCAAAGGGGACTTGCGTGCTCAAGTCCCG
The DNA here is from genome assembly GCA_016271365.2 of Neoceratodus forsteri. Lineage (NCBI taxonomy): Eukaryota > Metazoa > Chordata > Ceratodontiformes > Ceratodontidae > Neoceratodus > Neoceratodus forsteri. The sequence goes on from CM057458.1 coordinate 450,239,678, forward strand.
ATGTCGAGATACAATGGTTGGTGTGGCGATCTGAAGCGTGCCCATGCATATGCACATCCTGCTTATTCAGCCCGGGATGTGGTGCATATGCTAGCACAACCTCAGATGCGCCATACTGGGTCACACAGTTGAGCCTGAAAAACTGCTTAAATGCTGGTCACCCACAGGTTGGCTGCTGTACTGCATGGCACAACACAGCAACCGCCAGCCGTGGTGTCCACCCGCCCACCCAGAACACCGGTCCATAAGCACCCATACATACCCTGGTAGTCTAGTGGTACCCCCCCACCCATAACCCCGATCACCGTAAAATGTATAATTCCATTCCCTGGTGGTCCAGTGATACCCTCTCCCGCCCATAGCCACACTGCACTTACAATAAAATGTACCAATCCCGGTAGTCTAGCCATTTCCCTCCCCCACCCTCCCTGTAGCCCGATCACCTAGGCTATAATAACACATGAACCCTGGTAGTCCATTACTTTCGATGCGGTGATCCCGAGAGTGTACAAGTCTGTACAGCCCTGGTAGTCTAGTGGTCCTCTACTCCAACCCGTATCCCCAAGCGCTGATCGTCTAGCATAGGTCCCTACCAGGGGTCCAGTCCCCCCCAAACAGCAACCCACTCAAGATACTGCCATGTGAGAATGATATTGTACAGTATGAGCTGTATGCCCCATTGGTCCACAGTGCGGACTAACGGGCTTGCAACCATACTGTACAATGTCATTCAGCGGGTGGGTTGCAGCTGCCCACCGATGACCCGGAGGGACGATCGGCGCTTGGGGATACGGTTGTGGGGACCATTAGACTACCAGAGCTGTACAGACTTGGTAGATTTGCTGGGTCACCGCATCCGGGGGCCCTAATGGACTACCAGGGTTCAGTATGTTACAGCCCAGGGTGATCGGGCTACGGGAGTGGGTGGGGGTACCGCTAGACTACTAGGGATTGGTATATTTTATTGTGCGTGCGGGGTGCCACTAGACTCACCAAGGATGCGTGTTATGTGGCAGTCGCCGCTTAAGGGTGGGAGGGTGCCCCAGGATCCCTCTGTCCGCATCTACATGCTGTGCAGGGTGCCAGTGTATTTTGTTACCGCCTGCAATGCATGCAGTTCAGCTATAATAACATGCAAATGGCCCCATTTGTGCCTTGCATACATTATGGCTCCATTTGCATCTCCAGGTCTGAAAATCTGGGACTTGCGCCCAGCGCAGCTACACTTGCGCTGGAGCATTCCAAGTCCTACCTGTTTGGGGGATGCGCCAGTGCATTGTATATGCATTCTGTGCTATATTCAGAGGTGATGCGCTATGACACATCTCCTTTGAATATCTCCCTTACTTGCTACGGTGTACCTCGGTTGTCCTGTACCACTACTTACACCATTGCCGGCAGCATTCTGAATATTGGGGCCCAAATATATATCTGTATCTGTAGGGGATACATGATGGGCAGGAGTGGGATATGGAAAATATTCTCACTCCTGCAGAGTGGGGTCTGGATATCTCACGAGTGCCAAAAGCATGAGAGATATCCATGCCTCACTCTGCAGGAGTGAGAATATTTTCCATAACCCACTCCTGCCCATCGTGTTAGATTTATACAGTAAGGCAGGAGCGTGTTTTTACTTCGTTTATTGTAGCTCTTATGCTTGAATCTGTTTGGTTATGGTGGTGTTATTTTCCTTTTTGGTGCTTTTCCGCAGTTCTGAGGCTTATTTATGAATTGGTTAGGATATAATGTGTGTGAGATGTGATAGTGTTTTGTTATTGGCTTCTGCTTTTTAGTGTAGTTTGTCATTGGTTGCAGGATTTTAGTGTGTGACTGGAGCGTTGTGATTGCATGGTTAGGTTTGATAGTGACTGGTATTTGGTGTTGTCCATATTGTAAACGTGTGTTGGTTGGTTACTGTGTGTTGGTGGGAGGGCCTTTATTGTAAGGAACCATTCTGGAAGGGGGTTTATGGAGTGAGGACAGAGTTTGTCGTTATTTATTTTGTGTTGGGGGGTGAAATAAATTATTTTTATTGTTTAATTTTGCTTTGTGGGGCAACTTGTTTAACAGGACTGTGCTTGTGTAACTTAACTCCGGTTACCGTCACCAGAGGTTTTCTCATGCGTCATGTTGCGCTTCTGGTCACCGAGCTCACTCCATGGGAATGTTTCACAGTGCAAATAGGTATGTTCGATGTTTATTTCTCTATGTAGTCAAGAATCTGTCACTATCAGAGGATATGTTCTTTATTCTTTTCCTTGGAGGGCTGTTCTGTTGCCGACCTGTTTACTTCTCTAGTCTCTGTGTTTCTGCTGTAGCATGAGAAGCACAGGCTGGTTTTCTGACTCAGGCCGAATGCGTCCAGCAACCGAGAAGTGACTATATCCCATGATATACCACACCCTGGAATGCATTATTGCTATTATGAACTGGCCTAAAAGTTTTCCCCAGTTAAAAAAAAATAAATAAAATCTTTTAAAACCATTTGAAAGTGTTTTTTGAGATGTTGGAGAAGTATCTTTTTTAAGAAAATAGTTCCTTGAAGGCTATGGCCAGTAGATGGCTCTGCTGTAATTAGAGTTCATGGAGGAGGTGCAGCTGTGAACACTCGCATCTCTCTCCCAGCGCTGCATAGTGTGGTTAGGAGGCAGACTACATGTATTGGGCAGTTTTTTTTTTGTTTGTTTTTTTTTTAAATCCTCGTGGTTTGTGTGAGGGATGAGGTGTGTGTGTGAAACTGTCAGGATTTAAATTTGTCACTGGAGCCACCAGAGGGATCCGACTGAATACCAGGGACACTCCCAATATTTTGAATACATCGGTAAGTTACTCGATGTTGACTCCCAGGTATATTTGAGGATTCTGTAACATACTGTATGTTTGTAACCGCTACGGTGATGCGACAGATTAGCGGCAGAGCACGTGCTTCTGAAGAGAGAGGGAGACAGTAAAAGTATGAAGCTGCTTCATTTGGTAAAGAGAAAAAAAGCTAATTGGCGTGTAATTGAAGTTGGTAAAACTAAATTTCATTTAGGGTCGACTGGGCTGTTGCTGCCACTTGCTGCTGCTACTGCTGCTGTCGTAAACTGTGAGTTGAGTGAGAGCGACTGAGACTCTGCTTTTACCGATCGCAGTTTTAACACTGCTGTCTGGCTCTAGGTGCCCTTGGACTGGTTTGTTTTGGTGTGGAGGGTCGTGGCTGGAGACTTTTTGAAGCTGTGATGATCTAGCTCGATATCATGGCTTCAGAGAGTTCTCAACCAATCAGTTTCATCAATTTGTGGGAGCCAGTTCATAATTTAATTTTTTTAACATGAGAAAGTAGTGCCAACAGAGTAAGTCGTATGGGTGATATAACCAGAGTGAAAATGTCGGGTGCTGACTTAGGCACTGTGTGTGTAAATGGTGATCTCTTCCACAGTGTCTGTCAGCAGGATTTATCTCACTCTGGTGAGAATATATGGTTTTATTTTAAATGTTTACAATTCGCCCCTATTGTATAAATATATATAGAAAAAGCTTGGCTTATATCTATATCAGATTTTACAGTTAATGGGCAATTCCGTTAATGCCCCAGTTATTGCTATTACCCTTTTATCAGACCTTGCCTATGTCCAAGGCCCTAAAAAAAAAAGACGGTGAGCCTTAAATACTGTGTCCCTCTGACTGGGATTTTTACCCATCTATAGTCAGGTGGATTTTTTCACCTCACCATCCTTTTGTTCAGAATACTGTGGACTCCCTGGTCTTTTGTACCCAGGGATCACTGACTAAACAAGAGTTCATGACTACCTAGAGATGTTGAGTCTTCTTGCCTCTAAAAGTAATTTTTCCTTCTCATACTGCCTTGAGAAGGAAAACCTTGAAACTTCTCCAGAATCTCTCTACTGTGCTATAGTAGACAAAAACATTTTAATCGAGCATCGCCTAGAATAAGCACGTGCTAATTTCTTCATGTGCATCCAGTAGCAGAGAGTAGTGCAGGCTGCAGCTTCTAATAAGGCCTATATGCCACTCTTCTTAGATACCTGAAAGGGAGTCATGAAAACTGGGCTCTGTGGGTAAAAGTGTTTAAACTAGTTTTTTTTTTTTTTTTTTTGCTGTTTCTGCCCTTCAACAGGCATATACAGCCTCTAAAAAACAAAAAAAAAACTACAGTCACCAACCTACTCTTGGGAGGTCATGCCCACTGAGCTCACAGTGCCCACCCTTAGGTGCAGTCTGTGACCGGGGGTCAGGATACCCTCCTTGTCCTTTTTGAATGCTTGCCGAGGTCATGATTGCACCTCTGCCACGAGTATCCAGGATGTCCCTCTAGCTCTGGATAAAGGCACAATACCAGTCTCTACTCTTGTGGCCAAATATGAACCCTTCCTTGGCTATTACACACAGGAGGAAGATGCAGGTATCGCACACTCTTTGGGGTAGCAACGTAAAAACCTGATTTGGCCTTCTCCCTACAGAACATGCAATGGCCTGGTTCAAAATCTTTGCAGACTCTGGTATTCTCCCTATCTTCCCAGATCCCTTACAGACCCTTTTCTCAATGTGGTTGCTTTTTGGCAGTAACAGTTTTCACAGATTATTAATAAACTTTCTACAGTCACGCATACAATATAAGGAATTCTCGCTCAGGCAGATATTCTTTAGGAAAACAAAAGTTTTACTAAAATACTTAAATACGAGTACAACTAAAAAGAGAGTTAATTCTAGGATCGTGGATATGTTGTTCATCCACACTCTTTAGCAAGTCCGTTTCCACTTTACATCTTGCTGGATGTCTTCAAACTGGCTCCTCCCACCCACCCACCTGGGTGGTATAACCCTCTGCTCCGCCCCATGACGCCAGATCTTCCTTTCCACTGGAAGATTCAGGTTGCCCCCTTCCTGCTCCTTCATTTTGTAGGCCCTGGCTTCAAAACCTTTGGTTATTCTGAAAATGCATCTAGTTTACATTGGTGATTGTGACTGGTTATCTTCGATTATGGATCGCAAGTCTTGCCCCAGATTTTGCCGGTGTTCGTGTGGCCAGAAGATGTCGCGCACCAATCCGCACACCGTGTGCGTCTGTTGCCTCGGTGTCAACCATGACACTTCGAAGTGCGAGTTTTGTCTCGCTTTTCCTCTTGACGTCTTCGGCGACAGTCTCGCACGCCTGAAGTTGGGGAGGTCTGAAAAATGGAACCCTCCGGTGAAATCTTTAAGGAGGCTCTGTGGGCACTTTCTGCGACAGCGGGATCCGCCGAGCAATTGGAATGCATGCAAGCCTCGAGGAAGCGGCTCGGGCCGCAGAATCTTCCTCTTGGAGCTCAACCTGGGCTCCACCTTCTCTGGTTCTTTCCGAGAGTTGTGCCAGTCTCACCCACCTAAGGGGAAGGGTCCTGCGAGCACGCACTCCTCTCAGTCCCGTAAGCAGGAAAAGGACCTGGGATCATCTTAGTCCTGGCAAAGACGCTCTTGGGATCGGGAGACATCTCGGTCCCAGGAACCAGCAGTCTCGACTTCGGTCAAAATTGCCTCTTCGGCCACTGGCTTCTCGACTTTGCTGTCTGACCAGGTGACCGAAGTGTCGAGCGACGATGTTGAAATCATCATTGACCCGAACGACCCATTGTCGCAGACTCTGGTCGCCAACTCTCTTGATTGGACTCCGGTCCTTACTTTCCCTGACGAGGAGACCCAGCCTGCTGGGAGTCCCATTGAGGAAGTGGTCCCCGACCACAGGAAATCACCGGTCCCGCAGGTGTCTCCCAAGCAGCTGAATCGGCCTGTCCGATCTCGATCGAGGTTCAGGACCCCCTCGACCGAAAGGCCAAGGAAGAGCCACAAGTGCTCTAAAAAGAGGCGACGCCATCGGTCATCGTCCTCAGATGAGGAGAGGTTCTGACGGAAACTGTCGGTGCTACGAGGACCTCATGTGGCAACAGCTGATTTTGACCGAGCACAAGCCGACCCCGGCTTCTACCCCAGCTATTACTTGGCTTTTGCCTCCTAGGCTGAAGGAGACTGCCTTGGAGCTGATCAAGTCAGTTCTGCTGCCCGCGGAGCCAGCGAAACCTCCTGTTCGGCCTAAACCGGTCTATCCACCGATTTGTAGTGGAACCACCGCCCAAACAGCCTGTGGGAGGGGCTCCTTCTAAGGAAGATAGGCCAGACACTGGGCTTCCCCGGCGTCTTTCGGTCACTGTCACCCGGACTGCCCTCTGTGGGTTGAGGGCGACCTGGGCAGTTGACTGCTGTATCCGGATTCCTCGAATTGGATGTGACCTATATTCGTATCCCGGGGATGACTAATCGGCCGGTGGGATAGACGGAGGAAGGTCCTTCGTCCTTTCAGGGCATTCTTCGCCCCATCTCTGAGACCACAGGGATGCCCCTTGAGCCAATCCCGAAAAAGGTGGAGTACCCTCTCACAGACATCGTCAAGAGAGGGACTACCCCGACGGAGGCTTTTCCTGTGGCCGAGGCCATTGAACTCTGACAGTGTCCTGCCTCTTGTCCAACTCCGTCTGCTCGCATGGCCCGCAAGTATGCGCTGCCCCGAGGGGACCCTTGCAGGGTTCATAGAGCACTCTTTGGCTGAGAGCCTGGTGACCATCTCTGTGTTCAGGCATACTGGCAGTTCTGCCGACACGGACCTGACCTCCCGAGAAAGAATCCAAACTCTTGGATCACTTGTCCAGGAAGGTCTATGCGGCTTGTTCTTTAGGCCTTCATCAGGAAAATTAGGCCGTCATCATGGCACACTAATCCCATGCCCTCCTGGGGTCTTTGGATGAAGTCCTCTCACACCTCCCCAAGGACATGCATACCAGAGTCAAGCAGGTCCAGGATTGGGGCCGAGCTGTTGCCAAACAGCAGCTTCCAACAGCCCTGGACATTGGGGATTCTTGTGCCTGTTCGATGGCAGCCGCAGTTACCTCTTGTCACAGGGCTTGGCTGAAACTCTCCTCCTTTCCAGCAGATACTCAGCACAAATTAGCTGATGTGCCTTTCCTAGGCACCGATCTTTTCTGCCCAGGTATGGCTGGTCACCTTCAGCGTATCGAGCAGTCCAATGCCACCTTGGACGCTACTTCTAAGGGTTCTTCAGGCAAGAACCAGCAGAAGAAGAAACCTTTTCGGCACTCTTCTCCTGCAGCACTACAACCCTCCTTTCAAGGAGGGCAGCAACAACAGCAGGCTGAAGCTTGGCACCCTTGGCCCAGGCCCATAAAGGAGGCCGAGGTCCGGGTCCTGGATCAGTCTCCTCCAAGCCTGCTGAGTGACGGGGCGGGGGCTGCTCCCCCCTCCGTCACGTCAGCTCTGGGTCCTCCAGTGGGGGGCTGGCTCCGACACTTCCTTTCCACCTGGTCCGCTGTCACTACGGACAGGCGGGTTCTCGAAGTGGTCTGTCAGGGACAGCCTATGGAATTCGAGCAGCACCCTCCAAGCCGAGCCTGCGCCCCTCGGTAGGAACGAGTGTCCATCCAGAGTCAGTCGGCTGTCCGAGACGACATTGCTCAGCTCCTCATCAAGGAGGCAGTAGGTTCAGTGGCAGATCCTCCAGCAGACCCAGGTTTTGTCTCCAGATACTTCTTGGTGCCCAAGCGGATGGGGGGCTGGCGCCTCATTCTAGATCTGCACTACCTGAATCAATATCTCAGTTCACGCACCTTTTGGATGGTCACTCTGTCCCAGATCATACCATCCTTGGAGCAAAACATGTGCTTTCTGTTCACTGGATCTGCAGGACGCGTTCTTTCACGTCCCAATCCATCCGTGTCATCAGCGGTTCCTCTGCATCAGAGCCGATGGGACCCTTGTACGAGTTCTGAGCCATACCGTTTGGCCTGTCGTTGGCCCCATGGGTTTCACCAAATGCATTGCAGTGGTGGCGGCCCATCTCGGGGTGTCGGATTTATCCTGCCTCGACGATTGGCTCTTGCAGGTCCCACCCAACAGGAGGTGGAGAGGTCCAGGGACCTGGCCCTCCAGACCTGATCCCAGCTTGACCTCCTGATCAATGAGGCCAAGTTGGAACTCGTGCCTTCCCAGGTGATGTGCTTCATCGGGGCAGAGCTAGACTCTCGTCAAGCCAGAGCTTGGCTCCCGGCGGACAGGGCAGAGGGTCTCTCCTCGTTTGCCCAATCATTTCTGGTTGTGCAATTGCGCCCTGCCCAGGACTTTTTACGCCTTCTGGGTTACATGGCATCGTGCACCTCAGTGGTCCATTGGGCCCAGTTGCACATGCGCCCCCTCCAATGGGAGCTGGCCGCCCAGTGGACTCAATGCCACGGTCATTTCGACCAGCTGATCACTGTAGCCCAGCAGATTTGGGATGCTCTCCATTGGTGGACTGCCCCAGACCGGTTGCAGGAAGGGATCCCGTTTGTCTGCAGAGAGCCAATGGCCGGCCTCACGACCGATGCCTCTCTCATAGGCTGGGAAGCCCACATGGGGAACAAAAAGGCCCATGGGTTCTGGACCCCCGAGGAGTCCCGACACCACATCAACCTGTTGGAGCTCAGAGCAGTCAGACTGGCACTGTCAGCTTTCGCTCCTCAGCTCAGGGGTCAAGTGGTTCAAGTCCAGACGGACAATACCACGACCATATACTACCTCAACAAACAGGGCGACATGCACTCTCGTCTGCTTTACAGAGAGGCGCTCCGCATCCGGACCCTCGTCAGCTGTTTGGAGGCGGACCTCCTAGCCATCCCTTTGGCAGGAACCTCAAACCATCTGGCGGGATGCTCTCAGCCGCTTAGGCGAAACACCCCATGAGTGGTCTCTCCAGCCAGAGGTAGCTTACAGCCTGTTCTCCCGCTGGGGTGAACCGACAGTGGACCTGTTTGCCTCCAGGGAAAACACCAAGCTGAGGCTGTTTCATGCCCACCACTCCTCAGCAGGGCTCGCTGCAGGGGGTGCCTTCTTGAGGCCATGGACCCCAGGCTTCCTCTACTCCTTCCCTCCATTTCCCTTGATCCACAGGGTGCTCCTCAAGGTGAGGAGAGACAAGGCGAAGGTGAGTTTGGTAGCCCCAGACTGGCCATGCCACTTTTGGTATCCAGATTTCCTCCGCCTCAGCTGCAGGCCCCCGGAGCAGCTTCCAGCACTCCCGGACCTGATCTCTCTCAATCAAGGGAAGATGCACCATACGGACCTTCAATCCCTGCACCTCAAAGCCTGGTACATGAGCGGCTAGGGTTCCAGGCTTTGGGTCTTTCCAAGGATGTCCTCACCATGGTGGAGGCATCCAGAAGAGAATCGACCAGGAAATGTTATGCCTTCAAATGAAAAAAGTTTTCCATTTGGTGTCAGGGTAAGGGCCTGGACCCTCTGTCCTGTCCAGTGGCTAACTTTCTCGACTACCTTTGGTCTCTGTCCAAAGAGGGTCTTTGGTACTTGACCCTTAGGGTGCACCTGGCAGCCATCTCTACTTACTGGGGACGGGCTGTTCAGCCGATGGCGCAGGAGACAGTGGTCGGGCGCTTTTTCAAAGGCCTGGATCACACATCCTCTCCAGTGTGTGAACCTCCACCTCTATGGGATCTACTGCTGGTACTGGCAAAGCTCATGGGCAAGCCATTTGAACCAGTGCACAAGTGTGCCTTGTAACACTTGTCAAAGACTGCCTTTCTGGTGGCTATCACGTCTACCAGAAGGACAGGGGAGCTCCAGGCACTTTTGGTGGACTCCCCTTATCTGGTCTTCCACAGGGACAAGTTTGTCCTGCGCCCCCATCCAAAATTCCTTCCAAAGGTGGTGTCAGAGTGTCACCTTAACCATGTGTTAACTCTGCCGGTTTACTACCCAAATTACACCTCTGAGGCAGAGTACAGGCTCCATACTTTGGACCTGAGATGAGCTCTCTCCTATTGCAAGGAGAGGACGGTAGAAATTCGGGGAGAGGTTCTCCAGCTGTTTGTCACCTATGCAGAAACCGCTTCTGGCAGACCTGCAGCAAAACAGACTATTGCAAGGTGGATTACATCTGCATAAGTCTGTGCTGTGAATTGGCAGACATGGAGCCTCCCAGAGGGATAAGAGCTCATTCTACCTGCCATACCGCTGCATCGGTGGCTGCTTCCAGGGACGTCCCTATATACGAAATCTACCAGGCTGCTACCTGGAAGTCAGCAAACATCTTCATTACTCATCACATCAACCTTGAGTCACGCCGGGATGCTGGTTTTGGGGCCTTAGTTCTCCATTCTCTGTTCCCTAAGTAGGGGTGTGTGCCTTGCCTCCCTTCTCCCAGAGAACTGCTAGGAGTCTGACAGAGTGTGGGTGAACAACATATCCACGATCCTAGAAAAACGGGATCTATCTTCGAGTGGGAGCTCTTGCAGGAGGCTATAACCATTAGGACTAACACCGCAGGCATTAGAACCTACCGGAAAACTTCTCACCCAGCAGGGACTGCCCCCGATGTTGGCCACAGTATGAAAGGGGGCGGACCCATCTCCACCCCAGTTCTTTTCCCGTCGCGACCCGCTCACATTGGGGAAGATCTTGGCTTGCCCGTTGCCAGCCAAAAAACTATTTTGCCCTTTTTTTTTTTTTTTTAAAACACTATTTCGACGTTTTCTTCATCTGACGCATGTCTTCCTTATCATCGATCTCATCTTCGGGACCTCATAGGAATAAGTGCAGTTGCGGCCGTCGGATACCATCAAAAGACAGCCACACTAAGTGTGCCTTCTGCCTGGGGCCTAACCACGACACCGTGGCCTGTTCACCTGTCAGGGCTTCACAAGCAGAACTAGGATCCGCCGTTTGAAGGCTCTAAAGGCGTTCATTTTGGAACAGAACATAGACCTGCAGCCCTCCGGGGAGAAGGCCAAGGACAAGTCCAAATAGTCCCAGGACAAGGACCGTAGTCGGTCCCACCACCGGTCTAGGTCCCGATCTCGTTCTCTGTCCTCCCCCAAGAAGCACCGCTCTTCCTTGGGCTCCGGAGAGCATCACTCCAAAATGGATTCCGCTCATGCCAAGAAGGCCCAGGCTAAAGCAGGTACGTCAGGGAAGAAACCTGCTAGGCCCAAGGTGATGCTGTTTAGGGTCACCCCTAAGACCTCGGGGGCACAAATTTCAGCCCTGCCCGCCAAGGTCCTGGCTCCGCCCAGTAAGGGTAAGCCTCTGAAGTCGGGACACGCCAGCGGCCCCCGCATGAAACAGTCGTCGGTCCCGGTACAGACGCAGGTAGAAGGGGCAAATGAAACTGGTGCTACCGAAGAAGGGGCAGCATCTGCATCTACCAAGTCCTCCTCCCCATGGGGCTCTCCAGGAGGCTCCCCCCTCGGGGCTGCCGGATACTTCAGATCCCATAATCCCCTTTCCTGGGATGGCGGCCTCGGTGTTTTCTAGGAGGAGCTCAAGAACTTCTATTTTGGTGGGGTCAAGTCCAAAACAGACATCCCCAAAAAGCTGGCCCTGTCACTGGTTCTGGACCCATCGGGCAAACCACGACCAGAGGATGTCCCCACGCCTTCGCCTAAGATCATCCCTGAGAGGCCGCTGCCTTGCTCATCCTCCAGGGTCCGTCCCTGATCTTGGTCTGCAGGCCGGCGCTCACCGAGGTCAGGTAGCAGACACTGGTTCAGGTCTCGCTCTAGGAGCCATTCCCATTCCGATGGGCGGGCCCACTCCCGACGTCAGCAATTGGACCGATGTTGGTTATCGCTTTGTCGTTGGTCTCGTGACCGACGTTGGTCTGAGAGCCACCAACGTTTGAGTGTGGCTAGTCCTAGGGGCAGGTCTGGCTACTCCTCACCCAGTAGCTGGTTGTCCTCTTCCCCTTCCCTCTCAGGGATCGAGGGTTCCCCGGGAGAAAAAGACCAACCCTGCTAGCCTCCTGATGATCCAGCCTTTATGGACATCATGAGGCACATCCAGGCCTCCAGTGATTGGGATACTGAGAACCTGGATCCGGAACGCCATCGACTAGCCAAGTACCTGAGGCAAAAGGAGCCCAAACTTCTCGTGGTGCCTCCTTTAGTGGACACCTTCCAGGATTTTACCAGGATTACCTGGAAGCGTCCAGCTTCAGTCCTGGCAGTTTTCCAAAAAGTCAGGTAGGCTGTACAGAGCCGTGAGGAATGAGCCTTTCTTGGCAGAGCACCCTCAGGCGGTCTCTTCTGTGATTACGACTTCTCATAAGTCTAAGCAGCCGAAACATCTTGGCTCCCAGCCTCCTGACCCTGAGTCTCGCTATTTGGACCAGGTGGGCAAGAAGGTCTATTCTGCCTCCACCTGCTCCATTAGGTCCCTTAATTTCCTGACGCATATGGTTCAGTACCAGAATACGCTCTGGGAAAGGGGACAGGAGCTTGTTAATGCCTTGCCAGACTCCGCACAGAAGACTGAGATTCTGGATGTCCTTAAGTCCGGCTCAGATGTAGGCACACATGTTCTCCGTGTCTCGTACGATACTGCAGACACTGCGGCCAGTCTAGCAGCGTTAGGGGTCTTTCTCTGGCACCACACTTGGTTGAGAGTCTCTGACTTTCACCAAGATCTGCAGTCCGGAATCCGGGACCTCTCGTTCCAGGGTTCTGTCTTGTTTGGGAAGGAGACAGTCACTAATCGCTTGTCTCCAGAAGTCTGGGAAATCCATCTGGTCTGTCTGTCAGATGTACAGAGGAGACCAGAGGAAAGCAAAGAAACGGCCATTTCGTAAGCCCTCAAGTGCCCAAGCCCATGGCAACCAACAAGGCCAGAGAGGTGGCTTTAAAAGGAGAGCCGGCAACCAGCAGCCTGGAGGCGCTTCTTTCTGTGGCTCCAAGTCCTCCCAAATGCCTCTGCCCACTGACTCCCTCACGACCTCCCCCCCCTCATCGGAGGTTCCAGGGGAGGCAGTAGGGGTCGCTTCTCCCTTGATCTGAAGGGCTGGAGCTCTATAACTGTGGACCAATGTGTCCTCGATGTCGTAAGGAGGGGACATACGCTGGAGCTCACAGAGATCCCCCCCTCCCCGATACTCCACCAAAGTCCTAGAGATATCCTCTTTCTCACATTCCAGTCATAGAAGGTGAGATTCAGGCCCTCTTGCGGAAAAGGGTGATAGAGCCAGTCCCTCTGCAGCAGCAGGGAAAAGGGTATTACTCCCATTTCTTCCTGGTTCCAAAGAAGACCTTCGTCCCATTCTGGACCTCAGTTCTTTACACTACCATATAGAATGCAGAAGGTTCCGGATGGTGACTCTTCCAGGGCTACTTCCTCTGTTGCATCAGGGAGACTGGCTCTGCTCCCTAGAAATGCAAGATGCATACATGCACATAGAGGTCCCCCACCCCCCCAGCAAGTACCTAAGGTTCCACTTCCAGGGGGCACATCATCAGTTTTGGGTTCTCCCGTTTGGCCGCTCCTCGAGTCTTCACAAAATGTTTGGCAGTAGTAGCTGTGGCTGTAAGGTGCCAGTGACATTATGTATTCCCTTACCTAGACAATTGGCTGCTTGCGGCCCCATCAAGGACACGCCTTCTTCAGGCTCTTGGAGACACCTATACTCTATTCCGAGAGCTGGGGATCACCCTGAATCTTCCAAAGTCTTCCCCAGAGCCCAGCCAAAGACTCATCTTCATAGTGGCGGTCCTGGATTCGGTCCTGGGCATGGCTTTTCTGCCCCCAGAGAGGGGCGATCGCTTGCGGGAGATTGCCAAGTCGGTCCTTGTAACCCATCGGATCCAGGCCAGGACCTTCCTCAGACTTCTGGGGCACATGGCTGCCATTCCTGTCACTCCTCTGGCTCGCCTCCACATGAGAATCCCACAGTGGATGCTCAGGGTGCAGTGGGATCAAGGCTCAGATGACCTAGACCACATGGTCAGGATCACAGAGCCAGTAAAGAGTACACTTCTTTGGTGGTTGGACCCTCTAAACTTCGACAAAGGGGTCCCTTTCCGTCCGGTGACCCCAAATCAGACTCTTAACAACGGATGCTTCGGAATTGGGTTGGGAGGTGCACCTGGGGGCCTGTCAAATGCAAGGAGTCTGGACCCCCATGGAACACGACCTACACATCAATGACTTGGAAATGTGAGCGGTCCTCAATGCGCTACATGCCTTTCAAGAGGACCTCATCCCAGGCTCTCTTCTTGTTCAGACTGACAACATAGCGGTCGTCTTTTATATCAACAAGCAAGTGGGAGCTCACTCCTACCCCTTTGCAGGGAGGCGATGAGTCTAGTACTGGGCACTGGAGCGGCACATCTCTCTGTCCGCAGTGCACGTTCCATGCGTCCTAAACGACTTGGCCAACAGCCTAAGCAGGTCTCAGTCCAAGGCGCACGAGTGGGAGCTACTGCAATCAGTAGCGGATCAGCTCTTCGACAAATGGGGTCGTCCAGAGCTGGACCTCTTTGCATCATCATGCAACGCCAAACTGCCAGTTTTCTGCTCGCGAGAGTCCGCGCCTGGTGTTTTCTGGCCAGACGCGTTGTCCCTTTGTTGGACAGGGAAGTTTCTTTACGCCTTCCCTCCCTTTCCTCTCGTTCAGAGTTCTCTTGAAGTTTCAGGCCGAAGGGGCTCTGATGATTCCAATCGCCCCTCCAGATTTGGTTCCCACTACTACAGTGGTTGTCCACGGAACCTCCAGTCCCGCTGCCAATATGCTCGCAGTTGTTGTCCCAGGATCAGGGCTCGCTGGTCCATCCCTATCTCGGGTCTTTGCACCTTCATGCTTGGCTCCTTCGGACGTAGCAAAGTCCAGGTGAGGGGTCTCCAGAGAGGTGGTGGATGTCCTCATATAGGCAAAGAAGCCCTCTACTCGCTCCACTGACGCTATGAAGTGGAAACGTTTCTGTTTATGGGCATTGTCTCACCATCTGGGGAACCCCTTACCTGTCCGGTGAACTCAGCATTGCAGTATCTCCTCTCCTTATGCCAACAAGGCTTGAACTGCTCCTCTATAAAGGTGCACATGTGGGCTGTTTCTGCATATCACACCCTTTTGGGGGACAAAATCTTAGCCCAATTGGATGTGGCTGCACCTTTTTTAAGGGGGATTTACATGAGACCTCTCATTAAGAATCCTATCTCTCCCCGGACCTCCTGTTTGTGTTGGAGAACCTTACTCTCCACCTTTTTAACCCGCAGCCGACTGTGAGCTGCGTTATCTTTCCTGGAAGGTTTGTTTTTTAGTTGCTGTTACTTCAGCTCAAAGAGTTTCCGAGCTCCAGGCTCTAATGTATAAAGAGCCGTATTTAAATTTCCACAGAGAAAGAGTTTCCTTCAGAACAAATCCTAAGCTCCTTCCTAAAGTGGTCTCAGAGACCCTCAACCAGTTGGTTGACCTTTGTTTATTTTTATTCTCCCTCCAATAGGGAAGAAGCTCTCCTTCACACTCTGGATGTTCACATAGTGCTGATGTACTACCTTAAGTAGACAGCTGCACAACGTAAATCTGAGACTTTTTGTGGCCTTCGCGCCTCAGCACTTGGGTAAACCGGTGTCCAAGCAGACTATTTCCAAGTGGCTTGTCAGCTGCATTGTATTTTGCTATGAGAAGCACAATAAACCCCTTCCGGGACCAGTCAGGGGTCACTCCACCAGAGGAGTGTCTGCTTCCTTTGCTGCCCTGCAGAGTGTCTCCATCAGGGACATATGTGCGGTTGCTACCTGGAACTCTGTGCACACCTTTGTGAAGCACTATAGCCTGGACATTGCAACCAGATGCCGTGCCAGCTTCAGCCTGATGGTCCTTCAGGGCCTTCTGTCATGACTTGCTGTTCCAGCATCATACCGTCTTCCACCTCCCGGGGTTAGGCACCTCCTTGGCACGGGACTGCTTGGGATTCAGTCCTAATAGTTCTAGGCTGCTGCAAGAGCTCCCACTTGAAGTAAGATAGTACAGTTACATAAGAACTTACCGTAACAGTAGATTTTCGAGAGGAACTCTTGCAGCAGGTGCTGCTTTCCCACCCTCCATCCCCCAAGTGAGGTGTACAGATCATCTTCAGGCTTCACCTCCTTCTCTCGTCGGGGCCCGTTCACGGGTCTTGGCAGGGGAACTAGGATGGAGCTGGGTCCACCCTCTTTTATACTGTGGCCGACATCGGGGGGCGGTCCCTGCTGGGTACTGCTGGCTGAGAAGTTTTCCGGTGGGTCCTAACGGTCATAGCCTGCTGCAAGAGCTCCTCTCAAAGATCTACTGTTTCGGTAAGTTCTTACGTAACTGTACTTTACTCACCTGTAACAGCAGTTCTAGGAGTGGAATGTGTTGTTCATCCACACCGACCTATCCGGCTCCGGACGCACAACACCTGGCTTCCAGCGGGCTCAAATCAGGCATCATGGGGCGGAGCCGAGGGTTATACCACCCAGGTGGATGGGAGGAGTCAGCTTGAAGACTTCCGGCAAGATTTAAAGTGGAAAG
Source organism: Neoceratodus forsteri (assembly GCA_016271365.2). Lineage (NCBI taxonomy): Eukaryota > Metazoa > Chordata > Ceratodontiformes > Ceratodontidae > Neoceratodus > Neoceratodus forsteri. The sequence goes on from CM057458.1 coordinate 450,256,038, forward strand.
GGACATGCCAAAGAGTGTGGATGAACAACATATACCACTCCTAGAACTACTGTTACAAGTGAGTACCCCGTTCTCTGGGTTACAGTATACAGGAATGAAAATGGAAAAATGTACAATGAAACGCACTAAAACAGTTAGCTAGTCTACCTGACTTATGAAGATTTCAATGTCTGTAGCAGCCTTTGGTTCTTAGTCGGTCTCTGTGCCGGCAGCTGGTTGCTTGTGGTCAGGAGAAAGAGTCCAAACAGAATAGTAAAATGGCTGTCTGTTCTGGAGAGTTTCTGTAGAAGACCCTCATCTGTGAATAAAGGCCTTCCCTTCCACTTTGAGCCACCAGGTGTCACTCTTCCGCTTTCCCCAGTCTTGGCACTTAGAAAAAAATGTCAATGTACTAACATACTAAAATGCCAGCTGAATAGGCCTAACAGTCTTTCATGTCTGCTCGTTTGGTCAGCCCCCACCCTGGGAGCTGACCTTGCTGCCCCCCTCTCCCTTTCTGGCTTCTCCCTTTCAGTCCCGGATATTCTCACACTGGTTTTTGCTTCCAGAACCCTTCCCCTGTACCTGTCTCACCCCCTCTTGAACCCCTCCACTGTCTCTGCCTCCACTAGCCCCTTGGGCAGCGCATTCCGTGGCTCCACCACCCTCTCAGTGAAGTAACACCTCCTCCTTTCTCCCTGAATCTCCCCCGCGCTTCCATCCATGCGCCTAGTTGCGCCTCTTCCTTTGGAGCACCCTGACTGCTCCTTTCCTATTTACCCTCTTCATGTACCTGAAGACCTCTAGCATGTCCCCCCGGTCCCTTCTCTCTTCCAATGTGTACATATTTAGCTCTTTGAGCCTTTCCCCATTGGTCCTAGCCCCCAGGCCCCAAATCATTTTGGTTGCCCTCCTGTGGACCCTCCCCAGGAGTTCAGTGTCCCTCTTTAAATGTGTCCTCCAAAACTGCACACAGTACTCGTGGTGCGCCCTCACCAAGCAGTTATACAGTGGGAGTATCACATCTCTCCTTCTAGAGGTGATCCCCCTAGCGATGAATCCAAGCATCCTGTTGGCCTTTGCCACTGCCCTCCTACAAGTCTCAGAGTTGTTCATCTTGACATCCACCACCACCCCCGGTCCCTCTCAGCCGTCGAGACTTGTAGCATCCCCCCCGTGTATACTTGGCCCGGGTTTCTGGCTCGCAGGTGCAGTACCTTGCACTTCCCTGCATTGTACCTCAGCTTCCACTTTCTAGACCACGTTTCGAGAGCCTCCAGGTCCCCCTATATGGCCACCCTCCCCTCCTCCCCATCCACCACTGCTCCAATTTTGAGTCATCCACAAAGAGACTCATCTCACTTCTGATACCCTTCTTTATGTCAGAGATGTAGGCGTTGAACAGGATGGGTACTGTGGGAACCTTTTCTGTCACCTTTTGCCTAAGACCATTTCCATTTTGATCTTAAGGGTTTACAACAGTGGAAATAGCATCTCTCATCCTGTGATTTTGTACTGGCTTAATTTAATTAGTTATAAGGAAGATTCTGTAAGTTGTATGAGTATATTACTTTTGTTTCACTTGGCCAGTTAACTTAGAAGAATATTCTTTTTTTATTAATTTTTTTAGTCTTTTTATTTAATTTATAAATGCAACAATTTTACAGGCAGCAATACATCACTTATTAGTACCAGTTGATAACACCACAATACGTTACATGTATACTTGTAGCAGTCATATTAGGGGAAAATAAACTTAACATCTTATTACTTCAGTATCCAGAAAATAATAATTATTCAATTTAAGTTCAGTCTGTGATACTTTTAAATCAAATCGGGCATGGCACGGTGAGCCTTCCCCTATCCCTGCCAGATTTTATTCCCATTAAAATTTGAGGAGCATCACAGATCATATCCCGAGTATTTTTTCAGTGCAAAAGAGCAAAATTACATGTTCAGTACATAGCTTAAGGTACAAAATCATCATAATGATTTAGTTGGTATGATATCCGCTTTTGCCATTGTACATCAGGTTTTTGAACTTTGTCCACCATCTTGGCCGAGAGTCACTCAAAGGCATACATTTCCCTGGACAAAACAATCCAGGTTTTTTTAGTGGGTATTTTATTTGTAAACCACAGGCTAGTGATAATTTTGTGGGCTGCTGTTATAAATTTTAAAATTTGTTTCAGCAAGTTTTTGTCAATTTGCAGATCTTTTGCTTTAATAAAAGTCAGTATAAATGTGAGAGTGAATAAGTTAGTGACGTCATAAATTGCACTTAGCTCCTCGAGGATCTCCTTCCAAAACTTGGATAGCTTAGGAGATGACCAAAGGACATGGCTCTGATTTGCTCCATCATCCCCACATTCTCTCCAACACCGTCCCTCCCCTAATTCTCCCATACTAGCCAGCAAGGCTGGTGTGCGGAAGAAACGAGAACGGAGTTTCCACATGTATTCATGACAGTATGGTGAGAAAATACAGGTTACTCACCTGTAACAGGAGTTCTAGGAATGGTATATGTTGTTCATCCACACTCATTGGCAGTATCCTTGCCGCTTTAAATCTTGCCGGAAGGTCTTCAAGCTTGCTCCTCCCACCCACCCGGGTGGTATAACTCTCGGCTCCGCCCCATGACGCCAGATCTGGCCCGCTGGAAGCTCAGGTTGTGCGTCGAAGCCGGGGAGGTCGGGTGAGATGTGTGGATGAACAATATATACTATTCCTAGAACTCCTGTTACAGGTGAGTAACCTGTATTTCTAGGACATGGATATGTTGTTCATCCACACTCATTGGCAGACTCCTAGCAGTTCTCCGGGAGGAGGGAGGCAAGACGCACACCCCATATACTTACTTGGGAAAGAGAGACTGAGAACCGAGGCCCCAAAACCAGCATCCCGGCGTGACTCAAGGTCGATGGTAGTGGGTAATGAAGGTGTTTGCTGACTTCCAGGTAGCAGCCCTGCAGATTTCCTGGATAGGGACGCCCTGAAGCAGCCACCGTGCAGCAGTATGGCGGGTAGAATGATTTATCCTCTGGGAGGCTCCATGCCCGCCAACTTATAGCAGAGATCTATGCAGGAGGTTACCCACCTGCTTATCGTCCGCTTGGCTGCAGGTCTGCCAGATGCGGTTTCTCAGCGTAGGTGACAAACAACTGGCGAACCTCTCTCAATTTCAGCTGCGCTCCTTATAATAAGCGTAGCGCCTCTTCTAGGGTCCAGAGTATGGAGCCTATATTCGGCCTCCGAGAGGTGATTGGGGTAGAACACCGCAGAGTCAACACCTGGTTAAGGTGAAACTCCACACCACCTTCGGAAGGAATTTCGGTGGGGGCGCAGGACAACCTTGTCCCTGTGGAAGACCAGGTAAGGAGACTCGATGGAAGCGCCTGGAGCTCTCCCATCCTTCTGGCTGACGGATAGCCACCAAGAAGGCGGTCTTCCGACAGGTGAGAGAGAGCACACCTGTGCATAGGTTCGAATGGCTTGCCCATGAGCTTGCCAGTACCAGCAGTAGATCACGGAGGTGGGGGTTCCCACTGGAGGGAAATGTGATCAAGGCCTTGAAAAGCCAGACCACCTCTCCTGCTAATCGACTGCTTCCCGCCCGCCGCCTGTAAGCAGAGATGGCTGCCAGGTGCACCCTTAGGGTCGCCGACCTAAGCCCTTGACTAGAAAGGGACCATAAATAGTCCAAGATGCTTGCCAAGGAACAGGAGGAAGGGTCCAAGCCCTTGCTTCTGACACCAAATGGAAAACCTTTCCATTTGAAGGCATAGCATTTTCTGGTCGACTTACGGACGCCTCAACTACATTGAGGACCTCGCCGGAAAGACCCAAGGCCTGGAACTCTAGCCGCCAGGAACCAGGCCGTCAGGTGCAGGGATTGAAGGTCCGGATGGAACACCTTCCCTGATTGACTGAGAGCAGGTCCGGGCGAGCTGGAAGCTGCTGCGAGTCCTGGAGCTGAGACTGAGGAGATCTGGGTACCAGAACTGGCGAGGCCAGTCTGGGGCTATCAGAATCACCTGCGCCTTGTCCCTCCTCGCCTTGAGAAGCACCTTGTGATCAAGGAAATGGGGAAAGGCGTAAAGAGGCCCGGGGTCCATTGCCTCGAGAAGGCATCCCCCTGCAGCGAGCCCTGCTGAGGGGGGCGGGCATGGAACAGACTCAGCTTCGCGTTCTCCATGGAGGCAAACAGGTCCACCTGAGGTGTGCCCCAAAGGGAGAACAGATACTGTACTACCTCTGGCAGGAGAGACCACTCGTGGGATGCAGCCCCTATCCGGCTCAGGGCATCGGCCAGGGTGTTGGAGGCTCCTGCCACGTGAATGGCTAGGAGATCCGCCTCCAGGCTGCGCACGAGTGACCAAATGCGGAGAGCTTCCTTGCATAGAAGCATGGAGCGCCCCCGCCTGGCGGTTCAGATAGTACATGGTCGTGGTATTGTCCGCCTGACTCGGACCACTTGATCCCGGAGGAACGGAGCAAAGGCGGTGAGAGCTAGGCGGACCGCCTGAGCTCCAGCAGGTTGATGTGGCATCGACTTCAGGGACCAGAGGCCATGAGCCCGTGTTCCCCAGATGGGCACCCCAACCCATCAGAGAGCATCGGTCGATAGAGACCGCGGCTCGGGCGGACTGAACGGGATGCCCTCCTGCAAATGAACTGAACGGTCCACCACTGGAGAGCTGCCCACATCCCCTGTGTCACCGACACAAGCTGGTCCAAGGGATCGCAGCCAGGACCACTGGCTGGCCAGTCCCCACTGAAGGGGACGATGTTCCAGCGGCCCAACGGACCACGCTGGTGCAGGCCGCCATGAGACCCAGGAGGCGAGGAAGTCCCGGCAGGGCGCATTGCCCAACCAGAAATGATCGGGCAAAGGAGGAAAGAACCTGCCCTGTCCGCGGGCAGCGCTCTGGCTCGAAGAGAGTCGAGCTGCGCCCGATGAATAGAATCACCTGCTTCGCTCGAGTTCCGACTTGGCCTCGTTGATAAGGAGGCCCAGTTGAGAGCAGACCTGGAGGGCCAGATCTCTGACCACTCCGCCTCCTCCTGGAGGGAGCTGCTATCAGCCAGTCGTCCAGGTAAGGGTACACTGGACCCCTCGGCGCCGAGGAATGCTGTCACCACTGCCATGCATTTGGTGAAGACCCTGGGAGCTGGAGACAAGCCGAAGGGCATGGCTTGGAATCGAAGAGGGATCCTCCGCCGAAGCGAAGGAATCTCTGGTGAGACGGACGGATAGGGACGTGAAAAAACTGCGTCCTGCAAGTCCAGAGAGCAGAACCACACGCCGCGTTCCAAGGATGGTATTATCTGAGCCAGAGTGACCATCCTGAAGGTTCGAGACCTTAGGAACTTGTTTAGGTCGTGTAGGTCGAGAATGGGGCGCCAGCCCCCCGTCCGTTTCGGAACCAGGAAGTACCTGGACACAAACCCTGGGTCTGAAGGAGGGTCCACCACCTCTCTTACCACCTCCTTCTGGAGGAGGAGAGCGATGTCGGCTCGACGAGCCGCCAGTGAGGCTGGGGATCCCGAAGCCCCCCGAGGGGCGACGGCTCTGAAGGGTGGTGCCTGCTCGAATTCCAGAGGCAGGCCTCTTCCCACCACCTCAAGACCCACCTGTCCGTGGTAACAGCGGACCAGGCGGAACGGAAGTGCGGGCCGTCCCCACGGGGACCCAGGGGTAGGTGACGGGGTGGGGCGACACCCCTCAGCCGTCACTGGGCAGGCTTGGAGGAGGACCGGCCGAGGGACCTCCTGGGCCCTTTCCTCCTGCCTCCTGTTAGAGAAGCCGGCTTGGGTTTGGGATGCCAAGGTCGAGCCTGCTGGCCCTGACGCTGCTGGGCAGGCACTGGGGCACAGAAGGACTAAAGGGCTTAGGCTGTGGTTCATGCCTTTGTCCTTCTGAGCAGAAGAGACCAGTCCAAGGTGGCATTGGACTTCTGGATCCTCTGCAGGTGACCTTCCACCCCAGGGTCAAGAGGTCAGTCCCAAAAGGAACATCCGCCAACTTGTGCTGGGTATCCGAGTAAAGGTGGATATCCTCAGCCAAGCCCTGCCGACATAGCCACTCACGGCGCCACCGATCTGGCACATGAGTCCCCTATATCCAAAGCAGTCTGGAGCTGCTGTTTGGCCACTGCCTGCCCTGGTCCCGCACCTGCTTAACCGTAGTCTGCAGTCTCGCGGAAGATGAGGGATGACCTCATCCAGGGAGCCCAACAGGGCATGAGAAAAATGTGCCATGAGGACGGCCGAACTGGCCTGACGAAGGCCGAGAGGACGCAGCGTAGACTTTTCGCCCGACATAGTCCAATTTCTGACTCCTTGTCAGGAGGTTTGTCCATATCCTCGGCGCTGCTGCTGGCTGAAAACGCTGTCGGTAACCAACCCTCAGCAGAGGGGTGTTCCAAACCGACAAGGAACCGTAGGGACCGCGATACTTCCGGCCAGGGCGAGGGCAGGAAGCAGGGCGCTGCCAAAGTTCCAGTGCCGACCCACTATGGCCTCGGCCACCGGAAAGGCCTCCGTCGGAGAATCCCCGGTCCAGAATCTCCGTGAGGGATACCGGCCCGCTTGGAACGGGTTCGAGCTCCATCCCGTAGACTCCGAGATGAGCCAAGCAGTCCTAGGAAGGACGACGGCTATCGTCCATTGACTGACCTCCTGAAGACTCCAAGTCCAGTCGCTTGAGAAGAAGGAGGAATCATCTTCGACTCGGAAGAGTCCTCGAAGAGCTGCTCTGGCCTGAGCCACCTTCACCTGCCGAGGTCGGTCGGGAGTGAGGGTAACTGACAGCCGATGGGTAGAACCCTTAGCCGACCGAGAATCCTTGGTCGGAGCCCCAGTGGTGGCTGTGAGGCGGAGGTTCCACCGAATCGGTGGAGCAGCTGGTTTTGGCCGAACAACCCGCCTGGGTATAGGCTCCTCGGACAAGTCGAGGTTGTCGCCGCCGTTCCGTGACAGCCACTTAATGGCGGGAAGGCGCGGAGTCGGCTTATTCCCGGCCAGGAGAGCTGTTGCAACATAAGGTCCTCGTGCCGTCGACTTAATTCACGCTGACCTCCCTCATCCAGGAGGAGGCGGAGGCGGACGCCGCTGCAGCAGTGGACTGCCTATGACGGTGGGAACGGCTGGACCGCGAAGAGGTCCGAGACCGAGAGTCCCGGAATTTCCGGGTCGGTGCGGGAGGTGTCGGCGGAACCGCACTCCTTCGGCTCGGAAGGTCCATCCGAGGGCTCCGAACCGAGGCACAGGCGAGCCCACGGATCTCAACTCCTCCCGGGGAACCGGGAGAGGGGAATTCGGCTGCAAAGGCGACAGCCTCGTCCAATGGGTCGAGAAAATCTCGACTTCATCGGTGGGATCTCGGTCAACTGACCTGACGGGGACACCGTGAGGCCAGTGGCCGGCCGATGTCGGATCAAGCGACGGTCGACGGCCCGGGGAGAGGGACCTTTCCCGCTCCCAAGAGCGTCGACGGAGGGACTTACCCCTGTCCCTCTTTTTGGACCGAGAATAAGGTCCCGCAGACGCAGGCCCTTCTCCTTTAGTGGAGAGGGACAGACAAAGCTCCTTAAAAGAAGCCGTGTAGGAAGAACCCAGAGAGAGCGGGATAAATGCCGCGGCCGAGGAAGATACGGCCCGTGCCGCCTCCTCTTCGAGGGCGACCATCCGCTCGAGCTGATCCGCCGAGCCCGCCGCCGCGGGCACCGCCAACCGGGCCTCCTTGACTTCACCGAGGGAACGCTTCGGACGGCCCAGTTGCAATCGGGCAGCACGGTCTCGAGGACGAGGCCGAAAGATGAGCACAGGTCGCTAAGCCCGTGGTCGTGGCTCAAGGCCTAGGCAGTATACACACGTGGAGTGAGGATCCGTCCGAGACATCTTCTGCCCGCATGGGCATCTCCGAAATCCGGGAGTCGATTTGTCCATCGCAGCCGCGAGGGATAGAAGACTGAAGTCTTTTTGCAAAATTTTATTTTTAAATCCGCAAACAGAGAAATAGGAACCAGTCGCAAACGCAGAGCGTTAAGGAGGGAACCTGAGCTTCCAAGCGGTAAGGAAGATCTGGCGTCATGGGGCGGAGCCGAGAGTTATACCACCCGGGTGGGTGGGAGGAGCATGCTTGAAGACCTTCCGGCAAGATTTAAAGCGGCAAGGATACTGCCAATGAGTGTGGATGAACAACATATCCATGTCCCTAGAAAATATTTTTATAGTTGGTAAAGCAGAGTCATTCCAGTCCTGAGCACTGATTGATACCTGTAGTTCTTGTTCCCATCTAAACCTGATTCAGTTGGTAGAGTCTCTCTGTCTTTCATTTAAGGCCTTCTATGTCTTACTCATCAGGTGATCTGAGGTCGTTCCTCTGATATGAGCTTGTAACAGTTGTATTATTTGGGTAGGGTTTTCACTTAGGGCCGCGAGTTACCTACCGTTCATATGGCTGAAGGTACGGTTTAAGATGTAAATAAGAAATAAAATATTTATGGGGCAAGTGATATTACTTATGAAGAAGAATGCTCTTTGATCATGTATCCACAAGCTTTTTGACAACTTGTCAGCTTCCTGCAAGCAAGGCTGGCCTTGTAGGTCATAGGAAGGTCAAACCCATTTTTTTTTTTTTAAGAAAAAAAAATCCAGTCTTTTCTCTTATGTGCCTTTGCTGACACTGGCATGTACATTGAATTGCATTAAAAAAAAAACATGTATACAACAGCATAATATCTACAAATAAGGGCTAGTAATGGGGTAGCTGGCCACAACTACCACGGGTAGGATGCCTAACTTCAGACAACTTACTGTTCTGTTGTACGTTTTGCCACTGCACAGGCAAGATCTGCTCACCATTGCATATTATAGAATTCTTTCAGATGTCTCTTATTAACTCAGATTTAACATAGAAACATAAAATTTGACGGCAGATAAGGACCGCTTGGCCCACCTAGTCTGCCCATTTCCCTACCTAATGGATAAGCTGCAGATCCTAGTTAACCAGCAGCCTACTTCTTCCTACCCCCACCCCCTAGAATTGCCTTATGACTGTCCCATGCATGCTTGAATTCCACCACTGTTTTTGACTCCACAACCTCCTCCGGAAGGCCGTTCCATGCTTCACAACCCTCTCTGTGAAAAAATACTTCCTTAAATTACCTCTGAGCTGCCCCCATCTTCAAATTGTGCCCCCTTGTTCTTGCACACCTCTTTTTTTGAAAGATGCTACCCTCTTGGACTTTGTTGATTCCCTTGAGGTACTTGAACGTTTCTTTCAAACAACATGAAGTCTTGCTATATTATGACTATTGCAGTTTGTCCCACCATTAGAACTGCTCCGGAGGTGAAAGTGTTAACTTCCATGCAGGGCTTGGAACTTAGAGCGCGAGCTCGGTTAGAGAAGCTCTGTCTGGGATATTTCAAACCGAAACTGTCAGATTCTTTACTCCGCCTCACTGAACAGTCGCTCCGGAGAGTCTTTCTACTGCTCGGTTCATTTTCTCGGTTTAAAGAGTTTTTTCTCGGTTAAATTCAACCGCGATTATCATTATTTTAACCGCAAACCGATCGGTTCAAGCTCTGTCTTTGGTATTGTAAGTAATAGATAGGTTTATTCTGTGTGGAACTTGTAAACGTTTATCGGTTCGGTTTGAACCGATCAGGTTGTGTGGAAACTTTATTCTGAAGCATTTAGAGTGCGGTTCCGGTTCTTATCGGTTCTAAAAACGGATTTCAATCGTTTTTCCACGACCTGTGACACGGTTGGGAACCGATATAGGTGTCTTGTTCGAGCTACCAAAAAAAGGGCAAGTTTTTGGTTAGGCTGGCATTATGTCTGAGAAACTCAAAAGAAAAACCGGGCCCACTGGGTTTCAACACTGTAGTGTCTGTGGGGAAGCCTTTGACAAAGCTGACCCACACACCACATGTGTTTATTGTCTGGGGTTTGACCACCTCAATGCAGACTGCCAGATTTGCAAGAATTTCCCTGCAGCTACCCTAGATAAGAGAGTTGGTAGGCTTAGGGAACGAGAGGCCAAAAAGTCCGCTGACCCGGATGGCCAGCCTGGTTCGGTGCCAACCGAACCGGAGGGAGTGCCCTCTGACCAGGGCCAGACTTCCTCGGGCCAACGTAAAGCTGACTCTGAGGAGCCAGTTCCAGCAAAGAGAATTAGAAGATCAGCAGGTGTGGAGTCAAAAATTCCTTCTCCAACTGCTGCAGAGATAGCCAGGGCAATCCAAATTGTCCAGTCACTTTCCCCGGTTCCGTCCGAACCGCCACTATCTGGCAAGAGGTCGGTTTGGTCGGTTCCACCGGTTCAAGAATATGATATAGGGGAGTTTTATGAACCAGAGGAGGGGGAGGATGATTATGAACAGTGTGAATGTGACTTTGAAAGTCTGGATGTGCCCATTGAATCGGACATCTCCCCAGACAGACCTTTGGAGAATCTCCCCCTAGGCTTGCTGAGTCTCCTTCTCATTTTCTGTTTTATAAAAAAGTTGCTGAAACCCTCCAGCTTTCTTTGGAGGAAGCTGTGGATGAGCAAGAGGAGCCTGACTTTGTAGAGATGATGGATATCCCAGAGTCCAGGAGATTGTCTATTCCTTTACATAAATCCTTTAGGAAACAAACAATAAAAATTTTAAAAGCTCAGAATTCTGTGCCTCCTGTAGATAAAAAGATGGACAGGAGGTACACTTTGTCAGGTCCTGATACAGAATTTCTTTCACAGCAATGCAGCCATGTTGGGGTAGTTCAGGCTGCAGCCTGTGCTAAGGCTAAATCCCTGGTTTCACATCCTCCTGACAAGGACTCCAGGAAGATTGATGCCATGGCTAAAAAACAATACATGGCAGCGTCCTTGGGACTCAGACAAGCAAATTATATGGCTTATGTTGCAAGATACCAAAAATCTAGATCGGATACTGTCATGGCTTTACCCAAACAGGCCCCTGGCCAGCTTGCCAATGAGCTGGAGCAGGTGGCTGCTGATGGTATTGAGGCATCTAAGGTGCAATTCTATGCTGCAGTGGATTCTAATGATGTATCCTCCAGAGTCATGGCTACTTCTGTGGCTTTTCGTAGATTGGCTTGGCTCAGGTGTACTAGTTTGTCACAGGATACCCAGGCTAAGGCTATGGATTTTCCTGTGGTGGGAAATTCTCTGTTTGAGGAGCAGACAGAGAATTATATGAAAAATGGATGAATATAGAACCACTTATAGGGTGCACAAGCCAAGGAATGGCAAGCCACTCCTCAGAGGCAGCCCCAGGGGTAGAGGCAGGCCTTTTTTTTAACAAACCCAGGCCTCCTCTTCAGCGTCACGTTCAGAGGGGTTCTTCAGAGGGAGAGGCAGACGGGGTACAAGCAGGCCTGCTCCTACCCCTCAGCCTAAAGCCCCTGCCAAACAGGCACCCTGATGGGATGCCCAGGCCATTGCTCCATTACCTGTAGGGGGCAGGCTGGCTTACTTCGTCCAGGACTGGGAGTCTTTAACATCAGACAAGTGGGTCCTGGAAGTAGTAAGCCAGGGTCTGGTTCTCAGCTTCAAAAAATTTCCAAAGATGAGAATCAGATCTTTTCCACCTGCAAACCCTCTAGAGACTCTTGCTTTGGAAACAGAAGTCTCAACCCTCCTGGCTCTCAGAGCTGTAGAAAGGGTTTCTCCCCTACACCAGGGCAAGGGTCTGTACTCCAGGTACTTCCTTACCCCAAAAAAGACAGGAGAGTGGTGGCCCATCCTGGACCTAAGATATCTGAACAAGCACCTTTAAAACCAAAATTCAAAATGGTGACTCTGGGAATGATTTTACCCTCCCAAGGCCAGGGACTGGCTAGCTTCCTGGACCTCAAGGATGCCTACTTCCATGTTCTTATCAGAAGCTCCCACCGAAAGTACCTCAGATTCGAACTGCCTCAGGCCATTATCAGTTCAGAGCAATGCCCTTCGGCCTTACCTCTGCCCCAAGGGTATTCACAAAATGCCTGGCAGTAGCAGTTGCTCATTTAAGAAGGCAAAAGATTGCCATCTTTCCCTACCTAGACGACTGGCTCATTGTGGGTCAGTCTCCAGACCAGGTCAAATCACACCTGCAAGTTACCCAGGAGCTGCTTACCTCTCTGGGCTTTCTTCTCAATCTTCCAAAGTCAGTTCTGGAACCTGTCCAGGTACTCACCTTTATAGGTGCTGAACTGGACACAAAGCAGGCCAGAGCCTTCCTTCCCCTAGAAAGGGTAAGACCTTGGTGGCCCTGGCCTCGCCTTCCACTCTGCAGGTCTCTCGACCAGCAAGGCATTTCTACAGCTCCTAGGACACATGGCTGCTTCCACAGCTGTAGTGCAAGGAGCAAGATTTCAGATGAGGGACATTCAGTTCCATTTGAGAGCCTTTTGGTCTCAAAGAAGAGATTCCCTATCCAAGTTGATCCCAGTGACTCAACCCTGATCCAGGCCCTTCAGTGGTGGCAGGATCAGAGCAATCTGAGACAAGGGTGCCTTCATCCCTCTATCTCACTCCTTGACCCTTACTACAGATCGTCCCTCTTGGGATGGGGAGCTCACATGGGCGACCTCTCCACCCAGGGATTGTGGTCCCCTCAGGAATCTCTGCTCCACATCAATCTGTTGGAACTCAGAGCTGTTTTTCTAGCACTTCAGTTTTTTTCTGTATCTGTTCAGAACAAAGTGGTACAGGTCAGAACAGACAACACCACTACAATGTGGTACATCAACAAACAAGGGGGCACTCGGTCTTCGGCCTTGTACACCGAGGCGATGAAGTTGTGGTCTCTGACTTATTCCCTGAACACTTCCCTCATAGCAGTTCACCTCCCAGGCAAGGACAATGTCCTGGCAGATGCTCTCAGTAGGATTTCCCAGTGCCATCACGAATGGTCACTGGATCCGAGTACTGGGGATAGTTTTGCCAGATGGGGCACCCTCAGATAGACCTTTTGCAGCCCCAGGCAATCATCAACTTCCACTTTTTTGTTGCAGGCCCCAGTGTTGGGCTCAGTCCCCTGGATGCCTTTCTTCTCGATTGGAAGGAAGTTTCTATGCCTTCCCCTTCCCCTCCTGTTTAAGGTGCTAGTCAAAATCAGATCTCAGCCCTGCCAGATGATCCTGATTGCTCCAGACTGGGCCAGGCAGCCCTGGTACCCACTCCTTCTGTCCTTAGCAGTCCATCTTCCCCTGTGTCTCCCCAGGAACCACAATCTGTTAACCTGTGTCCAGGGAGAGTCTGGTATCTGAATCTCAATCCCTCAACCTCAAGGCCTGGCTCTTGAGGAGTTAGAGTTTGCTGATTACAACTTTCTTAAGGTGTTCTCAAATCTTGAAAGCTTCTAGAAAGCCTTCCACTAGGGCTACTTATAATTCCAAATGGAAAGGTTTTCCAATGGTGTTCTGGGAAGCATATTTCCCGGAATCTGCTGATTTGCCCACTGTTTTGGACTATATGGTCCATCTTAATTCTTTGGGACTGAGACCAGCTACCCTGAAAGTGCATTTGGCAGCTGTCTCTGCTTTTATTTCAGTAGGGAAGCCTCTTCTCTTTCTGCTCACTCTGTATTTTCCAAGTTTTTAGGGATTGCTTTATACTAATCCACCATTCAGGGCCCCTGCCCTGCCTGGGATCTTAATGTTTGCATTGCTCAGCTGATGCAACCCCCTTTGAACCTCTGTCTTGCGCAGAGCTTAAGTACTTGACTTGGAAAACTGTATTTCTAGTAGCCATCACTTCTGCCAGGCGTGTAAGTGAGTTACAAGCTTTGTCAGTGGAGACTGACTTTATTTCCTTCACAGGGATAAGGTAGTCCTCAGGACTAACAGGAAGTTTTTGCCTAAAGTGGTTTCACATTTCCACCTTAATCAATCTATTTCACTTCCAGTGTTCTTCACTGACCATTCCTCCTCTGGTGAGAGGAGGTTGCACAGCTTAGATGTTAAGAGGCCCTAAGTTACTACATAGAGCGTACTAAGGGTCACAGGTTTGACTCCTCCAACTGTTTCTCACTTATGGTGAGGTTGGGAAAGGGAAACCTGCCACTAAGAGATCCATTGCCAGGTGGATTGTCTCTTGTATCCAGTTTTGCTATCAAAAACTGGGTAAGGTTCCCCCTTCAGGCCTGAGGGCTCACTCTACCAGAGGTACAGCTGCGTCTCTAGCTGCTGCCAGAGACATCCCTATCTTAGAGATATGTCAAGCAGCTACTTGAAAAACAGTACACACTTTCACCAAGCATTACTCCCTGGATATCCAGGCCAGGAGGGATGCTCGGTTTGGCACAGCCGTGCTTCAGAGCCTATTCCCTAAGTAGGTTCTGTCCCTCCTCCATGGAGGTACTGCTGTGTAGTCTGCAATAGTCATAATATAGCAAGACTTCATGTTGTTTGAAGAAAAAATCACTCACCTTAGTAATGTTATTTCTTCTAATGGAGTCTTGCTATATTATGACCCCCCCCCAGCCTGCCCCTCTCAGAACTTCTGCTTGGGGTATGGGGTGGGCAGTTCACTGTTGGCACTTATTAATGCCCCTTTTATGTTTTCCACCCCTTCTTTTTGGGGTGTTTGGGTGTTGTTTTTATTTTATCTTTTTCTGGTCCCCTGACTTGAGTCTTGGTGTTGGGACCAGGAAAATGTGTTGATATTTTAGTAGCCTGTTGGCTAGTGTAGGTTACAGCTTCCACACAGAACCTTAGTGAGTTTTGCTCGTAAAGATCTGACAGTTTCGGTTTGAAATATCCCAGACAGAGCTTTTCTAACTGAGCTCGCGCTCTAAGTTCCATGCCCTGCATGGAAGTTAACTCTTTCACCTCCGGAGCAGTTCTAATGGTGGGACAAACTGCAATAGTCATAATATAGCAAGACTCCATTAGAAGAAACAACATTACTAAGGTGAATAATTTTTTCATCATGTCCCCCCCCATCCCTCCTTTCCTCAAGGCTATACATATTAAGCTCCTTAAGTCTCTCTTCATGTGTCTTCCGGTGCAGACCCTGCACCATTTTAGTTGCCCTCCTCTGGACAGCTTCCATCCTGTCTGTCTTTGCGGAGATTGGGTCTCCAGAACTGCACGCAGTACTCCAGATGTTACCCCCCCAGCCCCTCAACCATCTTGCTTAACCAGGTCCATGATCAGCCAATTTTTAGGGACTATTTTGTTTTTATTCTATGCCTATTACAAGTGGAGCTCCCTCCTCTGTCGTTTATTTACTACATAGATTTTGCCCAAAAGAGAGGTATGCTCATTTCAATTTTGGGGTGGAAGTGGTAGTGCTAATAAACCCAATTTAAAACTCAGGGAAGCGAGCTCATGAAGTTTGTTTGTGGCTTAAATGATCTATGACCCTAGAACCAGTGGCAAGCCAGAGTGCCGTGTAGTTCGGACCACTGCTTCATTTAGGCCCCCCAAGTCATGCTGTTTAAAGTGGGATATTAAAAGCTCTTAGTTCAGGTCAGTCATCTGGCGGCAGGAGAGGAGCCCAAGAAAAAACACATTTTAATCCGGAGTGCAGGGAACCTTATTTGTATTCAGTATATAGCCCCAACAAGTAGGGCACAGTCCTCCTTATTGTTTTGCTCTTTAACTTTTACACCTCCACCCCCCAAAAAAAAAAAAAAAAAAACTATGTGTATTAACTAAGATCCAAAAGCAGGTTTTACACTCTGACTATGCTGGTTCCACCGAGGGCATGTTTTATGTAAAAAAACTCTCTCCCTTGCCATTTATGTCCTTTACAGACAAAGTAGTTTAAAGGTCCCCCCCATCTTTGTGATTTTCTGCGGTTTCCAGAAACTGGAGAAACACTTGAATTTCACTTAGTGGGTTTTTTTTTTTTAACTGCATTTTTAATACAATTTTCCCTCTGCTTTCTCTCTATTTTACTTGGTCATGCTACTTTTAAGTAGCTAACGCTTTGGTTCCTGATGTTTAGGAACCAAGACATTTGTTTAACTCGCCGGATTTCTGAGCAAAACTGTTAGGAAAAAAAAACCAAAAAGGGCATAGTTTCAGTTCATTTTAATAGCAGTTTGTTTATTTTAAGGAACTGGGCTGCAAACTTGAATTTTTTTCCCCTTTGGAAACCCTGTTTACATGTTCTGTTTAATTTTGGCATGTCAGACAGATCCAAAAAGAAAACTGGACCTACTGGCTTCAAAAGCTATGCAAAGTTTTACGACGACCTGGCCAAGGCAGACTGCCACGAGTTGTGTTTAAGGTGCTTAGGTCCTGAACACACTATCTGATAGTGAGATTTGATTCAGGTTTTGCCCTAAAACTGTTACGAAAAGGCCTAAAGAGTTAAAGAACATTATGGCTTCTCAGTCTGCATCTACGTCACCAAAACATACCAATGAGGGCCCTTCTTCCCATAATAAAACAAAAAGAAAGGTCCTCTAAAAACATTTCTGATTCCATGGTTCCTGAAAAAAGTAATACTGAGGTGGCCAGGCATAAGAGATCTGAGCATGTTCTGGACCCAAATTCTATTAAAAGAAGACAAAAAGGAAAACATGTCACTGCTCCTCGTCCTGAGGAAGGAAAGGAGCTGTTGGTGGACAGAGCAGAAATGCCGTCTTCGGAGGATGGGACCAAAGTGTGGCAGTTCTTTCAGGGCTGCAGGTATGTGGTTTCTGCCCCGGAAGAGGAGGGAGGAGGGTGGGGACCCTCACTGAACTTAACAGTTTCCCCGAGCAGGAGTTTGGTTCCCTTCCCCATGGCCTGGAGGATGTTTCCTCCCACTATGCCTTTGTTAGGCAGATGGTAAACACACTTAACCTGTCCACCCAGAAATCTGTGGAGGATGAGGAAGAGGTGGAATTCCTGAATATGATGGAGTTAACCCCAACTAAGAAGGTCCTTCTATCTATTCACAAACCCCTTAAGAAAGAAACCTGCAAGGTGTCAAAGACCCCTGGCTCCACTCCAGGGATCAACAAAAAGATTGAGAAGTACCAGCTGGACAGATGTGATGCTGAGTACCTCTGCTCTCACCCAGATCATGAAGGGGTGGTCCAGGCAGCTGCCTGTGACGAGGCTAAAGTTCCCTCTCTACCCAGCCTCTGGACAAGGATTCCAGGAAGCTGGACAGTATGGGGAAGAAGGTGTATACCTCTGCCTCTCTGTTTTGGCAGGCTGCATACATGGCCTACACTGCGCAGTACCCGAAAGCCTTTTGGAACTCTGTACTGGCCGTGAGTGAGAAGGCCTCAGAGGGGGGACCTGGCCCAAGATCTGACGGACACTGCCAGAACTGCTCTTGATGCTACCATTTCCATATGGCAGTGGATAACGACACTGCCTCTAGGGTTATGGCCCATGCCATCTCCTTAAGGAGATTTGCCTGGTTAAGGACTACTAATTTGTCCCAGGATGCCCAAGCAAAGGCCATACATTTCCCATGCGAGAACAGCTCCTTGTTTGGTGACAAGACAGAGGCATATTTGAAGAAGGTGGAAGAATATAAATCCATCTACAAGAGCAGCACTGAGAAAGAAAAGGCCTCCACTTTTACAGGCCTCATGGAAGGGGAGATGGGGTAGAGGTTACTGTCCCTTATCTTCCTGCTTGTGATTACTCTGAGATGAGAGGTTTCTTTAGGGACATGGGCAGAAGAGGTTCCAAACAGACTGAGCCAGCCCTAACACCTAAGGTTCAGCCCAAGTGGAACCCCTTACAGATTGGTCCAGAAAGCCCATTGAAAGTGGGAGGAAGGCTGGCTTAATACTTCCAGGAATTGAAAGACGTCACCACCGATAAGTGGGCCCTGGAAACAGTGAACTAATGGCTCATATTGCAGTTCAGAAGATTTCCCAGGCTGCAGGTTTGCAGAAACTTCCAACCTCTCACTCCAACAGAAAGGATTTTGCTGCATTTATAAGTCAAAAAGTTGCTGCAGGCAAATGCAGCAGAAAGAGTTCCTTCCAGTGGGGAAAGGGCCTTTACTCGAGGTACTTCCTCACTCACAAGAAAAAATTGGGAGTGGTGACCCATCTTGGACCTCAGGTTTCTGAATAAACACCCGAAAAAGACAAGTTCAAAATGATCACCTTCTCTACAGTGATGTATCATCCTTGCAACTGGGAGACTGGATGGGATCTCTGGACCTGAAAGATACGTATTTCCACATTCCAGTCTGGCCCAGCCACAGGGAATACTTAAGGGTTCAGGCTGCCTTCTGGTTATTGTCAGATCTTATCTGTGTCAGTCATCATTCATCACAGATGGGGTACTGGCCCAGGATCAGGACCCCGCGGGACCTTTTTTTTTTTTTTTTTTTTTTAAAGATAGTGAGCCGACACAGCATCGGCGCCATCCCCAGACTGACGCTACTCGTGGCGCTCGAGGATTAGCCGCTAGGCTGCATCGACTACTGTCACCAGTTCTTCGCCTCCCTACCGCCGAGGTCGCCTCGTGGAAGCCTGAAGTTCAAGTCAGTTTTTCTAGGCCTTACGCCTGCGATATTTTTCGCTGCTAGTCCGCGGTCTGCTAGTTCTGGGTTCTGCCTCCACTCGACGTCGCCGGTAAGATCTTTCCTTTTTATTACATTTAAAGCAACGTCGAGTCTGTTTTTGGTGTTTTTTTCTCCATAGGTCATGTCACGGTCGGAGGGCAAAAAATCGGAGAAGACGGGGCGGCCCCCTATGCGTCGGTGCCTGTGTGGCCGCAAGTACTCCTTCACCGACCAACATGACTGGTGCCTTTCGTGCCTTGGCCCGCTACAAGACATGGATTCGTGCGACGCCTGCTTCTCGATGGACCGCCGAGTTTTGGAACAGCGCGTGCTTAAGGTCGGGCGAGCTCTGCCGACTGGGTAGGCTGCGACTGCCGGGCTGCCGCTGCTCTCGGCCTCCTCCGGTCCCCTCCTGTTCTATACGGACCGCGGAGGAGGGTGCCTCGCCTCTTCTAGCCAGCCGTGGCCGAGGCTCCTTCGGCGCAGGGAGGCCCGTCCCGCTTCCCGGAGCGGGGAGGCGCCGCCCAGCAGTCACGCCCGGTGAAGGCTCCCGGTGTCGCCTCCCGTAGTCCGCTAGGCTCGGTCGACGCCATCTCGACGCCGCCGGTCGGTGCCGCTGGGCTCTTCGTGCCATTCGCGGTGCCGAGGGTCCTGGAGGTCGGCGCCACCCGACTGTCGGCGGCTAGGAACGGCGCCGACACTGCTCGCGCGCGCAGAAACCACCTCTCGACGCCGCCCTTCGCCATGTCTCACCGCGCCGAGGTTGAGCACGGGCGCCAGGGGCCTTCGTACGTCTCGTCGGCGCCGACGGCGGCACCGCTGAGACTTCAACGCTGTTCTCGAGGGCGCCGAGCGGTCCCCACGGCGCCGACGTTGACGCTGTGGTCGAGCCGCAGTCCTCTGGGGTCGCCGACGCCGCCTTGGTCCTCGCTACGCACGCGGGCGCCGAGTATTCGGCGGCGGCGCCGGCCCGAGACCGGGTTGTTGACGGCGCTGTCTCCGCCCCGGTGCCTCCTGGCACCGGTGGACCTGATGGTGCCGCAGTAGCCCTGGCCTAGGACTCTGGCCCAAGCTGCCCTGCCACCTTCTGCTGGCACCGCCATGTGCTGTGGAGTGGGCGATTGCCTTGGCTCCTGGGCCCCTCGGGAAGGTGTCCCTTCCTCGACCCCCTACTGTTTGGTTTAGGGCCTCGGACTCTTCCTCTTCGGAGTCGGTGTCCAGCTCGGAGTCGAATGGGCAGTCACACCCTTCGGGGTTGTCTGAAAGGGAGGACGAGCTGGTGGTTCTCTTCGGTCTCGCCAGTCCCCTCTGAGGTGAGTCAGGTTTCCTCTAGGGCTAGGTCAGTGGTGCTGACCAGCGGGCTGTGGTGCGTGCCACCATCGCCTTGCAGCCTAGCCTTGGGGGTTCCTTGACCCCTACGGTGGTACCCCTACTGTGACATCTCTTGGTTGCCCAACTTTGGGCCTATCGAGAGGCCACGGAGGGAACGTGTCCTTCCAGGATTGCCCTTCGGAGCAGCCCTGGCACGGAGCTGCCTAGACTGGCCACTTGAGGGCTAGGACCCTTCGGACTCAGGGTCAAGGGCATAGGTTCTGCGCCGCCCTTCTTCTGGGACCTACCCGGTCCTGGACGGAGCCGGAGGCGGATTCCGCCTCTTCCCCTTCGGGTTCCTTGAGAGGGTCCCATTCTTCGAGGCAGGGACCGCCTTCTGGACCTTCACGGCCCGGCCGCCTCACTTGGGGATTCTTTGCGCAGTCTAGGCAGTACCGGTTGCCAGTAGCTGTTGATCATGGAGTCTTCCAGGACTCCCATGGGAGTCCGTGGTCCGCTCCTTAGCTCTGGCAGAGGTTAGCCGACTTCTTCTCTCGGCTCTGTCCACTCCCCTCTGCCGCCTTCTCCTGCGTTCCCAGGTATCCTTGGTCCTAGCGGGCCTCTCACCTGGGAACAGTTCAGAGCGGTGACTGCTCGATTCCCTGCTTACGTTAGGGCTTTGGACAGCCAGGTTTTTCAACCTCCCCCCGAGCAGCCACCCTCCGAGCCTATGGTGACCTCCAGCTCCTCATCTCCCTCTTCTGGGGGAGAGGAACCTTCTGTCCATCATCTCCTGCTGCTGATCTTTGAGTATCAGCTCCTCGGAGGATGATGGAGGACCTTCACCTTTCTCCTTCTTCTGTGAGCAATCCGGAGCATGCGCGCGCACTTTCTAGGCGATTTTGGGACAGCCACCCTGCGGAGTCGCTTGGCCTGCTCCCTTCGGGAGGCGTCCATGCTTTCTGGCAGAGGCCCTTCTCCGGAGTTCCTGCCCTTGGGACCGCGCCCCCGAGTCTCCAGGCTCCTTGCCTCATCCGCAGTCCAGATTGACGCACCTGGACACTCCTGATGGGCTTCGCGCCCTCCACCGTGACCGGCCCCCAGATCAGGACTCCTCGGATTTTGATTTCTGGGGGAGGAGGACTTTCTACTCGGCACGGCTGCTTCTCCATTTCTGCGCATCAGGCCACTCGCTGCCTATAACAGGTACTTGTGGTCAGCGCTAGGTCAGTTCCTAGCCACTCTGCCTGACTCGGAGCAAACCAGGCAAGCCATTGCTCTCTCTGCAAGTGGCCTGGAGCTAGCAAGGCACCAAGCAAGGGCATCTTACAACGCCAATGAGGTAGCTACCAGGGTCGTAGGGACAGCGATGTGCACCAGAAGATCGACATGGCTTCGCCTTTCCCGGTTGTCACCCTTGGCCCGGCGTGAGGGTGATTTGCTCCGCCACCAGGAACCTACCCTTTTCCCAGAGGGCGAGACGGGCGCTTGTCGGGTAAATTCCTTCTCCGGGGAACCCCTGCCTCGCCTCCCCACTCGGCCTCCTCAGGCCCAGAAGGTTCTCCCCCTAGTGTGTCACCCACTGAGGGCTAAGGGACACTGTCCCTTAGGGTGCATCAGTCAACCCCCTTCGGGGCTTGTACTCACTTATTTCAGATGAATGGTGAAGATTGACACAGATAAGATATTCAAATTACGCACTTACCGTAATTATGATCTTTCTGTGTATCTTCACCATTCATCACAATCCCTCCCACCATCCCCTTGGCGCCCAGTCTCTGGAATCCTCCTCCCTCTGTGCCTTCCTCTCTTCACTGCATAGGTGCCGAACCTCTAGTAAGGCGGTAGCCCTCTACTTGTTGTTCCTGTATGGTTAAAACCAGTATAGGAAAATGCCCTTTCTTCCTTAGCCCCCTCAGCTGTTGCCATCTTCCGCACCCTTGCTTGAGTGAGATTAGTTGAGACACACGGGGAGACAGTCTTCCTAAGGGGTACAGTTTGAGTGGCACCTCTCTTCTGATATCTTCATTTCTACGGGTAGGAGCTGGTGGTTGCCCTCCTCTGTTATCCATCTAATCAAAAAAAAAAAAAATTTTTTTTTTTTAACCAACTATCTCTTTAGAGAGAGAGTACTGAGTCCCTGTACCCTGTCCTTCTCCAGAATAGCAGACTCTGCTTTTGGGGTATTGCCAGTTATTCTGTGCCTTGAATTCTGGTAAAAAGCTTTGCTAACTCCTTGCAGTTCCTATACAGTCTGGTGACGGACAAGGGTCCTGGATCCTTGTCCTCTCACTCTCTCCTGAAATTCTCTTCCCCTTCCTCCCTTCTTCAGTTTCCAGAGATTGGGGCCCTACCCAACTCGTTATTTCTCCATTTAGTTCAGTTTTCTCCTTTTCTGTCCCTTGGACCTCTTGTCCCACCTCCATCCCTTCCTCTTACTCCGGCGACTCAGAAATGGTAGGCAGGCGGAGTCGATGAAGCCTAACATGCTAATCCTCGAGCGCCACGTATACGCCGGGTCTCGAGGACGGCGCGCCGATGCTGCATCGGGTTCGCCTGTCTTTAAAAAAAAAAAAAAAAAGGGTCTCGCTGGGTCCTGATTCCCGCCAGTACCCCATCTGTGATGAATGGTGAAGACGCACAGAAAGATCATAATTACGGTAAGTACGTAATTTGAATTTCCCAGGCCTTCCCTTCGGTCTCTCTTCTGCTTCCAGGGTGCTCAAAAAGTGTTTATTTGTGGTGGCAGCACATTTCAGGAGGCAAGGAGTGCTGGTTTTCCCTGCCTGGTTGACTGGCTGGTCACAGGAAAGTCACACCAACAGGTCAGGGGCTTTCTCCAGCTAACTCGGAGCACCTTGGAGAAACTGGGATTTCTCATAAATACTCAGAATTCCCAGACAGAACCAGTCCAGGTGCTGGAGTTCATAGGGGCAGAGCTAGATGCCCTCCAGGGCAAGGCATTCCTACCCCAAGAGAGAATGGAAAGCCTTCTAAACCTGGCAAACACCTTTGTCCTGAGCCAGCCCAGGCCTGCAAGGCATTTTCTTCAGCTCCTGGGTCATATGGCCTCCACCACAGTCATGGTACCTGGAGCCAGATTTCAAATAAGACATCCAGTGTCACATGAGGGCCCAGTGGTCCCAAAAGCGACACTCCCTTTCAAGGCTGGTGCCTGTTAGAAAAACTCTGTTACAAGCTGTGGACTGGTGGAAAGAAAGGAACAACCTCATGGGGGGTGGGGGGGGGGTGGCATTCAACAAGTTTCCTACAGTGGTCCTGACAACAGATGCCTCCCTTCTAGGCTGGGGAGCCCACCTGGGCAGCCCAGCAGTAAGTGGGGCGTGATCCCCCTTGGGAATCCAGAGAGCACATAAGCCTCCTTGAACTAAGGGCAGTTTTCCTTGTACTCCAGTTGTTCGCTGCCCAGATAAAGGGCCAGTTAGTCCAAATCAGGACAGACAACACCACTACCATGTAGTACATCAACAAGCTGGGAAGCACAAGATCTTGAAAGCTATGCACAGACACTATGAAGATCTTAAATCTGGCTTACTCCATGGAAGTGCAACTATCAACAGTCCCATCTTGAGGGAAAGACAATGTCCTGGAAGATTCCTTCAGGAGGATCAGTCGGGGGCATCACGAATGGTCTCTGAACAAGCAGGGTCTGGCCACAATCTTTAGGAGATGGGGTGCACCAGAAATAGACCAGTTTACTTCCAAAGAGAATTATCAGCTCCCTGTCCTTTGTTTGTAGGCCTCCAGCAGTGGGCACAGTCCCCATGGATGCCCTGACCCTGGCTTGGTCAGGGTAGTTCCTGTATGCCTTCCCTCCATTTCCTCTTATTACTTTTGAGTTCTTCTGAAATTAAGGAGCCAACTTGCAACCATGATGTTAGTGGCCCCAGACTGGGCTAGACAGCCCTGGTACTCCCTGCTCTTGGCCCTTGCCACCAAACAGCCAATTCATCTCACACAGAGACACAATCTACTTACTGATCATGTCTCAGGGCAGAGTAACCTTTCAGAAGTCACTGTGCCTCAAGGCTTGTGTTTTTTGAGGAGCTGGAGTACTTTGATCTTCATTTTCCAGAGGAGGTCCTCAAGGTCCTTAGGGTTTCCAGGATGCCTGCTACCAGAAAGATGTGTGCTTTCAAATGGAAAAGGTTTTCTCTATGGTGTGCACCTAGGCAGCTCAGGTCCCTTACAAGCAGATTTGCCTGTACTTTTGGACTACTTGGTTTACTTGCAGGCTTTGGGCCTCAGGCCCTCAGCCCTTAAAGTACACCTGGCAGCTGTTTCTGCTTATATTTCAGCAGGTAATGTTATAACGGTGGCTTCACACCCCATTTTAAAAAAGTTCTTTAGGGATCAGCTGCATCTGTATCCCTCTGTTAGAGACCCAACCCCTCCCTGGGGTTTAAAGCTTGGGCAGCCCGGCTGTCCACCAGTGGAGAGGTCCAGGGTCCTGGCCCTCCAGACCTGCAGAGACGTAGATCTTCTGGTCAACCTGGCTAAGTTCGAACTCTGCCTCTCCCAGGTGATCCACTTTGTAGAGGCAGGGCTAGACTGTCTCCGAGCCAAGGCCTGACTCTGCTGACCAGGCATCGGATCTTGCCTCCTTTGCCTGATCATTTCAGGTTGGATCCTGCCTGGGACTTCAGGTGGCTGCTGGGGTACGTGGCATCCTGCACCAGCATGACCAGATGGTGGATGTGCCCGCTGCAGTGGGGGCTGGTCTCAGAACCTAGGTCAATTTGAACAGCCGGTCACAGTGACAAAGCTGATGTGGGATCCCATCCAGTGGTGGCTCATCCCAGAACATCTGAAGAAAGAAGCCCCATTTGTCTGCCCAGAGCCAACTGTCACCCTGACAACTGACGCGTCTCTGGTAGGATAGGGAGTGCACCTACGGCGACCATAGAACCCATGGATTCTGGACCCCCAAGGAAAGTCCCATTACCACATTGGTCTGTTGGAGCTCCATGCAGTGCACCTGGCCCTGACATTATTTGCTCCATTGATCTAGGGTCAGGTTGTGCAGCCTTGCAGGTCCAAATGGACAATACCACAATCATGTACTACCTGGAGAAGCAGGGCGGCATGCACTTCCTTCGTCTGTCAGGAAGCTGTATGCACCTGGACCCTTGTGCGCAGCCTGAATGCAGATCTCTTGGTGATCCATGCAGCTGGAGTCTCCAGCCAACGGGCGGACGCCCTCAGCTAGGTGGGTGATGTCTGTAACGAGTGGTCTCTGCATCAGGGGGTGGTCAACCACCTGTTGTCCCCTTGGGGCACTTCCCTGACTGATCTCTTCCCTTCCCGGGAGAATGCCAAGCTGAGGCTGTACTACTACTACTACTACTACTACTACTACTACTACTACAACTACAACACACACACACACACCCACCCCAACAATGCTGGGCACTGCTGGGGGATGCCTTTGTGAGGCCCTGGAGCTCAGACCTCCTTTGTGTCTTTCCTCCTTGTCCCTTGATTCACAAGGTGTTGGTCAAGGTACGGAGGGACAAGGCTTTGATGATCCTGGTAGCCCCAGACTGGCCTCACCAGGTTTGGTATCTGGTCTCATCTGCCTTAGCGGCAGACAGACTTCCAAGGCAGTTGTCCCTATGCTTGGATCTGCTCTCTTGTCTCCAGTGGAAGGTCCTGCACCCAGACCTTCAGTCCTTGCACCTGACAGTTTGGCTCTTGAGCTGCTGGAGTTCCAGGCTTTGGGTCTGTTAGAAGATGATCCCACGTTGTGGAGTATTCTTGGAAGGAGTTGACCCATCAGTGCTATGCCTTCAAATGGAAATGCTCTTCCATTTCGTGCAAGTGCAGGGAGCTAGACCCTCTGGCCTGCCCCTTGGCTAGCATTCTTGACTATCTGTGGTCACAGTGTCAATCAGGACCGAGTTCAGCGACCCTCAAGATGCACCTGGCAGCCATCTCTGCATACCAGGTGCAGGCTGTTGTGCTGACTGTGGCGCGTGAGAAGGTGGTTGTGCGTTTCTTTAAGGGCCTGGACGACTTGCCCTACTGCTGTGTGAATCCCGACCACCTTGGGACTTGTTACTGGCATTGTTCAGTGGCAAACTGTTCGAACTAGTGCACAGGTGTGAGATGTCGCTCCTTTCGTGGAAGGCCGCCTTTGTGGTGGCCATCACCTCCACCAGAAGGATCAGGAGCTTGAGGCACTCTTGGTGGTGTCTCCATATCTGGTGTTCCACAAGAACAAGCTTGTCCTCTGCCCCCACCTGAAGTTCCTCCCAAAGGTTGTGTTGGAGTTCCACCTTGAATCAGGTGATCAGCTTCCCAGTGTACTTCACCAGTCCCACTTTGGAGGCTGAGCACAAGCTCCATATGTTGGACCTGATGTGAGCACTCACTCACTACCAGGAGCACTGGTACCAATCCAGCCTCAGAGGCCAAGCACAGGCTCCATATGTTGGACCTCAGACAAGAGCTTGTTTGTTAAACGGAGCGTAAGCTGGAGTTTGGCAAGAGGTTTTCCATCTCTTTGTGACCTACGCTGAAGTCGCACCTGGCAGACTGGCAGTTGAGCTGATGGTAGGCAGGTGGACAGTATCCTGCATCGATGTCTGCTAGAGGATGCAGGTAAGGAGCTTCCTGTAGGGCTTGTGGCTCATTCCACCAGACATACCACTGCCTAGGTGACCGCTTTCAGGAATGTCCCTAGCCTGGAAATCTGCAGAACTGCTGTCTGGAAGTCTGCACACACCTTCATTTCTCATTACCACGTCGACCTCAAGTCAGCTGGAATACTGATTTTTGGGATCTCTGTTCTCCAGTCCCTTTTTCCCAAGTAGGGGTGTCCGCCTTGCCCTCTCCTCCCAGACAACTGCTAAGAATCTGCCAACTTGTAGATAGTGCACCATATCCCCGTCCCTAGAAATGAGAATTACTCACTGTAACTGTAGTTCTAGAAGTGGTGTATGATGCACATCTACACAACCCACCTGACCTCCTCTGGCAAGCAGCACACAGATTCCTGCTTCCAGCGTGCAGGAGCTGACGTCACGGGACGGAGCCGAAGAGGATACTACCTGAGTGGGTGGGAGGAGCTTAGCTTGAAGACGTTCCGGATGGAATTAAAGGGGAAGGAAGACTGCCAGCATGTGGGTGTGCACCATATACCACTCCTAGAGCTACGGTTACGGGCAAGTAACCCTCATTAATCAGCCAGTCCTTTGGTGGACAAAGTTAGTATTGTTTAAAGAGTTGTCAGAAAACCATCCTGAGTGGTGAGTAGCTCATTCCTTGATGCATCCCTAGGACATTGCCTTTTCTACTTTTTTTTATATTCACTTGTTTGAATGGCCAGGAGGGCAGGCCTTCACAAAACGGGACACTGTTGTTCGGACTCAAATGAAATACTTTAACTGCCTAAAGGGTTCATCTGGTGTTATGTTTCAAAAAAAAAGAAAGTTAAGTATGATTGGTTGGGAGGTTGCAAAATCTGAACTAAGAGAGGGAAAATGGATAAATGGATAGTGGCTGCCGTTGAATGTATTTATAATGTTTGAATCTCAACACCAAAAAGTGACAGAATGGGCATGCCCTTGGCCCAAGTTGTGGTCTGCTGGACTAGCTGATAAAGATGATGTGGGGAAACCCCAGTTTCAGTTGACAGGAGCTTTTATTTTGATAGCTTACAACTGTTTTCATGTGTACTAAAAATTTTTGAATTGCTATTGACAAATGATGCCATGTTAAGGTAGAAATTATATAGGTATAATAAAAATGGAATATCAAATTACAAGGAGTAGGGTGCGTGGTGTATGTACTAATGAGAAATGAGCATGAGAAATTGCTGCGAAAATAAAGCTGTTGTCTCTCTTTTCAGATCAGAGTTCTCAGACCTCACGATCAAAAGTGGGCGTAAGTAATCTCCCCCAAATGTAACTAACTAGTGAAATTTGTGATCTTACTTCGAGAGGGCTCTTGCAGGAGTTAATTACATATAGGACTGAAGCTGGCAGGCATCAGGACTCCATGGAAAAATTTCTAGCTAGCAGACTGTGGCGGGGGACCGTCCCCACGTCACGTGACTGGCGTCAGCCCACGTCAGTATAAACGGTCGGTCCCCCACGCCTGCCTCCCAGTTCTTTCCCGTCGTTAGCTTGTGAAAACGCCCACGGTTATGTTCTTACTGTTTGGCCAGTCTGTCATCGCCAGTTACTGAACTTTTTCTTCACGCCCTCATTCATTTCTTCTAGATTGTCATGTATGTCGTCCCATACTCCCTCCAATTTGCATAAAAACAAGTGTGACTTGTGCGGCACCCAGCTCCCGCATAAGGATGGTCATTCCCAGTGCCTCTTCTGTCTAGGCCCGGATCATGGCGTGGAGAAGTGCCAGCACTGCCAACAATTCAACGCCGCCACCTGCAAATGGAGGCAGCAGTCCCTGGAGGCCCACATTTTAAAGAAAAGTTGTCCTCCATGGAAAAAGAGCTCAACTTCCCCTGAGGGTCACTGCAAGAAGAGAAGGACCGGGACTCCACTTCCACGGCCACCGCGACTCCAGCCGGAGTCGCCGTGCTTCAGCCGTCTTAGAGGTGTCCAAGGCGGTGGTGTCCTCTCGCCGGCCCTCGGGAGCTCTCCGGGACAAAGGAGGCCATTGTTTTGGAAGGCCGCCACTGCAGCCCTTTGGGTCGAGCGGGTCTGGTAAACCGGATGCTGATGTCACCGACGTCCGACTGGACAGGGCTGGTAAGACGCCTGCCTCTTCGAAGGAGCGTGCGGTCCCAAAGATGCACGCCAAGACCAATCTTTCCAGACGGCCTTCGCTGGATGGCGGATCTGACAAGTCGGACACCGGCTCCTCCTCCTGCACGGATCCCGCCGGCAGCAAACGCCTGCCCCTCTGGCAGGGACGTGAGAGCTGTCTGCCGACTCCGACTCAGACTGGATCCCCGGCTGACGAGAGACTCCTCCCTTACCCGACACCAGAGGCGAGCCCTCAGGTGCCAGGGCCGGGGAGGACACGCTTCACCGAGGGTTGCCCAAGGGGACCGTTCCTCCCCCGCGCCAGTAGGGGTCTTCATCCTCTTCGTCAGAGACCTCTGACTCGGATACCGAGGGGTGCTTCGATCCTGACGACGAGCCACGCACTCCAGACTGTCCCAGGCCCAGGACTCCTCTGGAAAATCCTTCCTTTCTGGAGTTGCTGAGAAAAATCCAGGAAGTCCACCAGTGGCAATCTCTGGAGCCATATCCACAGTGGAAGAAGCTCGCTGCCCATTTGGATCTGCACAAAACTGCTCCAACATTGATTCCACCCTGGATCGAGCATCACGCCGACCTTGTTTCCACCATTTGGAAACAACCGTCCACGTTAGCCCCCCTTCCGAGGAAGGCAGATAGGCTATACCAGGCTCCTAAGGGTGTGGATTCCTTGAACACACACCCGAAGGCCGATTCGGTCGTGATCAGCACCGCTCACAGCTGGTCGGCAAACCCAAAACATCTCAGCTCATCTCCACCTGACAAGTAATCCAGTCTTCTGGACCAGTATGTGAAGAAGGTGTACGCTTCTTCTACTCTGGGGATCAGGGCCCTGAACTATGTTGCACATATGGGGACTACCAGAAGACTATCCTGAGTCAGATGGACTCCAAATTGGACTCCCTTCCTGAGTCTCAGACCAAGCAGAAAGTGTCTGATCTCGTCCGTTCTGCTCATTCGGTCAGTCGGCACATGCTCCGTGCCATGTACGATGCAGTGGACACAGCTGGTCGGAGCTCGGCTTTCGCCGTAGGTCTTTGGCGTCATGCCTGGCTCAAGGTGTCAGGATTGGTCCCGGAGGTGCAATCTGCTATCCAGAATGTACCCTTCAGGGGTTCTGTGCTGTTCGGTGGAGATGTCAAGGACATCATCACTGACCTGCAAGAGAAGGTCACTGCACTTAAGTATGTTGACTTTCTGTGCAGGCCCCCTCAGTGACAGCGTCTCCCTTTTCGCACACATTCTCGGCCTAAAGCGAAATCTCGAGGCAAGTGAGTCAACAAATGTCAGGCCCCTTCGGCTGCCAAGCCCCCCCGCCCAAAAAAAGCAGTGGGAGCTTCAGCCATGACGTCGCCTCACATCTCCTGACTCCTTTCCTCTCAGACAGCCTCTGGACCTCCCAGAGGAACCAGTAGGAGGGAGGTTCTCCTTCCATCTACCGGGTTGGGAGAGGATTACATCAGATACTTGGGTGCTCCAATTGATAGCAGCAGGTCACTCAATCGAGTGTCTCCAGAAACCACCCATAAAACCACCCCACGGGTCGTCTTACTCCCCAGAACATCTTCCTCTGGTCCTAGAAGAAATTTCCTCCCTTCTCTCAAAGGCGGCAATAGAGCCTGTCCCGACCCACCTTTGGGGGACAGGTTACTATTCCTATTTCTTCCTAGTTCCAAAGAAAACTGGACATGTGAGGCCCATTTTAGACCTCAGCTCCCTGAACATGTTCATGGAGTACAAGCGTCTCAGAATGCTCTCCCTGCAGAGCCTTCTGCTGCTCCTTTGGCAGGGACAGTTGCCGTGCACGCTGGATAAGCAGGATGCCTACCTGCATATCCCCATCCGCCCTTCTCACCGCAGATTCCTTTGGTTTTCGTTCCTGGGCCACCACTACCAATTCAGGGTCCTCCCATTTGGTCTTTCTTCGGCTCCCCGAGTGTTCAGCAAATGTGTCTGTGGTGGTATTCTCATACCTGGACGATTGGCTCCTGGCAGCCCCCTCCAGGGAGGAACTTCTGCGCTCCCTTTCCTTTATTCTGCAGGTTTTCACCAGCCTGGGTATCACCATCAACCAGGCCAAGTCCCATCTGGTCCCTTGCCAAAGGCTCCAGTTTATAGGGGTGATCCTGGACATGACCCTTGGCATGACCTTTCTGCCCCTGGACAGGGTGGATACCCTCTAGGCTCAGCAAGCCTGCTGTCCAGTTGCAGACGGGTCAGCGCCTGGTCAGTTCTTCGCCTACTCGGGCTCATGGCGGCTTCTATTCCGACAGTCCCGCGCGCTCGACTCCATATGAGGATCTCTGTGGGACCAGACATTAGACGACCTAGCCCAGGACATTCTGGTCTCTGATCTCATGGTCCGGTACTTGCAGTGGTGGATGGTGTGAGAGAACCTTTGCCGGGGTTTCCCATTTGCTGCGAACCCCCCTCCCAAACATTGACAACAGATGCCTTGGGAGAGGGCTGGGGAGCCCATCTAAGGTCTCACAGGACACAGGGCTCCTGGTCCAGACTCTAGCAGATTCTTCTTCATATAAATGTGTTCGAGCTCAGAGCCATTCTGTATGCTCTCCAGACTCTGAACTCTTGCGTCCTTCCCAGCCATCTGACCATCCAGACGGACAACATGTGCATAGTCTGGTACTTCAACAAGCAGGGAGGAACGCATTCCTACCCTCTGTGCAGGGAAGCAGTGAGAGTTTGCAACTGGGCTGTTCAGCACGGCCTTCACCTGACGGCAGTTCATGTTCCGGGAGTCAAAAACACGCTGGCAGACCACCTCAGCCAGTCCTCAGCAAAGGCCCATGAATGGGAACTGGATTAAGGGTTGGCAGACAACATCTTCCTGCGCTGGGGAACCCCCCCCAGGTAGACCTGTTCGTGTCCCCTCAAAACGCAAAGCTTCCCACCTTCTGCTCGCTCGCTGCAGAGCGAGGCATTTTTTGGCGGTACGCTCTGTCTCTCGACTGGAAGGGCAGATTTGTCTATGCCTTCCTGCTGATTCCCTTGATTCCGAGGGTCTTACATAAACTCAGCTTAGAAGGAGCTCGGATGATCCTCATCGCTTCATTCTGGCCCGGGCAAGTTTGATTCTCTCTCCTGCAACAATTTTCAGGGGAACCTCTGCTTCCTCTTCCTCCGCATATGCTGACCCAGAATCAGGGGACCCTGATTCATCCAAGTCTCAAATCCCTTCAGTTGCATGCGTGGCTCCTACAGACGTAGCCCAGGCCCGATTCGGAGTTTCTCCGCTCGTGGCCGATATTCTGGTGGAGGCTACAAAGCTTTCCACTAGATTCACCTATGCCATGAAATGGAAGTGGTTCTTGAATTGGGCCTCTTCCAAGGATTTTGAGACGTTCTCTTGCCTTGTCGGGCAGGGCTTGACAAATGTTAAAATTAGGTACTTGTCCACGGACAAGTGGCTTGTCCAAAAGTAGTTGTCCTAGTGCTTGAGTTGGTAGTCCCGGTATAAAATTGCATGTTTTTAATGGAAAATGTCGAATTACAGAAAACTCAATGGATTTATTGTAGTAGTAGTTTATTGTTGAAATAGACAATAAGGAGAATAAATATGATTTTATTTTTGTCAGCAGCATGGCGAGCATAAGGATTGTGACAGAATTAGCATCAGCAGCGAGGAACTGACAGCATGTGTGGTTGCAGCAGCAGAACAGTGAGAACATCATTACAGCAGAGTAGCAGACAGTACAGCATCAGCATCAGGAAAAGTTACAGGAAGCCTGAGCTTGCTCCAGCCGGAGCATCATATTCAGTCTTGTCATCATCAAGACTAGTGACAGCCTCAGGGACATTTTCGCGTGAATCAGCAGAACTAGTAGTTGAACTAGCATGACCATGAATGTGGCCTGTGCCAGGGCCAGATAGTAGCCAGTGGTTGATAGCTAGATCCGGATCAAAGCTGTCTAATGCAGGGCCTTCAACTGCTATATGCAGACGTGACTGGAGTGTCATCAGCCAAACTTGTTCTTATTTTTGTTTTTATAAGATTCTGAATGGAGAATACTCTCACATTTAGCTGTAGACACACTCATAGCCAGTAACATTTCTATTAGGTCAAGGATGTGAGCAAACTGGGCCAGTTTCTCTTGTAGTAGTCGTGAATACACTTGCAGATATGGCTTATCAGCTGCAGACTTAAGCATTGCTTTTAATGCACAATACTCCCTTTTTATACTGGTTACATGATGTTCAGAAAAAAAGTTGTGAAAGTAGTCTAATAAATTGCTTAAATCAGTTGTGCAAGTTCTTCTCGTGACAGATCGACATTTTTGAAATCTAAGCAACTGAACCATTTTAGAGGCTCTTCAGAGAAATTCCGAAAACGATGATCAATGTAAGATACTGCTGCATCTATTAAACTGTGCAGCTGTGTATCAGTCGTAAAATTTACTTCTGGACAGTTCCCTCTGAAAGTGAAAGGAACAATCTTGTCCTCACTGCCACGTTTTGAAATGAGGTAGTTCATGCATTTCTCTGCAGGATTATATTGGTTTAGAAATTATGTCATAAACTTTCCTGGTCTTGTTTTTAGCTAAGTCAACTGGAGTAAGCATGTCTCGACGAGTTGGGGGACTTCTAATAGTAGGTCATCCTTCTGAAATTCAAGTGATGAATTTTTCAATATTGGCAGAAAATCTTGAAGAATAAACAGTGATTTTACAAACTGTACTGCGTGCGCATCTCTTAGACGTGCCTTTGCTTTGGCCCCATCATCACCAGCAGAGTTTGAGACATGTTCAAAATGTTGAATTACTGTAGGCAGGCTGACTTGAACAGCATGAACTGAACGCGTCTTACTTGCAAGCCAACGCACTTGCTTTATTGCACTGAAATGAGCCAACTCTGTGTGTATGACATCTGCTATTTCCTGCAGTTCCCCAAGTTTCTTGGGGCTGTAGTGGTAAAATTTAAAAATTCCTTTCAAGGTTTTTTTCTACTTTTTGAACAAAGGGATTTTTTTTTCGTGACGTCAAGAACTGCTAACTCCAGCTTGTGGGCTACGCAATGCATGGGTATTACAGTGGGGACATGTTCTCGGATTTTTGCTATGGTGCCACCTGTATGGCCCATCATCACACTGGCACCATCAAAGTTGGCACATGCAAGAACTGGTCCAAGTCTGCTCACATCATTAAGGTCTGCAAAAGAAAGGTCAGCAAACTGAAGTGCAGAGCTTATTGCTTTAAAAACTCTTATCTGCGTGAGAATGTTCAAGAGGTACAGCTTTAATTAACACAGTTGTAACTTTTTTTCTGCACCAAAAACAAAAAGAAAGAAGACATTTTCTCACTCTACAGTGCTTGCATCCGTACTGCCATCTGCAAGAACGGTAACGAATTTTGTATTTTTGACGGTCTGGATCTGTGTTTTAGACATGACAGCTGATACTGCGTTAAAAAATCTCTGGCCAGTTTACCATTTACGTAATTGCTGCAGAGTTTAACCCCATTTTTTTCTTGCAATGTGCAAAGCCACTCCATATCTGAGAAAGGACATACATTTTTAGCCAAGGAGTATGCGGTGTTAAACGCCTCATTTTATTTTTGGTGACTTCCTCCATCTGAGAAACTGCGTGATATATTACAATTTCAGATATGTTAAAATTGACTGCATGTTGACCAGTTTCGTGACTATGCTGGTTTGCACAAATTATATGTGGATTTGATTTCTCATGGGCTCTCACGGACTCAGTTCTGAAATTATTTGAACCAGTGGCAAACACATTAGTTTTTTTTGAATAAGCAGGAGTTGCAAGAGTGGGATATTTCTCACAGGCAGAGCAGTACTTAACTTATTTTTGGTCATCATACTGTAACCAGGTAAACTGATTTAGCCAGTGATGCTGAAATGTTCGAGCCCTTTTTTTCAACATCATATTTTTTATCTTTACTTCTTTTCTCATCAGACTTTAAGTTTGTTTCATTTTCCTAATCTAAAATCAAAGGTCGCTTTCTGCTGCTGCTACAGTTTTTCTCGCTCATTTCAGAAATTGGTATGATCAAGTCAGATTGATCACCTGTTGTGTCTACAAATACAGACCCAGACTGAGAATCATTGTTTTGGTTGTTTTCCTGACTAGGGTGGTGAGGACTCTGAGGGGGTGCTGGTTGGGACTGGCTTGACTGTGAAGAAGAAGGCTGAGTCTGCATCTTTCCTTTTTGTTCCTGAAGATGATGAGATGGAAGATTGTTTCCCAGTCCAAAGGGAAAATAAAGTAGTTTGCTTTGGCTTATTTTTTTTTTGCATTTTTTTAACCTCTAATGCAATTGTAAAAAATACTGAAATATTGTTGTACACAATAAAATTGTATTTTATGTTTTATTTGTGTGTATTGTGTAATATTTTACCTGAAGCTGTTGTGCTTAGTGCTTATGCTTAGAACACTAGTACAAAAGGGCCTGTGGGCAGGACAACAGAGTAGGTGGGAGTAGGAGTGAGAGGGAGGTAGAGGTGGTGGTGGTGGTCGCCAAGTACTACTCCTCCGCAGTTGTTCACCCCAAGTTCCTATACCATCCTTCAGGGCAGGTTAGGTCTCTCATAGCCACTTATGCACACCTCCACCAAAGGAGAGTTTATTTTTGTTTTCCAGAACAAATGTTTTTCCCCTTAGTTTGTATTAATTGCTTATTTCTAAGAAGTCTGCAGTTGTTCCCCAAGTTCCTTCCTCTACCCTCTAGTGCAGCAGGTTTTATTTGTCTCACACACCTTCGCCAAAGTAAGTAATAGTAATATAGGTAGCTAGCTACACTACAAGGTGGTTTATTTTTTATTCTGTGTAGCACAAAATAGACCAAAAGTCCACAGTTAGTTGTTGAAGTTCCTCGACCTCTACCCTCCCAGGGCAGCAGCACTCAGGTTGGTTAGGTCTCACACACCGTCCTTCAGCAAAGTAGGTAATATAGGTAGCTAGGCTTATTTATTTTTTCTGTGTATCACAAAAAATGATTTCCCTTTCAGTATAGTTTTTTATTTTATTGTTTAACCAGGAGTAGCACACTATGCTGAAAGCTTTTTTACAGGAGCAACCTGGGAGCACAGGGAAGTTAAGTGACTTGCTGAGGGTCACACAGTATGCAAGTGGAAGCCATGGGATTCAAACCCAGGTCTGGTCTGCTGGATGTCACCAGATTTGCAGCTCAGAGCCTTAAACCACTGCATTATACTGCCTCCCTTTACATATATGTTATATATATAGACTTTATATATATATATATATTAGTTTATATCTAGTAAGTCCGCAGCTGGGCACAGTTCCCCAAGATCTTACTTCGAGACACAGCTCTTGCAGCAGGTTACACGATTAGGACTGAAGCCGGCAGGCG
Source organism: Neoceratodus forsteri (assembly GCA_016271365.2). Classification (NCBI taxonomy): domain Eukaryota; kingdom Metazoa; phylum Chordata; order Ceratodontiformes; family Ceratodontidae; genus Neoceratodus; species Neoceratodus forsteri. Next base: position 450,291,906 of record CM057458.1, read on the forward strand.
TCAGGACCCCATGGAAAAATTCTAGCTAGCTATCTTCCAGCAGGGGACTGCCCCGACGTCGGTCCGCCCCGGCGTCCAGGTGGTACTAAAGGCGGTCCCAGATTCCCAGCTCCTTTTCCCGCCTTGTCGACTTGCATGTCCTCTCGGACTTTCAAGTTATAGTCTAGCCAGGCGTGGTTAAGTGCTTTCCTTGGAAATTTGGATTTCTTCGAGCAAGACCTTTGCTGATGTTCTCTCCGACCTCTGGTCACCCCTCCAAGTGTGCTTGTGGGAAACAGATCCCCTTCAAGGATCCCCACACGGCCTGCGTTCAGTGCCTGGGCCCAGACCACGATACCCGGGCCTGCTCCTTCTGCCAAGGGTTCAAAAGTTGTACCCGGATCCGACGTCAGAAGGCCCTTCAGGCGTTTTTGTTGGAAGAAAAGCTGAAGACCATGTCTTCCAAGGGGGAATCGTCTTCTCAAAAGACCCACAAGCACATGGAGAAACAAAGGGAGAAGGCCCCTTCCAGGTCCCCTCCAGGGCTTCGGATTCGCGCAGCTCCGGTTCTAGGTCCGACCGCTCTCCCTCCAGGGCCAGCTCTCAACCTCCCCCGGCTGCGGTAAGGAAGCCTTCTTCTCAGGCCAAGTCCGCCAGGCCGTCCTCGTCTTCATCCTCCAGGGCCTTGGCGAAGTCCGGGGATCGTCACCATCACCATCATAAGTCGGGTTCCCGCCTTCCAGTACCCGACGCCAGGTCTTCTTCTTTGCCTCCTCGCAAGACGTTGGAGCTCACTCCCTTGAAGAGACCTTTGGACCCGACGCTGGTGTGGCCGTCGTCGGGCGCGCGTCATACATCCCTGGAGCGCCGTCGGCCCAGGCGGCCGTCACCGCTAAGCCAGCACCTCAGCGGACGCCGGTAGGGGGACCGGCACCCGCTCCTCCTGAGAAGAGGGCCCTGACGCCTCCGACTAACGTCGGTCAGGAGACCTTGACCGAGGAGGATTTAATGCAGCCTGAAGACCAGACGGGCGACCCCGGTCTCGTCGAGACTCCCAGGAACCTCGCCATTACCCGAGCCCCCTGTGGAGCCGATGCCGGGACCCGATGACCGTCCACCGGCGGCCGAACCATCGTCGGGCCTCTCAGCGGATGTGAAGGATCTCTTCACTTATTGGTGGGGCACCATTAAGAAGGACATGGTTCCCACTCTTCCTCCTCCTCCTCCGGTTCCTGCACCCCCCTCGCCATCGGGGTCTGCAGGCCGTCTACCTCCTCCCCGGGAGTCCGGATCCCCTCCCAGGGGGAGACCAGAAAAACGGAGACCTCCATCAAAATCATCTTCTAGGTCACCCAGACCCAGGAGACACCGACGATCGCCTTCGACGGAGGACACGGGATCAAAGTACTCTTCTTCTAGATCCCCATCTCCACTTTCCATCTCTTCTCCAGACCCACGTGAGATGCCGAAATCTCCTCCGGACGACCCTTCGTTCTTGGATATTATAAGGCACATCCAAGAGAACATGGGATGGGATGCAGAAGAGCTAGACCCCGAAAGGATACGCCTCGCTAAATATCTTCGGCAGAAGGACCCCAAGCCTGTGGTGGTGCCACCCTTGGTTGACACTTTCGTGGACGTCACTAAGGCAGCGTGGAAACGTCCACATTCGCTCCCGGCGATGCCGAAGAAAGCTGATCACTTGTACAAGGCTCCTAAAGAAGACCAGTACTTGACGCAGTAGCCTCAGGCCGACTCTCTGATCATCACAGCCTCACATGACCGGTCACAGAGGCCGCAACATCTGAGCACCCTGCCACCGGACCCAGAGTCCAAGCAGTTGGACGCGTTGGGTAGGCGCACGTATGCTTCCGCTACCTGTGCCATCAAATCCTTGAACTATTTGACCCACATGGTTCAGTTCCAGAACACTTTGTGGGAACAGGGTCTGGAAATGGCTGCAAAACTGCCGGAAGGTGAGCAGAAGGAGGAGATGCTTCAGCTCCTCCGTACAGGTTCAGACGTGGGAACCCAAGTGCTGCGAGCCGCGTACGACTCCGTGGACTCATCGGCCCGAGCAGCAGCTTCTGGCGTATGCCTCCGGAGGCACTCTTGGTTATGAGTCTCGGTTTTACGGACGTCAGAAGAATATTATGGGCGCTCCATTTGAGGAGAAGTCTTGTTTGGTAATCCTTCCGGAGAAGATTATTACCAGACTTCAAGAGGCGGGAAGGCGGTGAGGTCGGTTCAAGCCATGTACCGACCCAGGCTTAGTTCCTTCAGAGGAACCAAAGCCGATTCGTGGGGCGGATGCAGAGGCAGCAGTCCCGCTCTGCTACATCAGAGGGGCCCTGCTTCGTAGAGCCCAGGGAAACAGCTCGCCAGCCGAAGCCAGCGTGCATCCTAAGCCCGCCCAGCCAGCGGGCCATCTGCCGCACAGCCTGACTCCTTTCTGGCCCCCGCCCCTCAGGATCAACGGGAAATCATGGTCGGGGGTCGCATTGCGAACTTCCTGCCGGGATGGCAGGCTATAACCACCGACAGGTGGGTTCTTCAGTTGGTCAGTTGAGGCCACTATATAGAATTGGCAGAAAAGCCACCCTTGAGGCCTCCTTTGCTCTCCCGGTATCCGGGTCAGCACAAAGCTCTGATCTGGCAAGAAGTACTAGCGCTCATGCAAAAGGGAGCGATAGAGTACGTCCCGGAGAACCAGAGAGGACAAGGATATTATTCCCACTTCTTCCTGGTTCCAAAGAAAACCGGGGACCTCCGTCTGATTCTGGACCTCAGCGACCTCAACGTGTCGGTCGCCTACAAGAGATTCTGCATGGTGACTCTTCCGGGTCTTATTCCCATGCTGAAACAGGACACCTTTTCAGCGTCTCTAGACATGCAGGACGTATACCTGCATATCCCTATAGCTCAGGCGCATGAGAGGTTCCTGCGCTTCGAGTTTCTCGACCACCACCTTCAATTCCGAGCCCTTCCATTCGGACTGTCATCCGCACCAAGGGTCTTTACCAAGTGCATGGCAGTCGTGGCAGCGTCTCTGAGGAGACAGGGCCATTATGTGTTCCCGTACCTGGATGATTGGCTTCTCATGGCCGCCTCCAGATAGGCGTTGTTTCTTGTGGTCCAGAGCACCCAGGACCTGTTCCGATCTCTGGGCATCCTAATAAACTGCGAGAAGTCTCTCCTGGTACTGTTGCAGAAACTGCAGTTTATAGGTGCAGTACTGGACACTGTTCAGGGAAGAGCTTTTCTTCCAGACGACAGAGCGGAGCGCATCAGATCCCTCATCAGGGAGTTATCGTCGAACAAGACCGCCTCTGCCAGGTCAGTCCTTCGCTTGCTCGGACACATGGCTGTGGCCATTCCTACTGTCCCTTTCGCAAGGCTCCACATGCGGGTAACTCAGTGGATGCTCAAGGTGCGATGGGACCAAAGGCAAGACCCCTTGCAGCATCCGGTCAGGATCACGAACACCGTGATTCGAGACTGGCAGTGGTGGCTAGTCCCAGGGTCGCTCTCCATGGGCATCCCGTTCGTAGCGCCGTCCCCGGAGGTAACCCTCACCACAGAGGCCTCAGGTCTAGGGTGGTGGGCACACCTGGACGGGGTAAAGTCCCAGGGTACGTGGACCCCGATGGAAGCTCATCTCCATATCAACGTTCTAGAGATGAGGGCGGTTCTCTGTGCTCTGCAGGCCTTTCAGTCAGTTATCCTTCCGTGTACTCTTCTGCTTCAGACAGACAACACGGCGGTGATGTATTACCTCAACAAACAAGGAGGCGCACACTCTTACCCCCTTTGCAGGGAGGCCATGAGGGTGTGGGATTGGGTAATCGGACACGACGCAAATCTGATCACTGTGCATGTTCCCGGGGTGGACATCACGATTGCAGACGGTCTGAGTCGCTCCCAGGCCAGAGTCCACGAGTGGGAACTTCTTCAAGAGGTAGCAGAGGATCTGTTTCTTCGATGGGGAACTCCAGAACTAGACTTGTTCGCATCCCCATCCAACGCAAAACTGCCCAATTTTTGCTCGCTAGATCCAGGGCCTGGTGTTTTCTGGCGAGACGCTTCATCCCTCTCCTGGGTGAACAGATTCCTCTGCGCTTTCCCTCCTTTCCCGTTGATCAGAGAGTTCTTCTCAAACTGCGCAGGGAGCACGCAATCATGATCCTGGTGGCCCCGTTCTGGCCCTGACAGATCTGGTTCCCTTTGCTGATGCAACTATCCCGGGAACCCCCGCTCCCGTTGCCGCTCAGCTCCCATCTCCTGTCTCAGGAGAAAGGTTCACTAGTCCACCCGGACTTACGTTCACTGAACCTGCATGCTTGGCTCCTAGAGACATAGCCATCTTGCGCCACGGGGTCTTGCAAGAGGTTGCAGAAGTTCTTTCTGCAGCTAGAAAGCCGGCAACGCTTCCGACGTACGCCATGAAATGGCGCCGTTTTTGTTTATGGTCACGAGCCCGCGATTTTTCCCCTTTAGGTTCTCCTGTGGGAGTAGTGTTGGACTATCTGCTCTCCCTCTTTCATTCGGGTCTAGCCTACTCCTCTATTAAGGTGCACCTTTGTGCCATTTCTGCCTGCCACCTTCCGGTGGGACATCGTACAGTGGCTCAATTAGACGCTTCTCGGGAATTTCTAAGAGGGATGTTACACCTTAGGCCTCCAATTAGGGATCCTGTGCCTCCATGGGATTTGCTCTTTGTCCTGGAACAGCTCACGCTTCCCCCCTTCGAACCCGCCGCGGATTGCGAGCTACGTTTTCTGTCGTGGAAAATGTTATTTTTGGTTGCTGTTACTTCAGCGAAAAGAATTTCTGAGCTTCACGCTCTCATGTGCAAAGAGCCTTATTTAGTTTTCCACCGGGACAGGGTATCCCTGAGGACGAACCCTAAATTATTGCCTAAGGTGGTCTCTTGTCTCTCTCTAAATCAGGACATTGATCTTCCAGTCTACTTCCCGAGTTACTCGAATAGAGGAGAGGCTCTGCTCCACACCCTGGATGTTCACCGCAGCCTGAGGTATTACCTCAACAGAACTAAACCTTTTCGTAGTTCTGATCAGCTTTTTGTTTCCTTCTCTGAGAGGATGATGGGCCAGTCTGTATCCAAACAGTCCCTGTCTCGCTGGCTCGTCCAGTGTATTTCATACTGTTATGATATCAAACAAAAGGCCCTTCCGGGAACAGTCCAGGGTCATTCTACTAGGGGTGTGGCCACCTCCTTTGCAGCACTCAGAAATGTCTCCACCTGTGCTATATGTGCTGCAGCCACTTGGAGCTCTGTGCATACCTTTATCAGGCATTATAGCCTGGACATCGCCTCTCGGCGAAGAGCCGGTTTTGGCCTGGCGGTGCTGCAGGGTCTCCTATCTTAGGTTCAGGACCTGGAAGTTACTTCCCTTTTTCCTCCCCCCGGGATTTCTGGCAGGCGTTACTGTGGAATCAGTCCTAATGGTGTAACCTGCTGCAAGAGCTGTGTCTCGAAGTAAGATAGTACAGTTACGTAAGAACTTACCGTAACAGTAGATCTTCGAGAACAGCTCTTGCTGCAGGTACCTTCCCGCCCTCCTTTCCCCTTGGAGGAGGCATGACTTTGCCTTTTCTTTTAGGGATTTTCTCCCTTTATTATCTTCTGACGATGGCTCCTTGGTCTCCCATTCTGATGTCATCCTGTGGCCGGGAGTCTCCGGTAGGGAGACTGGGAATCTGGCGGGACCCGCCTTTATGTACCACGCCTACAGCGTCGGGGGGACCGGCGTGCGGCAGTCTCGCTGAAGATAGCTAGCTAGAATTTTTCTGGGGTCCTGATGCCTGCCGCTTCAGTCCTAATGGTGTAACCTGCTGCAAGAGCTGTTCTCGAAGATCTACTGTTACGGTAAGTTCTTACGTAACTGTACTTTCCTTTACCTCTCAGCCTGGGGGCCCAGGGTATTGGGTCTCACAGCCACACAGTGTCTCGCACACCTTCACCAAAGTAATAGTAATATATAGGACAGGTAGGTAGCTACACTGCAGGTGGTTTAATTTTTTTACCTCTGTAGCACAAAATGGACCAAAAGTCCGCAGTTAGTTGTTGAAGTTCCTCGACCTCTACCCTCCCAGGGCAGCAGCACTCAGGTTGGTTAGGTCTCACACGCCGTCCTTCAGCAAAGTAGGTAATATAGGTAGCTATTTATTTTTTAGTATGTATCACAAAAAAAAAAAAATGTTTTCCCCTTCAGTATATATGCAGGCGCAGTTGTTCCCCATGTTCTTCTACCTCTCAACCTGGGGCGCACCAATGCAGGGTATTGGGTCTCACAGTCACACAGTGTCTCACACACCTTCGCCAAAGTAATGATAATATAGGTAGGTAACTACACTGGGTTTATTTTTTTGTGTAGCACAACAGATATTTTCTTCTCCTTCCAATAGTTTTTTTCTGTTGATCTGCAATTCTTCCCCAAGTCCCTTCTCTACCCTGGCTCTCAGAGCAGCCGGTTAGGTCTGACTCACAGCTGAGCCACCACACACCTTCACCAAAGTAGGTAGGAGGTAGGGGTTAAGGGGTATAGGTAGCAGATGCTAGACTAGCAGTAGCAGGCAGTTGGTTTTCTTTTTCTTTTTCTGTAGCTAGCAAAAAAAGTTCCCACTACCTCTCAGCCTGAGGGCAGGTTATTAGGTCTCACAGGCCCAGCTACACACAAACACACCTGAAGTGGGGTACTCGCTAGATTTTTCTTTAGGTGCTTATAAGTGTACTAGTTAGTTAGTCGCAACCCCCCCCCAATCAGTAGTAGTAGTAAGTTAAGTTTAGTTGACTCTCCTTAGACACAAACACGTACAGCCCTCTGAGTCACTACTGCAGTGCTGCACAGCCTGCTTGCCAAATAAAATGCCCGTTATTTTTTTATTTATCTTCTTCTCTCCACTGTTTCTTAATTTTCACTTCTCTCAGCACTCCACGAGTCTCCCTCCATGTGGAACGGCTTGTCTTCCCCTCCCCCCGCCCAGTCTTTCGACTGATCCGCTACCCCCTCAGTACCCTCTCAACAACTGGTTTTAATTTTTTTTCTGAAGGCATGATAGTTGTTTAGCCAGGTAGCAAGTTACATTATATTAGTTGTAGCCAGGTAGTATTTAGTATGCTGCCTCTCGGGCAGTCGTTTCTGTCTCTCTCTCTCTCTACCACGCAGCCACCCACTACAAGCTAAGAGCAAAAATGCCTCTGCTCTCTGCAAGTGTCGGTAGCAAAATGGCGCATTTTTCATCCTGTGCCAGCTACCGACACTCCCAGCTCCTCCTCAAGATGCGTCCTCATCCAATAACAAGGGACGGCAAGCCTGTCAGTTTCCAATCTGTGTCTGCCACTCCCTGTAGTCCTACCAGAGCCTGTCTTTGTATGCTCCACCAGCTCCCCTTGGCAGCGCTGTAACAGGGCGATTCTAGACCAGTGCCACAAGACTACAGTTGTGGCAGTCAGGTGACTGAGCTTCTGAGGGTTTGTTGTGCTGCTGAGAATGTCGCCGCGACACTGCTGCCACCTAGTGGCTGGGGAAAAAAGCTGCAAAACGAAACACAGCAAAAAAAATAAAAAATAAAAAAATAAAGATTTGGTAGTCTATGGGACAGGAAGTACACAGCAGACTGCTTGTCCCTGGTTAAAAAATAGTTGTCCGGGACGTCGGGCTATGGGATTTGTCAAGCCCTGCTGTCGGGAGAATCCTGGACTGCATGCGTCATCTCTTTGACCTGGGTCTCAGCCATTCCTCCTTAAAGGTTCATATGTTGGCTATCTCTGCCTATCATGTCCCTTTTGGGGACAGGACTTTCACGCAGTTGGAAGTTTCTAAGACCTTCCTTAGAGGGGTTCTCCATTTGAGACCCCCTGTCCGCGTTCCTGCCCCTCCTTGGGATCTGAACTTTATTCTCAAGAAGCTTACCCTGCCTCCCTTTGAGCCGGCAGCCTCAGCAGACTTGAAGTTCCTCTCATAGAAGACCCTCTTCCTAGTGGCCATTACTTCAGCTCGAAGGATTTCCAAGCTTTAGGCTTTGATGTGTAAAATCCTATATTTGATTTTCCACAAGTAACGAGTGGCTCTGTGCACTAATCCTAAGATTCTCCCTAAGGTAGTGGCAGAATCTATGCTGAATCAGTCCATCAAGCTACCCGCCTTCTTTATGCAACACTCCAATCAAGGGGAGTACCTCTTGCATACTTTGGATGTTCACAGAATACTGAGATACTATGCCACTCTGACTAAGGATCTCAGGAAGTATGATCAGCTTTTTGTCTCTTTTGCTCACAAAAGGGAAGGCGATGCTTGTCGAAATGGTTTGCTTATTGTATCACTTTCTGTTACGACAAGTACAAAAAGACCCTGCTTGGTCAGGTCAGAGGTCACTCCACCAGAGGGGTAGCTGCCTCACTGCTTGATTCAAGAATGTGTCAGCAGCAGACATCTGCGCAGCCGCAACTTGGACTTCCTTCCACACTTTTACGAAACACTACAGTTTGGACATTGCCTCTCGCCGTAGAGCAGGCTTCGGGTTGGCTATTTCTTAAGACCCCTACAGCCGGAGGTTTATTTGTTGGTAGTTTTCTCCTCCCGAGTGCTTTTCCTTTTTTCCAGACTGCTTGGGATTCAGTCCTATATGTAATTACCTACTGCAAGAGCCTTCTCGAAGTAAGATATTAGTTAGTAAGAACTTATTGTAACAGTAGATCTTCAAGAGAGGCTTTTGCAGTAGGTAATGCCTTCCCACCCTCCATCCCCCTTGGCTTTTTCAGCTCCTTTTTCAGGAAGGAAATATCCGCTTCTCCCTCGTCTTGCCTTTTTGGCCCTTGGCGGGAAAGAACTGAAGGGCGTGTGGGACTGCCCCTTTATACTGACGCTGCCTGACGCCGGTCACCTGACGTGGGGGCAGTCCCCCGCCATAGACTGCTAGCTATAAATTTTTCTGTGGGGTTCTGACGCTTGCCGGCTTCAGTCCTATATGTAATTACCTACTGCAAGAGCCTCTCTCGAAGATCTACTGTTACAGTAAGTTCTTACGTAACCGTACTTTTCCCTTCTCCCAATAATTAATTTTTCTTATACTTTGCCTACAACATTTATTGTGGAATTTGAGCAAGTGTAGTTGAATTGCTAGTCATATAATTATTGGACTGAGTTGTTATGTGCGTATTATAGTCCACAGTCTGCCTAATCGGTCAAAATCTGCAACTCTCCATGCCTCTGATCCTGGTAGTCGAGAGCCCTATTGTGAGGCAGGGTTGGTAGTCTTTTTGCATTGGTGTGCTATGCTGTCATGGTGTCTGCTTAGAGACTTAGATCCGTCATGATGTCTTGAAATGTATGCTTTAAGACATATTTTAAAAACAAGCTCAGCACCTAATGCTCTGCATGACCGTTCAGTTTCTAATGTGCTCCTTTCTGTTGGCAGTTGGAGCATGTGAAGTCTTAAACTCACTTCGGTGGGAAAGATCATGGAGACACTGTTGAAAGAAAGGATAGTGTCACATATGGAATCCAGTGGTGCTCAGGATCTGAAGCAACACTGATTCACAGCAGGAAGGCCGTGTCAAACAAATCTAATAGATTTGTTTGATTGGGTGACTAGGGAAAAATTGGGGGATAGATGTCTCTTACCTAGATTTCAGCAAATCCAAGTCTAGTTCTTCCCACACTGTGTGCTCAGCGAACAACCGGGTGCAGTAACAAGGGGTAGCTAGCCCCTACTCGTATTGCAAAGTTCAAGAACAGTTCTGAACGCCTGGTGCAATGAAGAACCATAAACAAGAGTATATTCAAATTAGTTTTATTCTGTCTGGTTCAAATAAATTTGTGCAGCTCTGTACAAACTCAGGTGTGCCCAACACTCATCCCAGCGCTTGGACCACAGGCGTGGTCTTCCTCGGGGTGACTTTAGATTTCAGCAAAGCCTTCAACACCATCCCACATAGAAGGCTGATTAGCAAGATGGGTAGTCTGGGCATGGGAGACAAGGTGGTGAACTGGGTTAGGAACTTGTTAACAGACAGGATACAGAGGGTGGTGGTAAATGGGGTACAGTCTGAGGAGGGGGGTGACCAGTGAGGTACCACAGGGATCAGTCCTGTTCAGTGTCTTCGTTAGTGACATTGCAGAGGGGCTGGAAGGAAGGGTATGCCTATTTGCAGAGGACACCAAGATCTGCAACAGGGTGGATACTCCAGAAGGGGTGCAGAAAATGAAGCGGTAACTGGAGAAGCTTGAAAAATGTTCGGAGACGTGGCAACTGACACTGAATGCCAAGAAGTGCAAAATAATGCACCTAGGTAGAGGGAACCCTGGGAAGAACTACAGGTTTTGGTTGGGGGGGGCGCGCTGAATGTCACCGAAGACGTAAGGGACCTAGGGGTTATCATCGCTGATGACCTTAAGGTATTGAAGCAGTGCACAGAGGCGGCACGGGGGCCAGTGGCATGCTGGGGTGCATAGGCAGGGGTAACACTTGCAGGAGGCGGGAGGTGGTGATGCCATTATATAAAACATTGGTAAGACCTCGCCAGGAGTTCTGCATGTAGTTCTGGAGGCCACACCTGCGCAAGGACATGGATAAGGTGGAGACTATCCAGAGAAGGACAACAAAGATGGTGCAGTGCTTGCACCACAAAACGTATGAGGAGAGACTAAGGAATCTCGGTATGTACTCACTGGAGGCGAGAGCGGGGGGGACATGATTCAAACTTTAAAGTACTTCAAGGGCATAAACAAGGTGCAGGTGGGGGAGCTTTTCCAATGTAGAGAAAGTACTAGAACAAGGGGGCACAATATGAAATTGGATGGGGGCAGATTAAGAGGTAATGTGAGGATGTTTTTTTTTTTTTTTTTTCACAGAAAGGGTAGTCGACGCTAGGAATAGTCTGCTACAGGAGGTAATGGGGGCAAGCTCAGTGAAGGGGTTTAAGCATGCCTGGGACAGGCACTAGGGAAGCTTGAGAGGGGAGGGAGTGATGAAAAGCCATTGATGACATAGGGTTAGTGGCCACATACAATGTGTAGGGCCTACGGGCAGACTGCATGGGCCTAGTGGTCCTTATCTGCCGACAATTTTTATGTAACTGAAGCCTAAATTGAAAAAAACAGGCCTTCCACTTCAAAGAAAAGGGGACTGTGTATTACAAGGCTGTAGTACCAGTGAGAGCTTCTGGGGACATGTGAACCCCGAGAGGTTCCAACATGTCACTAGAACCTCGAGATGGTGTTACAGCCGAGAAATACCCAGTCCCCTATTTATTTTTTGTAATATATGGAGCCAAGAAAGTTTCGCTTTACCTTATTGTAAAAATTAGTGTACTCACCAGCAGGATAGCCAGTGAATCAGGGCTGAAAAATGACATTCTAAATATTGCTGAAATAGAACCCCCAACCTCTCTTTATTTTATTTAAAACATTTTATTAGTTTTTATGTAGAGATTAGAGAGATGTAACAGTGGGGGCTACCATTGGGAGAGTGAAGAGTAAAACCCCCAACCTGCCTTGCATGACCTTGTCTTTTTATTTTAAAACGTTTACGTTCTTTTGAGCGGGGGTTGTCAGAGAGAGAGAGAGAGAGAGAGAGAGAGGTGCGAGGAAGAGAGTGAGTGATCTGTGAGTCTGTGGTGAGTTGGCTTACACTATACATGGCAATTACAGTAAAGGCTGCTCGGGCTCAGCTGATGGACTGTGCATAGCACAAGGAAATGTTAGCAGATGCATCAATAGTATTACAGGATCTTGTTATACTGTTGGTGAGTATCCAACAGTTGTATTACAGGATCTCGCAGTGCAATTGATGGATCTCATTGACGGTATTATGGGGAAAGTGTTTCTATACTGTTATTAAGCATATTTATATATTACAGTACTTTTCTGTGGATTTAACACATGAATCAGACTCTTTAAGTTACTGTACATTTTTTTTAAATAGGGATCAAACCTAACAACCTCCATACCACCCCCTTCTCCAACACTACCAAAGGACATGAAGAATAAGGCTGTGCTTTGCAAACCTTTGACAATGACGAAAGCTACATACTGTAAACCCCACATGCAAACTAAATCCTGCCAGACAGGTAATGCTGAAGAATTGACACTTTTGGCATGCTTTGATATTTAGAAATGCATTTCAAATGATCAGATAAATTCAGTATGCAAGTCTTAATGTCTGAATTAAGTAGTGAGCTGCATTAAGGAGAAATGACTTTTTTTTTTTTAATTGAGAAAGAAGCTGTAAAGGTTTTAATATTTTGTGTAAGCAGTGATCTTACTTCGAGGGTATCTCTTGCAGCAGGCTAGTAGGACCTACTCAGCTGCCAGGCACTAGGACCACATGGAAGCCTTATAGCTAGCAGTCTACCAGAGGGGGCTGCCCACCGCTGACATCACCCTTTGACGTCGGCCTACTGTACGAGTAGGTGGCCCCCATGCCCTCCTCAGTTCTTTTCCCGTTGTTGACCAACATATGTCTGACCTCTGGAAACTGCTGCAGCTTCAGTAGACCACCATTTTCGTGTGCTTTTCAGCATTATTACTTTTATTTTCTCACTGTAGTTCCTTTCCATCTTTTGATGGGTTTTCCTCCTTAACTTTTGTTTTGGAAAACTCACCCTGCCTCTATGTGAACATGCCGCTAGTTGCGAGCTATGCTTTTTGTCATAGAAAGCGTTATTTTTAGTTGCTAATACTTCTGCTCGACAAGAGTTCTGAGCTTCAGGCACTCGTGTGAGCAACCATATTTGATTTTCCCCAAAGACAGGGTGTCTTTCAAACACCATGAAGTCTTGCTATATTAGGACCATTGCAGTCATTCCCCACACTTGAACTGCCCCGGAGAGGAAACAGTTAACTCCAGAGTGATCTGGAGTTCCACAGCGCGAGGGCGCTGTTCAAAGCTCTATCTGGCTAGTTTCAAATGAAACTGTCAGATTCTTTACTCCGCTTCACTGAACAGTCGCTCCGGAGATCAGCTCCTTCAGCTCGGTTCATTTCTCGGTTCAATCGAGTATTTTCGGTTCATTGGAACCGGCAAAAAGTATTTATTTTACCGCATTTCGGTTAAAAGCTCTATCTGGTAAACCGTAAGTACAGAAATTAAGTCTGTGTGGAAATTCATTATCGGTTCGGCTTTGAACCGATCGCTTGTTAAAATATATGTATCAAACTGTTTGGTTGGGCTTTTAGAGTGCGTTCCCGGTTCTTATCGGTTCTAAAAAACTTAACTTTATTTGGGGTTTTTCAATACCGTGACACGGTTAGGAACCGATAAGGGTGTCTTGCCTGGCACTGCCATCTAAAGGGCAAGTTTTGGTTAGGCTGGCATTATGTCTGGAGAAACCCAAAGAAAAACCGGGCCACTGGGTTTCAACACTGTGATGTCTGTGGGGAAGCCTTTGCCAGGACCCACACACCACTGTGTTTATTGTCTGAGGCTGACCACCTCCTGTCAGACTGCCAGGTGTGTAAAAATTTCCTGCAGCCACCCTGGAAAAGAGATTGGGCGGCTCAGGGAACGAGAGGCCAAAAGTCCGCTGACCCGATGGCCAGCCCGTCCAGTACCCACTGGACCAGAGAGGAGTGCCCTCTGACCAGGGCTTAGACTTCCTCGGCAAAGGAAGGCTGGTTCAGAGGAACCAGTCCCAGCAAAAGACAAAGAAATCAGCAGGTCTGGAGTACAAAATTGTCTCTCCAACTGCTGCAGAGATAGCTAAAGCCATTCAGATTGTCCAATCTTTGTCTCAGGGATCTGTCGACCCCCTGCATCTGGGAAAAGGGTGGCTCGCTCAGTCCCAGTGGTTCAGGATTATGATGTTGAGGATTTTATGAACCACATGAGGAGGAGGAATTTGAACAGTATGTTTGTGACTGGGAAGGTCTGGACGTGCCCATTGAACCGGACATTTCTCCAGATAGACCTTTAGAATCTCCCCCTATGCTGTCTGAGTCCCCTTCTCTTTTTATGTTTTACAAAAAGGTTGCAGAAACCTTCCAGCTTCCTTTAGAAGAGGCTGTGGATGAGCAAGAGGAGCCTGATTATGTTGAAATGATGGATATTCCAGAGTCTAGGAGGTTGTCTATTCCTTTGCATAAGTCATTTAGGAAGCAAACAACAAAGATTTTAAAAAATCCTCATTCTGTCCCTCCTGTAGATAAAAAAAATGGACAGAAGGTATACCTTATCAGGCCCTGATACAGACTTCCTCTCTGAGCAGTGTAGTCATGTAGGTGTGGTGCAAGCTGCAGCCTGTGACAAGGCTAATATTCCCCTGGCCTTACATCCTCCTGATAAGGATTCCAGGAAGATTGATGCCATGGCGAAAAAACAATATATGGCAGCTTCTTTGGGACTCAGGCAGGTTAATTATATGGCTTATGTGGCTAGATATCAGAAATCTAGATGGACACTTTATTGCAGTTAGCCAAGCAGGCCCAGGGTCAGCTGGCTAGTGAGTTGGAACAAGTGGCTGCTGATGGCATTGAAGCCTCTAAAGTTCAATTTCATACTGCTGTTGATGTTAATGATGTTTCCTCTAGGGTCATGGCCACTTCTGTAGCTTTCCGTAGAGGTTGGCATGGCTCAGATGCACTAATCTGTCCCAAGATACTCAGTCAAAGGCTATGGATTTTCCTAACGGAAATTTCTGTTTGGTGATCAAACGGAAAATTATATGAAAAGATGGATGAATATAGAACTACCTACAAAAGTGCCCAAGCTAAGGAGACATGCCACTCCACAAAGGCATGCCCCCAGGGGTAGGGTGAGCCTTTCCACAGGCCCTTTTACCAATCTCAAGCCTCTCTGCTTTTTCACAGAGGGGTTTTCAGAGGCAGAGGTAGACGGGCATAGGTAGACAGTCGCCTCCCTCAGCCTAAAGCTGTTGCGCAGGCACCCTGATGGGGTGCCCAGGGCCCATTCTCCTGTACCAGTGGGGGGCAGGTTGGCTTATTTCAGCCAGAACTGGCTGTCCCTAACTTCTCGACAGGTGGGTTCTGAAGTAGAAGCCAGGGCCTGGTTCTCAGCTTCAAACAGTTCCCAAAGATGAGAGCCAGGCAATTTCCACCTGCAAACTCTTCAGAAGTCCTTGCTTTGGAAGCAGAGGTTTCTTCCTTCTGTATTGCAAAGCAGTGGGAAGGGTCCCCCTGCCATCAGGGCAAGGGACTGTACTCAAGATATTTTCTTACCCCAAAAAGACAGGAGAATGGCGGCCCATCTTAGACTTAAGGTACCTGAACAAACATCTATTGAAACCAAAGTTCAAAATGTTAACTCTAGCAATGATTTTGCCTTCCTTGAGGCCAGAGGACTGGTTAGCTTCCCTGGACCTCAGGGACGCTATTTTCATGTCATGATCAGGCCTTCTCACCGAAAGTACCTCAGGTTCGAACTGCTCTGGCCACTACCAGTTCAGAGCAATGCCCTTGACTAACCTCGGCCCCAAGGGTATTCACAAAATGTCTAGCTGTGGCAGTGGCTCATTTAAGAAGGCAAGGATTGCTGTGTTTCCTACCTGGACGACTGGCTCATAGTGGTCAGTCTCCAGATCAGGTAAATCCCACTTGCAAGTCACCCAGCAGCTTCTCACTTCCTGGGATTCCTGCTGAACTTACTAAAGTCAGTTCTGGAACCTGTTCAGGTTCTAACTTTCATAGGTGCAGAATTGAACACAAAGTTAGCCAGGGCATTTCTCCCCTCGGAAAGAGTGGACAGGCTCATTGCCTGGCATCCTCCTTTACCCTCAGGGTCTCTCGACCAGCAAGGCACTTTCTGCAACTCCTAGGGCACATGGCTGCTTCCACAGCTGTCGTGCAGGGAGCAAGATTTCAGATGAGGGACATCCAGTTCCACTTGATCCTATTGGTCTCAAAGGAGGGACCCTCTTACCAAATTAGTCCCGTGACCAAAACCCTGATCCTGGCCCTTCAGTGGTGGCAGGATCAAAGCAATCTTACTCAAGGGGTTCCCTTTATACCCGTTTTCCACTCCCTCACCCTCACCACGGATGCCTCCCTGTTAGGGTGGGGGGCTCACTTGGGCGACCTTTCCACTCAAGGAGTGTGGTCCCCCCAGGAATCTCTGCTCCACATCAATCTTTTGGAACTCAGAGCTGTTCTTTTAGCTCTTCAGGCTTTTGCAACTGTTGTCCAGAACAAAGTAGTTCAAATCAGGACAGACAACACCACAACAATGTGGTACATAAACAAGCAAGGGGCACTTCGGTCATCAGCCTTGTGCACGAAGCAATGAAGTTGTGGTCTCTGGCTTACTCCTAAACACCTCCCTGATGCAATTCACCTTCCAGGAAAGGACAATGTCCTGGCGGATGCTCTCAGCAGGATTTCCCAGGGCCATCCGCAATGGTCTCTGAATCCTCAAGTATTGGGTCGGTCTTGCCAGATGGGGCACCCTCAGATAGATCTTCGCAGCCCCAGACAACCATCAACTTCCTCTATTTTGTTCAGGCCTCCAGTGCTGGGCTCAGTCCCCTGGACGCCTTTCTGCTGGATTGGAAAGGGAAATTCCTATATGCTTTTCCCCCCTTCCCTCTCCTCTTCAGGGTATTGGTAAAAATCAGAACTCAGCCCTGCAAAGTGGTTCTGATTGCTCCAGACTGGGCCAGACAGCCCTGGTATCCTCTCCTCCTGTCTCTGACAATCCACCCTTCCCTGACCTTGCCCAGGACCCACGACTTGCTGACCTGTGCACAGGGGAGAGTGTGGTACCCGGACCTCAAATCCCTCCACCTCAAGGCTTGGTTCTTGAGGAATTAGAATTTGCTGATTTGCACCTTTCTCAAGGGGTCCTGGATATTTTAAAGGCTTCTGGAAGCCTTCCACTAGGGCTACTTACATATTCTAAGTGGAAGAGGTTTTCCTTCTGGTGTTCGGAGAAACAAATTGTGCCAGAATCTGCTGACTTGGCCACTTTACTGGACTATTTGGCCCATCTAAATTCCCTAGGCCTTAGACCAGCTACCTTGAAGGTTCATCTGGCAGCTGTTTCTGCCTTTGTTTCCGCAGGAAGCCTGTTCTCTTTCCTCTCACCCTGTGTTTTCCAAGTTTTTTGAGGGTTACTTCACACTAACCCTCCTTTGAAACCAGCCCCTGCCTGGGACCTGAATGTTTGCATTGCTCAGTTAATGCAACCTCCCTTTGAGCCCCTTTCTTCTGCAGATCTCAAGTATTTAACATGGAAAACTGTTTTTCTAGTGGCTATCACTTCTGCCAGACGTACAGTGGTGTGAAAAAGTATTTGCCCCCTTCCTGATTTTCTCTATTATTGCATATTTGTCACACTGGATGTTTTCAGGTCTTTAGACAAAATGTTATATTAGATAAAGGGAACCTGAGTGAACAAATAACACTTGTTTTTTTTTTTTATTTCACCTATTTAATGAAAAAAAGTTAACCAACACCAATTGGCACTGTGTGAAAAAGTAATTGCCCCCTTACACTTAATAACTGGTTACGCCACATTTAGCTGCAATGACTGCAACCAAACACTTCCTATAATTCAATATCAGTCTTCACATCGCTGTGGAGGAATTTTAACCCACTCTTCCTCACAGAACTGCTTTAATTCAGTAACATTTGGTAGGTTTTGAGCATGAACTGCTCGTTTCAGGTCCTACCACAGCATCTCTATTGGGTTTAAGTCTGGACTTTGACTAGGCCACTCCAAAACTTTAATTTTACTTCTTTTTCGCCATTCTGATGTGGACTTGCTTTTGTGTTTTGGATCATTGTCTTGCTGCATGACCCAACTACGCTTCAGCTTCAGCTGACGGAAGGATGACTGGACATTCTCCTTAAGAATTTTCTGGCACAGAGCAGAATTCATAGTTTCTTTAATTATGGCAAGTCATCCAGGTCCTTAGGCAGCAAAGCATCCCCACACCATCACACTACCACCACCACGTTTGACTGTTGGTATGGTGTTCTTACTGTGGAATGCTGTGTTTGCTTTACGCGAGGCATTATGGGATCCATGTTGTCCAAAAAGTTCCACTTTGGACTCATCTGTCCATAGAACATTTTCCCAAAAGGCTTGTGGATCATCCAGGTGCTTCTTGGCAAATGAGAGACGAGCATTTATGTCCTTCTTGGTTAGCAGTGGTTTCCGCCTTGCTACTCTCACGTGAAGCCCATTTTTGCCCAGTCTCTTTCTGATTGTGGAGTCATGAACACTGACCTTAGCTGAGGCAAGAGAAGCCTGCAGTTCTTTGGATGTTGTTTAGGATCCTTTGAGACTTCTTGGATGATTTTACACTAGTCCTTGGAGTAATTTTGGCAGGCCGCCCACTCCTGGGAAGGTTCACTACTGTTCCAAGTGTTCTCCATTTGGAGATTATGGCTCACTGTGGTTTGATGGAGTCCCAGAGCCTTAGAAATAGCTTTGTAACCCTTTCCAGACTGATAGAGGGCAACAAAATGTTTTTCTGATCTTTTCAGGAACTTCCTTTGATCATGGCATAATGTGCTTATTGAATCTTTGTCTTGGCAATGTGACACTGATGGTAAGGGCCAAAATAAGTGAGGTTTATATTAAGCAGGGCTGGCTGTAATCAAGCCTGGCTGTGTTCAATCAGCTGACTCTAATTATCCCTTTAATTGGGTTGATTTAACTAGGGGGCCATTACTTTTTCACACAGTGCCAGTTGGTGTTGGTTAACTTTTTTCATTAAATAAATGAAATAAGTAAAAAAAAAAAAAGTGTTATTTGTCCACTCAGGTTCCCTTTATCTAATATTATATTTTGTCTAAAGACCTGAAAACATCCAGTGTGACAAATATGCAATAATAGAGAAAATCAGGAAGGGGGCAAATACTTTTTCACGCCACTGTATAAGTGAATTGCAAGCCCTTTCAGTGGAAAAGGATTTTATTTCTTTTCACAGGGATAAGGTAGTCCTCAGGACTAACAGAAAGTTTTTACCCAAAGTGGTTTCAGATTTTCATCTGAACCAGTCCATTTCTCTCCCAGTATTTTTCACTGAGCATTCTTCCTCGGGTGAAAGGAGACTACACAGCTTGGACGTCAAAGAGCCCTAAGCTACAATGTGGAATGTACCAAGGGTCACAGGTTGAATCCCTCCAACTCTTCCTTACCTATGGAGAGGTTGGCAAAGGAGACCTGCCACTAAGAGGACAATTGCAAGGTGGATTGTCTCTTGTATCCAATTCTGTTACCAAAACTAGGTAGGAACCCTTCAGGACTGAGGGCTCACTCCACCAGGGGTACAGCTGCATCTCTAGCGGCTGCTAGAGATATTCCCATTTGGAAATTTGTCAAGCTGCTACCTGGAAAACAGTTCACACCTTTACCAAGCATTATTCCCTGGACGTCCAGTCCAGGAGAGATGCTGTTTTGGCACAGCTGTACTTGAGCCTATTTCCTAAGTAGGTTCTGACCCTCCTCCATGGAGGTACTGTTGGTATCTAGGATGAGTCCTATATAGCAAGATTCTCATGGTGTTTGAAGAAAAATTACTCACCTTAGTAATTGCTTTTCTTCTCACGGAGTCTTGCTATATTAGGACAACCCTCCCTCCTACCCCTCTCAGAACTCCTAATTGGGTACGGGGTTGGCAAATTAGTGCAAGCACTGTGTCATGCCATTTTAGTCTCTCTAGTCCCCCCACCTTGTTTCCTTTGGGTTAGGGAACTAGGTATTTCTGTTTTTTGTTAAGTGGTGGATGGTCCCCTCTCTGGACTTGAGTCTTTTGGGGAGAGGGGGCCTATTAGTGCTTGTAAGGGGTGATCCTAGCAATAAATATTATTATTATTCTGTGATTGTTCTAATTCTACTAATGGTAGGTAGCCAATGGCTAGTGTAGAGCTTTTCCACACAGACTTGCTATGTTAGTTTAGCTCAGAAGAACCTGACAGTTTCATTTGAAACTAGCCAGATAGAGCTTTGAACAGCGCCCTCGCGCTGTGGAACTCCAGATCACTCTGGAGTTAACTGTTTCCTCTCCGGGGCAGTTCAAGTGTGGGGAATGACTGCAATGGTCCTAATATAGCAAGACTCCATGAGAAGAAAAGCAATTACTAAGGTGAGTAATTTTTTTCTTGCATACCAGTCCTAAGTTTCTTCCTGAGTTGGTGTCAGAGTTTACTTTGAATTGATCCATCCACCTGCCTGTTTATTTTCCAGAGTATGTCAATCCAGGGGAAGCATTGCTCCATATTTTGTACGTGCTTAGAATTTTGAGGTACTACTTACACCGGGCAATGGACTATAGAATATATAGGATAAAAAGGCCAGTAAGGTGGAGGAGACTGATGATGCTATCTCCGCCAAAAGGGTGTGGTTAGCCCTCAAGGCCCTAAAGAAAGACAAATCTCCTGGGCCGGATGGCATTCATCTGAGAGTACTATGGGAATTGGCGGACATACTGGCTGCACCCCTGGCGGAGCTCTTCAACAGGTCACTTGAGACAGGGAGGGTACCTAGGGATTGGCGAGAGGCACATGTTGTGCCAATCCATAAAGGGGGGTCGAGGGAAGTACCAGGTAACTATAGACCCATCAAGTTTGACCTCGGTGGTGGGAAAATTAATGGAGAGTTTACTAAAGGAACGATTGGGGGTGTACTTGGAGGAGGTGGAAGGTCTGGATAGTCGGCAACATGGGTTTGTGCCAGGTAGATCATGTCAAACCAATCTTGTGGAGTTCTGTGAATGGGTAACATCAGAACTCGACAGGGGAAAGCCTGTGGATGTATTATTCTTGGTCTTCAGCTAGGCGTTTGACTCTGTCCCCCACAATGGTCTGGTGGAGAAACTGATGGGGTTAGGAGTAGGCCCTTTGATGGTCAGATGGATTGAAAACTGGTTAGCTGGACGCACCCAGAGAGTAGTGGTCTGTGGGGAGCTCTCGAACCCTAGAGAGGTTGGTAGTGGGATACTGCAGGGCTCGGTCCTAGGTCCGATACTGTTTAATGCATGCATATCGGACATCAGGAAGGGTATAGGGTTGAAATGAGTCTGTTCGTGGATGACTCAAGATGAGAGCAGTAGTTGAGGAGAAGAGGGAGGTTGGTCTACAATGGGACCTGGACACCCTGGAAAGCTGGGCTTGCACATGGAAATTAAATTTCAATATCACCAAGTGCAAGGTGTTGCATCTTAGTCGGGGAAACCCTAAACACAGGTACACCCTGGGAGGGGAGGCGCTGGAGGCCTCAATAGGGGAAAAAGACCTAGGGGTCATGGTGGATGCATGTATGAATAACTCTGAGCAGTGCAGGAGAGCGGCTAGCAAGGCAAACAGGATGTTGGGATGCATCGTTAGGGGGATCACCTCTAGGAGCAAGGAAGTGATTCTGCCACTGTACAATGGACTGGTTAGACCACATCTTGAGTACTGTGTACAGTACAGACCACACTTGAAGAGGGACATACAGCTCCTGGAGAGGGTACAGAGGAGGGCAACTAAGGTGATACGAGGGCTAGGGGATTTGACGTATGAGGACAGACTTGAGGAGCTCTGCCTGTTTTCATTGGAGGAGAGGAGAGGAGAGACGGGGGACAGATTGAGGTCTCTGGCACCTCAAGGGAATAAATAGGGTAAACATGGAGGTATCTTTAGACTAAAGCAGGAGATATCACTAGAGGCATGGTTTGAAGTTGGAAGGTGAGGGGAAAAGAGGAGGAGGTTTTTCACTGAGAGGGTGGTGGACCCTTGGAATGCACTGCCTGGCGAGCTGGTTCAGAGATCCACAGTGGAGGGCTTCAAGAGAGGGTGGGACAGACACAGAAAGTTGATGTATCAGATGATGGCCTGTCCCAGGGGGGTTGGGATGGATGATAGGGTTTTCTGAAGCACAAGGGATGGGAGGGCCTCGGCACCCAACTAAGGATCTGAGGTTCGAGCAGACTCGATAGACCATAAGGCCTAATCTGCAGTATAGAAAGTTTTCCCAATTGTTTGTTTCCTTTGCCCCTGGGAAAGAGGGCGTTCCAGTGTCCAAACCGTGTTAATCCAAATGATTAGCCAATTGCATTATTTTTTGTTACAGAAAATCTGGTAAGGAACTTCCTAGTGTGGTTTGTGGCCATTCCACCAGAGGCATGGCCACCTCCGTTGCCTGTTTCCGTAATGTTTGTGCTGCAGAGATCTGTGCATCTGCTAATTGGAACACTGTCCATACCTTTACCAAACACTACAGTCTGGATATCACCTCTAGGCGTAGGGCCAATTTTGGCCGAGCTGTCCTTCAAGGCTTCCTTTCTTAGGGCCTTACAGCCAATCCCCCCCGGACTGTCTTGTCAGTTGTTGCCAGAACTGCTTGGGACTCATCCTACTGGTGTGTGGCCTGCTGCAAGAGATGTCCTTGAAGTAAGATAGTAAGGTTAAATAAGAAATTACCATAACAGTAGATCTTCGGGGGGTATCTGTCGTCAGGTAACACCATAGGAACCTTCGCCGTCAGTGAAAGGGAATCCACATGAAAGATTTTCATCAGTACAACTGAGGCTACCCATGTCATCAACCCCATAAAGGCGTGAGTAGCTCTGCTCCCTTCTCAGTTCTTTTCTGCCATCAACTCGCTCACATGAGTCTCCACAGAAGCTACGTTGCAGTATTCATGCCTTTTTTCACGTATAGCTTTTCTAACATTACCTTTTTAGAATCTTTTAAAGAGATTTTTTCAACTTGTTTATGTTGAGAAGTAATCCTTTATCTTCTCTCTTCTGTCGATGTGGAAAAAAGATCACCTCCACAGACTAACACTCTTTGGCTGCTGTCTTGGGCCTTACCATGAAGTGTCAGACTGTGAACTCTGCCAGAAGTTTAACCAAACACTCAAGCAATGCAGAAAGGCTCTCAAAACAGATAGTCCTCTCTGGTGTCCCGGCCTCCCAGCCACGACCGCTCTTTGAGCTCCAAGGCCTGAGACAAACTGGGGCGAGAAAAGACCAAGATCGTAACCACTTCCACCAATATTGATCTCATTCCCTGCCTCTTCCTTCTCCCATGGAATCATGAGCTGCACTGACGAAGAAATCTGCTGTCCAGGTCTCTGTGTCCAACAGACCCATACTGTGATAGCTCCTCTGCCTGATTGTCCAGGTGGCCGGTCATCTGCCCCATCCTTAGTCGGCAGCAGGGTCATTGTTGAGACTCCTGTCGAGACCTGCCCCGTCTCTCTCCAGGGCAACAGGCTCCTCGAGTCCATAGGGCTTGGCAAGCGGGTCGTCGACAGAAGTGCCATCAATGACTTTGGTAATTGTCCAGGCACTTAGGACCTCCTCGCCAGCGTTGTCATTTTCGTCATCGATGCCTTCTCGTGAGTCCCGGGAAGCTTCCTGTGGGTTGTCTTTGGTGCACCCTGTGCCAGACCCTTATGCTGAATAGGTCGATGTCGAGGAGTACCGCCCAAACCTCATTCTTCCTTGAAAGATGAGGAAGAAGGGGAAAAGATCCTGCTCTCTGATGAATCTACAGCCTCTTCTGTCAGTGAGGACTTGGTGAAGCATGCCCCTAGGTCTCCTCTTAAGGACCCCTCATTTTTCAATGTGATGAAGCAGCTGTCCTCAGCCATGGGCTTCCACACTGAGGAAGAGGATGCCACCAGAAAAGAACTGGTGGATTTCCTGGAGATTTCCAGAGTCTTCCCCCAAAGATCTTTCCTCCAATGCTGCCAGCCTTCAATAATGCAGCCATGGCAGCCTGGCACAGACCAGACATAGTGCCAGCAGTGCCCCACAGGGCAGACAAATGTTATCACTCCTCCCAGGTTCTTCCCTGTTATGCTGCCCAGCCTGAGACAGACTCAGTGGTCATCAAGGCAGCTCATGACGGGTCTAAGGCACTTACGCACACCTTGGTTCCCTTCCCCCAGACAGTCTCTCGTAGAATTGACCTTTGGGGTAAAAGGGTTTATGCATCCTCTACTCTAGGTTTGATAATTGGAACCTATCTGTTGCACATGATAAAATACCAGAATGCTAATTGGAAGAAGGGTAAGGCTGCCACCCAGGCCCTTCCGGAGGGCACTCGAAAGCAAGAACTGCTCCAGTGCCTCCAAGCTGCCAAAGATGTTAGTAAACATCTCCTCAGAGCCCAGTATGACATGACTGACAAAGTTGCTAGGGCAGCTGCCATGGGCATATGCCTCCGAAGACTCTCCTGGCTCAAGAGTATCTGGGTTTGCAACTGACGTGCAGCAGAAAGTGCTTAATGCCTCCTTCAGTGGCACCAAGCTGTTTGGCCCTGATGTCTAGGATATGTAAATGATTTGCAAGCCTCTGGCAGGGCCCTCAAGTCTGTCCACTCACTTAACCATACCCAACCGAAGGGTAGAGGACAATCTCCTTTTCGTAATCTGAACCATAGGCCTGGGTCAGTTCCCCATCCCCAGGGAAAATGCAGAGCCTAGGCTTCCTTGCCCGCCCCCTCCGGTGCTGGAGTGGCTACCAGATGCCCCAGAAGTGAGGGACCAGCCCCTGCATCTGGCTCCACCTCTGCTTGACTCCTTGCCAGATCCCCCTCCTCTTGTCCTGGACTAGGAGGGTGGTGGTCAGAGTTCGGTTCTTCCTCCATCTGAATCAGTGGAGAACAATAACTTCGGATACATGGATTCTAAAGATCATAGAGAGGGGGGTCACACCTTGGAGCTCGTCGAGCAGCCTCCAGAAACTCCACCTCTGCCCTCTTTTTATACCCCGGCTTACCTGTCTTCTCTGGGAGGAAGTGCAGGCCCTTCTGCACAAGCAGGCCATCGAGCCAGTGTCCAGGCACCAGAGGGACAAGGGATTTTATTTCAGGGTTTTCCTGGTCCCCAAAATGACCGGATATCTGAGCCCTATTCTGGACCTAAAGGACCTCGATCCGTATGCCAGTACAAAAAGTTCTGGTTGGTAACTTTGCCAGGCCTGATGCCCCTTCAAGACAGGGGACTGGCTCTGTTCACTGGACATGCAGGACGCTTACCTGCACATCTTGGCCTTTCCTCCTCACAGGAAGTTTCTCCATTGCGCCTTTTAGGGCGAGTATTAACAGTTCAAAGTGCTGGCCTTTGGCTTGTCCTCTGCTCTGCGAATCTTTACCAAGTGCTTAGCAGCAGTTGCAGCAGCTCTCAGAATGGAGGGAATGTATGTCTTCCTTTATCTGGACGATTGGCTCCTAAAGGCTCCTTCCAGGAAACGGCTTCTGCTAACTCTGGAGCGAACTCCCCAGCCTTTTCACTCCCTGGGCATCACTGTCAATCTGTCCAAGTCGGTTCTGACATTGTCCCAAAGGTTGCAGTATATAGGGGCGGGCGGCTCTGGACTTGGTGCAGGGGAAGGCCTTCCTGCCCCAAGACAGGGCAGAGCGCCTCTTAGCTCAGGCTTAGGAAGTCACCCAGAGTCGATGCATTCCTGCCAGGGTGTTCCTCAGATGGCTGTGCCTAATGGCAGCTGCCATACCCACTGTTCCACTGGCCAGACTCCATATGCATATTCTCCAGTGGAACCTTCAGGTACAGTGGGGACCAGTGTATGGACGAGTTAGACCAACCAATCCTGGCTTCTTCCCCAGTACTCAAGGTACTGTAGTAGTGGATGGACCTCTTGAATCTGCTGAGGCATATGGTTAGGATCTGATCCGGGGAGGAGATCTGGAATGGGATGTCGTGAAGCATAGAATCGTAGAAAAAATGATGGCAGAAGGAGATCAAGGTCAATCTAGTTTGCCCAAGTGTTCCTGCGAACTTTTTCTAATCACAGGGACCTATCTGTACTTTCTATCGCAGGGTACGACTTGCAGCTCGTTTGTCTAATGAGATTCCTCTTCCTGCAGATGATCACGAGTATTACCAGAATAATCAGTGACATCACTCACCAATGTAGATTGCATGGACCCAGACGTTTTGCTACTGTTGATTATTTTGTTAACCAATGCATGGAAAACACCACTAACTTCAATTTTCATTGCAGACACGACAACTGGTGAGCTTGCAGCCCTCAGATCTCTGAAATGCAGGAATGACATTATTAGGCCAGCTGATAAGTGGGACGCTGTTGTGGTCTGGCAAAAGGAGCTATACAAAGCCACACAGCAACTCTCAGACACCAGGTTTTACTCTTCTCTTCCCCAGGACCCCACTGCCGACTATCAGACTGAAGTTACCACCACCATCACCTCTGCTGTTGAAGACAGAGTTCCCTGCTTCAACTAAGAGACTCATAGTTCAGCATCGTTTGGCATTCAGGTTTTATCTCCTTCCCCAAATCCACAAAACAGGTAACCCTGGACATCCTATTTTGTCTGCCTGCTCCTGCCCCACATCTCTGCATTTTTGGACAGCCCCATGAGACCACTCGTTGAATCCCTGCCCTCCTCCGTTAGACACTAGCCGTGCTCTCCAGTTATTTGACAGGTTCAGACTCAGTGGTTCCCATCAGTTCATCTTCACCATGGACATCAAATCTCTATACACAGTGATCTCCCACACTGATGGCCTGACAGCTTTGCAGCATTTTCTGAATAAGCATGACATCCAGCAGCCACACGCTCCGCACGCACACACACACACACACACACACACACACACAGAAACCCATCTGCCAGAACTTGTGCTTAAACTCAATGCTTTTTCTTTTAAGTTTTTTTTCAGCAGGTCAGTGGAGTTGCCATGGGTACCAAGATGTGTCCCAGCTTTGCAATCTGTTTGTGGGTTGGGTGGAGGAACAGTTTTTTCTCTCATTCACAGGGACTGTGCCTGAACTCTACAAACACTACATAGATGACTGTGTGGGAGCTACCTTCTGCTCCAGAGAGAGACCCTCCAAATCTTCTTGGACAAGTTTACCACGGCCCATCCTTCCCTTCAGTACACTGTTTAAGTATCCTTCTTTACACTGCCTTTTCTAGATATCAAACTGTCAGCGCACTGGCACAGAACACTGGTCTGAAGACATCAGTTTGTTACAGACCCACTGACTCACATAGTTCCCCTTCCTCCACAGCTCCTTCCATCCTAAATATGTTAAGAATGGCCTGCCATATTCAGTTTCTTAGACTTCACAGGTTATGCAGTGAAGATAATGATTTTGCTGAGCAGGCCCAAATAGTGCATAGTTCTTTTTTTAATGGGATACCCTAAAAGCACAGTGGACAACAGAGCACTCTCCCGGGTCAGTAACATGCTCTGTAACCTTGACCCCTGTACGAATGATACTGTCATGCAAGAACAACAATGAATTCCACTAGTGCTTCCCTTCCATGAGAGTACACCTCTTCACAGGATCATCACCGGTAATTTTCCTATTTTGCAGGTTGACTGCAACATTGGTGCTTCCTTTATAGAACCACCTATTGCCTCCTACTGCCTGCCACCCAACCTGCGGAGTCTCCTGTTAAGAAGCAGCCTACCTTCTCCTAACAGTTCCTCTCTACCAGGTTCCAAACATTGGAACAGAACTCGCTGACACATCTGCAAATTTATTTGTAGTGTGATTGAAATTCGGGGTCCGACAGGTGTTTTTCACATCACCAAGGAATTCTCATGCACCTCCACTAATGTGGTATATTCTATTCTTTGCAGAAAGTGTGCAGCTGTTTACATCAGAGAGACTGGTAGATGCCTTGCTGACCATTTCAGGGAACACTACAAGGCAGTCAGGAATGGAGACACTGATAAACTCATTGTTTCCCACTTTATCTCCAGGGACCACAGTGTTTATGATCTTTCTGTTCGTGTCTTTCAGCAGGGCTTCTGGGATTCTGACCATTGAAAAAACATGGAAACCAAGCTGATCATCCCTCTTGACTCCCAGCAGCCCTCCGGTTTAAATTATATTTATTTTCTACTAATATCAGCCACCCTTTGTTTTCCCTAAAGTCTGTATCTGTACTCATCTATTTTCATTTTCCACAGATGTCTCCATCTATGTCTCCTTCCCCCACATTTGTCACCTTTCAACCTTCTTACTAGGCCCTGTTAATTAGTTCCCTCCTGGGGACTTCTCTAGCTCATTCACTGATGATATGTCTTGTCACTCCCATCATCACCTTTTTGTTTTCCATATTCTGTTTTTATCTTGCCATTTATCACTTCTTCTCCCAGAGCCTCCCCCTTTTTTCTTTCCTCACATATATATCCCTTATTTTGCCTCTCTTCTACACTAACTTTGCTTTTTCTCTTTTAGATATTTCTTGAAGACCTATGGCCAAAATGTCAATTTTTAACTCTGTTTTCAGTGTGCATTTAATATAACCATTTTGTTTAAATTTATATTCCTACTGTTCTCCGTTCTTCTGTTCGTGCTTTAGCTCTAATCCCACCCCAGTTTGAATGATGTCGCTGTGTTTGCTTCCACCACCTCAGTGGGCAACCTGTTCCAAGGTTCTACCACTCTTTCTGTACGATAGTATTTCTTAAGCTCCCTCTTGAAACTCCCATCTCAACTTCCTCGCCTGCTGGAGTTGATAATTCTACAGAACAGATCCGATGAGTGCACTTTGTTTATTCCTTTCAGGTACTTGTATGTCTCAATCCTATCATGTATCATATCTCATATATACTTTATTTATAAGCGCTATTCCAAAAAGATCAAAGCGCTGTACAGTAAAAAAATAAAACCAAGTAGGCAGTCATAAAAACAATTAAAATCCAACAGTTATAAGAATAGTCCTAAATAAAAAATGACAGACTAATTATTAAGATCTGAAAAAGCTAGGCAGAACAGATAGGTTTTTAAGGCAGTTTTGAAACTTGACGGTCAGGCACTGTTTGACCCGAAGAGGTAGAGAATTCCACAGGGTAGGGGCCTCAAATGCAAAAGAGTGGGCCCTAGAGATCTTCAGTTGGACCCTGGAAACTTCTAGCAATCCCTCATCTGAAGAGCGGAGGAGGCAGTAGAGGCGGAGAAGGTCTTGCAAGTAGCTTGCCCCCTGTCCAAGGCTTTGTAGGTCAGTAACCTGACTTGGAAGGTTATCTGCCAATGTACAGGCAACCATTGCAGGCCGTGGAGCTCAGGAGTGACATGGCAGGATCTTGATAAACCAGTCAACAACCTGGCCGCCACATTCTGCACTAGCTGCAATCGGTGGATATCAGCCCCTGGGAGCCCTGGGTATAGGGCGTTGTAGTAATCAAGATGTGAGGTTACAAAGGCGTGGACCAGCGTTGGAAGATCATCAGGTGGGACCAGGCGCTTGTTCCTGGCAGTGTTCCTCAGATGGAAAAGAGGTCTTAATGACAGCAGACGCCTAAGATTTTAATGTCAGGCCGCTATCGAACACAACGCCCAGATTTCACACCCTGTCAGAGGTAAGCAGCTGGCAAGGCAAGTTTTATATGTAGGGCGTCCATTCCCTGGGGCTCTGTGCGCCTAACAAAATGCATCAGAGGTAAAACAACAGATGAAACACAGTAAATTTTCCGGATAAATAAAATTCAGAATTAATGGTCACCCTTGAGCCAAAACCCAGATAGCTGGCCTGCCGGCAATCCCTAACCATGGCATCCTGGCTCAATCACCAACACCTCGGTCTTGTCAGAGTTCAACTTCAGACAGTTGTCACTTATCCAGTCCTGGATCTCAGATAGGCAGCTGTTAAATTCCAAGACCGTTTCACTCTGTTCGGGTACAAAAGACATGTAGAGCTGAGTATCATCTGTGTAGGAGCAAAAACTCAGCCCATACCGCCTTATGATGTCTCCCAGTGGCAACGTGTACACTGCAAACAACAGCGGGGACAGCATGGAGCCCTACGGAACCCCACATGTCGGGGAGAGGGACAGAGGAATAAATCCCCAACACCACTCTCTTGAGTCCTGCCAGTGAGGAAAGATCGAAACCATCTGAGGACTATACCCAACAGTCCACAGAGAATCCGCAAGCGCTCCAGCAGCACCCCATGGTCTTGAGTGTCAGACGTTGCAGAGTGATCAAGAAGAACCAGGATGGAATGGCTCCCCCATTCCTCGCTATCAGATCACTGAGTACCCGAACAAGGGCAGTCTCGATACTATGCCTCTTCCTAACCCCAAACTGGAGAGGATCATAGACATCATGGGATGTTAAATGGTCTTTCAGCTGCACTGCAACCACCTTCTCAATAACCTTGCCCACAAAGGGCAGGTTACAGACCGGTTTGTAGTTCACTAAGCAGTCTGGGTCGAGGGAAGATTTCTTCAGAAGGGGGTACCACAACTACCTCCTTCAGGGAGTCTGGAACACCCGTGTCTCCTGAAGTACCGTCCATAGCTTTACCAAGCACTACAGCCTGGACATTGCCTCTAGAGCCCATGCAGGATTCGGCAGGGCTGTGCTGCAGTGCCTCCTGTCTTAAGTTTAAGGTTGGCTTTCCTCCCAGACTGTTTGTTTGCAACTGTAACTGCTTTGGAGTAGTTCGTATGGTGTGACCTGATAACTGAGATAGTACCCTCGAAGAGGACAGAACAGTTACACAAGAACTTACCGTAACAGTAGATCTTCGAAGGGTCTCCGTCATCAGATCTGCTTTCTCTCCTACCATCCTCCTTTTGGGGGGGCCTCTTGCTGGATTGGCTATCTGGTTTATCCAGCCTTTCTGATAGGCCTCGGCATCGCTCTTTCTCCTTGATTCCCCATGACTTGAGCCGTGCTCTCTTTGTTTCCGGGGAAGGAACTGAGGGGGGGAGCACGGCTGTTCACGCCTTTATAGGGTTGGTGACGTCAGTAGACGTCAACGGCATCCCCAGTTGTACTGCTGAAAATCTTTCATGTGGATGCTGATTCACTGACCACGAAGTTTCTGCGGTGTGACTTGATGACTGAGATCCTCTCAAAAGATCTACTGTTATGGTAAGTTCTTGCGTACATTGTTCTAGGAATGTGGATATGTTCATCCACACTTCTTGGCATGTCCCTTTCCCCTTTAAATCTTGCCGGAAGTCTTCAAGCTGGCTCCTCCCACCCACCCGGGTGGTATAAACCTCAACTCCGGTCCATGACGCCAGATCTTCCTTTGCGCTGGAAAATACAGGTTCCCTTGTGCTTCACAGCAATTCATAGGCCCTGGATTCTAAGCGTCGTTTTTTACCGCAACTTACCTTAAAACTCGTTCGAGTTAACGACTCTGATAGTAGCACATCGGACAAGGAGGATAAATCTGCTCCCGGATTTCGCTGGTGTTCCTGCGGCCAGAAGATGTCGCGCACCGATCCCCACCTAATGTGCATCTACTACCTAGGAGTCTGGCATAACACCTCCACCTGCACGTTCTGCCTGCCATTCCATCCCAACGTCCTGGATGATTAATTGGCATGCCTAAAATTGGGGAGACTGGAGAAAAGGAACCAGCCGGTGAAATCGAAGGAGGCAAAGTGGGTGGTTTCCGCGGCTGTGGGATCCGCCGAGCAGTTGGAGCAAATGAAGGCTTTCAAGGAGGAAGCAGCTCAAGCTTCCGCCAGTTGGAGCTTTTTTGTTCCTCTTAACCTCTGTTCCACTTTTTCGGGCTCCTTCAAGGAGTTGTGCCAGTCTCTCCTCACCAGGGGTGAGGCGCCCTCAGCCTCTCACTCTTCCTGCCCTCGGAAGAGGGATAAGGACCCGAAGTCTTCATCCAAACGAAGACGTTCTTGGGACCGAGAAAGGTCCAAGTCCCAGGGACACGCGGTCTCTACCTCGGTCGAGATCGCATCCTTGGCTGCCGGCTTCATGGATCTTCCATCTGGCCAAGAGATCAAGGAAGTGGTCAATGAAGTTGAGATTTCTCTCGACCTAATTGACCCTATTTCGACGACTCCAGACGACGATTCTTTGGAAGGGACTCTGGTCCTTGTCTTTCCCGATGAGGAGACCCATCCCACTGGTGTCACCATCGAGGAAACTGTTCCAGACCTTCGGTTTTCACCTAACCCGGTGTCTCCTGATCGACCGAGTCGGTCAGCTTGATATCGATCGAGGTCCGGAACCCCTTCGGTCGGACGATCGAAAAAGAGTCATAAGCACTCTAAAAAGAGGCATCGCCGCAGATCCTCCTCCTCATCCTCCTCAGACAAGAAGAGGCTTTGACAGAAACTCTGTCGACATTATGAGGATCTTACGTGGCAACAACTAATTTTGATTGGGCAGAAGCCGGCTCCGCTGTCTACCCTGGCTATCATTTGGCTACCACCTCCTGGGCCGACGCAGACTCCTCCGGAACCGAAGCCTTCGTTTCCTCCTCCCACGGGGCCGGCCCGTATCCCGGATCAGCCCATCCTGGTCTCTGCCCCGATTCTGGTGGAACCACCGCCTAAGCAGCCTCAGAGAGGGGCTTCCTCAAAAGAGGACCATACAGACACCTGGCTTCCCCAACGTCTGTCAATTGCAGTTATCCCTGACTGCCCCCGGCGGATCGAAGGGGACCTAGGTGGGAGAACGTTGTACCACAACTCCTCGGACTCGGACGTCATGGGATTGCACTCCCATCCTGGGGATGATGAGTCCTTAGTGGCAGGTTTAGAGGAGGGTCCTTCCTCCTTTCAGGGCATTCTCTGCCTGATCTTGGAATCCACTGGAATGCCCCTGGAGTCCATCCAGAAAAAGGCGGAGTACCCCCTTATGGGACATCCTAAAAAGGGAGGGATACCCCGATGGAGGCCTTTCCAGTGGCCAAAGCCATCACTGGCCCAGCCATTGAGCTCTGGCAGTGCCAAGCTTCCTGCCCAGCAACATCAAGTAACTGTGCTCATGGGGTCCTTGCCGGGATTCACAGAACACCCTTCGGCTGAGTCTGGTGACCGCTTCTGTGTTTAGGCGTACTGGTAGCTCGGCCGACACAGACCGGCCTCCGGACAAGGAGTCCAAAAATATGGACCACTCTGCCATCAAGGTCTACGTGGCCTCTTCCTTAGGCCTTCGTCAGGCCAGTTCGTCTGTCATTATGGCACACTTCTCTCATGCCCTCCTCGGGTCATTAGGCAAAGTCCTCTCTCATCTCCCGGTGGACATGCAGACCACTTGTCAAGCAAGTCCGTGATCAGGGCAGTGCCATTGCAAAACAGCAACTCCAGACAGCCCTAGATATCGGTGATTCCTGTGCCCGCTCTTTAGCAGCTGCAGTGGCCACTCGCCACAGGGCCTGGCTGAGGCTGTCCTCCTTCCCGGCAGATACCCAGCACAAGTTAGCTGACGTTCCTTTCCTTGGCACTGACCTGTTAGGTCCAGGAGTGGCCGGTTGCCTTCAGCGTATCGAGCAGTCCAATACTGCCTTCGATGCTACTTCTGCAAAAGGTTCTTCGGGCAAGAACCAGCAGAAAAGAAAGCTGCAGCCATTCGACATTCTTCCCCTGTGGTCAGGCAGCCCTCCTATCAAGGAGGCCAGCAGCCGCAGCAGGCTCAAGCAGGGTCCTCAACAGCCCCGTAAAGTAGGCTGAGGTGCAGGTCCAGGAGCCTTCTCCTCCTCTAAGCCTGCTCAGTGACGGGTTGGGGGTTGCCACCCCTACACCAGCTCTGGGTCCTCCTGTGGGGGGCCAGCTCTGCCACTTTCATTCTGCCTGGTCTGATGTCACTTTGGACAGGTGGGTTCTTGGAAGTGGTCAGTCAAGGACTGCCTCTAGAGTTCAAGCAGTACCCTCCCAGCGGAGCCCGTGCCCCTCGGGAGGAAAGGATCTCAGCTGCACTGTCTGCTGTCCGAGATGACATAGCTCAGCTCCTCTGGAAGGAGGTGGTAGCTCCAGTGCCGGATCCTCCTACAGACCCATGCTTCGTGTCCAGGTGCTTCCTGGTGCTCAAGCGGATGGGGGGGTTGGTGCCCCGTCCTAGATCTCCACGACCTGAATCAATATCTCAGGTTCCGCACCTTCCGGGTGGTAACTCTGAGCCAGCTCATACCATCCCTGGAGCGAAACATGTGGTTCTGTTCACTGGATCTACAGGATGCGTTCTTTCACGTCCCAATTCGTCCGTCCCATCAGTGGTTCCTCTGCTTCAGGGTCGAAGGGACCCTGTATGAGTTCAGAGCCATGCCGTTCGGCCTGGCATCGGCCCCACGGGTCTTCACCAAGTGCATTGCAGTGGTGGCAGCCCATCTTCAGCATCGAGGAGTACGAATCTACCCTTATCTCGACGACTGGCTCTTGGCAGGATCCTCCCTTCAGAAGGTGGAGAGGTCCAAGGATCTGGCTTTCCAAACCTGCTCCCATCTCGGCCTACTGATCAACGAGACCAAGTCGGAACTCGTGCCTGCTCAGGTGATGGGCTTTATCGGGGCAGAGCTCGACTCTTGTCAAGCCAGAGCTCGGCTCCCAGTGGACAGGGCGGAGGTTCTCTCCTCCTTTGTCCGATCATTTCTGGTTGGGTACTTGCGCTCTGCCTGGGACTTTCTGCGCCTTCTGGGTTACATGGCGGCATGCACTTCAGTTGACCATTGGGCCAGGTGGCACATGCGCCCACTCCAATGGGAGCTGGCTGCCCAGTGGACTCTGTGCCAATGTCATTTCGACCAGCTGATCACTGTAACCCAGAAGATGTGGGACGCTCTCCAGTGGTGGACCGCCCCAGAACGACTGCAGGAAGGGGTCCCGTTTGTCTGCTCTGAGCCGACGGTTGTCCTTATGACCAATGCCTCTCTCATGGGCTGGGGAGCCCACATGGGGGACAATAGGGCCCATGGGTTCTGGACCTCAGAGGAGTCCCGATGCCGTATCAACCTGTTGGAACTCAGAGCAGTCAGACTGGCACTGTCAGCTTTCGCTCCTGAGCTCCGGGGTTAAGTGGTTCAAGTCCAGATGGACAATACCAGG
The DNA here is from genome assembly GCA_016271365.2 of Neoceratodus forsteri. NCBI lineage: Eukaryota > Metazoa > Chordata > Ceratodontiformes > Ceratodontidae > Neoceratodus > Neoceratodus forsteri. The sequence continues at coordinate 450,326,607 of CM057458.1, forward strand.
GCCATGTACTACCTCAGCAGACAGGGAGACGCGCACTCTCGTCTGCTATGCAAGGAGGCGCTCCGCATCTGGACCCTTGTAAGTCTTCTGGAGGTGGATCTCCTAGCCATTCATGTGGCAGGAGTCTCGAACCAGCTGGCAGATGCTCTAACGCATAAGCCAGAGATCCCCACGAGTGGTCTCTCCTTCCAGAGGTAGCTTACAGTCTGTTCTCCTGCTGGGGCAAAGCATTGGTGGACCTGTTTGCCTCCTGGGACAACAAGAAGCTGAGGCTGTACCATGCCTGCCCCCCTCAGCAGGGCTCGCTGCAGGAGAATGCCTTCTCGAAGCTGTGGACCCCAGACCTCCTCTACACCTTCCCTCCATTTACTTTGATCCACAAGGTGTTACTCAAGGTGAGGAGGGACAAGGTGAAGGTGATCCTGGTAGCCCCAGATTGGCCGCGCCAGTTCTGGTATCCAGATCTCCTCCGCCTCAGCTGCAGGCCCCCAGAGTGGCTTTGTACATGCCCGGACCCGATATCTCTCAACCAGGGGAAGGTATTCCATCCGGACCTTCAATCCCTGCACCTCACAGCCTGGTACCTGAGTGGCTAGAGTTCCAGGCTGTGGGTCTTTTCGAGGTTGTCTACACCGTGGTGGAGGCATCTCATAAGGAATCGACCAGGAAATGTTATGCCTTCAAATGGAAGAGATTTTCCATTTGGTGTCAGGGTAAGAGTCTGGACCCCTTATCCTGCTCTGTGGCTAACATTCTCGACTACTTTTGGTCTCTCTCTCCAAAGGGGGTCTGCGGTCATAGACCCTTAGGGTGCACCTGGCAGCCAATTCTGCTTATCAAACGTGGGCTGGTCAGCCAAATTTGGAACAGGAGATGGTGGTCGGGTGTTTCTTCAATGGCTTGGATCATGTGTCCCCTCCGGTGCGTGAACCTCCACCTCTGTGGGATCTGTTGCTGGTTTTGGCAAAGTTCATAGGCATGCCATTTGAACCTATGCACAAGTATACACTCTCACACTTGTCATGGAAGACGGCCTTCCTGGTGGCTATCACGTCAGCCAGAAGGACGGGTGGATTCCCCTTATCTGGTCTTTCACGGGGACAGAGTTTTCCTGCACCCCCACCTGAAATTCCTTCCGAAGGTGATATCAGAGTTTCACCTTAGACAAGTACTGGCTCTGCCAGTATCCTACCCTAACTACACCTCTGACGCTGAGTACAGGCTCCTTACTCTGGACCTGAGATGTGCTCTCTCCTATTATAAGGAGAGACTGGCGGAAATTCGTGGAGAGGTTCACCAGCTGTTCGTCACCTACGCTGAAGCCGCTTCTGGCAGACCTGCAGCCAAACTGACCATTGCAAGGTGGATTACGTCTTGTGTAGGTCTGTGCTATAAGTTGTCGGGCAAGGAGCCTCCTAGAGGGATAAGAGCTCATTCTATCCGCCATACTGCTGCTTCCAGGGACATCCCTATACAGGAAATCTGTCGGACTGCTACCTGGAAGTCAGCTAACACCGTCATTACCCACTACCACATCGACCTTGAGTCATGCTGGGATGCTGGTTTTGGGGCCTCGGTTCTCCAATCTCTCTTTCCTAAGTAGGGGGTGTGTGCCTTGCCTTCCTTCTCCCAGAGAACTGCTTGGAGTCTGCCAAGAAGTGTGGATGAACAACATATCCACACTCCTAGAAGCACAAGTTACTCACCTGCAACAGTAGTTCTAGGAGTGGTATATGTTGTTCATCCACACACACCCACTCAACCTCCCCGGCTTTAGGCGCACAGCCTGGCTTCCAGCGGGCTAAGATCTGGCGTTATGGGGTGGAGCCGAGGTTTATACCACCTGGGTGGGTGGGAGGAGCCAGCTTGAAGACTTCCGACAAGATTTAAAGGGGAAAGGGACATGCCAAGAAGTGTGCATGAACAACATATACCTCTCCTAGAACTACTGTTACAGGTGAATAACCTGTTCTTTTCTAAACCCAGGAATTCTTCAGTATGATTAACTGTAGCGGGCAGCCTCCTGTGTTGAACTGCCTCTGAGAGAAATGGAACTTATGCAGATGATGTAACATCCATTGGCTCGTGCCACCATTCAAACTGCTGCCCTTACCAACTGCTGCAGTCTGTAACACTTAGATTTCATTCTTCATCTGCCTAGTAAGACACCTCTGAGAGTGCTTCTCAATTTGACGTAAATTTACATTTATTTTCGTGGAAATAAAGTAAAATGTTTTGAGTTCTACTTTTCTGCTGCCTTTATTTAAGGTTTTATAGTTTAGTGCTAGTTTTAGTGTTTTACTTCAGTTTGCGTTTCCTCAGAGGTTTTTTTTTTTTGGAAACTATCTTTATTCGATTTTCAAAGAAAAAACACAGACAAACATACAAATACCTGGCTAAACCAGGGTACACAGTCTGAAACTGACTGTGCGAACTATGTACAACCCTCCTATATACATCCACAGCAGGTAAACGACCCCATGAACATTCCAAATCTGTCAGATTTTCCATACCCTGCCGCAACAGGTTTGTACATAAACTTACTCTACCCATCGGTATCCTAAATCCCCTTACAGCAGTTACCCCATTATCAACATCAAAAACAAAACACATTTCCTATCTGAGGTCTTCCCCTCAAAGGGTGGTATCCGGCTGTGTCCACTGGAAAGAGAGTGAGTCCCCCACCCCCCCTCTTAAGCCAACAGACCCGTACCATCAAAAAGCTACCCATAAGTATATATCATAAACATCTTCATGAGACTACGAGTAAGATCAGAGAAGGCAATTTCACATTCCAAGATAATTACATCCACCATTCCCCGTCCGACAGACAGGCCTGTATTTGAACATTTGTGACCTGGAGCGAATAAATTGCATCTAATGCCGCCCATCTTTTAACATATAACCCCCCAAAAAATATATAAATATCTCCTTATTTTATCCAGCATCCTCATTAAGTCTTTTACCCATTGATTATAAGCATATACTGTACATGATCGTCTTTCCAATGTTTTAATAGAAAAGCCTTAACTACTGCCACCATCAAGGAGAGGTGGTATCTAGGTGTGACACCTGAGATTTGGGAGAAGTCACCCAGAACACACATCTCTGGTGTTATAAATGAGGAATAATCCAGCATTGGGTACATGCGCCTTTTAATTTCCCCCAGAGAGGCGATATTTTGCTACATCCCCAGATCACATGTAGTAAATCACCTGCTCCCCTCTCGCATCTAAAACACAGGTCTGTCTGTCTCAGGTTTCTGTCACATAGTTTCAGAGGGGTAAAATGCAAATTAGAAGCAATGAAAAATTGCATACTCTTATATTTGGGTTTGATATTATACTTGCTGCTTTCCCAAATATTATCCCAAGCTAAATTCCGAGGGGCCATCACCTTATCCCAATATGAGACTCTCCTAGGAAAGCTCGGGTTAAGGAACTCCCGGATTACTTTATATATTTGTGATCGGGGATGAGCTCTCTGATCAACTTCCTTAAGCCTCCCCCAGGAAAATAAATTATCCGTGATACCTTCCAACTTCCTCATCACTCCCTTTATCGCATGTTTAATTTGTAACCTTTGAAAAAAGGGCATTCCATCACATCGTGCCGGAAGGACCACTCTACTACCCTGAATAATTTCCCTTAATTTCTAACCCAGCATCTGGTTAGCCCACAGCAAGCTAATTACCAGATTCCCAATTACAAAATTAGTTACCCAGCACAGGCTGGTCTCCAACCCTCATTTGGCCGTTTCTCTGCACAGGAGTAAGAAAAAGCCACCAAGCATCTGCCGTTTTCGTAATTGGGTTCCCATACCCTGCTTTGAAAACTTTCCCAACATTGGCATACAACATTGCTTCTGGGGCAAGGCCCGAGTCTCTTAGCATTTGTTTCTCCATTTGGAGCCAGGTTGGAGTATAACTCTCCCCATCAAGCTCTTTAACCCATCGACTCATCAGACCCAGCTGGCCCGCCACATAATATATGTGGAGGTCAGGTAGAGTGATCTCTCCCCCTTTATGCGATAGGTGCAAAGTATTATACTTTAACCTAGGGGGCTTGTCCTTCCACAGAAACCCCAAAATTAATTTCCTGGTTATACTGAAGCATTTATGGGGAATACTATATGGGGCCAAATACACCGGGTATAACAAATGGGTAGTAAGTTCATCTTTATGAGACCCAATCGAGCCATAAAGTTTAAGGGTTCGTTATTCCATCTTACTATATCCCCTTTAATTGCTGATATAATTCCCTCCATATTTGTTTCTGCCCCCTCCCCCCGTATCCGCTGTAATCCAGATACCTAAATACTTGATTTTGTCTGCCCTCCATTGTATTTGCAGTGGTGTAAAGTCTGCCCTAGTAACATACGGAGTCAGAGGGAGAATTTGAGTCTTGTTCAGAATTTAGTTTGTAGTTCGAAACCTTAGAAAAACGCCCTATTACTTCCGTTACTTTCTGAAAACTAGATGCCGGATCCTGCAGGTGCAACAATATATCATCTGCGAAAACTGAAAGTTTCATCTCCCTCCCCTAGCTTGATCCCTTTGATATGTACATCTCTAGTAATGGCTCGTGAAAAGGGCTCCAGATAGATATTAAATAATATCGGCAAGAGAGGGCATCCTTGACGGGTCCCATTCTCCAGACGTATTTCCTGCGAGAGAGAGCCGTTACATAATACCCTAGCCGTTGAGGCAGCATATAAATTCTTAATGCCCCATAGACGACCCTCTGAGAATCCATCTTCTCCATTGTAGCAAAAAGGAAAGGGTGGGAGACCCTATCAAAAGTCTTTTCCGCATCTAACGAAATCGGCGCTAAGGGTAGCTGAGAATTGGGCGCGTAGCTTAATATATGATGCAACTTCTAAGAGTATCATGTGCGCCACTCCCCGGCATAAATCCCACTTGTTCTTGACTAATTAGACTAGGAGCGATGTGCAAAATTTTATTTGCTATGATTCTTGTAAGAATCTTGATGTCTTGATTCATTAAGGCTATTGGTCTATAATTTCCGGGGATATCCCTGGGCTTGTCTGGCTTAGGAATTAGTGTGATATACGCTTGATACAGAGAAGAATGAGACACTCCTTTCTGCATTATAGTACTAAACAATTCCTGAAGTATAGGAAGTATAGTTTGTATATGTACCTGATAGAATTTGGCAGTGAGACCGTCCGGCCCTGGGGTTTTACCAGCAGGTAACGACTGCACCACCCCAATAATCTCCGACGCCCTTATTGGAGCCATGAGTTCGCTGGCCTGCATTGGATCCAGGACTGGTAAGGGGATCCCCTCTAAAAAGCTTTCAATTTCTGCCTCCCCAGCCAAGTCTCTAGCCTGGTATATTTCTTTAAAGTATGACGCAAAGGCCTCAGTCATCTCCTGTGAATCTGTTAGGAGTTTTCCCCCCATATTGAATCGAAGTAACCGTTCTACTTGCCTCCCATTCCCTAACTCTAGCTGCCAACAACCGCCCAGGGACATCTCCCTGCACTGGGTATCGAGCATTAATCTTTTCTAACCAAAATTCTATTTTACTGTTAACTATATCCACCAATTCCTCCCTCAGATTTTTAAGTTCAGCATCAATCTCCCCAGAGGAGCCTTCCAGTGGGGTCAACGATTCAATTGCCCCCAAAATAAACTCCTTTTTCGTTCTTCTCTCTATACTTCTTTGGGCCGTGATACACATTTTCTGGAGCTGGAAGGACACTACAGCTTTATTCAACTGCAAGCTTTGTGAGAAATCCTATATTGCACTTGATATCTGCAACAAACGTGCACTTTTGCTTAATTTTGTGGGAGGTGAAACTAACTACCCTTGGTAATTGCTTTTTATTCACATATTTATTTAGTGTTTAACCAAGAAGGGGCTTGCAAACTCGGTTTCTTGTTAGTAACTTCAGAAGGATTTAAATACTGCATTTGGGTAGGCCCTTGGAGGTAGCTAGATTGTCTACAAGGATTTTCTGACAGTTAAGCTATTTTTAAATGAATTACAGGTGGCTGAGGAGTTGAAAAAGAAACTTGCAAACTCTGCTTATCTTGGAAGTAACTTCATAAGTGTTTGAATACTACATTTTGGTTGTCCCTTGGGGGTAGCTGGATTGACTACTAGGATTTTGGGACAGAAACTATTTTTAAATAATTTACTGAGTGCGTGAGGAGTTTGTGATAGTTAAACTATTTTAACAAAGTTACTGTGGTTAAGGAGTGGTCATGAAAAACCTGCAGTGTGAAACAGGAAAAGACAGTCTTTCAAGCAACAGAGGAGGTGGATCTAGGTTTACGTTTGTTTGTTACAATTCTTAACATTTTCAGTGCAGGAAGAGTTTAAAGCACAGCTGACTTATTTTGGGGCTGACAGCTTTTAGATCACAAACCACCAGGCCTGTTTTGGGGCTGGGAAGGTTTACCTGTGTCTGACTTGGATGTGTGGATTTTTCTCTGTTTGATTAGCAGGGTATTTTCTCTGTCAAATTGTTGTGTAGGGCATCTTGCTGACAGGAAGGCACTCATTGCAGCAGTGAGTCAGAGCTTTTAGCTGATTGTTTTGTGAGGGCACAGTTTAGGCCCAACCCTTCCACCCTGGAAATAGTTCCTTTATACCTGGGGTTCTGACATCATTTCCTCAAGAGTGCAAGGTGCATATCACTGTCATATCACTCTAGCACACTGCACTGACAATATAAGCATACACATTGTATAATATAAATATATATATATTTCTGTATTACAAACCAATCGCGCACACAAAAAAAAAAAAAAAATGTGGGGAGTAGTGCAATGTACTGGCTGTGGGGCAGCAGTCTTCCGGGAGTCTTTCTGGAGGCTGAGATGCTGCCCTATTTGCAGACAACTCTCTGCCCTGAGGGAGGAAGTTGCCTGTCTTCAGGTCACCCTGGACAGTAGTAAGGGGACCTTCCCCCAGGCCACACCGGACAGTAGGAAGGGAACCTCCCCCATCCAGGGAGCACCAGAGCCACCACCACTACGCCAGAGGTTGCAAAGAAAGCACAGCAGTTGGACCACAGTGGGCTCAGGGAGGGTGAGGATGGTGGAGCAGAGGCACACCCAGTCAGTTGTTCCACACCACAATCCATACACCATTCTGGGGGAGCATAGCTCCCCTATGGATGCACCTGCAGAGGAGATTAAGGAGGCTGAGGACAACTGTCACAAGGGAGGCCCACAGGAAGGAAGCAGAGGACACCACAAGGAAAGGAAGCAGCTCCTGGTGGGGGACTCAGTTATTAGGGGGATAGAACTGGGGGGAGCAGGAAAAACTGAAGTAAGGTGCCTGCCTGGTGCCATGGCTTGGAGAGACAGGAAGTGCATCCTCAGGATCACGAGAACAGCTGCATGAGAATCTGAGCTGGACGTCCTTGTCCATCTAGGGACAAATGACTGGGCTAATCATGAGATTAGAGCAGTGCAGAAGGACTTTGTAGAATTGGGGAGGGGCCTAAGACAAGTAGCACACACAATCTCCTTCTCTGAGGTGCTGCCTGTCAATGGCATGAGTGAGGCAGTACTTTACCATGCAGTTTAATGAATAGTTGAAAAAATGGTGTAGGGGCACAGGGTTTGGCTTCATTGGGGACTGGGGTTCCACCTGGAGGGACACCAGCCTATACTGGCAGGATGGTCTACATCTGTCCAGGAAGGAACAAAGTCTTTTGAGCAGTCGGTTTAAATGCTTCATTGGCAAGCTTTTAAACTAGTCAAAGGGGAGGCACTGATAAACAGCAGGAAAATCCCAGCCTCTCCTACAAAACAAGGTACTAAATGAGAAAAGACCGAGGTAGACAGGTCAGTGGGGATGCTGCAAAGAAGGTAAAGCCATCCAAAATGGAGAGCAATGAGTACCAATACCCGTAGTCTGAGTAACAAGCTTCCTGAATTAGTGGCCTTGATGGAAGAGGAACATCTAGATATTGTGGCAGTCACAGAAACATGGTACACACAAACCATGACTGGGACATAAACATACCAGGATACACTATCTACAGGAGGGACAGGGAGGGTAAAAGGAGGAGGAGTAGCTCTTTACATAAGGAAGGAATCAAGGCAAAGAACAAAGGGAAAACAGGGAGAGAAAGCACTGCGTGTAAATTTGGAGACCGACAATGGCACCACAATCCGCACAGGGTTGTGTACTGAACCCCTTCTCAGGGAGAAATGGACAAGGAAATGATAGAAAGAATACTTAGAATGGCAGAAAAAGGGGAGATATTGCTGATGGGTGATCTGAATATGCCAGATGTTAACTGGAATGCAGTTGCAGCAGCCACTTCAAAGAGTGGGGTTATTCTAGATGCCCTACATGCCTTAGACAACTAGTATTGGAGCCCACTCGAGAGGGAGCAATCTTAGACCTGGTTCTCTCAAATGGAGATGAAGAGAGGATCACAGATGTAGAAGTGGGTAGCCATCTGGGAACTAGCGACCATCGAACAGTATGGTTCACAATAAACACAGCAGTAGAGTCAAGCCATACAAAGGCAAAAGTACTGGACTTTAGGAGGGCTGACTTTGCAAAAATGGGTGAGTGCCTAAGGAATGCACTAGCAAATGGGCAGGAAGGAGGGTGGAAGAACAATGGGGAATAATAAAACTGCCATCACAGAGGTAACAAGCCTTTGTGTGAAGCAAATTAACAAACGAAACAATGTAAGAAACCACTATGGTTCTCAAAGGAAGTGGCAGTGAAGGTTCAGAAAAAAGAAAGCATTCAGGAAGTACAAGGAATCACAGAAGGAGCAGGACAGGAACTTTATCAGTTAAAGCAAAGGAAGCTGGGAAGGAGTCAGAACAGCAAAGGCCCAAACAGAGGAAAAGATAGCCAACTCTGTTAAGAAGGGGATAAAACCTTTTATAGGTACATCAGGAGCGAAGGAAGACCAAGGGAGGGCTAGTGAGGCTAATAAAGAGGAGGAGGGTGGGCAGAGGGTGACTGTGAAAAGGCAGCGATACTAAACAAATATTTTTGCTCAGTATTTACAAAGGAAGAGGGGGAGGTACCTAAAACAAACAGTAGAAACACTCTGGATACAGAGGTTGATACCAGCCCATTTACAGAAGAAAGGGTTCTGAAAGAACTCTTAAAACTGAAGGTGGACAAAGCAATGGGGCCTGATGGGATTCATCCCAGAATTCTAAAAGAACTAAGGGTAGAACTAGTGACACCACTGACTACCCTCTTTAATAAATCATGGGAGGATGGGGTGGTACCCGAGGACTGGAGAAGGGCAGATGTGATTCCCTTCACAAAGTGGGAGCAAGGCAGAAGCAGAAAATTACAGAGCCTGTTAGTTTAACCTCAGTGGTAGGGAAAATGATGGAATCACTTGAAGGAAATAATTGTTGAGTATCTAGAGGCCAGAGGGCTCAGGACCAAAAGCAGCATGGATTCTACAGCGGAAGGTCATGCCAGACAAATCTGATAGATTTCTTTGACCAGGTGACCAAAGCAGTAGATCAGGGAGGGGCTGTGGACATGGCCTACCTAGACTTTATAAGGGCATTGACACAGTCCACACAAAAGATTAATATACAAGTTAGCCAGCCTGGGAGGGTCCCAAGATGACAGCCTGGGTAAAGAATTGGCTGGAGAATAGGACACAGAGTAATAGTAAATGGAGTCCACTCTGAAGAAAGGGGTTACTAATGTGGGGTACCACAGGGTTCAATATTAGGACCGGTCCTCTTCATTGTCTTTATAAAGCGATATTACAGAGGACTGGAAGGAAAAGTATGTCTTTTGCAGATGTCACAAAGATCTGCAACAGAGTTGATGCCTGAGTGGGGTGGAAAGGATGAGAAGGGACTTGGCAAGGTTAGAGGAATGGTCAAATGTGTGGCAGCTTAGATTCAATGCTAAAAGTGCAAGGCAATGCACTGGAAACAAAAACCCAGGGAAGAGTACACAATGGGGGTGAGATACTAACAACAACAAAAATGGAAAGGGACCTGGGGGTAGTCATATCAGATGACCTAAAGGTGGGCAAACAATGTGAGAGGGCAGCAAGGAGGGCTGGGGGGGATACTGGGATGCATAGGGAGAGGCATCACCAGCAGAAAACAGGAAGTTATTATCCCTCTGTACAGACAGTTGGTGAGACCCCATCTGGAGTACTGCGTGCAGTTCTGGAGACCCAATCTCCGCCAGGATATAGACAGGATGGAGGCTGTCTAGAGGAGGGCAACTAAAATGGTGCAGGGCCTGCACTGGAAGACCTATGAAGAGTGACTTAAGGAGCTGAATGTGTATAGCCTCGAGGAAAGGAGAGAGAGAGGGGGGACATGATAGAAACTTTCAAGTACCTCAAGGGAATCGACAAAGTCCAAGAGGGTAGCATCTTTCAAAAAAAAGAGGTGTGCAAGAACAAGGGGGCACAATTTGAAGATAGAAGGTGGCGGCTCAGAGGTAATTTAAAGTATTTTTCACAGAGAGGTTGTGGATGCATGGAATGGCCTTCCGGAGGAGGTTGTGGAGTCAAAAACAGTGGTGGAATTCAAGCATGCATGGGACAGTCATAAGGCAATTCTAGGGGTGGGGGTAGGAAGAAGTAGGCTGCTGGTTAACTAGGATCTGCAGCTTATCCAATAGGTAGGGAAATGGGCAGACTGGGTGGGCCAAGTGGTCCTTATCTGCCGTCAAAGTCTATGTTTCTATACTGTGGGCCACCCCCGTGTATAACACCTTACAGGTGGGCCACGCCAATTTTTTCTTTTGCAATGTAGGTATTTGCTGCTGTATGAGTTCCAGTAGTGCCCCCTCCAACCTACCCGCACTGAGGGCTCTACTAATAGGGAATCATTCGACCTCCATCTATATGGCCTAGGGAGGGAAGGTCTAGGCTCCCACAGCAACTGAATGGGAGAGTGATCTGAATAAATTCTAGCCCCTGTTGTCACCTCCGTAATCTCCCCGATCACTTCCCTGTTTACCAAAAAGAAGTCAGTTCGGGATTGGCTCTTATGAGCTGCCGAATAGAATGTCCTAGTCCTACCTCCTTCTGAGTACATCTTAATTGGATCTACCAATGCCATAGTCTCCAGCAATCTATTTAAGGCAATCTGAGCCTTGGACAAAGGCCCCTTAGACGGTGGAATTCTAACCTTGTGGTTACTAAGGCAAGTTTTCCAATTACCCACCAAAATTAGTGAATGTGATGGGAGATCCGCTATATCCCTTTCTACAGAGGCAAAGAACCCAGGATCCGGAGGTGTTGGCCCATAAATAGAGGCCACCGAAATTGCCTTGCCCAGCAGTGAGCCCGTGATATATATCCCTCTATTGTCTTCCCTTGCATTCACTCGCACCACCTCATATGGGCATGATTTCATTATTATCACCATCCCTCCTGAGGCTCTTTCCCTACCTGTCCCGTATACTTGCCCCACCCATCGTTTCTTAAGCCCATTCAATTCTTCCATCAGCAAATGTGTCTCCTGCAAAGCAGCAATATGAGCCCCCGTTTGCTCAATATGCCTCAAGATCAACATTCTCTTACGTCTACCCCTGCGTCCCTTAACATTCCAAGAGATTATTTTAACACTTGACATTAGAAAATATCAAAAATACTTTAGTTAAGCCAACACTCTTCATCTGCTCCAGGTCTGTTTTCATCTTGCTCCCATATTGGTCTCTCTTCCCCCCCCACCACCACAATCCCGATCCATAGATAGTCCACCTACCAAATATCGAGTCATGGATGAACCCGTTCCTGTGCCCCCCCCCCCACCCTTGTCTTAGTAATTCCAAGACCATTGCAAGAGACCCCCAAAACAACTAATGCTTAGTAGCCTTCCTTTTCCTTATATCCTCATTTCCTCATTCCCTGTGCTACCCCACCCATACAGTACACCATACCCACAACAATTCAAAACTGCCCCAGTCCCTGCCTCATAAGATAGATCAGCATCGTCCACACTCCTGCCTCCTAGTGACCTAATAAACCTAAGTGACTATCCCTTTCCTATCTCCCACTCTCCATAAATAGTCCCTCATACACCCTAGAGGGGCCGCTAAAGGACTCCCAGTCCCAGGTTTTCCTCATTATTGTTCACCAATAAATCTGCCCCAGAGACTGTACCGCAAAGTGCCATTTACTTTGCTTTACATAAAGATGGAGTATTACATCGCACAACTCAGAGTTGGTGTCCTCTAGAGTCACTGATACTATTTACTCCATATACAATGGGATATATTCTGCCAACACCTTGTTACCAGTCCCACAGGAGCGCCCCCGTCTCCACAAGCCGCATTCACTTAAGAAACGGCGCAAGCCTAGTAAGTCCCACTCTCGCTTCAGCCAGTTCCCAAACTACAAAAGTGAGAACCAACCGTGTCCACCTTACCATCCTAATCTCTACAACCCCCCCACCCATCACTACTTCGCTCCCCACCCTTCTACTCCCTCATCACAGCATTAAGCTCTCTTGCTTTAAACACTATCGCTTACCCCCCCAAAAAAAAAAATGTCTGCAATAATAATTCCTGTCCTAACCTCTACGGGTTGGTTCTTCTACAAATACTCACCTCTGCTGATGCCCTTCTAGTTCTTTTATCTCCACGCCCTTAACACCCAGCCCCATTCCTCTTAGCAGTAATTGAACATCCGCTCTAGAAGCACCAAATCAGAACAGCTAATTCCCCCATCCCAAGATGGGTCCTCTACCCCCAAAACCTCTATAGACCCTCTAAATCCATCATTTATAACATTAAACTGATGACCAAAAGTAACATGCATAACTTTATGAACTTTAAGCTCCTTGCAGCTTCCCCAGTCCCAGTCCTTTAGATTAGCACAATCTCCTTCTCTTCAGGACGTGTTCAAGTTGTGGACTTGAATAGTTCAGGGAGTTCCAATCGTAACCCCTCTAGCGATTCTGTTGCAGTTAGGAACCTCTTCTCCCCTGATTGCAGCCACACCACCAGAGTTGCTGGGTATTGCAGGCGGAACTTAATTCCAGCCAAATACAACTTCTTCTTAATTTCCAAGTATTCTTTCTGTTTCTCTCTGACTGCAGGCGTTTGATCTTGGAGTAGCCAGAGTGAGGCACCATTCCACTGGAGCGTCTTCTTTTGCCTAGCAGCAAGCAATACATGAGATTTCTCCTTGTAGTTAAGAAAACGCATAATTATCACTCGGGGTCTGGCTCCAGGAGATGGCATCTCCCTTAATGCCCGATAAGCTCTCTCTAAGTTATACACCTCACCAAATGGAGTAGGGCCCAACAGCTTAAGGAACAGATCCTGTAAAAATACAACACAATCTGGCCCTTCAGCCCTCTCTGGTAGTCCCGTAATAATCAAATTATTCTGCCTGTTTCTTGACTCTTGATCCTCTCTCTATTCTTTCCTCCAGCTTCTTAACCTGCTTTCTGACCGTCACCAATTCCTGTTCCATCACTGATGCCCTCCTTTCTTGCGAGGAGATCCGAGCCTCCGCGTCACCCATCCTTTGAGCAAGTGAATGTAACACTGGTTTTATTGCTGCAAAATCTCACAAGTCCCTGCAGCAGTACTTTAATATCTTGGATGTCCACAGTGGTCGAACCCGAACTCCCTTCTTTTCCGGACTCGTCGTCCTGGTCAGTTGAAGTAGGGGAGTGGGGCTTAAGCCTTTTGGTAGCTGGGGTTCTCGCCACTAGGGGCTCAACAGCTTCAACATCCATCCCACTGCTTGTAATCGACCTAGTCTCACGGCCAAAGGCTCGCTGTCTGCAGGATTGCCTCGGTTCTTTTTCTCACAGACTTTCCGCGCAATCCATGTTTGTCAAGCCCACAGCACACCTCAGCTCAACTAGAGCTATTTTAAATCGAAGTGAACCGGTCTCGGAGTTTTTAATGCCTTTGATTTAAAGCAGGGCATCGGAGCAGCACAGGAGATGTCTGAACGGATTCAGCTCATCACGTGGTCCGTTTCCTCAGAGGTTCTGCAAAACTGCCGAGGAACCGGGCAATCAGCTGTTATTTCTGTTATCTTTGTTTATTTTTACTAAAAAGAACTTAAGCTGGCCCATTCCTCAGTTGTTTCTGGGTTTGCAGTTAATTTCTGTCAGGTTACAGTTTTTTTTTCCCCGTCTGGGAACCGACCACTACCCTCTGTGGCCTGACAGAAACCGTATTTGCCTTCTTAAGTTCTTATTTGTCTCCTTTTCTTAAGAGTGGTGGTTATATCCGATAAGCAAAAAAGGAAACTGGGCCTACCGGTTTTAAAAATTGTGTCACGTGTGGGGAGGTGTTCATGAAAGTAGATAAGCACGATTTATGCTCATTTTGTTTAGGCTCCTCTCACTTTGAGGCTGATTGAGATTTACAAGACCTTCTCGGCTAAAAATATGGAAAAATGTTTAGAACGTTTCAAAAAAAAAAAAAACACTCCTTTGGTTCCGAGTGATCTGAAAGTGGATCAACCGATCCCTTCTTCTAAAAAAAAAAAAAAAAAAAAAAAAACAAAGTCTAAAGATCCGAACTGCTCACCTCTGACAAAGAGAGTCTGCTAAGCCTGAGAGATCTGGGGAACTGACTGGAGACCCAGTTCCGGCTAAGAACAGACACAAACAGAAACACACCGAACTTCCTGCTGAAAAAGTAAAGGAGCTCCTGGTGACCAAATCTGCCATGCCTATGGCCGAAGCAGTGGCTCAGGCGTTACAGGTGTTAGAAGCCTTGCAGACTACAACTGCCCAAGGTCTCTTGCCAGCTCCAGTGCAACCGGTACCGGCAAATCCATTGGGTACAGTGTTGGTTTGTTCAACGGTTCTGTGCTCGGTTTCATTAGTCCAGGACCCCTTGTGTGAGGAGGAAGATGATGAGGAGAAGCAGATAGAACCGGAGGATCTTACTTCGAGTGGGAGCTCTTGCAGCAGGCTATAACAATAAGGACTGTGCCGCAGGCACTAGGACCCTCCAGTGAAAACTTCAGCCAGCAGTACACAGCAGGGACCGCCCCGCCCGGCCGGTGTGGGTACAATAGAAGCGGACCCAGCTCCACTCATTTTTTTCCCTGCCATGTCCATGCGTGAACAAGGAAGAACAGCTTCTGCTTGCAGTTCAGCAAAGACTCTTCAATCAAGGAAAAAACCCACGTTTTAAACCATTTTTTTGACGTTTTTTCTTCGATTCTATACCGACATCAGACCGCTGTCCGACTTTTAACCGTTTTCGACTTTCTTTTTCTTCTGGTTTCCGATGTCAGGCCGTTCCTCGACGGTTTTTGTGAAGACCAGATGTCTTCTCAGGCGTCGGCCTTGCTGGAACACCTGAATAAGTGTGAGTGTGGGAGGAAGATCCCGGCCAAGGACGGCCATCGCCGCTGTGTCTTTTGCCTAGGCCCGGACCACGACACCATGAACTGCTCCTCTTGCCAGGCCTTCACCAGCAGACCCGCATCTGCCGCCTTAAGGCCCTGAAAGCCTTTCTATTGGAGCAGAAAATGGATCTGCACTCCTTGGAGGGGAAACGGAAAGAGAAGAAATGGCACAGCAAAGAGCATAGTCGGTCCCGCTCTCACTCGCGGCCCTCTCCAAAGAAGGCCTGTCACTTTGTATCAGGAGAGCACCCCAAATCCGCTCAGGCCAAGGCAGGCCCTTCGGGGGAGAAGCTGGCTAAGCCTCAAGGTGACCCGCTAAGGGTCAGCCAGCCAGGAGGTGCATGCTTCGGCCCCACCTCTCAAGGCACCGGCGCCGCCTGCTAAAGGCACGCCTCCGGAGCCCAAGGACTCTCTGGTGCCCCCCGGTGGCACCCTGTCGTCTGTACCTACACTGACACCGGTTGAAGGGGCGAAAGCAAGGGATTGGCTGTGGAAGAGCCGACGTCCCCGTCGCCCAAGTCCTCCTCCCTCCTGGGAACCCAGGAGGGCTCTCCTTCGTGCCTCGACATCCTGGATGCTTCCTTTCTGAGCCGGGCAGCAGAGATTTTCATGAAGGACGAACTCCAGGAACTGTTTTCCTTGTGGTGGGGGCAGGTCCACAAGCTGCCCCCCCCCCCCTTCCCCAACCATCGCCGGCCCAGATACCAGTACCGGACCCAGCGGAAAAAACCCAGCCGGGAGATGAGCCTTCCCCACGGAAGTTGCCGGAGCGCCCGCCTACGCCTCCCTCTACGGCTTGTTCCCACACCAGGTCCGGAGACCACCGACGATGCTCCAGGGACTCTGGTGACCGTCGTTGGTCCAGGTCACGGTCTAGGAGCTTTTCTCGGTCCTCTTGGCAAGAACGCTCCCAACGTCAGTCCCCTAGCTACCGACGACAGCGGGAGTCTGGTCGCACGGAAAGGTCAGACTATTCAAAATCCTATAGTCGATCTTCCTCATCATCGTCTTCCTCGACTTCCTCTCTGTCTGCAGCGCTCCCTGGGAGAGAATTACCAGCCTCGCTCGCCTCCAGACGATCCTACCTTTGTGGACATGATGAGGCACCTCCAGGCCTCCAACGAGTGGGAGACAGAGGACCTGGACCCGGAATGCCGGAGGCTAGCAAAGTACCCGAGGCAAAAGGGGCCTAAACCTTTGGTAGTCCCTCCTTTGGTGGATACGTTCCAGGACCTCACTAGAACTACCTGGAAACATCCGGCTTCAGTCCTGGCTGTTCCGAAGAAGTCGAATAGGCTGTTCAAGGCCCCGAGGGCAGAAGCTTTCCTCGCTGAACACCCTCAGGTGGACTCCTCGGTGATCACGGCTGCCCATGATAAGTCCAGGCAGCTGAAGCACCTCAGCTCTCAGCCTCCTTACCTAGTCTCTCGCTGTTTGGACCAGGTGGGCAAGAAGGTGTATGCTGCTTCCACCTGTTCCATATCTGTTCCCCCAACTTCTTAACGCATATGGTCCAGTACCAGAATTGCGCTTTGGGAGAGGGGACAAGAGCTGCTGAAGGTCCTTCCAGACTCTGCCCAGAAGACAGAGCTACTGGACGTCCTACAATCGGGCTCAGACGTAGGCTCCCATATCCTGAGAGCCTCGTATGACACGGCAGATACGGCAGCCGCTTCGGGGTGTGCCTGCGCCACGCCTGGTTGAGAGTCTCCAGCTTTCACCAGGATCTGCAGGCCGGTATCAAGGATTTGCCCTTCCAGGGTAAGGTGCTGTTTGGGCAAGAGACGGAAGCCTTGATTTTTCGTCTCCAGGAGTCTGGCAAGTCTGTCTGGCCGGTCCGCCAGATGTACTGCGGTGACCAGCGAAGACATCGAAAACGTCCTTTTCATAAGTCCTCAGGCGGTCAAGGTCATGCCCGTAGCAACCAGCAGGGGCAGAGAGGAGGCTTTCACAGGAGATCCGGGAACCAGCAGCCTGGTGGATCTCCTGTCCACGGGCCCAGGTCCTCCCAGGCCTCTCTGTCTACACCCGGCTCAGCCCAGTGACTCCCTTCCGCCCCCTCCCTTACCCGGGAAGATCCAAGGAAGCCAGTTGGGGGCCGCTTCTCCCTTCATTTCGAAGGGTGGAAGTCATTAACTGCGGACCAATGGGTCTTAGACATCATCAGGAGGGGACACACGCTGGAGTTCACGGAGTTCCCCCGAACGCTCCACCAAAGCTCTCCCGTTATCCTCCTTCTCACATCCCACTAATAGAAGGAGAGATCCAGACCCTCTTGCAAAAAAGGGCAATAGAGATGGTCCCCTTGCAGCATCGAGAACAGGGGTTTTATTCACACTTTTTCCTGGTTCAAAAAAAGACACAGGGCCTTCGTCCCATTCTGGACCTCAGCCCTCTAAATCTCTTTATGGAGTACAAAAGTTTCAGGATGGTGACCCTCCAAGGATTTCTTCCTCTGCTGCACCAAGGAGACTGGCTCTGCTCCCTAGACATGCAAGATGCGTACGTGCACATCAGGGTCTATCCTCCCCACCGGAAGTTTCTGAGGTTCCACTTCCAAGGGGAGCACTACCAGTTTCCAGTGCTTCCGTTCAGCCTCTCTTCCGCTCCGCGAGTCTTCACCAAATGCTTAACAGTGGTGGCTGCGGCTTTAAGGCGCATGGGGCACTACGTGTTCCCCTACCTCGACGATTAGCTGCTTAGGGCCCCGTCGAGGGTAGGCCTTCTTCGTGCCCTAGAAGACACCTGTACTCTGTTCTGAGGGCTGGGGATCACACACAGATCTCTGCGAAAATCGTCCCAGGAGCCAGTCGGCTAAATCTTCATCGGAGTGGTCGTGGATTCCATCCAGGGCATGGCCTTCCTCCCTCAGGACAGGGGAGATTGCAGAATGGATCTCAATAACTCCTCGAGTTGCAGCTCGGAACTTCCTCATGCTACTGGGGCACATGGTGGTGGCCATCCCTGTCACTCCCTTGGCCCGCCTTCACATTAGGGTCCCACAGTGGATGCTCAGGGTGCAGTGGGACCAAGGCTACGACTGTCTAAACTCCCCGGTCAAGATCTCTGGGCCAGTCAGGAGAACTTTGCTTTGGTGGATGGACCCCAGGAATTTAGAGAAAGGGGTCAGCTTTCGTCTGGAGCCACCAGGTCAGACCCTGACAACGGATGCATTGGGCCTGGGGTGGGGGGGCGCACCTGGGTGCTCGTCGAACGCAAGGGTTTGGTCACCCGAGGAGTGGTCCCTTCATATCAATGTACTGGAAATGTGAGCGGTTCTCTACGGCTTACAGGCCTTTCAGGAGGACCTGGTGCCAGGCTCTCTTCTGGTTCAGACAGACAACATGGCGGTCGTCTTCAACATCAGCAAGCAAGGAGGTACTCATTCGTACCCCCTTTGCAGAGAGGCAATGAGAGTCTGGTACTGGGCGCTGGAGCGGGGCATTCTGCTGTCCGCAGTGCACGTTCCAGGCGTCCTCAACGATCTGGCTGATAACCTCAGCAGGTCATGATCCAGAGCGCACGAGTGGGAGCTGCTACATTCCGTAGCAGACCAGCTCTTCCACAGGTGGGGTCTTCCAGAGCTGGACCTCTCTGCGGCACCATGCAACGCCAAACTGCCAATGTTCTGCTCGTGAGAGCACGCGCCTGGAGTTTTCTGGCCAGATGCGTTATCCCTTTGCTGGGCAGGGAGGTTTCTCTATGCCTTTCCGCCCTTCCCTCTCATTCAGAGAGTGCTGCTCAAGTTACAGGCAGAAGGGGCCGAATGATCCTCGTATCCCCCAGATGACCTCGGCAGATTTGGTTCCCACTCCTGCAGCGGTTATCAACGGAACCTCCAATTCGGCTGCCCATATGCTCGCAGTTACTGTCCCAGGACCAAGGGTCGCTGGTCCACCTGGACCTTCGGTCCTTACACCAACATGATTGGCTCCTTCAGACGTAGCTATGGGGTTTCCCTGTAAGTGGCGGCAGTCTTAGCTTTGGCGAGAAAGCCCTCTACCCGCTCCGCCTATGCTATGAAGTGGAAGTGTTTTTTTCTTTGGGCATTGTCACAGTGTTTGGATCCTGTTACCTGCCCAGTAAACTCAGCATTGCAGTATCTCCTCTCCTTGTATCAAAAGGGCCTGAGTTACTCCTCTATCAAGGTGCATATGTGGGCTATCTCCGCCTATCATGCTCTCGTTGGAGATGGGGCATTGGTGCAATTGGATGTCGCCCGCACCTTTCTTAGAGGAATTCTGCATATGAGACCTCCCATCTGGGACCTCCTTTTTGTGTTGGAGGAACTCACCATCCCTCCTTTTGAACCGGCAGTGGTTTGTGAGCTGTTACTTTTCTTGGAAGGTTTGGTTTTTAGTTGCTGTTACCTCAGCTCGAAGGGTTTCCAAGCTTCAGGCTCTGATGTGTAAAGAGCCGTATTTAGTTTTCCACAGGGAAAGGGTTTCCCTCGGAATGAATCCTACGTTTCTTCCGAAAGTGGTCTCAGAGTTGACCCTCAACCAGTCGGTTGACCTTTCTGTTTATTTTCCTTCCCCTTCCAATAGAGGGGAGACGCTCTTCCACACACTGGATGTCCATAGGACTTTGAGGTGTTACCTCAAGAGGATGGCTATGCACCGTCAATCGGAGCAACTTTTTGTGGCCTTTGCACCACAGTGCTTGGGTCGACCGGTGACCAAGCAGACTATCTTGAAGTGGGTAGTTCACTGCATCTCATTTTGTTACGAGAAACACAATAAGCCCCTACCGGGCCCGGTAAGGAGTCACTCCACCAGAGGAGTGTCTGCTTCATTCACCGCCCTGAGAAATGTCTCTCTAAGGGACATTTGTGTGGCCGCCACCTGGAACTCTGTGTGTACCTTCGTCAAGCATTACAGCTTGGATATCGTCTCCAGACGCCGAGCTGACTTCGGCCTAGCTGTTTTGCAAGGGCGTCTGTCCTGAGGCCTCTGGAGTCAGCATATTCCATTTCCCGGGGTCGTCTACCTCTTTGGTGTGGGACTGCTTGGTACTCAGTCCTTATTGTTATAGCCTGCTGCAAGAGCTCCCACTCGAAGTAAGATAGTACAGTTATGTAAGAACTTACTGTAACAGTAGCTCTTTGAGAGGAGCTCTTGCAGCAGGCGTTACTTCCCACCCACCTTCCCCTGTGAGGTGTGCAGATCCATCTACATTTACATCTCCATTTTATCTTCTACAGTCGCTTCGTCTCCTTCTCTTGTCAGGCCTTGTTCTGGGCCTTGGCGGGAGAACTGAGGTGGAGCTGGGTCCGCCCCCTTTAGTACCCAGACTGACGTCGGGGGCGGTCCCTGCTGTGTACTGCTGGCTGAAGTTTTCACCGGAGGGTCCTAGTGCCTGCAGCATAGTCCTTATTGTTATAGCCTGCTGCAAGAGCTCCTCTCGAAGATCTACTGTTACGGTAAGTTCTTACGTAACTGTACTTTTCTCCAGATTATGGGTTTGATTCCCCTCCTAGACTACCAGAGGATTTTTCCTCCCACTACAGCTTTGTTAAGCAGATGTTTGAAACCCTTGACCTTTCCACAAATGAGATGAGGAGGAGGCCGCAGAATTTCTAGACATGATGGGCCTGGCACCCACCAAGAGACTGTTGCTTCCTAGCAACAAATCTCTAAAGAAACAAGTCTTGGAAGTGTTGGAAACACCTAATTCTGTGTCTCCCATGGATAAAAAAGCTGACAAGAAATATCAGCTGGACAGATCAGGGGCTGAGTTTTTTTCTCACCCTGATCATGAAGGGGGTAGTACAAGTTGCAGCTTGTGACAAGGCCTGCGTACCCATCGCATCACATCCACCTGAGAATGATTCAGGGAAAATTGACAACATGGCAAATAAAAGCTATTTAGCTTCTTCTTTGGCCATTAGGCAGGTGAACTATGTGGCCTATGCTGCTCAGTTTTAAAAAAACTTGTGGAACTCTGTCATGGCCATGGTGAATAAGGCACCCGCAGGATTGGCTGCTGATCTGGCAGAAACAAACAGGTGTGAGCTGGAGGGCACAAAATCTTAGTTTCATATGGCAGTAGATGCCAGTGACACTGCTACAAGATGGATGTCACTTACAGTGGATCTGAGGAGGTTTGCTTGACTGAGAACTACAGACCTCTTTCAGGATACCTAAATGAAAGCCATGGATTTCCCATGTGAAAATAATTCCCTGTGTGGTGACAAAACAGAGGCATACATGAAGAAGGTGGATGAATACAAAACCGCCTCCAAGAACAGTGCCACAGAGGAGAAGGCTTCCACCTCCTATAGGCCACAGGGAAGAGGAGGTAGATGTAGGTCAGCCTATAACAGCCCTTTTTTCTAGGCCCAAGGCACCCCTATTAGCAACAGAGAGGATGCTTTAGGGAAAGAAGGAGCTGTAGGTGTGGGGATCAGACCCACACAGGCTACAGCCCAATCAAAATAGACTCCCTGATGTGTTAGTCACCTCTGCACTACCAGCAGGGGGCAGGATGATTCAATACTTCCAGACTTGGAAGACCATTACCACAGACAACTGGATCCTGGAGGTAGAAAGTCGATACCTAGCCTTCCGCTTCAAATCTTTCCCCAAGCTAAGGTCAGAGCTTTTCAGACCAGTATCCCCCACAGAAAGGGCACTCCTGGAGACAGAAGTGTCCAGCCTGCTGGTAGGAAATGCAGTGGAGCCAGTTCCCTTCTCCCAAAGGGGGAAAGGGTTCCACCCAAGATACTTCCTAACCTTAAAGAAAAATGGTGAGTGACAACCCATTTTAGGTCCAAGAGCTCTGAACAAGCACTTGGCAAAGCCAAAGTTCAGAATGGTGACCTTGGCAATAATCCTTTCCACTCTTCAGCAAGGAGACTGGCTGGCATCACTGGATCTGAAAGATGCCTACTTTCACATACCCATCAGGGAATCTCTCAGAAAATACCTCCGCTTCAGACTACCTTCAGGACATTATCAGTTTGTCATGAGAGCAGAGGTTAGGCCGAATGGCAGGGCTGCATTCACAAAGTGCTTGACAGTGATGGAGGCATACCTAAGATGGCAGGGCATCACTATGTCCCCCTACCTGGACTGGCTAGTCATGGGGCAATTACCACAGCAAGTAAAAGATGCTCTCAAGTTCACCCAGGATTCCATAGAGCCATTGGGATTCCTGATCAGTGTCCACAAATCTGTACTTAAAGCTGTTCAGGTACTAAATTTCATTGGGGTAGAGTTGAACACCCCGCAAGGGACTGCCTTCTTCCCTCGGAACAGAATAGACAGTATCCTGCAAATTGTAGGATTATTTGGCCTCAACAAGCCAAGGCCAGCAGGGCACTTCTAAAGTTGCTGGGACAAATGGCGGCAGCAACAGGAACAATCCAGGGTTGAAGATTTTAGTTGAGAGACATTCAGTTTCTCCTCAGGGCGTACTGGTGCCAAAGGAGGGATTCTCTCACAAAGCTGGCGGCAATATCAAGGACATTGTCCCAGACTCTGCAATGATGGCAAGACAGAAGCAGCCTCAGTGAGGGGTCCCATTCAAGGAGGAGTCCCCCACGTTGGTACTTAACAACAGATGCTTCCCTCCTAAGGTAAGGGGCACATCTGGAAGAGCATACAGTCCATGGCACTTGGTCCCCTGCAGAGTCATTCTTGCTCATAAACCTGTTAGAGCACAGGGCAGTGTTTCTAACCTTGCAGTCTTTATTTTCCCTGGTAAAGGACAAGGTTGTACAGGTCAGGGTGGACAATACCACTACAATGTACTATATCAACAAGCAAGGAGGGACAAGGTCCAACCTGCTATGTACAGAGGCAATGAAAATATGGAGCCTTGCGTACTCCTTACAGGTGTCCCTGTTAGCCATCCATCACCCAGGGAAGGACAATACCCGACAGATGCACTCTGCAGAATCAACCAAAACCACCACGAGTAATCTCTCAACAGACAGATACTATAAGTAGTGTTTCGAAGGTGAGGTACCCCAGACATATACTTCTTCGCCTCAGAAGAGAACAGTCAGTTACCCCAGTTCTGCTGCACGCCACCAGCAAAGGGCACAGTGCCCTTGGATGCATTGGTGCTGGACTGGTCCATTTCCTCAGTCGCTCAGGGTCTTGATCAAACTCAGATCCCAACCGGCTACAATGATTTGGATATTTCCAGATTGGGCCAGGCAGCCGTGGTGCTCACTATTGCCGTCCCTGTTAGTAGCGCAACCCATACACCTCCCTCAGAGGCACAATCTCCTGACCTCTTTGCAGGGGAGGATTCTGCACCTGAATCTCAGATCTCTCAGACTTGGCTCATGGCTCTTGAAGAATTAGAATATGCTGACCTACACTTCTCTGAACGTGCCCTTAGAATTCTTGGGGGCTCCAGGAAACCCTCAACCAAGAAAACCTATGGTTCTAAATGGAAGAGGTTTCTATATGGTGTAGTATTAAGAGCATTGTACCTTCCCAGGAAGGGTTGCCAGTCCTACTGGACTACCCCACCCACCTACATTCTATGGGCCTACAGCCCATCACCCTTAAGGTCCACCTGGCATCAATCTCTGTCTGTCTCTCAGTGGCAAGGGTTACTCTCTGGCTGGTAACCCTATTCTGAAAAAATTCTTCAAGGGATTAGCTCATTTGCACCCTCCCCAGAGGGAGCTAGTGCCATCTTTGGATCTCATTGTCTGTATTGCCAAGCTCTTGGAGACCCCATTCGCGCCCATGGTTATGGCACATCTAAAGTTTGTAACTTGGAGAGCCATCTTCCTGGTGGCTGTTACCTTAGCCAGACGGATTATTGAGCTACAAGCCCTGTGTATAGAGAGAAACTACATTTCCATCCACAGGGATAAAGTGGCCTTCAGGACTAACAGGAAATTCCTTCCGAAAGTAGTCTCTGATTTCTACCTGAACCAATCACTTTGCGAGTCTTCTTCACTGAGCACTCTAGTTCAGGGGAATGCAGCCTGTATAACCTGGATGTCAAGAGATCTCTCAGTTGTTGTCTTAAGCACACCAAGGCCCGCAGGCGGAACTGACGGCATGTTCCTAACCTATTGAGATGTGGGAAAAGGAAAACCAGCTTCTAAATGAACCATTTCACATTGGATAGTAGCATGTATCCAGTTCTGGTACAATAAAACTGGTAAGGAGCCCCCAGTAGGCCTGAGGGCACATTCCACAAGGGGGTAAGATGCTACAGTAGCAGCTGCCAGGGATATTCCCCTTTTGGAAATCTGTAAAGCAGCTACATGGCGGTACGCACCTTTACAAAGCACCACAGTCTGGACACCCAGTCCAGAAGTGATTCCAGGTTTGGCAGAACAGTGCTGCAGAGCTGGTTTCCTAAATAAGGTTCTGTGCCCTCTTCCAAATATACTGCTTTGTAGTCTGCTACAGTTAAATCATATTGAAGAATTCCTGGGGTCAGAAGAAAAAATTACTCGCTGCAGTAATCTTGTTTCTTCCAAGGTATTCTTCAATAGGATTAACTCTCTCAACCTACCTCCCCTTCTAGAACCAGTTGGCCTCTGCATCACAGCTGGATTCTCTGGTTAGGATTATTATATTCTGGTTAGGTTTAAGTTTTAAAACCAGATGGCTTACTGTTTCCTCTTGTTGGTCCTATCTGACATTAATGGGACACGTTAAAAGGGGATTTGTTATTGAATTGTTACCATTATTAAGGTTAAAGAATAGCTTAGGGAGTCTTACTCTGCAGACTTCAGTGATTCTGAGCATTCTAGAATGCAGCAGTTGGTAAGAGCAGCAGTTTGAATGGTGGCACGAGCCAATGGATGTTCCATCATTTGCTCAAGTTCAGTTTCTCTCCAAGACAGTTCAACACAGGAGGCTGAGTGCTGTAGTTAATCATATTGAAGAATACCTTGGAAGAAACAAGATTACTATGGTGAGGAATTTTTTCTTCCCAAAATATATTGCAGCACAGCCCCACAGGCTGGTAGGCGGGATGAATTCCTTAAAATGAATAAAACCAGTAGTAGAAGCTGAAGCAGTATATGTTTGAGCAAAGAATTCAGAAACCATGACAGTCTCCCTCTGCCTCTCTGCAGTCTTTTGGGCAACAGAGGCTTTTTCCCATGAAGTAAAGACTGCCTCCTGGCACAGTAACTTTATGTGAAGAACAAGCATAGACCCTTATGACAGAAAAGAGGGGCAAACTGCCAGGGTTCATTAAATGTTCTCAGTATACACTGCAGCAGCTAAGATGGTTAAACCCCACCCCCATTTAAAAAAAAAAAGGGCAGATCAGACATACTCTGTAAATCTGAAAGTAATTGTGGTTAAAAATCGTCTTTCTCCCTAGCAGCATTTAGAATTGCATCCAACACAAAACCCACCCCTTCCATGCAGCATGCCCCCCCCCCCGAGGCAGGAAAAAAAAATATGCAGGGCTTTACGTCATTTCTTTGTACTTTTATGCAATGATTTCACTGCATATTGCGGGGCACGGAACTAAATTTTTTCACAAACCGATGCCTAGCACCATAATGATTAGTTGCGTTATTTTTTTTAATCACTAGAAATAAAGGGCACAACACTTTTGAGCTACTTGGAGTAAACCTCCATTTCTAGGGGCGTGGACATGTTCTATTTACACTGTCTGGCAGGTACCTTGCTTCTTTAAGATGGGCCAGAAAGTCTTCAAGCTGGCTCCTCCCACCCACCCAGGTGATGAAAAACTCGGCTTCGCCCCATGACACCGGATCTTCCTTACCGCTTGGAGGCATCAGTTTCCCTCCTTAGCGCCCTCGCCGAGTTTTGCAGGCCCTGCCTCTAAAAACTTCGATTTTTTTCCTAAACTTACCTTGAAACTCATTCGAGTTCAGTTCGTCATCCTCTTCCCTTGTGGCTGCGATGGAGGACAAGACCATCCCCGGGTTCTGCGGTGCCGCTTTCTTGAGCAGAAGATGTAGCGCACCGACCCCCGCCTGCGTCGTTTATTGCTTGGGCGACTCACGCATCCGCAGGCTTGTGAGATGTCTGTCCTTTTCTCCGTCTGTGCTCGAAGACCTCACTGCCCGACTCCAGCTGGGGCTACTGGAGAAACGGTACCCGCCGGTCAAATCGAAGGAGGCCTGTTGGGTGGTGTCTGCGGCGGCGGGCTCTGTGGAACTGGAACAGCTTGAACAGCTCATGGCCCTTGAGGAGGAGGCGGCCTAGGCCATGGCAAGCTCCTTTTTGGCTATGGCCTTTATTCTGCTCCAGCTGGGCTCTTCTTACACAGCTTCCTTTTGGGAGCTGTGCCAGTCCCTCTTGACTAAAGGGGAGGGGCTTTCTGGGCCTCACACCCCTCAGTCCCAGAAGAAGGATCCTAAAAAAGGTAAGACCCACAGTCGACGCTCTTGGGAGTGGGAGAGATCTTGTTCTCCAGACCGTCTGCTCTTGACTTTGGTCGATGATGTGGCCTGGGCCGGTGGTTTCATGGTGTCCCCATTAGACCAGCCGGCTGAGACGCCTGTTGATGCGGCAGAGATGTTTCTTGAGCCGGCCGACTGGTTGTTGACCGAGGAGGTCAACAACTCTCTCTCTCTCTCTCTGACACTGGTACTTCCAGTGCCTTCCGAGGACTTGCCTCAGACCATTGAGCCGAAGTCCCTAGCCCAGGACCCTGAACCAGAGGGGCAGCAGTTTCCCCCGCTCCTTTTTCGACCCGCCGCCGGCACGGTCAAGGTCTTAATCCTCTTCATCAGGGAAATCCTGCTGACATCCGCAGTCTCCATCGCGGAAAGCGGAGCCGCTGCTCTTCTTCTCATCCTCCTTGGCTGAGGCGAGGCTCTGGCGCAAGTTGCGTTGATGCTATGAGGATCTAATGTGGCAACAGCTCCTTTTGGCCGACAGCAAGCCGACACCGGCTTCCACAATGGCATTTAAGTGGCTGTTGACCGAACGGCTGAAGCAGACTCGCGCTGCCAGTTCCCCGGTCGAGGACCTGGTTCTGGCCCAAACTGGCTGCCCCGCCCATTGTGGTGGAACCACTGCCTCCCCAGCCGAAGAATGGGGTGCTGACCAAGGATTCTCGTCAGCTAAAGGTTTGGCACTTCGATTGTCTTGTCACTCTCACCCTCGGCGAGTGGAGAGTGGCTCAGGTGGTCACCAGCTGTACGCGGACTCTTCGGAGTCTGAAGACTCCTTTCTGTATTCCCATCCAGTTGACCTGGAATCCTTGTGGGGGTAATTCTGTGGACAGGAGCCCCACCTCGTTCATCGGTATCCTTCTGCTCATTTGAGTCCACCGGGATGCCGCTCGAACCCGTGCAGAAACGGGCTAGATATCCCCTTACAGAGGTTCTGGACAAGGGGGACTACCCCCACGGAGGCTTTCCCCGTAGCCGAGGCCATTGTAGACCCAGCGTTAGAACTCTGGCAGCACTCAGCCTCCTGTCCAGCGCCATCAGCCAGGATGGTCTACAAGTACGTGGTCCCTACCGGCTCTCTGTCCGGCTTCTCGGAGCACCCCTTGGCCGAGGGGTTGGTGGCAGATTCTGTCTTCAGGTGTTCAGGCAACACAAAGGATGTGGACAAGGCCCCAGATAAGTCCAAGAAATTGGACTAATCTGGGAGAAAGGTGTACACTGCCGCCTCTTTGGGCCTTCGCCAGGCCAGCTCGGCTGTTATGATGGCACACTTCTCTCACGCCCTGTTGGGCTCCCTGGAAGAGATGCTCCCTCATCTCCCGGCCGACCTCCAGACCACGATCAAGCAGGTCCAGGATCAGGGAAGGGCAGTGGCAAAGCAGCAGCTCCAGACTGCTCTGGACATTGGAGACTCTTGTGCCCGTTTGGTAGCGGCCACAGTGGCCATGCGCCACAGGACTTGGTTGCGGATCTCGACCTTCACGGCAGACGCCCAACAAAAGTTCACAGATGTTCCCTTTCTGGGCACCGACCTGTTCAGGCCTGGTGTGGAGGGTCACCTCCAGCGCATTGAAAAATCCAATGCCACCCTAGATTCGGTCATGTCTGCACAGGACAAAGGCCGCCATCAGCAGCGTAAGCCCTTTCGTCCTTCCGCTCCTGAGGCAAGACCTGCCCAGCAGCCCTAAAAGCAGGACCAGCAGGCTCAAACTTGGCACCCTAGAGCCAAGTCTGTCACCTCCTCAGTCAGGAAGCCTGGAGAAAGGGACCCTGGCAGCTCCTTGGCCAGTTCCTTCTCCTCCAAGCCTTCCCTGTGACTGGTTCCGGGGTGCCCGGCCCCAACCTCATCTCACCTCCTCTGGGTCCCTCCGTGGGGGGGCCGACTCAGCCACTTCCTTTCCACCTGGTCTGCTGTCACCATGGACCACTGGGTGCTGGAAGTGGTCGGCTGGGGCCTGCCTCTAGAGTTCCAGCAGGACTCTCCCTTTCAAGCCCGCGCCCTGGGGGGGGGGGGGATACCAGGTCCGCAGCCTCCCAGTCAGCTCTCCGAGACATCGAACAGCTCCTCTGCAAGGGAGTAGTCGGCAAGGTTACGGATCCTCCTCCGTGCCCAGGGTTTGTTTCCAGTACTTCCTGGTTCCTAAACGGATGGGGGGTGGCACCCGATTCTCGATCTGCACGACCTGAACAAGTTCCTAAGGCCGCGCACCTTTCGGATCGTAACCCTGGCTCAGATAATACCATCCCTGGAGCAAGGCATGTGGTTCTGCTCCTTGGACCTCCAGAATGCGCTCTTTCACGTCCCAATCTGTCCGTCTCATCAGCGATTCCTCCACCTTCTGGTAGAGGGAACTCTGTACGAGTTCGGGGCCATGCCCTTCAGCCTCTCATCAGCTCCCAGGGTTTTCACCAAATGTACCGCAGTGGTGGCAGCATTCCTGCAGCGCCGAGGGGTCCAGGTCGACCCTTACCTGGATGACTGGCTGATAGCAGGTCCCTCCAGGTTGGAGGTAGAGCGGTCTAGAGGTCTGGCCCTCCAGGCTTGTTTACAGCTCGGCCTCCTCATCAATGGGACCAAGTTGGAACTCGTGCTCTCGCAGGTGATTCAGTTCATCGGGGCAGAGCTAGACTCCCTTCGAGCCAGAGCCCAGCTCCCGGATGACAGGGCCGAGGTCCTTTCCTCCTTTGCCCAGTCATTTCTGGTTGGGCAGTTGCGCCCTGCCTGGGACTTCCTGCGCCTTCTGGGTCTCATGGCGGCTTGCACCAGTGTGGTCAGTTTGGTCTGCTGGCATTGGAGCCCCCTGTAGTGGGGGCTGGCCCGCCAGTGGTCTCTGCACTCAGGTCATCTAGACCCGCCAGTCTCTGTGACCCAGGAGATGTGGGACGGCTGTAGTGGTGGCTCGTCTCAGCTCATCTGCGGGAGGGAATCTTGTTCGTCCGCCCCTAGCCAACGCCTCTCTGGGTTAGGGTACCCATCTGGGGAGCACAGAGCCCACGGACTCTGGTCCCCTCAGGAATTCCGATGCCACATCAACCTGCTGGAGCTCCGAGCGGTCCGGCTAGCCCTGACAGCCTTCACTCAGTTTATTCGTGGTCAAGTGGTCCAGGGCCAGATGGACAACACCACGACCATGTACTATCTCAACAGACCGGGCAGGACACACTCCCTGCCTTTGTGCAAGGAAGCTCTTCACATTTGGTCTCTCGTGCTCAGTCTGAAGGTGGATCTCCTAGCCATTCATGTGGCAGGAGCCTCAAACAGTCTGGGGGATGCATCTCAGGTGTGGTCTCTCCTGACTGAGATAGTACAAGACCTGTTCTAACACTGGGGCACACATCAGGTGGACCTATTCGCCTACCGGGAGAATGCCAAGCTGAGGTTGTAGCATGCCCGCCCCCCCTCAGCAGGGCTCGCTGCAGAGGGATGCCTTCTCGAGGCTGTGGACGCCGGGCCTCTTCTGCGGCCTTCCCTCCTCTGCCCTTGATCCACAAGGTGCTCCTCAAGATCAGGTGGGACAAGGCGCAGGTGATCCTGGTAGCCCCAGACTGACCGCACCAGTTCTGGTTTCCAGATCTTCTCAGCCTCAGCTTCAGGCTCCCAAGGCGGCTTCCAGCCTGCCTGGACCTGCCCTACATCAACGAGGGGAGGGTACCCCATCCGGACCGTCAATCCCTGCACCTGACTGCCTGGTTACTCAGCCACTAGAGTTCCAGACCTTGGTTCTTTCTGACGAGGTCCTCAATGTCGTTGAGGCGTCCTGCAAGGAGTCGACTAGAAAATGCTACGCCTTCAAATGGAAGAGATTCTCCATTTGGTGTCAGGGCAAGGGGTTGGACCCCTCGTCCTGTATGCTGACTGGCATTCTGGACTACCTGTGGTCCCTTTCCCAGCAGGGACTTTGGGCGACAGCCCTCAAGGTGCACCTGGCAGCCATCTCTGCTTACCGGGCACGAGCCGGCAGGCAGTCAGCAGCGCAGAGAAGGTGGTCTGGCGCCTTTTCAAGGGCCTAGATCACATATCCCGTCGGGTGCGTGATCCCCCACCTCCATGGGATTTACTGCTGGTATTGGCCAAGCTTATGGGCAAGCCATTCGAACCGATGCACAGGTGTGACATCTCTCACATGACGTGGAAGACCACCTTCTTGGTGGCTATCACATCAGACAGAAGGATTGAGGAGTCCAAGTGCTTTCCATCGAAGCTCCTTACCTGGTCTTCCACAAGGACAAGGTTGTCCTGCACCCCCACCCAAAATTTCTCCCGAAGGTGGTGTCGAAGTTTCACCTGAACCAGGTGTTGACTCTGCCGGTGTTCTACCCCAATCACACCTTGGAGGCCAAGTACAGGATGCATACTTTGGATCTGAGAAGAGTGCTGGCTTACTACAAAGAGCGTACGACGGAAGTTCGGGGAAGGGTTCGCCAGCTGTTAGTCACCTACACTGAATCCACACCTGGCAGACCTGCAGCAAAGCAGACGATTGGCAGGTGGATCACTTCCTGCATTGATATCTGCTATAGGTCGGTGGGTAAGGAACCTCTTGTAGGGCTTAGGGCTCATTCCACCCATCGTACCGCTGCGTCACTGGCTGCTTCTGGGGACATCCCTATCCAGGAAATCTGCAGGGCTGCTACCTGGAAGTCTGCATATGCCTTAATTTCCCATTTCCACATCAACCTTGAATTGCGCTGGGATGCTGGTTTTGGAACCTCAGTTCTCCAGTCACTGTTCCCTAAGTAGGGTGTGTGCACCTTGCCTCCCTCCTCCCGGAGAACTGCTAGGAATCTGCCAGACAGTGTGGCTAGAACAACATTTCAAACAACATGAAGTCTTGCTATATTATAGACATTAGCAGTTTGATTCAGCTCTAGAACTGCCCCAGAGTGAAATGGTTAAAACCATTCCAAAATAGAATTTTGGCACGAGAGCAGCTCTATCTGTGTCATTTCAAACTTGAACTGTCAGATTCTTTACTCCGCCTCAGTGAACAGTCGCTCCGGAGATTTCTCCTTCTGCTCGGTTCATTTCTCGGTTTAAAAGTGTTTTCTCAGTTGGATTTAACGAGAATAGTTTTATTTAACACTAAAACCGTTCAGTTCAAGCTCTATCTGTGGTAACCGTAGTAAATGAAGGTTTTGTCTGTGTGAAATTTGTGTTATCGGTTCGGTTTTGAACCGATCAGTGGGTTTAAACTCATTTAAAACTAAAAGTTACTATTTTAGAGTGCGGTTCCGGTTCTTATCGGTTCTAAAAGCGGTTTATTACGTTTTTCCAATACCCGTGACACGGTTAGGAACGATAAGGTGTCTTGCCTCACTGCCGTTAAAGGCAAGTTTTTGTTAGGCTGGCATTATGTCTGAGAAACCCAAAAGAAAAACCGGGCCACTGGGTTTCAACACTGTGATGTTTGTGGGGAAGTCTTTGCCAAGGCTGACCCACACACCACATGTGTTTATTGTCTGGGGTTTGACCACCTCCAGTCAGACTGCCAGGTATGTAAGAATTTCCCTGCAGCCACCCTGGAAAAAAGATTGGGCAGGCTCAGGGAACGAGAGGCCAAAAAGTCCGCTGACCCGGATGGCCAGCCCGGTTCGGTGCCAATCGAACCAGAGGGAGTGCCCTCTGACCAGGGCCAGACTTCCTCGGGCAAAAGAAAAGCTGGTTCTGAGGAACCAATTCCAGTAAAGAAAACAAGAAAATCAGCAGGTCTGGAGTCCAAAATTCCTTCTCCAACTGCTGCAGAGATAGCCAAAGCCATACAAATTGTCCAGTCACTGTCTCAGGGTCCGTCCGAACCACCACTATCTGGTAAAGGTCGGTTCGTCCGTCCCAGTGGTTCAGGATTATGATATTGAGAATTTTATGAACCAGAGGAGGGGAGGAGGATTATGAACAGTATGAATGTGGCTGGGAAGGTCTGGGTGTGCCCATTGAACCGGACATCTCCCCAGACAGACCTTTAGAATCTCCCTCTATGCTGTCTGAGTCCCCATCTCATTTTATGTTTTTTAAAAAGTTGCTGAAACCCTCCAGCTTCCTTTAGAAGAGGCTGTGGATGAGCAAGAGGAGCCTGATTTTGTAGAAATGATGGATATTCCAGAGTCTAGGAGATTGTCTATTCCTTTACATAAGTCTTTTAGGAAACAAACAATTAAAATTTTAAAAGCTCCTAATTCTGTGCCTCCTGTAGATAAAAGATGGACAGAAGGTATACATTGTCAGGCCCTGATACAGAATTCCTTTCTCAGCAATGCAGTCATGTTGGGTAGTTCAGGCTGCTGCCTGTGATAAAGCTAATATTCCTTGGCTTCACATCCTCCTGACAAGGATTCCAGGAAGATTGATGCCATGGCAAAAAACAGTATATGGCAGCCTCTCTGGGACTCAGGCAAGCAAATTATATGCTTATGTAGCTAGGTATCAGAAATCTAGATGGGATACTGTTATGCAATTGGCCAAGCAGGCCCATGGCCAGCTGGCTAGTGAACTAGAACAGGTGGCTGCTGATGGCATTGAAGCCTCTAAGGTTCAGTTTCATGCTGCTGTGGATGTTAATGATGTTTCCTCTAGGGTCATGGCCACATCTGTAGCTTTTCGTGAGGTTGGCCTGGCTCAGGTGTACTAGTTTGTCACAGGATACCCAGACTAAGGCTATGGATTTTCCTGTGGTGGGAATTCTCTGTTTGGAGAGCAGACAGAGAACTACATGAAGAAGATGGATGAATATAGGACTACTTACAAGAGTGCCCAGGCTAAGGGCGGCAAGCCACTCCTCAAAGGCATGCCCCAGGGGTAGGGGTAGCCTTTCACAGGCCTTTCTACCAGACTCAGGCCTCCTCTGCCTATGCTCAGAGGGCTTCTTCAGAGGCAGGGCAGACGAGGGTGGGCAGACCTGCTCCCACCCTCAGCCTAAAGCTGTTACGAAACAGGCACCCTGATGGGTGCCCAGGGCCGATTCTCCTGTACCAGTGGGGGCAGGCTGGCTTACTTCAGTCAGAATTGGGCTTCTTTAACCTCAGACAAGTGGGTTCTGGAGTAGTAAGCCAGGGTCTGGTTCTCAGCTTCAAAAAGTTTCCCAAGTTGAGAAGCAGACTTTTCTACCTGCAAGTGCTTCAGAGACCCTCGCTCTGGAAACAGAGGTCTCATCCTGTTAGCTGTCAGAGCAGTAGAAAGGGTTCCTCCCTGCATCAGGGCAGGGGTCTGTATTCAGATACTTCCTTACCCCAAAAAGACAGGAGAGTGGCGGCCCATTTTAGATCTCAGATATCTGAACAAGCATCTTTGAAACCAAAGTTCAAAATGGTAACTCTGGCAATGATTTTACCTTCCCTAAGGCCAGGGGACTGGCTAGCCTCCCTGGACCTCAAGGATGCCTATTTCCATGTCCTAATCAGAAGATCCCATCGAAAGTACCTCAGATTCGAACTGCCCTCAGGTCATTGCCAGTTCAGAGCAATGCCCTTGACCTTACCTCTGCTCCAAGGGTATTCACAAAGTGTCTAGCAGTGGCCCACTTAAGGAGGCAGAGGATTGCTGTTTTCCTATCTAGGCGCCTGGCTCATTGTAGGCCAGTCCCCAGAACAGGTAAAATCTCACCTGCAGGTCACCCAGCAGCTTCTCACCTCCCTGGGTTTTCTGCTAAACCTACCAAAGTCGGTTCTGGAACCAGTCCAGGTACTCACCTTTATAGGGGCAGGGTGGACACAAAGCTAGCCAGAGCCTTTCTTCCCCAGAAAGGGTAAGGAATTTAGTGGCTCTGGCCTCTTCCTTCACTCTGCAGGTCTCTTGACCGCAAGACACTTTCTGCAGCTCCTGGGGCACATGGCTGCATCCACAGCTGTTGTGCAGGGAGCCAGATTTCAGATGAGAGACATTCAGTTTCACTTGAGAACCTTTTGGTCTCAGAGAAGAGACCCCTTCCAAGTTGGTCCCAGTGACTTCAACCTTGATCCTAGCTCTCCAGTGGTGGCAGGATCAGAGCAATTTAAGAGCGGGGGTTCCCTTCATTTCCCCTTCTCACGACTTGACTCT
This sequence comes from Neoceratodus forsteri, assembly GCA_016271365.2. NCBI lineage: Eukaryota > Metazoa > Chordata > Ceratodontiformes > Ceratodontidae > Neoceratodus > Neoceratodus forsteri. The sequence continues at coordinate 450,361,343 of CM057458.1, forward strand.
CACTACAGATGCTTCCCTTCTGGGTTGGGGCCCACATGGGCGACCTTTCCACTCAGGGAGTTTGGTCCCCCCAGTAATCTCTGCTCCACATCAATTTGCTGGAACTCAGAGCTGTCTTTTTAGCTCTTCAAGCTTTTTCTGCATCTGTCCACGACAAGGTGATACAAGTCAGAACAGACAACACCACAACAATGTGGTACATCAACAAACAGGGGCACTCGGTCTTCGGCCTTGTGCACCGAGGCAATGAAGTTGTGGTCTCTGGCCTATTCCTGAACACTTCCCTCATAGCAGTTCATCTTCCAGGGAAGGACAATGTCCTAGTGGATGCCCTCAGCAGGATTTCCCAGGGCCATCACGAATGGTCCCTGGATCCTCAATACTGGGGATAGTTTTTGCCAGGTGGGGCATCCCTCAGATAGATCTTTTGCAGCCCCAGACAATCACAAACTTCCTCTGTTCTGTTGCAGGCCTCCAGTGCTGGGCTCAGTTCCCTGGATGCCCTTCTTCTGGATTGGGAGGGAAGTTCCTCTATGCTTTCCCCTTTCCTCTCCTATTCAAAGTACTAGTCAAAATCAGATCTCAGCCTTGCAGGGTGATTCTGATTGCCCCGGATTGGGCCAGGCAGCCCTGGTACCCTCCTTCTGTCTCTGACAGTCCATCTTCCCTGTGCCTCCCCAGGAATCACAATCTGTTGACTTGTGCCCAGGGAAGGGTTTGGTATCCGGACCTCAAATCCTCAACCTCAAGGCCTGGCTCTTGAGGGAGTTAGGAGTTTGCTGATTTACACCTCTCAGGGTGTTCTTGAGATCCTAAAGGCTTCAGAAAGCCTTCCACTAGAGCTACTTATAGTTCTAAATGGAAAAGGTTTTCCATTTGGTGTGCTGGAAAAATATTTCTCCAGAATCTGCTGAATTACCCATTTTGTTAGATTACATGGTACATCTTAATTCCTTGTCGAGACCAGCTACCCTGAGAGTTCATTTGGCAGCTGTGTCTGCTTTTGTGTCAGCAGGAAAGTCATCCCTCTTTCCTCTCATCCTGTGTTTTCCAAGTTTTTAAGGATTACCCCATACTAATCTCTCCTTTACGGAACCGGCCCTGCTTGTTTGCATTGCCCAGTTAATGCAACCCCTTTTGAACCTCTGTCTTCTGCAGAGCTTAAGTACCTAACTTGGAAAACTGTTTTTCTAGTGGCTATCACTTCTGCCAGACGCATAAGTGGTGCAAGCCTTGTCAGTGGAGACTGACTTTATTTCTTTCCACAGGGATAAGGTAGTCCTTAGGACTAATAGGAGTTTTTGCCTAAGGTGGTTTCAGATTTCCATCTTAATCAGTCTATCTCCCTTCCAGTATTTTTCACTGATCACTCCTCTTCGGGTGAGAGGAGGTTGAGCAGCCTGGATGTTAAGAGAGCTCTTAGTTATTATATAGAGCGTACCAAAGGTCACAGGTTCGAATCCCTCCAACTTTTCCTTACCTATGGTGAAGTTGGGAAAGGCAGACCTGCCACTAAGAGATCAATAGCCAGGTGGATTGTCTCTTGTATCCAATTTTGTTATCAGAAAGTGGGCAGAGCCCCCGGTTTGAGGGCTCATTCTACCAGGGGTACAGCTGCGTCTCTAGCTGCTGCCAGAGATATCCCTTTATTAGAGATTTGCCAGGCTGCTACTTGGAAAGCGGTACACACTTTACCAAGCATTACTCCCTGGATGTCCAGGCCAGGAGAGATGCTCGGTTTGGCACAGCTGTTCTTTAGAGCCTATTCCTAAGTAGGTTCTGCCCTCCTCCATGGAGGTACTGCTGTGTATTCTGCTAATGTCTATAATATAGCAAGACTTCATGTTGTTTGTCGAAAAAATGACTCACCTTAGTAATGTTGTTTCTTCTAATGAGTCTTGCTATATTATAGACCTCCCCAACCTGCCCCTCTCAGAACCTCTACTTGGTGGGTGTGGGCAACTAGTGTGGGCACCACTTATGTCCTGTTAGCATTTTGTCCCCTTGGGAATTTGGGGGTGTGTATGTGTAGCTGCGTGTGTGTTTTATTATACTTATGTTCCATTTTCATATTATTAGAATGGTGTTAGTATTTCTGGTCCCTGACTTGAGTCTTGGGTGTTGGGACCATCAATGGTTGTTATTATTTAGGTAGCCATTTGGCTAGTGTAGGTTACAGCTTCCACACAGACCTTAGTGAGTTTGGCTCGTAAAGATCTGACAGTTCAAGTTTGAAATGACACAGATAGAGCTGCTCTCGTTGCAAAATTCTATTTTGGAATGGTTTTAACCATTTCACTCCGGGGCAGTTCTAGAGCTGGATCAAACTGCTAATGTCTATAATATAGCAAGACTCCATTAGAAGAAACAACATTACTAAGGTGAGTAATTTTTTCATCCGTGCCCTTAAGAATGCAGGTTACTCACCTGTAACAGGAGTTCTAGGAGTGGTATATATTGTTCATCCACATGGACCCACACAGCCTCCCCGGCTTTTGCGCACAACCTGGCTTCCAGCGGGCTAGATTTGGTGTCATGTGGCGGAGCTGAGAGTTTCATCACCTGGGTGGATAGGAGGAGCCAGCTTGAAGAATTTCCGGCCCATCATAAAGCGGCAAGGTACCTGCCAGACAGTGTGGATGAACAACATATACCACTCCTAGAACTCCTGTTACAAGTGAGTAACCTGTATAAATTTCAGTCTCTCCTCATCCCTGCTTGGAGGCAGGGCACAAACTTAGTTCTGTCTTTAAAATTCACTGATTAGTACTAGGCTAAGCAGGGCACATTATATTTGTTTAATATGACCGTTGCTACTCATGGCAAAATGTTACTGCTGTGCAGTGCACAGAACTTCAGTTATTTCTTTCTCTGCCCCTTTCTGTCCCCATCAGTGCAGCTGCAGGGCAGAATACTTGTCTATTTATTTATTTTTTTTAACTTTGATTTCACATGGTTGCAGTCAGGCAGATGTCCAGTCCAGACCTCGGCATTTTGCAGGGCACAGGACTTTAAAATCCCTCTTTTTCCACACAGTGGTGGCACTGGTTCTTGCACAATAGTTTTATCATCCCTCACACATGACTGGATCAGTTTCTTTACAGTTTTATCCACAGAGTCACTTTTGCACGCTGTTCCGTGTCTCCTTTGGGGCCATGTCCCCTGAGATTTTCAGTTTTGGCCCCCTCCACCCCCACTTAAGATACAGTTTTGTTTGGGGTCACCCTGATGGAGCCAGCTTTTTGCGGGGGTGGGGAGGCGCAGAAATGTGGGGAGGAGGAGGGGAGGACCTTGGCTTAGGGAAGGGAGGGAGGTTAAAAAAAAAAAATTGCTTTTGCAAAGACACAATGCCATAAAACAGCCAGCGTCTGCTGGCAGTTGAATTGCATTTGCTGATTCTTGGGGCAAAAATTGTAGTGTGAACCTGCTTGTTTCATGCATTGGACTACACCCAGCCTCTTCTGGCAGTGTGGCGCCCAGATCCCTGCTTCCAGAGTGAAGCGATCTGACATCAAGGGGCAGAGCCAGAGGATGTACTGCCCATGTGGTGGTGGCAGCAGCTTAAGCTTGAAGACATCCGAATGAGACTGTTACAGGGTACTGCTGAACTGTGGATATGAACTGCATACCACTCCTAGAACTACTGTTGCAGGTGAGTAAGCTATATTGAAGCCCTGGCCAAGACTTAAGTGCAGTTGTTTCAGTGGTGCAGTGGTTTGTTGATACTGGCTTAATGCTGTGGCCTGCCTGTAGGGTTTTTTCTTTTTTTCTCCTTAAGGTTTCCCTTTGGTAGGTGCGGACGTGCATGCTACCATGCATGTCCTGCACACATCCGCCATCATCTCCATCCCTATTTATGTGGTCCTGGCCAGCGTACACCCAGTCTCCATTGGGTGTCACGTAAGCTTCGGGAGTGCACAGCCTCCTGCCCCGGAAGAGGCGAGCTGTCCATGGAACACTCATCCTGCTTCCTTCTGGCCGGTCTGCAGATGCTCCGGGCTTGTTCCTGAACCCGGATCATCAGCGTCGCAAGTGGTAGTCCTGCTGCATTATTGGACCAGCCCAAAAATGAACAGTGATGACATAAGCATTTATGTTTTATTGTTGTGGTAGTGCCTCCCAATACAAAACACCACAAGTTGCGAGCTAGTCAGTGTTCCACCCATTTGACTCTTTCTCCTTCTTCCTGCAATTTTTGCTGTAAAAGTCTTATTTTATAGTAATGACTACTTGTTATCTTTGCCGGTTTTGATGTGACAAATCTTATACCTTACAAATAACCAGGAGGCTAGTACTTGAAACTGCAGTACCTGACCCAGCTCAGCAACATTTGCGTGTAAACGTCTACACACAACTGATTTTTATTTCATTTTAAATATATATAAAATGCTCTTGATCGAATGCCATACTGGTTTAACAGTCTCTGTTTGAAAAACACTGCAAGTTGCATTTTAAATGCCATCATCTTTTAAGTTTTCACTGCTATGCACATGATACTCAACTGTACATGTCCTTTGTGCCCGAAGAGGGAGATACTGTCTCGGTGTTTAACAACTGCCTATCCGATATTCCGGATTGGAGCTAGTTGGTTGAAGTTGAATCTGGACAAGACTGAGGTGTTGGTTGTGGACCCGGATCGTCGGAGGTGTGGTATGTCTGCTGGACAGCCCTCGGGCCTTTGGCTCAGGGGGTGTCAAGCTTACCACCTCAGAGTGGGTGCAGAACCTGGCTGTTATTTTTGACAACGGTTTGACCTTGAAATTGCAGGTGTCTGCCGTTGTCAAGACCTCGTTTTTCCATCTGAGGAATATCTCCCGGGTGAAAGACCTGATCCCTCCTGAGGATCTTCCAGCGTTGGTCCATGCCTTTGTGACCACCTGCCTTGACTAGTGCAATGCCCTCTAACTGGTTATGGGGGGGTTGATATCCGCCGCCTGTAGCTGGTGCAGAATGCATTTGCCAGGCTTTTAACTGGTATCTCTAGGACCAGTCATATTACGCCTGTGCTCTGCGGACTGCACTAGCTGCCAGTGCGGTGGCATATCACCTTCCAGGTCGGTTTGCTGACTTACAAAGCCCTTCACAACCAGGGACCTCGCTACCTGCAGGATCTCCTTTCTCCCCATCACCCCTCCCAGGCTCTCCGATCCACCGACGAGGTATTGCTAGAGATTCCCAGGGTACGTTTACAAACATCTGGGGCCCACTCATTTGCAGCCTCTGCCCTGTGGAATTCTCTACTTTGTCGGATAAGAGAATGCCTGACCGTCCAAAGTTTTAAAACCGAATTAAAGACATACATCTTTGACCTAGTTTTTGGCGATGAAGCATAATGCTGCTGTCTTTTTATAATTATTGTTACATCGTTGATAATTTGTTTTTTATATATTTTATTGTTGATGTGATTTTAATATGTGCAGGCACCTTGAACTATGGAAAGGTGCCTTTTATAAATAAACTTTGATTTGATCTTTATTAATTTCAGAGGAAGTGGTGAAGACTGAGTATGTTCCTGTGCCTGTCCCTGTACCTGTGTACATTCCAGTGCCTGTGCACATGTACAGTCAGAATACTCCAGTTCCTGTGTCTATACCTGTACCAGTAAGTAAGCTTCTGTAGTTTGTCTCCTTTAGTTAGATCTACAACAAAGGTACTCGGAAAGGTAGTTAATAGCAAAACTGTATATTAGCATTGTTTATGTGGAAAACTACTTTAAACTTGCATGTTTAATTCCTGAATAAATTGCCACTTTGCAAAGTCTTGTTGATTTAAAATGCTCATTATGTTTTTAACTAAGTATTTCATTTCTCTCTTTAGTAAGAACTGTACAATCCAAATAGAACTGGGTTTCCTTTTATCCTTTGAGAATGGGGAGGGGGGGGTACAACAGTTAGGTAGTTCAAGAAAGTGACCAAAAGTGCAATCATGGAACATGCATGACTTACAGTGAAAGATGAACTGTAAATATTGTATTGCTTTTTTTATTTAACAATTTGAGAACTGAGTTGGGACTCTTGACAGTGTCCTTTTTCAGGTCCGACCTAGAACAAACTACAAGCAACAATAATAACAAATAACATACATCAGCAATTACATTTAGACTTACTCAACAAAAAATACTTAAACATATTCTTAAAACAATACCGAGACATAATTTGGCGAAGAGCTGGGGGTAAGGCATTCATAGGGATGGGGCTGCAATAGTAAAAGCCCTCTGACCATTCTGAATCTTAAAAACCGGAGGATTTAACAAGATCCCATTTGCAGATGTCAATTTGGGGAGGGACTGATGAACTTCAACCATATCTGCCAATGGAAATTTAAAAGAAAAGAGGCTTATAAAGCAAACAACCAGAGAAATAATTATTTCCCTAGGTGATAGCCAACCTAATTGTAAATACAATAAACAGTGATGTGTCCCAAAAGGGACCGAAAAAATAAACCTACAAATATTATTATAAGCCACAGACAAAACATTATATTCCTTAACATTCAAATTCTGATATAAATAACAAACATAATCAAAATGTGGTAATAATGAACCAACAGCAATTGATTTTCTGGTTTCAAAAGAAAAAAATTACCGAAACTTAAACAAAATACCCAATTATTTTATTTATTTAGATTCTGGTAACCGGGTAAGCCCACTGAGACCTGGGGTCCCTTTTTCAGGGGCGACCCGGAATTAGTTACAGAGAGTACAAACTTAGGAACATTTACAGTTGTTAACAGATATAAAAAATACATCATACATCAATAATCAAACTCAAGCTCATGCATACAGTTAAGAGACTACAGAATACAACAAATTTTGAGAAATGGTAAGAAGTCAGTTTAACAGACTAGTACGGTAGATACTTCAGGAGGGCAGTCAAGGTTAAGGCAGTGGAGGTAGGCAGGAGATCCGGACAAGGTGGCTAGCAGTCAATTTCTGATTTGTTTGACTAACATACTTAACATGTAAAGAAAAAGTTAAACCACAGTCCAACCACACACCCAAATATTTAAATTGGGTAACCAGATCTATTGCAGCACCATCTCCATTAGAAAGCAACAAACAAGGATAATCTTTCAACATAAATGGGGTCCCAAAAATGACTGATTTCATTTTTTTCTTTGAGTTTAGAATCATAGAATTTGTTACAAACCAATTACACACATTCCTAAAGTCAACATCCAGAGCGTTTACCAACTCATCTCGTGATTTACTCTGACTAAAAAGTATCAAATCGTCTGCATACATTGAGTCACAAGGTCCACAATAAGCAGGCAACTGATAAACAAAGAAAACAGCAAGGGTCCTAATACGGACCCCTGCAGAACACCACACTCAATAAAAACCATTTGGGAATCCTGTGACCCAACATGCACAAACTGTTGACGATTTACTAAATAATCATTATTCCAGGATAATGCATTTATAGAAAAACCAATGACCTTCAACTTACACAATAACAAACCATGATCAGTTAGATCAAATGCCTTGGTCAGGTCCACAAACACCACCCAAGTCATTAGGCCATTTTTCAAAGACCCTGAGGACGGTGTCTGTGAACCTGACTAAGGCAGTACCAGTTCCATATCCACGTAGAAACCCATGCTCCTGCAGACTTAAGATATTATAACAGTCCAAATAATCCTTCAATTGACTAGACACTACTTTCTCTAACAGTTTACTTAAAGGATTTAAGATGGATATGGGCCTAAAATCATCCAAGACAGCAGCGTGGGCCTTTTTCGGGATCAGAACAACCCTTGCACGCATCCAGTCAAGTGGAAATTGACCCAAAGTCGAAGATAAATTAAAAATGTAGCACAATGGACTTACGGTGACGTCGGCGCCCGTTATGGCAGCTTAGTTTGATCGCTCTGGTCCCCACCATCTGAAATCCAATTTAATCACCCGTTTAACAATGGCATCCCCGGCCAAACAACACTGTAACAAACCGGGGAAACTTCATTTAACTCCGGCCCAGAAGCTTAAAGAGTTGCTACAGGCAGGAGACGCAGAAAGCAATGAAGAATGGGAGATCCCAGGAGGGAAACAGGCCGCACAGCATGGGAGCCTACAGGGAGACGACCTGGCTGAAACCATACTACAAACAGCCTGCACAGTCACAAAGATTAATTGGACCCTTTCCGAGTTATGGGCAGACTTCGACCGAATTGACCATAAAACCAAACAAATGAAATTATGCCTCTCCACAGTTTTGGAACAGGCAGATAGGCACGACAGGTTGCTGCTTTACCTTCTGGCGAGGGACCGGGAGCTCACCCATCACCTAGACGATTTGGAAGGCAGAAGTAGGCGACAGAATGTGAGGGTATACGGGGGTCCGTAGGGCTTGGAGGACAGAGCAGCAAGCACCATTGAAATCCTTCAAGACCTACTCAGAAAAGTCCTTGACCTCCCAGATGATTTCGACCTGAAGATGGACCGCGCTCATCGGTCTCTGGCCCTGAAGCCAAACAATCCCGAAGCTAGGCCCAGATCTTTTATAGCCCAATTCACCTCCTACAATAGCAAAGAAGAGTTGCTGCGGCGAGCCTGCCGACAGGGCCCACTGTTGTTTGACGGCCACAAGATAGTGATCGACAATGACCACACAACAGGGGCTCAGGATGTCCGAAAAATGATTTGGCCCATAATAAAACAGCTCAGAGCAAAGAATATTAAAGTCCAAACCTTGTACCCAGCGAAGCTTAAGATAACCACAGACCAAGGTACCAGAGTTTTCAAAGATCTCCTGACGGCTACACCATATCGCGAGCTAGGAGTTAGCGCACCCCCCCCCCCCCCGAAGGAAAGGCTGGAATGAGACCTCCTGGCATCCACGTGGTCAGTGGCACAGAAAGTGTCAATCAGACAGGGATCCTACCAGCGTGTGCCACAAACCTCCCTTCGCGCCGACATTGGTACCATGCTCCGGAAACTCTGTGACCAGTCGCTGTTAAATAAAGGAGCCCCACATCTGAAGCCAGTGAACAAGACCGAAGAAGCTAGTGAGGCGGGCCCATCTCGATCCCCAAACACATGAAGAAGCTGCTCCAGAGGATTGCGCACTTGCTAACCTGGTGGATCGTTTCTGAACCCCTTTGTCCCGCAACCTGACTGTTCTCCTGATCCACAGGCCCATCTCTTCTGCTGGACACGCTCTTCCCAGCTGACATCGGGACTCATAGGGCCGCAGTGAGTACTATGGATATTCCCCGACATCTACGCTGCCCACCAGCACAAGGAGCAACTGACTGGGCGCTTATTGTAGTCAGGCCCATCCCTTTACCCCGACCTCTACCATGATCAGAAAAGTACTTAAAAACTGTCTTAATATGAACTGGGCTTATTGGGGAGATACTGAGGTTTGTATTTTGAAAAGGCTTAGGGACGAAATGATAAAGATCTTGCATGATTGTCTTGGACACTCAAGTTAAACTTAGTACTCAATGAAAAACTGTGAACGGTGTTAAGTGTAGCGGCCAATGGGGCCTGCGGGTTGGGGGGGACCCGGTGAGCTCGGCACCCGTCATGTTTATACGAATTTCTGATGGGGGCGTGTGCTACGGTGGGGATGGTCCCATACCTAGTTCTGGGTTCTTGAGGGGGGATCCTCCAGAGAATCTGTGTCCGGTTACGGCAGACCTCTCTTGTGCCTGCTATGCTAGTTCCCTGGCTGTCTCCAGGCCTTCAGGGGGGTTGCACGACCTTTCACAGCGTTTGGGTAAAGTGTGACTTCCTAGCTTGGCCCTTGTGGGGGTGGGAGGCTACCGCATTGACCACCGTCTCCTCTCTGAATGTCTGATTTCGTTGTGACGGAAGGCAGGGCAAATACGCTCTGATCTCACGAACGCTTCAAGTGCTAGGAGCTCTGGACTCCCTTCATCTCCCCCTGGCCTGAATGACTGATGTGAAGACTGGGAAGGGCGCTTACGTGGCGTAGAGGCTTTACTGGGTCTCCTAGGCCGCGGATCACGCCTGATCTCAGTTGGTCCGCCAGATCAAGGTTCTGGAACTTCGATCCAGGGTGGGCATTGACCTATCGGGCACATAGGCGTGGACGGGTGGGGCTGGGGGGACTGGGATTGGTGGGGTGGCTGAGACAGGGCTTGCTCTTTAGGGCCCACACCTTGTGTGGCGTCATCTCCCCCCCCAAGCTGCTGCTGTGCTGGAGGCCCTTCTGGCACTCCCGCTCCTTCCAGTGCTTGAGATGTGCGGCCTAGGTCTGGCCTCCCTCTCTTGACACCTGATTGAGCTGCAGTAGGGGTACTATCACCCAGGGTTAATTATTAGACACTGGTGTGTCTCGGGTCTGGGGGGATCCCCTTCCGTGGATGCCCTCTTTGGGGCCTATGATTGAAGGAGAAACCGGGAACTCTGCACCCGAAAGCTAAGGGATACGGGCTGTGAGCTGCCGAAGCCATACACCTTTAAGTCTCTGGATGAAGGAGGGCAATATGGGTGTTCTGAATTTAATTCACATAAGGTGGGGAGGGAGGGGAGGGCTTGAGGGATTGTGCCCACACGGATGCTTACCGACAACTGGAAGGGGGGGGGGCGTTTCCCGTGGATACTCCAGAAGCCCACAGGGAACACTTATTGCACTACTGAGCTCTCTGCTTTGGTCTGTGTAACCAGACACCCTTCAGCTGACGACCACCGTTCAGCACTCCCTTGGAAGTCAAACCAGCAGACTTTGGGCAGCCTGGTCGAGAGAAGTCTCGGCACCAGCTAGCCATCGACTAACCCTGCTCATGGCTCAAAGTTGGATGAGACCAGAGCAACAGTTCTGTTTTTTATTGGTTACAGTATAGGTTCCAATGAATGTTTTGAAGTTTATTGATGTTTTTTTTTTTTAAAGTTGGATGCTTTACAGGGTAATTTTAAGGCTAAATTACAAAAGTTTAGAAAGTCATTGTCTAGGAAAGTAGTAATTAACATAACTTGTTTTAAAAATGGCTAATCAAGCTACGAAATTTATGTCACTTAATATAAATGGGTCTTCAAACCCCACTAAAAGAAGGAGGATTCAACAATTCATAGCATCCCAAAAATGTGACGCTGTCTTCCTACAGGAGACCAACCTATCCCCTCTTGAAGCCCAGAAGCTCAGATCGAAGACCTTTCCTCAGGTCTTTCATTCGTCTCTGCCCGTGGGCAGAAAGGGGCGTGGCGAATCTCCTCTCGGAAAACCTTCACTTCCAACAACAGGAAGTAATAGAGGATCCCGAAGCGAGGTACCTCATAGTCACAGGGACCATTCAGGACACCCAAGTCACAATGGTCAACGAGTATATCCCTCCAGGGTCTACGGTCAAGGTCTATTCGACCCTCCTCCAGTTGGTGACGGAAAGGGCCAAAGGTCTGCTGATCATGGGAGGAGACTGGAATTTAGTTTTGAATAGGGCTGTAGACAAAATGTCCCAAATACCGAAGTTGGACATGGCTAAAGCCCTCTCCCTAAAACTGCTGTCGGAACAGGTGGGCCTGGTGGACATTTGGAGAGAGAAATATCCCAGGGGAGAGAATACACTTGTTTCTCTCCAAGGTTTCTGATCTTTTCTAGATTAGACATGTTCTTCACATTCTCTAGGGATCTGCCCAGTTTCCCTTCCATGTGGGTAGGCACTACTATCCTCTCTGACCATAGTCCAATTTTCCTGGAGGTGGAGCTGGGGCTGCCCAAACGCACTACACACTGGAGATTGAATATCTCTCTTCTCCAAGATAAAGGGGTAGTTGATGAACTTAAAAAGCATCTTAAGGTGACCCTAGAAGAGAATAGTAGACAAGATTCCTCCCCACAAATCTTGTGGGATACTATTAAAGCCTCCCTTAGAGGTAAATTAATTTCGATAGCTTCCCACAAGAAACGATTAATGAGGCAGAGACAACAAGAATTAATGGCACAGATCAGGAAACTAGAATGCGCCCAAAAAATTAAGTGGGAGGAGACCCGGGACAGAGAGTTGACTGCTTGTAGGAACCAACTACAAAACATCCCGAAAGCTGAGGTAGAGAGGGCCTTGTTTTATTTAAAAACAAAGATATTATGAGGGCGGCCCTAGGGGCACCAAACCCCTGGCCTTTAGGCTAAGACAATACGTTGCCAGAGCCACAATAACCCAAATAGTATCCCCTCGCTTGGGCCAAATGGTCAGACAGGCCTCACAGATTGCAGAAGCATTCGTTGAATTCTACTCTAACCTATACGGCCCCAGTGAGGAAACTTCAATTCAAGATAAACAAGGCTACCGTGTCTCTATCCCCCTTCCCTCACTCTCGCCGGATTCGGTAAGGATGCTAATTAGGCCCATTACACAACAGGAGATACTCTCCACAGTCAAGAATCTTAAGTCAGCAAAATGCCCAGGTCCGGGCAGGTTTGGGGCTGAATTTTACAAAACTTTTGGTTTAGAAACTGCTCCTCAAAGTTTTCTCAAGTATCTGCACTGACGGAGGGTCGGCTCCACCCTCATGGCAATATGCCACCATAACCATCCTACATAAAGAGGGCAAAGACCCAACAAGGTGTGAATCGTACCACCCTATATCCCTGCTTAACCATGACTATAAGATCTTTACCTCGATCATTGCCTTCCGGATAAACCCCATGCTTTCGGACTTGATTCATACAGACTAAATCCGGCTTTGTAGTCGGTCAGCAGGCTCCGGACAGGGTTCGCACTGCCCTGAACTTGGTAGATAAGATCCAATGTTCCCATACCCCAGCGTGCCTGATGAGTTTGGACGCTGAAAAGGCGTTTGATAAGGTCTCATGGGACTTTTTGTTCATGGCTCTGGAGCACAGGGGATTCCCTAAAGCATTCATAGATACCATCAGGTCCCTCTATACGGGTCCGAAGGCCTACGTCAGGGTAAACTGCGGGCTCATAGAATTTGACATAGCAACGTAGAATTTGACGGCAGATAAGGACCGCTTGGCCCACCCAGTCTGCCCATGTCCCTGCCTACTGGATAAGCTGCAGATCCTAGTTAACCAGGAGCCTACTTCTTTCTACCCCCAACCCCTAGAATTGCCTTATGACTGTCCCATGCATGCTTGAATTCCACCACTGTTTTGACTCCACGACTCTCTCTGGAAGGCCGCTCCATGCATCCACAACCCTCTCTGTGAAAAATACCTCCTTAAATTACCTCTGAGCCGCCCGCCCCATCTTCAAATTGTGCCCCTTGTTCTTGCACACTCTTTTTTTTTTTTTGAAAGATGCTACCTCTTGGACTTTGTTGATTTCCTTGAGGTACTTGAAAGTTTCTATCATGTCTCTCCCACCCCTCCTTTCCTCGAGGCTATACATATTAAGCTCCTTAAGTTTCTCTTCATATGTCTTCTGGTGCAGACCCTGCACCATTTTAGTTGGCCTCCTCTGGACAGCTTCCATCCTGTCTATGTCTTTGCAGACTGGGTCCCAGAACTGCACACAGTACTCCAGATGGGGTCTGACCAGCTGTCTGTACAGAGGGATAATAACTTCCTGTTTTCTACTGGTGATGCCTCCCTATGCATCCCAGTATCCCCCAGTCCTCCTTGCTGCCCTCTCACATTGCTTGCCCACCTTTAGGTCATCTGATATGACTACCCCAGGTCCCTTTCATTTTGTTGTTGTTAGTATCTCACCCCATTGTGTACTTCTTCCCCGGTTTTTGTTTCCCAGGTGCATTACCTTGCACTTCTTAGCATTGAATCTAAGCTGCCATACATTTGACCATTCCTCTAACCTTGCCAATTCCCTTTTCATCCTTTCCACCCCACCTTGTGCATCAACTCTGTTGCAGATCTTTGTGTCATCTGCAAAGAGACAAACTTTTCCTTCCAGTCCCTCTGCAATGTCGCTTATAAAGACATTGAAGAGGACCGGTCCTAATACTGAACCCTGTGGTACCCCACTAGTAATCCCCCTTTCTTCAGAGTGGATTCCATTTACCATTACTCTTTGTGTCCTATTCTCCAGCCAATTCTTTACCCAGGCTGTCATCTTGGGACCCACTCCTAGGCTGGCTAACTTGTATATTAATCTTTTGTGTGGGACTGTGTCAAATGCCTTGCTAAAGTCTAGGTAGGCCATGTCCACAGCCCCTCCCTGATCTACTGCTTTGGTCACCCAGTCAAAGAAATCTATCAGATTTGTCTGGCATGACCTTCCCGCTGTGAATCCATGCTGCCTTGGGTCCTGAGCCCTCTGGCCTCTAGATACCGACAGTTCTTTCCTTCAGAAGTGATTCCATCATTTTCCTACCACTGAGGTTAAACTAACAAGTCTGTAGTTTCCTGCTTCTGCCTTGCTCCCACTTTTGTGAAGGGAAATCACATCTGCCCTCCAGTCCTCGGTACCACCCTCATCCTCCCATGATTTGTTAAAGAGGGTAGTCAGTGGTGTCACTAATTCCACCCTTAGTTCTTTTTTAGAATTTGGGATGAATCGCATCAGGCCCCATTGCTTTGTCCACCTTCAGTTTTAAGAGTTCTTTCAGAACCATTTCTTCTGTAAATGGCTGGTATCAACTTCTGTATCCAGAGTGTTTCTACTGTTTGTTTTAGGTACCTCCCTCTTCCTTTGTAAATAGAGAGAAATATTTGTTTAGTGTATCTGCCTTTTCACAGTCACCCTCTGCCCCCCCACCCCCTTTATTAAGCCTCACTATCCTCCCTTGGTCTTCCTTCGGCCCTGATGTACCTATAAAGGTTTTATCCCTTCTTAACTGAGTTGGCTATCTTTTCCTCAGTTTGGGCCTTTGCTGTTCTGACTGCCTTCCCAGCTTCCTTTTGCTTTAACTGATACAGTTCTCTGTCCTGCTTCTTCTGTGATTCCTTGTACTTCCTGAAAGCTTTCTTTTTCTCTTGAACCTTCACTGCCACTTCCTTTGAGAACCATAGTGGTTTCTTACATCGTTTAGTTTTGTTTATTTGCTTCACACAAAGGCTAGTTACCTCTGTGATGGCAGTTTTTATTATTCCCCATTGTTCTTCCACCCCTCCTTCCTGCCCATTTGCTAGTGCATTCCTTAGGCACTCACCCTTTTTGGCAAAGTCAGCCCTCCTAAAGTCCAGTACCTTTGCCTTTGTATGGCTTGACTCTATTGCTGTGTTTATTGTGAACCATACTGTTCGATGGTCGCTAGTTCCCAGATGGCTACCCACTTCTACATCTGTGATCCTCTCTTCATCTCCATTTGAGAGAACCAGGTCTAAGATTCCTCCCTCTCGAGTGGGCTCCAATACTAGTTGTCTAAGGCATGCCCCATGTAGGGCATCTAGAATAACCCCCCTCTTCGAAGTGGCTGCTGCAACTGCACTCCAGTTAACATCTGGCATATTCAGATCGCCCATCAGCAATATCGCCCCTTTTTCTACCTTACTAAGTATACTTTCTATCATTTCTTGTCCATTTCCTCTCCCTAGAAGGGGTCTGTATACAACCTCTGAGTGGATTGTGCCATTTCCGGTCTCCAAATTTACCCACAGTGCTTCTTTCCTCCCTGTTTTCCCTTTTGTTCTGCTGCTTTGATTCCTTCCCTTATGTAAAGAGCTACTCCTCCCTCTATTACCCTCTCTGTCCCTCCTGTAGATAGTGTATCCTGGTATGTTTACGTCCCAGTCATGGTTTTGTGTGAACCATGTTTCTGTGACTGCCACAGTATCCAGATGTTCTCCTCCATCAAGGCCACTAATTCAAGAAGCTTGTTACTCAGACTACGGGCATTGGTACTCATTGTTTTCCATTTTGGTGGCTTTACCTTCAGTTGCAGCATCCCCCACTGACCTTTCTACCTTGGTCTTTTCTCATTTAGTACCCTGTTTTGTAGGAGAGGCTGGGATTTTCCTGCTGCTTATCAGTGCCTCCCCTTGACTAGTTTGAAAGCTGCCAGTGAAGCATTTAAACCGATTGCTCAAAAGACTTGTTCCCTTCCTGGACAGATGCAGACCATCCTGCCTGTATGGCTGGTGTCCCTCCAGGTGGAACCCCAGTCGCCAATGAAGCCAAACCCCTGTGTTCCACATCATTTTTTCAAACATTCATTAAACTGCATGGTGCAAAGTACCCTCTCCTCACTCATGCCATTGACAGGCAGCACCTCTGAGAAGGATACAGTGTGTGCTACTTGTCTTGGGCCCCTCCCCAGTTCTACAAAGTCCTTCTGCACTGCTCTAATATCATGTTGAGCCAAGTCATTTGTCCCTAGGTGGACAGTGACGTCCAGCTCAGACTCCCGTGCAGCTGTTCTCGTGATCCTGATGATGCGCTTCCTGTCCCTCCAAGTCATGGCACCAGGCAGGCACCTTACTTCAGTTTTCCGTGCTCCCCCCAGTTCTATCCCCCTAATAGAGTCCCCCACCAGGAGCTGCTTCCTTTCCTTGTGGTGTCCTCTGCCTCCTTCCTGTGGGCCTCCCTTGTGACAGGTGTCCTCAGCCTCCTTAATCTCCTCTGTGGCGCATCCATAGGGGAGCTGTGCTCCCCAAGAATGGTGTATGGATTGTGGAGTGGAACAACTGACTGGGTGTGCCTCTGTTCCACCATCCTCACCCTCCCTGAGCCCACTGTGGTCCAACTGCTGTGCTTTCTTTGCAACCTTGAGGCAGTGGTGGTAGCTCTGGTGCTCCTGGATGGGGAGGTTCCCTTCTTACCATCCAGTCTGGCCTGGGGGAAGGTTCCCTTACTGCTGTCCAGTGTGGCCTGAAGACTGGCAAATTCCTCCCTCAGGGCAGAGAGTTGTCTGCAAATAGGGCAGCATCTCAGCCTCCAGAAAGTCTCCCGGAAGACTGCTGCCCCACAGCCATTACATTGCACTACTCCCCACATGATTATATACTTTTTTTTTTTTTGGTGTGTGTGTGTGATTGGTTTGTTATATAGCAGTATATATTATACAATGTGTATGCTTATATTTTCAATGCTGTGTGCTACAGAGGATATGACATTGATATGCGCCTTGCACTCTTGAGGAAATTATGTCAGAACCCCAGGTATAAAGGAACTATTTCCAGGGGTGAGGGGTGGAAAGGGGTTGGGCCTAAACTGTGCTCTCACAAAACAATCCGCTAAGAGCTCTGACTCACCGCTGCGATGAGTGCCTTCCTGTCAGCAAGATACCATACACAACAATTTGACAGAGCAAATCCCCTGCTAATCAAACAGAGAAAAATCCAGACATCCAAGTCAGACACAGGTAAACCTCCCCAGCCCTAAAACAGCTTGGTGGTTTGTGCTTCTGAAAGCAGTCAGCCCCAAAATAAGTCAGCTGTGCTTTAAACTCTTCCTGCACTGAAAATCTTAAGAATTGTAACAAGACTGTCTTTTCCTGATTAAGTTCCTTATTTCACCTTTCAGTTAGAAGTAGCCTCCACCTGTAGAATATCTGCTACAAACCAGAGACAATTGCAAGGTTCACCTCCCTCTGTTGTGAGCACAACTCGCTTTCTTGCAGATCTTATGTTCAGTATTGTAGCTCCCAGCTTGCCTTAAAAAATATTAGCTGTTCTGATGAGTTTGCTATAAAACACTTCAAACAACATGAAGTCTTGCTATATTATGACATATGCAGTATAACTCCAGGTTAGAACTGCTCCGGAGGTGAAAGAGTTAACTTCCATGCAGAGCATGAAATCTTGAGCGCGAGCTCGGTTGAACACTGTCTGTTGAAGCTCAAACTTAAACTGTCAGATTCTTTACTCCGACTCACTGAACAGTCGCTCCGGAGATTCCTCCTGCTGCTCTGTTTGTTTGTCGGTTTTAAAGTGTAATTCTCGGGTTATTTTACCGAAATTTAACCGCAATCGTCGGTTCAAGCTCTGTCTGTGGTATTGTAAGTAATAGATAGGCTTATTTATTATTTTTTCTTCTGTGTGGAACTTGTAAACGTCTTTTTCGGTTCAGTTTGAACCGATCAGAGGGGTTTAAAAATTACTTTCTAGCCCTTTAGAGTGCGGTTCCCGGTTCTTATCGGTTCTAAAAAAAAAAAAAAAAAAAAACTGATTTTATTATGTTTTTTTCCACGACCCGTGACACGGTTGGGAACCGATAAGAGAGTCTTGCTTGGTGGATTGCCATTAACGGGCAAGTTTTGGTTAGGCTGGCACTATGTCTGAGAAACCCAAAAGAAAAACCAGACCCACTGGGTTTCAGCACTGTGGCCTCTGTGGGGAAGCCTTTGCTAAGGCTGACCCACACACCATTTGTGTATATTGTCTGGGGTTTGACCACCTCAATGCAGACTGCCAGATTTGTAAGAATTTTCCTGCTGCCACCCTGGAAAAAAGAGTTGGTAGGCTCAGGGAAAGGGAGGCCAAAAAGTCCGCTGACCCGGATGGCCAGCCTGGTTCGGTTCCAACCGAACCTGAGGGAGTGCCCTCTGACCAGGGCGATGCTTACTCGGGCAAACGAAGAGCCAGCTCTGAGGAGCCAGTTCCAACTAAAAGGGCTAGAAGGTCAGCAAAGCTATCCAAATTGTCCAGTCTCTTTCCCCAGTTCCGTCCGAAGCGGCACCATTGGGCAAGTGCCCAGTTTGGTCGGTTCCCTCGGTTCAAGATTATGATTTTGAAGATTTTTATGAACCAGGGGAAGGGGAGGAGGGGTACGAGGAGAGTGAGTATGATTTTGACAGTCTGGATGTGCCCATGGAACTGGACATCTCTCCAGACAGACCCTCAGGAGTATCCCCTCCCAGGCTATCTGAGTCCCCTTCTCATTTTTTGTTTTACAAGAAAGTTGCTGACACTCTGCAACTCCCTGTTGAAGAAGCTGTTGATGATCAAGAAGAGCCTGATTTTGTGGAAATGATGGATATTCCAGAGTCTCAGGAGACTGTCTGTTCCCTTGCATAAATCTTTTAGGAAACAGACAGCAAAATTTGAAAACTCCTATTCTATCCTCCTGTGGATAAAAGGATGGACAAGAGATATGCTTTATCAGGCTCTGATACAGAATCTCTATCTCAGCAGTGCAGCCATGTGGGGGTAGTGCAGGCTGCAGCCTGTGACAAGGTTAATATTCCTCTAGCCTCTCACCCTCCTGAAAGGATTCCAGGAGGATGGATGCCATGGCAAAAAAGCAGTACATGGCAGCATCTTTGGGACTCAGACAGGCAAATTATATGGCTTACGAGGCTAGGTACCAGAAACAGGTGGGATACTGTCCTGGCCCTAGCAAAACAGGCCCCTGAACAGCTTGCCAGGGAGTTGGAGCAGGTGGCTGCGGACGGTATTGAGGCATCCAAGGTGCAATTTCATGCTGCTGTAGACTCTAATGATGTTTCATCAAGAGTTATGGCTACATCTGTGTCTCTTTGCAGAATGGCCTGGCTCAGGTGTACTGCCCTGTCACAGGATACCCAGTCTAAGGCTATGGATTTTCCCTGTTGTGGGAAATTCTCTGTTTGGGAGCAGACAGAGAATTATATGAAGAAAATGGATGAGTATAGGACCACCTATAGGAGTGCACAGGCCAAAGAAAGACAAGTCACTCCTCAAAGGCAGCATGTCAGGGGCAGGGGTAGGCCTTTCATAGGCCGCTTACCAAGCCCAGGCCTCCTCTTCTGCTTATGCCCAGAGGGGTTCTTTAGAGGAAGGGGGCAGAAGGGGCTCTAGTAAGCCTGTTTCTACCCTCAACCCAAAGCCCCAAAACAGGCTCCTGGATGGGGTAGCCAGGGCCGATTCTCCACTACCGTAGGGCAGGCTGGCTTACTTTGTCCAGGACTGGAAGTCTTTAACATCAGACAAGTGGGTCCTGGAAGTAGTAAGCCAGGGACTGGTTCTCAGCTTCAAAATTTCCGAAGATGAGAGCCAGATCTTTTCCACCTGCAAACCCATCAGAAGCACTTGCCCTGGAAGCAGAGGTTTCTGCCCTCCTGGCTCTGAGCCGTGGAAAGGGTTCTACCCATACACCAGGGCAAAGGGTTGTACCCCAGGTACTTCCTTAGCCCAAAAAAGACAGGAGAATGGCAGCCCATTCTGGATCTCAGGTATCTAAACAAGCACATTTTAAAGTCAAAGTTCAAAATGGTGACCCTGGGGATTATTTTACCCTCTCTAAGGCCAGGGGACTGGCTAGCCTCCCTGGGCCTCAAGGATGCCTACTTCCATGTTCTCATCAGAAGCTCCCATCGAAAGTACCTCAGATTCTAACTGCTCTCAGGCCATTACCAGTTCAGAGCAATGCCCTTCGGCCTCTCCTCGGCTCCAAGGGTGTTCACAAAATGCCTGGCAGTAGCAGTTGCTCATTTAAGAAGGCAAAAGATTGCCATCTTTCCTTATCTGGACGACTGGCTCATTGTAGGCCAGTCTCCAGAGCAGGTCAAACTTCATTTACAAGTAACCCAGCACCTGCTTACATCTCTAGGTTTCCTTCTCAGTCTTCCAAAGTCAGTTCTGGAGTCTGTCCAGCTTCTCACCTTTATAGGTTCAGAACTGAACACACAAGAGCCAGAGCCTTCCTTCTTCTGGAGAGCAAGGACCTGGTGTCTCTGGCCTCCTCTTCACCCTGCAGGTCTCTCGACCAGCAAGGCATTTTCTACAGCTCCTGGGGCACATGGCTGCTTCTACAGCAGTAGTGCAGGGAGCGAGATTTCAGATGAGGGACATTCAGTTCCGTTTGAGAGCCTTTTGGTCTCAAAGGACGGATCCACTAACCAAATTGATTCCAGTGACTCGAACCCTGATCCAGGCCCTCCAGTGGTGGCAGGATCAGAACAGTCTGAGACAGGGGGTTCCCTTCACTCCCCAGTCTCATTCCTTGACCCTTACTACAGATGCATCCCTCTTGGGTGGGGAGCTCTCATGGGCGACCTTTCCACCCAAGGGCTGTGGTCCCCTCAGGAATCTCTGCTCCACATCAATTTGTTGGAGCTCAGAGCAGTTTTTCTAGCACTTCAGGTTTTCTCCACAGCTGTCCAGAACAAGGTAGTTCAGGTCAGAACAGACAATACCACTACAGTGTGGTACATCAACAAGCAAGGGGGCCCTCGGTTTACGGCCTTGTGCACCGAAACAATGAAGTTGTGGTCTCTGGCATATTCTCTGAACGCCTCCCTTATGGCAGTTCACCTCCCAGGCAAGGACAATGTCCTAGCGGATGCTCTCAGCAGGATTTTCCAGGGCCATCACGAATGGGCACTGGATCCTCTAGTACTGGAGGTAATATTTGCCAGATGGGGCACTCTGCAAATAGATCTCTTTGCAGCCCCAGACAATCACCAACTTCCTTTTTTGTTGCAGGCCCCAGTGTTGGGCTCAGTCCCTCTGGATGCCTTCCTTCTCAGTTGGGAAGGGAAGTTTTATGCTTCCTCTTCCCTTCTTTTCAAAGTGCTAGTCAGAATCAGATCTCAGTCCTGCAAGATGATCCTGATCGCTTCAGATTGGGCCTGGCAGCCCTGGTACCCACTCCTCATGTCCTTAGCAGTCCACCCTCCCCTATGCCTTCCCAGGAATCACAACCTGTTAACCTGTGCCCAGGGGAGAGTTTGGTATCCGAACCTCAAATCTCTCAATCTCTAGGCTTGGGTCTTGAAGAGTTAGAGTTTGCTGACCTACACCTTTCTCAAGGTGTATTGGATATCTTGAAGGCCTCTAGGAAGCCTTCCACCAGGCTACTTATAATTCAAAATGGAAGAGATTTTCCATATGGTGTGCTGGTAAACATATTTCCCCAGAATCTGCTGGTGTGCCCACGATCCTGGATTATTTGGTGCATTTCAATTCCTTGGGGCTGAAGCCAGCTACCCTAAAGGTGCACTTGGCAGATGTCTGTCTTCTTGTCAGCAGGTAAGCCCTCTTCTTTATCGGCTCACCCTGTGTTCTCCATGTTTTTAAAGGTTGCTTCACACCAATCCCCCGTTC
Organism: Neoceratodus forsteri; assembly: GCA_016271365.2. NCBI lineage: Eukaryota > Metazoa > Chordata > Ceratodontiformes > Ceratodontidae > Neoceratodus > Neoceratodus forsteri. The sequence goes on from CM057458.1 coordinate 450,383,188, forward strand.
AGGGATCCTGCCCCTGCTTGGGATCTTAATATTTGAATCGCTCAGCTTATGCAACCCCCTTTTGAGCCATTGTCTTCAGCAGAGCTGAAGTACTTGACTTGGAAAACTGTGTTTCTGGTAGCCATCACCTCTGCCAGGTGCATAGGTGAGCTACAAGCGTTGTCAGTGGAGCCTGATTTTATCTCCTTTCATAGAGATAAGGTAGTTCTCAGGACTAACAGGAAGTTTTTGCCTGAGGTGGTTTCAGACTTTCACCTTAATCCATTTCTCTTCCTGTGTACTTCACCGACCATTCCTCCTCTGGTGAGAGGAGATTGCACAGTTTAGATGTCAAAAGAGCCCTTAGTTAGTATATAGAACGTAACAAGGGTCACAGGTTCGAATCCCTCCAATTGTTCCTCACTTATGGTGAGGTTGGTAAAGGGAAACCTGCCACTAAAAGATCCATTGCCAGGTGGATTGTCTCTTGTATCCAGTTTTGCTATGAAAAACTGGGTAAGGTTCCTCCCTCAGGCCTGAGGGCTCACTCTACCAGAGGTACAGCTGCGTCTTTGGCTGCTGCCAGGGACATTCCTATCCTAGAGATATGTCAAGCAGCTACCTGAAAAACAGTTCACACTTTTACTAAGCATTACTCCTTGGATATCCAGGCTAGGAGTGATGCTCGATTTGGCACAGCTGTGCTTCAGAGCCTTTCTTCAAGTAGCTTCTGGTCCTCCTCCATGGAGGTACTGCTGTAGTTCAGAGACAAACATAATATAGCAAGACTTGATGTTGTTTGAAGAAAAATTACTCACCTTAGTAATGTTGTTTCTTCTAATGGAGTCTTGCTATATTATGACCTCCCCAGCCTGCCCTCTCAGAATCTCTGTTTTGGGAGTTGGTGGCAATGCAATGTTGGCACTCTTTGATGCCCACTTTATTTCACCCTTCTAGGGAACTTAGGTGTTATGCTTAAGTTTCTTCTTGAATCCCCGACTTGAGTCTTTGTTTTGGGATCAAGATCAAAAGGTGTTTTGTAGTTAGTGTGTGGCTGTGTGGGTTTACGGCTTCCACACAGAACCTTAGTGAGTTTTGTTTGTAAGATCTGACAGTTTAAGTTTGAGCTTCAACAGACAGAGTGTTCAACCGAGCCGCTCAAGATTCCATGCTCTGCATGGAAGTTAACTCTTTCATCTCCGGAGCAGTTCTAACCTGGGGTTATACTGCATATGTCATAATATAGCAAGACTCCATTAGAAGAAACAACATTACTAAGGTGAGTAATTTTTTCTTGCTTATAATACTATTGTTCTCAGGTCTGTTACCAAAGCTATTGGCTGATTAAGTCACTTATGGTGTAATCACTTCCTGAGAAAGTCTGGAACTTCCTTTTAAGGCACACAAAAGATAAACCCAAAAAACAGTTTACTGTCTGGGTCAAATACACAACCTGTACCTGCATTTTTTTCAGGATTTGTGATAAATGTTTAGCCCAGGGTTTAAACTGTTCCTGCACTGAAAATCTTAAGAATTGTAACAAGACTGTCTTTTCCTGATTAAGTTCCTTATTTTACCTTTCAGTTAGAAGTAGCCCCCACCTGTAGAATATCTGCTACAAACCAAAGACAATTGCAAGGTTCACCTCCCTCTGTTGTGAGCACAACTCGCTTTCTTGCAAATCCTATGTGCAGTATTGTAGCTCCCAGCAAGAGGTAGCGTGCCTTAAAAAATATTAGCTGTTCAAATAGATTTAAGCTGGGCAGAGGCACGCAGCAGGGGTGCCCCTTCCCCCCTTCTGTTTGCCCTCTATATCGAGCCTCTGGCCGAGGCTGTGAGGAGGGCGGCAGGTGTGACTGGGATTGAGGTGGGTGGCATTCAGAAAATACTGCTGTACGCAGACGATGTCTTGCTGTGCCTCGCCCATCCACACCGGTCCATGCAACAGGTATGGCCCATACTAGAAGAGTCTGGGAAACATTTGGGATATTCCCTTAATAAAACTAAAACAAAAGTCCTGTGCTTCTTTTTTAACTGCTCCGAGGAAACCCGTTCACTTCTACCCCTGAACTGGTCTGCCGATAGAATGAGATATTTGGGGGTAAATATCACTAAACACTTTTCAAAATTATTTGAAACAAATTATTCTCTCCTGACTGATACCCTAAGAAAGGACATGGAAAGATGGTCCTTGACTAACATGTCCATGTACTCCAGAATCTATGCTATAATAATGAACGTGATACCCAAATTCTTGTATCTATTTCAGTGTTTACCACTACACATTCATAAATCAAACTTCCAGACTTGGCATAAAATGATCTCAAAATTTATATGAAACAACAAAAGACCTTGAATAAATCTAAAAATCCTGCAAACTCACTGCGATAAAAGGGGCAGATCCCTCCCTGAACTGGAGGACTATTTTCTGGTTGTGCAACTTAAAAACGCTTTACAATGGGCTAACCCTAACTACCATCGGATGGAGGGAAATGGAGAAAGGTGAGGAAGGCGGGAGGTTGCCCCTTGGGGCCCGACTGGTTATACCCCTATCACCCCACAGGCACCCAACCCCCAAGTTACATACTGTGGGCAACACTATCCACTCGTTCCACAGGCTTTGGCAAAAAATTAAAATTACAGTCCTCTGTCTGGCCCCTGAAAAGCCTGGCCTGGGCCGAGGACTTCCTCCCAAATCGCATGGACCTTACTTATAGACAGTGGAGTAAAGCTGGCTTAGAATGTTTGGGCCAGTTTGTGCAAGGAGACACGACTCTGGACTTTGTCTCCCCTCAAGAACATGTTTGGCCTGTGAAGCTCGGACCATTTCAGGTTCCTGCAGGCTAGAACTTATATTGTTTCCCTTCAGAAGAAAGATGTAGACCCATCTAGGGCTGCTACTTTCCTGTTGATTATTTAAAAGATTAGAACCACAACTAACCAAAGAGGAATGATCTCTCACCTTTCTAAATCTCTCGTAACAGTGAAAAGCAACCCACTAACTAAAATAAAGATAAGGTGGCAGGAGGAAGCTAACTCTCACCCCCCCAATCCAAGACTGGGGTCCTAGCTTCAACATAGCTAAGAGGACGACCTTTGGCAAGAATTTGCCTGGAAGGTCAGGGTCCGATTCTTTCTCACCCCCAAAACACTAAATAAAAGGAATCCGGAACACCCAGCTCGGTGTTGGAGGGCTTGTGAGGAGGAGGTGGCAGACTATCTCCACATTTTTTGGGCATGCCCAAAACTTCAGACATGCTGGTCGGAGGTCACTAAAGCCCTGGGAGAGATCATTTCCCATGATCTGCCGCTTAGCTGGATGGAAGCAGTGTTGGGAGTTCCACCAGTGGGCATGAGGGGTCCTGACTGTATGTACCTTTGGGCAATTCCTTATTACTGCAGCCCATAAGGCCATTACTAAATTTTGGCTCTATCCCATTCCCCCTAAGAAACGAGACTGGATATCAGTGGTCCAGAGCATATCTGAACTAGAGGAACTCACCTTTAAAATAAATCAACGGGCCTCGCTTTACACCCAAAGATAGACTAGGTGGGAGATTTGGAAGGGAGCAGAGGGATAGGTGTGGACAGGGCATTTCCTATTAAAAACTGACTTAGAAAAAGAAATCCTCCTTCTTTTAACACACCATCCAGAAGATCGAATGATGCCTAATGGAATTTTTCACACTTTGGTAAAATAAGCTTAAAACCTAATGTACTACCAAGTAACATATTCTGATGGCAACTCTGGCTTTTGTTAATTCACCTGACTAATGTATTAAGGTACCTGCAAACTGTCAATAAAATTAAAAAAAAAAAAAAAAAAAAAGTAGCACAATGGATCAGCAATATGAGCAGGACCTAGCTTCAAAAATCTAGCCTCAAGACCCGCTACCACAGTCAGTACAATTGTCAGGCAGAGTACAAAGTAAATTAAACATTTCATACAAATCAGTTGCCCTAAACTGAAATTACGTCCCTGCCACTTGAACAGTCTCCACACCCCAAGCAACTTCAGATAATCCTAACCTATAACTTGAATAATCAGAGAACTTGATATTAAATAAATCTGCAATTTCAGATTGGTCAACAACTGTCATCGTGTACTCACAATTTATCCACATCACTACTAATCCTAGGAGACAACAAACAATTAACATTCTGCCAAAACTTTTTTGAATCTGATAAATTAGTTGTAAATGGTGCATTATAGAAATCTCTTTTTGTACTTTTGACCAATTCCGAAACCTTATTTTTCAATTCACAATAACTAGCCAAAGAGACAGAAGGGTTACATTTATAATGCACCCATGCATGATTCCTCTGCTTAATATATAACTTAGTATCATCTGAAAACCACTTATTTACCTTGCCTCGCAATCTAACTGTACGCAGAGGAAAGAAGGCATCTTGAATAACTAGTATTTGACTCAAAAATAATCCATTATAGGTATTACATAAAGATATGACAATCAGTAGCAGAAAAGGAGGCAGTAACTGCCTCAAGATCAAGTCTACTAAAACAAAAAGTTCAAAATACAAAAAATACCCTGATGGTCACTTATGGCATCTGGCAATACGCCAGATGCAGTCACAATACTCTCATGATTAGTAATCACCTAGCCATTAAATGAATGAGTAACTGAATAAGGATTTAGATGGGTAGGATGAGATTTTCTGCACTAGGCCATAAGACTGCAGCAATGATTCCAAACCAAGACCATCCCTAAATTCCTATTCAAGTTTACATCTCCTAACAAAGCTACATCATTGTGGAAACAATATCCAAACAATCCTTTAAACCATTTATACCAATTTGAGAGGGATTATAAAGACAACCCAAGACCAAATGTTTTTTCCCCACCCAAAATACATTTCACAAACAACCAATCACAACATTGATCAGACTCTACAATAGAACCCAAAACAGTCACCCGAAGATGATCCTTGAAATAAACTGCTACCCCCCTCCTTTCTTTTTACCTTTATGATCAGCTCTCAGCAAATTATAACCTGGCAATAAACACATTTTATCTGAAACATGGGGTTTCAACCAGGTCTCGGATATAGCCAAAACACCTGGTAGGTGATGAACAAAATATTCTAACTCGCCTAACTTAGGATTCAAACTTCTAACATTAAAATGAACAACTTTAAATCTTTTACAAGACAACAAATGAGGAACACCGTGTCCACAAAATTCAATATTAGACTCAGGAGGACCGGGGTTAGTCTCCACATCCCCAGATAACAAAAGTAAACAGAATATTTAAGTAATTTCACTATATTCTTACCCACTCCGAAACAGACAGCTAGGGATATTACAAACTAAATATCTACAATGTCGAATTTCATAGTTTTTCCTACTTAATAGGAAACTGGTAATAAACCACGTTACCTCCTGCCAGCAAATTGGACATGGAATAATAAACAGTGTAACAACCCCTACTAACCCCATTTGATACTGCCTCTCCAACTATCATATCGCATATGTACACACCACAAACTAACAAAACACATACAATATAGATCTTAGCCATTCTTACACCACACACGTCAGCCACTAATATACCTAGCCTCTCCCTTGCCTTCCATGGACTCCATTGACTCCCTAGCAGTTTGCCGCACTTAGCCGCGAATTGGCCACCGCGTCTACTGGCTTGCCAATTTAAAACACCACAACCCCACCTTCAAGGGCTGCCACTACCAATCGGGAGGGGCGGGGCTGCGGCCAGCAGATTACAAGCAACAAAGATACCCTCAGTGACTATTCAGTCAAATGAGCAGCAGTGTAACAACGGAAATGGACTAGGCACAAACAACTAGCCTTAATGTCAGCACAGGTGAAGAGCTCACAGTATGCAGCAAGTTCAGGCAGCAAACTACATTTCATGCAGTAAGCACATACTGAGTTAAAATGTCATGAACAGCAGCTTGTAGTAAAGCGGAACAGTTCAGTTCACAGCATCCACTTAATAAAATGGCATGATACAGTCACAGCAATTACATTAACGCTCACAATACTGCAGTAATTTAATACATGGCTTTGAATGTTCAAGCTATGTCCCCACTGCTTAGTTGGTTACTTGATGTATGGTATCATGGGACTGTTCATTTTTTTTTTTTTTGTATATTTTTTTTTTTTTACCAGGAGAAACACTAAGCTGAAAGCTTGTTTGCAGGTGTGACCTGGGAGTGCAAGGAAGTTAAGTGACTTGCTCATGGTTACACAGTATGCAAGTGGGGGCTGTGGGATTCAAACCCAGGTCTCCAGGTTTTCAGCTCAGAGCCTTAAACCACTGCGCTATACTGCCTCTGTGCCAGCGTACTCTTAAATTTATGCAGCAAGCCTCGTAAGTTCTGCCCAGCTGATTATTAGAGTGGCATTTGTTTATGCAGCTTCCAGAGGATCAGAGAGTATGGAAAGTAGGAGGCTAGAAAAAATTCTCTGCGTTGGTTACCTTTTTTAAGGCTTTTGTGAGGGCTGTGGTGGGGATCCCTCCGGGAGTTGGACTGCAAATTCCTCCTTCATTTGTTGCTTGGTGATGTGCTAGTATTTGTAGCTCCACTTACGTGGATTGTGGCTGCTTGAACATTGGAACTGCTAGATGTGAAAACACAAAGGATCCATCATGCTCGGGGGGGGGGGGCGGTGTCAGAAAAAATTGGATAAACAAAATAATACATATGTGTTAAATTTTATTTTTTAAACAGGTTCCCATTCCAGTTATCTTGCCGACTACACTGGATAGTGCTGATAAAATTGTTGAAACTATAGAAGAACTGAAGAAAGAATTCTCCACAACTGCAGTACAGACAAATGAGCTAAAAGAAACCATCCCAAGAAGTCCATTGCAGACTATAGAGGGATTAACAGAAACTGCCCCAGTGAGTCCCTTACGAACTATGGAAGGACTTCAGGAAATGGTCCCAACAAGACCAGTGGAGCCTATGGAGGAACTAAATGAAGAGGTCCCTGCAGGTCCTGTGGAGCCCATGGAGGAACTAAATGAGGTCCCAGTAAGTCCCGTGAAGACTGTGGAGGAACTAACAAAAGAGGTCCCAGTAGGTCCGGTGGAGACGATGGAGGAACCAAAAGAGGTCCCAGGAGTTCTAGTGCAGACTGTGGAGGAACTAAAAGAAGTGGTGCCAGCAAGTCTTTTACAGGCGATGGAGGAACTAAAAGAAGGGGTTCCAGCAAGTCTAGTGGAAACTGTGGAGGAACTAAAGGGAGAGCTCTCAACAAGTCCACTGATGACTGCAGAGGAGCTGAAGGATGAGGCTCCAACAAGTCCACTGCGGACTATAGAAGAACTAAAGTATGACGTGCCAAAAAGTACAGTGCCCACCACAGAAGAATTAAAGGATGTTTTCCAAACAAGTCCATTGGGATCTGCAGACGAACTAAAGTATGAAGTTCCACAGAGTCCTGTGGGGACTACAGAGGAACCTAGGGAAGTTTTCCCAACAAGTCCATTGGGGTCTACAGAGGAACTAAAGTATGAAGTTCCAAAAAGTCCTGTGGGGACTACAGAGGAACTTAAGGAAGTTTTCCCAACAAGTCCATTGGGGTCTACAGAGGAACTAAAGTATGAGGTTCCAAAAAGTCCAGTGGGAACTACAGAGGAACTGAAGGAAGTTTTCCTAACGGGTCCATTGGAGTCTTTAGTGGAAGCATTGGAGGAGGCTCCAACAAGTCCAGTTGAGTCTATAGATGAACTAAAGGTGGAGGTCATAGCAAGTCCAGCGGAGTCTTTAAGGGAACTAAATGAAGAGGTCCTAAAAAGTCCTGTCGAGCCTGTAGGTGAATTAAAAGAAAATGCCCCATCCACTTCAGTGGAGATGGAGGAATTGTTTGTATCTGAAATAGCTGAAGATGGGGAGAAACCAGAGACTTCAGAGCTAAGCAGTAAGTTTCTAGACAATAATTCTTGTATTAACTTAACATTTTTCTCTTTAACATTTTGCTAGTGCTAACTAGATTCAAACAAGTACTTTTCAGCAGGTGGTTTGATTGGTTAGCAGAAATTAAATGTGATTGACTGAAGTTGATAATATTCAGATTTTCTTTGAGGGTATCTCCTCTAATCTGATTTTGGGGGGTATCTCTTGCAGCAGGCCATACCTGTGGAACTAGAGCCACATGGCAGTAGGACCACACAGAAACTTTTCTAGCTAGTAGTCTACCAGGGGGGCCACCCACTCCAACATCATACACTGACCTATCCTGTAAGAGTGGGTGGCCCTCACACTATCCTTGGTTCTTTTCCTGCCATCGACCATCACACTTTGGATTACACGAAGATCCACCAGCTTCAGTCGACTGCCATTTTGCTGAGATTCTTCATCTAAACCTTTTCTCTTCCTAGTGTGCATAATTTCAGCGATAAAGTGATTTCCCCTCTTCGTTTATGCTGAGCTCCACCTCCGGGAGCCCCTTCAAAAAGTGTGCCTGTGGGCAAAAGATCCCTGAGGCCTGTGTCTGCTGCCTAGGCCCAGTCCGTGACACCCAGGCTTGTGTGATCTACCGCGGCTTCAGTCAGGCCACCAGCAAGTGCCGAGTGCAGACCCTCAGAATTTCTGAAGCAGAAGGTCGCCCTGATGGAGAGGGAGTTTCAGGCTAGATGTTACACCGCTTCCCCCTAGACGTCCTTGGTTTGCAGCCTTCCAAGGCCCGGGACAAGTCTACGGGGAAGCATAAGCACTGAGATAAGGACCGTCCCAAGAAGAAAACCTGGTCCTCCTAGTCTCTATTCCGGTCACTTCTTTGCATGCTGACCGCAGCGGGCTGTCCTCACCGGGGGAGGCCCCCATCTGCCTCGTACGTTCTTTCCCCTACAGGGCTACTGTTGGCAGCTTCCCCACCAGTATTTTGGTCATGTGGGTTGGTTCCAGGGGCTCTGGTGCCCCACTGACATCACAGACCCTGCTTTTCAGGCACTTGTTTTTGGTAGGCACTCGGGTGGCTCAGCTGGCTCATCATCGACAGTTGCCAGGATACTTCCTAACCCCCTGCGTCTGACGACTGCTGCTTCTTCGGCTGCCGCTTTGGGTCAGGAGCCCCTACCCTCTCCTGAGTCACCCCAGCCCGAGCCCACTTAGCCATCACCATCTCTGACCCTCGCCGAGGAGGTTCGCCGCGGGCCCCAGCCTCTGCGGCCGCCCTCCCCAATGTGGATCCTGGTGCTGACCACAGTATTACCTCGGCCGAAACCAATGAGTCCAGCGCCGATAGTGGTAGACTTTTCAGTCTATGCTTACTGCCTTATGGGACAGTGCAGGCTGAGCTTGCTCCTTCCCAAGGCCCATCCACACAGTGGCCCTTCTGCATCTCCAGCAGTTCTACCCCAAAGGCACCGGGGGACGAGAATGGTGGTCATCCGTACCTCATTCCTCCCTATGAGAACGGCGACTATGGCAAATCCATTTGTTACAACTCCACCTCCATGATCTTGTCCAGCAAGGAGACCCTGAAATACATCCCGCTGCCCCCCCCGATGACCCCTCATTTGTCTCAGTTATGAGACAGTTGCATATGGCCAAGGGTTTCGACACCGAGGAACATAATCCACCTGATGTCAACTGGCCACTTATTTAAGGCTTCTGGATGCACCACCTCTGGTCATCCCTCCCCTAATTGAGCCTTTTGAAGATGCCACCATGGCCGCCTTACATCGGCCCAGTTTGATACCTGCCGTACCTAGGAAGGCGGATAAATTATACCAAGCTCCAGCAGGAAGGCCGTTCTTCACTGATCAGGCTCAAGTGGATTGGGTGGTAATCAATGCTGCCCATGACCACAGAGGGAGGCTCAAACATCTCAGTTCCTTGCCCCCAAATAAGGAGTCCTGGTGGCTGAATCACATTGGCAAGAGAACCTTTTCCTCTGCTACACTGAACATCAGGGTATTAAATTACATTGCCCATATGATCCAGTACCAAAACCAGCTTTGGAACTAAGCCCTGGAATGTGGGACTCTGTAGAACAGCAGCTACTGCAGTCTCTTAAAGTAGGGTCCAACATCGGTACCAGTCTCCTTAGGGCTGCCTACGATGCTGTGGATGCCTGAGCCAGGGGGGGACTGTGGTAGGCATTTGCTACGTCAGCACTCTTGGTTGTGGGTGTCAGGCTTTGCTCAGGATGTTCTATTGTCTATCCTGAATGTCTCCTTTCTGGGCTATAAGTTGTTTGGCTCAGATGTGCAGGACATTTGTCTCAACTGCAAGCTTCTGGCCCCACCCTACGGGTGGTCCACTTCCACGTGCCACACCAGCCACCCAAAAGCTGGTCAGCAAGTACCCTTTCATCGGTCTACTCATAGACCATGCAGGCGGCCTCTGACATGACTGCCACCTCCTCCACTACAGGATAATCCCTCTGGGAGGAGATGTGCCCCCATCTGCCCCTGCTGGTTAGGCCTGACTCCTTGTCCGACCCCCACGCTCCATCAAGGTAGGAAGTGGTGGTAGGGGGTTGCTTCTTCCTACACTTGTACAAGTGGAGGGACATCAGAGATGCCTGGGTACTGCAGATCATAGAAAGCGGCCACACACTGGAACTTCTTGAGTGACCTCCAGAAAGACCCCCAGTTCTGGCCTGTTACCCTCCAGACCACATTTTGGTGCTCTAGGAGGAAATCCACTCCATGTTGTGAAAAACGGCTGTAGGACCCATCCCTCAAACTCAACAGTGCAGAGGGTTCTACTCTCAATTCTTCTTGGTTCCCAGATGCACAGGAACACTCAAGACCTATTCTAGACCTCTGGAAGCTGAATCTGTTCAGCCAGTACAAAACATTCTGGATGTTGACGCTTCAGCGTCTGCTGCCCCTTCAAACAACATGAAGTCTTGCTGTATTCTGACATATTGCAGTGATCCCCAACCTTTAAACTGCTCTAGAACAAAGAGTTAACTTTCTATGCAGGGCATAGAATGCTGAGCTGGAGCTCGGTTGATGTCTCTGTCTGGAGTGTTTCAAACTCAAACCGTCAGATTCTTTACTCCGCCTCACTGGACAGTCGCTCCGGAGATTGCTCCTTTAGCTCGGTTCGAAAGTCGGTTGAAGTTTTCAGTTTTCATCGGTTTTTTAAACCGAAAAAAGTGTCCGCAAAGTCGGTTCAGTCTCTCTCTCTGGTGCCGTGAGTACTAGATAGGAATTGTTCTGTGTTTCTGTGTGGAACTTGTAAAAAGTGTGGCTCGGTTCAGCTGAACCAGCCATTTGTTAGTAAAATTTGCGTGTTTACTTAGTGTGTGATTATTGGTTCTAAAAAAAAAAAAAAAAAAAAGTGTTTTGAACCATTTTTTTTCAATACCCGTGACACGGTTAGGAATCGATAAGGGAGTCTTGGCTGGCGGTTGCCGAAAAAAGGGTAAGTTTGGTTAGGTTGGCCATGTCTGAGAAACCCAAGAAAAAAAATGGGCCCACTGGGTTTCAACACTGCAGAGAGTGTGGGTAGGTCTTTGCTAAGGCCGATCCCCACACCACCTATGTTTATGGTCTGGGGTTTGACCACCTCGATTCAGACTGCCAAATATGTAAAAACTTTCCCAAATCTACCCTTGAGGAGAGATTAGGTAGACTGAGAGAAAAGGAGGCAGAGAAGACCGCTGACCTGGATGGCCAGCCCGGTTCGATTTCAGCCGAACCAGAAGGAGTGCCCTCTGTCCAGGACGATACTTCGGACAAAAAGAGAGCCGATTCCGTTCTGACAAAAAGAAAATGCAAAGACAAATCGTCTGGTTCGGATCCAGAGGTTTATATTCCGACTGCCGAAGAGATAGCCAGATCGATTCAGATTGTGGAATCGCTCCGCCCGGTTTTTACCAATCTGGCTTCTTCTGGCAGGGGTTTGGTTCGGTTCGGTTGGTTCCCCCGGTTCAAGATTATACCCTCGAAGATTTTTATGAACCGGAATTTGAAGAGGAAGGGGAATTTGAGGATGATGATGGTGAAAGTAAGGGTCTGGATGTGCCTGTGAAACCGGACATCTCCCCAGACAGACCTTCAGGTGTTCCCCTCCAAGGCTTTGAGTCCCCTTCTCACTTTATGTTCTACAGAAAGGTGGCTGAAACCCTTCAGCTTCCTATGGAGGAGGCTGTGGAAGATCAAGAGGAGCCCGATTATGTAGAGACGATGGACATCCCAGAGTCCAGGAGACTGTATATTCCTCTCTACAAATCCTTTGGGAAACGGGCACAAAAAATCCTAAAGTCTCCTAACACTATACCTCTCCTGTGGATAGAAGAATGGACAAGAGGTATACACTTTCAGGCTTAGACATGTAGTTCTTATACCAGCAATGCAGCCATGTTGGAGTAGTGCAAGCTGCTGCCTGTGACAAGACAAATATTCCCTCTGCTTCACCCCCCCAGATGAGGACTCCAGGAAGATTGATGCCATGGCAAAGAAACGGTACATGGCATCTTCCTTGGGACTCAGGCAGGCGAATTACATGACCTATACAGCCAGGTACCAGAAGTCCAGGTGGGACACTGTACTGGCACTGGCTAAACAGGCCTCCCTCCAGCTAGCCAAGGAGCTGGAGGCGGTGGCTGCAGATGGGATTGAGGCATCTGAGGTGGCTCAGATGTACTAGCCTCTCGCAGGACACCCAGGCTAAGGCCATGGATTTTCCTGTAGTGGGTAATTCTCTGTTTGGGGAGCAGACAGAGAATTACATGAAGAAAATGGATGAGTACAGGACCACTTACAGGAGTGTTCAGGCCAAGGAGAGGCAGGCAGCAGTCTAGGGGCAGGCATTTTCAAAGGCCTTTTTACCAAGCACAGACCTCTTCTTCCTTTTCTCAGAGGGGGTTCTTCAGAGGGAGAGGCAGAAGGGGGATGAGCAGGACTGCATCCACTCCTTAGCCTAAAGCCCCTGCCAAGCAGACACCCTGATGGGCCTGCCCGGGTCAACTCTATTATTCCGGTAGGGGGCAGGCTTTGTCTAGAACTGGATGTCTTTGACATCAGACAAGTGGATCCTGAAAGTAGTAAGCCAGGGGACTGGCTCTCAGCTTCAGAAAATTTCCAAAGATTAGAGCCAGATCTTTTCCACCTGCAAATCTCTCGGAAACCCTTGCCCTAGAGGCAGAGGTTTCTTCTCTTCTAGCCTTAAGAGCCAGAGAGAGAGAGAGAGAACCTACCCTACACTGGGGCAAAGGACTGTACTCCAGGTACTTTCTGACCCCAAAAAAGACAGGGGAGTGGCGACCCATCCTAGACCTAAGATATCTAAACATATTTTCAAACCAAAGTTCAAGATGGTAACTCTGGGAATAATCCTTCCCTCTCTAAGGCCAGGGGACTGGCTAGCCTCCCTGGACCTCAAAGTTGCCTACTTTCACATTCTCATCAGGTGCTCCCACAGATAGTACCTCAGGTTTGAGTTGCCCTCAGGTCACTGTCAGTTCAGAGCAGTGCCCTTTGGCTTAACCTCAGCCCCAAGTGTTTTCACAAAGTGCCTGGCAGTAGTAGTTGCCTTTCTAAGAAGGCAGAAGATTTCATTTTTTCCATATCTGGACGACTGGCTAATTGTGGGTCAGTCTCCAGACCAAGTCAAGTCTCACCTGCAAGTGACCCAGCAAGTGCTCACTTCTCTAGGATTTCTTCTCAACCTTCCCAAGTCAGTTCTTGAACCAGTCCAGCTTCTTAATTTTATAGGGGCAGAACTGGACACACTCAGAGCAAGAGCCGTTCTTCCTCTAGAAAGGGCAAGGGTTCTTATGGAACTAGCCTCTTCCTTCAGCCTTCGGGTATCTCGACCAGCAAGGCATTTCCTCCAGCTCTTGGGCCACATGGCAGCTGGGTGGTTTCTGCTGCGGCTGGCTCGGCTGAGCAACTCGAGCAGATGATCGCCCCGGCCCAGGCTGCATCTTCATCTTCCTCGATCACGGCATTTATTCCGCTCTCCTTGGGATCTTCCTACACAGCTTCTTTTAAGGAGCTTTGCCAGTACCTCTCCACGAAAGGTGAGGGGCCATCGGGACACTCTTCTCGGTCAAAAAAGGACTTAAAGGGTAAGTCCCACCGTCGACGTTCGTGGGAGCGGGAGAGGACCTCTTCCCCAGACAGTCGACACTCTACTTTGGTCGAGGTTGCCGCTAAGGCCACTGGCTTCACGGTGCATTAAAATATGTTTGTATTAATTTACAGAAAAATTTAGAATACAATATCTACAAGTTATCCCCGTGAGCAAGCCCACTTTGTGGGTGAAACGTAGGGGTCTGTTCAGAATAAAAGGAAATTACAACACAGAGAACTCGTTTGAGAATTCAAGGGCCTCCCCACCCTCATTGACTCATTGTTTCCATAACCTCCTTTGGGGGAGGCTGCAGATGTTCCTGTAAGAATACAAGATCCATTACCCACCATAACCATTTTGTCTTCACGGTGTCCCCGTCAGGTCAGCCGGCTGAGACACCTGTCTACGCGGTCGAGATTTTTCTCGACTTGTCGGATGGGCTGTCAACTGGTGAAGCAGACAACCCTTCATCACCGGTTCCCCCAGTGGAAACAGAGGACTTGCCTGCGCCTCCTCTGCCGGAGTCCCTGGTCAGGGTTCCCGAGCCGAGGGAGGAGCAGGTTTCTCCCGCTCCCTTCCAGACCCACACTCAAACGCAGGCAGTCTCGGTCTCTGACCTCGTCTCGGTCCAGCCGATCCCTCCGGCACCGGCGGGCTCTGTCTCGGCACCAAGGAAAGCGGCGGTGCTGCTCGTTCTAGTCTTCCTTCTCCTTCTCTGAGAGGCTTCGGCGCAAATTGCGTTGACGCTACGAGGATTTAATGTGGCAGCAGCTCCTTCTGACCAGGAACAAGCAGACGCCGTCGCCTTTCCCGGCCATTAAGTGGCTGTCACCCGAAAGGCTGAAACAACCCCTCGCGTTGGTCGAGGTGCCCAAACATGGGCCGGTTGTTTGGCTGAAACCAGCTGCCCCACTGATTTGTGGTGGAACCTCTGCCTCCACAACTGAAATCGGAGGCTCCGACCAAGTATTCTCGGTCAGGTCAGAGACTGCTCCACCGGTTGTCGGTCACCCTCACTCCCGACCGTCCTCGGCAGGTGGAAGGTGGCTGAGGCCCCAGGCAGCTCTTCGCAGACTCCTCGGAGTCTGACGACGACTCCTTCCTGTTCTCCAGGCCCCTTGACCTGGAGTCCTCCGGGGAACAGTCTATGGACGAGAGCCCATCATCGTTCATGGGTCTGCTTCGGCTCATCTCGGAGTCCACCGGGACGCAGCTCGAGCCCGTATCCAAGCGGATCAAGTATCCCCTCATGGAGATACTGGACCGAGGGGATTCTCCCACGGAGGCCTTTCTGGTGGCTGAAGCCATAGTTGGCCCAGCCTTGGAGTTATGGCAGCGGCCGGCCTCTTGTCCTGCTCCTTCGGCCAGGATGGCCAGGAAGTATGCGGTCCCTACCGGGTCTCTGTCCGGTTTCTCGGAACACCCCTCTGCGGAGGGGTTGGTTACAGACACCGTTTTCCGGTGTTCCAGGAACGCTAGGGATGTGGACAAGCCCCCCCGACAGAGTCCAAAAAGCTGGACTATGCCAGGCGCAAAGTATATGCTGCATCCTCCCTCGGCCTCCGTCAGGCCAGTTCGGTCGTACTGATGGCGCACTTCTCCCACGCCGTTATGGGCTCCCTGTATGAGGTGATCCCTCATCTCCCAGCTGATCTGCAGACTACGGTCAGGGCCCCGAGTTTTCCGCGATTCCGCAGATGCAGCAAACAGCGGAAATATCAGCGGAATTTGCCATCACCAGCGAACCGCGTGCACCTGGAACAACGTCCCTCTTCATTTGCCGGCCAGGGGTGCCTAATCCCCGTCGGCTTCACTGTCCCCCTCCAAATGCTTGTATGGCTCACCGCAGCAAAAACGTCCTTTGCTGACAGGGTGCCCAACTTCGGCCGGCTTCACTGTCTCTCCCCAGATGCTTACATGCCAGGCTGGGAGCCCACCCCAGTGTGGCAACGTCTCTTTGCCGACGGGGTGTTTCAATCCCCGTCGGCTTCACCGCTCCTCCTTGTGTGTAATTAAAAAAATAAATAAATAAAAACCTAAATAAAAAACTTCCATCGTTGCTTCTTTTGCCCCTCCACCAACCGCACCCACCTCTCGTCCACACCTCCCCACCCCCCACCCCATACTTACCTCCGGACTCGGCGCGACGATCTTCGTGGACCGGGAACACGTCTGCACTCTTCAAAGCCGACCGCGAACTGAGGAAATGCCGGTAAGCTGTATAATGGGCTAGATAGGAGGGGTTCAACTTTATTGCATATCTCAGGCATTTTTGGGAATTTTTGCACCAAATTTTCAACATGGGGTTTTTGGGACCCCTTCTCATGAATGATGTCACTGTCGTGGCGTTATTCGGACTCGAAGGGTGATTTCACGCAGTGACTGCGCAGTGACTGCGAAATCACCCTTCAGGACTGAATACCGCCATGACAGTGACATCATTCATGAAGAAGACCATATGTTAAAATTTGGTATAAATAAAAAATGACTGTTTAACAGCGTCGCGTTGCATGGTTCCTCGCATGAAGGCTCTAAGTAAAGTTGAAATTTCAATATTTTCACTCAGAGTTTCAACATTGCGCATTCACCACACTGTCTTATGAGGTAGTACAGCTGTCAATTTTCACATCTCACCCAAAATGTGTTTCCACCCTTGTGGCGCCAGAAATGGCGCAGTCGGTTATCTTGAAATCAATATGCGCGGGACAAATTAAGAAAATCACAGTGACACTGTTCATGAGCAGAGGTCTTGAAATAGCTATGTTGAAAATTTGGTGAAAAAATTCCTAAAAATGACTGTTTTACGAGCGTGCGTTGCGCAGTTCCTACGCACGCTCTTAGGTTTGCGAATTTTCAATATTTCCACTCCAGATTTTCAACATTGCCATTTTTCCACATCTTCTTATGAATAGTACATTTGTCATTTTTCACATCTCACCCAAAACGTGTTTCCGCCCATGTAGCGCACAATGGCGCAGTCGTTGTGCGAACTCAGTGTATGGGACAGATTAATAAAATCACAGTGATACTGTTCATGAGCAGAGGTCTTAAACTGGCTATGTTGAAAATTTGGTGACAAACACCCATAAAATGACTGTGTTACGAGCGTGCATTGTGTCAGATGTGGCAAAAAAAAAACAAAAAAAGGGAAAAATTAAGGGTAAAAATGTGCCGCAGAATTGCCGCAGAAATTGGTGTTGAGTGCCGAAGAAGTTCTGCGGCAAATGAGAACCCTGCCGCAGAACTTTGCTCCGATGTGCCGTAGAAAAATTGGGGCCCTGACTACGGTCAAGCAGCTGCGGGATCAGGGAAGGGCAGTGGCGAAACAGCAGCTCCAAACGGCTCTCGATATCTGAGACGCCTGTGCCGGGTCAGTAGCGGCCGCAGTGACTATGCGCTGCAGAGCTTGGCTGAGGATATCCACCTTTACGGCGGATACCCAGCACAAGTTGGCAGACGTCCCCTTCCTGGGTACCGACTTGTTCGGGCCTGGGGTGGAAGGCCACCTCCAGAGAATTGAAAAGTCCAGTGCCACCTTGGACTCTGTCACGTCTGCTCAGAAGGACAAAGGCCGCCTACAGCAACATAAGTCCTTTTGCTCTTCTGCCCCTGCAGCACATCCAGCCCAGCTCCACAAGCATCAGGGCCAGCAGGCTTGCACTTGGCACCTCAAAGCCAAGCCTGCAGCTTCCTCTAACAGGAAGCCGGGAGGAAAAGGCCCAGGAGGTCCCTCGGCCGGTCCTTCCTCCAAACCTGCCCAGTGACGGGTTGAGGGGTGTCGCACCCAACCTCGTCGCTGCCCCCTGGGTTCCCCCCGTGGGGGGATGGCTCCGCCACTTTGTTTCTGCCTTGTCCGCTATCACCATGGACCGTTTGGTGTTGGAGGTGGTAGGAAAGGGTCTGCCTCTGGAGTTCGAGCAGGCCCTGCCCTTCCGAGCAGTCGCCCCACGGGGGATTACGGGGTCCGCAGCCTCTCTGTTGGCCCGTCGAGATGACAGTGCCCTGCTCCTCCAAAAGGTGGTGATCAGGATGGTGGCGGATCCTCCACCAGACCCAGGGTTTGTGTCCGGGTACCTCCTGGTCCTGAAACTGACAGGGGGCTGGTGCCCCATTGTAGACCTGCACAACCTGAACAGGTTCCTAAGGTCTCAAACCTTCAGGATGGTCACTGTGGCTCACATCATTCCATCCTTGGATCGAGGTGTATGGTTCTATTCTCTGGATCTCCAGGACGTGTTCTTTCACATCCCAATCCGTCCGTCCCGCCAGTGATTCCTCCGCTTCAGAGCAGAGGGGTCCCTCTACGAGTTCTGGGCAATGCTTTTCGGCCTTTCTCTAGCTCCCAGGGTGTTCACCAAATGCATGGCAGTGGTGACAGCATTCCTGCGGCGTCGAAGGGTCCGGGTGTACCCGTACCTGGACGACTGGCTGATTGCGGCCTCCTCCAGAATGGAGGTGGAGCGGTCCAGGGATCTGGCCCTCCAGGTTTGCTCTCAGGTTGGCCTCCTTATCAGTGAGGCCTAGTCGGAACTCGTGCCAAAGCAGGTGATCCAATTCATTGGGGCAGAGCTCGACTGTCTGCGAGCCAGAGCACGGCTCCCGGCGGACAGGGCCGAGGTTCTTTCCTCCTTTGCCCGATCATTTCAGGTTGTGCAATTGCGCCCTGCCCGGGACTTCCTGCACATCCTGGGCCTCATGGCAGCCTGCACCAGCGTGGTCCGTTGAGCCTGTTGGTACATGCGTCCCCTACAATGGGGACTGGCCAGCCAAAGGTCACAGCAGTCCGGTCCTTTGGATCAGCCAGTGACAGTGACCCAGGAGATGTGGAATGCTCTCCAGTGATGGATCGTTTCAGCTGATCTGCAGGAGGGCATCCCGTTTGTCTGCCCCGAGCCAACGGTCTCTCTGTCGACCGCCTCTCTGGGTTGGGGAGCACAGAGCGCATGGCCTCTGGTCCCCTCAGGAGTCCTGATGCCACATCAACCTGCTGGAGCTTCAAGCGGTTCATCTCGCCCTCACTGCCTTTGCTCCATTTGTATGGGGTTAAGTGGTCCAGGTCCAGACGGACAGTACCACGACCATGTACTACCTAAATCGCCAGGGCGGGATGTGCTCCATGCCCCTGTGCAGGGAAGCTCTCCCCATTTGGTCCCTCGTGCACAGCCTGGAGGCGGATCTCCTTGCCATCTTTGTGGCAGGAGCCTCCAACATTCTGGCCAATGCCCTAAGCCGGATAGGAGTTGCGTCCCACTAGTGGTCTTTCCTGCCAGAGGTAGTACAAGATCTGTTCTCCTACTGGGGCACACCTCCGGTGGACCTGTTTGCCTCCAAGGAGAATGTGAAGCTGAGGCTGTTCCATGGCCACCCCCCTCAGTAGGGCTCGCTGCAGGGAGATGCCTTCTCGAGGCTGTAGACCCCGGGCCTCTTCTACGCCTTTCCCCCATTTCCCTTGATCCATAAGGTGCTTCTCAAGGCGAGGAGGGACAAGGCGCAGGTGATTCTGGTAGCCCCAGACTGGCCCCGCCAGTTCTGGTATCCAGATCTCCTCAGCCTCAGTTCCAGGCTCCCGAGGCAGCTCCCAGCCCGCCTGGACCTGATCTCGGTCAGTCAGGGGAAGGTATTCCATCCGGACCTTCAATCCCTGCACCTGATGGCCTGGTTCCTGAGCGGCTAGAGTTCCAGGCCTTGGGTTTTTCCAACGAGGTCCTCAACGTTGTTGAGGCTTCCCGTAAGGAGTCGATCAGGAAATGCTATGCCTTTAAATGGAAGAGATTCTCCATTTGGTGTCAGGGCAAGGGCCTGGACCCTTCCTCCTGTTCCTTGGCAAGCATTCTGGACCACCTGTGGTCCCTTTCTCAGCTAGGGCTTCGGTCGACGACCCTTAAGGTGTACCTGGCAGCCATCTCTGCTTACCGGGCACAGGCCAGGAAGCACTTGGTGGCGCAGGAGAAGGTGGTTGGACACTTTTTCTAAGACCTTGATCACATATCCCCTCCGGTGAGAGAACCTCCACCTCCGTGGGATCTACTGCTGGTATTGGCTAAGTTCATGGGCAAGCCATTCGAACCGATGCTCAGGTGTGACATCTCTCACCTGTCGTGGAAGACCGCCTTCTTGGTGGCTATCACGTCAGTCAGAAGGATGGGAGAGCTCCAGGTGCTTTCCATAGTCTCCTTATCTGGTCTTTCACAGGGACAAGGTTGTCCTGCGCGCCCACCCGAAATTCCTTCTGAAGGTGGTGTCGGAGTTTCACCTTAATCAAATGTTGACTCTGCCAGTGTTCTACCCCAGTCTCACCTCAGATGCCGAATATAGGCTCCATACTGTGGACCCTAGAAGAGCACTCGCTTATTATAAGGAGTGGACGGCTGAAGTTCGGGGAGAGGTTCGCCAGCTGTATGTCACCTACGCTGAAGCCGCACCTGGCAGACCTGCAGTCAAGCGGACGATAGGCAGGTGGGTCACTTCCTGCATAGATCCTCTACTATAGGTTGGCGGGCATGGAGCCTCCCAGAGGGATAAGAGCTCATTCTACCCGCAACTACTGCATCGGTGGCTGCTTCCAGGGATGTCCCTATCCAGGAAGTCTGCAGGGCTGCTACCTGGAAGTCAGCACACACCTTCATTACCCATTACCACATCGACCTTGAGTCACGCCGGGATGCTGGCTTTGGGGCCTCGGTTCTCCAGTCATTATTCCCTAAGTAGGGGGTGTGCACCTTGCCTCCCTCCTCCCGGAGAACTGCTAGGAGTCTGCCAGACAATGTGGATGAACAACATATCCATGTCCCTAAAAATACAGGTTACTCACCTGTAGCAGGAGTTCTAGGAATGGTATATGTTCATCCACATGACCCATCCGGCCTACCCGGCCTCGACACACAACCTGGCTTCTAGCGGGCTAGATCTGGCATCATGGGGCAGAGCTGACTTTTACCACCCGGGTGGGTGGGAGGAGCCAGCTTGAAGACCTTCCGGCAAGATTTAAAGCGGCAAGGAACCTGCCAGACAGTGTGGATGAACAACATATACCATTCCTAGAATTCCTTTTACAGGTGAGTAACCTGTATTTTCTGTATGCCTTCTCTTGCCCCCCCCCCAGTCCTGTTCAAAGTTTTAGTCAAAATAAGGTCTCAGCCTTGCAAAGTGGTTCTGATTGTTCCAGATTTGGACAGACAGCCCTGGTACCCCCTGTTGCTGTCCCTAGCAGTCCATCTTCCCCTGTCTCTTCCCAGGAATTACAACCTGTTAACATCCTCTCGGGGAAGGATTTGGTACCCCAATCTTCAGTCTCTCAATCTCAAGGCATGGCTCTTGAAGAGTAGAGTTTGCAGATCTGCATCTTTCCCAAGGGGTTCTGGATATCCTCAAGGCTTCTCAAAAGCCCTCCACCAGAAAGACTTATAACTCCAAATGGAAGAGATTCAGCATTTGGTGTTCTAATAAGCATTTTTCTCCAGACACTGCTGGATTGCCTACGGTTCCGGATTATATGGTCCATCTTAATGGCCTAGGCCTCAGACCAGCTACTCAAGGTACACTTGTCAGCTGTTTCTGAGTTTTTGTCTGTGGGGAAGTCTTCCTCACTATCTTCTCATCGTGTAAATTTTTTAAAGGATTGCTTCAAACCAGTCCTCCTTTTAGAGACCCTGCCCCTGCCTGGGATTTGAATGTTTGCATTGCTCAATTTATACAACCCCCTTTTGAGCCTATTTCTTCAGCAGAGCTTAAGTACTTGACTTGGAAAACTGTGTTCTTGGTTGCCATTACCTCTGCCTGGCGTATCAGTGAATTACAAGCCCTGTTAGTGGAACCTGATTTTATCTCTTGTCACAGGGATAAAGTGGTCCTTAGAACCAATAGAAGGTTCTTGCCCAGAGTGGTTTCAGACTTCCATTTAAACCAGTCTGTCTCTTCCTGTTTTCTTCACTGATCATTCTTCCTCAGGAGAGAGGAAGCTACACAGTTTAGATGTTAAAAAAGCCCTTAGTTACTACATAGAGTGTACCTAGGGTCACAGGTTTGATGCCCTCCAGTTGTTGTTCACTTATGGAGAAGTGGGAAAGGGCAAACCTGCCACCAAGAGATCTGTTGCCAGGTGGATTGTGTCTTGTATACAATTCTGCTATGAAAAACTGGGAAAAACTCCACCCTCAGGCCTGAAGGCTCATTCCACAATAGGTACAGCTGCTTCCCTGGCTGCTGCCAGGGATATCCCTCTCTTAGAAATTTGTCAAGCAGCCACCTGGAAAACAGTCCATACCTTTACCAAGCATTACTCTCTGGATATCCAGGCTAGGAGTGATGCTCGGTTTGGCACAGCAGTACTTCAGAGCCTATTCCCAAAGTAGGTTCTGTCCCTCCTCTGTGGAGGTACTACTTGGTAGTCTGCAATATGTCAGAATACAGCAAGACTTCATGTTGTTTGAAGAAAAAATTACTCATTTTAGTAATTGTGTTTCTTCTAATGGAGTCTTGCTGTATTCTGACCTCTTTCACTGCCTCCCCGCTCAGAACCTGTTTTTGGGAAGTGGGTGGGCAGGTGCAGTGTTTTTTGTTTACACCCTCCTCCTTTTTGTTTGGGTGCTGATTTATTACTGTTATTTGTATTAGATTGGTTTTTGGTTTTTGGGTTTCCTGACTTGTCTTCCTTGGGAATCCAAAACTTTTTTCTGTCAGTTGGCTAGTAGGAATTTTAACAATTTCCATATAGAATTTTTAGTTAGTTGGGCTCGTAAGAATCTGACGGTTTGAGTTTGAAACACTGCAGAGAGAGACTTTAACCGAGCTAGAGCTCAGCATTCTATGCCCTGCATAGAAAATTAACTTTGTTCTCCGGGGCAGTTTAAAGGTTGGGGATCACTGCAATATGTCAGAATACAGCAAGACTCCATTAGAAGAAACACAATTACTAAGGTGAGTAATTTTTTCTTCTGCACCACGGAGATTGGATTTGCCCCCTTGACATGAAGGATGCCTACCTGCATATCCAGATACGTGCCTCCCACAGACAGTACCCAAGGTTCCATTTTCAGGGGGCACACTTCCAATTTCGAGCTTGCCTTTTGGCTTGTCCTCTTCCCTTCAAGTGTTTACCAAATGCCTGTGGTGGCAGCTGCTCTCGGGCGCGAAGGACTCTTGTATTTACCTACCTGGATGACTGGCTTCTCAAAGCCCAGACCAGGGAGCACCTGTTACAGACTCTGGAGCGTACCACCCACCTATTCCAGGATCTGGGCATCATGGTGAACCTACCCAAGTCATTTTGATCCCATATTAGCATCTCCAGTACACAGTTGCTGTCCTGGATACATCCCAGGGCCAGGCAGATTGCCTTATAGCTCAAGCCCATTTGCTGTACAACAGCTGCTTTGCCTCTAGCCAGATTGCTTATGAGGATTCCTCAGTGAGCATTGAGGGACGGTTTGACCAGCGTACCGATGACCTGACGCAGCCAGTCCTAGTCTCCTTTCTGGTGAAAAGAGTTCTGCTTTGGTATGGAATCCAGCAAACTGTTAAGGATGGGGGGTTCCCTTCCCTTCCCTTCCTCATCCATTCCCCTCAGCAATTCCTCACAGCAGATGCTTTGGGCTTGGGGTGGGGAGCTCATCTGTGGCTCCACCAGACTCCGGGGACGTGGTCCCAGCTGGAATGCTGTCTCCACATAAATGTCCGGGAGATGCGGGCCATTCTTTGTCTTTGCAGACCTTCCAGACTCAGCTTTTTCTGGGTCTTCTACTTGTGCCAGACTAACAATATCAGTGTAGTTCACTATATCAAGCAAAGCAAAGGACATTTGATTTGTTAAACACTATTCCAATCATGATCATAGCGTTGTACATAACAGTTAAACAAGCGGGGGGCACTCACTCATACCCCCTCTGCTGGGAGGCAATGAGAGTCTGGTATTGGGCTCTGGATCATGGTCTTGAGCTGGCGGCCATCCATGTTCCATGGTGTCAAAAGCGTCCTGGCGGACACCTTAAACTGGTAGCAGTCAAGGGTGTATGAGTGAGAAGACCTTTTTGACAGGTGGGGTCATCTAGATTTGGACCTTTTCGCATCCCCACTCAATGCAGAACTACCACTTTTTTGCTCGTTAGATCAAGGGCCAGCAGTTTTCTGGTGAAACACGTTCCTCTTCTGGGAGAGGAGGTTCTAGGGACGTGGATATGGTGTTCTATCCACACTTCAGGCAGTATTCCTTTTCCCTTTAAGGCTTACTGGAATGTTCTCAAACTGGCTCCTCCCCACCACCCAGGTGTAGTAACTTCTGTTTAGCTCCATGATATGGTCTTCATTTCCCCTG